>CM069871.1:49920712-51170712 GCA_036172665.1 Prosopocoilus inquinatus
AATTTCAGCGCAATGGCGTGATTTAACTGTTTCCTGTGGAATGGTAATTTAGGTAATAAATTGTTTACTATTTATTTGTTATTCTAAACTATCGTGAACATGTACTGTGGCTTGCAAAAAAAATCGCGTATACCTGCTTTTCGTTGTATTAAGTTGGTCTTGAGATTTAATTTGTCAGTGTCAAACAATTAAAATTCAGACTGACAGAAAACGAATAAGTTAGAAGACAAATAGTGATTGTCACTAGTAGCAAATGATTATAGCTTAAATAATAATACTAGAATGCACAAATAATATGTGGGAAGAAGAAAAATTTGCAAATAGAAAAGATGGTTGAGATAGATGTCCAAAAATATCGATTCACGATTCGGATAATGCCCTTCTGAATTAAGAGAACATCGATGAACAGATAAAATAGCGACATCTTACTATCGCTTTTTGACCTGACATTGCAGTAGGAAAGACAAATTGAAGCGGGATTTGCTCCTAATAAGTCCCCCATGCAAGGCGGCCATGCTTGCTGTCAAAGCAAGATATTTTGAGAATTTTGTAAGCATAATGAAAATTTTTTAGAAAAATTTTCATTATGCTTACAAAATTCTCAAAATATCTATTTACAGTGTAAAAAATAGGTAAAAACTCGGCTACTTGATTTTGAAGGTATACGCGATTTTATTGCAAGCAAATGTACAATCGATTTCGAGAAAACCCGGATAGATTAGTTTGATAGTAGATTCTGTTGCTGGCGAAGAGGTCTCAAATAGGAACTGCTTGAACTAATTTATTAAAGATTTCATTAAAAAAAAAACGGGTACCATTTCGTACCCAAAGTAGAACCGCCTGCTCTTAACATTAATAACAAGCAGTTTTTCATATCTTAAATTTTCATCTTCAGAAAAAATCTAAAACGACTTGCCTCATTTCAAAATGAAGGAAATAATCTTTTTGAATTTTGAGCTTAGTTGGATTTTGGATAAAGATGAATTGAGTTCATTAAGTGTATGTTGTAGGGGTCAAATCTGAATGGTATTTTTTTTTCTGGAACACAAAACAGCACTACCATTTGATTTTCATTTTAATACTGTCATTGCACAAATCACTCTTAAAATACACAAATATGTGTCATGTTGTTGTTTCTTCATATTTTTTTGTTGACATACATTCGAGTGGCTGTTTACAAAAATTTTATGCTACTGATTGTGCTTTTTTATTTATGATAATAATAATATTAATAAATAATTAAATAATTCTATTGGTCTATTTTGCATTTTCGAAATGACGTTTCGTGGAATTACCGTTCAAAGGGTAATTTCGTATTAATACGATTTGTTCAGAACATACAGGGTGTCCCAAACCTCCGAAAAAGTCCAAAAATGCCTCTTTAAATTCATTTTTTCAAGAAAAGGTCTAACAAAAGTTGGGTAGGTTTTCATCGTAATTTAATTTTTTTTTTCAAATATACAGGTTGTTCATTTCATAAATTACAAACCTAACTTAATATTTTTTAAATGGAAAACTATATATTTTATTGCCGTTTTGGTTAGCTCTTGAAGAGACGATAAAAATGATACAACATTATACTTACTTATCCTTAGTATTTACTGAGTTATTTTTAATTTTATGTAAAAAAATGGGTAATGTTTGATCGTCTGCCAAATTGTTAATTTGAATGATACAACAATCAACCTTGGACGAAAATATTTCTAAATCTGGCAGTATTTAAAACCTTCTCCACTATGTCACATTAAAAATATCACAGATAAAAAAGACGTTACGAGCTGTTAAGGGCATGACATCTGAATGAAAAAATAATTAAAATGACCACATTACCATAAATATTACGTTCTTGGCACTAAACCTGAAAACCAATAGATCATAAATAAATTCACTAACTAACTGACTAATTAATTAACTATCCGACGTACTAAACTGAACTGATTCAACTGATTTACTAACTAACTGAACTGATCCTTGTCAATCAGAAATTTTCCTTTTTATACTGTCCATGCAGGATGTCACAAAGTTCTTTTTTTCGTTATTCTATAAGTCCGAGTCCAAAGATCAATGTACCAAAATTGTCAGCGTCTCGCTGACCTGTGAGTACGTTAATTGCTTTATGTAATACGATCCGCTTATGTAGCATTCCTCAAGTAAGTTCATTTGTCAGCATGGAATTTCCTCTATTAAAACGTTAATTTCGCTTAAGTTTCATTGACCGAAAAGAACTTTGATTAGCTAAGCAGAAGTCGGCAAATCATGCTAGACTATGTTGTTTCAAAAATAAAAAGCGAATTTTAACAATAATTTTTCAAACGTGACAGGGTAACTGTCGTGTTGAAAAGTAGTTAAAACTTCAACTCCCACAATGAGCTATGACGTAAACTTGAATAATGTACTGGAAGGGGTGGTAGGTTAATTGAATAATTTAAAATGATCTTGTTTTCGATTTTGAGAACACACTGTATTAATATTGAAATTTTTATTTTAAAGATATGCTAGCTATAAATCCAGCAGAACTTTTACTCTTTTTGCATTTCTTTTTTTTGTAAAATTAAAAATTATCTTCTTTTTATCTTGTAAACTCAATCCGGAGACATACTGTATACAGTTGCGAGCATGAAAAACGGGATACCTTTTATCCTAGATAGTTTCCAGCTTTAAATGGTAGTTCTAAGTTTATGTTATACAGAGAGATCATTATACTTTGTACAATAAAAGCTACTTTCCAGAGACGTGATACTAAAATTCCACTGCCGTGTACATGTAGATTGAAGTTGGATAATTCCTTAACCTTCTTTATATAGCAAATATTTCAAATTATATAAAGCGTAATCTTATTTAATTAATTTATGTAACCTGTTAAATTAAACCATGTTTCAGAAAAGAAGCTTTAATTGAGTAATTCGTCATTAACATTTTCATTGAACCAATGACAGTATTGTAAACGTTTTTCAATATCGGAAGGAAGTAACTTTTGCGTTAGTGAAATTTTATACGGATACAAATGGAGTTTTTCTTACTGCTTTTTGGCATGTTCCATAACTTACTCCTGCAAAAAAATGTGTTCATAAGTTTCATGTACAATCAATAGCTTTTATTTCTGCAAAATACCTGTCTGCTGTGATAACTTTCGTAATGATCTGAGGACTGCGTTCATACGTGTCCGTATATCATCTTCAGTATCTTCGTCTAAAACTGATGAACGTCTCGGAGATTTTCCTTTATCAACAGTGCCAGTTTGTCGGAGACGTGCAACAATTCTTCGTATACGTCTACTTAAATTATCGTAATCAAATTCCATATTGGGGAAATGATTAATAATTTCTTCTTGCATGCAAGCACGGAATATATATCCACTCACCGTTTTCATTACGAAAATATGACTCCAGAATGAGCTGGTTTTGTTCAAGTGTAAATATAACATACTGAAAATGATAAATATTAGGAGTAATGTTTTTAATTAATCATTGCATAAAATTTACTTACGAAAACACCTGACAGATTCTGAGATAATAACAATATGCTACGTGGTCTTGAAAAAGACTAATTTCGGGACAATACTGTAGAAAATTCGCAAACTATCGAAAGCAGGAACGACCATCAAACACAAGTGTCAAATAATCAATGTGGCTAATTAGGTACTAAGATTTGATGTACCGAAGGAAAGTAGTTTTTTTTTTTGGACAAAGTCTCAATCTCTGTATTAGGGGCTATTCTGTATCAAGTACTTTAAATTTAAAGGTCTGTTACTATGGTAACAAACAATCACAAAGCTTTTTTATTGTTTGATACCATAACAGAAGTCTGTTAAATTTAAGGTATTAGATATAGAAAAATTTTGTGCAAATCGTTTTTGATTGCAGTGAAAACCTCGAGCAGCCTCTGGACAGCTGTTTCAGCCCTGCTTGGGGCTTCTTCAGCAGAGACGTAGCTCGACATTCCCACTGCAGACCAAAAACGACTTGCCCAATTTATTCGCAATTGCGATGTAAGAATGATGAACAGATAAAATAGCGACATCTTACTATCGCTTTTTGACCTCACATTGCAGTAGGATAGACAAATTGAAGCGGGATTTGCTCCTAATAAGTCCCCCATGCAAGGCGGCCATGCTTGCTGTCAAAGCTTCAATTTGTCTATCCTACTGCAATGTCAGGTCAAAAAGCGATAGTAAGATGTCGCTATTTTATCTGTTCGTA
Source organism: Prosopocoilus inquinatus (assembly GCA_036172665.1). NCBI lineage: Eukaryota > Metazoa > Arthropoda > Insecta > Coleoptera > Lucanidae > Prosopocoilus > Prosopocoilus inquinatus. The sequence goes on from CM069871.1 coordinate 49,924,912, forward strand.
TTAGATATAGGATAGCCCTTAATTTCATAATAATCAAGATTTTAACAATGTCAATAAAAATCACAATCACAAAACTAACAAAATTTAGCCGCAAGTAAAAATTAAATCGATTATTGTATGGTATGGTAGTACATATTCGATCGCGATTTGTTAACTCCAAAAAGCGTAACAAGTATCAAAAGTATTCTCTTTCCAAAACGTAACGATCGACATTTGGAAATTTCATTGAAATTTCAGCGAAATTTCCAAACAAAAAAGAAATTTCCGACTACTAAGGAAATTTCAGTGAAATTTCAAAAACCTAGAAATTTCCACTGTTTTGGCAGTTTCGAAAAGTGTTGAAATTTCTTCAATCGTTTCATTGCATATTCCTAAGGAGGCGTCCCACGCATTCATGCAGCAAAAACGTTTTGCTGCAATGCAATATATTTCGGTTAGTCACACACTGATGAAACAAATTTCCTTCAGGCAAAACGTATTCAGGTAAAACGTTTTACTGCATTATAAAGCAATGCGAAGAGACAAGATAAATCTTAAGATTTTTAGAAAAATGTGATAACGTTCGTTCGTTGTTACATTTGACTTTCTTTTGCTAAACTCACTGTTATAATTATCAGTTGTTACAGTGACTTCGAACAATCTAGATATTGCTTTGAGTGTAGGGAATTTTTGCAAATGTGTGCAAAAGAGGAGATAAGAAATAAAAGAAAACCCTATTACATGCATCCCGTTAATGAAGAAAGAGTTAAAAAAATACTCTGAAAAGTTATGGAACTTGTACCAAGCCTGTACTACGTTTTGCCTGTTGCACTTTTTTCTTTTCTTTTCTCTCTTGTTTCATCGAAAGATATACTGCGCACTTTGTTTATTTAGTTCAAATTTTCTCCATTTTGGCAGTAGTTATCCAAATTGAAAACTACTTTGCTATAAAAATTTTGTTGCAAATGGTTTTTGATTGCAATGAAAACCTCGAGCAGCCTCTGTACAGCTGTTTCAGCCCTGTTTGGGGCTTCGTCAGCAGAAACGTAGCTCGACATTCCCACTGCAAACCAAAAACGGCTTGTCCAATTCTTTCGCAATTGCGATGTAATAGTGATGAATAGCAAGGTTGGTAGAGCTGGACTGTGCATTAGAAGGTTGCCTTGATAAGCGGAGGGGACAGAGGGTGCGTATCTCGTTACGTCACGTCACGTGATAAATTCCATTGGGCATATTAACGAGATTTTGTCGATATTTCATCAATAGGACCACAGAATTGATTCCATTTTTATTGAATTAAATTAAGCTTTAGGAAACGGACTTCAACTCACTCTATTTACTTCACTGTGACGGATAGAAGTTTCGTGTGACGTCATGAGTTACTTTTGTGGGGAGGGAATTTCAAACTGCATGTTAAGTTAGAACGAGGCAACCTGCTGCATGCAATATCAGTTTTGACAGACATTGTTTTTCCTACTGCAATGTCAGGTCAAAAAGCGATCGTAGGATGTCGCTGTTTTATCGGTTCATTTAAGGCACTCGATCTCTGTCTAAAGACACAGGTACTGCCATCATATGTTTTTGACACGCGACAGTGGGTATTTGACCTTGAACAAATCAGTTGTCAAAAATGACAAACTGGAATATTTTATGTAAATCAAGATAAAAAATAACGCAAAATAGTTTCAATTTCCATTTTATTGAGACAAAGTATAAATTTATAATAACGGTAAGCAACTACGAGGCGATATGACATAATAAATGGGAAAGTTCTGCCTAAAAAGTATCTTTTTTGTTAGGTATTACCTACGGTTTCTTGGACTGGGTCCTGCAGCTCATTTTCATCCTGAATGTTTTTGGAATTCGCTAAATCCTATTATTTTCCAAGTCCCATTATCCAGAACCTAATAGCTTACCCTTGGAACATGATGAAAAATTACAATCAGTTAACAATTTTTAAGTTCAAAGTGAACAGCTAAATTACTGAAACTTCTGTTTCTATGGTCAACTGTTTAGAGATTTCTGCTTTGAAATAGTTTCGGGATTTAAGTAAACTTAATATTTTACCTGAAAAGCTTCTAATATACTCACGAACGCTTTTTGGTTACTTTTTCGGTTTATTGTGTCATATTCGCACCGTTAACGTCTAGATTTATTGTAAACTTATTCCTTGTTGATTGTAAAGTTATTCTTGTCGTTAATAAAATAAAAATTAAAATGATTTTCGTTATATTTGCGTTCTAATTTACATAAAATATTCGGTTTGTTATTTTTGATAACCCACTTGTTCAAGGTCAAATACCTACTGTCAAGTGTCAAAACCATATGATGGTAGTACCTGTGTCCTTAGACAGAGATCTAGTGCCTTAGGTTCATTAGTTTGTTATAATTAGTAAATTATTTTTATTGAAAAACATAACGTAATTGAGTACGAAATTAGATCATAAAGCTTCGCAAGCACTGAATATGTCAAAATATGATATTTGCCAAACAAGGCATAAGTATTTTTTAAAGAATTACTGTGTTACATTGCATTATAGTATTCCTCTTTGTTGAGCAATAAACAAAGAATTGTTCGGCAATTAATCTTTTAATAGATTTAATATACTTTGTTTCATTAGGCCAATAAAATTGTTTGTTGTACCAATTTCAATTATTATGTTAGTTGCCCAAATCAAATTTTTCATTGAGATCACACACCTTTTTGGTTCAGTATAGGAAGAAACAACGTCTACTTGAACCTAAATAATTCTTTTGTTGGTTGACGTAATATTTAGTTTCATGTTAAAAACACATTCGCAGATCGAAGCGCCTTAAGCAAAAAAACGTTTTGACTGCAATTGTTTTAGCGTGCTTGAGAGCAAAACGCTTGAAGTAAATACGTTTTGACTGCAGTTGTTTTAGCCTGCTTTAAACTGCTTCTTGTTTTGCTCTACCAACGTGCGTGCTTGGTCCTATTTAAAGCATTGAAGAAGCACGTTCTAACAAGATTAGACAAAAACTTGCTTTTGCTTTATGAATGTGTGGCCAGTCTAAGTAAAAACTGGGAAGTGATTTAAGTAGATGATTTGTACTTCAGTTCGAATTACGAATTTATGTAAAATTTCTTCTGACAGGTTTTGAGGTGGGTATTAAAGCGAGAAAAATAAAGTCTTGGCTTTTATTATTTGAAGGATTTCTAGTTTAATGAGTGCGTTTAAAATAATAAGTAGCAATTATAATTTCGTTAGGTAGAACTAGGGTAAGGGGCTGTGTCAGGGCGCAAAATCGAATAGGGGTAGGTGCGCGCGCGGTTGTCTACCTGTCGGGCGCGCGAGGGTGGCAGTCTGAGGCGAACACTAGTTGCGATACAACCCTTGGCGCCACACCGCGATTACTATATTGCAACACCCACTCACCTGAGCGCCCCACCTCCACCTGTCCCTCCGGCTTAGTTCGCCACGCCGCACCACAGTCGAGCTGTGAGCGTCAGTGGATTCGCATTCCTGCCAGCATTTTACTTGTATAATAGTCCATCGCGAGCGACATCCTTGCCAGGGTGCTCACTGGAAACTCGCACCTAGCGCGCCTTTCGTTTTCAAACCGTCATTCCAATTTCGTGTTGTTTGTGCATGTGTCTCTACGGACTAGCACCAATTAATTACACACGGAACATTTTAACGTGAATCGTGGAGACCGCCTCCAACATAACGAAGAGAGGCCGGCATCCTCTGGGAGGCGACCTGTCCCCGCCGACTGCCGCCACTCCACCGTCTTTGAAGAGGGCTCGACACGACTCCGGGTCGAGTAGCCCTTCTGTTACCGCTGATCAGGACATGGAAGCACCCCTCGCTGTCACATTGAGTCAGAGCATGGATTCTGTAAACACTGCAACCGGAGAGGAAGAGGTTAGTTTAAATGTCCAGGTCATTTTATCTAAAAACCGGCCCCTGAAAAATAAATAAACACAAGAAACATCTGCGTAATTCACGCAAACTGTTTATTGACGTCTATTGCAACCGGTTTCGTTCTGTATAACTTCCTGCCTCGGCATGCGTCTCCTGCAGACAGAATGTCTCACGCGAATGCAAGATGCAGGTGGTGGCGTCTGCCCCGCCCTCTATTGCGTAACATAACTAACTTATCTACGTTATCCTCAAACATTTAATGCTCAAGATACCTAGGACAAGATACAGAAAGTTATAAAAACAAACTTCACACCCTCATTTTCATCACGTCAAGAGCGCGCTCATACCCCTCAAAAACAAATTTTCCCCATGAAAATGCAAAAGTATTAGGAGTATTATTTTGTAATAAAACGAAACGGAAACGTATTCTTTTCGCAGCGTTAACGAAAAGCTCGCGTTTGTTTATAAACGAATAAATACTGAAAATATGCAAACTTGTGGGACATCTAGTTACAAAATCCGATCATAACTCGTTCGTTTCCGCACTAAAAATACCACTGATATTAAAGCTCGCACTGTTTTAATAATATTAAAATGTTAAAACAATTTCTGGGTAAATGTAATTTGTTCAGCTGCAAGCACGTGGCAGCTGCAAATGTAATCAAACCAACCACGATAATACAAACACCATAGACGAGTGAAAATCTCATTACGGTGCGTTTACAAATTTAAAAAGTACTTTGCCACGCGATTTGCATTCAAGCGCTGCGTTAATGTTTTATTAAGGGGTAGGTTTTTGTAATTTCGGCACTGCTCCGGTTTTATGCTAATCTTTATGTGTATAAAATAAATATTCATGAATTCATTGCGGGTAATATGCATTAAGGTAATAAAACGATATGCAAATGTTGCATGAAATTTACGCAAACTAAGGCAAATAGCTGACGGAGAAATACACAGTCTCGTTCTCTCGGAATGAATTGCCACCGGGCGGTCGAATGAAATCAAAAGTTACACCATCGAATATAATCGATATACCAAACAATAAAAATTAATGTTTGTATTCGTTTCGGTACGTACGTGAACCATTATTTCAAATATGTATTGACTACTTACAGTTACTTTAAGGTTAGGGACGCATGAGCATTTTTCTAACTTGCGTGACCGATCTAGAACAAAAGAAACGCCCGTTCTAATTTAAAACAAAATAATGCTGTCACGCTTGCCGCCTAATAAAACGTTCCTGTGTCCCCAGCCTAATTTTTCCAAGAATGTTAATTGTCTATCAAAAGATGCCAAAATAAACGCGAGGGGAGGTATAAAAATATAAGTTTTCAAAGTATTTTTTTTTCAAACAGCGTAACTTTGCACAAACACTTTCTATGTGAAATAAATTGAATGAATAAAATTGGTAGTAAAGTTGAAATAAAGAGGAAAGAAATTCAAGTTAAATAAAATACATGTAGGATGTATATTTCACAGTTAGTTAATTCAGTAAAAGTTTAACATGATGATTCCATAAAACTTTATAACTTTTTTGCAATTTTAATGCGTAACATTATATAAACGTGTGAGATTGCCCAATCAGTTCATTTAACGTAGAGATGGGCAACGAATAAGCGATTTGATGCACAATCAATCAGTAAACAGCACAAGTCGAACAAACAGTCGATTTTCTAGTCGACTTCTCACATTTATTCTTTAATATAACCCCATAGCCCATTAAAGATGCGTTTTTGGTTAAAATAGTACGTTATTAAATTGTACTGCATAATACATGTATTCCTACAAAATGTATAATATTTTTTGCACATATTGCATGAAACAAATTTTTTATCGGCATTTTGATAAAGTTTTTTTTTATACACCGCGTTGAATCGTTTTTCAGACATAGCGAAATAGCATATAAAATTGAATATTTGTAATTATTGTAAATTTTAGGACAAAATGGTAAAGGAAAATATTGTTCAAAATCTTAAAATGCACTTAATATAATATTTAGAATTTCAAATTTGTGTTATGATACTCCATAACGGTGTATTGTAATATTCCGTTTCAATGATTATGAAAAGGCACGAGAAATCAAACTTTCCGAAATCCAAAAATTGCAAACTTTGAAGTATATAAATACCTAAGGTATTTGTCGGTTACATCTAACTTGTTAGTAAACTAAGTGGATTTTTAAGAACATTTTTTTAATTTTAATAGAAAATGGCTGAGAAATTTAAAGTTCTAAATACGATATTAAGTGCATTTTAATATTCCGAACAATATTTTCCTTTGCCGTTTTGCTCTAAAATTTACGAGAACCAATAATTGCAAATACTTAGTTTTACATTTGCTATGTCTGAAAAACTATTCAGCACAGTGTGTTTTTTTCAAGATATAACACGTGCACAAAATCACAAACTCTAAAATTAAAGTAAATTCAATTATTAATCAATACATCCTAAATAAATGCACACACTAACAACAAAGAATTTAAAGTAAGTAAGGGCTAATTAATCGACGACGACGAGGTATAAAATGTAATATCTAAAATGATGTTTCTCAAGTAGAGTTTTACACTACCTTATTTCTTGTACAATTTCGATAGTAAATATGTAGAACAGCTTCTATTTTTCGGGATAGTTTTAGATTTAGTAAATGGATTAAGAAATTGAATGAAATCTTGTACAGTTGCGGCCTTTGAGAGAACTGGTACACTTTGACAAGTGCAATGTTTCGGCGGTGTAAAGTGATTCTAAATCTGAAGTTTCTAAACTTCTCTCAAATCGCCCTTCAAATCCTTCTATGGACACTAACATCAAAATGATAGATGATGGTTTGATTTACATGTTACAAAATTACCAATTTTTGACGTTGATGTAAATTCTCAGTGCACCAGTTTTCAAGGGCCGCAACTGTACATATACAAGAAAAAGTGTAGTGTAGAATGTTTTTACGCCTCGTTCACAACAGCGCTTTCCAAAACGTTTAAGCTCTTGCTTTTTCATATCTTCCAGAAATTGTAAAAATTTAAAAAAGGCTCTTCATTCTATTACGAAAAGTTTCATATCGGCGAATGACGAATGAATAAATTACTGTTTTCTAATACAATTTAACTTCTAAAATGTATAAGAAATTTATAAACTTATTTAAAAAACACTGTTTGTGTAATATTGCCTTCCAGAATTGATGTTCAGGGTGTGCCACGGTCCTGTAATTTCAAAATAATTTTCTTATGTTGAGAGAGAGAGAGAGAGAGACCGAAACATTTTTAAGAGAGTTACATTGAATGTTAAAGGCTGCGGAAAACCCGAAGAACTTTAATGAAGCCTATCTTCAATTGTTTCCAAGCGGTAACATCTATTTTTCTATATCTTTGATGATAAACATGGTAAAGAAATAAAGCTTTTAGAAAACTCTACAATCAAAATCGTACGAATTTCAACTACTTTCCTGCAAACAGCGAACACAATAGTTGTTTCTTTAAGCTTGCTAGCGCGTCCAGCGTGACACAAACATTAAAAATATTTTACATACTGCGTTTCAGATAAAATTTCCAGCATGAGGATCTGGCTTGTTATAAAAATACCGTAAGTCCCCAAATGCTTAGGAATAATTTATCTAGTTTAACCAAATTCGCATCTACATTTTACCCAAAACCCTTTTTTATACCTTCAGATTTTAAATAAGTATGCACCCGAAAATAAATGTAATTATAGAGTACACTAAATTATCAAAATTTAGAGATATATTTTAATTGGCTAATTGTTTTAAATAAATGAATGCTTAATTCAGAGTATCATCACAGTACATATATTAACTCATATATTAACTGAAAATGAATGTGTCAAGTTCTTGCCTTAATATATTTTTAAAGTGAAAGTAAAATATTAATTCTTTTTTTTTGAAATAGAAGATTAACAAAGGGTGGTGCTGCTAATAATAATAAAAAATAAATTGTAAATTTTTTTGTTGGAATATAATTTAGTTTAAACAACGGTGAACAACATATTAGGTGACGCCACAAGAGCACTCGGCCGTATGTCGATATGTGCACGAAAGTACGAGATCAATTGCGAGAGCGACAGCTGGAAGAGGGGTTCAAATGTCAATGCGCGAGAGAGAACGGTGTTTAATCCTTCAGCATGAGATAATATTAAAATATTTCTCCCAATTGCGTGCACGTTCCGAAAGCCCGCGCTGTTGTACCTATTGATTCTTTACTGTGCTTTAAACATTTTTAACTAACACTTACAAACAGAAACCATTAATCCTTATTTCCAGCTCTTTAAATCTTATTGTTTCTTTGCTTTGCTAAGTAGAGATTTTGCCCCCAAGCAGTTTTATCGATGCTTGAAGTTATCAAATAATTATTCCACTAATAATTCAGCATTTTTATCAAAATTTAAATGATAATTTACAAAGGCCCGGTTGCTCAGTCACAGTTTAACTTTAACCTTCAGTTTTTTTTTTTTACATTGGAACAGATGGAAGTTAACTGAAGATTAACGTTAAACTGCGACTGAGCAACCGGCCCAAAGAAAATGTTTCATTAAGTAAAAGATAATTTTGTTATGTTATTTACGACTTACCACGTCTTTCTGTTAAATAAAAATGAAAATTTGAAATTTCATACAGCCAGCAAAGCGTTTAAAAAATGAATGAAATATGGCGACCTTATTACGTTCCTGTGTTTAGTCTGTTAATAGTTTCTCAACTGAAGTCAGGTAGAAACTTTCAGTTTAATAACGCGGAATTGAAGTGAACTATTTAATTCCATTTTGCTGTACACACACGCGAAGCTGAGGTCTACAATTTTAATTTTTCAATTCTGAAACTTTTGTAACTTTTGCTCACCTAACAAGCGGTAGGCGCACAGGTACATTTTGCGAATAATTGCGCTAACTTTTATTAGCTCCACTAAAATGGTCAATTTGGGGAAGTTTCAAATTAAATTGTAAACGTGTATGAATTCCGAATACATTCATTCAAGTGTCATATGCAGTGGATGTTACTTTTCTATATTACGAAAACTGCGTTTGAATTATATTTTGCTTTTGTCTGAAATGTGCGAGCATTGAAGAGAAATTTAATTTTGTCTTTGCATGATTTCTTATGCAATCTAACAGCGTGGATTGCCAATTTATGTATTTTGGCACAGAATTCAAATAGCCAAGGTGCTAATTTTGTCTTTCTACACGTTAATTAATATAATTCATTAATCAACATTTTGTAAAATTATATTTTTTTTCCTCAGAATTACAATGTAAAAGCTTAATTGAAATGTACTTGTCGACCGCAAGGAAATACTGGTTTTGATTAGATTTCGAAAGTACACTTTGAAATTTAAATTTGAGCCAAGGTGCTAATTTTGTCTTTCTACACGTTAATTAATATAATTCACTAATCAACATTTTATAAAATTATATTTTTTTCCTCAGAATTACAATGTAAAAGCTTAAATGAAATCTACTTGTGCACCGAAAGAAAATACTGGTTTTGATTACATTTCGAAAGTACACTATGAAATTTAAATTTGAGCTTCACGCGGAAATATCATGTGCCGGAGACAATTTGATCCAGTTCTGAAGAATCTATAAGACAGAGTAGCAAGTTATCTTGACGACAAACGGCACCATTTCCCATTGAGGAGATTAATGAAAGTAATTAATTAACATTAGGTAGAGTCTGTGTATTTTGTAAAGACGAGTTCTTTTACCTGAATATCGATGTTTTCTAATTTAAAATAACATATTGCTACGTTATTCACCACCCTGTCATTTCTTGTTGTTATTCTTGTCCTCTCTTCTTTTCCACGTTGCCTAATTCCTTCCGTTCTATTTTCTGTTGGTTTAGAAAAAATTGTCCACCGTTGATTATTGTATATTGACCTTTGATTTGATCCTTGTCGATTCCATTTATTGTACGTTGGAAAGTTTCTGTTGTATTGACGTTTTCCTCTTCTACTCTCTTCTGGAAGACCGGCTTATTATTCCCATTATAATGTAAATTATTTACTGTATATGTATTTTCCTTTTGTGTTTTTGTATCACAATAGTCCATTCCCTTTAGGAGATCTATGAAGCCTGACATTGTTGTTATGCCATGTAATGCTACAGTATGAGTAATTTCTTGGTCATAATGCCTTACTAATTGAGTAACAATATCCTCTCCAATCCTAGGAGTTGTATTTTATTATGCTATATTTTTGTATTGCATATCTTTCTTTACTTGTGCGATAGCCATATCTGTATTTTCCTGATAACTGATCGTCGCGTACTTTTTGTTTTTCATTCCTTCCCCAATATTGCTGTAGGAATTTTTCTTCAAATTGTTGCATGTCGTGGATATCTTCCTTGATCATATTCCACCAAGTTTCTGCATCATTTTATAGACAGTTTTTAATGATTTGTATTTTTCTTCTCTCATCTCTTATTTCACACAAAATGTCTTTTATCCTGTTGATAAATTGTACTGCATTGGTTCTACTATCCCCGTAATATTTTGGTAATGAAGTTTCTTCAAAGTAAGGGAGTTGCTCCACATGTGCTATCGGCATTGTTCTTATTTCTCTCAATCTTTCTTCGAGATCAGTTTTATTCAGAAAATTTGTGTTTACATAATATGTGAGTTCTTCTCTACTGTCTTCTACTTCCCTTTCTATGTCTTCAAATCCTTTTGTTATTTCTGTTTTGGTATCTTTGATCATGTTTTTAGTGCACTGTATTTCTACTTTAACTTCATTATGTATTATTTCTTGTTTTTCTTCTAGTATTATTATTCTATTTCTATTTTCGTTAACTTCCTTTTCACACTTTCTCATTTGTTTGTCCGTACGTTCTATGTATTTATTCAATATACAGTTTATTTCTCTCACTTGTTTTTTATCTTCTCGTCTTTCTGCTTGTCTTTCTTCTTTATCCTGTTGGAGAAATTTCATCATGTTTGCCATTTGTTCTTCCATCTTACTAATTTGTGTTGGTCGAGTGTGGATGTGTTTTATTGTTTCATTCAAATCTGTTTTCTCCTCTTCCATCTCTTCCTCTTCTTCGTGTTGTTGTGGCGTGACTCCTCGTTTTTCATCTAACTCTTCTTTTCTCTTCTGTTTACCCTTTTCTTTGAACATCTTTCTTGGTTCTCTTTCTCCATCTGTTCCTGAACTGCTGCTGCTATCTGGTTTCTTCGACATGTTTTTATTTTGCAACGATGTTTAATTTAATTGTGTATAATTTAAAATTTTTATTTAAATTGTTAATAAACAGTTATCAGTTGTTTTTATTTTTGTTAGTTACGTCAGATATTCTATTGCGATTTGTGCAACATTTGTTAAGCGTTCTTCACACAAAGTGTGTCACCTAACACGATTGAAATTTCAATGTTGTTAGTAAACAGTCAGTAGGTACATTCACTTTATTTGAAAATTTTGTTAATGTTCAATTCAAAATTTTGTTTTATTTAATTAAATCTGTTTAATAATTAATTCAATTTAATAATTTAATTTCAAATTATTTAAATTAATGAGCAAGTTTTGTTACAATTAATTTTTGGGACACCTATAACGTCGAATTAATTGCACGAAAACGTAAACAACTTGCAAAGCGTTTGATCCTGCTCTAGTGTCGAACGTTTTAAATCGCCGCTGTAATTCGTATTTCTCTCGTTGCAAATTCTCCTCTTTACATTGTTATTAACTAATGCTCTTGCTTTCTCTGGTCACACGTTGGTTTCGTCAATTATTTATATAAATGCCTACGTTGGTTGGGTGCCAAATTTTTTTATAAATGCCCCACGTTGGGCGCCAAATATTCATATGCTACGTTATTGTTATTTTTCGTACAACAATTTTTGTTTATAATAACGCTTATAAATTTTTGTTAACTTGAAACTCTTATAGGTCAAGGGTCGTGACCTTTTTGTTTGTTGTTTATAACAATCTTTTGGGATATTTTCTAATTGCTATAAATAAAAGCTCAATTATAATATTAAATGAAATTCAGAACAAATTAAAATCGTTTATTTTCTTCTATGGGTTTATTTAACAAATTTCTGATTTTGCAACAATAAATGAAAAGTACTTCTTCATTTTAAACGGGTTATAAAAAACTAAGTTCCTGCAATGGAGTTATTAATTGTTTGATATTTATTTTTTGCGATACTGATACGCTAGCTTTCCTTTAAATGTTTATTAGTCGTCGAGACATTTATCGTTGAATTTATTTAACAATCCTCTATTAAAATTGATAGTTCCCGACGTTATGTTAATAATTTTGTTCATCTTACGGCTTTTGTCCTATCTGCACTTTATTATTAGTGTACACGTACGCACTCGTTCATAAATTTAATTCAATAGTCACTTCGACACTATGCTTCCGTTTTTAATTGACTTTTTTCGATAAGACGCAGATGTTTGCTGGTATTTTGGTGACTTCTTGGATAATACCCAACATTATGTTTGCTGGTATTTTCGTAACTTCTTGGATAATACACGACGCGGATTGTTTGCTGATATTTTGATCACTTCCTGCGAAAATCGCTCCATCCCCTTATATAGATCATACAAGAAAAACACCTCCCTCTCGTTTTCTGACTATCCTTAGAGCGTGTCATTCCCAATTTCTAGTAAACACTTTTTTGTTAAATGAGTTTTATTGCTTTTCACAAAAAAACTACTTCCTTATTACTGTTGCTACCGACATATGTAATGTTTAAAATGCGAAATCATAATAATACATCCCAAAAATGTAAGTAAAACTTATTTAACATAATCAAAATTAAACCTTCAACTAAAATAACATAGCAATATGTATTCTGTTAGGAAGTCGGTGTCCGCAAATAATTATCGTCACTTGATTTCACTTTAAAAAACAGTTAAATATTGTACCGCTTGTTTCTTTCAAGTTGCTCGCACTATCGCTCTCTAAATGTAACTGTTTCAAATCGCGCTCCGTCGTCCTTTTTATTTCCATACGGTTGTTACTGGAAACGCCTGGAACGCCATGGAACCAAGGCGAACTCTTTCGAATATTCCAGAGAGGTGCCGGAGAACGCGCAACACTCCATTAACCCACAAAAAGTGTCGGTTGCCTAACATATGGTGCCACATCTCTGAACAATAAATTTATTAACGTCCGCGTGTAACAATATAAAGGAATGATGTTGACAACTTCAGGTTTCTTTTAGTTGTAAGGGCAATCCGCGGACAAAGAATTTGGGGAATTGAAGTAATTGAATGTCTTCAGAATTCCACGGTATTCTTCTGTTCTTCAAATTCTGTATTCTACAGGGTGGGTTGCATAGAAAACTTTAAGTCAGGATTAAATTTAAGACTAACACAGAAAGTGATTATTATTATTATTATTATTAGTGAGTTAGTCGCTTAACAGGCCCAATTACTGCGTGACAAAATATAAAATTCGTAGATAAATCTATACCGCAAAATAATCAGCAATTTGACGAAGCGTGTTAATGAAAATAACAATTTGGTTCTCAATCAATCGATGGTTATGACACATAACATGCAAGGGCAAATTCAAATTCTCGAGCAAGTTTGTTCTAGCAGTAGGAATCTGCATTAAAGAGTACGAGCGAGCGCCAAGACGTGGTACACGAAAAGACAGATAACTTAACAATTCAGGGATATGAACCAGTTTGACTAAAAGCACCAATGAAGCAATCACACGATGTGCTTGAAGACTTTTTAATTGAAACATGTTTAAGAGGTACTCTTGACAAATTCCTTGACTTGGATAATTGCCTTCCTTTCTAAAGTAAAGGTATTTTAACACTTTGCGCTGAATTCTCTCAATGTTATCAATGTGAACGCCATAATTAGGATTCCAAATTAAAGACCCGTACTCCAGTCAAGATCTAACATAACTATAATACAGTTGCTTAATTATAGCAAGATTTTTAAAATATTTAGATGTTCTAATTATCAACCCTAAAGTTTTATAAGCGGTATTCGTGATGTTGTCAATGTGGCGAATGAATGTCAATCTGTAGTCGAATGTTATTCCTAAATCTTTAATATTATCACAGCGATTAATGATTTCATCGTTAATGGTATAATTATGAGACAGTAAATTTTTTCGTCTACCAAAGGAAACAACAGAGCATTTGGATGGGTTTAAGGACAGCTTATTAGATGAACACCATTGACAAACAGTATTCAAAGCTGTTTGTACATTAAAGCAATTCTGAAGATTATCCACTTGTGAAAATAATTTAATATCATCTGCATACATAAGATATTCAACCCCGACATCCTTAATAATATCATAAATATAAAGATAAAGATAACATAACAGTGGTCCAAGTACATAACCTGGTTAATGGTTTAACGATGGATTTCAAAGTTTTGATAGCCTTCAGTACAACAGTCACACACTTGTTTAATAATTAATGTGTTTGTTTTAGCCTCATCATCATTAACAGAGGAAACGTCCAAATTACTGCCAGAGTATGATTGAGAAAAATACTGCGCAAACCCATTAACAATTTCTTGAATATCTTCCAGAATTAATCCATTATATGTCATAGATGATGGCAGGGATTTAGCTTTAAATATATTTGTTGTTAATATGTGCCCAAAAATTTTTAGGCTCCTTAAGAATCATTTCTTCAGTTTTGTGCAAGCAGGATTTCATTGCTTTATCAAGTAACAACAGATTTGGTTCTTTTATATTATTTAAGGAGTCTGGATTTTTGTTTTATATCTTTAATAATGGAACCGGTGAACCACTTTGGATACAACTTTTTGGGGGCTTTCTTTAGTGGCACAAACCGTTCAAATAAATAATTTAATTTTTTTGTAAAATTTATCTGCGGCAGATACAGGTGAACTATAATCAAGTAGGAAATCCCAGTTTGTGCTAGATATGGCTTCATACTGAGAATTAAAATTAGCTTTCCTAAAGTTGTAACCATTGTAGCAATTAAGAAATGCCTCTTTTTGGTTTGTGTCTAAATTTATCAGGAATTTGGATTTCGACTTGAGGATGATGGCAGTCAATTGAATAAGTTAGAAAACAACAGGTCTAACAGCCTGTTGTTATAATCATGTTATTGTACTGCTTAAAATCAAAAAAGGACAAGAAGATGCATAATTCTTGATATACATTATCATGGACGCCGTTATTTAAACAAGTAGTAAACTGCGGAATATTGAAATCACCTAATATTAGTCAATTCTGATTGTAGAGGTAATGAAGAGACATGAGAAAATTAAATAAAGCTTTGTAGGATGCCAATGTTGTGGAAGGTGATATATGTGTAGAATTATTATAATAAAAGTGAACAAACAAGCTCGAACAGACAACGCCAAGATATCTATAAAAAAAAGCTCATGCGGACAAGTCGAAAGGTCCAATTTCGAAACATTTAAATCGCAATCAACAGCTATTAAGACACCTCCCCTTTTTTTAAGATTTGCATCGGAAAAATTCCGATCACTTCGAAATAAAGTGTAATTATCTGGAAGACATAATTCAGAATCAAGTATACCATCGTGGAGTCATGTTTCTGTTAAACAAATAAGTGCATAAGATGAAGCAGTAGATGCGTTTAACAGCTCCAGAGTTTTAGTGGCTAGACCTCTTACATTCTGGTAAAAAATAGACAGCGATAGCCCATTATACGAAGAAACAGAATTAGGAATTGTTTTAGCGGCAGTAGTATCGCATGTAATATCCAACATATTCAAACAGTTATGAGTCGTCGGTTCTGATGAGGCTAATTGCTATTTAGTACCTAAAATACCTGATTTTAACTCAGTAATAGAATCATAGTAAGCTGTGCAAAATTCTAAGTTCCAAGAAGCTTGATTTACATCAATTTGAACGTTATTACGAACTGCATATAACGAGCATTGACTGCATTTCAA
The DNA here is from genome assembly GCA_036172665.1 of Prosopocoilus inquinatus. Classification (NCBI taxonomy): domain Eukaryota; kingdom Metazoa; phylum Arthropoda; class Insecta; order Coleoptera; family Lucanidae; genus Prosopocoilus; species Prosopocoilus inquinatus. Next base: position 49,940,647 of record CM069871.1, read on the forward strand.
GATTTGACAGGATGTTTATCAGAGCAACGGGGACAGACAATATCACTGGTGCATTTGTTTATAAATGATTAAACCCGCAGTATTTATAGCATCTGCGCACCTCGATAGCATCAAGAACTTTGCAATAGTCGTATCCAAGGAAAACATTGCCTTCTTTCATGATCTTATTATATGAAGCTATGTCGACCTGTATTATAGCCTGATATAAATGCTTATTTTTTTTATTCGGCGTGAAAGAGATCAATGAACACATATAATTTTCATTGACCACAGATTTGTTTGGAGCTTTCAAATAACTAATTAAGTTTTTAGCATCCCAGTTTTCTGTAAAGCTTATGCTTTTGATGCGAGGATTCAGCACGGACAATTTTTTGACGTTATACTCCTGCCCAAGATTTGCGGAGACTAGGTCCTGAAGTTTAGCGGTCCCTTCATTATTTTGACACCGAATTACGCCACCACCTTGCCGAACATTTTTAATTGCGAAATGGAGAAGTTATGTTGGATGCGATCAGCCTCACTTAATATTGCCGACTCAGTAACCGAGACTGACTAATCGGATTTCAGCTGTATAAGTAAAACGTTATCTGATTTAACTGCATTCGCGAAAGATTTACTTTTCTTTTACTTTTGTCAATAATATCGCAACAACGTTTGCATTCATCACACAAAAAAAAATCAAATTATTAGATTTCACAAGAAGTTCTGCATCCGTCAACCCAGCACAATTTACGTGAATGCTTTTACCGCAAGATTCTTCACAATAAACTCCCTTAACATCTTTCTTACGTGTTCGACATCTTCCACAATCAACAGACAGAGTTTTAGAGAGAGAGGAGACGACAATTTGTAGTAATGAGTCAAGGTTGGTAGAGCTAGACTGTGACCCTGCAATAAAAAGAGTCTATTCTTTCATACATCCTTGATGATGTGACATGGGTTAAAATTATTATAAACGTACAATTTTTTTTTGTTTTTTAAGTTTTTTAAAAACAAGCAATATACTATCAAGAATCTAAATCATATATAAATATTAAGTGAAACCAGCAGTGAAACTAATAAGTATAAAAGTTTTTTTTTTAATTATATGTGATGAACTTGCTTTTTTATGTGCTTATATAACTGGCTAGTATAGTTTTTTAACCAAAAGCCAATAACTGTCGAAGAAGAAGACCACATAATCGATTTCATTTTTAGTGAATTAGATTAAGCTTTAGCAGACAGATTATAACTCCACTCTATTTAATTCACTTTGACTGAAGTTTCCTGTGACGTCGCGAGTTATTTTTGCAGGGGTAAGAATTAAACTACACATTTAAATGGTAACGAGGCAACCTGCTAGATGCAATATCAGTTTTCCCAACCTTGTAATGAATTGTATTAAGCGTCGTCTACGAGCCAATTATGAAATTAATTCATTTTGTTTTCTTACAATTTTTTTTAGTTATGACAATGTCATTGTTTCTACAATTCAATTCAACATCAGTTAAGGAATTCTCATTTATTTATTTTTCTTCTGAATATTATATTTGTATTTTTATCTTGATTTAATAAAAGTTATAAGCAATAATATTTCATGAAATATTTTTTATCTAATATTGTGGAGACGAACCTATAGCACCCCGTTTGCTGCCTAATAAGTCACCCCACACCAAGCGACCCAAAAAATTTAGTGTAGGACAATACCATTCAGGGTACTGCGTTTTGAAACGCAACATAGGAAATCCCATGCTAATTTAAAAGTGTTCGAACATTGGCTTCCCTAATTATTTTACATCAAAATTCCATTCAGGTTTCTTGTAGTGCTGTTCGAGATGAATCTGTCTGTGAAGTTTGAGATTTTTTCATTTGGTCAGTTTCAAGACATTTAAAAAATATCAGTAACGAAATTCAATTTATATCAAACTATCAGCACGGCTTTGATTAGTAAATGTTAAAATAAATTGCTGATAAAGCTTTTTCTGTTAATCTTTTTCAAAAACGAACTAGATTTATTATTTCTTCAGTTTTCACTTATCAGTGATCAAGGCTGTACTGATAGTTTGGTATAAATTGAATTTAGTTAAAGAATATTTTTTAAAATATCTTATAACACAGCGTATGAAAAATTCTCAAACTTCACAGACACATTCATCTCAAAGAATACTTTAAAAACCTAAATGGAATTTTGCTGAAAATAATTAGGGAAGCAAATATTCGAACACTTTTAAATTATCATGGGATTTCCTATGTGCCGTTTCAAAATGCGGCATCCTGTATAGTTTCGGATATCAGTAACATTTTTATAATTGAAGGATCCCATGCAATTTTCTTTTAGCTTCTATGTTTTTGTCATACTTACCAACTTCCGCGAAAGTGTCTCATAAATTTGCGAAAAACCACGGCCTGAATAGTAACGTAACTCTACCTGAATTATTAGTTTTTTCCTCGAAGGCATTTACGTTTCTGATAGAATTAATTTATTATGTAATTTGCTAAAAATACATGCCATTCGAATTGCTGGATTGTATGAAGTTTTATTTTAAGCTCACCAAGTAAGTCACGGTTTAATTGAGTTTACCGTTGATAAATATTAAATTTCCAGCAATGATTAATTTTACTTTTTTAATTTAAATACAAAATTTAATTTGTATTTGAGAAGAATTGTATAATCAGTTTATTCTAAATAAGAAACAAATAATTTTATTTAGTATCGAACGTGCTTACAACACAGAAGGCACTATAGTTTTAATACATATTTTGTGTTTTAAAACGTAATTCAATATTTCCAAATAGTCACGAGAAAATTAAATTTCATATTTTTACGATTTGTCAGAAAATAAAGTCACGTCAATGATAATTAATTTTTGACTGGAAACGAAATGTGATGAAATAACTTTAACTTCAATTTCTAGTAAGCGAATTTGCATTTGCAGAAATTCAATTAATTCTTCATTATAAAAATTGAGATTTGTTCAAACTACCTATGTGATATATAAGACAAAATAATGCTATGTAGATATTTATAGTAAAAATTTAGAAAAGGATTATGTTTCTAGTAAGTAGAAATTTTACAGTGTTTCTCTTGCACTTAAAATTTACGATGACATCAAATAAAGGGAATTTCAAACATGCATCAAATATACCGTGGTTTTATTTTAACATGAAACATTGCTGGTCATGTTACTATAGAAACTAATTCCAATTTTTAAAAATATCGTTGCATGATCGTCGTCGTTAAATTTGTCCATTTTATTTTGAAACATCTCTCAGCGAAAACTGTTTAAAATTTGTTGCGATGTTTGTCTTAAATTAGAGAATTCCTGCTTTACTTACGTTTTAAGTTTCATGTTCTATTTTAAAAAGGACAGTTTCATTTACAAATTGTAAATGTTGCTATGGATTCTCAGATTCGTAGGAGTGCAATATTTTATGTTAAAATAAATTCACGGTATATTACCCCACCGGATGACGTAAGTAAAAGTATTTATACAGGATTTGGTGGCAGTGGCGGCTATAGGGGCGGGCGAGCCGGACAACCGCCCGGGGCCCCGTATTTTCAAGGGCCTCGCGCCATCTGCAATATATGAATTTTTAATATTTTAACCAACGATTGTTCAGTTAGAAGGAAGATTATCTAATAGCTGCTTAAAATCTACTAAAATCATGTAAATACAGAAATATTTGCGTATCTGTATAAAATGAACATATTACAAGCTCTATTCTATTAACAAATGGTACTTTTAGGGAAACAACATTTTCCACCAGCTCTTATTCCTAGAGTAACATCTATTGTATGTAGCAGTTGTAGTTTGCACGCTGTATAATTAATTGATCGATCATTGTTTTTTCTTTTATTCGATTTAATTTGATTTTTTATCAGTTTATCTCTCATTCGACAGGACCTTATTCTCTAAGTATCAACTGATCGTCTTTTGTTTTTTTTTTCTATTTGTGTGAGGTTATTTTACATATTAATTCTTCGGATCGATCGCCATTTTTGTTTCGTTTTTCATGCGATTTTGATTTATTTTTTAATTACATTATTTTTTTTTATAATTTGTATTTTCGGGTATCATCGTTTGTTTTTTTTTGTTTTTTTCTTTCGTTTGACTTAATATGATTTTTTATTTTTACATTGTTAATTGATTAACTTTTATTTTTTTATTATTTTAATTTACTCAATTTGTCTTTTGTTTTTGTTTTATTAGATTTGATGATGTGTTTTTTTTTATTTTGATTATCAGTTAATCGTCTTTTTATATATTCTTATTTTATAATGACCTTTTTTATTTCATAGATTTATACTATTTTGTTTCCATAGTTACATTTCTGTTTCACACTTTCAAATAACGACATATTTTAAAAATTGGAACGCATCAAAATAACAGTCAGTTGAAATTACTTTACCTACTTTTTTTAAATTTATTTAGTATCTTCTGCTTATAATGCAAAAATTTATGCACCGCAAAAATTTCTCGCCCGGTGTCTCGCAACTATTAAGGCCGCCTCTGTTTGGAGGAGGATCGTTTGTGTTGTGGTAGATTATTATAAATGCATTACATAATAGTAAGTTTGAGTGAGAGTACTAACATAATAATTTACTCTTAAAATGATTTCAATGTGACGCATAATAAATAATTTAAAAAACGCCTGTGGGTATTGCAGCTTTTATAGATTTTATAATTGCTTATAGGTTTTTACGACATCGTTCCTGTAAGCGTCAATATTTTTATGTTTTTCTCTTGACAGGATGCAGGAGCCAATGTTATAAAGCATGCATAGAATAAACCAATTATTATAATTTTGCATAAAAAATTGATGTACAAAATGAATTGCTTACTAAATGAAATTATCCACAAGTCAATAACAAGGTAATTAAAGTAGAAATAATAATAACTTTTTAAATTAATATTTATGTACAAAAATTTTTGTATTTCACCTGGCACTTAAAGAATTCAGAAGTATCGAAACAACTTTGGTGATGAATATTTTTCTATAGTGTTTACACCTGTGAGAGAACCGATAGCAATATGTTTTAAAATATGAAATTAATGAATATGCACTAATCAGTGATAGGAAATAATTAATTTACCGTAAATGGATAAGTATATTAACCTTATAATCTGCAAGTATCATCATTAAATTGTAAAAAGAAAGAACGGCCAAGAAACTTTACACGTCTTAACGCCTTTTCAGTATACACCTGCACCATTTCCTCTCTTGAGATTTTTTTGCTGACTTGCACATTAAGATTATATTTCTTGTGCACATTAAATTGATTAAAGTATAGAATGTTAGAGCATTCGTTTGATACAAAGTGTTAAACATATCCACAAAACAAAATCAAACGCTATTACTAACGGTTTTCCAGCAAACGATTTCTAGGAATTTCCTGTTGAAGTGCGACTGCAGGAAAAATAAAACTCGACCTAGGTGAAAGCGAAAACCGAAAGTGAATTTGCGAATAACACAGTTTCTAATAATAATTAGATCAGTTCATTTTTTTCCCGCTTAATGGTGAAAGTGTCGGGAGATTTTACTAAAAATATTAATAAAGACAGACGTCTAGAATTACGCAATTTGCAGTCTAAAGGCTCTCGTATTGTTTAAATCTGTAGAAAAATGTAAATACGTGACTGAAATGAAGCAGTAATTTATTTCGGAAAACAGAATAAAAGAATTAAGTAATTTTTTTGTTTGTTGAGTTTGTTAACGATACAAAATGAATGAAACAAGTAAATAAAAATAAATTAGAAAGTCCGTTGCGCGTCAAGGGATACTAGTAGGTAGGTAGGTACGTTTTGTATAGGTCAATTAAAAGTTAATTATTTCGCCTTTCGTAAAGAAAAACTGCTTTAAGGAAATGTAATGAAGTTCAACCCCTCTTTTGTAAGTTAAAAAATACGCACAACTTTTCGTTCCGAGTTCGGTGGAGTTTCACCGGTCGGAGTAAATGTGAAAATGTTTTAGGGTTTAACAAAGCGAAATTTTGGATTAATAATTTTAAGCCTCGAGAGCTTACAAGGTAGCTGTTTTGAGGTTTTCGTGAACGCAAAATTAAATTAGGTTTCTTCAATAAATTTAAATTGTATACCCTCCTACATTTCAATGTGCTTTTTAATATCTGCATCATAAAAACACAATTAACGTAGTATTTAGCCTGTGCAAAGTTTGGGAATCAATAGCAGGTTTATTAATTTTTTTTATAAAATATATCAACGCTTAGGTTACAGCTTCAAATTGTACAGCAAAATATAACATAAAAATAATCCGCAAAATAACATTTATTTATATTATAAAATTACCTGTTTTTGCAGTGTCATTTTGCTAGGTATTGGAAATTGGAAAATTTTGTTCGTGATCAGTTTATCTTATCATCCACTCAGCTGTATGAATCATCTCCATGAATATATTTGTAATAATTACTGATATTTGCTGAAAAATGTCTAACCCTTTAACTGCGAAAGTCGTTAAAAGTCACTTGAGAAAAAGAAATCGTGAAAAGTTGCTCTGGCGTGGTGGTTTTCCTAAAAATCTTATTTGTTACAATTGTAAACCAATGAAATCGTAATATTATTACTCGAACTGAAGTGTAAACACAGTTTTTAAAGCCAACGAATGAATTTTGCTCAATACAAGGACCGAGTTCGCTAAGAAATCAATGCAAAACTGAACCAATAAGAGTGGAGTTTAGTAGTTAGTATAAATAAAACTAATGTAGAAATTAAATAAACGATTTGAGATTCTAATATTTATTTATCACAGAAGTAGGCATAACTTAGAACTATTTTAAAAATATGAAACCATAAACTGTCATATTTCCTTATATTTTTACTAAAATTTTGTTGCAAATTGTTTTTGATTGCAGTGAAAACCTCCAGCAGCTTCTGTACAACTGTTTCAGCCCTGTTTGGAGCTTCATCAGCAGAGACGCACTCACTGCAAGCTAAAACCTACTTGTCCAATTTATTCGCAATTGCGATGTAATAGTGATGAACAGATAAAACAGCGACATCCTACGATCGCTTTTTGACTTGACATTGCAGTAGGATAGACAAACTGAAGCGGATTTGCTTCTAATAAGTCCTCTATGCAAGGCGGCCATGCTTGCTATCAAAACATAATGAAAGTTTCAAAAAAAATTTGTTGCAAATCGTTTTTGATTGCAGTGAAAACCTCGAGCAGCCTCTGTACAGCTGTTTCAGCCCTGTTTGTGGCTTCATCAGCAATTGCGAATAAATTGGACAAGTCGTTTTTGGTTTGCAGTGAGAATGTCGAGCTACGTCTCCGCTGCTGAAGCCCCAAACAGGGCTGAAACAGCTGTACAGAGGCTGCTCGAGATTTTCACTGCAATCAAAAACAATTTGCAACAAAATTTTCTTAAAACTTTCATTATGCTTTGACAGCAAGCATAGCCGCCTTGCATGGAGGACTTATTAGAAGCAAATCCGGTTCAGTTTGTCTATCCTACTGCAATGTCAGGTCAAAAAGCGATCGTAGATGTCGCTGTTTTATCTGCTCATCACTATATTTTTATTCTCGTTTTAAAAATACCCGCATTTAAATGTTATTTACTTTTTGTTTATTTCATTCATAAAAATTTATAAAAATATATTATAATTGTAATAAAACTTTTGCATTTGTGAAAGGAGCGCATTCCATTGCTACGCAATTCATTTCGTAACAGTTCAACAAATAACGGTATGTTGGCTTTTCTGGTTTCATTTTATTGCCCTTCATATTTTAGGAAGTGACGCAAGTAATTCAAAACCTGCTGAACAAGAGCAACGGTATTTATAAATATGCAAATATCGGTTAAGGTTTATGCATTTTATGATGCATGCTTTATTTCTATTTTCAAGTTCGTGCGAATAATCTATTTTCATCTAACGCATCTGCCCTGAAATTTGGTTATTTGTTCTTCTTGAAATCGGTAAATGTATGTATTGATATGACACAACTAATAAATGGAATTTTGACACATTAATGAAGGAAATACCTAATTCTGTTTAGGCTTAAGAAACTTCTTATATTATTAATTGACAAATTCGTATCTTTTAAATGCCCCTAAGGCCCAGTTTTTCAGTCGATTGGTAAGGTGAGTGTTAGTGATATCCGATTGTTAGTACAGATAATGAGTTTATCAAAGTATTGGTAGTCTTAACAATGACATAAATTCCTTTTAACAAGGAGGTAAACTAACAGCCAGTAAATTTGCTTGGTAGGGGTAAACATGTAGAGGGGATACATAAATATGTATGAACAACTGTACGACTCTACTTTTTTGGCATTTGACTTATAATTGAAAATAGAGATTTTGTTTAACAAGCACATTATCAAAGAGGTTAAATTTATCCCAGTGGTAAGTAACCATCACTTTACCAATCAATTGAAAAACCGGGCCTAAGACGTTAACAAACAGTTTCGATGCTAATTGGAACACCATGCACTTCTATTAGTTCAAATTGGAAATTTTTGCTTGTAACAAATCTCCAATCTGTTCTAAAGCAAAACGTGTCAAAAAATGGTCTGAACACGGATTGTTTCACTATGTCTGCCTTTCCTAGGCTTTCGACAATAATACCAATCTCTCTATACCTTCGCACCATTCGGCACATCGAGATTTGGAACACACCGACTCTTCCACCTACTGTAAATTATCCATAGCGGGTGGAAAGTTTCAAACCCGAACATAGCAAACTTGATACAAGATACAAAAATGGCAATGGTATTAAAGAAAAGAGAAAATTATGGACAATATTATGGTGTTAAAATTATTACTTATTCTTCTTTTTCTTTTAGAAAATGATGTCTAACATCGATATGTTTAGTGCAAGCTCGCCTCTGTAGTTGATAGTCGGTTGTCTTTTGGTGTTCCATGAAATCGGTGATTTATTTTTAAAAATTATGTAACCTGTAACTGATCGTCTCTCATTAAGAACACTAGCCCAATCTGCATCACAGTCTGATGGTTCAAGTGCATCCCTCTTTTTTGGCTTACAATAACTTACCTCAACAAACTGAACGAGGAGAAAACAAAAAATGATATTTATCACCAGAAAGAAATCTGTCGCCAAACTTAACAGCGATAACCAAGACACAAAATTCTTAGGAACTCACCTGGACCAATGGCTGCTATGGAATAAACATGACGACGAATTCGAGAAGAAGCTAAGTAGAAATGTTTTCGCATTATGAAAGCTTTAGAAACTTATCCCTCTCAACATGGCTTAAGGAATGAAAGTCTAAAGTGAATATTGTCACGCTTAAGTATATAGAAATGACATTTTATTTAAAAGATTTTACACTTATTCTGACTGTCAAGTGTGTCGGAACTCAAAAACTGATTATGTTCCTTCTGAAAATTTTTTCCAGGATTTATAATTATTAATATTTTCTGGAATTCTTTAGTGCAGTATACAATTAAAAGTGTGCTAATTTGTACGTAGGAGGCACATAATTCTCCTAATTTTTTTAGTAATGATGTAAGAGATTATAATATCATAAGAGAAAAATTTCTTCATAAATACATCTATCTTAAGCGTAAGGTGTTACCTACTGACACATCAATATCATTTATCGAATATAGATTTTTCATTATGTAATATATTGGCAGATCGGGTTAATGCATGGGATAACATCTGATCCCATTGACGACCGTTTATAAACGCTCCTCCTAAGTAGAAAATTGCTGCCATTAAGTTAAACTTTTAGCCCATTCATGTAATTTGCAGTAATCAAGATAATTGCGGCGAAGGAAAAAATGCCACTCAGTAGTGCGGTAATGCGTTGTAATTGTACGAAATGGTAATGTAGCTGCCTGCGTTACACAACCGAATCCCTCGTGTGCACCTAGTAAGAGCAAATAAAATTCTTAATTAAATCTCGGCCTGATTTGAATTTATGTAGGTACATACAGATTATAAAGACTAATATAAAATGTGTTGAAATGAAATCATAATTTTTCGCTAAATATTAGAGTCCGTTTAATAATTTTCTTACTGCTCTGGCGAAATGCGTTATAAGATGCGTTCTATAATTTTAGCTCATGATAAAACTCATAACAATTTTATGTTAACGAATCATATTAATAGTTTGTTTATAATTAAACAAGCGTACCAATCTTACCAGGGCTGTTTGATAATTCACGTAAATTTCTATAAGATGGCACCACTATCTGCTTGGTGACGTCACTGCTAGTAAGTGTCATTCTACAAACAAAATCAAGCTAAATATGAACTAAAAAAAGGCGAAATTCAGGCAGTCATGAACGGTTTTGATTTGAAACAGTGGACTGCTCAGATTAAAACGGAGTTAAATGAAGTTCACAAGAAACTGCAATCGTTGCTGAAGACGGACTTGGATGTCCAGTTGAAGTCAGTAAGGCTGATTTATTGAAAAAATGCACATGAAAAAAAAGTTTGTGCCCGATGGGTGCCGCAATTATGGACTAGGAACCAAAAATAAAACCGAAAGGAAATTTCATTACAGGCCTGGCAATGTTTAACCGCAGTCCAAAAGACTTCTTGTGGTGATCCGTTACCGTAGACCAAACAGGAGTACGTCACTATACTCCCGAGACGCATTCAGAAATCGTATTGCAGGAGCTCTTTGGGCGCTTAAAATACAAAAAAAAATGCACAAAATCACTTACATAAAAGAGATAGAATATTACCCAAATCGCGCTCTTTTGATTCCCGAACGGACTCCAGCAATGGATAGCGAGTGGTGAAAGTGCACCGCAAAAGGCTAAGACAGTTTTGTCAGCTGGGAAGGTGATGGCTGTTTTTTGGGATTGACAAAGAATGATCCTGGTTGACTAGTTGCAGAAGGTAAAATAATAATAGGAGCCTATTATGCAATTGTTATTGGAGTTTTGTCGACTGGGAAGGTGATGGCCAATGATTTTGGGATTCACAAGGAATTATCTTAGCTGGCTATCTGGAAAAGAAAAATACAATAATATGAGCCTATTATGCAACTTTTTTGGATCCTTTGAAAGGACATCAAGAATAAAAACGTCCAAGATGGGCGCACAAAAAGTATTGTTGCATGAATTGACAATTGCATTAAAAAATGTATGATTTAGGCCTTGAATTAATTCCTCATCCATCCTATTTTCTAGACTTAACTCCGAGTAATTTCTTCCCAAACTTGATAATTTGGCTTTGTGGGAATGGGTGCGTCTAGTAAAGCTGCCATCGCTGCCGTCAGTTAGTATTTTGTAACCTTTGAAAAAACTTACTTTTCTGACGCCTTGAAAAAATTACAATCTCGTTAGACAAAGTGTGTAGCTCTCAATGGAGACTAAGTTGAAAATTAAATTGATTTTATCAAAAAGAATTGTAAAAAGTATAGGGTGTCCCAGCGTTCCAAGAAAGTACGAGAAAGGGCATTTTATGTACATTTTATCGAAAGACTTTGTTAATGAAAGTTGTGCAGGCTTGTATTCTGCACAATATAAAATTATTCGAATCACGTTTGGGATATTTCTCGCGGGTAGTCGGTATCCACTTCAGGTACCATTTAGTGTTGGAGAAAAAAATCGATGCTGCTTCCCATTCAACGGCGAGGAGGTCTGGAAGTAACAAAGCTATGGAACACTTTGCACACACAAAATACACTTCTGCTCCAGAGGTCTTGATAAGACTGTGTTAGAGAAAAAAAAAGCTGTACAGGACTATACAGGATGTCTCAAGTTATGCATCAAACTTATGACTTTTTTAATGGAACCTTATATATTTTATTACATTGTATTTGGATAGCACTTGAAGAGCTATTTATCTATTTTTATTAGTTCTCGAGTTATTTTGTTTTCTGTAAGAAACCATCCAAATTCAAACGTCTGCCTGAAGATTATTTCAAACCAATCAAGAATTGTAAAATTACTTAGTAATTGTACTGAAAATAGGTTAATGTACCGCGTTTTATTACAAGAGTTGATAGCCCTTTCTATTGGCTTTAAAACCATACCATAGTTAACACATTTAAGTTTAATATCATCGAGTTATTGTTAATAAATTAATAAAATTACAGAACTTCGCTGTATAACATTCCTGTTCAGAAAAGTATTGTGTAAGACGGTTTTGTGTTATTAACTGGGATTCATAATTCACACATTTTTTTATCAAATTTCTAGATGTCCCCATTCAAAATCAGTAAAAAAAACTATGAATAAGGATTTTGTTTGTGATTTAGCACGATTGCTGCATTTTCTCTAAAACTGAAAGAATTAATATGATTTACGTTTCGAAGAAGCGGTCGTTATTGATGCAGTTTCCTTGCTAAATATAATTTCTCCCAATTTTTCCAATTAAATGTTATTAACTGTTCTATTTGTGCAGACATTTGTCTTGGAAGTAATTTACACAAACTGACAAATAAAATTATTATTAATTATAAGTTAACTTTAATTAATAGAAAATGCAGTTTCCATCTTGCCGATATTTCAGCAAACCCTTACTGGTAGTTTTTATTGGTTCTGAATGGATATTTCTAGAATCATGAGAAAAAATGCGAAAATTGCGAATTTTAAATATTAGAAGTAATTTTTTCTTAATCTTTAACCGGATTGGTAGTGAAACGTGGTGTGCTTTTCCATTTATAATTCTGTCTGGTTAAAGATTAAAAACTTTTCACTTACAATTTTCATCGGATAAGAGTCAACTTCGAAAATGTAAATATTAGTCAATACTACAAAACCGTATTATGCAACACATTCCTGAATCGAATGGGAATAGGATGATATTAAATTTAATTGTATTAAGTTTGGTATCGTTTTTGAAAAGCTAGTAAAAAGGGTTATCCACTCGAGTAATAATATACAAGGTATTACATTCCATTCCAAAGTAACCCAGTAATTTTAAAATTCTTGAAACGAGCAGTATTCTTGTTAATAGCGGTCCGAATTCAGAGTAATTAATTACTTCAAAGTACAGATGTTACGAAGTATTTGTTTCAAATTTCAATCTGCTATCATTAGAAATAATCTTCAGACAGACCTTTCAATTGGGATGGTTTCTTATAGAAAACTAGAAATAACTCGAAAAGTACAGCTCTTTAAATATTAACTAAAATTTGTAATAAAATCTGTAGAGTTCCGTTTTAAAAGCTCATAAGTTTGATGTGTAATCTAATAACGCACCATCCTGTATAGTTGAAAATAATTTTAAACTGTGCAAAATATGGGTCTGCGCAAAATTTATTAACAAAGTTTTTTTGATAAAATGTACATAAAATGCCATTTTCGTACGTCCTCGAAGCGCTGGGACACCTGTAGTTTGCGTAGAAATGCCTTTTACATGTATGTACCTTTAAACATTCTGCGTAAATACCTTACTTGATCATAGTTGGTATAAGCATTAATAAATCTTAATTGTTTTCTTCCCAGTTTTTAAGTTGCGTTGGTATTGCCGTTTGGTAGAGTAGCTCAATTCAATTAAAATTTTTTATTTTTCGAGTTGTGGCGCTATTGGGGCCCAAATTGCGCAAATTCCCAATTTATTCAATATCGAAGTAAATAGCTTTGAAATAGGAAAGTGAAATCATCGATCTATGTTTCGGATAACAACATTTTTCAAAAGCCTATGCAAGACCAAATAATGTGTTTTGCAGAAGTTATTTTGAACTGCATTGCATTCATTCTTTTCGTCTGCTATGTATGTATGTATGTATGTATTATTACGCAATATGAGCAGCTGTTGGAATACTTTACTTGAATGACTTGTAAACGTGACGAGGCTTGGCGTCAGAAATACTGTTGAGATCGTGCTGCACACGAGCGACATTGACAAGAACATTGTCGATGCATAAAATATTTTTCTGATGCTCTCTCATGAGATGGTAATGAAATCTCAAATGGCACGTGGCTACAAGTACATTACATACAAAATATAATTAATAACGATTCTACGAGGAAGAATTTATAGATTACAACAATGCAGAAAACTTTGAGAAAGTACATAAAATTTGTTATACAACTTGTCACATTGTAATTAATGTGCTACGGTTACTATGTAGATCGTGAAAGTTGATCGCTCTCCGTTAAAGTAAATAAGGTTTTCAAATGCGGACTACATTTTATGGTCTTCAATAATATTTTGCCTCTTCTTGGAATTTAACTTTCTTAAATTCTGGATATTATAATTCCATAACCTAAGAGGTTTGTTAATATTGGTGGATTGGAGTGTTAGTATTCTTAAAACAGTATGTGTTTTTTTGTTATAAACCTTTGTTATGTATGTTTTGACTTTACACTTAGCTTCCACGCTGTATAATTAATTGATTTTTCTTTTATTGGATTTCATTTAATATTTTTATTTTTTAACTGTCACCTTATCTTTAGTTCGTTATTATTTTATGTTTTAATTATCACTTGATCGCTTTGTGTTTTTTTTTTTTTAATTTACACGATTTCAGTTTATTTTACATTTTAATCTTTTTGATCGATCGCCATTTTTGTTTTCTATTTTATGCGACTTTATTCTATTTATTATCTATCAATTTTGTTTTTGTTTTTCTTTAAATTTACTCGATTTGAATTTAGGAAAGGAATTAAAATGTCCCTTCGATTCGATCGATCGCCATTCTTGTTTTCTCTTCTATACGATTTGGTTTCATTTATTGATCATTAATTGATCGTCTTTTGATTTTGAATTGAGTTTATTTTTCATTTTAATCCCTTCGTTCGATGGCTGTTTTTGTTTTCTTTTTTATGCGATTTGATTTTTAATTATATATTTTTTTTAACATTTAACAATTACATTTTTTTATATAGTTTTTATTTTGGTCTGTCATCTTTTATTTTTTATTTTTTCTTTCGTTTGACTTTATTTGATACGATTTTTCATTATTTTTAATTATCACTTGATTTATTTTGTTTTATTTCATTTACTCAATTAGAGTTTTTCATTTGAATTTTTATTTACAGATAAAATTTTTGGTTGTTAATATTTATATCGATTTTACTTATTCTTAGTTTTACATAACGTGTGAGCACATAATTTTTTTCTTAGTTGGCTGTGAAATAAATTACGTATGTCACAATTACATTCACTTAACCTCTTACGACTGCTGTCAACCTCACCAAATAGAATTAATATTAGACATGACTGCTATATGCATCTCTCTCGTTCATGGCCAACTCAGAGAAAATATTCTGTGGCTCACACATTATTTTTATTTTTGTTTTATCTTCTTTTTTATGTCATCATTTTATAGTTACCTTTTTATTTCATAGTCATATTTTTATTTCACAGTTTTACTCTTTTGTTTTCATACATAGTTCCATTTTTACGTGAATCTATTTTACTTGCTTTTTGAAATTTACTTGTTATTTTCTGCTTTTTTTTATTGCAAAGAACTTTCCATTATCCCAGGGCCTCCGCAAAAATTTCTCGCAACTGTTAAGGCTGCCTCTGATTGCTGCAACGTCCAAACTCAAGGTATATGTATAAATACATTTCAGGGAATCAAAATATTTTAAATCAACGTGGGGTAAAATACCTTTATTTAGATGCGACGTAATAACTCTTTCAAATAATGTGAAAAATAAAGTTGATTTACGTTGGTTACAAATACCTTGGTCTCCTCTGTACATGACAAGAGATATTCAAATGTTGAAAAGTGTATTTTAACTCTGGGATGATGGCAGGAACTTTCAAAAACAATAAATTTTGACTAGAAATCAATTACAAAAAGCATTCCCTCGCATATATGTCCAACTTTCTGCCGGTCGCTGCATATCTCCATGTCTATTATTTATCTGTAAACATTGTATAATTTAAGAATAAATTGAAAACGTCTAACGCAAATTTTTCCCCTCTTTCCAATAAATTAATGGAAAGAGAGCTAATGTCCATTTTTATATCTTTCAGTTGATGTATTTATTTTTGCTTTTCATGTATGTACAGTCGCACGCATCTTAAATGCTACAACTTGACATTTTTGTGAGCCTTGTAGCACAAGTTTTGGAGGGTGAGGTGCACGGGGTTCATTATAGTTGCAAGTGATTGTACGTATGTAAATAATAAAATCACAAAACTTTAAAAGAAAAAAATGCAATAAAAATCCCATAAATCATCGTTTATTTTGTTTGATTAAACTGTAAGGCATCAAGGCATTTGCTTTATTATTAAATTAATCTTCAGACAAGGTTTTTATTTTATCAATATTTTCGCTATGTAACTAATTAGCAACAGCAAAGGATTCGTTTTTATTTAAAGTTAAGGTTTTATTTCTCTTTTGCTTAACCAAGAAAAAATTCAAAACTGTTATTGTTCCAAAATGAATTTAGAATATACATACAGATTGATAACTTTCGAACTACCTTACTGTTGGTAGGTACATAAAGAGTAACAGTGAGCATGTAATTCACATTATATTAAAAAGAAAAACATTCTTCTAATGGGAATTAAGTACGTTAGTACGGCAAAGACCACAGATGTGTTTGTTTCTATGACAATAATAAATTGAAAGTTAATTTGCGATGAGTAGAGTGGGCCTAAATATACAGTTCGATTGATGAAAGAATACCTGCACGTCAAATGCAATATTCGTATCTGTATCAAATAAGTGCACTTCCTTAATCACCACTTAGCATTTGAATTTAATTTTGACGTACTTCCGGTATATAAAAATTCGTGTATGTAGTGTTGATTAACCAGTCCAGTTATTTGATACAGACGAATATTGTATATGACGTGCACGTATTCTTTCATGAATTGAACTGTACGTAATGTGATTAATCACACAATCTCAAAGCAAGGTTAAGTTCCAGAGTAGCTTGTACTGTTTTCGAATCTGTACCTTGAAATTACACTTTAAGAAAATAGATAACTTGTCTAACCTAAAGCAAAACAAAAACAAGGAAATACGTATATGTATGTTCTGAGATTGCATCTACCATTATCATGCTTGTAATATTTTTTGTAATTAATTGATAAACATAACTATTCAATGTTTTAGTATATAAATGATTAAAATAGGAAAGTCTTTTTTTTACTATGTATAATGTGCAGAAGTTTTTAAAATTTTGTGTAAAGTAATTGTTATATCTGAAAAATACGATTAAAATTAAAAGTCCTTGGGATAGAGAACGTTTTACGTATATTCGCTGTTTGCCACTAACATCACGCGTTAAAATAGTTTGTTAAACATTGTGAAATTGAAATACAAGTTGAAAATTATAATTAAAATTTAAAAAAAAATTTGTGCAAATCGTTATTGATTGCAGTGAGAATCTCGAGCAGCCTCTGGACAGCTGATTCAGCCCTGCTTGGGGCTTCTTCAGCAGAGACGTAGCTCGACATTCCCACTGCAGACCAAAAACGACTTGCCCAATTTATTCGCAATTGCGATGTAAGAATGATGAACATATAAAATAGCGACATCTTACTATCGCTTTTTGACCTGATATTGCAGCAGGGCTGAAACAGCTGTCCAGAGGCCGCTCGAGATTCTCACTGCAATCAATAACGATTTGCACAAAATTTTTCTAAAAACTTTCATTATGCCTTGACAGCAAGCATGGCCGCCTTGCATAGGGGACTTATTAGGAGCAAATCCCGCTTCAATTTGTCTATCCTACTGCAATGTCAGGTCAAAAAGCGATAGTAAGATGACGCTATTTTATAAAATTTTAAAGTTATTTAAAAGGCAAGATGCTGAGAGCCAGTTCGAACAAAGGGAAAATTTATTCATATTGACCGGACATTAGGTCATAACATGTGTTCGAAAAGTTTTGTAATCTAGACGCCCCCATATTAATACGTGACGGGTATGGTGAATCAAATAAATCCCAAGGTATTTTGTTTTATGCATACTTTGAATATTTAAATATTTTAAATAATTTGAATATTTAAATAATATTAAAACTCGAGGTAGGGTTTATGAGTTTTTGTTTTATGTGCAGAATTTATAGAGATCTGCAAGATATAAAATTTCTGATTGAAGTAGTGCTAATAAAACCACGGTTAGATCTATCGCTCAGAGAGTCAAATCGTATTTCAGTTTGCTGAAATTTGTATTTTCTTTGATGTCCCTAACTTTTTACTGCTTGTTAACCTTTTGTTTGTATTATTTTGAATGGATTCGTTTCGGATTCTCTCACATCTCTGGATTTTTACACAATGTTTTTTTTAAGAACTGTAATATTAATTGCTTGGTCAAAGACATCATAAGTAACTGTACTATTTATTTGGAACGATGTAGCGAATTTAGGATTTCCTGTAGTCCAGTTTGATATAAAAAATTAAATAACAACTTTCTGCGATATTAAGTTAAATACATTTCTCTACAAAATTAAATATATAATTGCCCATTAAGTTTATTATTTTACACAATTCTTAGCAATAAAATATGTATTAGGTACAGATTATATATTAGATACAGAGCGATTAGATACAGGGCGAATAAAATCGGGTCGGAGTACTGTCTATCATCATCATATTTGTATGATGTCGATATCCTCGTTTCATAAGTATTGTTTTAATCAAAAAATTCTTTTCAGTAACAGGGTTTATATGGAAGGGATTTATTTTCGATATAATATGTTATTTGAAATATTACACCAAAGAGCCAGTGAATTTTCTTTTTCTTTTAAAACTTAGGCACTCTTTTATTTATTGTTTTAGATTAATTGAGTTAGCAAGTGTTGTTCATGTATACGATGCATGCCGAAACAAATACTTCTATCACTTTTTCTATAAATAAGCATTACTTAGATTAATATTACACGTATATGGGAAATTATTCCATTTTGTGACCTTTCGCTAATTTTTGTTATCCTAAACATAATGCAATGTTTGGTCAGAAAGCGATCGTAGGATGTCGCTACCTATTCTGTTCATAAACATATCATCTGCTACACATGAATTTTATCTGAATCATTGTTATTCATGTTTTCCCGCATCGAGAGTATTTACGTTATGGAGAGCTAATCCTAGGTATACGAGTTCTAAAAATAATACTTTGAATGCATCCCTATGCTGTATCATTTGCTCTTAGGAGTTTATTTAATTTATATTCAGTATTAATGATGATTTAGTTACTTATTAGTTAGTAAATAGATTTGTATGTGGCGCTCATAGTAATACAGAATATATACGAATTCGTGCAACAAACTTTGAGAATATACTTGGTGCTTAAAGACGTATCTAAATTGTACATACAGTTTGGTCCAACAAAATCGGAACAGACTGAATATCTTATAAGAAAATGTCTGCTTGAAAAATCTCAAAGTAGATCGATTTATAATCCAAGGGGGCCACTTTTATATTCTATACCCAATTGTCATACATCATTCCCCTCACTCCCAGCTCTCTAACCAATAGAATTTAAATTGGGAATGTACCATGAATGGCATATTATTGAAGAGGTAATTTTATGGAGAATTCAGCATTGTGTGAATACGGCAAAATTATATATATACGTAATCCAAAGTATGGTAACTCACATGAAAGCTAATTTTAATAGTAATATAGTGGGCGAAATAACATTTCGTAATGTCATTTCGTAAAAACTGACTAAAATATCTAAAAATGAGGTTCGCAACGTAAAAACTAGATTTTCGTTAGTGTACGCTGAAAGTGTTGATCATTAACTTGCACATAAATATAATAAAAAAATATTTTTAAACATGTTTGAAAATATTTTCAACTTGTGCAGACTTTATTTTGTAGATAAAGACCAATGACTGAAGACTGATGTTGGTAACATTTTAGGTTTTAATTAATGAAAATAATATGTATTAGAAGACTTTTGGTAAAATTCGTATACATCTTGTATAAAATACGGCTCAAATCCACTAGACTAATCTCTTAGTTATAGGTCTGACTTGATAATTATGTGCATATAGGATTTTAAATTAAATAATACTTCTAATGATTAGTGTTATTTTTCCAAACCTAAATTTTAAATATGTGAATGAAAAACGAGAAATACTGTGAAGTTTAAGGCATAAATGAGAATGTGTTAAATTGCCGTGTCGGGTCGCCATGATTAGATGATCACTTAAACGAAGCAGTAATGGTAATGAGTTGAATTCCTCATCCATTACTTCCTATTGCGTTGTAATATATGAAGGTTACTTCTGCAACAAAAGAATTTTCCATGAACGTGAATTTCTGAATTAAAGCACAGGATCGTTGCGTCAGCTTAATTCCGTTACCAGGTTTTATGTTTGCATGATCCACTAACTAAGCGGCCATGATGACGAGGCACCGATCTGCAATCGTCAACGAGTTCTGAAATTAAGCCTAACTACATAGTGGGAAGCCAACGGAGCATAACTAGACCAGTTTCACTTTGTTATAAAACTTCTTTGCATACATTGTGAAACAATTGCATTCGTGCACGGCCCTCTGAAAATTTAAAATGCAATATCCTTTCTTGCTTTTAAGGTATTAAAGCGCTCACCTTTTCGCAGTGTGTAACTTAAATGTACGTTCCATTTGGGTAAGGAACGAAGTTTATGAAAGTGGAATTGCTTTTAAATTTATTCCCTTAAATGCTTTGAGATAAATTTATTTTCCTTGAAAAAGTAGGCGTGTCGTTTGTTATTCTGCAAAATTAAAAACATTACGGAAAAAATTGCCTAATGTAAAAAAATCAACCACCGAATTCTTGCGATGAAATTAACTACTGGTCATATTTCCGTTTCCAGATATTATTTTTTTTGTCCTCTTTATTGTCTGTTTCTTCTGAATATGTAGAAATAAACGGTTTCAATGGGGAAGGCACGAAACAGCAAAATCTGGTCGATCACTTGAGACGCGCATCACGAAAAATGTTCAAAAGTGAAGAAATATGCTTTTAGAGCGAAAATTGAAGGTTTCCGTTATTGGTGAGGTATTGTCTTCAGTAGAAACAAGTGCCTGCGAAAATTTTGTACGGTGATTTGGGGATGAGAAAGTGTCTTCACGTTTAATTCCCAAATTGCAAACGTGTGCACAGAAACTGCCGCAAGGTAATTGCACAGGAAAATTTACCTTGCAAACTGATAACACGACTTTTCTCGAAAAATGGAAATGAGTAGTGGTAGAAAATCCTTGCTATGGATTCATAAGAGTTTCCTCACCCAAAAAGCCAAAACTCAATGAACACAGAAAAAGGTGATGGGGACCAGGTCTATTCAGAACTAAAAAAGCATCCAAATTCCAAACAAAAAGAATTGTTGTTGCATGACTTACAACGATCATAAAGCTCGTAAAGTTAAAGACATTCATGTATATTCTGTAAGCTTTAACTTATTTCAATTGATATCTGACAATAATAGAAGAGAAATGAATTTATATACAACCATAGAAACCATAGCAATTCTCCAATGACACTTCAATATGTCGTAACCGTCAATAGAAGAGAAGCGTAACAGATACGTTTTCATACTTTTAAATAAAAAGATGTCACTAGATGCTAACCTAACTAGAGTGGCATTGAATGGATATCGTCAAATCAGTAAAGCCAGTCTCTGATAATTTGGTCTATTGTATACGCATATCATATCAATTGTTATGTTCGTTATGATATGCAACAAGCAAATGAAATACTTATGATGGGTTTACACAATCACTAACAACTAAAAAAATAATAATTCGCGGCTCTGTAAACTAGGCATAGAAGTTAAAATAGCCAACTTATTATGTTGGGTTTATAGAATAACTAACACTAACAACTAACGGGAATAAACAGAAGATAAAACGGTATTAAAAGATTAATTCTTACGCGTTAGTTGTTAGTTTAGTTACTGTATAAACCCGCCATTACAAAATAAACCAAATTATCAAAGACTGGCTTTACAGATTTTAGGATATTCATCCCATGCCATCTTAGTTAGCATGTAGCTAGTTAGCAACTAATAACGTGAAAAAATATCTGAAGGGAAAAGCTTTGCTACAGAGTAGAATATTTGTTGTGAACAGCTATTTTGCAGACCTTCCAAAAAGTTATTTTTTGACGGAATGGTGCCATTGACAAAATATTGGGGAAAGTGCATCCATTGAACTATAAAAAAATTGTTCAGCTTTTCACTTTCCAATTTACTTTCGTAAATTGAAACATCTTTCTCGTAATTTGAAAAGCCAGTTCTTATTGTCATCGACATTTCTCAGTTTCAAACAAGTTTTATATAAGAATTGTCATACTGACCTTCGGAAGTTAATGGAGCTTAATGAAATAATTTAAGATTAATAAGGCTGTAAAATTCTTCCATTCGTATAAAATTGGGGCGTAACAATTAAAATTAAACATATCTAGTTTATTGTTATAACAATAACGCGTATGAAATGTGTGTGAATAACCTTTAGCGCATTCCAACCTTAGTATGAAGTTGGCTATATTAGTAGTATAGCTATGGGCGTTCTGCGCCACTTTCTTATGGAGAATTAATATTGTGATCGTAATATTTTAAAAATGGATGGAAAAGCCAGGTTTTAAACAGCAAGCTGTTGAAAGCTGTTACAAGGTGAAATTATAGTAACTTCTTTACCAGCTTTTAACAGCTTCAGCAGATTACGATTAGCTTATGAACTCCTTGACGTTCAGCTTGTAACAGCTTGACGATCAGCTTTTAACTGCTTGACAATCAGGTTTTGACAGCTTGCTATTCATAAGCTGATTTTTTCATCCATGACGATCAGTTTGTAACGGCTAGGTTTTTAGCGTAGACCAGGCTGGTCGAGTCATCCCCTTTAACGGACCTGTGAAATTGTAAAACAAGCGAACGTCGTTTCCTCCTGCTACCCCGATTTCCACAACTCACTAATTTAACTGTATAGCAGGTTTCTTTTACCTGCCAACGTATTCATCTAGGGAAGGCCAAGCCTCATCTACGCTAACAACCTAGCTGTTACAAGCTGATGGTCATGGATGAAAAAATCAGCTTATGAATAGCAAGCTGTTAAAAGCTGAACATCAAGTAGTTAAAAGCTGATCAGCAAGCTGTTACAAGCTGATCGTCAAGGAGCTCATAAGCTGATCGTAATCTGCTAAAAGCTGGTAAAGTAGTTACTACAATTTCACTTTGTAACAGCTTGATGATTAGCTTTTAACACCTTGCTGTTCATAAGCTGATTTTTTCATCTATTTCAAAAATATTACGATCGGCTTTTTTCAGCTTCAACAGATTAAGATCAGCTTTTGAACTGCTTAATACTGATCGTAATCTGTTAAAGATTTTAAAAAGTTAAAAGTTTAAAAACTGATCGTCAAGCGCCGAGCGCCAACAACTCGCCACCATGGGCAATCATGCATACACATTTGACACAATGTTATTTCTCCTTAAGAAAGTGGCGCAGAACGCCCACAGCTGTACTACTTATGTTCATACCTTTCTATCTTTCATGTTCTTTCAATAAATCTATCTTCACTCTCCATAAGGCCTGTACTGCTGCATTCTAAGAGCGGAGCGCGCTATAGTAAGCAACCAGATCCAAATAAAGGACTGTATATTTAAATAATTTTAAATTACGTGGAATGAAAACCTACACTTTTGTTAAGAAATTTTCTTGGTAAAACGATTTTAAAGGGGCATTTTCGCACTATGCCAGAAGTTCAGAGACACCTGAAAAAAATTGTATAAATGAAATTTTAGCGTGCTTCAGGGACACCTGTACATTATTTAGTAAAATACTTGTTCTTCTGGTCCCCGGGAATTGCAATAACGTTAATCACCTTCTAGAATGGTCGATAAAGCTATAATTAAAGTGAGGGTGGTTGGAGTTGATATCTGTTTATTTATTGCTAAAAAATATAAAACAAAAACATTTTTTCATTTAATCTTAATCGTAAATTCAGAGAATTTATGTCAATATTTATTATTTTTTGTATAATTTTTATAAACAACCAACATCGAATATTTGAGAGCAAAAATAATGGTATACAGATTGTATCATTTACCTATGGAATATATGAAAGAGTAATAAGGAAAGAAGGTAATCTTACTCCGCCAACAGCTCATCACGTCGACGTTAAAGAGGGATCGACCGGTCAAGAATTCCGAAACCACAGATGATGATAAGGCAGATGCTCGCTCTTTCACATCTATTGCTATAATCACTAATATGTGACACAACTTGTATGCAAGATTTGCGTGAACCATTAATAAAGTTATAAATTTACTCTCTTTACTATCTTTACTTTTAGCGGAACCTATGTACAACAAAGGTATAAACCAGTACTTAAATATATAAAAAGTGCAAATAAAATTCGTAGTCAGTAATACAGTACAATAAGTACAATAATTAATTGCTGTTTCAGGTTTTTCTAAGAATACTTGATTAAAGTTTGTCTCCAGGGAATTACACGACCTTTACCGGCTATCGCAGGTGTGGAAAGCAACTGTGTTTGATTTTTCCAGGTATAATGACCTCGGAAATTTAGCTTAAAAATTTGAAATAGTAATTTGCAATTAAACGAATTGGAGTTTACTTATTTGTTCTCCGTGTTTTATGTAATTAAATCATGCTGAAGTAGTTTACGAATAACAACTTTATAAATAGCGCTTAATTTATTGCTAAATTTCTAATTGTCACCATCACTGTACGTGTCAGGTTTATTACTGTTAAGTTTTATATTATGACGAGAGTTACTCTTAGTTTTATGAGGATTTTTTTGTTAACGATAAAATTACTGCTTCTTTGATTATTTTTATCCAAAACATTAATTATTATGTTGACGTTAATGTCGCTTTTACTTATTTATATTTATTGTTATTTACAAATGAAGTGGCAGCTTGCTGATAATTGAAGTGCAGCTTTATTGTAGTAAACCCGAAATAATGTAATAATAATTGACCGGATAGTTGTAAAAATAATTTCAAAAAGACTGTATAATGGAAGCTTTAACTCACAACGAAGAAAAATGAAATTTTAAAAATTAACAAAATCTTGTGTTATAGAATATAGAATTACAAATTGTTGCAAATTTTGTTGCATCTTTTAAAGTTTATTACATAATGCCTTTGTTCGATTACTGATTAATATTCCTTCCTCCCCCTTTGAATAAGGGAATATGTTTGTATTCTTTGATTATAAAGAACTGAAAATACTAATAAATTAAAAAAGTTATAAAGTAGGGAAAATTATTTTTGCAAACACTTCAATGATTGATATTTGACACGCATCAATTGCGAGGCCCTGAGCAAAAAAATTTAGCAGGGCCATTTGGGTTGAGTTGGTTAAGAAGTAAGACCAGTAGCAGCAGCACCGCTGAGGAAGTTCTTTTGCAATGAAAAACGAAGCGTTGGCAGTAGAAGAAATCAACGTAGTGCGATTCAACCGGAAGCAATTCCATTATGAACAATCGCCACAAAAGCTTTCTAATTAAAATAAGTGTTACTTTTGAACTTCTTTGTTCTTTATACTTTCTTTCCTTATATTTATATAAAACTATTTCTTTATTGCAAGCGTTAATCCATAATAACTTAAATAACTGGAGGGGAAACACTCGGTGGGTATTACAATAAACTTTTATAGGTGTTTCTAGCCATGTCATCTTCATGGTCGTTTATCTCAACTTTTATCGACGAAATTTGAGGCCGTAAAGAGAAGACCTTATATGACTAGCTGTAAATTATAAATGTATGTGTCAAAGGAATCTTAGACGTTTCTCGCGTGCTTGAATTTGTAAATATTGTAAAAAAATTAAAATTGCGTATTTATGTCATTTACTTTAATATTTTTGTCTTGCATTTTCATGAATATAGTCGCTAATTGTTAGGCTGCAGATGCTATGAAATAATATTAAATATCCATTCGACCAAACGTTGGCATTTAAATCTGAAAAGAGCCTGCTTGTAGTATCCCTTCTCTTCGACGGTCTGAATGAATCTATTAACAAACAAATATAATCTCATGGAAGTTACACAAAATGTTCGTGACGCATTGGTTGTTGTGATTAGCGCGCAACTAATATTGCGAAAGAAGGAGATATACCCCGTTATGTTCCCTACCATGCCAACGCCTGAATCGACCATCAATAAATGAGGTGTATTTAGGAAAGAAAGAATTTTATGATGCATTTAACGGCAACATAAAAATAATACCGTTGCATTAAAAAAATCAAAATTTATTGCATTAGTTGTTATTTGTTATTGTCTAAATGGAGATAATTTTACTAGAACTATGATTAATAAAATACAAATTTTGTTACTGCAGTAGATACCTTCCATTTAGATTGTAAAATTATCACTTATCTGTCATCTAAGATTCTTTGTTAATGAGATAATTATAATAGTTACCTCTGTATTTTTCCAAAACAATGGCCTTAGATGTAGGAAAACCTTCGAAAAACTTACTTTAAAATAATCAGGTAAAGATAAATTCTTAATAAGATATGGTGTTCCACTTAAAATAACTCAGTCCACATCATACCGACAAATTTTCGTTGCGCTAGAAATACCGCCGCTTTATCAGCTGATTGTTGGGAGTCTTATTGTGAAAATTTGGCGGTTCAAAAGTCTTCTTATCCTATTATTATTTTTTATGCAAGGCACCCCTTTTTGGACAAGCCCATAGATTTCGAAGAGTCAGAGTTAGTAAAGTCCGCTTGCAAAAATAACAAAGCACCTGGTCCTGATGGGATACCTTTAGAATTTTTTAAAAATCTTCCTCAAAATTGGATGTTATAAATTATTAACCTCTTTAACAAAGCTTTGGAATCGGAAAACATCCCCACCACCTTACGATGTTGCATAAAAAGGGTTCTGTGGATGCTCCTGCCCATTATAGAGGCATTGCGTGCATTAACGTCATCTTGTTTATCACCATTTTACTCAACCGTTTGACATCTTGGACTGAAATCAACACTACTTTACCAGAAAATCAATCCGGGTTTCGAAAATCTAGATCATGTCTCGATAACGTTTTCACACTAAACAGTGTTATTCAAATTCGACTTCATCGAGAGGGCAGAAGAGTATTCGCTGCTTTCATTGATCTTAAACGGGTATTTGACTCGGTCAATCATGTAATGTTGTGGGATAAATTTTTCAAACAGGGGGTCAGCAGGAAACTTTTAAGAATAATACAGTTCCTCGACTTTCCGTGTAAAAGCTTTCACCAAATCCTTTGAAGTAAACAAAGAGTTTTACAGGGTGAGCCCCTAAGGCCAATTCTATTCGTTCTTTTTCTGACTGACATTGAGATTTGTTCCCGTGAACATGGTGCAGTTGGTGTCAACATAAATAACACATCTTATTACT
The DNA here is from genome assembly GCA_036172665.1 of Prosopocoilus inquinatus. Classification (NCBI taxonomy): domain Eukaryota; kingdom Metazoa; phylum Arthropoda; class Insecta; order Coleoptera; family Lucanidae; genus Prosopocoilus; species Prosopocoilus inquinatus. The sequence continues at coordinate 49,967,825 of CM069871.1, forward strand.
GTTGTTGTTCGATGATGATCTGGTGCTTCTCGATAAACCTTTTGGAAAAGTACACTACAAGAAATAAGCTTATTGTAAACGCTGCTAAATCAAAAATAATCTGCTTCTCTAGAGGAAATTTCAGAGGCAACTGGGGACACCGCTTCCTCTTTAATGGTGTCCAAATCGAACAAGTTAATAATTATATATACCTAGGGGTTTCTCTCACCTCTCGTTCTCTTTTTCGCAGTTATGCAGAAGTATGTCTCTCCAAGTCAAAGCGGTCAATTGGAGCAGTTATGTTGCTGTTATCGCAGTCAAAAACAAACTCCTGGGACGCATGCACCACTCTGTACAATACTCTTATAATTAATGCTGTATCTAAATGTATTTCTATTTGGGGTCTTCGTTATCTAAACATCATGGAGAGAGCCCAAGTTGGGTTCTTTAAAAGATTACTCTTATTACAAAAAAAGAATCCCCTGATTATTTAGTAGGCTTGGAAGTGGGTGTGGTTAAACTTGAGTATCTTATTGTAAAACACTGTTTAAACTGGCTTCTAAAAACCCTTAAAATGGAGAATAATAAATTCGCAAAAGTCGTTTTTAAACAACTGCAGAAGCTTCAAGATACTAATCTTGTAAAATTCAACTGGGCCTTACAAATGAAAGGCATCTTTATAAAGAATAATTGCCTGGATAACTGATGGAATACTCTTTCCGTTGCACACCTTAAGGCATCTTTTAATAGAATCTCGTCTCTATCGGCATAAGCTTTTTGGTGTAAATTTGGAAAGACTTAAACTCTCAGAGTTCACCGCATTCTAGTTTTTTTTTTGGTCAAACCTAATGCAGCTTGCCATCTATATATTCCTTTACTAATAAGATTCATTAAATTTTTCTTTCAGCTTTGATTGTGCTCTAAAAGACGCCTATTTCTCTGTTACAACGACATCTCTCCCTCTATAAATTGTAACGAAGTTTGTCTTAAGCCTAAAAGCGTAGAGCATATATTTCTTGAATGCAAGCTTTATGAGAGTATTACAGCTCCAGAAACTAGACGTTTGCAAGAACTTTGACGAAGTTGTAAACCTTTTAAATTATCCAAATTTAAATGTACAGTTGAAAACAAAAAAAGTAGACAAATTAGAGTTTACTGTTATTATTTTTCCTCAAAATGCCATAGATTAAAGACGAATTCACAGATTTTACCAAAGTTTTAAACTTGTTAATTTTGAACGCTTTTAAATTTTTTAAATGTTATCTGTGAAGTCGTCTTTAATCACTACCATTTTCAGGAAGAGTATTATTTTTGTATTAGTTTTTCCAAACTTCGTTCCTTTGTTATTAATGAGTGAAAATGTTTATGTTTCAAGTGAATGATCTTGCTTATCCAAACTTTAACTTAACTCACATTATTTTTTTTTCTTTGGAGGAGAGCTAGTGAAGTATTTAATATGTTGACTGGTTACGTATTCATTTAGTTGTTATGTTGATAGGTACGCAAACTCCCTGCTGCTAAACGTTAATTTAGTTTTTCGAATTGTAATTTACTTTCGTTTACACTCTAACAAGATTTTGTAACTGAACCCTTGCTATTTGAATGTAATTCAAGGGAAACAATAAACATATTATTATTATTATTATTGAAGAAACTCCATTGGATAACACACGTATACTTTTTTTACTTTGCGCAATGTTTAAAAAAAATATAAAAATTGGTTTTAAAAGCGCACATTTGTTTAGAAAGCTTTCATTATAACATGTGATAGTATTAGCAAATTAGTAACACCTCAATTAAGTGAGACGAGCCATTCTGAAAAACTAAAATTTCACCAATTATGAAGCTACTTTTGATGTCCATCAAAAGTTCGTTATAAACGCAAATTGCAAGAAATATTATTTGGTTTATGGTAGATCTTTCGCATTAAATTTTGTTGTATAATGATATAGGAAATTATTTAAACAAACTCTCGTTTTTTCCCTGTTCGTTTAAGAGTGCATAAATTTTTCTCTAGTAGCGTTATTTCGAAAGGCTTGTTAGAATAAAGCACGTTTATCTTAGAACTATCCATAGGGACAAAATAAAATTGAACGAGAGTGATAAATAGCTCTCAAACAAGTAGAGGAATTTGCTTACTTGTAAATTCGCGGCGATGTTATTTATTGTCCTTACATACATCGCTTGCGATATTTTTATCACGCGGCTAAGAAACTAATTTTTCATAGACGCGTGGAACGTGTCCAAAAAAAAGAAATTCATAAGAAGGATCGTGCTTAATGTCGCAAATCGCGTTAGCTTTTTAAACGGAGTTCATTCCGGGACTATTAAGAATTTTTCAAATTACTTGCGCTGCTTGCTTGCTCCGGTTCTGGATTAGTGCTTCTGGTAATAGGCTTATGCTCGGCGATAATAGTGTCTGTTTTGTCGAACACGTACCCGGGGTTGTTAATCTTGAGAACTTTGATGACTCCGGCAGCTGTTGCTGCTCAGTAAATTTTCGAAAGCTCTTTCTTTTCTTATAATTTCACGTGTTTTTTACGAGTGCGAAACCGTTTTTCGTGAATCGTGTTCTCGTGATGAGAATACTTGTTAATTACAATATATCTTTGGAGCATAAAACTAATGGTCATTTTTTATAATCATTTAACATAGGTACGTAGAAATAAAAACGATGTAATTCGTGAAATTCGTTAAAATTGTTTGGGGGTTTATAATAATGAACTTTATCTGATCTAAAGTAAGTAAAACTTTATTTTGTTCTGATAGGTCTTTCCCTATTTCTTATATTCCGAAAATATCTGAAAGATATCATTTTTTGCAATTAAGTGCGCTGGAGACAGTTGCTTGATTTTTCTTTATATAAATTTCTAGTCACGTACAGAGACTTGTCATAAAATACTATGTAAGATGTTATTGACCTTTATTTGATGAAGGAACAAATCGCCGTATAATAGGAACCGAAATTCGCACAGATATTAGAGTCACAAAAACATAGTTTGAGACACTATTATATGATATAGCAAATTACTACGTCTCTGATGTAAATTATTTTTGGTAATTATCTAAGTAAATTCTATGTGATTAAGTGCATTCTTTTGGATATGCATACTGGGTAATATTTTTAACCGCAGAACTCAAACGTGAATTAAACAACAAATGAATAAATCAGACCAAAATGGTTGAAAAATATTGTGAAATTTCAACTTGAAGTTATAAAAATGTTATTGGATTACTTAGGTACTATTAGTCATTTCCCTTTAGCAATCGATTGTGTGTTTATTTATGTACGCATTACAGTAAATGAATAAGTTTGCTCAATTTTTTTTTAAACTTTACTAACAGGAAAACTTGAAATTGCCATAATTAATTTTTATATGAATTTTCCTTTTCCCGAAACAAATAATGTTTTGTTGTATTTATCTTTAAGGTCGTTAATTTTTGTGTTTGTTTATCGATTTCGATAGTTACATAGTATTGTGTCCTATATTTCAGATCTAATTGTGTGATATAAGAACTGATGTGATTCAGTTAGGAGCCCGTATGCTAATGTAAATTACCTACAGGGTGATTCATAATAAGTATCCGTTATGGGCCCCCAAATGGAAACCGTTTGAGTAGCATTTGAATGCGATATGTAATGTGTTTTTAAAATCGGGTTGACTAACTGTTTATATTTTAGAAACTGTATCATTGTGTCAACAAAAAGCAAATGTTGTGTGATGTAACGGTTTTGCAATAGATATTCGATTTGACTTTCTTGTTATGCACCTATTTACATGATTGATGCATACACGACGCGCCTTAGGGATAGCTTATTCGACCAAACTTAACTTTATATTTAATTTATTAAAACTGCAATTACTCCTGGACGCATGTTTAAACTCGCTTATTTGAAGTGCAAGATTTTTCTTCTTTGCACGAGCAACTCTGCGTGCCAAGTATGCTACCACCCAAGAACGTTCAAAACTTCTGTGTGACAGTCAGCCTAATGAATCCGGGCATGTTTGCAATGTTTTGATTTCTTTTGCTCCAGCAAATACTTAATTTCTTCAAATGGAGTCTTCATGTTTGATTACTGCGAACTGCGGCGATAAATTCGGGAAAACAACGATACCGGATCCGCTACGCAATTAATCAGCCAGTCCCGCCACGTCACCATCCGGTGACCTTGTGATGGCAAGAGTGCATGGAGCATCAGCAGGGGAGATACCAAATCTCTGGCAGGGACCATACAGGATTATCGAGGCAGCTGGGCCTGTTACGTATGGGATTGACCAAGGCAACCAACAAGTTAAATTCCACCAGGACGACCTCCGGAAGACGCCCACTCGAGAGAGACGACACCCTGCACCGAGAAGACGAAATCGCGCTGCAGCAGGCCAACCCTAAAGCATTAGTGTACGCCGCTCTTCACCGAAGGACGCCGGAATGTTACCGCGGGAAACCCGACCGAAAAATTTCCTGTTTTCACGGTAATTTTTCCATGCATTTCTTCATTCTGCAAAACCGACGAGCGTCGCAGCACTCAACGCTTCTATGGACCATAGGAAAGCCAGATCCGAAGACTCAGCGGAGGAGTTGTGATCCGTTGGCGAAGAGGCTGTGGAGGTGTGGTCAAGAGCAGGACGAAGAAGGCATAAAAACGGCACATTTTGGGCCCCGAAAGACGAGTAATCCCCGATAAATCCAGCGGCAATCCGCGTTCGACTATTCCGGCGGTGAAGTGGTGTACAGTGCGGAAATGGGAACTTTAACAACACACAAACCATCATAAGTGAACGATTTCATCATTTAATCATCATACAACTTGTTTACAATGAAAATCACATTGTAATTATCCACTCATTTGGCTGGTTTTTGATATTTCTATGTTTGTTACATTGGTTCCTAAATCTACTTTTCAATGAGCGTAAACTAGGACAGTTTTAAGAGAATGTTCGTTTTCTTTAACAGATTCCATGTGTAGTTTGTTTGACGTCAGTTTTGAGCACCCATAGTTTTCTTGATCTCAATTTAGCTTTTCCTTTTTAAGGCTCGTTGAGTTAATTTAGTGGCTGTATTTTTTTAGCTAAGGTCTCTGAGGGAAAGATTTTAGTTTCTTATATGAAACTTATAATACTTACCTTTTTCAATATTCTTCTTTTCAACAACCAATTTCCCTCCATTTCCACATTTTATTCATACATATATGTATCTTTTACCCGTTTAACCATAATTCATCAATACTTTTTGTACAGACCCTGTCCTAGTGTTTAACGCTATTTTCTACCAGAAAATATTCTGAACACATTTTATTAGTACTTTTTTTTCACTAGTTTCTATTGACTCGATCACATTTTTTAAACTGAGCTTCCAGCTAACGATTTTATAAATATTCATTGGTCCAGTGACCTTTGGAAAATAAAAAAAAACGAATTTTTGCGCGCTTTTAATAATACTCTGACATGAAAAATTATTTTTGTCAAGGGTAGTCATGAATTTTAAAATTATTTAGGTTCGTGCATTGTATCAATCATTTTTTGATTGTCAACATTTGTCAATCAATTCTGAAAAAGTGTAGTTGATGTATTACTTAGTTTCTTGCTTTTACGGCCGTTTTCATATTCAACTCCGTAAAGTCACTTTACCTTGAGTGATATTAAATTGTGACCGCTGTAGGAAAATTAATTTTCAAAACTTTCCCGGTAAAACAAATAGCAACAAAGCACGGAATTTATGAACAAAAATCTCTGGTAATCTGACAGTCAACTAACTTAAATTTAAAATCTAAGTTTCATTGCTTAATTTTGATAATTAAAAAGAAACAACGTGTTTAATTTCTATCAATTATAACTGGCCATCTAATCAATAAATCTTCTAAATAAACGGTCATGACGGCCCCCAACGAATTATGTTGTTTACTACTTATGCATTTAGAATATTCCTAAATTTTAATTGTGTACGAGAACAAGAAGAAATTTACAAAAAAATATATGAAAATTACCAGATATTTAGCTTAATAATTATTTTTTGTAAATTTCTTCTTGTTCTCGTACACTATTAAAACTTAGGAATATTCTAAATGCATAAGTAGTAAACAACATAATTCGTTGGGGGCCGTCATGACCGTTTATTTAGAAGATTTATTGATTAGATGGACCACATAGACTGTTAGCAGTAAATCTAATTTTGTAGCTTTAATACTGCCGTAAAATGACTTTCATACACATAACGGCTGGTAACCAGCAGTGATTTTATTTCGCCTCAATTGATAGGAAACTGGCGACGGTTTTAAAACTTTCAGCTTTTGAGATTATGATTAGATTCATGATTAATCATTTATTTAATAAATAACGACTATCCATTAAAACATAATCGAGATACAAAAAAATAAGTGAACAACTCAATTTTTTTTTGTAAATAATACCTCTGCTTTCAATTGGATAGGCCTGCATTAAATTGGAAAAGATTTTTTTTTATAGCTTTTTTAATGATGTCGTTTAATAGGGTGTACTGATATTAAACAACGTGTGTCCCAGTTTTATAATCTATAAACTTATGATCGGTAAAAAGTAAACCGAATATTCACCCATAACTGCTGTGGTGAACCAAATAAATCACAGAGCCTTTTGTTTTCTGCATAATTTGAATAATTAAATATTATTCAAATTATGCAAATTATTCAAATCATTAATAATAAATTTCGAATCATCAGAGTTAAATTAAATTCTACCCTAATCATATCTATAGGTATTTCCCAACATGACGTATGACTATGTCAACAAGATACTATGAAAATGGTGGCATTAGTATGACCTACTGAAAATATAAATTCCGTTGATGCTTAGTATTAAGCAAGATCAACACGCTGGCTTTTATGCAAAACGTTTTGTCTGCATAGCTCAAGACGTTGCTGACTAGATGTTGTAGTCAAGAAAACGGTTTTGATAAATTTGTTAGCTTTTTAAGAATGTGCAGTTACCGTATTGACTGAAAATTAAATTCAGCTGTTAACGAAGAGACTTCGAACATACCAAATTGTACACACGCAGTGTATTTATTTTTTTTTATAAATTTCGAGTCTTTGTTTTAAAAATATTACTGACAATTAAATCAATTAAATCAGTTAAATCTTGTGGACTTGGAATTCAATCTGAAAAGCTTCTGGTGAAACGACTTTACCTTTTAATGCGAAAATCCTGTTATTGTAATTTCGCGTATTATTTTCATTTGAGAAGAGATTTTCATTAAAGTAGTACCGTGTGAATCAAATTCAATGTGGTTAGCCATTAAAATCAAGAATTAATAATTCGTGTGTAAATAATTGTAGCGTTACTCACGACAAGATTAAAGAAAGCACTCTTCAAAAAGCAAAAGTTGTCATTGTATTTTGTGAAGTATTTTCATCAAGATTTTTAAATAAGACAAAGTGAGAAAATTTTTAAGTAAGATGCAATTACTTGTTCAGAAAATTCCCCCTTCATTTATACATAAATTAGTTTACATTTAATCAAGTTCACACAAATAACTAAGTACTTTTATTTTTTTGAGTAGTGTTATTTATTTACTTATTTTCTGAAAATAAAACTTGCTGGAATTTGCATTTGTATGTAAGGAAGTAAGTGCGCTTTGGTTTAAGTGGATCTGGAAAGTTCAAATTTATAGATACAGTCCTAAGGATAAAGTTAATTAACTCCCGCCTGAGACTTTATTTGAATCATTGCATTTATTAGTCGTGCACTTACATAAATTTAGAACGTAATACTCGACAAGTCCCTGAGTTACTCCTCTCAGTAATTTTCTTCGTATCGTAACACACTTATTTCTGTTTTTTGCCCACTTATTTGCCAGCTTACGTTTATTTCGCTTAGATGGTCACAATATTTGTAATTCAACGCGGCGTTTTCGATTCATTTTTATAAATGCCTTTCAGGGAGAAAATGTTTGGATTTTCCGCCTGAGTGGATGTTTTCCTACACGAGTACCACCTACGCGCTACGTGTGAACCTTCATATTATTATTATTAATTGCTAATTACACTAGCCTGCAAGAAATATTTTTTTTTGCGGATGAGATAAGACTATGTGCTCTTCAAAGATTTAAACATTATAAAAAAGAATCTGTTCTTAGTTTGTTTTTCTATCACGTCAGGATTCCAAAAAAAACATTAAACTTTCTAGAGAGTTCTTGTTTACTTTTTGTACGGAACTTGCACACTTTATTATCAGACATATAAAAAAATGTTAATTGCAAACGTTTTAGGGATTTACCTGATCCGCCAGAATTTACTAAAAAAAAACAAGTGACGATTGGAAATGAGATTCAACTTTGTTATTCTAATTGAAGTTTATTTTGAAGCCAATTTTAAAACCGTCCAGTTAAAGTTTTAAAAACTATTTTCTTTGATATTTTAAATTAAAAATTCAGTAAAATTAACAAATATACTTCCGATAATATATACAGTCGCATTTCTTTAAGTCGAATCTCCACAAATCGACGTTTTCTGTAAGTCGAAATTTAGTGATGGTACTTGCACATTATATGTAACTGCTCTCTGTGTCTTTAACTGGAAATTTATATAACTCTTAATTTTCCGGTTCCTTGAAATTTGAGTTATGGAGGTTCGATTGTAGTTTGTCTATCAAAGTCCTGTACAGTGAAGGTCGGCTGTAGTGAATCCGTTTATAGAGAACTCTCGGTTATAACCCTACTAAATACATACTTCGTTTTTATTTACCGGTTATAACGAACTTTGGATATAGCACTTATTTTTTATTTTTGTTTTTGGTTCAACCACGAATGTAGCAAAACTGTTAGAATAATTTAGACAACGTCTTTTAGTAACATTTACCTTATCATTCATTTTTTTCTCAATATTTGCTTAAACAGGAATACAGGGTATAGTACAAACTAATATTTCGTATAGCATGAAACGTATAAACACTTAAGCAATCCTAAGCACAAATCTGCCAATAATGACAAGTGAAAATGTGCAAACAAGTGAGTAACAGTTGGCGTCTTGAAAATTATGATTGAAAAACCTACTTTGAAATATTCTTATTATTAAAAGAAAAGTGGTGCGTGATGAAAAAATTATAAATTATTATATTTTTCTCGAACTCAGGAACATCAAATCTACTACATACACCTAATTTTATGTCATCCGCAAAACCTTCGCAGGCTACTGTTATTAATTGCTTTTATTAATAGCTTTGGTCTGTTAGTAAAAATAATTGTTGCCTCCGACTATAATTTTTATAGTTTGCTTATCTCTTCACTGATTCTTGTACTTGAAAGTTTTAGGGTGTTGTAGAAAATTCTGTTTTTCTTTTTGCTTCATAACATCACTTTAAATCGGCTTTAATTTTCCCTACTAGGATTTTGCTGCCAGAAATTTCAACGTCTAATTTTATTATACAGAGTGTTCTTTTACTGTGTGCAAATATTTAAACCTGCAATATATCACCATGAATGGCAACAATTGAACTCATATTTTCTTAACATAAATGTAATAGATAAAATAGCGACATCTTACTATCGCTTTTTGACCTGACATTGCAGTAGGATAGACAAATTGAAGCGGGATTTGCTCCTAATAAGTCCCCCATGCAAGGCGGCCATGCTTGCTGTCAAAGCACAATGAAAGTTTTTAAAAAAATTTTGTGCAAATCGTTCTTGATTGCAGTGAAAACCTCGAGCAGCCTCTGGACAGCTGTTTCAGCCCTGCTTGGGGCTTCTTCAGCAGAGACGTAGCTCGGCATTCCCACTGCAGACCAAAAACGACTTGCACTTGAATTGGGCAAGTCGTTTTTGGTCTGCAGTGAGAATGCCGCACATTTGCACAAAATTTTTCTAAAAACTTTAATTATGCTTTGGCAGCAAGCATGGCCGCCTTGCATGGGGGATTTATTAGGAGCAAATCCCGCTTCAATTTGTCTATCCTACTGCAATGTCAGGTCAAAAAGCGATAGTAAGATGTCGCTATTTTATCTGTTCATCATTCTTACATCGCAATTGCGAATAAATTGGGCAAGTCGTTTCTGGTCTGCAGTGGGAATGCCGAGCTACGTCTCTGCTGAAGAAGCCCCAAGCAGGGCTGAAACAGCTGTCCAGAGGCTGCTCGAGGTTTTCACTGCAATCAAAAACGATTTGCACAAAATTTTTCTAATAAATGTAATAGTTTTCATGAAAAATGCAGTGGCAGATTTTCACTAAACCGTTTGAGAACTGCTGGCATAGCTAAAAGTGGAATGTGGGCACCTCTTGAATTACGACCCGCAGCAGAAGTAGGCCAGGTCCAGTGCCTTCCTGGATCTTAAGTAGGAACGACATAACTCAGCGCCGCTCCGATCGGCTGGTCTGGTCCGTCAAAACGTTTACAATATAAGTTAACTTCACTGCAAGTAATTACAAGTTTAAGTATTAAATTAAAATCTAGTGCAATTCAAGAAGTTGCGGTTCGTAATTACCGAACAAATTAAAAGCGAGGTACAAACAAATTGTAAATTGTAATTTCTCATTCCATATTATTTTTAAAAGACAAAAATTTTACATTTACTTTGTTTCCAAGGACCGGCAGTAGTAATACTTTCATAGCTAGCAGCGAGATTGCAGCAAAAGTTTATTTACGTAAGATGGTGAATGAAGAACATTTTTAATGCGCTTGCCTAATTGGTGCATAAATTTTCGGATTTATTCGTCGATAGTTGATCGTAACACATGTTACTTCGATCAGTGAATTAAAATTTTAAATAAAATAATTAATAAACGATATCAGTGATTATTATTATGAAACTCTGCGTTGAACATCGAGTGCGGTATCAGTGGCGTGTTCATGCCGAGAGGAAGACGGAGTTGAACTTCCTATCTTTCTCGCACATTTCAACAGTTGCAAACAAGTGATCTGTCCGAAATTTTTTGGCTATAATACGGTAGCCACCAAAAAATACCCGCAGAAGGTAGCATTTTGCGTATTTATCCTGAGGTTTTTTTTATTTGAACACAGTAAAAGAACAGCCTGTATTTGATTTCCGAAATGACGTAAGCGATTTAATATCTTGCTGGAGACAACGAATTAATAAAATCCGACCCGTCAACCACAGGTAGTACATATTAAAAGTAAATAAAAAGTCTATATGCATGGGGGGTCTAATAATAATATATACAGGGAAGGGCAAAAGTATGGAACTGGCTTAATATTTCGAAAACTGTTTGACGTATCTATTTGAAATTTGGTATCTGATTTAGAGTCAATAAGACCTATATTATCAATTTGTTTCAATTGTTTGTCTGCTCTTGTTTCTGAGATACAACACCTACTTGATTTTTTTTAAATGACAACCCGCCGATTTTCCTCCTTTATTTAATAGATCTTTTAATCCTCTAATTAACCATATATAAATATTTATGTAATGCATAAGAAAATTTTGGAAAAATAACGTTTCAATGAAAACATTAGAAAAAATGGTTTACGTTGATATTCGGTATTTGTTTTCATGCTTTTAAGGCAATTTTTATTTAAGTTGCCTTAAGAACAGCCCATAACCTTGTGAAATTTTAGTTTTTTTGTTAAAACTAGTATTTTTGTCCAATATCAACCAATAAACCATTTCTTCTAACTTTTTCGTTCAAACGCAATTTTCTCGAAAATTTTCTGATGTAATAGACAAATATTTTTATAAGGTTGTTTAGAGAATGGAACGAACTATTAAAAAAAGAAAAAAATCAGCAGGTTGTGATTTTAAAAAAAATCAAGTTGAGTTTGGATCTCAAAAAACAAGAGCAGATAAACAATTGAAACAAATTGGTACTGTATGTCTTATTGGTTCTAAATCATACACCAAATTTCAGATAGATACGTCAAACAATTTTCGAAATATTAAACCGGTTTTATATTTTTGTCTTTTTCCATATTTGTTTTTATGTTTTTAAAGCAACTTGGATTAAAATTTTCTTTACTTCTATCTTAAATATATCCCATAGTCTTATGACCTTCTAGTTTTTTTTGTTAAAAGTAGTATTTTTGTTGAATGTCAACCAATAAACCTTTTTTCAAACTTTTTCATTCAAACGTTATTTTCTCGAAAATTTTCTTATGTAATAGATTAATATTTTTATGTAGTCGTTTAGAATTGAACGAACTATTAAATAAAGGAAAGAAATCAGCAGGTTGTCATTTAAAAAAAATCAAGTAGGCGTTGCATCTCAGAAACAAAAGCAGATAAACAATTGAAACAAATTGATTATATAGGTCTTACTGACTGCAAATCACAAACCAAATTTCAAATAGATACGTCAAACAGTTTTTGAAATATTAAGCCGGTTCCGTACTTTTGCCCTTCTCTGTTTATAATAATAATAATAGTTTTTGAGGAAAACGCATTGAAATTTCAGATATAAATTGGTTAATGGGCACTGGGACGGCTGTATTGCGTCTCAAGAGCAATGAATTCGCATGGAGAAGAACGAAACACTAGCGTTTACCTTGAAATGAAACTGTAAAACGTCTTTATTTATGGGTTTCTGCGGAAAAAAATGTATAATACGCAATTCATTCATTGGAATTTTGGACTAGTGTATGTATACGGAAGAAATGAATCATAATTTCCATTTCCATTCCATTCTTGAAATGCTGATAGATTTATTTCTTGCAATTTCGCAATTTCCTGACCTTCATGAATATGCTCCTAACGGGTCGAACACTTATTCTGAATCACCCTGTATAGGGTGTTTAGAAATTGCAAAGCCACTTGTATCGGAACTAGTCGATGGTTGTAACGGTTGCGGCATTCTTCTTCAAGACAGTTTTCACAATAGACTAGAATTCTTGAGTTGGTCTGAGTTCTGGGCTATTGGGTGGATTAAATTCTTTAGAAACCTAATCCAATTCATTATCATTGAACCGTTTCCTTCGCATAATGCCATGTTGCCAGATTGTTTGGTTTACTGTCATGTTTATTAAGGAAAGGTTTATTTTGCGTTTGTAAACTTCAGGAGTATCCCTGAGACTTCGGCCTGTATAAAAAACTTGATCAGCAATTAAATAATTAAAGTTTTTGAAACAGTAGGTTTCAACGTTCATAACAATGCATTTCGATTTCGTTAATTTGTTTTCATAAAGCTTTATACAGCGGGATTTTGCTTTTAAATTTTATTTTGCATCTCTATCAGGTACTGTTGGAGCTTTAAAACTTTTTAATTCAATTTTGGGTTTAAGTTTCTGCACATGTCTGGGATCGTTTTACCTTGAGTACAACATCACGGGATGATGAAACCTTTTTGGCCAAGTTATGTTCAATTTAACCATGTTCACCCCCACTTCCAAACTTTCTTTCGATAGTCAAGCGTTCTTAAAATCTAAAATAGAGAAAAAATAAACAAAAAGTAACATAGTTAACTTCGACGTAATTCTGAATTTCACGTCCAAAATTCTTTTTAATTGATACTGTGTTTTATTGTTTTGGTAATACGTATGGGATTTTTTTAAATTTTCAATTGAATTTCATCATATTGTTTTTAACAGATGCGTTGCATACGCTATTTTATAAGATTAATGCTACTCTAACGTTGTAAATTGTTATTTCCTTTTATGGTTTATTTGCCTAAATTGACTTACGGTATATGCTAAGGCTCGTAGACACATTCAGTTTAGTATAGAGATGGCAATGATTATATCGATATATTAGAAATATCAATATATTCGCGAAAAATATCGATATATATTAAGTCGATATTATAATTCAATATATTGGTAAAAATACCGATATGTTTTCGAAATAACCTTTCGATATATTTTCTTCAGCTTATGCAGTTTTAAAGAACTATAATATCTTTATAATGATGATACTGATGATAGAGAAAGTTACTTCAAATATTTTTAATTTCTTTCAATTTACGCCTGCCCTGTAGTAAAGAAAATAAGTTATATTAAACTTTTTTAAAGATTAGCTTGTGTTAAATTATTTAATAAAAAATCATAATAGCACCACAGGAAAGCAAAATGTTAGAAATATTTTTTCTTAGCATAGCACCGGAATTGTACCATATTATTACAACTTTACAGTTTTATTAGTTCTTACATTATTCATTTTTGGGCGAGTATATTAAAAAAGAAATCTGCCTTTATAATAAATTGAAATCCATTAAATATGCGGGATCTTATTTTTATTTACATTTTTTTTTCAATCAGTTAAATATATCGATACATGAATATATCTGTATATTTGTAACGATATATTGAATATATGGATACATAGTCAACGATTTATCATATGAGTCGATCTACCGATATATAATTTTTTTTTGCCATTGGTACCATTTCTCTCTCACACACGTTTTAAAGCAAAATTAATATGAAATTTAACAAGGTTTATTGGTTGATTTGATACTTCTCTCTCAGTTTCAGCAATGTGCATGTAAATTTGTCATCGTGTCGCTTAACCTAAGAATTATAGTTTCAATTTATTTTAAAGTGGTCAAATTTATTACTACGCATTATAAAATTCGTAACACTTGAAGAATAAAACAAAATTTTCTGAAACTCGCCTGAATTTCAAATATTTACACTAAAACTGTGTCAATCATGTCTAACGCGTTCGACTTTTTTTTTCTTGTTGAATAACAATACGGAAATAGGAACTACGGGATATAATTATCTCTGAGACATATTTAAGTAGGCGTGTAGGTGTGGGTGTGAATGTGTATACTATGTACCATTCCCTGAAGGTCTAAGTTGACCTTATCTTTGCTCCATAGTTTCGTTCTTCTTTTCTTTACGATAGTTGTTTTGAAAATTCCTATAAAGTAGGAATATTGCTTCATTCATTATTACATTAGCATTTTAAACGAAGCAGAAGCTATGGAATCGCGATTACCTTGTAACAGACTATAACGGGTAAAGAGTGGGTGGTATTATTTTGTAACTACACTTGCGCGCCGGTTTTCATTAATCTGAACGTGAACTAATCCAGTCGTGTAAAAACAATAATAATACATTGTACATTCTTGTGGCATAAATAATAAGTGTAACCTTGAGCTTATGATATTTTAAATCATTACGAAATTAGTCAAGGTTTTTCAGTGTTAATTAAAAAAAAAATAGATTTTCTGAGTGATTTGAAAACTAAATAAGAAAATAAATTCGTTGTAAAAGTTGATTATTGTACTGTTTTGGAACTTTATTGTATTCTGGTCGTCTGCAGATCGGCTGATATGACAACAAAAAGCTTCCGAATACGCATATTTCTGCTCTGCAATTATGTAATAAGTGTGTTCAACGTTTTCAGTCAAATTAGAGAGGAAATGAAAATTCGATTACAGGACCTACACGACACTCACTCAATTGCTTAATAACTCGCTATTGCACTAATCGTGAGAGTCGTCTCTACTTGAGCAGCTTTTTCAAAATTTGAAGTTTTGTAGTCTATAACTTCCTCTACAAGTTGGTTATTGTACCTTCATGGCTACAGGACGGAATTAAGCATTTTGTTCGATATATTTCGAACGAGGCGGCAACGAGCGTGTGTGCATTTACGCGTCGCTGCAGCGTTATACGTTTGCCGCCTCGTTTGTATCTGATCGAACAAAATATATAATTCCGTCCCTGTTCATGGCAAACCACAATCATCCGATTATACAGGATGACTGACCATTCTTAAATTTTCAAACTGCAATATTCCGATATTGCCGACATTCTTATATAGTTAGCTTGTTCTAGTTATGTATTTTATTGCTTCAATCATTGTAGCCCAAAGCAGATTTGTTTTAGTTACTCTTAATAAATGTTTTTTTCTTAATAAACTGTTTTTTTTAATCACGTCTTTTCAAAACGCAACAAGTCCTAAACTTTTTTCTCATTTTTGTACAAAGTATTCATTAGATATTTACCAAACTATGTACACAATGTCCACAAATTAATACCTATTGAAGGAAACAAAATAGCTTAAAAATCTCAACACATTATTGAGAAACATTTTTTAGACATTTATCTCGAAAAGCAATTTTTAGACATGTTGCGCTCCTCACTTACAAGATAGCAGGGTTCGTTGTTATTTGCTATTCTTGCACTAGTTAAGTTTTAGGCCAAAATACGACAGCGTTATGGGACGAGTTAATTATGTTATTGCAGTCTTCATGCTGCAGACATTCTGAAAAAAAATCAATTTTATTTCGTAAATCATAAACATGATGAAAAACATCTTTTTATTAACAGAAACTTTTCCTCGTTAAAACAGATTTTCTCGTTTTGCATTGCTTTTTCCATTTCAGACAGAAGAATGAATTAATAAAGCGATTGAAAACAAGGTAGATAATTAGGAACCATTGTTTTAATTCCATTCAGTCCGTGTTAATGTGTTTGTCACAGCCAACAATACCGTCCCGGTCATTTAGAACGCAGTGTGAATTTCGACTAAAAAATGTTATTTTGGGACATGTGCCATCAGTTGGCGTGTAATAAGTCTGGGGTAAAGGCCATGTGCTTCTTAGGGCAGCTGCCTAAAGCCAGGTGAGACGACAGGTTGGTGCTGTGTTGCAACAGATGCTTTCCTGTTTGATATCCCTCGTACTATCTTATCTTTAGCTGTGAAATTACCTTAAATAACAGGGGAATCTTTATTATTAAATGATTAATCGGAAGTATGTATTAAATTTTAATGACCTTTTTTCTATAAAACATTTAAAAACTAAATTACAATAAAGTATGTACGTATTTACACCAGGTTAGTAGCATAAATAATTAGTGATGTGCAAGAAGCGTCAACAATTAGTGGTGGTTCAAAACAAAGTGCTTAAAAATACCTTTTTTCGACATTACAGAGAAAGTTTCTTATAAAACGTTATATTAAACAAATCGTACTAATAAATTATTCATACAATTTACAATTAGAATAAATGACATCTGATTGATTTTTTACCTCGCATAAGAGCAGTTTGGCAGTTACAAGTACGAAGTGCAGAGAAATGCAAACTTCTTTTGTAACATTTTCCTTACCAAATATGTTAGTAGTTGTAGTTTGTAGTATTTGTGTTAAGATTTCAGTATATATACATATTGTTATGTTATTGTTATTTTTCGTACAAAAATTTTTGTTTATAATAACGTATATAAATTTTTGTTAACATGAAACTCTTATAGGTCCAGGTTCGTGACCTTTTCGTTTGTTGTTTATAACAACCTTTTGGGTTGTTTTCTAATTGTTATAAATAAAAGCTTCACTATAATTTTGAATGAAATTCAGAACAAATCAAAATCGTTTATTTTCTTCTATGGGTTTATTTAACAAATTTTTGATTTTACAACTATAAATGAAATGTATTTCTTTATTTTAAACGGGCTATAACAAACTAAGTTCCTCCAGTGGAGTTATTAATTATTTGATGTTTATTTTTGCGATACTGATACGCTAACTTTTCTTTAAATGTTTATTATTAGTCTTGATATTTAACTTTGAATTTATTTGAACAATCCGTTATTAAAATTGATCAGTGATTTAAATAGTTCCAGACGTTATGTTAATAATTTTGTTCATCTTACGGCTTTTGTCTCATTTGCACTTTATTATTAATGTACACGCACGCACTCGCTCATAAATTTAATTCAATGGTAACCTCGACACTATACTTCCGTTTCTAATTGACTTTCTCAAAAACACCCGACGCAGATGTTTGCTGGTCTTTTGATAACTTTTTTGGATAATACCCGACGCTGATTGTTTGCTGGTATTTTGTAATTTCCTTGAAAATTGCTCTATCCCTTTTATATAGATCATACAAGAAAAACACCTCCCTCTCGTTTTCTGACTATCCTTAGAGCGCGTCATTCCCAATTTCTAGTAAACACTTTTTTGCTAAGTGAGTTTTATTACTTTTCACAAAAAACTACATCCTTATTACTGTTGCTACCGAATTGTGTAATGTTTTTAAATGTTTCCAAATAAATTCTCTTTACAGATATCAAACAATAATCTCCGTATGTATTTTGTTTTGTCACCACGAATGTGTTTCTTGTTGTCGTGATGTTTGAAGACTTCTTGGCCGAAGATGACCATTTTGGCTTACGATGTGTTCACCTTTTGCTAGGCTTAAGAGATGCCTTCATATCAGCAAAGTCCTGCAGCCCCGTGTTACATCGTAGAAGCTTCAAAACGGACTTTAGGTTGCGGTTCAATGTGTTTTGTCGTAACCCATATCATTTAATTCATGGAACAAAATTTGTGTTTTAGTGTAAGCATTATTTGAGGCGAAATACCTTAGAATTACAATTCTCCCTTGATACACGAAAATTACACTGACTTTAAACAAAATTCTGATGCGAAATCATAATCCGGGACACTTGCGCCGCGCACATTTGCGCCACAGATACATTTGCGCCCCTCTAAGAAAAAGTGCTTAATAACCGCACAGGTAAAGATTTAAAGTTGAACATTTGCGCCGCCGTTCGGGGAAATTATTTATTTCTTGCATAGATGAAAATTTACCTATAAACTTCTTATTTCGCGAGGAAATTTGTAAGAAAAGTTATTTCTTGCGGATCAAAAATAGTCGTATGTAACAATTATGTGGCACTTTGCTGTGATATCACTTATTGAGTATTATTAATACACTCCCAAGTTTTCTCCTCACTTTTTATCCACACACAAGTTTACTTTTGTGGATTATTTATATTTATTACCTATTTTAATCTTTATAATTTTAAGCACAAGATTACTTTTCCGTTTTAATTTTAATTGCTACCCTTTCTATGTATTCTTCTGTTTTCTGTTGATTGCACTTCCTTAAATATGTATTTAATATTTCCTATAATTATATTATGTTTTATATTTAGTTTTATTTATACCTCTTCTTGGAGGAAATAAACATTATTATAGTATTATAGTAGTTAAAACGGCCAACTACCTGGAAATTTTGTAAGCGTCTTTGCAGGCCGCCTTTTCTTTTTAGCCGCGAATATACGAGTGTTAGTATTTTAAACTCAATTATTATATGATGAACGGTTCATGCAAATATTGTTTTTCTAC
This sequence comes from Prosopocoilus inquinatus, assembly GCA_036172665.1. Taxonomy (NCBI): domain Eukaryota; kingdom Metazoa; phylum Arthropoda; class Insecta; order Coleoptera; family Lucanidae; genus Prosopocoilus; species Prosopocoilus inquinatus. Next base: position 49,986,802 of record CM069871.1, read on the forward strand.
AATTGTTCAAAAAATGGGTGCTTACGCATTCATTTTAGTGCGCGTTTTTTCAGCGTTAAAAAAGTTTTCGCGCACTGTGAAAAATTCGTTTCACAGTTCATACTTTTTTCATACTTTTTCACCGGTGAAACGGTGTAACCCGTGTTTTGAACACTGAAATTAGCATAAACAACCATTTTTTGAGCAATTGTAGAAAATAATATATGTATGTATATGTATTTGTGAAAACATAAAAAAGTCTCTATTTAATGATGACATTGGCTATTATGATTTTCTTAAAAAAAACTATGTTATAATCCAAAAATTATTTATAGAGTTGAAAGCAAAAAAAAATAGACAAACTACAGTTTCCTGTAATTATTCTTTCTCAAAATGACATAGATTAAAGACGAATTCACATATTTTACCAAAGTTTTAAACTTGTTAATTTTGAAAGCTTTGAAATTTTTTAAATAATGTCTGTTTTTAATCACTACCATTTTCAGAAAGAATGATTATAGGAAACTTTGGTTTGTCTACTTTTTTTTGCTTCCGACTGTATATCAAAAAGCCAACTTTATCACTGAATTGTATTTGTTTTCTTTTAAAATATCTATAAAAATAAACGAGATATGCCCGACTGACAAAAGGTCAAGACTGGCAATTTTTCTTTATAATTTAAAAACAAAAAAAAGATGGTCAATTTCTGTTTACACTATTGACCTTATCTCTAAAAAAGAGATCAAAACTTAGTCACTAACTTTTTTCTATCTTTTATAGTTAAAGAGATGCCCATAAGAGTTCAGAAGAGCAACAATAATGTTTTGAAGATCTACAAATAAGCAGTTGCCCATTATATTATATGCACGTGCGCTATTAAAAGTAATGGAAATAATGTTATTTAAAATTTGCAGAAATATAATTTACCAAAGTGGTCAAAAATTTCGAAGAATATTATTAATACTGGAGTAGCGGCGCAAATGTAAAATTGCTAATGACATTACCTGACTGTTCCCCGTAAATATAACCCGAGCGGTGCAAATGTATCGGTGGCGCAAATGTCCCGACACCTAATAATACATCCCAAAAATGTAAGTAAAACTTATTTAACACAATCAAAATTAAACCTTCAACTAAAATAATATAGCAATATTTATACATATAAATCACACACACACGTTAAATGTTTTAAACATAGATTACAGAAAGAAACAATTTTTACATAAGCAAAGTTGAAGATTGATCTTCAAAACATTCCTCTACAGAGAAAAAAGCTTTACAGAGAAGGTAATTTTTGATTGCGGACTTAAACTGCCTAAATAGTAATTTCTTTACAAATTGTTGTAAGAGCTTGAATAATTTCCGCGAATAATAATTTACTGTGTCTTTACTACGAATTAATCTCAAAAATTCTAACTTAATATTATTTCGCAGGTATATTTCGTTGAATCTGTCTGTGAAGTTTGAGAATTTTTCAAACGCTCAGTTTCACGATATTTAAGAAAGATCGGTAACGAAATACCAAACTATCAGCACGGTCAGTAAATGTTAAAACAAATTACTGGAACAAGTTTGATAGAGAGAGCTTCTCTGTATCAAACTTGTTCAAAAACGAACTAGATTTATTAATTATCCATTCCGTTCACTATGATTGATCATGGTTGTGCTAATAGTTTGATATAAATTGAACTTAGTTACAGAATAATTCTTTAAATATCTTGAAACTGAGCGAATGAAAAATTCTCAAACTTCACAGACAGATGTACATATGTAAAACATAACAAATTTTGTGTTTATTATCAGATGACCTCAGAAAGATTTTACAGCACCCTCTTTTACCAGTATTGCCTTGTGCTGCTTGACCTTCTAACCTCCTAATATCGTTGACCTTTTCTTGTTAGTCTTGTCTAGGGACAAGAGTGCCGCGAAATTAAATAAATTCAGTAACATCGACAACGAGGTTGGGTTACTTTTGACTCTAATGGGAGAAACGTCTTTTTTGCGAAATTGGGTAGATCAGTTTAGAAAACGCTTTTAGGAGAATGTATTAGAGTTACATAAAGTCAGTTGTAAAATAATCAGCTACAAATAACGACTTGTTTTGAAATTAAGACAAAGAAATATGGCGTGGGGTCAGAAATGATCCCAAATAGTCATGCGAAACTTAATAGACGCTATTAATACAAAAAAAGCGATCGTAGGATGTCGCTGTTTTATCTATTCGCTATTAATACAGTTCAGCGGTTCCAAATAGTTCGTACTTTTTAAATTTTTCAAAAATGAATTTACATTTTTAATTGTAAGAAAACACCCTGTATGCAAAGACGTACAGTTCAGAACAATAGTAAGTATTACGTTAAAGAAACAGGAAAATAGTTTTGAATGCAAAAAAGTTAAATTAAATCTTCGTAACTTTACTTTTCGCCATACAACTCGTATTTTAATCTTTTCTTTCTGTTTCTCTTGAGAACTTGTTTATTTATTTTTTCACTCCTCACGAAGCTATCAAGCGATAGTGAAACGTTGAGTGTCCTTTCCAATTTTAATTGTGTGCTGGTAAAGGTTAAAAACTATTTTCTTCCAAATTTCATCGAATAACAGTCGACTTCAGTAAAAAAGAAAATTATTTATTTTAAAAATTATGATAGCAGTTAACTTAAAAATTATGAACATTTACAGGGAATTAAGCATTAACATCACATATACACAAGATTCAAGAGACGTCTGAATCCTGTGCTTATAAAAGCATCTTTCTTGGTACAGAACATTTCAAATTATTTGAAACTCAAAATACCAGCTGTAATGTTATTAAGAGTGCTAAGTGCTTTGCGGATTGCAAACTCTTTCTGATCATCAGAAAGTCTTTTATGTATATTTATGTTACATCTTCAAGATCTGAGATTTCTCAATCCATTTTTGATAATTCCTGATTTTTTTAATTTACGAACATTTAAGGAAAATGAAAACCAGCTCTTTAACCAGTTTAACAATGTAGACTCCTGTAACTTGGAACACCTTACATGATTTCAATAATTATGAAATTTGCTTCTTTCACTCTAGGTGTCCATTTGTAAATGTGTATTTCGCGCAGACAATTTTTTTACTTTAGTCCTTTGTACGGTGCTCTTCTTGTTTTTCTTGTATTCTGTTTCATTGAATTCAGATTTGATTTTACAATCTGAACTTCGTTGCTATATAAATATAAAAATGTAGATTAATTTGCCGATCGCCGATTTTCTCTTCTTGTTGAGTTTTTAACGAAATTAGTTTGTTGTACATAAATAAATGTTAAAGAAACATTCGTTGTGTTAACAGAAATAAAAAATAATAATTTCTGAATATCATTCTTCTACATTTTAGAAATAGAAAATGCGCTTTCTTTAAATTGGCATACCTCATTCTACTGAGACATCTGCCGGTTTAATTTCTTGCTACATCTGTCACTTAATTTACTACGATGAGGAATCATTGTGCAACAAAAATTATTACGTATTTTCATTGCAGCAATGCAAATTTTTTCACTAACGTGACTGCAATTTTTATTCATTTTGATAATTTTACGTATCATCATCAATTATCACTAAAATGTTTTGACCCTACATATAGACGTCAGAATGCTAGAGTGCTTCCTTGCATTGTGATTAGAATGGTAGAAAAGGACTCAAGCTTCGACGTCTATATGCTTAAAGTATATTAAATCAATTTATTAAAAAATAACATCTTTAACTCAAGCAACTGCAAGCAAATCAACAAAAGAAATTCAGCTGGTTTATATTTTTGGTTTACTTTTCCTGCAGTTACAAATTTAGCTGGGAAAAGCAAAATTTTTATATCGCATGAAAATGTTTGTGTAATACATTTTTCTTTTTTTCAGGTACGTAACATTTCCGTCAGTGTAAATAGCGGTGAGTAATGTTGCGCCAGAATAACTGAAATTTTGTAAAATATGGTTGCACTTTTTCTTTGGAAAATACTGCAACGTTTACATGCCGTTCTCTATGTATGCGTGTTACGAAATATGAAAATTAGTTTCACAAAAACGACCGAGTACGTTAGCATGTTTCTAACAGACGCGAAATAATTAATTATCGTAATGCTGCTTTCATAATTAGGCTATTTCCGCATTTGTGCGACATTATATCTGCCGCCGTTTCCGGTGTAACCTAGATGCAGAACTATTAACACGGTTTTGTACTTTCTCGCCTTTTTTTTTATTGCCACTGAATCGGATCTTTGGGAAATTTTGTTCCAGGACATCCAAAGCCGTGGCGTTTCAATTACAAAACAAAGCAGTATCTGTAGCCATTCGCTAATTACAAACACAGTGTGCCATTCATGGTTATAGAAGGAGCGTTCAGTAGTTTCTAAAGTAATTTGCTGGAATTGCTACGCACATCGCTTCACAAAGGATTTAGTTCAAAGTGAAGTCTTATACACAGAAATACGTATCTCAGTTGAAGGTAATCAGTTCTGTTTTGAATGAAACGTTTTAATACATATATTATGCCAGGTCCGATGTATTTCTAACGCGATGAAAGAGCCCACAATTGAAACAATGAATGAAGATTACAATGAATAAGGTTTATTAATAGAATTATGAGATTTAAAAAAGCCGAACGTAACAACTGCTGCCAAGAGATACATTATTTATATTGTTTGAATGCAGTTGTGATTATTTTTAATCCTCTTTTATAAAGTCTCCAAAATTAACTAGACAGACATGTGTCCAGTTGCGGATAGAAAATTTCCGACAACAATCTCATCTCACTGAAAAATAAGAAATATTTTTATGCATACCAGTTTTTTTTTGTCTTTTTGATAGATGATTAGGAATTCAATTGCAATATTTACTTTGCTGTCAGACATTAAGGGCCCACTGAACCAGGTTCAAGATAAACAAATTCGCATCTTACGGACATGTGGCAATTAGTGCATTTATAAATAAAATTTGATGCGATTTCGTTCAATTTGAACCTAGTTCAGTTGAACATCAAACAAGGGCCCTTAAAGGTCAAATTCTGAAATAGAAATAAATAATTTTTTCAACATAAAATTTAAACATTCATAATGAATGTTGCCGGAGAAAAGAGTAAAATGATAATAAAGATAGTGGAAAGACTTCACGTTCTTAATTTATTGAACGTAAGTATAAATTCTTAGAAATTTTAGAAATTCTTTGAAAGCATCTGAACCCAATTTCCATTTTCCGGGTTTAGCCTTGTTGCCGAGTGTACGAAATTCTAGGTGTGTCAGTAATTACATTGGAGCATGAGAACTCACAGTTCAGGCACGTAGAGACTATCAAGCAGAAAGTACCTAAAATCAATAGGATAATCGTATAAAATGTTTGTTTCCGGCACTAGACTGTGGTGAATCGATAAAAGCCGGATGCAGGTACCGTTCTCATGATATTTAACAAAACACAACAGGTGCAGTTAAATGGCGGAAGCCGGTTACACTAAATAAATTTAAAGTCAACAACACTGCTGTATAATTATTACGGAAAATTTTTAATTGCCACGCATTCGCAATAACTCGTCCCTGTTTGGAAATTCAATATTTCCCACTCGCAACACTGTACAGTGCGAAATATATTTGCCGCTCTATTAAAGTGCGATACTAACTGAGCAAATATGATAATAAGAGCTCCTATAATATTACATAATTAAGCCGGGTTTACATCGACCCATTTTGTGGAAATAATAATATGAGGTCCTTGTGTCTTTGGTTACATACGAATTTGTGTAATTTTCGTGGAGGATAGCTCAGGTCTTTAAAGTAGTTATTATTTTTAATGTGTGAGCCACTGAAATTTTTTTCAGAGTTGGCTGTAAGAAAAATCACGTATATTGAACTTCGAATTTTAAAGTTATTTAATTTGAACTCTCTAAATGTTAGTTGAGTTTGAAAGTTAGGTTAGGAAATCTCAGATAATTAAATAAATCGATCAAATTGTTGGAAAGAAAACAAATCTTTATTAAATGAGGTGTGTTATGTACCCACCATCTTCTGCTAGGCAAACTGTGGCTCTTCGTTCAAGAGGATTGATAACATTTTGAAGGATCCCTGGTGTATTATTAATCTCTTCAATCTTGTTCGTAATTCTTTGTTGCAGGTTATCAAGATCAACAACAGGGGTTTAAAAATTAGAGTTTTTTAAGTGTGGCCAAAGAAAGAAATCACAGGGTGTCATATCGCAGAAACGTGATCGGCATATCATTTCTGCGTTTAAACTAATGATGCGATCCATCCTGAGAAAAGCAATATTTTTCTCGGTAGTGTGTATCTTGGTTCCAACTTGCTTAAAATGACCTTCCTGTAGTTCATCAACACGCAACACGTTTACAAACGGTGTCAAAATTTCATGTCGGTATCGCATAGCATTAAGGGTTCCTAAAAATCATAATGAATAAAGTACTGGCATTAAAGGAAAATTCCAACAAAAATATCAAAGATGACTGAGGTGGAAGGGAGCCGTAGGAGTTGACGATCACGCGCTTTCGTGTTCTGCCTTGAAGTGAATGCTCAGTCTTCAATTCATCGTAGTAGGGCCAACTATTCGCTTAATACTACTTTCATGAGTTTATCTTTTATTATATAAGCATTGTTTTATTTAAAATAACATTTTTTGATTTTATTTTGTATTAATATATATTATTCTAAATAATGTTATAACATTCAACATTCAAGATAAAAGTAATTCTATATTAACACAAAATAAAATTCAACTGTTATTCTAAATAAAAACAACACTGATATAATAAAAAATAAACTCAAGAAAACAGTGTTAAGCGAGTGATCGGCCATGCATCTTGTTAAATGTTAATTACGCTTCCTACTACGGTGAATTGAAGACAGCATTCAAATCAAGGTAGAATGCGGAACCGCGTAATCGCCATAATTCTGCGGCTCCTTTCCACCTGTCTCATGTATGAGATTCCGTCCCTTACTGATGATATAATCAGTAATATGTATGGCAGCGCTGTAAAAGTGCAGCATAGACATGATACGCTGAGTGGGAACTCTTCGGAGCAATCAGTACATAACAGCAAATCACGATTGGAAAACTTTACTGCAGTTAAATAGAAATACAAAAAGAGAATGAAAGTTCAACTGATACAGCTTTGAACTCCCCAACGCTATTTGGTTCAGCTAGAGAGGACGGCATCAGAGGTATTTCAAAAATGACTCCCTTACATGCTATCGCTTCCGACCTGATTTAAAAAGCGAGGATCTGAAAACCTATCTTCAGAATAAAGGTTTCTAGAATGTCAAGTGTGAAAATATTCCGTTGAAATTTCTTGAAGGATACAGTCCTTTTAAAGTTTCAGAGCCTGCAAACAAATTAGAGAAGTTAAAAATGTAGCAAACGAGGCTGCAATTTGTAGTGGGGAAATCCTGAGTCCTGAGAATGTTGAATTTATTTCAGTGATTTCAGCGTAGTAGAAGGATTGAAGAACTTTTATTCCTTCTTGTAGTTTACAAGTTTCATGTAAATGATTTCCTTTAATTTTCCATTTAAAAACGCTGTCTTAGCATCCAAGTGTCGCATGTTCCATTATACAAAGCAAAAAAGTACAGTCACCCGCCATGGTTCACGAGATACATTACATGTGTTTTGGTAATTAATTCAGAATAGTTCTCGAACTGCCCAGAATGTGGTGCGTTTTATCGTTTATTTCCAGCACAGTTCCGTAACAGTTCTGGTACTGCATAAATTAAAACGCTAATTAACCCTGGGTTCCTTTTTTTTCGTTGGCTGTTGATTAACTTTTCATGTAGCATCAGTGCCATCTAGCCAATCTAACGATTATAATAACCTGCCTAATTGGAACGTGCATTTCGCGATGTTTTATAAACCATTTATCTAAAGAACATATAAAATAGCGACATCTTACTATCGCTTTTTGACCTAACATTGCAGTAGGATAGACAAATTGAATGTCGAGCTATGTTTCTGCTAAAGAAGCCCCAAGCAGGGCTGAAACTGCTGTCCAGAGGCTGCTCGAGGTTCTCACTGCAATCAAAAACGATTTGCACAAATTTTTTCTAAAATATTTCATTATGCTTTGACAGCAAGCATGGCCGCCTTGCATGGGGGACTCATTAGGAGCAAATCCCGCTTCAATTTGTCTATCCTACTGCAATGTTAGGTCAAAAAGCGATAGTAAGATGTCGCTATTTTATATGTTCATCACTCTTACATCGCAATTGCGAATAAATTGGGCAAGTCGTTTTTGGTCTGCGGTGGGAATGTCGAGCTACGTTTCTGCTGAAGAAGCCCCAAGCAGGGCTGAAAAAGCTGTCCAGAGGCTGCTCGAGGTTCTCACTGCAATCAAAAACGATTTGCACAAAAATTTTTCTAAAATCTTTCATTATGCTTTGACAGCAAGCATGGCCGCCTTGCATGGGGGACTCATTAGGAGCAAATCCCGCTTCAATTTGTCTATCCTACTGCAATGTTAGGTCAAAAAGCGATAGTAAGATGTCGCTATTTTATATGTTCATCATTCTTACATCGCATTTGCGAATAAATTGGGCAAGTCGTTTTTGGTCTGCAGTGGGAATGTCGAGCTACGTTTCTGCTGAAGAAGCCCCAAGCAGGGCTGAAACAGCTGTCCAGAGGCTGCTCGAGGTTCTCACTGCAATCAAAAACGATTTGCACAAAATTATTCATTTATCTAAAGTTATGCACGTCTTCAAATCTGAGCATCTCACATTAGTTTCCAATTACAGATTGATTCAGAATACGTGTCCTACTCGTTAGTAACTTATTCATTAAGGCATTATTAAGGTCATGAAATCATGATTCATTTCGTATGTATACACACATACACAAGTCCAAGATTCGAATGAATGAGTTGCGTATTATACATTTTTTTCCGCAGAAAGCCATAAATAAAAATGTCCTACATTTTTATTTCAAGGGAAACGCTAGTGTTTCGTTCTATTCCACGGGAGTTCATTGCTCTTATGACGAATTACAGTTGTACTAGTACCCATCAACCAATTATATCTGAATTTTCAATGCATTTTATCTTAAGGCGCATATAGACTTTTTGTTTTCCATTTTTGTGTACTACCTATGGTCGACGGGTTAGACACTTATTTTGAATCACCTGGTATAGGATTTTATCGAACTTTGCTAAATTTTTTTAAACTGTCGTATATGCAACAATTTATCCCTGCCCTCTTTTTAACATGTATTCACTGAAGGTTGATCTACTGTAACTAATATAGTTCCGTTTCTATCTGCACTATTTGTCAAACGAGGACAACTTGACGTCACCTATACTGACAATAGTAAAGCATTCGTCATTATTAGTCACTCAATACTGTTAAATAAATTATCTTTTGGTTTTTCTGAAAATTTAATTGCATCCTTTAAATCATACCTCGATCAAAGCTTACAACACGTTCACTATAATGGCTTCAAATCCCACCACTTTATGACTTCAGCAGGTGTACTTCAAAGATCGAACTCTCCTTTTTAAAAATAAAACCTATGCCATTCAGTTGATTGTGAAGTTCAGCAATTTCCACGATGCCAATTCTTCTATTCCGTCATTTCAAGATTGTTATTCTGCAGCCAAACATTGCTAGTGTGAGTTAATTAGTAGTTTGCATCTTAATATCGACAAATGCAAAGTTATTACTATGTATTCTAAGTGCAAAAAGAAGTTGATATTCAAATGAAAGGTTCTTCTTAATCGAGTTACAATTGTAATAGACTAGGGATTTCACTAGTTAAATCATCCAATAGAAATTGTAGAGCCTCCACCAATGAAAAGACCTTAAAAATGCACTACTTTTCTTTAATCCGCTCCAGATTGGAAGATTCAGCGATTGCCTGGATTCCAATATATTTTTCTTTCTGTGGTGTTTCCACAACGGAATCATAAACTTGTCAGGACCTTAGGAGCGGGAGTGTATTTTTCTATGTGTAAAGTGTTCCATGGCTTTGTTACTTGCAAACCTCCGCGCCCTTCTGCCCTCGCCGGGAAGCAGTGTCGAATTGTATCCCCAATACTGAAAGGTACCTGAAGTGACCACTTCCGAGAAATATCTCGAGTGGGGTGCGAACCCACGACCTTACGATTGCAAGGCCGGTTGCTTACCACTTGGACCGTTCAGGCATAACAATAATAATAAATGTTCTTCTAATTGTTTAAATTTGTATGGCTCAAGAGATATGTTGCACATCGTGAAAGAGGAGCAGGAAATGTATTGTTGTTAGTATTTTATGCACAAATTAGTGTATAATCAGGTTTGCCTGTTCTTATTAAACAAATTAAACTTTTTACCAAGACTCAATGTAAGAGAATCCTCTTATGTTTCTTTGGCAAGAACTGTAATGTACAGTGTGTGAGGTAATGTGTTCAGTCTATAATAACAGGTAAGATGTGATATTTTCCCTGATAACCTTTATTCAATAGTAAAGGTTCTGATAACTATTGAATTTTATAGTCTCATTCCTAAACTTACTCATTTCCTTCTTTCTCCATTATTTTGTCTTTAATTAGGTTAATTTTTAGATAATTTATTGATTTGTTATGTTTATCTTATCGTTATTGTATTAATAAATTAAGCTTAGTTAATTCAAACGTATTCTACATAAGTCAAACTAGTTGGAATTAGTTAATCATATACATGCAGTTACAAATTAAAAAAAAAACATTATCTTTTAATTGCCATTTGGATACACCGTGTTATTATCACTGACTAAGGGATAACTAACAGCCTTGATTTCTTCTACTTAAATTTTAATTTTTGCAAAAGTATAGTTAAGTAAAGTATATTGTACGTGTTTTCGTACTTTATTTGCGTAGGAAACTGTGTTAAATTTAACCAGAGATCGTCGACCACAAAACTATTTTTGACATTGTGATTTATGTTTGCCATCGTAGTGTTACAACGCCACTTAAAAATGCAAATCTTATCCTGTAATTGTATGCTGCCTTACATATTTATAAAAGACTACTATCAGAGACGGCCTTAATAACTACGAGGCCCCGGGCCAAAAATTCTTGCGGAGCCCTTGGGGTAGTGGTAGAAGTTTGTTTTCTTTGCACTATCAAGCGCAGAAAAGAATAAATTTAAAAAAGTATTAAGCATTTGCTCTTTTTTCTCTTCAGAGTAGGCAAGTTAGGGTGACATTTTTGTTGATATCACAATGCCGTCAGACGGCACGGTTATGTTTATTTGGAACTTCAAATTTAAGATTTTAGTGCATTGACACCACCTCGACTGTAGTAGTAGGTACCTTATTTATGCCAGAGTCGGACGCAGATGGGTACTTCTTCGTATTTGGCAGTATAGTCACATTACTAGTGCAGAATTGTCATAATATTTTTCATGTCAGATTCTGGCATCTATCAAAATTCATGTAAGCAACCGAAGGAAACTAGAATACGGCCTGCTCTGACGAGAAAAAAGAGTGAATGCTTAATACGTTAATTAATTTCAAGTGACTGTTATTTGACATGTTTCAATTTCTAAAATATGTTGTTATGTGAAAGTGTGAAATAAAAATGTAACTATGGAAGCAAAGGAGTAAAACTGTAACCATGAATAGTTCTCGCCAAAAGAAACAAAAAAGTCTTAGTAAACGCAAACAATTTTTTTTCAAGGATAGAGTTGATTTTCCATTGAAGTAAAAAAATTGTATTATTAGATAATCACATATTTACTGTTTGCTTCTTTATAATAATACAATTTTTTAACTTCGAAGGAAAATTAACTATCCCTGAAAAAAATTATTTGCGGACCTATACTTACTAAGACTTTTTTTGTTTCTCTTGGCGGGTACTATTCATAGTTACAGTATCCGAACGTTTTTTTTTTAAACACCCTGTATAAGAAATAAACAAGGACGATTAATGATAATCAAAATAAAAATAAAATATCATCGAATCTAATAAAATATAAACAAAAGACGATCGTGGATGGAGATAGAACGAAAATAAATACGACTAAAAATAAGTAAATCAATCAAATATTAAAGTTTAAAACGCAATATTAAATAAACTGAAATTGAGAAAATGAAAAAAAACCAACGATAAAAGTCAATCAATTGAAGATTAAAAATTAAAAAATCGTATTAAATAAAATCAAACGAAAGAAAAAACAAAAAAAGATAATAGACGAAAATAAAAATTATATAAAAAAATAAATTAAATGTTACAGAAAAAATAGAATTAAAAAATCAAATCAAATCACATAACAGAGAAAGCAAAAATGGCGATAGAAAGGATTAAAATGTAAAATAAACAAAAGACGATCATTTGATAATTAAAAAATAAAATAGCATCGAATGAAAGATAAATTGATGGTTGAAAAATAAAGTAAATTAAATAAAATCAAAATAAAAGACGATCGGTGATGAAGATAAGACGAAAAGTAAAAATTCTGTAACACTTAGTCAAATCGAATTAAGAGCACTAAAGAAAAAAGAAAAAAACAAAGGAGAGTCAAAATGATAAATCAAATATAAAACAATGTCAAATTGAATCAAGTAAAGACAAAATACGATTGGTTTATAACTAAAAAAGAAATGAAATAAAATCAATCAGAATCCGTATATCTACACATACTATTGTAAGAGTATTTGAAAGGGAATCCACCAATATTAACCAACCTATTAGGTTATCAAATTATAATGCCGAGAGTTAAAAACTTAAACTAAATATAAACTGCAATAATCTCACTTAAGCATACTTGAAAGTAAAATACGATTATTTATAAGCAAACTTAAATTCTCAGGAGAGGCAAAACATTATTGCAGAACATGAAATCTACTCCTCAGAACAGATGTTATTCTAGGAATAAGAGCTGGTCGAAATTGTCTCTCTTAAAGCACGCTTTGTTAAGGGAGTATTAAGGACATCTATTTGTTTATATCTATTGTTTCTTTGTATCTAAGATTTTTATTTTTCTTTTAAGCAAATATCTGATAATCTTCATTTTGGCTGAACTATCGCGGGTTAAAATTTTGAAAAATTGAAGGCGCGTGGCCCCGGTTTGCCGGTTGCCCGGGTCGCTCGCTGCTAACGTCGCGACTGACTACTAGAATGCTACTGATGCTTTAACTAGTACAGTTAATGATACTAGTAGCCACTGGTATTTTTTATAAGTGGGGGAGATTATAGTGCGTCTCAATATAATTGAATGTCAAGAAATAGCCGATGTCCTATTACACCTAATAATCTTAATAACTGTTAGCAGTTAACAGTTAGAATTCTGGTATTTTAAAAAGTTTTAAAAAATTATGAGGAAATAGTATGACTAATAATTAACTTAATTAAATATTGAGTTATTAAAATATTTATGTGTTATATTGCAATCTGTTTATAACCATAATAAGATATTTTAGGAATTGTAGTTCATAACTATTGATTGGCAATTTATTGGAGATAATTAAACAGTCGGTCCTTTTTATGATGTTTCATTAATTATTCATAGTATATATTTTCAAACAAGGATTTGTTTTCAGTCTTAAGTCTGAAATATATTACAAGTACGTTAAAAGTAAAAAGGTCTAACAGTTATGTTATGGTCACAGTAAATTTATTACAAAAGGATGTAATTTTTGAAAAAAATGCAATTAATAATAATTATGTCAACAACAGATCATCCTACAGAAGTTTGACAAATTATTAATTGCAATCGTTTTTCAAAATTACATCCTATTGTTCCCCATCTAAATTGTTCCCTCTGAAGGGGAAGTAAATATGTAGTCTTTAGTCAACACATCAAAAAAGGACCTACCGTATCATTTAATGACCTCAAACATAATATTTGCGACTTTCAATTATATTGAAATACACTATACTTTCTACTTCCGTTTAAGAAAATGATTATTGTTGTATTTTCAACCAAATAATGCAAAATTACAACGGGAATCAATTTTCAAATCATTACAAAGTGTAACCTAGAAAGGCGAAGAAAAAAATAAATTTGAATTTTGTCTACCCGCTTCTGGTGTCGTGTTGAATATTTTGTTGAAATCAAATTGAAAAAATTCGTGCGTGCATTTTGTGCAACGTGTCCAATTTATTTCTCTCTCGAATATCGTACCTATACGTTGTGTTTGTATCATCTTCAGTTCTACGTAAAACATTTTAGAACAAAGTCTAGTTTAAAACGACCAACTTTCAGAACCAGGAAATTGCAACGCTTTAAAATTGTATAAGAGATTAATTACTTATGATTCCTGTTCATATTTAATCCGCGTCTCTTGCAATATGGGTTTATAATCTCTTCCTGACTTCAGATTAGGATATTTCAACATTACGCTCATTTCTTGGGTTGGCATCGACTTGTATTCTGTTTTCTGTCTCTTGTATAAGTTGTGATGGAGTTTGTTCCCGAAGTGCATTCGAAAGGACTTATGTATTTGTACGGTTTAGAGAATGATGAGATTGTTATTTTATTTGTAACTCTTAATAATTCAAAACTAACTACTGAAATTAGATAATTTAGGGAATTAAGGATTTGTTTTCTAATTTAGATTTCAGTTTCAGTTTCACAAAAATTATTTATTCACTGATTAATTTAACAGTGTGATTAAAACCTGTGATTGCTTGGGTGAAACAATATAATTGGTTATTTCAAATCTTTTGTCAACTTTGTCCAATGACGTTCCTTTATCAGAGAATTAAATTAATCGCTGATTAACAACTTTTATTTATTACTTTATACTGAAAAAAACTAGTAAGTGTTTTTTTTTTAAATATTACCTATTTAGTTTTTTTTTACGAAAAATTTGCTTACAAGTAACTAAAAGTAAATCTATTTCAATCTGAATATGATGAAAGAGTTAACAAAGAGAAAATGTAATCGAAAGCGCTACGAATCTGTCATATCAAAGTGTATGTCAACTAAATACATAGGCAAGTTATTTATGCTGATAAGAATATTCATTAGATAAAATTGTCCTGTTGGCTGGTTCTGTACAGCTGGGATTTGACTTGACAGAGTTTCTATTGATACTTGTGGATGGAGCACCTTGCTTGAAAAGTGTGGAAATTGCTTCGTGTACTTGAGCTAATGTGTAAAATTTACATTTACATACACCTATTTTACTTCCCTAACACCTGCGTTTGTGTTATGCAATTTCACGGTCCGTGAATCCACATGTCTGCATTTATGAGTTACCACCTATTACAGAGCAATTTTTCCCATGAAAATTTATGCATTCTTTTTTAAAATTCATTTTGATATTGTTGTTCAAACAAATATTTAGGGAAGTGAAAAGTGGCCATCAAAATTAAATATTGAAGAAGCGAGGTGTTATTTTATTTTAAAATAATTTGCTTCAGTATTAATTTGCTCGAATGGAGAAGATGTTCGCACAAATACGTTTTAGCTACAGTTAGTACCTCAGGGGTGCATAATTTTTGGTGCTTCCTTTAGCATTTTAGATCTAAAATATAAATGAAAGACTCATTTCGACATCAAAACACAAAATACACATAAATAAACTAACGAGTGTCTGGTCAAGCAGGCTGTGGAAAAATTCACAAACAAGATCTGTAGTCTTAGATAATTTCGTACTTTTAGCAAAAACATATACCCCTAATATGGTAATTCGTTAAATATGTTATTTCAGTGTCAAGCTAAAAGTAAACAAAACTTTAATTTAGGTTCCCAAAAATTAGATACGTAAGGAATTAATTAGTTAATGTTTGTGGTGTGTAATTAAGTTACTGTAATGGCTGACACTAGTATTAATAAGCGGCAAATTTCACTTTACCATAGAATCATTTATAAACACTCTGTGCTTCGCACAGAAAATTAACTAAAGAAAGTGACTTTCAAATTTCTTGCAATCATTAGTAATAATAATAATAATAATAAAAGGCGTTAGTTAAAGTTTTGCAACTCGATGACTTGACTGCTAGCTACCCTAGTGCTTTGGTAATAAAAATGATAAGTGTGTCAGCTAAATAACAAGGTTGTGAGTTTTTCTCAATTTTTAATAATTATGATGGACTAATTGTTGACGAATACTTCTTCCGTTTTAACATTCAAAGTGATTTTCTTCTTTCGAGGATATGAAAAAGTTTCTTAGAATGAATAGAAATATAAATAATTTAGTAAGTATTAAAGTTGGTTTGATAAATATTTTGACAGGATATTAATCTTCAAATGTCTTGCTAAGTTAGGAATTTTGATAATAGGCGTGCTCTTTTTGTCACAAATCTCCTCTCAACTCAGATAAACGTCATTTCCGATGGCATGAACAAGCAAGTTTGAACTGTGATTTCGATCTCCCACCTTGTTACTCGTGCACTCCTATTGGTTGCCAGGTGGAAATACATAATCAAATTTACTTGTTCGCGCGAACAGAAATGACATTTATCTGAGCTGTAGTGAGTTTTTCGGTAAAAATAACACATCTATTGTTTTATAGGGAACTTGTGTTTTATGCCATCATAATGCAACAGGTGATGGTCTTTCAATTTATTAACAAAGTGTTGCAATGTGAAACAACTTGACAGTTTTAATAATTTACTTCTTTGGCAGGTTGAATTTACAATACAAAACAGAAAGTTAGTTTTTTGGTAAGTTTACATAAAAATTTTAGGTATTCTGTAACAAATGTTAAGAGGTGACGAAAATGAATTTCATTTTAGGGGCGTTAAATTTTTTTTCTTTGCTTTTAGCGCTAAAAAAGGAATCATTCTTTTTCCTTTAAAAAGGCTTTACTTTCAAAACTTTAGAAGAGCTAATCACTAAACTTTTTTGACCAACTCGTAGCTTGTTCGATAAGACTACTAATTTTAATTTTAAATAAGTAGTTTTAATTTTTCGAGTAAGAAATAATATAAAAACTGGTGTGGATAGGATAGATACGAACATGAAAAACGAAATCAAGAACAAATTTTGATAGAATTGAATACATTCAAGTTAAGTTTTCGCAAGTCTCGTGCTAGAATTTCAAAAACAATTTAAATATATCTGTTTTCCTGTTTCTCTTTTTTACGGAATCGGCAGAATATTTTCTTTTGAATCGAACAGAAATTCGAAGTCAATTTTTCAACTGAACGTTTTTATAATTTCAATTACTTTTTTCTTTTTTTATTTGCTGACGAAATTGTTATCGAGTGTACTTTTCTTTTTTGGAACCTTCTTCTTCAAGTTAGAATTGGAAAAGTGCTTATAAAAGGTATCTTGTTTCTCTTTCTTTTTCTTTGAAATCGTTATTCTGTCCTCGGAGTAAAGAGAAAAAAAAATCAAGAAATGATCACCTTTCTTTAATTTTATCAACTGAATTTATAATTCCAATTGCTTTCTTTTCTATATTTGGTGACGAGATTGTGTATAAAATTGATTGTCTCTGGAGAATTTTTTTTTTTAATTATCGACTTTCTTTAATTTTATTAAGTGATTATCATTATTTAACGTATACGTGTAACTACTTTTATGCAAAAGGGTGGTGGGCCGCATAAGTTCAATAAATACTGGCAATTTATTGCTCTCAAAACAAGTCAAATATAGTTGAAATTTAACTATTAAATATTTAACAGTAAATCAAACGATCAAGAGTTATTCGAGGGCCTAGATTAACCTAATAGTTACTCAAGTTACAACTAATGCACTTAAAATTATAAAATATCCGCGAACGTTAGCTAGCAAGTAAACGGGCTTCTGGGACACGCTATGACGTCACTACAAAATAAATTTTAAATCAATTACGGTAATGATCTCGTTCGTCGTCCGGTGGTGCGACAGTTGATACGATGATCTCTTGTTTTTGCCGAAAAACTGTTTTGGTAATTTGAATTGAATACGCAAAACTTCGTCACTAGCAATCAGCTGAGGAAGCGCTGGCAATAAACACAGTCGAAACACAAGAATATGCGATAATAGAAACTTGAGAAGATGGTACAAAACCGAGGGGGTGGACAAAAATTGGGGCCGATAAAAGCCGAGGGGAGGAAAAAAGAAGCCTGAGAGGAGAAAAGAACGAAATATTAGCGAAGGCTGAAGCGCGCAATTAGCCTTACCTGTATGTAAGTTCCACAGGTTTCTTAATAATGCACAAAAATGTACTGTCGTCACAAGAGTCATTTCTATAGCTGGCAGAGCTGTGTTTGAATCATATCCACATGGACAGATAACTCTTCAAAGGGGGGTGGACAAAAATTGGGGCCGATAAAAGCCGGGGGAGGAAAAAAGAAGCCTGAGAGGAGAAAAGAACGAAATATTAGCGAAGGCTGAAGCGCGCAATTAGCCTTATCTGTATGTAAGTTCCACAGGTTTCTTAATAATGCACAAAAATGTACTGTCGTCACAAGAGTCATTTCTATAGTTGGCAGAGCTGTGTTTGAGTTATATTCACATGGACAGATAACTCTTCAAACTTAAATTATCCAAACGAAACCAAAACACAACTGCACTCTTTGACTGTTTGTCACAGTAACGGAGGATGTTGCAATGGCTGCCCGTAGCGCGAACACGAGAGTACCACGTGCGAAAACTAGCTAATTGTAAATAAGGAAAATATCTCGGGATGAACACGCATGCCTGCGCGTTAGGCACATGTGAACCGTAGAATAAAGAAGTAAAAGACAGTCTCGGCTTCACAGAATAGAGGACGTGAACTATTGTCACGATGTAAAGACGCGCTCCAACATGTCATGATCTTCGGGTCAAGATCGGTTTGATATCACCACATTACGAATATCGAGCACTCGCTTGCAGGGCACGACATAGGCAACGCAAGTATACTCACAAAACACAATTCACGAACTACCAGTTTTATTAAATGAAAATGACAATAATAAATTCCAAATCCTACTTACCGCAGAATGACTAATATAAATGAATACTCAGTAATGAATGAATGAATGCCTAATTGTTGATGCCCCCCCCCTAATTTATAAAA
This sequence comes from Prosopocoilus inquinatus, assembly GCA_036172665.1. Classification (NCBI taxonomy): domain Eukaryota; kingdom Metazoa; phylum Arthropoda; class Insecta; order Coleoptera; family Lucanidae; genus Prosopocoilus; species Prosopocoilus inquinatus. The sequence goes on from CM069871.1 coordinate 50,005,673, forward strand.
TTCTCCCCATATCGCCGGTGCCGGATGTCACAAAGTGTATTTTCTAAAAGTTTGGGCCAACAGACGAATGTCAAAAAGTCAGCATCTCGCGAAAACAATGAAAAAGCGAGCGGGTTAATTATTTTCTGATAAACATAAAATTCGTTGATGCAGCGTAAGTAGGTTTAATAACCCTCTAGGAATTTGCTTATTACGCGTTCATCCGTTTCCTGGCCTTAATAATTTGAGCAGCGTCGCATTGATGCGACGAACCCATGTCAACAAACCCAACTGCGAAACTGCAATTAAACAATAAAAAAAGCCGAAAGTAAAATTAATTTAGAAAATGTTTTTTTTTTCAAACGTGACACTATTATGGGTGAAATTAACGATGTTGCAAAAGCAACTGTAACACTTAGCTTTGTTACTTTCTAGAATCTTTTTTCAGCCCCTTTTTCTTGTTATAATTTACTTGCCGCATAACCTACAATCCGTTTTTAAAAATTCCTATTGGTTATAAGTAAAATGAGGTTTCCCCTAGGCTATTCCTTCTTGATACAACTGAACCCTCTGCATTCCCGGTCGCTACACTATTAATTCCAAAATAGTTATGGATTAATAACAACAAAAAAGCTACATTTTTCTCTTTGGTAAAGTAATTACTTAATTATTTTGTTATTGATGTTGCTTTAATTTTAATCACACAGGAAGATAAAGTAACCGAAAAAATATACTCCAGACGAGCGCGTTTATTTATATTGGTTTCATGTGTAGAAACTAAAATATATTTCGGAAGCAACATTTTTGACGTTTTTATATGTGTATATGAAAGACGCCGTTTTATAATCGCGATTTTAAGGCAGGATTTATCAAAATAAATTATCGCAGATGTTTTTCGTTTCCAGTGAGGCTGCGAATTTTCAAGCATTTTGAAAACGGTAATTCAGGCACGACGTAAATACATGATTTAATGTGTCTGGGTAATTATATTTATAATTTATTTAAAATAGCTCGGCTTCCCTATACACGTTGTGCATACTCGTGCCTAATTTTAGAAACCATGTCCGCGTAAGATCACTTGGACACTATCAATTTGTGAGCCGAAATTTCTGTAAATTATTTGCTCTCTTGCAACTGACCCAACATGCAGTTATAATTGGAACACTGCCACCGAGTTTAATTTGACCGATATTACTAATTAATTATGTCGTTTGAGTTCATAGATGTAGAATTTCCTGTCCACCTCGTTATAAATGCCAAGAGCCCTAATTTTTAGTTGTGATCTAATCATTTAATGCCAGGTCAGTTTTATATGTCACAATAATAAATGACTGGTCTTGAAAACAATTTAAAATTAGGTGACCATCAAATGTAAAAATTAGGTCAGTATCAAGAAATATTAAAACATGAAGGACATTTATTCAGCGGGAAATGTTTTTGCTTGTATACACATGTTTCACAAATTTAATCATTTCATGACGTTTTTTTGTAGTGCAGGTTAATCTTATACTACCTTTTTACATTTCCCGCTGAATTTATTGGATGAAACTAATTTCTTCTCCTCCTGATAAATTTATCAGCCAGATAATATCTCTGGGAACCATTGTGTCAATAATGATTTGCTAGGATATTATACGGCAGATAAATTTATCAGGAGGTGAAAAAATCGGACCTAAGTATTCAACGACGGTAAAAACTAGTTCGATGTCAGTTGTCTCTCCCACGTATATTATTCTACTCTGTACTTATATTTATGAAAACGAAATAATAATTTGTGTGAAGCAAGGGTATTTCATTATTTAGTGAGTGTAAACTTGCATGTCATTGGTATCCAAGGAATTTATTTAATTAATATTGCGAGAAATTAATTTTCTAATGAGTTTACCTTCATGACTATTATCGATTTCATAAAGTAATGTTTTAGCAGCAATACATATTTCTACGTATGTTATGTAGTAATATACAATAAAGCACTTACTCTTAATTAGTCTATATGTCGCAGGAAAATGCTTAATTTAGGCAAATAGCTTTTTACTAATCAAATAACTTTCTAATGGGCGCATTTACAATTTACATACACATTATTAAGTGGCATTTGATTGATTCCAAAATCAATGCATGCCACTGAGAAATGAAGAAGTTTAAAGATATGTTAAATAATACTGTAAAATAAGTTTTTTGTTAAATTAAATTACGTTAAATTTTGAAGCAGGAGTGGTAACTTTTTATAATGAAAATGTTCCGAGTTCACACTTACACAAGTAAAATAAACAAATTTAGTTCAAAACTGAGCTTAGTAAAGTTGCTTCTTTTTTGAAGTGATCAAGAAGTTTTGAAATATTTACTGACCTCACATCAGAGGACCTATTTTTGAAAAGCGCGTTTTTGAATGAGCGTACGCATTCGTTAACAACGCAAACATGTGTATTCTTGACCATTCGATTTTCTGTTTTTGATGCGAGTGGATGTTACCATTCGTTTTTTATAATGCAAGTGCTTGTAAATGTAATTAACGTAAAATTTGAAGTAAATCACAGAACACTCCAGAGGAGAAATGAAACGTCTATGTAAAATAATGGCAACACCAAGGTTAGTAGAGCTGGACTGTGTATTAGAAGGATACCTTGATAAACGGAGGGGACAAAGGGTGCGTATCTCGTTACGTCACGTCACGTGATAAATTCCATTGGACATATTAACGAGATTTCTGCCTTATTTGATCAATACGACCACAAAATTGATTCCATTTTTAGTAAATTAGATTAAGCTTTAGGAAACAGAGTAAAATTCACCCTATTTACTTCACTGTGACGGACAGAAGTTTCGTGTGACGTCATGAGTTACTTTTGCGGGGAGGAAATTTCGAACTGCATATTAAATGGGAACGAGGCAACCTACTAGATGCAATATCAGTTTTATCAACCTTGGGCAACATAAGGCACTCGATCTCTGTCTAAAGACACAGGTACTGCCATCATACGTTTTTGACACGCGACAGTAGGTATTTGACCTTGAACAAGTCAGTTGTTAAAAATGCCAAACTATTTTATGTAAAGCAAAAATAACGCAAAATATTTCCATTTTATTAGACAACGTATAAATTTATATTAAAGCTAAGCAACTACGAGCCGATATGACATAATAAATGGGAAAGTTCTGCCTAAAAAGTATCTTTTTTGTCCGGTAGGACCTACGGTTTTTTGGACTTGGTCCTAAAGCTCATTTTCAACCCAAATGTTTTTGGAATTCGCTAAATCCAATTATTTTCCAAGTCCCATTATCCAGAATCTAACCTCATGTTACCCTTGGAACATGATGGAAAATAACAATCAGTCAACAATGTTTAATTTCAAAGTTAACAGCTAATTTACCGAAACTTCTATTTTTATGGTCAACTGTTTAGAGATTTATACCTTGAAATAGTTTCGGGATTTAAGGAAACTTAGTATTTTACCTGAAAAGCTTCTAATATACCAATGATCTGGTATGGGGTGGATGGAATGTAGAGTGAGAGTTATCGCTACGAACATTAAAGAGAGAGAAAACTAGCCTCGATCAACTGGGTTGGGGCAAAACGTCAAAATTAGTTTGACAATGTCAAAACGTTAAAACATTCGTTGTCTGTGCGTTTAGTCTGTTAGTTTTCAAATTGGATTTTGTGGGGTCGTTTTCTCGATTTTAAGTTATTTGAAGTGACTTATCAAGTTTTTGTTTATTATTTAATTAAAATTTTTTAGAAAAATTTTGTGCAAATCGTTTTTGATTGCAGTGAAAACCTCGAACAGCCTCTGTACAGCTGTTTCAGCCCTGCTTGGGGCTTCTTCAGCAGAGACGTAGCTCGACGTTCCCACTGCAAACAAAAACGACTTGTCCAATTTATTCGCATGGGGGACTTATTAGGAGCAAATTCCGCTTCAATTTGTCTATCCTACTGCAATGTCAGGTCAAAAAGCGATCGTAAGATGTCGCTATTTTATCTATTTAATTAAAATTCAACATCCATTTATTTCGTTTCGCTTAGTTTTTACGGGATGTTTTAAATTGATTTTGAATGTCATTTTATTAGATTTTAAGTTTTATGTAAGTGACTATTTTACTCTAAGAAGATAAGCAGGTTTCTTAAATATTTTTCATTATAATATTTCAATAATCGCATTAATAAAATGTAGAATACCTACTTGTTTCGTTGATGATTGCATAAATATGCGACAAAAAGATGTAAATGTATCCATCCACAAAGAGAGCAGACGTATTTTAAAATTACTTAAAGTATTGAATATATTTCGTATTACACGCATGTGCAAATTGTAAAATTAGATTCGATAGTCTAATTTAGAATTGGAATATGAACTATAAATTACGAAGTTCATTAATTTTTGACAATTCGCTATTCAACATCTTACTCGCCATGGCAACGGTGTTTGCAAACGCATTAAGCTTATAGAAAAATTTTGTGCAAATCGTTTTTGATTGCAGTGAGAACCTCGAGCAGCCTCTGGACAGCTGTTTCAGCCCTGCTTGGGGCTTCTTCAGCAGAAACGTAGCTCGACATTCCCACTGCAGACCAAAAATGACTTGCCCAATTTATTCGCAAATGCGATGTAAGAATGATGAACATATAAAATAGCGACATCTTACTATCGCTTTTTGACCTAACATTGCAGTAGGATAGACAAATTGAAGCGGGATTTGCTCCTAATGAGTCCCCCATGCAAGGCGGCCATGCTTGCTGTCAAAGCATAATGAAAGATTTTAGAAAACTTTTGTGCAAATCGTTTTTGATTGTAGTGAGAACCTCGAGCAGCCTCTGGACAGCTGTTTCAGCCCTGCTTGGGGCTTCTTCAGCAGAAACGTAGCTCGACATTCCCACTGCAGACCAAAAATGACTTGCCCAATTTATTCGCAAATGCGATGTAAGAATGATGAACATATAAAATAGCGACATCTTACTATCGCTTTTTGACCTAACATTGCAGTAGGATAGACAAATTGAAGCGGGATTTGCTCCTAATGAGTCCCCCATGCAAGGCGGCCATGCTTGCTGTCAAAGCATAATGAAAGATTTTAGAAAAATTTTGTGCAAATCGCCTTGCATGGGGGACTCATTAGGAGCAAATCCCGCTTCAATTTGTCTATCCTACTGCAATGTTAGGTCAAAAAGCGATAGTAAGATGTCGCTATTTTATATGTTCATCATTCTTACATCGCATTTGCGAATAAATTGGGCAAGTCATTTTTGGTCTGCAGTGGGAATGTCGAGCTACGTTTCTGCTGAAGAAGCCCCAAGCAGGGCTGAAACAGCTGTCCAGAGGCTGCTCGAGGTTCTTACTGCAATCAAAAACGATTTGCACAAAATTTTTCTAAAATCTTTCATTATGCTTTGAGAGCAAGCATGGCCGCCTTGCATGGGGGACTCATTAGGAGCAAATCCCGCTTCAATTTGTCTATCCTACTGCAATGTTAGGTCAAAAAGCGATAGTAAGATGTCGCTATTTTATATGTTCATCATTCTTACATCGCATTTGCGAATAAATTGGGCAAGTCATTTTTGGTCTGCAGTGGGAATGTCGAGCTACGTTTCTGCTGAAGAAGCCCCAAGCAGGGCTGAAACAGCTGTCCAGAGGCTGCTCGAGGTTCTCACTGCAATCAAAAACGATTTGCACAAAATTTTTCTAAAATCTTTCATTATGCTTTGACAGCAAGCATGGCCGCCTTGCATGGGGACTCATTAGGAGCAAATCCCGCTTCAATTTGTCTATCCTACTGCAATGTTAGGTCAAAAAGCGATAGTAAGATGTCGCTATTTTATATGTGCATTAAGCTTAGTTGAGATGCATTCCGAATATGCAAAATATTTATTGCAATTTGTTTTTGATTGGCTAGTTTTTTGCGTATCCGGATGCATCTCAACTAAGCTTTCATTTGCCCCAAACCACGTGGTATCGGCCATTTCTGATCTTTGTTACTCTTAGGGAATGCTCATATTATCTTTCTCTCTCTAATGTTAAAGCCGTTGCAGTCCTATTCAAAATGACGCTAGACTCCATCTAACCTTATTACATCATTGTAATATACTCACGTATGCTTTTAGGTTACTTTTTCGGTTTATTGTGTCATATTCGTACCGTTAATGTCTAGATTTATTGTAAACTTATTCCTTGTTGATTGTAAACTTATTCTTGTCGTTAATAAAATAGAAATTAAAATGATTTTCGTTACATTTGTATTCTGATTTATATAAAATATTCAGTTTGTCATTTTTGACAACCCTCTTGTTCAAGATCAAATATCCACTGTCAAGTGTCAAAACCATAAGACGGCAGTACCTGCGTCCTTAGCCAGAGATCGAGTGCCTTAGGACAACACGAATTTGCGCGCCGCCTGGTGATTGTATGGCATAACTAATTTCGGCAAGAAAAATTTAGGAGTACATTTAAATTTAAATTACTAATTATCATTCTGAATTGATTGAAATGTATTACAAAATACATTACATTTTTGTCAGCCACTTCTATACCTTTTCAATTTCAAATTGGGACTAAACAGTTTCAAATTGGGATTAAACAATTTCAAATTGAAACTAATCAATTTCGAATTGGGTCTAAACATTTTCAAATTGAGACTAAACAAATTCAAATTGGAAATAAACAATTTCAAATTGGGAATAAACAAATTCAAATTGCTCCGTGCCACGTTTCAATTGAGGATGTTTTGAGACAGAGCAAATTTGCCAGCAATCAGTTGATGAGATTTTTCCCGTTCAGCCTAATGTTGAATCCAATTGATTCACGTGGTCCTGTTTAAACGCTGGTGTTAAAGAGACTTAACAATCCAAATGCCACAAATTTGAGTAGGTGAAGTCAATCATTACGCAGATAGAATATCGTTTACAAAAATTAGAAAATATAGTGCGACAAAATATTACTAATAAAATTACCGTACCTAACTGTACACACAAGATTGGTTGCAAACATTTAGAAATTCATGCGTTAAATATGGATAATGTAAAATTTTGATTTAGGCATATAATTATTAGTTAGGTAGTTACATTTCCTTTTGCTTTTATTACCTACCTACCTGCCTTGTATTATTTCTGAATTAAAATATTTTTTTCCAATTTGAATTTGTTTAAACCCAATTTTCATTTGTTTAAACCCAATTTGAATTTGTTTATTCCCAATTTGAATTTCATTAGTTCCAATTTGAATTTGTTTATTCTCAATTCGAAATTGTTTAGTCACAGTTTAAATTTGTTTATTCCCAATTTGAATTTGTTTAGTCCCAATTTGAAATTGAAAAAGTATAGAATCCCACGCTACTTTCATGACTAAAGCCAAAAATGGAAATAATTTGTAATCCGTTCATGAAGCTCCCGTGACTTCCATTTTCAACTTGAAAATTTAGAGTATTTGATAAGTACTGATTACTAAATAAATGAAATTGGCGTCCTGTTTATTGAATTTTGAAAACATGGTAGTTGATCGGGTTTTTAGGACAAAAAAGATTCTAAATCATTCAGCTGACCAGTTTCTGTTTTATTTCAAAACCTTCATGAGAGCCTCTGATTAAAACAAAAAATGATAAGCTACAAACCATTGTAAGATTTGGGGTGAATTTACGTATTAACAGCCGGGTTCCATTAAAACATGTTTAAAGCAAAGTTCATCAATAATGGGATGTTTTTTAAGAATTAACAATAAATGATTAAGGATAAAACAAAGTTAAAAGTAACGTTAGAAAACGTACACCAAATGACAGACTGTTAATACGTAAATTCACCCCAAATCTTACGATGGTTTGTAGTTTATTGTTTTTGTTTTAATCAGAGGATCTCATGAAGGTTTTGAAATAAAACTTTTTTGTCTTAAAAACCCGATCAACTACCACGTTTTCAAAAGTACTAATTAACTGCTCTTTTAACAAACTGTATTTAATGGTCAATAGTATCAATATTGATCGCTGAATATTTGGAAACTTAAGAAATACCTCCAAAATTTTCAATGTAAACTGATTTAAATTAAGGCGACGTTAAGTGAACAGTCAAATTTCAATTGTCAAGTCAGCGGTCCGACTAAACCCTTTGACCAATTAAGAATTAAGAAACGTAATCACGTGATTTGGTCTGAACACTTCGACCGTTCACTTACTAAATATGTGCCTGCTTGTTTTCCCGTTACCATGGAGTTGACAGTTGATTTCTTCTGACAATAACAAACACTTTCATCAGTTTCATCTTTGTTTCTCACCTTGTTGTTAACCTCAAATTTCATCCGTTTCATACACGCGTGAAACGCGTGAATGAGACATGACAACGGTTCATTTTGAAGCACGTTTCAATAAATAACTATTTTGAGTGCAGTCGCCTTCAAGTTGGTTGCCCTACTTCAGCTCGCTTACAGCGCTTTTTTTTTCTGCTCCCTTCAGTGTCCCTGTAGTTCTTGCAAGTAAAGACATTTCGATCTGTGCGCTGGCGCTGGTTTGAAGAGAAAAAAAGGGCGCTTTACGTCCAAACTCTGACCGTTTTGTTGACGTTTTAATTCACTTCGAAGCTGAATCTAGTTTTATTTCTGCGCCAACCGATTCTTGTCGCCTTTGTTTTGTAAATTTCGTCGGAATGGTTGGTAGCTAACCTTTCTTTTGTTGAGATTTTAATCTCAGACGTGGTGAATCAACACCGTCTTTAAAAGAAGGCATGAGTCATCGCGTACGAATATCAGAGCTCAGGGTATTTATTTTATTATCTACTTTCCGGCGGTGCAAGCGTTTCGTTGTTGAACCCTGAAGCTGTATGCGTCCCGCTTACTAACAAGGATGGAAAGACAATTAAAAATAATGAATTTCTATACTATACCGCAATTCAGATGAATCAATTTTCTAGTTGGTTCTCCCGCCTAATGAATCAGGTCTGTGTGAAGGGTGGCGCTGGGTGAATTTATTTTTAGGTAACTCGATACCTACCACGCCATTTGTTGTTCGCATTCTTCATTTGGTTGCGGACAGTTCCAGAATTTTCCCAGCCGGAAGTAGTAATCAGTCAAAGGCTTTATACCAGCAGTCCGGAGACTTTCCGTGGACACAGGTCTTGCACCTCTCTGCATAAAGTTTTGACTGAAACCGAGGCTCACATATTCTCCGAACCTTAAGCTGTCGACGTCCGAGGTAACTTCCATCTTATTATTTCCGGTTTGTTTTGCTATGAATTTTTGGTTACGTTTCATTATTAAATTCGAACGACGTTCAAAATTTTGGTTACTTTAATAATCTAAAAGTTAGTTTACAGTTTTCGTCTTTGAAGAAAACAAATTATACTTCGTATGTTTTGTCATTTATTAATTTTTTTTTGAATTTGAAGATTTGAAATTTTAATTTAATTCTTATCAAAATTTTTGTGAGATGAAGAAAATTTTTTTAGTACATACGGAATTTTAATGCCTCTGACATATTGTAATCTTTAAGATTTAATTACACAACTATAGTGTAAATTTGATTATACTTATGCCAATTCATTTATTAATTACAATATCTCTGCTTTACCAATTAATTTATTTTTACCCTGACCTAACCGTAAGTGTTACGCGGTGTCCGCTGAATACAACAACAGTTCTTCTATTAAGACTTCGGTGTATGCATGTAAGACCTGCTCGCTATCCGTTCACCTCTAGTTACTTGTGTTTACCCCGATAACTTTACTTGGAAAATATTTGCACATCTTGCAGAAGTGAATTCCACTTCAAAAAGTTCCGCTGTGCTTAATGCCGGCAAGGTCGTATAAACTAGAATTTTTACCCAATTTGCAACAAATTTTTCATTGATTTATTATTTGCCTGCGACCTACGACACATTTATTCGTAATATGTACAGCTTGGCTCAGATAAAGTGACAGGGTCCTCGTATTATATGTTCGAAACAAATTGATTAAGCAGCTGGAAGAAGAAAGCTTTTTATATGTCCGAGTTACGTTCGTATTAAATTCGTATTTTTCGAGAGAAATTTAATTTCTTTTTATTTTATTTTGATTAGATTTAACTTTAAAAATGTCTGTCCGATTTGTAATTACTGCTGACCACAGGGTTTAAATGGATTTAGGTCCTCGGATTTGGAGCACCGCACTACAACTTCGATTGTAGAATACTTTTAGTAAATCAATTTTTCATTGGGAGCTTTAACTAACATGTGATCATCAAGTTCCGCCATCCTAGTAGGCGTTGGAAGTATAAACGTATGTGTTTTCTTAGAACATTTTATTGATCAGAACCAGCATAAGTATATCAAAACACTAAGGACGATGAAACTTTCTGATCACATGTTATTGTCGTGAACTAAGATGATGGATCCGTATTCCTGTAGAAGTCAGTGATATCCATATGAAGCGGCATCCAACCCTATTACCCGAACGCTAGATCTATATTTAACCGTTAAATTTTCATAGTAACTTTTATGTCGTCGATAATGAACATAGAGGATTCATTCGTCATGCGAACAGGAAATCACTTCGTCGGAAAATATGACACTTGACCTGTCCCTGATTTTCAAAAACTGTTTGAACTTCCGCCTGAGCTGATCGAAAATCCAATAAGTGGCCAGCCTTCTGCATTCTAATTCACGAGCTTTTCGTCTTCTATAAATAGTTTGTTTCGAACAGTCTATATTTGAAATTTCTGATATTTTTTTATCAGTGTAAAATACTCGTCGCCTTGACACTTGAATTATTCGCTCATCCTCTTCCGGAGTTGTTATTTATGGATAGCCTGATTTCGCATTTATATTTTACATTTCTCTGCATCCTGAATCTGCTGGTCCAACATAAAACTTGTTGATTCATAAAAAAATGAAATTTTTGTCGAAAAATTGTAACACTATCTGTAAACAATAGCATTTTTCATTTGAAATGGTACCTTTCCTCCCCATATTTTTTTTTTATGAATGATTTTCGAATTTCACAAATTTAAGTAATTTAAACTCATCTAGCTATAATATTAACACGTTTTTGTTTCGTAAGTCTTTCCGGATTAGATAATTTTCTTACAAACTTTATTGAAGATGAATAAACTGAAAAGAAGCATCCAGACCTTTATAAGACGTTCAACTCTTAGGCCTCGTTCGCATGAGAGTTTTCTAAAACGTTCAAGCGTTAGCTTTTTCTAACTCCCTGAATAGAACATATCAGATTTAATTGTTATGTTCACACTGAAAAAGCGCTTTAGTGCGAACGCATATATTTAAACCGATAAGTTCTATTTATGACGTTAAAGAAAGTGAACGCTTCAATGTTTTAGAAAACGCTCATGTGAACGAGGCCGTACTGATTATTGTAATTTATCTAATTTAAATTATCTATTTATAAAAAAGTTAACAATTAATCAAGAGAATTCTAAAAAGAAAATAAAACAAATGTGCAAGCACTTCTTGTTTCTGATCTTTCTGATACTAACTTGACTTGTTTAAGTGATCTCTTCTGGCAGATGTGCTTATGGACAAAATAGGGGAAACATTTTTAATTCTTAACTTGAATCTTAAAAATGAATTTCTTTCTTTCTGGAAAACTTTAAATCAGCCAGTTTCAATGACTTTTGATATCTATCCATTTATGCTAATTTTACACAGATCTGTGATAAATGATTCATTGGCAACAGAAGGCACTGAAATATTCCACTTTTTCCGGATTGTGAACTTAGTAAATTTCCGTCAGTTGATTGTCAATTTATCAAAGGTTTTCGTTCGTGTAGCCCATGCTTTGCTGCTATTTGTTTTGCGGTGAAGGTTTTTCTACACCGGACAAAATTTCGGTATGTTAAAAATCAATTAGTCTCAAGTTTTCTAGGCATTTAAAATTATAACATAAAATATGATGCTGCTCTTTGTAATTCCTTTGTTTAGGAGAGACACCAAATTGAATCCAAGCGTTGGAGTACAGCCAACCATATGGGTTTTAACTTTTAAGCGAGCGATAAATTCCAAAGTTTTCGCTAAATTTTTCAGGCCTAATCTTCCCTTTTTTTATAAATATTTATTTGGCATGCAAAATAAGGAGTTTATTTTTCTGAGGCAAATGATTTGATATCTTCTATAATGTGCAACATTTTGCGGGAAGAGTGACCGCAAATCACTTGCAGAATGAGATTAGAAACATTTGTGCCGGATGAGATGCCCGTCGCAGTGTACTTTGAAAGCGGAATGTAATTCTCACTGTGCAACTAAAAAAAAATTCCCACATGTGTCATGCAAGTTAACATGTGGCCCACACTAGCAATTACAGCAAGGTCGTTTGCTTAATTCTGGCAACTTCCGTATTAATTTCACGATACAAGTTTCCACAAAATTTTTCAGTATGTTTAGCTATCTCTGGGGTAATTATGTATATCAATGCAATGTAAGTATGTATTACTATTATTTGGAAATACAAAAAAAATGTTCAAATGTTATATTTTATGCAATAATTCTAAAAATTTGACATTTTAAAACTAGAAACTACATATTATATTGTTACGTTAACAAAATCTATATCCTGTTTTTTCACTTACCCCTGAGTCCCATGTGAGCACCCAAATTAGGCGGTCAAACTCACACAGAATGTTAATACTTAGAATAAAACACCCCAATTACAATAGGATAATCACTGACGTAACAGAATTAATTTTGTCAGAAATTGTAAAAATTACAGTTTCTACAGTAACGTCAGTACGTAGGTACATATATGAAATAATTTAATGTTTGTTACATCATCATGAACACTTGGTGGTTTTGATAAATTTAGAATTTATTTATAAAGTTGGAGTTGCAGTATGTTATATAAAATGAAGAATTCTGTACTACATTTTATGAATTGTTATAGTCGAAACATATCTCTTCTGTGAGAATGTATCGAATGAAAACTTTCACTGTACACGCTTAAAAATCACATGGTAATTTCAACTATAATTTGTTTTATTTTATTGTTTATGCTAGCGTAACTTACTTTTTAGTCAAAAAACGCCTATAGTTATAAAAACCGTTTTAGAAATTCCATTGTGCTTGTGATAAATAAGACAAATTAGTTGTAGGTGTTTTAGTTGCATAAAATAAAAATTTAGTTATTTCGGCCTTTTTATAAGCTGTCATTACTTTTTTCATTGTTAAGAAATATCAAAATTAGTTTTTGCAACATTTATTTTGTTGCTGAAAACAAAAATCATCACGAATATTACACTGTTTCCGCAACTAACTCATCATCAGCTTCGACTATTTTCACTAAAAAATTAGTTGTGACATCAAAAATTTAGTTGGGAGTTTTAAGCGTGTAGCCAGTAGCTACAAGGAACATATGCGTAGGTAGCGTACTCGTTTACTTACGATGTAAATGTAATGTGCAGTGCTGCGAAAGCACTGTTGTCTAAAATAAAAGATCGATGTATATATATATATATATATATATATGCTTTTGAATAAATATATTTGATGATGATCAATTTATAAATTAAATAATTATTATTTAAATAAATGAAATAATTATTAATTAGAATTCTTTTGGCCATTGGCCTGAATAAAAACTGCGATAAGTTTTAAGAGCTTTGCGATTTCAACTACTTGCACAATGAGATTACGATTAAACACTGGTAACCAGGAAAAGGGACGAATTCAAACAGCGATCATCTAGCATACGTGATATGAGTAACAACCCATGCTCTTTGCATAAAGTAACGTTATTTCGTTTCGCACAGTGTCGTATAAATAGGCTGAAAGTTATTAAAATGGAAATGGAAATTTATTGTTTCCTGTTTGCGCGAGCGGCAGTGTGAAAGTTGCTGAAATGAAATGATTTAATGGTCGACCAGGGCTACGCCTATGTATGTGTTCCCGGGTGACCGTTGCTACTGAGTCTCGGAACTTCCTTAACCGGTCGCAGACATGTTTCATTATCAGATGCATTACTGTGCAAGTATAATGACCGGTTAATTAATGAATTTACCAGTGTCTTTTAGCGAATATTTTTAACGAATTTTGCCTTGAAACGCCGAAATTTTATGCTTGTTACCCTTAATTAAATAACTTCAGAATCATACTATATTTAAGAATTTTTAGAAACTGGAAATAAGAAAAATCTCGAATTGTCAATATAGGATATTAGGTGATGTGCACCGATAAATTTGACATTTTTATTTAACTCCTTAAAACCTACGCGTTACTTCTAGTTAGCTGGTGAAAGTTTTATTTAAACTTTCTTTCTCGTTTCTTTTCTAAATCCTCGTTCTTCCATTTCTAGACATACATTCATAGGTCTCTCATAGCTTTTCAGTCTCTTGCTTACCGACTCCATTATCTGCATTTTGTTTTTTGACATTAGCTACCCGGCAACTTTTGCATTCGTAACGTCCCTCTTCATTTTGACCATTTGAGCAGCCTTTCACTTTCGTTTTAATTTTAGTAACTGTCTTTTAAACAAGTTTGAACAGGATTTTAATTTTACAGAAAAAGTTTTGTGGTAAGACGAATGAATTTTTTCGAGGAACGGCTATTTTTTGCAACATAATACCAAAACACAGAGGACTCTCGTGAGTTGCTCATAGTGCACGCTTAAAAATTCCACCTAAATTTTTGATGTCACAATTAATATTTTAGTCAAAAAATAATCCCAGCTGACGGTATGCTAGAATTGGAAACGATGTATATATTCCTGGTGATTTTAATTAACTAATTTTGATATTTCTTAACAATGCAACTAACTTGTCTTATTTGTCACAAGCACAATGGAATTTCTAAAACGGTATTTGTAACTATAGGTGTCAAATTATCTGACTAAAAAGTAAGTTACGGTAATTGAAAATTAATCTCCGCCCATCATCCTAATGTTTTAGATCTTTTTAAGTGCTTTTAAGTTGACATATATATCTTTTAGGATGATTAGATTGTTGTAGCTTTAATATTTTTATGATTTTATCAGTGTGATTAGGTAGTTTTAAATCTTTCTTAGTGCTTTTAAGTTGGTAGCGTACTGAAGATGGCAGCTTAGCTGCCGAAATACGTATCTACGGATATAAAATTATTGTGGGCGGAGATTAATTTTCAATTATTTCTTAAACCACAGTGTCCTTTACTATTTTAGTAAGTTACGGTAGCATAAACAATAAAACAAAACAAATTAAAAAACTCAATTTTTTTCCCTTGTTGAATTTTAATGAAAGAAAAACTCAAATCTGCTCCATTCCTGTGGAGAATCGAGGAAAAATCTCCATAGGAGTGGAGCGGATTTGAGTTCCTTCCTTGATTCCACACAGAAATGGAGCACATTTGAGTTTTCCTTCGTTAATTAACCACCAGCTCCACTATATCCAACACACGTGGGTCCTCTATGCTTTATAGTTCTACTGATCGAGCTAGCCAAACCCAGCTTTACCAACATCAATCCGCGGAAAAGCAGATTGGACTGAAAATATAGTTATACAGTGTTATTTTATGTTATTTAAAACTTTTTAAAAAAATTTGTTCCAAATCGTTTTTGATTGCAGTAAAAACCTCGAGCGGCCTCTGTATAGCTGTTTCAGCCCTGCTTGGGGCTTCGTTAGCAGAAACGTAGCTCGAATTTCCCACTGCAACCAAAAACGGCTTGACCAATTTATTCACAAATGCGACGTAATAGTGGTGAATAGATAAAACAGCGGCATCCTACGATCACTTTTTGACACGACATTGCAGTAGGATAACAAATTGAAGCGGGTTTGCTACATAATAAGCTACCCCATGCAAGGCCGCCATGCTTACTGTCAAAGCATATTGAAAGTTTAAAAAAAATCAATTTGTTATCCTACCGTAATGTCAGTTCAAAAATCGATCGTAGAATGTCGCTGTTTTATCTATTCACCGTTATTTAAAACGTAATCAAATTGCGTTTAGTACTTACAGTTTTTATTATTTATCATTTTTTGATGAACTATTTTCGTCAGCTGTACCTTCTTCTAGTTTCTGCTTCTGCTGGAATGGGAGCATTTTTGAGCAGTGAGATGACTTCTTTCGGGAGAGATTCTTGACGCTTTTGCTTTATTGTTCTCTTACTTATTATTAGTGGATCAGATGTAATTAGTAACATATGCAGCAAATCTTCATTGCTTGTTTTGTCTTGACATCTTTCTCGTATGGTGTATGCGAAATTTTTTGCAGTCTTTATTTCGAGCTTCTTGAGCTTCTTGCGTAGCTGTCCGATTGGCAACAATGCTGATTCGACAATTTGTTTGCCGTAGATTAATAATTTATGAACACTTGCCGGGATCTAATACCAGTTGTAGTTATCCATATACTGGGTGTCTCTAAATTCCGTGGACATGGCTTAACCACAGGTTCCTGGGCTCAAACTAAACTTACCTATACCCTTAATGGTCGATGTTCTTCAAAGTTCTTGAAGAAAAAGTTAATTTTTCTTATAATAAAGGAACGTCTGAACCGATTGGATGGATGAAATCTGGTATGAGGTTCCACAAGAAGGTAAGTCACATTTACAGGTGGTTAGTGTGAGAAACAGGACTGCCACAACACATATCTTATTATAACTTTCTTGAGGTTAGGAAGTTAACTTCAGTTAATAAACTTTTAAGAAGAAGCATTCGATAGGAAACTTTTTCGTGTATTTGTAACTTTTGATATTTCTTGCAATATAGTCACAAAATAAAAAAAAATGTAAGTGACTGCAGCATTTTTTATTGAAAACTGTCCGGAAGCTCCATCACAGCCCCACTTAAATATCACATTTCAGTAATGACAATATCGTTCGGATAACAAATCAAATCAACACGTACTGATTTCTTGTTAATTTCGTGTCAACATGCATTTTCTTTAGTAAGTTTGTTTGATGAAACAGTTCTGGAGATTTGAATACTCGTTTTATTCGATTGGCTCTCGTAGGAGAAACTCTAACTTGTTTGATGTTTTCAGCTGCATCTCTTTTTCCTTTTGAACACAAACTGGTATGTAACGCGTAAACTAACTCATCTCAATATAATTGCGACACTAAAGTTTCCAGTCTTCTTTCTTTCGTTTTATCGCTCGAATCGGTAAATGCTTTTCACGGCCGACCAACAGTGCTGCTGGTTTTTGGTGTTGTGGTATCTTGAGATGATGTTCCTTGTTTTCTTAAAGAACTGGCATTAATTACTGCATCCGGAAATTCTAATTCGCAATTAAGCCAATTAGAGTTTTTAGATAAAAAGTTTTTATAATACATGATGACTTTGTTGATATCTGTGCTTTAAATGTACGCTTAGATTGTCTATAACTTTTTTAACACACACTGTTATTTGCTCATCGCAATCTTTTAAGTGCAAATTATTTATGATGCAACTACACAGAATATTATTTCTGTTAGCAATATCCTTCTCATTGTGCCAGATTTCGAATAATACTCGACGCGTGAGTTTACCTTTCCATTACTGAAATTTAAATAAATAATAAAGTTGCGAAGATGTTCAGCTACAATGTTTAGGATATATACCAATAGAAGTATTTCACAGATTGATTAAATTCCATTACTGAGTATATTTTGTAAGCTTCAGTAAATACGTGTTACTTTTGGTAATTCTATTTAAATTCGAATTGTATCATTTTCCATGTTCTGCATTGGTTATAATTTGTACGAAAATATAGTACTTACCTATTATAGATATTAGTAGTATTTTCAAGGCACAGAATTTAAACAACTCTATTATTGTATATTCGACGAATGAACATTCGCAACGGGCAAGATTACAATACTGAAATCAGTGGTCGTATCAAAGGTCTTTTCTACCCACTGCAGATAGAGAGATAAGTACACAATGGAAAACTTAATAACAATTTCTAATGAAATCGTCATTAAGAAGTAATTTTGTATCATTAAGATCGTTTTCTGAAATATACTGATTTTGGAATTTTGTCCAGCTAGAATTAAACTTTGGACCACTGTGGCGTCGATTCCCCGGCCTTCTCACAGTCATCAAGATCGCCAAGATCAGGAGCGGGGCAGTGTATTTTTGTGTGTGTAATTTGTTCCGTGGCTTTGTTATTTCCAAACCTCCTCGCCGTTGAAGGGGGAGTAGTGTCGAATTTTCTCCCCAACACTAAAGGGTACCTGAAGTGAGTAACAACCCTCGAGAAATATCTCGAGCGGATGCGAACCCACGACCTTACGATTGCAAGGCCGGTCCCTTACCACTGGACTGTTCAGGCGTTTAAGGAACACATTATATATATATATTATAATTAAACACTTGGCCATTTGAATTTGTTCTTCTGGGGACAAGTAAAACGCGTTGTACACAGAAGACCCATAGAAAACAAAGATGTTTTAAGAGGAAGGACACGACAAGCATTTAGAGATGTTATCATTAATTCATTTTTTGATTTCATACTCTGCAGAGACTGAAAATGTAAGTGAGACACCATTCTTGAGGCACCTCTACATATTGTTTTGAATTTTAATTGCGGTTTTATCGACATCAGAAAAAATTGGAAGTCTAGACCAAGAATCGCATTTACATGAGTCACACAGCCCAACTGCATATTCTCGTCATTACCTCCAACACACGCCTTCAGCTCATTATGCAAACCACCTATTCATTGTCCTTAGCAGTCAACACGCATAATAATTCCTTCAAACTTGCGTGTCGGAATATTATCACACACGACGATGCCTTGAATTGGTGACGAAATGTAAACAAAAGATTGTGTGAAACCAAATGTAGAAGATGCAGATGTGCCAATCAAGCGATACATGAAAAGTACAACAACGTTGACAATTATTTTGCGTCAAAAACGATAAAAGCCATTGCTTGCGATTAGACATCTGATTTCCCAGGATAATGAAATACAGATCTTGGGATTTATTTGATCTACCGTACCAGTTGCGGTTCAACGTACTGATCATAAGCGTCTAAATTATAAGACTTTTGAAACACACATTAGTTTATTTGAATATATTTGCAGTGTGACGAAAAGGTCGCTAAACCATTTAAATAAGATTTACGTCTTACCAGTTCCATTATCAGGAAGATTATGCTCTAGGGCAGACGCCGGCAACTTTTTTTGGTTGTGAGCTAAAATGTAACTATGAAGAAAATGGTTCGGATCAATGGGTATTTTCAATTTTGACACAATGTCGCTGTATTCCGCCTATGTTCATTTCTGCAACTTTGTATTCAAACAAAATGTTAATATTATTTCTAATTTACATTTTCTCAAAATGTTTGTTTCATGTTTTATAATTTAGTTTTATTTATTATGCTATATTTGCGGAACTCAAGTGGGTCATTTGGACTTATCAAATGGGTCACTTGGTGACCTGCGTGTCTAAGGTTGTCGATACCTGCTCTAGGGCATTAAGGGTAGCTTTAGATTTAGATAAGGTCATACAAGACAAACACGAAGTTGACATTTTCCACTTTACTTATTTTCATTTACAACGGAAGAACAATTATTAAAAGTTCCAGTGCATCCAGTTGTAAGATTTCGGTATTTGATACTAAAGACTCTCCAGCCAGAAGTTTCACGACTTTATTTTTGAATACGATACTTTCTTCTGAATATCCTTCCACAACGCTGCTACTTCTCCAGCCGCCATGTCTCTTTAATGTACTCCTAGCCCCTGCATCCGCTAGTAAGCTGGCTGATGTTCTTCACAAGTAATGACAATTGTATTGGTCGGCATCTTTCAAATTTAAATGTTTTGCTGTGGTAGCAGGTAGCAGATCTTTCCCAAATGTATTTTTTCTAACAACCCGAGCACAGCCGCAGTGGTGGTTTCTATAGTTTACAAAGTACCTCCGTAACACTAATCTTTGTGGTCGCAATGGTACATATTTTCTTACCACCTTCAAGGAAGCCATTGTTTCTTCTTCATCAGTTGTAAAATTACGTTGCTTGTCGGTTTTCGTTTTGGGTACGGTCACAACAATAACTTCATCACCGTCGTCTGTATGATCACTTAACATATTCAGTAATTCTTCCCGCCTATAACCTCCAGACACCCCAAATAACAACGCCACTTTTATCATAACGAACGTTTTGTTTAGTGCTTCCTGAATAAACTTTACTACTTCCTCTCAAGTTAGAATTTTCGATTTTTTTGGTTCGTATCCTTTATATCCCTTTTTTTTAAATATGGTACTAATTTGTTCTGGGCAAAGTTTTCTAAGCTCAAGAAAACAGTAACAACGAACCAAAATATAGACATTGGCAAATATGCCAATGTCTATATTTTGGTTCGTTGTTAAAATATAGACATTGGCAAATATGCCAATGTCTATATTTTGGTTCGTTGTTACTCTTTTCTTGAGCTTAGAAAACTTTGCCCAGAACAAATTTGGAGAAAACTTGCCAGATTGTAAATAAGTAAACAAATTACAATAATGATAGCAATAACAACAATGTTCGATACACCAATGCTTCAAAATATTCCAAGAAAACTGTTTCAGTAATGAGTGCAACACCATTGCCTGCTTGTCATCAATTTTCAAAATTTGTCAAATTCCAGTTTTTTCCTTTTCACTTTCGGGGCAGTATATTTACCGTTACTCTCGTAGCTTTTTTTTAGAATGTTTTTGAGAATTTTAATGATTTCTTTTATTCATCATTTTGTATTTAGTACTGTCAGCGTTTTCGGCAAAATAAACTTTCGTTTGTTTATAAAGTGTCCCTAGCTCCCAAATTCACAACCACTCATAACTTTTAACTTTATATAACAAACAACATATTAAATTATTCTCCTCGAAGGTACAGAACTGATGGTAAGACATAAATAGACATAGGTATGTAGTACAGATATTAATTCAAGTCTATATCCTTGTTAATGTGTTATAAAATCATCATTTACAAGTAAAAAATAAACAATAAACACCAATAAAATCAAAAGTCGAAAAATTTGAGAAACAAAATTTTTTAATAAATGACACCAATGCCGGATATTTTGACCTTTATTTGGAATAACAGATTGTTGTCGACGATCCACACATAAAATAAGCGAAGTTATTTAATTTTGTTCCAACTTCTTCCATATTTCTACAAACCAACGCCCCACCTCTTCCAAGTTGGATAATCTTTGAGTGCTTTCAGACGCCTACCAAGTGTGTCCCAGATATGCTCAATGGGGCTGAGGTCTGAACTTCTTGTTGGATAAACCATGGAATCGATTTCAATCTCCTATAAGCGATTTTGAACTTTCCGAACACGTTGGTGTCGAAAATTATCTTGCTTTAATAAAAAAATGGGTCCGATATAGGGCACAAATGGCACGACATGATCTTGTAGGATGTCCGTTGTGTACCGAAAGGCAATAAGTTTTCCATTATTTAACATCATTACGTCCGTGCGCGCTGTCAAAAAAATTCACGCCATGAAAAAGCTTCCGCCAAATAATGTATTTAAATGTTGCAGCGCTGTCAAAGAAATTCCTACTCACGCCTTAAAAAAGCTTTCGCCAAATAATGTGGTATTCAAATGTTGCAGTGAGCATACCGTTGATTTGGTCGTTCATTTACATGAACACGTTTATCACACTTGTAAAAACAGCATCTAGATTTGTCTTCAAAGAGAACTCGACTCCAATCGTCCTGTAGCCAAATGACATTCCAAGTGATTTGTGCGATGTTTTGTAGACCGGGCTGGACCTTGGACACACATGACATGTTTCCCCAAGACGTTAACAAACAGTTTCGATGCTAATTAGAAACCCATGCTCTTCCCTTAGTTCAAATTGGAAATTTTTGCTTGTAACGAACCTCTGTTCTAAAGCAAAAAGTGTGAAAAATGGTCTGAACACGGGTTGTTTTATTATGTCTGCCTTTCCTAGGCCTTCCAAAATAATTACCAATCTCTCTATACCTTCGTACCATTCGATACACTGAGATTTGGGACACCGAATCTTCCTCCTACTCGACAATAGCTTCTGTCTTATTCTAACAATACCATTACTTGAGCGCATTCTTGTTTGGTCACATTTCGAAATTCATGTGGCATAATGACGAAGAAACAAAAACAAAAAACAATAAACTCACTTTAAGAATAAAATCGAAATTTAAACATTAAAATTGAAATTGATTTTTTGGTTAATGAACTTGCATGTCATTTAATTTTATGAAATCACCCTTAAGTGATAATCAAATGTAAATAATTGTTGGATAATGAACCTCATATGCTTAGCTATTTCATAGAAATGTCAGTTACTATAAATTTTGAATAAAAAATCGAAAATTTCTTATTTTATAGCAGTGTATATCTTTGGTTACACTTATGGTAATGAATAGTTTTCTATAAGTATGTATCTACATATGTTACACGCACATGCTGATAAACAGTCCTAGTTACAGTATAATTACGTAATTTTAATTTAATACATGCTATACTATTTATGCAATGAATGCATAATTTATGTTTAAATTGTATGGTATGAAACATAAAACTGCCCATTATTTCTGTTGCGTAACTCTACGCACTGTGATTGTTCAACCAAATTTGGAAAGAAATCTGCAAATGTCTTATTTTTACTCATGGAAGTTTCAAAATTATGCAATTTCCGAAAAAGGAAGAAGATACTACCAAAACTAAGTTGATGGTATATGTACAAAACGATATAAAGACGTTTAAATTACAAAAATTCCTAATTACACCTAAATGTTTTTCTTCAGTTCCAAAACACTGGACCGGGTGTTCTTTTACTATGTGCAAATATTTAAGCAAGCAATAAATGACCATAAATGGCGACGATTGAACTCATATGTCCTTAACAAAAAGTTAATAGTTTTCGAGAAAAATACAGTGTCAAATTTTCACCAATCCCCGTTTGAGAACTGCTGCCGTAGCTAATGAGTGGATGGCGGCCTAACTCTCTCAGCCGCCTATTGAATGACAACACAAAGATAGGTCAGTATTTAACTTGAACTTGTCCACGAACGATGTAAATCATCCGGTTAATCAAAACATTTTAAACGCGTTCATAATCCGCCCAGATCTTTTAAAATAAATAAATGTAACTTCACTCCAAGTAATTACAAGTTTAAGTATTTTCAAATTAAAAATTAGTGAAATTGAAGAAGCTGCAAATATCGCATGTAGTTCGTTGTTGCCGAATAAGTTAAAAGGGAAGTACAAATAAATTGTAATTTCACATTCCATAAGTATTTTTAATAGACTTATCGAAATTTGACATATATTTTTTTCCATGGACCATAATAAGTAGTACTTCACGTGATTAGCAAAAGTTGATTTACGTAAAAGGGTGAAATAAAAACATTTCTAACGCGCTCGTCTAATTGCATACATTTTTGGATTTATTAATTGATAGTTGATAATATCGTAAAATAAATAAATGTAACATTACTTCGATGAGCGAATTAAAATTTTAAATAAAATATAATTATTAAACGATATCACTGATTGTTATTACGAAACGCTGCGTTGATGATCGGATGCGGTAACGGTGGGCGTGTTTACACCAGAGAAAAGCGTTATTAATTTTGCTAAATATTTCTTTCTCGCACATATCAGCAGTTTCAAACAACCTTCGAAGTTTTTTGGCTATGATACGGTAGCCATCGAAAAATACCCGCAGAAGGTAGCATTTCATGTACTTACTTATACCCAGGTTTCTTTATTTGTACACAGTAAAAAAACAGCCTGTATATGGTATAACGTGTTAATGATTAAATGCATTATGTAATTTTGTTTTAAGTTTTTAATTTATACGTACTTATTTGTTACTGCTAGTGAGTAGAAATGTTGAATTATAATAGAAAGAATTCACGCGTTAAGAAAATTCGTTACATCTAAAGCTTTAAATTGAGTTATATGCTGCCGTGGGTAGATTTATCATCATCCACAAGGTTCAGGTGACAGCGCGGAAGTAACGTATTTCACGAAGAAAATTTAACTTCGCAGCTTTTATTCTAAACATGGAAGAGAAGCTACGATTGATAACTACGCGTGCACGAGTACGAAGGTGAGAGCTACATTTTGATATTAGCCTCACGTTTTTAATTTACTGCTTTCATTGATATAACTCGGCAGTGTCTCCGCCATAACTATTTATTAGAATTTTTATGTTTTGCTCTTTTTACACTTAATATAATTTTCAATTCAGCTTGCTGTACAGTATATTATTCCTCTTCAGTCCTTAAATGAGTGTCCACTAGATGAAATGTATTTCTCCCACAATAAGTGTCCGATTAAGAAAAATAAAATAAAAATAAAAATCAAATATATATATTTAACTGCGTATTTTTGTCGATAAACCTTATTTAATTATACACTTCGTCCACGGATTGGGCTAACAACAGGAAAAAGTTTTTTATTTTTGAGTTTTTGAAAAAAATCTTTCTTTATAAAATCTTTTGCTTGTTATAGTAATTTTTATTTCGAAAACTAAAGGAATTTTATTAGAATTTCTTTTTGCCGATGACTTCAACTCACCGTCACTAACCACCAACTTTTTTACAATAGCTTTCCAAGCATCCTGTATAAACATCCCAGATTCAACTTAAAGTCTTCTCTGACAGAATGTTGAGCGGCAGCTGTTGAAATGTGTCGGAAGAAAAACATCTTTATAAAAATAATGTTTGGTAAAACTGAGATTAGAGTAGTCCAAGTACACTTAATCACCCTAGATTCATAGAGAGCAATAGAACAATAAATATTAATACACGTATGACATCTATTGATTTAGAAAAAGCATACCCTACCGTACACAGGAAACAACTATCCGACGAGAAGGATAAACATCAAAGAGAAGTGGATCAACATAATGCAGATATTATATTTTAAGACAAAAGCGCGAATAATACCACTATCGTACACATTTCTATCGCACAGGTCTTCAGAAATGCGGAAGATTGCAAACAAAAGCACTGTCTTCCAGCTTCCGACATCTTATGATTATGATCATATGATATTATTATTACGCAAGACGCATCGAATAAAAAATCTCTTCTCTAGTATATAGAAGAGAAAAGAAAAAGTTAAAGATTAATTTGCATTTAAGTTTGCTATAGGGGATCAGTACTACACCAAGATGTATCCTTACAAATATATCGTTATACTAGGTGTTTCATAACAGGTGAAAAAAATGAATTCTCGTGTACAGAATCTTATTTTAAGTTAAAGTGAAAGAATAAAATATCTGAGTGTGAAAATAGAAATTGAAATAACTTATTTAGTTCTAATAAGGTTAGCCTTGAAAAAACATTACCCTCAAATCAAAGTAATGCCAATTTTAAAAGCTTCAATTCACTAAATAGAAGGAGACTTCCCAATAGAAGACATTCATTTTATGTTTTTTTTATTTTTCATTTTAACTTAAAATGAGATTATGTGCATGAGATTTAATTGTTATCACCTGTTATGAAACACCTTGTATTTAACTGATTCTAAAAAGGTAAATACAAGTTCCAGCATATTTACTAGATTTAAATTTATTAATAAGGCAAATTTTATTGTAATATACTCGACCAAGATTGAATAACATAAGAATTAATAAAATTATATTATATTATGAAGTAATAATATGGTAGTATAGTTCTACTACCGTGCCAAAATATTTCCAAATTTTGCTTTTCGGTAGTGCCATTATGATTTTTTATTAAATAATTTAACACAAGCCACAATTAAAAAAAAAACAATAATTTTCAAAGTCACAAGAACGAATGACAAAAAAAGTTCTGCATCAGCTGTTTATAAAACCATTAATGTAATTTGTTCGGGGATTTACAGAGTTTATCTTTAAAAATAGATTTTATGGGGATGCATGATTGTGGGTTTCTGCAAAAGTTCAAAATAACTTATTTTCTTTACTACAGGGCAGGTGTAAAATGAAGAAATTGAAAAATATTTCAAGTAATTTTCTCTATCATCAGTAGTATCACTTTGAAGGTATCGGTAACCGATTTCATTGTACTATACTTACGCAAGCTAAAAAAATACATACATCGAAAGGTTATTCGAAAATATATCGATATTTTTATTAATATATTGAATTATAATATCGATATAGACATTTTTCGTGAGTATATCAATATTTTTAATACATATATCGATATATCGTTGCCATTCCTAGTCGTAAACAAACAATCAAAGCGTTGCTGGACTAATAAGGAGCAAAACACAATGTAACGAAAATGAGAATTTTCTTGAACATCGAACATGATATATAGTTTTAATGGCGTCGAAGTGTGGCCAATCTCGACGAAAGTAACAGACAAAATAATTATTCTTCTTCTATGGCGAAAACAGAATTAGAAATGGTGGTGAATGAATATAAAGTGCTGCATTACAAAACCTTAGCAATTAGTATGTACTGTTCAATTCAGGAAAGAATACAAGCACGTCGTGGACGAACCTCATCTATTTCAGGTGGTTGCACTATGCTAATCAACACTATGCGAATTTTTAGTATCTGAAATGCGTCATTAAATCAGGTTCAAATATGAAATTAATAATAGTGTTGATTAACATGGTGCATCCACCTGAAACAGACGAGGTCCGTATATGACGTGAATGTATTATTTTTTGAATTGAACTGTAAACAGAAAGGACGGCGCCAGATGGTTCAAAACATTATTTGATTCGTAGCCAGCGGAGAGCAGAATCAGGCAGCATCATGACAAAATCTATCGGAAGAGCCATGGAAGATAGGAAATTAGTGGATGGGAATTGGAACAATAGAAGGTTGTAGAGAGAAAGAATGGCAAACTCCAATTAGACGTAAAGCCGAAGAAGAAAAACAGGTGATTGGATCGGTCCTCTTCATCGAATGAAAGATGACATGAGAAATTTACGAAACAAGAGTACAAGAAAGAAATAAGAGAGGACAGCCAGAAATGAACTGGGAAGAACAAGTATACATGAAGTTTTAGAGAAGAAGACAAAGAATTGGCACTGAAGAAGAATATTTGTAAGAAAAGTATATGTGATATAGTTTTTAATTGTAATACCAAACGGTAAATCAGACTGTAGATGACATAAGAAATAATCTTTCCCTTGTCGTTTATTATTTGAACGTCTAGTTAATGACTTTTGACAGAGCGCCATAAAAAAAAATAAACACTTAAGTTTCCTTTAGTCATAGTAAATGTGCACCGTTTTCATGTTTTTGGCTCAATTCTCTGAGGTATTTTGATATAATTACATAAAATCAATAACAGTCGTGTAATTTGATTCCTACAATATTAAAATGATTAAGAAAAAAGACAGCATTCACTATTTTTCGTAAGAGGAAGAATTTCCTTTTTTATTCTGCAAATTTAGCCGCTTGTGAAAATAAAAACGAACTCTGAATCCGTTCTCTGTTCGCGAAACGAAATAAACATAATTTTTGACGTTTAATGGAACACTTTGAAATATCGCGAGTAATATTACGTCCCAGCAACGTTTAATTTCATCGTAGCGGAATGCGAGACATTGCTTGGCCCACAATTTTCAAGACGAAACTGTTTTCTAAGACCCAAACTTCAAGATCTAGAGTGGTCGATACTGTAGATGCACGTGTTCTGCATTATTTGATATTAATCTCGGAAAGCGGCGGTCCACCGTTCTCAGAACGAAACCAATTTAATGCCGTTTTCCCATGCCGAATGACCGCGGTGGATCGTTTTATAAATTCGATACGCTTTCTTGTTTTTAACTTAAGTCTGCAGCAGCTGCACTATTTTCTACCATTTAAATGCGGAAAATGTACTCTACGTTTTGTTAAGTCTGATTTTATTGGTGCTACGCGCATTCCAGTTAATGAGGTTTATGATACTTGACAGAGTAATGGTATCTATTTATGTCAAATCTTCTGTTTACATGTTGATATTTATAAAAGGTAGTTGATTTCTTAAAAAAAAAAACTGTGCGTGTGTATGTGTATCTACACACGTCAAATGAGGTTTAAATAGGCACGGCAAACGATGACGATTAAATTGCCTATCACTTTTTATCACATCATGAATTATATTTACTTACGTAACAATAGAAATGTTACAAAGAAAGATAGGATAAGAAACGACCAAATTAGAGAAAAGTTACGGAT
The DNA here is from genome assembly GCA_036172665.1 of Prosopocoilus inquinatus. Classification (NCBI taxonomy): domain Eukaryota; kingdom Metazoa; phylum Arthropoda; class Insecta; order Coleoptera; family Lucanidae; genus Prosopocoilus; species Prosopocoilus inquinatus. The sequence continues at coordinate 50,033,646 of CM069871.1, forward strand.
AGAATAAAAAGAAAGAATGACACGATCGATACCAGTAAAGCGAATATCTAGGGTAAAAACACAGATGAAGAAAATAAGAGGAAGACCGAAACTAAGCTGGGACAAAGAAATTACAAAAGTATTGAAAAAGAAAGGGAAAATATGGGAAGAAGCAAAGAGAATTGTGCAAAATAGAAAGGACTGACGTAAATTTCTAATAGCCTAAGTGAAAAGTATCTTGGCACTCACATGATATAAGGCAGCGTTTCCCAAACTTTTAGGTTTCACGACCCCCTTATGAGCTGTGTTATGATTCACCCCCCTCCCCTCCCCGTAGCGCGCCCGCCAGTTTGAGAAACGCTGGTATAAGTGATTCAGATTAAATGTACATACACAAATTTAGTTTGAAATTTCTTAAATTTGTTATGGTTCAATGGTTTCGTAAATAGACCTGCAATTTGTTCTTCTGAAGGGCAATTTTTTGTAGAAATCAATTTGTCTTGCACCTTTTCCTTTATGTAATGAAAGCGAACATCTATATGTTTGCTTCTTCTGTTAAGCATTCCATTCCTTCCTTATAAGATAAATGGTCTTTAGTTGTCGACGTTTAGATGCGTTTTAAAGTTTATTTCCTGTGAGTTCTTCTAAAAAGTTTTTAATATATATATATATATTATATATTTAGCCTCTGTTGATGATTTTGCAACAATTGGTTGTTTTCTAGAAGTTCAGCTGATTGGTCCTCCATTATAATATATGACTAATCCTGTTGTGCTCTTCCGAGTTTCAGTATCTCCAGCATAATCGGTGTCACAATAAACTACAATACCTTAATTTTTGTCACCTTTCTATAAGTAAGAAATAATAAGATTTGTAGTTCCTTTTACGTATCTTAATTGGTTTTATGTTTGGTAAGTTTCCTTGTGATGGCTTTTCTAAATGCCTTCCAATTCCAATTCGTACACACTTTTTTCTGTGATTACCGAAGTTGATACCGGCTTGGCATCTACCGTTCGATATTGGATTTTCTTCTTCTTTCGTTTTCGACTAATTGATCCATATTGACTTGGTTGCTTCCAATAATGATCCCATCATCTACATGGATTTCTAGAAAATTATTATGATCCTGGTTGGCATAAACACACTGTTCAGTTTTCAATTGTGTGAAACCTCCTTTGTTCTGGAGTTTTAAAAGAATTCTGTTCCGACAAACTGATACTTGCTGGAGACCATACAGTGCTTTTTCTAATTTGCAAATTTTGAAATTATTTTCGAAACCTTCAGGTACTATCATTATTTTTTCCATACAGGAAGCCAACGTAGCTCTTAAGACATGCATCACTGCCAACTGCTGAAATAAATATTTCGTCAAAATCGATTCCTTGTTGAAAGGCTCGAACAACCAGATGAACTTTGTAGCGACCACCGTCTTAACTTAAGAAATTCAGTGGCTTGTAAGTATGTTTTTCTTTCGCTGCTTCTCGGTTAATAACTAATCTCCAACTATAATTTTCTTCGAGAGCTGCTTTTTTACTTTCCTCTCCGTTGATCACTTCTTTGTTTTCTGGACATGAACGAACATAATGATTACCTTCACAATTGAAGCATTTTATTTTCTGTATATTACTTTTAAATGTCAAAGACGTGATTTGTAAGAATCCAGATTCTTAGGATTATTACTTTTTATAACGCAGTAAGTACACTTTATTTGGTTCGGACATCTCAAATATTAAATTACTCATGAGAATTACGAAACATGTGCTTATGCAACGAAAGTATTCGTCAAGTTTGCAGTGTATGTATCGAGAAATTAGATCAAGGGCATTAATATCGCTGGAACATCGGTGATAAAAGAAATAATGATGTAAGGACCTTGATCTACGTTCGAACCTTGGTACTAGAAAACATAGAATAAGTCATTAAGGTTTTCTCAATACCAACACCTAAAGACTAAAGTAGGTCATTCAATTCAAATAAATAGGTAGCTTTTCTAATCAAAAATAAAAGTTCGACAAGACCAGAAAACTGCTTCTTCAGTTCCGAATGTAATTTAGCTTGTGTATCACGGTCATGAAGTTTTTAAAATTCTAATTTTTTTTTAATTAGTTTCCTAAAAGTGTATCAAAGAAGCACCCACAATCGGCAAGTATTATATTATTATATTATTAAATAAATTAGAATCATTGTTGCTTAAAATTCAGCATCTAACAAGGCTTTTCAGAAATAAATTGATTTTTGTTAATCTGTTAATTAACTTCACATATTACTTTGTTTGTAATCCTTTGTACTGTACTAGAATTTCTCTTTCGTTTAAATATATTATGTAATTCAAAGCTTTGGATTTTTTATTTAAACGATGATAAGGAAGGATTATTAAGTAAACATAGAAAGAGATAAGGAGTGGACCGCTTTTCAATATTCCAAAAAAAAAAAATAAGTAGATGCCATACGAACTATTCGTGGAAAACGATTTGCAAATCGATTTCTGGCTTTCATGCTAAAACCAGGGCGCTGCTAACAAAGAAATCGAAATTCAACATCGTATGAGTTGCTAAAGTAAGTCTAAGTAAGTTCTAAAATCTGAATATCCGGCAAAACTGTTAAAATTCTTGACAATCATTTCATTGTCAATTTTCTTTTTACCAAAGCTCACGTACATAATTTATATTCATCAACAGTAACACTTCTGCTGTCTTAAAGTCAAAAGCTCTTTTAAAATATTTAAAATATAATTGCGAAATCTACCGAGTCTGTTTAGATAATACTTCCTTTACTTTTATTTTGATTCATTAGATAGATAAATTTTAATAATTCAGTTGTAAATATTTTACATTTCCTGTTGCACGTATTCAAGTATGCTACGGACTGCTATGAGTAATTCATCTGAAATTTTAAGCGGTTCTTTTATTACACCTAGAAACCGGCATAATTAGTTCTAAAAAATAATGGCATGCCACATAACGTGTTTGCGTCAGTTTACTGCCAGTTAAGCGCCTTTAACGATGTAAACACAAGTCCTTACGTTACGAACTTTCCTTAGAGGAAAGTTCCAAACAATGTCATTGATATGCTTCGCTTGAAAAAGCGCTGTTGTAACGAAACACGAGGCGAAATTAGTCTTGCGGATAATGTATGTATGTATGGATAGAAAATTAAATTTGACCGGAAATAATTAGCCGCAAAAGCTGGACTTATTCCGCTCCGGTGTCGTTGATCTCGGTACCGGAATTACTTCTTCGGCGCCCTTATTACGGACTAACTGTTTCATGTTGTAGTTGGCGTTTAAAAATAATTTACACTGTCTGATTCACTCGAATATTATTAAAATATGGAAGGATAGTTCAGATACTAACCTTTGAATTTTAACTTAGGATACTATTGCAAACTATAAAAGAAAGCAATAATTTAACACCTTGTGTTTCTTCCTCTTGCGAATTATTTAGGTGGAAATTATCTGATTTTCAAGTACATCAAATTACCGGATCTGCATATATTTTAAAAGGAGAAAGAACACTTACATAAAATAACAAAACATTGCCAAATTGTTAAACATATTTAAACACATAGTTTCTGCCTTGCAAACGATTTTTTATTTAAAAAGCATCTAGGGAGAAGTTTTTAAGACGGGTTCATGCACGAAAAATTAATGTTAGTTTTAACTTAATGTATTTTAATTTTAGTCAAAGATTGATTAAAGTATAAACGGTAGTTCAAACAAGCTGTCACTAGAAAAGACGAATTGTTTACGCATGCTTAGAAAAATTATTTCAAAATACTGCCGGCCACAATAAAAATGGCCTTATCATTTGGTCTATTATTCTCGACCACAACAGCAGCAACAATTCTACATTCAAGAAAGAAACGGCGTTCGTCTGATGAATTGCGAAAGAAAAAAGTTAGGACATTATAACACTCTTGTCAAATTTATGTAAAAGAGCGATAAAGAATAATTTTTTAAACACACAATGTTTGACAAATTATTAACTTTGTTCTAAATGATTTCTGACTCTATTCCTGACTACTCTTAATAAGAGTCCCAGTATCTAACACAACAACTTTTATTATTTTTGACGCACTTTGATACTACATTTTCGATTAAAAAAAAAAAAAAAAAACGTAAATTTACGTTCATGAAAACCCCTTTAATTTCAGCCAAAAACGACGATCGATTCCGCATTTTTTGCTTGAGATAAATAAAATAAAATAATTCAATTAAATAAAAAATAAATGAAAAGGCAGAAGACGAAGTTACATCTTGCTTAAAATACAATATCTTGCAAATTGAAATCATATGTGGCTTAAATTTTAGTCAAGAGATGGCGCTCTGAAAAATTTCCTTTACGCCTTTTCGATTTTCAGTTTAATTTTGAAATTAAAATAATTGCGAAGCTAGAAAGCTGAGACTTGACTGGGAACGTCAGCGTGAAGAAAACATGGCGTTATTACAAATGTTGTTCACTTCTGAAGAATAGATGGCGCTCTGAATAACCTTTTGTCTACCCTTTTGATGCCCTTTTATACTCCTTTCGTACACAAGTTATATTTTAATTGATCCACATTAGTGCAGGAGTTCTCAGCTAAATTCAAATGGAATAAAAGAAAAACAGACAAAAATGTAATCAATGGATTCTTTTTTTTAAATCTGTGGTGTTTGCCCAACGGGGTCCTAAGTCATAGACTTGTCAGGACCTCAGGAGCAGGGGAGTGTATTTTGTGTGTGTAAAGTGTTCCTTGGCTTTGTTACTTCCAAACCTCCTCGCCGTTGAAGCGGAAGTAGTGTCGAATTTTCTCCCCAATACTAAAGGGTACCTGAAGTGAGTAACAACCCTCGAGAATTATTTCAAGCGGATGCGAACCCACGACCTTACGATAGCAAGGCTGGTCCCTTACCACTGTACTGTTCATGCGTTTAAATTAAAATAAAAATTTTATTAAAATTTAAGATAAAATAAACTTGAATCAAGTAAAAGATGAAGAAAAAACAAACAAACAAAAGACGATCAATTGACAATAAAAAAATCAAATCAAAACAGAAACGAAAACAAAATGCTCAATTGATAATTAAAAAATGCAAACAAACAAATATTAAAGAAAAAAGACGGTCATTTAATAATTAACAAAAAATAGTATAAAGTCAAATTTAATAAAAGAAAAGAAAACAAAAATGGAAACAATCGACGACATTTAAATTTAAAATAAAATTAAATTGAATGGAGTAAAAGAAAAAACACAAAAGACAATCAATCCACAAGAAAAAGACAAATCAAACAAACGAAAACAAAATGCTCAACTGATAATTGAAAACTGAAGACAAATATTAAAGAAAAAAAAATGATCACTTAACATTGTTGAACCGTATTTAAAAAGACAGCCGATGGGCACGCCATAGAAAGGTTCTACCCACTGGGTAGCGACTTATAATGACGTTACAACAATAAACATTGTAAGTGAAATAACTAATAAGCTTTATTTTACAAATTCTAGCTTTCTTTCTCAAATTTCTTCCTTGCAAGAAATTGCTTGACTGTTTTATGTTGGTAAATCAGTAGTCCACTATGTTCTTAAGTAAACATGCACAGTACTATGGGATCACTTAATGCCATTATTTCTTCGTTTTCCATCAGAAGAAGATTTAAAATTCACTTGTATTGGTTTTTACAAAATGTGGAATATGCTCAATTGTATTGGGGCTCTCGTCGGAAAACATGTGGACATACAAGCTCCAAAACACTCTGAATCAGTTATAAGAAGTCTTTCAAGTGTATTAGTGCAAAAATTTCTGAAAGAGAAGACACATACAAAATAAAATATTACAGGTTAGTGTTAATGGCGATTTGCGATGCCTTCGTCAGATTTACCTTGATGGATATTGGAGGATTTGGAGTAAATCATGATCCATATTATAGATTTAAACATTCTGAATTTGGCAGTACATTAAATGGAAAACTGCCACTTCCCACACCTAGATAGTTTTACTAAACACTCAATTTTATCTCATTTTGTTTGGTAGTTGATCAAGCTTTTCCCTCAAACACAAAGGATTCTTCTTAAATCTGACGTCCAGTGTGGTCCACTTAAAGCGAATACAAACAAAAGCATCCACACCTAATATAATGAAGCTCTTCCCTGTAGGAAAACCGGGGGAAGTAAAGAATATTTTTAATTATCGCCTGATTCAGGCAAGGGGAACTATTGAAAATACTTCCGGAATACTTATATGAAGATAGCAAATTCTACGCAAACTAATTAATGCATACTTCACAACATGTGAGCAAAGAGTATAAACTGCAGAGGTGTTCCACAAATTTGTACAACAGAGCAAGATATTCCTGAGCATGAGAAGATGCATTGTGGATTGTACAGATGCAAATGGAAATTTGGATCTGCGACATTGGAGGCAAGATCCAAAAATGTATTTACCGTTCCGAAGATAACCTTCTGTAGTTAAACAAAAAAAAAATGCAAAATAAACATAAAATACCAAATGTGAAATTATATGAAAATGTATATTTATAGTAATAAATAAGGGAAAAATTCTTTCTACGTACAGCGTTGGTCAAAAATATTTAAAACCTATGCTCTCCCTCAATGCATTCATAAGTGCAGCATGTAGATTGTTTAATTTCTAACAACGCTGAAAGACATTCACAGTGTCATAATACTAGATGATTTTAGGTAATTTTCAGAGAATCAGTATTTTATAAAATTTTTCTGCAATCAACTATACATAGAAGAAAGAAAAATGTTAAATCCTAATTTTTGATTAGATAAGTTCGATACATTTACTTATTTATTTCAAAGAAAAACAAAAAAAATATATTTGAAGTATACTAGCCTGCATTTGATGAAGTCGCAGTTTCTCGTTTAAATTGCAGGCTAGTGTATCTTCGTTTAGTATGTATGCAAATTAACTATCGATTTTACTCAAAACACTTTTTAAAAAAACTTTTATTGATTCTGAATCGAAAACTAATACAAAAGCATGTGTTCCGTTATGCGGCTAATTACTGACTAACATAAAAATGCAATGCTTCTACGTTGCGCGGCAATGCTGAATAATCAAAATTAGGCGAAGATCGGCGGCTTCCACGGTGTCACCGGCTTCTAACTTGCTGATGCAATGGGAAAGTCACCCTATAACTCCTCCCTTGTTAAAATGAAGCTTCCTCCGGAAGTTGGATTTTCCTTTCCTTAGGTTTTGGACCTGGTTCCAGTTTTCTTTCTTCCTTTTCTTCTTTCTTAATTATTAGGTACCGTGCCAAAAAATAAGAACCCAAAATAATTAGTCCAATATAAAGGATAATTGTCCAAACACTTGGAATGTGGAAGTCAGAAGTTTCTTCGAAAATCGGCACCATAGGATTCGAAGGAATGTCGTTTAATTTTAAATTTTTCAGTTCAATTGAAAAATTAGGCATCTCTTCATTTTTGAGACGCAACGGCACATTTGTAATTATCAGAGGTTTTCCATAAGATTTTTCTTGATAAGTTATTTCTTGATTTTTGAAGAGTATTTTACATTTATCTTCTTTTATCAAAAATATCCCTGATAATACTTTAGATTCTGTTTCTTGATCACATACGATATCGATTTTCTCGTTCTCAAGAAAGACTCCCAAATATTGATTTATTTCAGGAACGATTTCTACATGGCTTTCTTTAACATTTAATTTTGTGTATTGGCAATAATCAGTCTTCGTATTTTGTAAGATTTGACCTTCACATAAAGTTTGACGGTTTGTTTGTAAGTAACTTGGGTACTGGAATATTCTGTGACCTGTACATATGTCGCTTAGAGGTTTAATTACGTTATTTTTTGTTTTTAGCAAATATTTGAAATCCGGAATGATTGTCAAAAAGTCTGATTCGTATTTAGTAGGAATTGGATATAAATAATATAATTCAAAAGTTTCCTCGAAATCAATGGGAATAGATATGAAATAATTAATTCGTGTGATTTCAAATTTGCAATTAATTCTTACTATCGATTCAAAGTCTTGAATATTTTCATATTTCAACTCAAAAGGAAATTGTTCTTTATAATGGTCAGATATTCTTTGTAATTCTAAAAACAAATCTTTACCTTTCATTATACTAGGATGCAATGTTTTTAGTTTGCAAAAAGTAATAGAATTTTCTATATCTTGCAAAATATTTAAAATAACATTGTAAAGTATTATTAATTGATTATATAAATCTTTGGCGAATAGAACATCTTGATGTTTAAAATTATCAATAAACATTTGCTTTACTTGCATAATTCGCAATTTTAGTACAAGTTCATTGTGTTGAATATCTTGTAATGTATCATTAAATTTCTGAATAATTTTTTTGTTGACAGAATACTGCATTTTTAACTGATTCTTAATAAGATTTTGATTTCCTTTTAAATGATTTAAAATATTTTCTATTCTCTCACCATCATTTGCGTCTAAATTGCCAGTTATTGTTTTAACTATCGTTCCTAGGCCATTTATTAGTCCTCTCTTGGATCTATCAATACTTGAATGCGATTTAATATTACTTATTTTATCCTTAATAATATTTATATTATATTGAACTACTTTATTATAATTGCTTAGTTCATTAGCGTAAATAGAAGAATTTGTAGTGCCTTTCAAATATCCATACTGAGAATTTAAGTTTTCGTATTCATTATACAATGACTGTAAATCGTAATAATGGACAAACATATGTTGTGTGCGTTGTAATTTTGCTGGACCTAAATTAATTGGTAATATGCCTGGGTTTTGAGTAATGTTTTTTATTTCTGTTCCTTGTCCGACTGCGAGGAACCTGAAAAATTTTTAAATTTGTAAGTTTGTTTTTTACGTCTTTTAATATTAGAAAGGTGTATATTTTGTGTAGTATTATGATGTGTTGGATTTATTTTTGCCGTTTTTAAATCATAATTAACATTTCGTATTTCTTCTGGCTTAAATTTATTATTAGTTTTACTTTGTTTTTGTTTGTTTTTTACATAAACTTTTCTAGGAATTTCAGGAGGTTTTTCCTTAGTTTCGTTTATTTTGGTAATTACGTGCTCTTTCTTTTGTTGTAATTTTTCGTTAAGATTTTGATACAATAGTTTCACTTTGTTTTTATGGCTTTCAATATAATTATTAGCTAATTGTCTATCAATGTCAATATTAAATGGAGATTCGATTTCCAAATGACCTGTAGTTATTTCGTACGGTCTTAAATTGGTTGTAGAATGAATTGAATTGTTATAAGCTAATAATGCGTAATTAATTTTCATTTCAATAGGTTCATTTTTGTATTCTGCTTGGTTATTGAATAAGCGAATGTGTTTGATTAAAGTCGAATGAAACCTTTCTATAAGTCCATTAGATTCGGGGTGTTGTGAACTAATAAAATGTATTTTTATTTTATGAACTTCTAATAATTCTTTTAATACACTATTTTTAAATTCGACACCATTGTCCGATATGATTTGTTCAGGAATGCAGTGATGAGTAAAATATTTAATTAAATTATTTACGACTTCTATGCCTTGAGATGAATTTAATTTATAAGCTTGAGCGTATTTAGAAAACGAATCAATTATGGTCAAAAATTTTACATTTTCTAACGTAATACTATCGACATGCAAAATATGGAACGGCTTGACAGCAGTTGGAGTAATATTAAACTCTAATTTTAGTGGTTTCCTGTCGTATTTCGTTACTTGACAAATTTCACAGTTATTAATATAAGTTTGAATAGACCTTCGTTGATTAGGCCAGTAATAAATTTGTTTTATTCGATTCTCAGTTTCGTCAAGTCCTCTATGATTATTTTTACCTTCATGATAATTTTGAATTGTTTGTAAAATTTCATCATTATCACTAATATCTATTAATTTTTTCGTACATTTTATCATTTTAATTTCCGAATTTTTAAAATATTTTTGAAGTATTGCACAAAATTTCTCATACAACGGGTCTTCGAAAAAAACGTAATATTTCACCTTAGGTACAATAAATTCTTTTATGAAATTAATCATTTCTTGCTCGCAATTATTCTTTGAAAATTGAACAAGCATTCGTTTGATATAATTTAATTCTTGTAGGCACGGAAGGTGCATAATTTACTTCTGAAATAACAATCTGATTTTTTCCAAAATTTACGGGACATTCAACAATTGGAATACCAGCTATTGGTTCTTCATGATTAGTGTGAACAGTCTCGTCGTCATCGTCGTTATTATTATCTGCTTCTACTATTAATGATTGAGTTTCTAATTCTTTATTAAAATTTTCCATATACTCGAAAATGTCTTTACACTGTCCGTCATCACTATTCATCATATTTAATTCAATTCGCGATAAAGCGTCCGCGTTTTTATTTAAATTACCTTTTTTATAAACAATTTCGTAATCGTACTCCTCGAGTTTAAGTCGCCATCTAATTAGTATGGAATTTGGTTCTTTTAAAGAGAACAGCCACTGAAGTGGTTTGTGGTCGGTTATGATTTTAAACTTTCGGCCAAATAAATAAGGTCGGAAATATTTAACTGCCCAAATAATCGCGAGTAATTCTTTCTCGATAGTTGAATAGTTCGTTTCCGAATTATTTAATGTTCTACTAGCGTAAGCTATTGGTAAATCGGAACCAATTTTTCCTTGCGACAATACTGCACCTATCGCAAAATTGCTTGCGTCAGTTGTCAAATTAAACGGTTGATTAAAATCGGGATACTGAAGTATAGGCTCATTTATTAAAAGATTTTTACACAAATCAAAACATTTTACATATTCAGGATCTTTAATATTAATTTCGGCTTCCTTTTTTAAGCATTTGGTAAGCGGTTTTGTTATCTTTGCAAAATCTTTTATAAATTTTCTATAGTAACCTAATAGTCCTAAAAAGCCTTTTATTTGTTTAGTAGTTTTAGGAATTGGATAATTTTGTATGGCTTTTATTTTATCGGGATTCGGTTTAACGCCGTCAGGAGTGACTACGTGTCCTAAATAGGCAACCTCTTTTCTGAGAAATTCAGACTTGTCTAATTGAATTTTGAAATTTAATTGTCTCAGTCTATCAAATACTTCTTTTAATCTCTCAATGTGTTCTTGAAGACTGGTACTAAAAATAATTATGTCGTCTAAATATACAAGACACTTTTCATTTTGAATACCACGCAAAATGTTATCCATTATCCGTTGAAATGTTGCGGGCGCATTTTTAAGCCCAAATGGCATGCGTAAAAATTCATAATGGCCATTTTCCGTATTAAAAGCAGTTTTCTGTATATCTTCTTTACACATTTCTATTTGGTGAAAACCAGAGGCAAGGTCTAACGTAGAAAAGTATTTGCATTTACCCAATTTGTCCAATAAATCAGTAATATTTGGCAAGGGGTAGCGGTCGTCAATAGTTTTATCATTTAATTTTCGATAGTCTATGACAATGCGCCATTTACGTTTTCCTGATGCATCTAGCTTCTTTGGCACGACCCAAAGAGGCGAGCTCCATGGTGAATGAGAAGGTTGAATTATTTTTTGGTCAAGCATACTTTGTATCTGATTTTTAACTTCTTGCCGGTGTATTTCGGGATAACGATAAGATTTAGTATAAACAGGTAATTCGTCCTTGGTTTTTATTTTATGCTTAATTTTGCTTGTAAAACTTAATTGTTTATTTTCCAAATGAAATATATCTGAATATTGCTTAATTAAATTATTTATTGTTTCTTTTTCCTCAGAATTCATGCGGTACGAATTTTTGATAGCAAATCAATGTTAATTTTTTGTGACTCTAAATTATTAATATTTGGACTGAAATCTTGTTCACTTTCATCAAATTCTTCAGCAATAATCGGTTCATTTAAATGAAGCATTAATTTCTTTTCTGTTGGGTTTAAAATTGTGCACAAAGCTTGATGATTTTTAACTTTTGTTAAACATTCAGGAATTTCTAATTCATTGAATTTTTTATAAGGAATTATTGCTTCACCATCTTTAATATTTTTTACATTGATTTTTATAACTTGCTCGGATCTAGGATGAGCGATAATGAAATTCGTATTGTTAGATAAATTGTGAAACTGTATATTAATTTTACGCGTTGGTGTAATCAATTGATTTTTGTTGTAATCAATTATAGCATTTAATTTCTTCAAATTATCGGTACCGAGTAAACAATGGAAATAATTATGAAATTTGAAAAGATGGAATTTTAAAGAAAAGTTTGATTTTATATTAAGCAATTTACTAAAAGATATAGTCGTGCTATATTTTTCGGTCGACGTGCCATGTGCAGTTGAAATTTGGAAGGGATCTTCAATAATCGAATGTTTAAAATATTTTTTAGCTATTTCCGGGTTAATAAATGATTTTGAACTACCAGTATCTATTAAAATTTTTAGATTATTTTGTGGAAAAGTTATGTACGGTAATTCGCTGTCATTATTTGTTAAGTTCATTAATTCATATCGAGGTCCGAGGCAATTTCGCATAAAAAAGAATTCGGGTCTTCCTCGATTTGTTCGTCAGGAATTTCGTCCGGCAAATTTTCTTCTACTTGTTCTACATCATTTTCAACAATATTATGTAATTCTTCAAACACATAATGACGTGGGGCATTAGGGTTTTGGTTTTGAAAATAATTATTTCGATTTGGAGTTTGTTGTTGAGGACGGAATGTATTCCGCGTTGAAGTACTCATTGGTGTTGGTTTTTGAAATCTTTGAATCTGATTTGATTTAAATGCATTAGCGCTTGTGCTCGGATAACCAAAATTGTTTTTATTGAAATGTGATTGTTGATTTGAGTTCACATTTGGTTTTCCTAGCATTTGCACATTTTTTATAACGTTCGGTTGTTGTGGTTTAACAAATGCTTTATTAATAAAATTCGGTTTTGGAAGAATTTTATTTTTCTCGATTTTCTGTAGATTAACATCATATTGAAAATCATTTGTTAACATGCTTAGTGCATTATTTAAATCTGTGGGATTCTTAGTACGCATCAAGGATCCTATAGGTTCTTTTAATCCGCGTAATAATATACGTAAAGCATAATTGCGAAAATAATTAGATAACACACGCGCTTCGTCCGCATTAAAGTGTGTAACTAAATACGAGATTTGCAAATTTAAGGAATGCTGTACACGATTATAAAAATCAAACGGAGATTCATGACCCTGTTTTAATTCGGTCATTTCAATATTTAAACTGTAACAATCTCTTTTATCTGCATACGCTTCAATAAGAGCAGTTTTTAAATCATGCCAACTATTAATGATACAAGACGAGATATTAACAGCAGCTTCACCTTTAATTTTCGCTAAGATACTAGACATCAGATATTCATTCTGGAAGTCGTTATGATCTCGCACATTATAAAATTTGTTTACTAGTTTCTCACTAATTTCAATAAATCTGGGTAATAATTCCGTTTCCCCATTGAAATCAGGAACCATTTCCAAATATTCTTTTTTTAGAATAGGAACTTGTTCTAGTGCCATTTTAATTGATTGATTTGATTTATTTTTTGTAATAGGCGATCTAGAACGAAAATTTCGAAAATTTTCAAAATGTGAGTCAGAATCGGAATCACTACTTGAATCGTATCGGTTTTCAGAACCTCTAAAAGACATAAGTGCTACTCACAGAAAAAATCGTCCACTCCATGTAGTCTCAATATTCGCTTGCGACAGCGGAGTTTTATTTCTTCGATATTCCCTCGAAAAAATTGTTTTTCGCCCTTTCGATATGCTCTCGAAACTTGTCCCTCGAAGTACCTTCGATGTCCACTCGGAGTTCTTCTCGTTAAGCTACTCAGTTCACTTAACTGGGAAAGCGAATTTCTTGATTACCAATAAATCGTTGACACGAGCCAAATATTATATTCACTAATATTTGTTTGGCAATCCTACTGACTGCGCCAATTAACTATCGATTTTACTCAAAACACTTTTTAAAAAAACTTTTATTGATTCTGAATCGAAAACTAATACAAAAGCATGTGTTCCGTTATGCGGCTAATTACTGACTAACATAAAAATGCAATGCTTCTACGTTGCGCGGCAATGCTGAATAATCAAAATTAGGCGAAGATCGGCGGCTTCCACGGTGTCACCGGCTTCTAACTTGCTGATGCAATGGGAAAGTCACCCTATAACTTGCATGTACCAATTAGCCTGAATTGCGCCAACTTTTGGCGGATTAGTTTTACACAATCAACAGGATTTAACACTAAAAAATTGTAGGAGTAGTAAGATAGGAACCATATTTACTACAATTGTTCGAATATTTGCCGCTTTCTTGTATTTATTTCCTATTTTACTACAGTTGTATTACTTTTTACTACACATTTTTCTGTGAAGAGATGAAAACTCCAAACCATAAAAATATTTTATTTATATCATAATTTTTCAACTAAAAAGTTAGTAAAGAACAGATAAAATAGCGACATCTTACTATCGCTTTTTGACCTGACATTACAGTAGGGTAGACAAATTGAAGCGGGATTTGTCAGTTTTGTAAGTTAGTATAATCGAAAAAAGATTTTAATGAATTTTTGCGGTTATTCACTTTTTCCCTTTTGTTTGAAAATATCCCTAGATTTAACGACTTTTTCCCTAAGTTGGCAATACTGCATCAGTGTCACATTTGTCATTAACTGTATTGTTGTCAATATTTTCGGTATCACTTGTGGACAAAGATGAAATATTCCATTGTTACGATAATTTCGGACGTTCTGATATTCTTTTACTTTGATTTGATTTGGTGTATTCCCACATGTATTTTTTCAGTATTTTGTAAAATAATAATTAAATATTGTTTTCTGGGAATTACAAATTAATGCAATTATTCATCTCTAGAAGTGGGATACTTTTTAATAGCCAAAAGTTTAATATATTTATTGCAAGATTCCATAAAAAAATAAAATAATTGCTCTTTCATTCATTTTATTTATGGTGTTCCAAGCATTTGAATTTTTTAACCCATTCTTGTAATTTGGAATATGCTTATCATATAAAAGTTCATACTGCCGTATCAGATCTATTATCTATATATGCATGTAATAATTGAATTGGTAACTGGTAATTAAGTAATAAATGTAACGTAAACTATGTGTAAACCAAGGCGTAAACACGTTACTGTGTATAACTATAATTTTAGGTTAGGAAAATTCTTTATATTTGATGTAATTTAGCTTTCAGTTTATATTTATCCTGCCCTCCGACGGTTTGCAGCAACGTCGTCAAGCGCAGAGATGCTTTTCATTTAGAATGAACGTCTTAAAGGTAAAAGGTAACCAACTTTAGAGTAAAATTAAGTTAATTAATTATAAAAAAAAATCCATGCATGAACGTTCTCCTGGAAGTTAACTTTATATAATCTTAAGTTAACTTTAAATTAATATTAATTTTTATAAAGTTTTAATAAATTTTGTTGCAAATAGTTTTTGATTGCAGTGAAAGCCTCGAGCAGCCTCTGACAGCTGTTTCAGCCCTGTTTGGTCAGGTCAAAAAGCGATCGTAGGATGTCGCTGTTTTATCTGCTCAGCACTATTACATCGCAATTGCGAATAAATTGGACTAGTCGTTTTTGGTTTGCAGTGGGAATGTCGAGCTATGTCTCTGCTGATGAAGCCACAAACAGGGCTGAAACAGCCGTCAGAGGCTGCTCGAGGTTTTCACTGCAATCAAAAACGATTTGCAACAAAATTATTTATAATCAGCATAGTAAACAAAAGTATTATTGAGGCAATTTACGACTTTTGAATTTGATAACATTATCACCTTCCCTTGTGATTTGCATCTCACAGGAGATTGAAACGACGAGCTGATTTTGTACGATATTCGAAAACCGGCGGGTGGCTCAGCGGTTAGCCTAGCCATCTTATAAAACTCGTGTCACTCATCGGCGTCCCACCAGGGATTGTGTTGCCTTAAGTTCATTATAAACTGTGTAATGGTTGTCACATTTGCAAATAAAACTTATTGTTAGTGAGTGCCCAATCTTCACACTTCAGTATTATTAACGTATATACGTGAACCACCTTTTCTAAAAGTTGATTTCATTTCTTGTACTTGTTGTTTCTTTAACCAGTATGTTGCAGCTTGTGTAAGTTATTTGAGGCGTAATAGTGACAATTAAAAACAGAATAATTAATTAGATGTTTATAATAATTTTTTTAGAAAACCTTTTTGTGCGAAATTCCATTCATTTTTAATTTAGACTAAAGAGACGTATTATTTGCTTCTTTATACACGTACAAGTACAAATAAAAAATAATGTTGTGCGCAAATTGGAGTTTGAATAGTGTTAGCATAAATTCACTTCGTGTGCTAAGCTTCCTCATCTATTCTGGAATTTGTTGTAGTATTAGCAGTTTACTTTTCATATCGTTGACTAATATATTGTGTTTGTATTTATAGGCTTCGCTTGCTTAACGTTGTTCAGGAATTTAAAACGTAAAGAACTGGCGAATTTAATGGCCCTGGATAAAGTGAACGCTTAGGCAGGCATCACACTTAGCGCACCTCGACGAGAATCAACGAACGGTCAAAATTTCATCATAAGATTGCGTAAAAGTTTTAATACTTTATGAATGCTTCATGACAGATTATGACCGCTAAATTCGAAATTTTGTGCACAATATAAACCATGAAATTGAAATGAAATTTTGACCTTTATTTGATTCCCGTTGAGGTGCGCTGAGTGTCACGCCTATCTTAACGTCTTTCGATAGACCGAACGAGGCCGCACCGTCGAAATAAATCAAATTAGAATTAAAATCTGATTAACTTGTTTGCATTAATTTCAATTACTTCCATTTAGAATCGTGAAGTTTTTCTGTAAGCAGTGAAAATTTGCAAAATTCGTCGTACTCTTAAGAAATTCCTATTTTGTTCGTTTTAAGTCACGTTTTTCTGTTGTGGTGGTTTCAGAACACGATTTTCTCCGGTCACGTCGCACTGATTTTTATAGTTAACCCCGAACAATAAGGACCGTGATTGGTTTCACGTTTTCGGATATTTACTTATTAGTAGCAATATAAACAACTTAGGATGCAAATAGACCGATCTAAACTGTTTCTTTTTGTTTCAGGTACGTTAAACGTTTTCTAATCTTTTCTGTAACGGTAAGTTATCTTTTCTACTAACTGGAAGATTTCAGAATTTATTTTAAATCCGATTGAATTTGTGTGAAATAATGCACTGTGGGTAAAAAGTCTAGGATGCCTTAAATATTTTCTTTATACAAAAACTCATTTTTTATTACTAATTTCAAAAGGGCATTTTTTTTTTACATATATCGGAAATACGTTATAGTCGTTACTATTATTATCAATAATATTGCACACAGCAATGTTAATTGGCAATTATCAGTTAATGACTATTAAAAACAACAGTGTGTCGAATGTATCAGAATGAAAGGAATTGTAGAGGCTAAATTCTTTATGATCTAACTTGTCAAAATGATTGATCGAATTCATGATTAGCTGTGAACCTTCTTAAAACGTGGACACATGTAATAATTTAGCTGTAATAATCTTTTTCTTTGTAAAACATCGAAAAAAAAGACTTCTGCAGTTCATATAGAAGCAGACAAAAAGAATTAATTTACCCTTACCAGGGAAAATAATTCAGGCCGAGACTAGTTTAAACTAATTTCTTAAAACTGAACAAAACCACTTTGATAAAAAAAACAATATACGGGACGAAATTATAAAGAATAAGTTTCAAGGTGAATTACTTTGCTTTTAAGTAAAATCCTAAAGATATATCTCACATTGTTAATGAAAAAGTATTGGTATATGTAATTATTATTAATGTAACCTAGAAAATAATTTTTCATTAGTCATGTCCTAACATAATATGTACTATTGTGTAGATAATACTTGCATGAGAGACAAACAATACATACAACTTCAATTTTAAAATATCTCGCTATTGCGAGAAGCTCATTTCATATAATTATTTTAAATTATGTAGTGCCTCATATTAAAAGAATGCTTTTCGAGTTGATGATCGTGGTGAAACAAATCCTCATTTGTTATTGGTTTAGAGCAAGGCTTTGAATACCCTGAATTTTAAAATACGCCGGCAATATTACATTACCTTGCTTTCTGAAAGTTTTGTTAGCTTTTTTTACAATTCACTTAAATAATCGTGTTTGTTTTAAGACATTTTCGTGTTTCTAGATGACTCAAAGCTTTTACCTTTACAATTATTTATAATTTAAGTCGTATCTTGCAGCATTAATGTTTGTTAATGCTTGAATACATTTAAAGGAAATATTCTGCGACTTCGGGGTTTGCAAAAAATAATCGTCGCTTAATTTCAAATATTTCCTTTACACAAGAAAATGCAAGAATAATAACTACAATTCTTTTCTAACAAATAACACTTTACTATACTATTATACGCCGTTTACAAGTCCAAGTTATTCGCACTTGTCGCTCCTTAAACTTTAACTGTTCAAATCTTGCGCCCTTTCTCGCTTATATAGTAAATTCACCCACTTCAAGATGCGCATTAAACCATTGCGAACTCTTCGCGTATTCTCTGAAACATTCGATTGATTCACAAGGTGGCGCGACTCTGTATCTGTACCAGAATAGTCGCGAACATTTCCAGCAATCTGTGGAAGAGGGTTGACCAATATGTGGCGTAAGTTTTCCGAAAGGAGGATTTATTTGCGTCCGTAGGTCACGCCTGCAATAAAATAAACACGTGACGCGTGAAACACGAAAAACGCGAAAACGTTCAAAATAACGTAAAAAAGTAACGTTAATTATACTTCCGCTCTGAATGAGCCTCAAATTAACAAGTAAATCTCCAAAATAAATTATGTGTTCATGCAAACGGTAGAGGCCCAACACAGTGAGGTTGCCGCCGCAAAAAATAAATCCGTAGGTTCACAGCCGTGCCGCACTAGTCGACGCCACAACCCCGCGTAACGCCGAAGTCGGGGCTTAACCGGTGAGAGGGAAAAGGCGACAGAAATGGTTCTAGCTTACGTGTCAAAAAAAAAAACGGTTTTCTACGATCTAAAGGGTCTCACGTGCGTCGGCTCCCGGACGTTCGAGTTTTTCTTCTCTAGGACGTTGGCTGAGTCGACGTCAGGGGCAAAAAAAGAAATAAACGAGCGAAAACAGCTGACCAACGGTGTAGGATTCCTCAGCTTGAATCGGCAAGCTTCCTCACGAATGGGGGGGGGGAGTTGTATCTAGGCCCCATACAAGTTGCTCTAAGAAAGGGGAAACAACAGCAAATTAATAAAATGCCACAACAAAACAAAAACGTGGTCATCAAATGGCGCTCATACAAGAGACGGAGAGAAGGAAAAAATCTCACCTCATGAAAAATCCATGCGACGGTGCATGACGACAAATCTGCCAACAGCGGTACCAAAAGCAAACGGGGAAATCTTTCTTGCGGTGCAAAAGCCCAAAAAGACGGGATCCACTTAAACTTCCAATCCAACTCAAAAATGGACCAATACCGACCAATGGACCAGGCGACGTGCGTAAAATCAAGTGAAGTCAGCGCGCGTTTACCCAAAAGCACGCGCTTAAACGGGACGTGCTCTGCGATCTTACGGCCAACGACCGAACCCGCAACAGAAATTGGAAACACACTCCCTCAACACAAAAAGAAAACTGTACTAATCCTATCTACATTTCTAAAGCATTACCGAAACTTATTTATTCCACAAAGTTCTTCATTTTGAAAATTTAGAACTTCTGCCATTAGTTGTTTCGGTTATGTAATATTTTGCGATTATAGTTATTCTTAGAGGAAGGGAAGGTTGTTTTCCAGAAGTTGCTACAATAGATAACCTTTTAATTGATTTTTTTATTTATCTAATTTTTACGAGGCGAATTTCACTGGGAAATTTGCGTAATATTTCCTGCTTGGAATACAATTTAAATTATCAGTTCAACTTTTTCTAAGTGAAACCCCTAATTTTTATCGTTATGTTTTCGGTGTACAAACTTACAAAAATAAAACATACGAAACCATTACATTGCATTGGATGCTACGTAGGTATGTTTTGAATGTATTTTAAATTTTGAAAATTTGAGGTGCCCTTCTTTTAACGCCCCTTATATATTTTTTTCATCCCTCAAAATTAGGACAGTTGTTACCTACACAAATCACATTTTATTTTGAATATAATATTCTTATATTACAGCCAAATCATGTTCATCGAATAGCTTCTGTTTTATAAATTAGGGCAAATTTGGTGTTCCCTGAAGTGTTATTTTCTCGCAAGAACTCATCTAACTCAATGTCAGATTTGATTAAGTTCGGCTTACAGTAGGGCATGTAATAAAATTAGAAACTGAAAAACACAAACGTGGAAGTTTTAAATGAGTTAAACCCCGTCAGCCCAATTGGGATATAAAGGCACCTGAAGTCAATTTCGTCAAAATAAATAAATGCGTTTCGCTAGAATACGGCTATACATTACGATTTTGTTCGCATTTAAATTAACCGTTAAGTCAATGTTTGGGTTATAGAAGAAAACTCTGGGAATTATCTGTGTTTATTTTGAGAGTGAAAACGTAAATCAGATATTTGGGTTGATATTACAGTGCTTGGAAAGCATTTTAACTTTTGTGGAATTGAATATTATATTCTGATTTGTACGTAGGTGTTCTACCTTTCTAAATACAATCAATTCCATGTAAATTATAAATATAGATCACTTATTTTAAGTTTGAGCAGCACAACGAAAAAGAAAACTAGAAGCAGACGTAGACTTTGTTCAAACAATAAGCATGTTGAGTCATCACGATATGTGTAGGGGTTACCGAGACTTATATTTAAAATTTTATTATCACATTAAATAATTTCCTTAGTATTCAGGATATTGAATTATGAAACCTCATGTTTAAACTTTCAAATACTTTGCAAAATACGAAAATTGTTTCGAGCCGATTTTAAAATTTCACTTTAATATGATTGTCATCTGGTTGATATGACATAAATAATTCTTCTCCTTCGCGCGTAAATTTTCTTCTAATTGACGGGCACGGAATTCTCGCTTTCGGAAACGTGTTATTGATGGGTACATTTCAGGAGGCGCACCGAGTTATACGAAATTTATATGTATCTACGTGCCTGATGAGCCTGATCTGCCTTATTAGTTTGACAAGAAGCAAATTGATTGATCTATTCTTGTATATGTGTATCTACTCAGTATTGTGGCATCAAAATGATCTAAATGTATGATCTCGAAATAGATGGAAACTTCGTGGTGGAGTGCGAACACAAACTTCTAACGCAATTACATTTAGTTCTTATCTCTTTCGAACTTGTATTTCGTTAATTCGATTCCGAAAACTTTAGTTTGAACAATTGTTAAGACTGCGCTTTCTACTTACTTTTTCCATGAATTTTGGATTTTACATGATGAAATATTCGAAAGCTTGTTAAATTTGTTATGTACGTTGTATAAGCAAGTTTAATCTGTATATTTACGCACTTTCTGTATCTACGATTTGTAAAGTTTTTTTCCTATCATTGCATCTGACTGAATACATGATTCATAAATTCAGCTTTTAGGCAGCCATGTAACAAAGTTATTTGCCTTAGCTAATATGTTACGGTTTAAGCATTCATTACAATTATTTCCAGAATAATATGATTCATCCTGAAATTTGTTGTCTACATTATTATTATTTTTCATTCGACAATTTTTGTTTGTAATAACGCATATAAATTTTTGTTAACATGAAACTCTTATATGTAGGTCCAGGGTTGTGACCTTTTTGCTTGTTTATCTTTTGGGTTCTTTTCTAATTGTTATAAATAAAGGCTCAATGATAATTTTGAATGAAATTCAGAACAAATTAAAATTGTTTATTTTCTTCTATGGTTTTATTTAATAAATTTTTGATTTTGCAACAATAAATGAAATGTATTTCTTTAGTTTAAACGCGTTATAACAAACTAAGTTCATGCATTGGAGTTACTCGTTGTTTGATATTTATTTTTGCGATACTGATACGCTAGCTTTCCTTTAAATGTTTATTACTCGTCTTGACATTTAACGTTGAATTTAATTGAACAATCCTTTATTAAAATTGATAAGTGATTTAAATAGTTCCCGACGTTATGATAAAATTTTTGTTCATCTTACGGCTTTTGTCCCATTTGCACTTTACTATTAATGTACACACGTGCACTTGTTCACAAGTTTAATTCAATAGTAACGTCGACACTATACTTCCGTTTTTAACTGACTTTTTTTCGATAATTCCCGACGCGGATTGTTTGCTGGTATTTTGATCACTTCCTGCGAAAATCGCTCCATCCCTTTATATAGATCATGCAAGAAAAATACCTCTCTCTCATTTTCTGACTGTCCTTAGAGCGCGTCATTCCCAATTTCTAGTAAACACTTTTTTGTTGAATGAGTTTTATTGCTTTTCACAAAAGAGTACTTCCTTATTACTGGTGCTATCGACTTGTGTAATGTTTTAAAATGTTTCCAAATGAATTCCCTTTACAGATATCAAACAATAATCTCCGTACATGTTTTGTTTTGTTACCGCGAATGTGTTTCTTGTTGTCGTGATGCTTGAAGATTTCTTGGCCGAAGATGACCATTTTGGCTTACGATGTGTTCACCTTTTGCTAGGCTTAAGAGATGCCTTCATATCAGCAAAGTCCTGCAGTCCTTTGTTACATCGTAGAAGCTTCAAGACCGACTTTAGGTTGCGGTTCAACGTGTTTTGTCGTTACCCATATCATTTAATTCATGGAACAAAATTTGTGTTTTAGTGTAAGCATTATTTGAGGCGAAATACATTGAAATTAGAATTCTCCCTTGATACACGAAAATTACACTATAACTAACAATATTTAAACAAAATTCTGATGCGAAATCATAATAATTCATTCAAAAACTGTAAGTCAAACTTCTTTAACATAATCAAAATTAAAGCTTCAACTAAAATAACATAGCAATATATTACAACTCCCTTTGCGCTATTTTTCGGCATCGTTTGCTGTTTACGCATACCATTTGTCCCATCTTGGCAGTAACTTATTTTGTGATTGATGATAATTTGGGCGAATTTTTTTGTTACTTTACAAAAGTTTTTGAAGATCGGTAATTTTCTTCTTCCTTTCATTTTCGTCTAGTTTTTTTGGACGCCCTTTCTTCTCTGACTAAGTCTTCTTGCTGTTTTTTTTTATGGATTAAGAAAGGCAATAGTTTGGTCAGAAAACATCTCCCGAAATATTAGGAATGCAACGACCCCTAGGGGCTGAGCCGCTTCAATTCTTACCATTTTTGGATCTTTCAACTGCTAGATCGACCTTCCTAGCCGTCCTTGTGGAAATCAATACTGATAACAGGTTACAGTTAACACCTGTTTTATTTTCTATTTGAATGATTGCTTGTGGAACAATATGACTTCATTAAGAGTTAGTGTGCTGCTATTTTCCTCACGTTTTAAATACTTCTTTTTAACATTTTATTTTACTATCGAGGTTGTGTCTTTGTGACGGTTGGAACTTTTGGGGATATTGTGTATTTGTCTTCGTGATTCAATGCGGATTTTTAACCGCCCAGCAACGGCAATTTTACTTACTGACGGTACCATTTCAGCAAATTGTTCTCTTACCAGAAAAGAGAATGTTTTTTTATGAAAGCAGGATTTCCATTAGAAAGTTCCATAATTATTGTCTCCCAAAATTGCATTCGTCGATCAAAATCATTTTTCCTTATGTAGAAGTCTGTAATTGGCGACTCCCATGAGAGTTGAATGTGGACATTACTGCACCATCAATATGGAAACCAATTTCTGTCTCCCTGTAATGCCGATGGATTCCGGCATTCTGGTTCATGTCAAAATTCATGAAATTTGTTCTCAATTCAAATACTATTGATTGAGTGAGAAGGGTTTGGGCGAACAGAATACGAAATTCTTCATGCGTCCGAATTTTATCTCCAAATCCAATCATCGTTAAAATTTTGATTCTTTCGGCTTCAGTAAATCTCGTTTTGCTAACTAATCGTTAAGCGAATAGCAGACATACTCTATTACGTAATGTCAATAAATTCTATTTGACATTTAACTACAAACAACTTGCATTTGTTTTACCATTTATTGCTGTATTTGCCTTATCGCCTACGAATATTTAAATTTTTGAAAAAATATTTAAATTTCTTTCATGAATCAGCTTTGAAATGTTGTATTATATGTATAAAGATATTTCAAGGACAGCAATGCTAGTATTAGATGTACAGTGCCCGAAAAAACTAATGTCTCCCCCATAAAACGCAAATGTTCGGCTTAAGTTGTCAAGATCCACATTACAGGGAGCCGGCTAAGTTTTGCGGACTGGTAATCCCGCTTGTGAAATGTATTTAATCTGTCGGAGAGATATTCGAATATAATTATATAACAAAGCGTTATTTGCTTGGTAAAGTCGTACATTTTTTGCTCTACAATACATGTAAAATAAAAGTAAATTTTTAATGATTTTTTTTAAATTTAAGTTCAACCAAACAATTTTCGTATGGTAATTAATTAAAAAAAAATATTTCAATATTGGAGAATTAGAATCTTTCAAAGATTTATTTCGACCCTTAACTTGTATTTAAGTACACAAGGGTAAATAGAATAAAATATTATTACCTAATAAGTGTTAAAATTAAAAAAAAAGGTTTAATATTAATATAAAAAATAGAGGCATGGTTATAGTGCGATATTTAACTCGATTTTGTTTAATCTGAAAATAAAATTGTTACAATTCCTTGTATAATCTATTCTATTCTATTCTAGATTTCTAGAAAAATATAAATACCCGATAATCTTATTATCACAGGATATTTGCCAGGTACTGCTATTACCTAATATCTTCTAAGAATTCTATTAATATAATAGTTTCTGTTAGCAAATTCAGCAATGTAATAGATCAATGAAATGAATTTTTTGTGAAAGAAATATTCCACGCAATATATAATTCGTGAATTTTAAATATCTATTTTATTATAAACAAGTGTATATCTTACTATTAAAGAAATATTACTTTATTCAAATCAAATAAAATCAAATACCAGTTGAACAAAATTTGCCTACGAAATACAGAGATTAATTATTTAGAAATTGTAAATGATTCATTTTGAATTCATAAATGAATTCATTTTGAATTTTGTCCATTTTTGTTAATCATGAATAGATATGCCTCTCATTTGTATTTGGTTTAACGAGTTAGACTAGAAACCTATATTCTAACATTCTCAAATAATTTTTGAATTAGTAATTATTAGAGTATGAGAATTTTTTTATGAATAAAAGCTAGATCTCCACAAAAAAGTAAAATGCCATTTTTTCCATCTGATTATTATTATCATTAAAAATTTATTTATTTTATATGTATTGCAGAGCAAAAAAACGTATTATCTTTACCAAACAAATAACGCTTTGTTTTATAAATTATATTTGGGGAAACTGGCAGTTGTACGCTTCGAAATCTCTTAGGCAGTTTAAACAGTTTTTGATTAAAAAAAAATTCAAGCACGAAAAGTTCCAAGTGTTTTTGATAGCGCAAAAACAAAATCAGATACCGTTGTTACTGTATTTTCGCACTAAGATTAGAAAGAATAAAACATAGTATTGCTATTTCATAAACGACATGGAGGTCATAAAAATGATGAATCTGACACGTTGTTTCCGAACCCTATCGAGTAAGATAAATGTCAATCGTATCTTCATCTTCTCGCATATTGGCACAATACATTTTTGTTAAATGTCTCAGTTATATAACAACCTATTTTGGGAGCAGAATTTTTTTTAATTAATTATTTATCAATATTTATTTATTCACCTTAAAGAAATATTAAATGAGTTATCGGAAGGAGTACTTTGGCATTTGAATTTTTTAAGTTAGGCTTGCTAGCATTTAGGGCTTGAGGGGTGGGGATTATAATAAATAGTAAAAAAAAAGTTCTTAGTTTCAATATTATCTGAACCACTGTACTCTTGATAGCAAAGAAAACACTTTTATGCTCGGTTTCTGAAACGATACGTAACTTTATGTAGAGATAAACTCAAGATAAACTAAAATAGTAAAGGAGATTGTGGTTTAAGAGATAATTGAAAGATAAACTCACACGCACCATAACTTCTAAAAACCGTTTCTCAAAGCTTTATCCCTCGATAAAGGGTATATGTAGCAACGTAAGGAGTTTATACTTTTCATAAAGTTATATGTCAATAAAAATTTATCTTTACATAAAATTATTTACCGTTTAAGAAACCAGGCATTAGAAACTTAAATGTACTACTTTTTAATATTGTTATATTGTTATTGTGTTATAAGATTTTCTTACAGTATCCTCATTATTTGTAATTTTTAATTTATTGATATTGTTTACATATACAAGGCTTTTTTAATTGAAACCCATCCTTGGTTGACAAAAAAATTATTCAGAAATACACTGCTCCAAGAAATTTAACGCACCACTCAGTAAAATAAAATTTTTCGCTTTCTTTATTTAAAATTTGAAACAGTTGACGTTGAATTGAAACAATTTAATAACAACTGTTTCAAGTGTTATAAAAATCATCATTTACAAGTAAAGAATAAACAATTAAAATTAATAAAATCAAAAGCGGAAAAATTTAAGAAACAAAATTTTTGAATAAATGTCGGGTGTTGCTATCGACTACTCACATATAAAATAAGCAAAGTTATGTCATTTTATTCCAATTTTTTCCATATTTCCACAAGCCAACGCCTCACCTCTTCCAAGTTATTAACTTGGAAGAGGTTTTCAGTCGCCAACCAATACCATACCAGATATGCTGAATGGGATTGAGGTCTGAATTTTTTTCTGGATAAACCATAGCATCGATTTCAATCTCCTCTAAGCAATTTAGAATTTTCCGAACACGTTGGCGTCGAACATTATCTGCTTTAATAAAAGAATGCGTCCGATCTAGGGCACAAATGGCACGACATGATCTTGTAGGATGTCCATTGTGTGCCGAAAGGAAATAAGTTTTCCATTATTTAACATAACTACGCCCGTGTGCGCTGTCAAAGAAATTCCAACTCACGCCTTAAAAAAGCTTCCGCCAAATAATGTGGTATTCAAATGTTGCAGTGAGCTCATTTGGTCATTCATATCATACTTGTAAAAACAAAATCTAGATTCATCTCTAAAGAGAACTTGACTCCAATCGTCCTGTAACCAAATCACATGAAATCTAATATCTTGTGCAATGTACCGTAGACAAGGCTGGTACAAATTAGCTTCCCCAAGACGCTAACAAACAGTTTCGATCCTGAATAAAACACTTCCCTTAGTTCAAATTGGAAATTTTTGGTTGTAACGAATCAATGTTCTAAAGCAAAAAGTGTCAAAAAATGGTCTGAACACGGTATGTTTCACTATGTCTGTCTTTCCTAGGCCTTCGACAATAATTACTAATCTTTCTATACCTTCAAAAAATGACAACTACTTGAGTGCATTCTACTTTGGTCAAATTTCGAAATTTATGTGGCATAATGGCGAAGAAACACAAAAACAAAAAACAATAAACTCACTTTAAGAATAAAATCGAAATTTAAACATTAAAATTGAAATTGATTTTTTGGTTAATGAACTTGCATGTCTATTAATTTTATGAAATCACCCTTAAGTGATAATCAAATGTAAATAATTGTTGGAAAATGAACCTTATATGCTTAGCTATTTCATAAGAATGCCGGTTATTATAAATTTTGAACAAAAAATCGAAAGTTTCTTATTTTAATGCATGTTACGTTAATTTATTGAAGCAGTGTGTATTAAAAAATCAGCACAATAATTCAGGCACAGATCTTGTTGTTTCTTCAACCGAAGTACATCCTGATCATAAAATTCTTATGGCTGCAGATTGAAGAATTCTTTCATAGCGTTTTGTACTTCTGCGTCCGACTCAAGACGTTTAAGTTTTAAGGCTTAAGTTTTTAATCTTTTTCGACCATGAAGGACTACTGCTGATAGAGTTTTAAGAACAAAAAGTGAATATCAGTGCAAATCTGTACAGTGAAAGTCTGGACAAGTTTCATCAAGTACGAGGACGAAAACGTACGAGGAAGCTTTCACGTGGCATCATTCTGATTCACGACAACGCTTGGCCTCATGTCACCAAAGTAGTAAAAAAAGGAATGGAGGAATTTAGAGCGTCCATCCTGTAGCCCAGAATTATAGCCTTGCGATTTCGATACCTTTGGTTCACTGAAAAAAGCGTTGAAAGGTAGGTAAGCGTTTTAAGTCGGACGTAGAAGTCCAAAAGTATGTGCCTTAATTGTGGTAGTAATTATTTGTAAATAAATTTCTGAATAAATGTTTTGTAGACTAGGTGGGTTTCAATTAAACTAACCTCGATTTTCACCAATACAGTTATCCAAAATCGGCTATTACCATTAATTAAATAAAATATGCAAATAGTACCATCAATAATAAATAATGCTAATATCAATTAGGTAATGTAATTATTACTAGGAACGTGTGCCCTAAATTTGTAACAAAATTATTTTATTTTTGGTAATCTATTTTCTGGCAGACCTTCATTGTTCTTTTCATTCAATTGGCATAATTATTTTCTCAGTGTCTAACATGCGGGTTACACCTCTGGGTCGTTTATGTGATGTTGTATCGAATATAAATGAATAATGGTTAGATATCTATGCGTTTAATAATGTATCCAACAACAAACAGTATTTTAGGGTTCTAATGAAACTTAATACATTTAATATCCCTTGTAATGGTAATCTTGCTATTGAAAGTTGTTTTTTGTTATCAAAGGATGGTAATTGTAGCTAGTGTCCGACCGAAATGGTTTTTTCGCCGAAACCGAAACCGAACTTCGACCAATGTCTCAATTTCGGCCGAAACAGAAACCGAAACCGAATCTTATTCGAAAGAAGTTAAAGATAGTTTTACTAAAGTCTAAATTAATAGTTTTATTTATTAATTAATAAATACTGAACTGAAATTAAATAAATTTATATTGTAAGACAGAAACAAAAACAATTTTAAGTTAGTTTTATTTATTAATAACTGAAATCGAACTTATATTGTAATTAAAAAACAAAAACAATTTAAAATTTTCGTCTCTATCATATTTTACAAAAGTCCAAAGATAATTTTTTTCAGCTATAGCTTACAGACAAAATTTAAATGTGTATCTTATTACAATTTAATTTAGGTCAGAGTCAAAAACTTATATTTTAGTGATTTCACGTCCTGTAAAGCAAATTCACTTTGATTTTGATTAATGTGAAATTTTGTGGTAAATATTGCGTTAATATTATGGTCTGCCTTTTCAAACTGGGGAATTTTGAATCAGCTTTTGAATTGGGATCGGTCACATTTCAAATAGGCGGTCAAATATGAGTTAATATAGCTTTAATTCACTGTCAAAATTGACATTTACACAGTTAAAACTGACTATCATTTTATTTGATATCCAAAAATTAATCAAGTTTGAGATTAATATGCATTTAAAGCAGAAAAAAGAAAATAAATGTAGTTTCGGTTGTAGCCGGAGGTTCGGCTGTTTTTTTGGCAGAAAACAGTATATTTGATTCATAGAATTTTCCGGAGCAAATCTGAGGTTCTAATACACCTGCGTTAAACGCACGTAAAGGCAGAAAATATAGGTCTCCAGCAAGGTAAACTCGTTACGAACAGCGCCTTATTTTTTCGACCGACAAGCAATTCCGTGATTGCACCTCCTAACAGAGAAAGAGAAAGGGCGAGTGCTCGGCCGGGAAACGTTTCGATCGTTTAATGCCAAGTTCTCCGGGAGCAAATTGGAAATTCGAGTGAACGAAATGTTTTCCTAATTTTGATTTGCCGTTTCCATCGAATATGAAAATTATTTATTTATCAGTAATTTAATATTTCACGCGACAAACTCGCAGTCTAATGGAATTAAAACCTCTGAACGTGCGTACGTAATGCGCTGTTCAAGGAGAAGTTGAAGCTGGGAAGAAAATACAGGAAAGAATTAATTAATCTGGTTGCACAAGGTGACCAACTTATACTTTTTGTGTTTACAGTGAATAGTTTTGCGTTTATTCTGTAGAAAACGTTGAATTGCAAAAAATATATAAATATAAAATATAAAAATGATAATTAAGATTAAACGATTTTTGTTAGTTTGCAGGAAGCAAATATGAGCTGGCTGAATGAAGGTTAAAACTTAAGAATTGTCTGTAAAGATGACTCATAAATGTTTTGTTTTCGTGTCAAAATTCATTTTAGTAAGAGCTTCATTTCGACACCAATCGAAACGCTACATTTATAATTGAAAATGGAGATTTTGTTTAACAAGCACATTATCAAAGAGGTTAAATTTATCCCAGTGGTAAGTAACCATCACAAACAGTTTCGGTGCTAATTGGAACACCATGCACTTCTATTAGTTCAAATTGGAAATTTTTGCTTGTAACAAACCTCCAATCTGGTCTGAAGCAAAACGTGTCAAAAAATGGTCTGAACACGGATTGTTTCACTACGTCTGCCTTTCCTAGGGTTTCGACAATAATTACCAATCTCTCTATACCTTCGCACCATTCGGCACATCGAGATTTGGAACACACCGACTCTTCCTCCTACTCGACAATGGCTTCAGTCTGATTCTAACTATACCACTACTTGAGTGCATTCTACTTTGGTCAAATTTCGAAATTCGTGTGGCATAATGACGAAACAACACAAAAACAAAAAACAATAAACTTTATTGTTAACTGTTTAACTGAGTCGTTCATGGTGGTTCCTGGCTGCACGTGATTTTAATTTGTTCGGTTAAATTGAATTTTAAGTGGGAAAAGTTGGTGTCCGAAATTTGAAACTTTTTGTGAGACTTTTAAATTGGACTTTTTGTCCGTGTAGCGAGTTTGAATTTACTAGTTCCTTTTCGAACCCTGTAATTAAACTTTTTAAAACTTTTACACTGATTTCCTAAACGCGTGCCCCAATCGGGTTTTTGTTTCTAATCGGACTTGGTCCTGCGAACGGCCGGTTCTTGGTGATTTTTTTTTCTTTTTTCTGCCGAGTGTCTAAGAAAACAATGAATTCAACTATTGTCACACGAAACCAGAAGCAAAAATTTGCCGATGGGAAAAAGGCGAC
Source organism: Prosopocoilus inquinatus (assembly GCA_036172665.1). Classification (NCBI taxonomy): domain Eukaryota; kingdom Metazoa; phylum Arthropoda; class Insecta; order Coleoptera; family Lucanidae; genus Prosopocoilus; species Prosopocoilus inquinatus. Next base: position 50,064,742 of record CM069871.1, read on the forward strand.
TACAAAAATAAATTCCAATAATAGCTACGTGAGTGTAGTTCACAACGATGGAGATGATTCCAGATTAAGTTTATCCTCTATTAACATTACGCTAAGAGATAAGTTAGCAAATGCACAAAGTGAAATTGAAGAAATAAAAGCGGTGAATAATAAATTAAAGACTAAAATTTTTCAACTAGAGATAGAATTAAATACAAAATCTCAAATAATTAATGAAATAGTGACTAAGCACAATTTACAAATTGTAAATTCTTATACCCAAACTGAGAATAATTCTAACAAATCGGTGAGTTCACAAACTGATGAATATAAAAATTGCGCTTCAAAAAATTGCAATTACAACGAGATAGAATTGACAACTGATGACGATGTAAAAGAAATTTTAAGTCTAGATATCAGTACAGTATTAGACATTTCAATCTTAAAATCCGAAATCGTTAAACTAAGGGATAAATGCTTAATATTTAAGCACAAATTAAACATGTTATCAGAATCAATCATTGACCGTACTGACAAAGGGAACGTGGATAATGAAATACATTCAGGTAGAAGTGCTAAACAAAGTCTGACACAAAACTCAATTAGGAAAAATTCATTATTGAATATCCCCACGAAACTCGTACGTAACAAATGTTTGGATCTGGAAATAGTCCGGCGTTTCTTTGTTTGAGCGAAACGTGGTTGAACGAACTGGAGACAGATACTGTTAAGTTGAATAACTATTACTTAGTGGCAAGTTTCTGCAGATCATCGTCTTCCCATGGTGGTGTATATTTGCACGTAAGGATATAGGTGCAACGTGTGTAATAGGATTAGATCAATTATGTGTAGATTCTATATTTGAATGTGTAGCTGTTCAATGGAAAATACTGGACCAAACATATGTAGTCTCTTGTATATATCGGTCTCCAGATGCTGATGTTAATACTTTTTTAGAATGCATGTCTAAATTGTTAAAAATGTTGTCTAAAAAATCAAATGTATTAATTCTTTGTGGTGACTTCAACATGAATTTTTTAACCAATAGTTTTACAAAGATAAATCTCGTTAACATGTTTGAGTCCTATAATATGCACACATGCTTTGGTGTCCCAACTAGAGTCAGTAGTCATAGCGCCACTACTATAGATAATATAATCACTAATCTGAGCAAAGACGACTATTATGCTGAAATAGTAAATACCATGTTACCGGACCATTCAAAGCATTCGCGTTGTATTCAAATTAGACCTACAAAATTCTGCAGAATATCATTACAAACGCACATTCACAAAACATGCTAAATCTGAATTTAGTAATCTGTTGAGAAATGAATCTTGGCACTCAATATTAGGCTCTCAGGAGAGTGTAGATAAATGTACGGATTCCTTTTATGAGATTTTATTATATTATTTTGACGTTGCATTTCCTGTGAAACGCCATAAAATTGATTTTATGTCTAAAACACCGAAAGAACCCTGGTGTACACCAGGTATTAGAGTCAGTAGCGCGAAACTGAAATACTTACACCAAATAACAAATTGTAATCCTTCAACAGAGAATTTGATATTGTCAACTATCGTCCTGTATCAATACTGCCTTCCTTATCCAAATAATTTCAAAAAGCATTTTTAATAAGGTTAGCTAAATTTTTAGATGACAAAAAGACCAACATGGTTTCTGTAAAGGAAAGTGTACAGAATCTGCAGCACTAGAATTAATAGAAGACATTCTAGCTAACATGGATGCCTATAATAAGACGATAGCTACTTTCTGCGATCTAAGCAAGGCTTTTGATCTCGTCGAACACAAGCGATTATTAGATAAAATATATTATTATGGCATCCGTGGAATTAGTCATAAGTAGTTGTCATCATATCTACAAGGCAGATCACAGAGAGTAGAAATTAGATGTTTGGATAAATTTAGTAGATCCTCGTCACTTGATATTTACAAGGGTGTCCCTCAGGGGTCAATACTAGGACCAGTATTGTTTAATCTTTACATAAATGATCTACCTTTAAATCTAAATACTGTTAATAAATGTGTAACGTATGCAGATGACACTGTCTTGGTTAATTACGGAAAAAACGTTAAGGTACTTTCAACTATGGCTAATAACGCGGTTGAGGATATGAAAAAGTGGCTTAAGAAAATCAATTATTTCTAAATGAAACTAAATCTCAGTTCGTGGAGTTTAGCACCAAAAATGCAAATGAATGCAATAAAGCAATAATGATCTCTCTTCAACGTGAATCCACAGTTATTTGGGTTTCGATTTGCATGAGAACTTGGACTGGACTGAACACATAACCAATTTATCTAAAAAAGTCAGTAAAAATATATTTGCCTTAAGAAAACTTTCTTCTCTATGTGGCACAGAAACTTGCAGGATCTTTATTTCAGTAAAATATATTTTCAGTTAAAGTATGGATTACTATTGTGGGGGACAAGTTCGCATTCTAATATATTTTTCATTTTGCAAAAAACATGTATTCGAATTATTCATAAGTTACCTTTTAGATCGTCATGTAGGACTTGCTTCATGAAAAACGACTATTTAACTTTATCAAGTATGTATATTTATTCTGCAGCAATCTACATTCGTAAAAATCTACATAGTTTTGAATCCAGCACTGCAAGCGAAAACTATAGCATACGTCAGCCATCTTTGCTTTTGCCAAGATGCAGATTAGAAATGCGTAGAAAGGGTCCTCTTTGCTCAGCTATTAGAATATACAATACCTCTCTCGCTGTGTTTAACAGTAACTTAAAATGTTGGCTTATTCGGGAATGTTATTATTCTGAGAATGATTTTTTTCTGGCAAACTAATGTATGTGATAACGGTACACTGTTTAGTAAGTTTTTTTACAATTGTCCTAATTTTTTTTTCTCTCTGACAATGTCTATATCTTTTTATCAGATTTAACGACAATAAATGAACTATTATTATTATTAAGAATAAAACCGAAATTTAAACATTAAAATTGAAATTGATTTTTCGGATAATGATCTTGCATGTTATCTAATACTATGGAATCGCCCTTAAGTGATAATCAAATGTAAATAAATGTCGGAAAATGAGCCTCGTATGCTCAGCTATTTCATAGGAATTCCAGTTACTATAAATTTTGAATAAAAAATCGAAAATTTCTTGTTTTATTGCATGGTGCGTTAATTTATTGCAGTAATGTATTTGTCAAAAAAAGTCAGTGGCAATAATTTAAAATAACCCAAAGTTACATTTATTAAAGTTAATTTTGTAAAAATAATGAATATTTTCATACTTCAAAAACAACTAGTAAAGAACGGAAACCATTTTCTAGACACTGTGTATAAATTGTAGTATTATAGATTGATGGAAGTAAGGTTATTAAAACAGTTTTATAATTTCCTTTTACGTTTATTTTTAGAATAGAAGCAACATTATAAATCAGTTGTACCATTTTAATTAATAGTTAATTAATTTCAACGAAAACATATATTCAGGATTCGATACAAATTAAGCAATGCTTTTTTCTTGTAATTACGAACTTTTTTTGGCGCCTGTAATCAACTGACTCACCAAGTCCTTAACCGTGAAACAGAAAATGCTAATGGTCCAGTTCCGTCCAGTGCACATTCTAATAACTGGCTTGGCAAGTACAAATAATTCACATCTGTTGTCCACCTGTGTTCGAGTTTATATTAAATCTGTTATAAAACCGTTTCTGTTTCGTTATACCTGTTTAAAAGGAGCTGAGATCCGCTGTCTGCACTTTATAAATATTTGTACGTTTGGCTTACTTTTGTTAAAACTTACTGCGGGATAAAGCCTAATTCTCTATTTAGGGTCACATAAATGATTCAGTGTTGCTCACGAACTTTACCAAGTTTTAGAACACTCGAAAAATGAAGCTTTTTTTGGATTTAAACTTTCATAATCCCCGAAATCAATAATGAGATTTTTATCTAAAATACATGACTTTCTCCAAAATATTGTAATTGCTGTGAGGTGTTGAGTATAAAAAAACTTTTGCATGTATATCGGTCGTATAGAATTTCTATCGTGCAATAGAAGCATAAAATTGAAACATTAAAATGAATTGTTAGTTCACGGGAATAATTTACTTAAATATAATTTTTATAAGGTATGATGAGACCGAAACGTACACAGAAGTTTACTTTTTTCCTTGCAAGTTATGCTCTTAATAACTCCCTTCATGAAGATTTTTCTTAAAAATATATTAATTAATTTGCATTAAAACTTTAAAAAACCTTAAGTATATTTTAAATTAATCACTCGAAAGACATGCAAACAAATAATCTGCCCATTAATGTTATAGTATTAAAACTTACGACACTGGAGATTATGAACATAATGCCGTCTATATGGTGGACTTTGTGACTGAAATGAGGCGTCATTTCATTTTATAGGGTTGAAAAAAGCAGGAATTTAAAACAGTTATAAGTATTTCAGTTATTCTTACAGCTTATATAAAAAGGTATTATTATTTTTATGTTTTGATATTTGTGTAAAAAATACAAAGAAATTGTGTAAATTCGACCTCTAATTCAAAGAAAAATGAGGAGATTCTAAGATTCGTGTAATGTACACTTACGTGGGCTGCTGGAAAATTTTCTGGAATCTAGTAGGCCTAGAATTGTTAGCGTTTATCAACTGTCATATTTGAAAAATTTGACGTTTTTCGCCTATAAATCTATTGACAGTTCCTCTCCAAGTGAACTAGATTTATTTGTACAGCATTTGAGAAAAAGTAATCTTGTGTAAACATGGAAAACTCGCGTGAAAATTTTCGTGCCGTGATTTTTTACGATTTCAAATGTGGTCTAACGCCGAAACAATGCCTCGATCGGCTTCATTTGGCTTTTGGAGATGAAGCACCGTCAAAGAGCAGTGTTTGTAATTGGTTTGCCAAATTCCAGCGTGAACGTACCTCTCTCAGTGATGAATTTCGTGAAGGTCGTCCATCAACATCTATTGTTGCCGCTAATGTAGATGCTGGGCGTGAAATGCTTGAGCGAGATCGACATTTGACATACCGTGAGATTCAAGCATCCTTACGCATTGACATGAAAGCAATACACCAGATTTTGCATGATCATCTGAACGTACGAAAGCTTTGCAGTCGTTGGATCCCACACAATTTAACAGAAGCTCAAAAGCGGGGTCATGTCAAATGGTGCGAAAAAATGCTCAAGAAATTCAATGGAGGTCGTTCAAATTTAGTGTTATAAACTAAATTTGAACGACCTCCATTGAATTTCTTGAGCATTTTTTTTTCTTTGGTTTAACTGGACACGTAGCAACCGTGGCTTTAGAGGATCGAAAAACCGGGAATGCTGATTGGTATACTACAATTTGTTTGCCGAAAGTCATCGATCACATAAGAAGAAACAATCGGAATCGACGAATTATTCTCCATCATGACAACGCCAGCTCTCACTCAGCCCGTCAAACAGTTGATTTTTGTCCAACAAAAATGTTGAATTAATGACTCATTGTCCATATTCACCTGATTTATCACCTAATGATTCTTTTTGTTCCCAAATATCAAAATAAAATGCGTGGTGAGCGATTTTCGTCGGCTGAAGCAGCGGTTGAAACATTCCGGACACTGGTTTCTGAAGTACCATCATTACAGTGGAAAACGTGCTTTAGAAATCGGTTCGAGCGTATGCACAAGTGTATTGACGTCAAAGGCGAATACTTCGAAAAACAATGATACCGTTTACCAAATTTCATATGCGTTTTTTCATACCATTTCCAGAAACTTATTCAGCAGCCCACGTATTATGTACACTTTCAAAAATAATGTATATACGGCGTGATTACGTGAGAATGCCCATCCCCTCCAACTTCTGAAGCTGTAACTCGGCACAGCGAACTTCATTTAATAAGTAATTTAATTGCATGCCAATATCTCCGCCCTTTAAGAAAATTGCTGTCTCGTTTATGCCTATAGTAAGTTATCTTTATCTAGAGGGTGCGGCAAAATAAAACTCGGGTAAGCGCTGCTCAAGTTAAGTTAAGTTGTCAACAATTTACCAGCTACTAATGAAAGAATGCGGCAGATTATCATTGAGCAACAAAATGATGACACTTGCAATCAATGAATTGACTTCAGTAAATATGGTTGGCCAGAGAAATCAAAATTACCTACTGAACTAAAAATCTATTGGCAGTACAACTCTGATATTGCACTAGAGGAAGGTATTTTAATGAAAGCTTCGAGAATAATAATACCAACTAATATGAGAACAGGTATTTTAAGCAAGATTCACGAAGGTCGTCAAGGAATTGTTAAATGTCGAGCTCGCATTCGTGATTCAGTTTGGTGGCCTGGAATATCAAAAGATGTTGAAAATTTTATCAAAAATTGTATTGAATGTATTCAAGAACAAAAAAATCCACACGAACCTTTAATTCCGTCTGAGTTTCCAGAGCGTCCATGCGGAAGATCGGAATGGATCTATTCCACCTACAAAAATCTTTATTTTTAATAATAACTTATTAGTTTTCTAGGTACCCCCAAATAGCGTCATTAACGAGTCTTCGGGAAATTGAAGTAATAAAACACCTGAAATCAGTTTTTGCACGACATGGGACGCCAGAAATTATATATAGCAATAACGGAACACACTTTGGACCTATGTTAACATCTAAATTTACCAAATTTTCAAGAAACTGGGGTTTCAAGCATGTTACATCGAGTCCAAAATTTTCACACAGTAACGGCTTTGTGGAAGCAGCTGTAAAAATCATCAAACGGACCTGGAAAAAGAGTGATGATGTTTATAAAGCTCTACAAAGTTATCGGGCGACGCCATTTGCAAATGGCTTCTCACCAGCAGAATTATTGTTGGGACGAAAAATACGGACTTCAGTTCCTGTGGCTTCCTCGAAATTAAAACCTAAAATTCCAGATAGGATACTTATCTTCAAGAAGGAAGAACATCAACGTACCAAACAAAAAGAAAATTATAATCGTCGTCACCGTACAAAACATTTGAGTGAATAAAACCGGGGGATAAAGCCTGGATTGCCGATTTACGAAGAATGGGTACAATCACACGCAAATCTAACTGCCCAAGACCTTATATTGTTAATACAAATGGAAGAGATCTGAGAAGGAAGCGATCTCACCTTGCCAGTATGAAAGAAGACGCCAGTAGTATTAACATTTGGGATTATAATGAAATTAACGAAAAAAGAAATCCAGTGGAGCTCGGGAAAGATAGATTAGTGCAATCCCAAACGCGTCCCAACCAGTACCGGACAAGATCAGGGCGATTTGTTAAACCTCCCAATAGATTAAACTTGTAAAAGTAACAGGGGAGATGTGTGGTAGTGCACAAGTAATCAAAGTATGCGAAATTGAAAAACAATTATTATTATTATGATGACAGTATGTCATTAGTCGTAATAAACGATGCATACTTGTAAAGTTACATTTTAATAAATACTTTATAACACATTATCGCTTTATGAGTCGGGGCTGAGTCCTGCTGAAATGTCCGTTCCGTTTCGCTGAATTGCTGCTTGATTCATGCTGCTTGAGTACGTCGCGTCGGTATACTTCTTGCTTAATTTTGACCTCTTGATCCACGAAAACCAGAGGTGTTTTGCCGTTGGTGCAGATTCTGCCTAATGTTATAACGGACTGCGCATTTTGGCGATGCTTGATAATAACGGAGGTGCCGGGAGCTTTTGCGGATCAGATTCTGTAGTTTTCGTGGTTGTGTGCTAGTTCAACTGTGAACGCTTTCTCGTTCTTGAAGACAATCCATTCCCAATGTGTACCTGCAGGCCAACGCTGAAGTAGACGGCATTTTCGCAATCGTACACGCTCGTTTTCGACCGTGGGTAACTGAACTTTTCGAAGCTTTTACGGCGTGAGGTTTAGCTCTTCGTTCCCTATTCGCTGTGCTGATCGATCGCTGATACCTGTATCACGGATAATTTTTCTCATGGATACTCGAATATCGCTGTATTCCCGTCTTAATGATCTGACGGTTAGCGGCGGTGTTGAAAGTACGTTTTTCTCCTCTTCCGGGATTACCTCCTTCGTTACCAAGCTCGTGGAAACACTAATGTTCGGTCTTTCAATCACAAGTAAACCTTAACTCTTGGTTTATTTTCATGGTAACAGGTGCGAAGACAATTGTTTCCATGGCAAACTGAAGCTTAATTAAGGGTAAACTGAAAGCTTTTAGTTGTGATTGAAAAATCGTCCATTGATGGCATCAGACATGGTTTGGCGAGGAACCTTAAGCAATCGAACAGCTTTGCACTGACGATAGCCTTGATAAAACAGCTTCAAAATAGCAGCACGTGTATTTGATATTCTACTAAGATCAAATCAAAATCAAAAAGTGCGTTCGCAAACATATTTTTACGAAAATGTAAAACGATCTTTTCAAGAGATACTAAATTTTGTCCCAGTTATTTTTCCGTACCCGATATATACGTGAACTTTGGTAGATTGATAATTTCTTAGAAAAATTTTGTGCAAATCGTTTTTGATTGCAGTGAGAACCTCTGGACAGCTGTTTCAGCCCTGCTTGGGGCTTCTTCAGCAGAAACGTAGCTCGACATTCCCACTGCAGACCAAAAACGACTTGCCCAATTTATTCGCAATTGCGATGTAAGAGTGATGAACATATAAAATAGCGACAGTGGGAATGTCGAGCTACGTTTCTGCTGAAGAAGCCCCAAGCAGGGCTGAAACAGCTGTCCAGAGGCTGCTCGAGGTTCTCACTGCAATCAAAAACGATTTGCACAAAATTTTTCTAAAATCTTTCATTATGCTTTGACAGCAAGCATGGCCGCCTTGCATGGGGGACTCATTAGGAGCAAATCCCGCTTCAGTTTGTCTATCCTACTGCAATGTTAGGTCAAAAATCGATAGTAAGATGTCGCTATTTTATATGTTGATAATTTCTTAGTCAATCCAGCAAACGACAGGTCCGTGTCTGTTGATGACTTGATGATGTGGCCTGGTTCAGGCATCTAGAAATTTTCCAACAGCGAACGTATGTGGTTTCGATTGGAATCGTGCTGATTTCGATCGATTAACGGCATGTTTTGCTTGGTACCGGCACAGTACCACTCTTACCGATTCGTAGGCCTTGTGACTACTGCGTTCTTCTGCAGCGGTCTCCTCTTCCTAGATCGACACACAAGACACTTTCTGTGGGGCAAAGGGTTCGGTATATTCTGTCAGATTTTGTTTTTCTGAGTAGAGTTTTGCGTTCAATTTCATTCGGACATGGATGCCATCGAATTTATCCACGAAGCGGGTTTTAAATTCCGGCACCAGGTAAGATGAATAGATTCGTACCTGACGTACCAATCTTTTGCTGGACCAGCGAGCCTCTTGAACGCAATCCGGACCCACATGCAGTCTGGTTTTCCCGGAAATACTGTTTACATTTTCTAAGAATTCGGACGGAATTTCTGGATTTAAACTGACATTCAACTGAACCAGGTTCAAAATAAACAAAATTAATTCGATTTTGTTCACTTTGAGGTTCAAAGTGAACAAAATCGAATTAATTTTTTTTTATGAATGCATTAATTGCAATATGTCCTTAAAATTGTTGAATGTACAACTGGTCCCTTAGGCTCAAATTTAATCCTGGATTAAACTTTTATGCAACCCAGTCTTAGCGTATGTCTTAGAAAAATGATTGATTTTTGCCAAATTTACAAATTGTGATAAAGTATTATATCCTTACTTATGGATATTATGGAGACATTCTTGATATACATAGGCACACACAATAAGATGTTATTGGCTAACGACGGTGTTTAGTCACTCGAATGACTATCTATATTTCTTGTTAATCTTATGTTACTAGCTGGAGCAATTTCAAACATTGCAAACAAATTTCGAGCGTGTTTACTGGCGCGTGATGCACTCACTCTTGGTTGGTAAACGGATGGGATCTAAAGGAAACTCACCGATGGAGTATTTTCGATTGATTGAAGAGTCACCCGCGTAAACATTTTAAAAGCACGACTAGCAGCGAGTCAAGACAAACGGTGCAAACTAAATATTTGCCGACTTGTCCGCTTATACATTTACTTAACTGTACCCAGATTATAGCGAAATATAGAGTGCCATAAAATAATGACGATTATACACTTTAAAACTTATTAAATAAACTTTGTGGTCAAGATATCAACACAACAATATGAATTGGGACTTGGAGATTAAGGAAGCCACTTCAAATTCTCAGTAACAAGCTTTGTGTTTTGATACACTACCACTACAGTGTCAAAAGTGTTTAAAGTTACAGTTCATTTTTAGTTTAATTCGAAAAAAAAATTGTTTCGAAACAGTAACAAAAGAAAAGCAATTTCTTAGAAATAAACATGTTCGTTCATAAATATTCACTTTCGATTTATTACTGATGAATAGCAAAAGTTTTTTCTGCTTTGCTACATATTTCAAGCTCACCTATGTTTAGAAAAAGTTTATGATTTTAAACTTTTTTTAAATCATCATTATTTTGTAAGCATAAAGACGCGTAATTCCACATAAAGTCCTTGATTAATTACCCCTAATGGAAGCTTTCAAACTCTTACTAATGTTCTCTTTGACGCTTATCATTATCTTATCGAGCTAAGGTTGTCCCCCATTAATCATTGACGATGTCTGATTGTAAAGTCAAGAGTTAACATTAAATTATTAAATTCGTCGGAATTCCTAGATTTCCATGTTAGTAAAATTGAAATGTAGTACCCGTAGTAAGAGCTTTACGTGCTAAAGAATTTGTTACACTAAAAATGTAAGACGTAAGAAGAAATTTGCAATAATTTGCTGTCAATATTCGTTTACAAAGATAACCGCCTCTTTATACAATTTAAATATGTCGCCAAAACTTCTATACCAATAAATTTGCGTTTTAGAAGTAAATAGAAGATGTAGTAAGAGTCAAATATTTCAATTTATTAATTTAAGTATGCAGGTTGTATTGTAACTACCGGTAAACATTCACACCAAGCGGATCACTAAATTACCTGGATACATATTTATACAGGCTACTTCATTGATAAATGTAACATAGGAAATTCCATGTTAATTTAAAAGTGTTCAAGTATTACCTTCCCTAATTATTTCACAGTAAAATTCCATTTAGATTTTTTAAAGTTCTGTCTGTGCAATGAAAAATTCCCGGACTGCACAGACAGAGTTCTTAAAGAACCTAAATGAAATTTTGCCGTAATTAAGTAATTAAAGAAGGAAATTAACATCATTTCCTAATTTGCGTTTATCAATGCAGCACCCTGTATACACACTTTCAATTTATAAAATGCAAAGACTTTGTTGTAATAGTTTGAAAATTATAAGTAAAAAGACGAAAATATTATTTGGTTAACTAATCTAGATTTTATATCATTTTGACAAAGGTAATATTAGTTATGCCTTATTAAATTGACCAATTTCAATTAGGTTTTGTCTTCTTAGAAGTGACACCAATGAGAAAAATTAGGTTACTGTTTCAGACTAGCGTATATTTGTCATTGACTTTCGTTCTGTTGTATTTGATTTTGATTTGCTTGTGTTGGTGAGTATCATGCGTTCACGGCGGATTCACGTGGGTTGAAATCATTTCCAATTTCCTAGTATAATTTTCCACTCAACTATTCACGTAGACTCACGTGGTATACACCCTGTATAATTGTCTTGGCCGTTGTACTAATAGAACGCACGAATTAATTCACAGTTTTTTTTTTTTATTTCCAAGTAGCTTTTGCATTTATGAATGTGTCAGTACATCTTAATTAGAAACTGATTACATTTTTTTTGCTGTATTTTCAATGTCGTTTATTTTAGTAATGATGTTGCTATGCAATTGAATATACAAAAGTGTTAGCTGTTTCAGAAAATAATTCTAGGTTATACGTAAAGCAAGGATTTGGGTGCATTTGTAGGGCATGAGTTTCATAATACTCCTGATAAAAATGCAATCAAATCCAATCCTTGCGTTAGTTTGAACGAATAGTTTAAATAGCGATATTTTTGATCTAACATTGTATTAGGATTGACAAATTGAAACCAGTTTGCTACATAATAAGTCATCACATGCAAGGCAATCAAAAACAATTTGCAACAATTTTTTTTAATTTTAACGTAAAGTTCTACTCTTTGTGACAGTTTGTATTAAAAACGTAGAATAAAAAAATGAAATTCTGAACAACTTTTATAATATTTATTTATATTGAAAAGAACTCTAAAAGAGAAGCTCGTTTATTTCAGCTGAAAGAAGAAGTAAAGTAGAAGCGAAGTGCGAAACGTCAGTCCGGATAATTAAGGCACGTTCAGGACGCCCCTTAAGAGATTTTTAATGATTTCAGGCCGCGTAAAATATTCAGAGCAAGTCGTTTGATTTCTTAATGATGATTGCAATAAAAATAATGCTTGCCAAATGCTACCGTTAAATAACGCGCTGTGTGTCCAGGAATGCGATTAAAGCATTATAGGTTGACAGTGTCTTTATTTGGATGTTCGATTTAAACTGCAGGTGTGACTTGCATATAAAATGTGCTAAATACAACAACTGATGAAATATTGCATCAACAAACCACGGCGTGCGACATGCCTTGCAACATCTAACTAGTTGGAAAGTGATTTGTGTACTTTACTGCATTCGATTATCAAACCAGTAGGATATTGACACTATTCCATTTCTAAGTAGATATTTGCTATCGATATCTACTAGCAGAATAAATGTTTTTTTTCTTTCTTAATTTGCAAACAATTATTCGTTACTTAGGATATAGGATTATTCGTAATAACGCATGTATGTATGAAAGGAGCTTAAGTTTGAGGTGAACGTTATTTTACGTTCTTTTATGGACATTAGTTTCAACATTAAAATTTGATCTGACAATAAGTCAAAAAAATATGACCATTAAGTTTTATCTTTCTCTGAAAAAGAGAAAGCTCTAAAATTTATGTCCGTTCTTTAAGCATTTCGTATCAACTGTTAAGCTTGTCCTAAAAATCGCATTCTCTGCAATAGATACGGTATACTGAAGTCTGATTGGTGGGTTTATGTGGTTGCTATAGTTATCAATTCATTTCTCTTCAATTATTGTTAGATATCAATTGAAATGAGTTTGTGCTTACAGAATACATGTGGTGGAAACAAGCCATGTTCACGAATTATAGTTTTACACATAAATCACTTAGGTATCAAAAAAAAGATGGGATCTAATTTCACCTAATTGCAATTGCTTAAAAGAATTTTTCATACAAATGTTACAATTCCTTTTTGATTCTAATTATTTTGGCTTTAGTTCAAAGTTTTACAAACAAACCTTAAGTTGGACCTTAAGTTGGACTCAAAACTAAACCCCATTTTAGCCCTCCTGATTATGGATTTACGATCAGAAGACTGCATTGCTAAATGATATCATCTGCGTCATTCCTTCTGGGAAATCCCAAGAAGTTCTAACAACCTTCAGTAGCTATGATCAATACATAAAATTCATCACTCAAGAAGAAAATTAAGCAGACCAAGGTGTACCTTTCTTCGACACTAAAGTCATAAGAACAAGGATAATAATATTATCACTGATTGGTATAGAGAACCTACAGTATCAGGAAGATACATGAATTTCCGCTCTAACCATCTCATAAAGATGAAAGTAAATTTAGTCTTAGCTTTAAAAACCAGGACAAAACAAATGTCATATCCTCCTTTATATATAAAAAAAAAATTATAAACCCTACGGCAGTCTGATGATAGAAAATGCATATCCAGTAGCATTTCTCAACAAATGAATCTGCACCACACCCAATCAGACACACACAAACGTCCATGAACACCCAACACAGTCAAGCGGAAACTAAAATTTATAGATCTTTTTCCTTTGTACAACAAATAACTTACAAAGTAACTTAAGCCAATAACAATAATATCATCATAGCTTCAAGCAACCCCTTTTGTATTAATAACATTTTGTCCAATCGTAAAGATAAATAGCTAAAACAGCGACATCCTACGATAGCTTTTTGGCTTAACATTGCATAAGAATTGACAAATTGAAGTCAGTTTGCTACATAAAAATTTATCCCATGCAAGGCGGCCATGCTTGCTGTCAAAGCATAATGAAAGCTTTACAAAATTTTGTTGCAAATCATTTTTGATTGCAGTGAATCCCTCGACCAGCATTTGTACAACTGTTTCATTTAAAAACGACCTGACCAATATATTCGTCTAGTAGATTATTAGAGTCTACTTGGGGGTTGTCCCTGGTCACAAGAGCTGAAGTATCATCTGCATATAATAGTTAAGCCTGAATTTGGAATGCAGCTCGCTAAATCACTGACGAACAGAATGAATAAGATAGGACCGAGGATAGATCCTTGGGGTATACCTACATTAACTGATGTTAGCTTTGAGCGGATTTGCTCTCGAGGTCCACCCGCTCACTGATATCCAATATCCACAAACCTTTTTCTGTTCGAAAGATAAGATCGAAATCAATCAGAAACCACCCCTTTCATACCGACATTATGTATTTTTTTAATCAGCAGTTCATGACTAACGCAGTGAAAGCTTGACTAAGATCACGGAAAATACCAACCGGAAGTCCTCCTGCGTCCACATTCTCAATAATTTTACTACAAAAAGAGTAAATTGGTGTTAGATTTTTCTGAACGGAAACCGTGTTGGTTGTTAACTAGAATGTTGTGTTTTCTCACATACGAGAGAACTCTATCGAGCATAACGTATTGGGCCCGATCTTGCTACTACTGAAGATGTTTTTTCTCAAAATAGAATATAGACCTAAAACGTCGGCAGTAGAAGAAATCCGAGACACGCGGTTCCAGTCGGAAGCCAAGAATTCAACCAAGAAAACATACAGATCTGCTGTTGAACCTGAACTTTATAGTTGTCGCGAAAGTCAGTCTTTAAATTGACCTTATAAAGCTTTGGTTAAAAGATGAAAGAATATTTTTCTTCGTTCTTCCTTATTTTATTATATTTGTTAACCAGACGGTCACAAATCTAAATTTTCTTAACAGGGAGTGAACAATTTTTTTGAATCTATGTATATCAGTATACTTAAGTATTTAGAGATACACACACATTCAATCGTGTAACAATTATGCAAGAGACACTTCAGCTTCCTTACAAGTGCACATTTGATTCCGAATTTAAGTACCTAAATGCTAGAACGACACTGTAAATGTAGATGGGCGGATTACACATTTAAATTTATGTTGAGAGGACGACATAACAAATTTGATTCGAACGTGATTGTGTTTATTGAGTACGTTAGGGACATCGACGGATTAGTACCGGTCCCATTAAAATTTGCTGGGCCGGCAGTGCTACAGAAAATTATCTTAACTACACATTAAATCAGCTTTACATTTCCTTAGTAGCTTGTAATTATTGCGGTGAATTAAATTCATCAAATTAAAATTTCAATCAGTATTACATCCTCCAGCCGCAGAGTGAGAATTAATCGTGGGTTCACATACCACAAAACAATGGTAACTTTTTATTATATGTATTACATCAGGAATTTAATTTTTATTTCGTTTGTTAAGTCACGTGTAATTAATAACAATTAGTTATTAATGAACACATAAAACCTACTTAATGGTAAGAAAATCTGTTTCAAGGAGATGTGTTTATAGTGCAATTGAATAATTTATATTTAAATGTCACAATGAAATATTTATTGTCTTAACGTATCGGTGTAATGTCACGTAAAACTAAAAAACTAGAAATTGTTTCTTTTTGTAGCACAGTTTCTCAAAGGAAGAACATGTTTTATTGCTTAATTCGCATAACTCGTACATAGAGTTGTTGATTGAATGACATATATCTGCTATTTGTCATTTATGGTTACTATAATTCTTAAAATGTATTTTCTTGAACTTTTACCTGCGTAAATTCACACACTTTAATACTTTTTCATCATAAGTTTTGATAAACTTGTAATCTCAATAATTGTGTAATCATAATGAAATGATAGAGGGATACATTTATGCAGCACTTAATTTCACAAACGATGACCTATTAAAATACTGGTCGTTCCATTAAAAAAAAATAAACTAAATAAAATACAGTGAAATAATACTTTTCGGTGTATGAAAATATGGAGTGGAATATTTTAGACACCCTCTAGCTTCAACTAAAAGATCGGCCGTTACAAGTTAGATTTCCACAAATAATAGTTAGCTGTAGCAATATTTTTTGATAAATACGTTGCAGAATTCAGATTTTCAAGAAAATTCAAACTTTCAACTCAAAATGTAGCATACTATTTAAAATAAGCGAGCTGATGGCGACCACCGGTGTACCGAAAGTAATTGAAATTCGAATTTATTTTATTTTTATTTTTAATGAGAATTTGCCGATGTGTCGACGCTATTTTTGTAATGAGAGGTTGCAGTTTAAATAATATAAATAATTTCGGTTTTAAATTTTACTGCATTAATACCGGATATTTGTGAAACAAGTGCAGGCGTTTAAACCTGTAATAAATCACTATACAGTGTCTTTCAAAAAGTGTGCTACAAATGGGAATTTTTTTTATTATCGATTTTTATAAAAATTTGTTGAGCAAGAACATTTCTGCATCCCTTAAGATCAAATTAAGATATGTCAAATGAAATTTATCTTGAACGGTGTATAGCGTGGACACCGAGAAATAAAAAGCGCTTAAGAGTAAAAGTGCTCTTATTTCCCAAGATACAGGGAAATGTCATAAGAAAATTGTTTAGAAGTAAAATTTATAGCCAGATATGAAATTATAGCCTCCTATGTCAAAGATGAAGAAATCACAATTAATTATGAACTACTCTGTATACACGCTTCATTAATAAATATTGGTGGGGTTAAAGTGTCCCCTAATATTATATGAATAGGGAAACCCGAAATTCGTTCTTATTTCTCAATTTCATTTATTTCTGAGCGATTATGTCAAAGCGTTCCGAAACTGCTTTTTTGTAGCATAATAACAGCTCATTGAAATAATCACTCAAAACCAAATTGAGAAATAACAACTTATTCTTATAATTTTTCCTATATCTTGTTGAATAAGAGCAGTTTACTCTTAAGCGGTCTTCATTTCTAAGCGTCCATGCTGTATATCGTTTAAGATAAATTTCATCTGACATTCCTCAACATAATCCTAAGAGATGCAGAAGCGTTCTGCCTCAATAAATTTATATAAAAATCGAAAATAAAAAGAGTTCAATTTGCAGCACAGTTTTTGAAAGAACTGTATATGGGAACGATTGAACTTACATGTCCTTAACAATAGTTTTACGCATTTCGAGAAAATCGGGCAATCGGGCAAGAAATAATCGTACGCCTATGTCTTTGAGGTGGGTGAAGAAAAGGAAGATTTACTGGAACAAAAAACAGTTCAATCGAACAGTGACTCTTGACGAAGTCGAGAGGCCAATAAAAGCATTGTTTTTAACGTCGCAATAAGTCGTACTAAAGCTAACGAAAGAATTTGCTTCATTTTTTAGGATTATGACACACAATTTATTGCTCCGAATTCTTTGGGATTAACAGTTAAGTTTGTGTTAGTGATTGAACAAGTTATAGCTAAATATGATTACTATTTAAATAGTATTACAAATTATTAAAATGCAGCAATTCACGAACGGCGAGAGAACAACATTTCAGAGGAGTGTATTTATAATGCAGTAGACAATATTTGTGCTAATCCTGATATGCACAAGAACATGAGAGCCGAATAAGGGACGAATAAAGGAATTTTCTTTTTGTTATAGGAATTTTTTTTGTATTTTTTTGTGTTTGTGCTGTCGGCGTACTGTGGTTAAAAATTTTGCACTTATTTTGCAAACATTCTGTATATCGTACTTTTAATAAATAACAATAATAATAATTAAAATTTTTTATACTCACAGTTATACTTATGTATTCAGCTTAATTAAATTTCCGAAAAAAAAACTTAAGCTATGCATGTGACATTAACAAAGCAATGCCCGGAAATATTTAATTACACATTAGACAATGTAAATAATCCGAAGTATGTGTCGCATGGCAGGTCTCGAAGGTTCGTTGCAATAAATAAAGGCTCTCTTTATGAATGAGTTCGGCGAGTCAAGGGGCAGAGTGTAGGTGGAAGCCAGAGATCAAATTGAACTGAAATTGAAACTATTGATAACCTGATCATCGTTGGCAATTAATTTTTCAAGAACCGCTCCGATTTCACTTCGTTATTTACAGGCTTTACGTATAATTTGAATTAATTGTATTTTATGAACATTTGCTATTTATTTTATTTTATATTAAAAATTAAGGATAATTAGAAAAGTTTTGGAATTTAAATTAAAAAAAAAATATTTTAATTGAGGGTAATCGCAAAAATATACAGCGCATCACCATCTAAAAATTTTTTATGATACTTAGGCTACTTATTTGTTAATCTTATTGAATTCCTTATTGACTTTAACCTTTTAATTGTCGACGTCATTAACAAACGACTTAACAAAAATTACTCTCGCATGGTAGGATGGTTGTCTTAACACCAGTGTTCAATGGTAAACCAACGAAATGTTTTTTTACGGTAGTCTAACCGAGGTATAAATAGATCAGTTTCTGCCATCTGGCATCTGGAATACATGTATAACGATGAATAGGATGATTCCTGTTACCTGTTACCAATTGATTTTCTTGATTGATACTGCCTCCAAATTATCGTATATAATACAAAGGAATTCGTTTTCCTTCGATCAATTTTATTGAAACTCAACTTTAATAGAATTTAAAACATTATTTAAATGAATATTAATTCTGAATTTATAAAAATTTATAAATTTAAACTAAACTACGGCCAGTGGCAAGGACCTCTTCATACACTGAATCGACACAGGTAAACGTCCTTCGCGGCGGAGCCTTTCTTTGTGCATGTGGCAAATTTTATAATTGTTGTCACCGGAAGCCATCAAAGTTGACTCTACGCATTTTTGAAGTGTCAAGAAGACATTATCTAACTTCTCTTTACTTAATGCATCGAAAGCATTTTGCACACACTTAATTAATTCATCTATAGTTTTTGGTGATTCTTGGTGCTGGACCGATTGATTCGAATTCAAAAACCAAGATCTAAAACATTTAAATCCGGACTACTTGGTAGTTGCAATTTAAATTAAATGTTTCATCCCTCTTTTGATCCTTCAGTTAGCAGAACTTCATCATCGTGAAAAGTATGCGGTTTGGCATTGTCTTCTTGGATGTAGATGGGTTTTGCTTTATGTGTGGCTGGAAACTTAGATCTAGGAGCGACAAAACATTTTCAACGATTTTTTTTACATTCGACGGTGTTGATTCTTACTGTTTCCTTTAGCGGGTTCTTGGTAAACAAATGGCCAAAGTCCTATCTTTTCATCAAAATACTCCATTTAGCGGAATCATACTAGTTACTGCAGCCACGAATTTATTCCATCTTACTTTTCTACTCTGATCCATATACCGCTCCAATTATCGTAAACGCCTAATAAGATCGTTTAACTTGAGTCAAGTAAAATCATTTTATTGTATATTTTCTTCTGATTTTACTTGGTTTCTGATGCGGTTTAGAATGATTTTTCAAAAATTTTGGAAATGGTTGACAGGAAGATTATCGGAACTTGCTACCTTTTCCTGGTTTTGGGAAATTGACTACAATAGTATTTTTCGATATTGTTTATTTGTATCGAAACCAATAAGAGTCCCGTGTTAGTCGGACCGTATACACTTTAAAGTAGAACGAATATTCAAATTTCAGATTCTTATATTAATATAAGACTTATTAGTCAAATACTTAAAGCATTAGTTACGATGACATACTCTCTTAGAAGTGAATAGTGATTTAAGATTTTCATCTCATGTCAAGAAATTAATTCAAAAATCATATTCAACTTTAAAGCGTTGGTATACGAATAGTCTTTTCCTTACTACTAATTTGAAAATTCTACTAATTTGAAAATTCAGTTATGTGAAGCGTTAGTCCTATCTTGCTTCAATTACTGTGATGCTATCTATGGCTCCTGTTTAGATGCTCTATCTGCTGCAAGAATTCAAAAAATCCAAAACTCGTGTCTTCGGTTCGTTTATGGATTGAGGAGAAGGGACCACGTATCTTATAAATTAAAGGAAGCTAAATGGCTAAATATGAGAAATAGAAGATTGCTTCACATGGCCTGTTTATTCATAAAGTTTTTGTAACTTCATGTCCTTCTTATCTAAGTGCTTTATTAATACCTAGATACACACTGCATGATTTAAGTTTAAGACGCACTAGTGGATTACATATCCCTATGCACAATAGAGCCCTCTTCGGAAGGTCCTTTAGTTACAATTCTTCGATAATTTACAATAAAATATCCCATGATACTCGTATGTCAACGTTGACTATTTTAAGAAAAAATACTGAAATCAGCTCTTTACTCTTCTTCAGCAGTGATTGCACATTAACATTAATATTAATATAAATGTATTTCCGTACTGTATGCTTTTCAGTTTCATATTAAAACATCTAAATTTGTTGCAAATCGTTTTTGATTGCAGTGAAAACCTTGAGCAGCCTCTGTACAGCTGTTTCAGCCCTGCTTGGGGCTTCGTCAGCAGAGACGTAGCTCGACATTGCCATAGCAAACAAAAACGACTTGTCCAATTTATTCGCAATCGCGATGTAAGGATGATGAACAGATAAAACAGGTTTTCACTGCAATCAAAAACGATTTGCAACAATTTTTTTTTAAACTTTCATTATTGTTTGACAGCAAGCACGGCCGCCTTGCATGGGGGACTTATTAGGAGCAAATCCGCTTCAATTTGTCTATCCTGCTGCATTGTCAGGTGAAAAAACGATCGTAAGATGTCGCTGTTTTATCTGTTCATTACTCTTACATCGCAATTACGAATAAATTGGACAAGTCGTTTTTGTTTGCAGTGGGAATGTCGAGCTACGTCTCTGCTGAGGAAGCCCCAAGCAGGACTGAAACAGCTGTACAGAGGCTGCTCGAGGTTTTCACTGCAATCAAAAACGATTTGCAACAATCTTTTTTAAAACTTTCATTATGCTTTGACAGAAAGCATGGCCGCCTTGCATGGGGGACTTATTACGAGCAAATCCGCTTCAGTTTGTCTATCTTACTGCAGTGTCAGGTCAAAAAGCGATCGTAAGATGTCGCTGTTTTATCTGTTCATTATTATTATTAATACATACTCTACACTTTCACTTTTTCTTGAATTTTAAAAATTACTTTAACAAGGAAATGATAATTCAGCGTCAATTTTGTCGTTACACCTGACAGCTTAGAAGTTGAATTTAGAAGTGACATGCATGCAGCGAACAAATTCTCGACCACAACCTACTTGACCAGATTTTGAATTAGACGCTCGTTAGATATACCACAGAAGTTGCCAGTAAAAAAGGGTAAAATAAGTTTTTCGAATATTGTCACGAGGGATGCAGCAATTGCGATGAGATGTCCTGATGAGGGTGGCGGCAGCACGGCGTCGGTGAGGATGCCTCCGTGGAACGGGCAGCGTCCTGATGAGGGTGGCGGCGGCAAGGCGTCGGTAAGGATGCCTCCGTGGAACGGGCAGCGTCCTGATGAGGGTGGCGGCAACAAGGCGTCGGTGATGATGATCCTTCTTGGAAACGGCAGCGTCCTGATGCGGGTGGTGGTTGCACGGCGTTGGTGAGGAAGGTCCTCCTGGGGGAGTTGGCACTAGGCCTACTTGAGTCGACGGCTGGTTCGACTGCGAGGGCGGCTGCCCTTCTTACAGTAGGCACTAAGCCTACCGGAGTCGGGTTCGACTGCCTTCCCATCTTCTTCCGTATGTTATATAGGCGAAAATCTGTCTATTCGACTGTTATGACATGTTTCTGTGTTTCTCCTTTCGTCACCTGTTGTATTAATTTGTCCCACATATAGCGCGTGTTTTGTTATGAAACGTGAACCGCTTGTAGCTTAGATTTCGCAAGATTGCTGTCTTAATTGTTCTACTTTATTCCTCGCGGAAATATTTCGTCGCGACTCCTTTACATTTTATATTTATTAATTTTAGGCTAAAAATTAAATCCTTATCGTGACATTTCCCTCCCCTTTAAGCTTGTGCGTCCCCGCACAAGAATAACTCGCGTCACGCGGAAAACTGTCTGTTGCGTAAGGTCACGAAACAATTCCCGCGCGTTGCACTTGAAAAAGAAAACCGTTGAGTTTGCTAAAGTTTTATAGTTCGCGGCGCATACTTCTTATATTACATAGTATTTACCACCTTGACATTTAATTTTTTCAATGTTCTGTTGAAATAAAACGTAAGCATAAGTCATTTAATGATACCTTGGTAATTTCTTCACCTCCGTTTCGTATTTCAGCCAGGATTTGGGATGACGATTGGCTTGGCAGAGAGCATGTTCGTTTTGGTTTTCTGACGGCACATTTTCTTCTATATCTATATCTTCTATATCTTCGTATACTCATTCTAATGTTGATTGCTTCTTTCTTCGGAGCGTCTAATGGAGTTTCCCAACCTTGTGGCTCAAGGAGGACTTGGCACGATCCAGAGGGTCTTTTCCTTGATGCAGCTTATGGTTTGGTCCATTTAATGCGTCTCCTTTTCTTTCACAGGATGGCCCGGTCCTGTTTCTTCGAGTTTCTTCTCCTCTTTTTCTACCTAGTAATCTCTTTAACAACATTATATTTAAAGCAATCATAATAATAACAAATGCAATTGTAGCGACATATACTACTACTTCGTGCATCTCTTGAAAACAGTGGACTGGCGTTGCCGTAAATGCTGTAGCAGTTCTTTAAATAACATAATGCTCAATTCTTAGCATAACTCACATATTTATTTCTTCATCTGCTGATTTACTCATTTTGATGATCCTGAGGCTCCAGTTTGGATTGATACATCCGGACAGGTTTGTGTATACAGGTTGTATCCAAGAAGTCGGCTTCATCACAAAAAATTTCAACGTTGTCCAAATGGCCAGGAGGATGAGTGCACTTTCTATTCCTTTAGGCCGGGACAAGGGAATCTTGTCGAAATCTTCTTCTTCTGTAGACAGGATATCCGAGTGCTTCATCGAGCTACCTAAGATATGAATGTTTGTTTGTGATGTGTGGTGTTAGATAGCTTAATGCTGGAATTTTCCATGTTCCTATCTGTGTCTTCAACTGTCTTACTTCGTGCTAATTTGTTTTTGAATTGGTTCCAAATTCCTGTAATTCTGCCTGTAGTCCGAAAGTCAATTTCTTGACAGTCCTTCGAATATCATCATCTTCTGCCATTTAATCGTCCAACTGTTGCTGTGTGGCATTACCACATTAAAAAAATCAAACGTCTCTAATCTTCTCCGTCATTACTTCAAATTTTCCTTCTCTCTTTGCTCCATTCTTCTATCCATTGTATTTTCTTTCCTGCATGCTGAAATCTGGCTTCGAAGGTTTCCATTCTCCCTTGGTTGATGCTTATTTCCTTAACTTAGTATTACATATAAGATTATGTTACATAGGATCATTATTTAGTTTCTTCTTCTTCTAAAATTGGTAGTTACATCTATTTACGTAATTATACTGCCTATCTCTAATTTTGCTGTTTTGAACTCGCCCATTTCATCATTTCCCTGGACTCTCGTTATTTCACCGCTCCTAATTCTTATTTCCTTGATTATTATAAATATTATTTTCATACCTAGGCTGTTTGTTTTCTTTCTTGTACACGTTTCGTCTCTCCATGCAACTTCTTACAAAATGTTCATTGAACGCTTCTGAATTTGTTGTTGGCCATTTTCTCGCTCGGTGGTTTCCTTCCTCGGTGACCTTGAGAGTGCTATTTTGGGACTAAAAACTTCCTTTTCTTCGTATCCGACTTCTGTACTGCGATGAGGTGGATGAAACGGTGATTCCTTTGCTGCGTTTGATCTTGTTTGGTATGGACCTGGCATCCCCTTCTTATCGTCACGACGTATTATTTTGGGACTTTAGGCGCCTCCACCATGTCTCGAGGGATGCAGCAATTGCGATGAGATGTCCTGATGAGGGTGGCGGCAGCACGGCGTCGGTGAGGATGCCTCCGTGGAACGGGCAGCGTCCTGATGAGGGTGGCGGCGGCAAGGCGTCGGTAAGGATGCCTCCGTGGAACGGGCAGCGTCCTGATGAGGGTGGCGGCAACAAGGCGTCGGTGATGATGATCCTTCTTGGAAACGGCAGCGTCCTGATGCGGGTGGTGGTTGCACGGCGTTGGTGAGGAAGGTCCTCCTGGGGGAGTTGGCACTAGGCCTACTTGAGTCGACGGCTGGTTCGACTGCGAGGGCGGCTGCCCTTCTTACAGTAGGCACTAAGCCTACCGGAGTCGGGTTCGACTGCCTTCCCATCTTCCATCTACCATGTCACGTGGTTAGGGGTAGGTAGCGGGTTCTCAGTGGTAGAGCTTGAAAACACAGTTTACCAAAACAATGTATACCTTTATTAAATGAATATTTTTATCTATCGGCGGACGATCTTTAAATGTGCGGGGGTGCCTTTTCGTAATTATCGGAAATCGCGACGGGTCGGCTGCGACAGCGAGGATGAGGAATCCCTCCGTGCTGGGGTTGAAGAGACCCGACGATTCGACTAACCGGATCCAGGGCAATCTCGAGGGCTGCAACAATTGCGATGAGATGTCCTGATGAGCACGGCGTCGGTGAGGATGCCTCCGTGGAACGGGCAGCGTCCTGATGAGGGTGGCGGCGGCAAGGCGTCGGTAAGGATGCCTCCGTGGAACGGGCAGCGTCCTGATGAGGGTGGCGGCAACAAGGCGTCGGTGATGATGATCCTTCTTGGAAACGGCAGCGTCCTGATGCGGGTGGTGGTTGCACGGCGTTGGTGAGGAAGGTCCTCCTGGGGGAGTTGGCACTAGGCCTACTTGAGTCGACGGCTGGTTCGACTGCGAGGGCGGCTGCCCTTCTTACAGTAGGCACTAAGCCTACCGGAGTCGGGTTCGACTGCCTTCCCATCTTCTTCCGTATGTTATATAGGCGAAAATCTGTCTATTCGACTGTTATGACATGTTTCT
Source organism: Prosopocoilus inquinatus (assembly GCA_036172665.1). Lineage (NCBI taxonomy): Eukaryota > Metazoa > Arthropoda > Insecta > Coleoptera > Lucanidae > Prosopocoilus > Prosopocoilus inquinatus. Next base: position 50,089,793 of record CM069871.1, read on the forward strand.
GTGTTCTCCTTTCGTCACATGTTGTATTAATTTGTCCCACATATAGCGCGTGTTTTGTTATGAAACGTGAACCGCTTGTAGCTTAGATTTCGCAAGATTGCTGTCTTAATTGTTCTACTTTATTCCTCGCGGAAATATTTCGTCGCGACTCCTTTACATTTTATATTTATTAATTTTAGGCTAAAAATTAAATCCTTATCGTGACAATATGGAGACTTATTTTTATTCTGTTTATACTGGGTGAGTTATAATGGGCGAAAAAACTTTACCGGTATGTAGGAGAGACATTTTTAAGTAAAAAAGTTCATATGAACCTACGTACAGGGTGTTCATAGGATGCCGCTGCAATAGCCAACTTTCCTATTTGCATTTTTACGAAGTAACTGAAAATAGAAAAGTTTTAGGACCTTTTCTCCTCGATATTGTGCTATTTTCGAAAAAACAAATGACAATCATGTTTTCTTGATTATCAATTGTTTTCAACTTTTTTTAATGGAACGTTAAGTTTTTTATCATCGCGTCGCATTCAAGATATTAAGTTAATTATGTCTCCAAAGTATCATCTCCCAAAGCCACTGTTTTATAAATTATTTTGTAACAAAATCTTGGTGTTCATGGAAAATTGTTACAGTAGCTAATTTTCTTATTTGACATTTCACAAAGTAGTTTAAATTAGAAAAGTTTCAGGACTTTTCCTGGTCGATTTTATGGTATGTTGGGAGAAACAAATGACTCAGGTATTCAATTTTTCTAAATAGAACATTATGTTTTTTTGTCATGGCATCACGTTCAGAATGTCAAATTAAGTATATCTCTAAAATATTATCTCTTAAAACAGAATGTTTCATAAATAATTCAGTCTTGATATTCGCGGGAAAAAGTCTCTCGTTATAATAGTTTTTTTTTTTATTTACGAACACAGTATTGTGTGCGTTGAAACAGGAGAATAAAGAAAGTATGTTCAAACGTCAGACCTGTTTTAATTGTCTTGATTAAAAATTTCTTTACATTTAGTTCATACTAAAAATCTTTGTGCCAAATATTGAAACTGCGATATATTAAAATGTCTAATACAATTATTTACTAAATAATTTATAAAATAGTATACTCAGGAGAAAAATACTTTAGAGACGCATTTATCTTGACATTCTAAACACGATACGGTGATAAAAAATATAATTTTCCATTTAAAAAGTTGAAAGCAATTGAAAATCTCGAAAACCTGATTGTTATTTGTTTCAACCAACATACCATAAAATCGAGCAGGAAAAGTCTTAAAACTTTTCTAATTTAAGCTACTTCGTGAAATGTCAAATAAAAAGTTAGCTATTGTAGCCATTTTCCATGAACACCAAGATTTTGTTACTAAATCATTTATAAAATAGTAGGCTATGGGAGATGATATTTTAGAGACATAATTAGTTTGACATCCTGAATACGATACGATGATAAAAAATGTATGGTTCCACTTAAAAAAGTTGAAAACAATTGAATATCTCAAAAACCTAATTGTTATTTGTTTTTTTGAAAGCAGCACAAAATCGAGGAGAAAAGGTCCTAAAACTTTTCTATTTACAATTACTTCATAAAAATACAAATAAGAAAGTTAGCTGCTGTAGTGGCTTCCCATGAACACCCTGTTTGTAGGTTTATCTGAACTTTTTTACTTAAAAAAGTCTCTCCTACCTGGTAAGATTTGTTCCGCCTACTATTACTCACCGTGTATATAACCCACAAGAAAACTTGCGACAGGATATCTTCCGGAAAGTAAATACTCATTTTATGAATTAAATGAGAGTCATCATTTTTGTATTACCGTTAGTCGATTTAAAAAAGCAATTTCGCCGGTTCCTTAAATATTTTGTATAATAAGGGATTTGAAAATAAGCTTTTTCAGGTTTACATATTTATTTAGCTACCGGGTCATCGTACCCCGATCGATGAGCGTATTAAGTAGGTCATCGCTCGCTAGATTTGGCATACCGCATTGTCATTCATCCAAAACAGAAAATTACCTGAACGTAGGGCAAAAAATGCCAATTAATTTGAAGGTCGAGTAGTAATGGTAAAAGAACGTTTCCTCAAGTCTCAAATACCTAAGTTAACCTAATAATGAAAAAGCCTTGCCTTCATAAAATTTAATTAAAACAAAGTTTACTTGTTGTATACCGAGTGATCATTTTCAATCTGGAACATAGCACGTAAATGTCTACCCTTGATGATGACATTTTTAATCAAAGTCATATTTAAAGCATCAAAAAATTCATTATCAAGAGTAATCATGCTAATCTCCTATGTTCCGAATTCAATATGATCATCTGATATGTAGAACAGAAACTTGGTGGATTTTAATGGATGGTGGATTAATAAAGAAACCAATAGAATTCTCATGTTATTGTTCTCAATAAACTCAATATTTTTTCCTATACAGAGAGGTAGTGTAGATTAGAATAACTTGCTTAAGAACTTAAAATAGGTTACAAACATTTTCCTTTTTAAATATTTAAACGTTTTAAAGTAATTTTGTAAAGCCAGTCTGTTTTGCCGATTTATTTTTCCCTTTTTTTTCATTATTTCCAACTATGGAATTTTAGAATCCTTCCCAAAGTTTGTCTTCACATAATCGATTCAATACTGTTCCTCACATATGGGAGTATCTTGAAGAAAACAGATCATAGATACTGCTTCAAATACAACACGGTATAGATATATTTTAAATTCTTAAAACTATTTAAGATATTCGACAGCATTTAAGATTCTAACAATATGTACTTGTAATATCTATTAGCCAATATGAGATAATTTTAGAACAAGAAGAAATATCTTAGATACTAGAGCTTCTTATATCTCGATTACTTTTATGTTGAGTATCTCTTTGAAAAGTATCTTTTAATATATTTACAAAAGTATCTTGTATCTTGCATTTAAATACTTTCCAAAAGTATCTCTCCCACTTCTGCTCTTACTAAATACAAACCTTTATGATGAGTTCTGTTTATATTTTTTCATTTTTCTTTTTTAAACTATTGCAACAACATTGGAATAAAAAAATGATTTAAATATATCTAATTAATTAAGCTAAATCTATTAGCTAACACCATCAGTCAATTCAAGGTCTACCGGTATACTTTGCAGCACATTAACATCCGGCATTTTCAAAGCAAAACAGTTTTTATTGTTATTCATTTACAGCACAATTAACGAATGAAATGATGCCACATCATAATTAAAATGGACAGCGCTCTCTGACAATACAATTAGCGTCTGGTCTCCCCATTTACATAATTTAGTCATGGCGTACTCGGAATAACTTCGTTTTATTGTTGATACTAAGGTGTTAGCTTTCAATAAAACAAATAATTATGTGTGGTACGTAGCACTTAATAGTTTTTAGAGTACATGAGTTTCTATTTAGAACCGCTCGTTATTCTCTTGCGCCGGTAAGATGATGATGATGAGTTATTTATGTACGTATACTTAAATCAAGATGGCTGTTTTATGATCAACTCATCTGGTAACTAACCCTTTAACTGAACCCAGCTGTACTCTTTCTTGCAAATACCAACCAACACAACCCAGTTATACTCCTCCTTCCTTGATAGCATGTGTGCTTGCCTTCGCTTTTTAGCATGTGTGTCCATTTCTTTGTGTGTGCTGCAACGGACCCTGCACTTTGAAGAGTCTAATACCTTATACTCTTCCTCACAGCCGTTTCTCCTTACAAAATTTTATTGAACCAAAGGCAGATATATATACATTAAAAAAAAAGAAGCAACCACTGAGGTGACGGGCTCAATGAGCTTAACAAATTATGTTCCTTCACTAAAATAAAAGAGGAAGAAGAAGAAGAACCCTTTAACTAATTTTAAAGAGTTCATTTTGACTACAGTTCCGCTAGTTACCTGACTGGTTCTTTCATTGGATGATTTCTTTTCGAGCTCGGTCTCTGATCTATGTAGACGCAAGTTTGAGTAATAATAAAACGATTTAATTAGTTTACGGTTACAGTGTACGGGTACACGGGCTTTTAGGAGAACCACCATGTTAGAGTATTTTTTGACTAATGGCTTATTAAACATTCCCGTAGTTGAAGGGTTGATTAACCTAAGAAAGCAACACGATAGATAGGTACATGTAAAGTTGATTCATATTTTTAGTAGGCGAAAAATTTTGTGCTACAAAGAAATGTAGAAAGCTCCCTTAGGCCCAGTTTTACAATGACGGTTTAACTTTGAGCCGAAGCTTAAATCTTTCATAACAATTGTTCAAATAATCGTCGCTAAGGGTTTAAACCTCAGCTCAAAATTGAGCTGCAATTGTAAGACTGAACCTTAGAGTACGCTCTGACTTCTCATTTATATTGTCGTATTCACTGCGTAAACGAAAATATGTACATTTTTATTTCGTGTTATATCCAGGGAAAAGAATTCGACCCATTTATTCCGCGAACAATACGAAACTGTATAAGCCTGGTCCACAATAATTTCTGTGAAATGCGAACGCTCGCATTGTACTCCTTCTCTTCCTACTCAGTAACAATTTAATGCAACGGAGCCACGGAAAGATGGCAGGAGTAAATAGTACAATCGATGTAAAAAGCGCCCACTACTAAGTGGTCTAAATTCTTTTCCCTGGTTATATCTATGGATATGCTCGCAGTGCACTATTACCGGAATTTGTTCGTTGCATTACGTCATGTTTTCTTTTACCTTAATATGTATTTATTTCTGCATAACCCTTTTGTGTTTAACATATAAAATAGCGACATCTTACTATCGCTTTTTGACCTAACATTGCAGTAGGATAGACAAATTGAAGCGGGATTTGCTCCTAATGAGTCCCCCATGCAAGGCGGCCATGCTTGCTGTCAAAGCATAATGAAAGATTTTAGAAAAATTTTTGTGCAAATCGTTTTTGATTGCAGTGAGAACCTCGAGCAGCCTCTGGACAGCTTTTTCAGCCCTGCTTGGGGCTTCTTCAGCAGAAACGTAGCTCGACATTCCCACCGCAGACCAAAAACGACTTGCCCAATTTATTCGCAATTGCGATGTAAGAGTGATGAACATATAAAATAGCGACATCTTACTATCTCTTTTTGACCTAACATTGCAGTGGGAATGTTGAGCTACGTTTCTGCTGAAGAAGCTCCAAGCAGGGCTGAAACAGCTGTCCAGAGGCTGCTCGAGGTTCTCACTGCAATCAAAAACGATTTGCACAAAAATTTTTCTAAAATCTTTCATTATGCTTTGACTGCAAGCATGGCCGCCTTGCATGGGGGACTCATTAGGAGCAAATCCCGCTTCAATTTGTCTATCCTACTGCAATGTTAGGTCAAGAAGCGATAGTAAGATGTCGCTATTTTATATGTTCATCACTCTTACATCGCAATTGCGAATAAATTGGGCAAGTCGTTTTTGGTCTGCGGTGGGAATGTCGAGCTACGTTTCTGCCGAAGAAGCCCCAAGCAGGGCTGAAACAGCTGTCCAGAGGCTGCTCGAGGTTCTTTCTCACTGCAATCAAAAACGATTTGCACAAAAATTTTTCTAAAACTTTTGTGTTTGTTCGAAAACGTTTAACAGTGTTTTTTAGAATGATCAAGAGCGAGCGTGCATTTATGTAAATACCCATGTCGTTGTGCATTGCAAAATACATTGATTTACGATGCATCACATCCATTCAGATCGACGTTTGTACTTAAATGAAGATTTAAGAGCGCCTTTACTTTGATTTTAATTTTTAATAGCGACCGTGTTCTTGCTAAATATGTCCGTACGGTATGCTTCATGTCGCAGACTATGTATGCACAGACTGAGGCAAGTTTGCCTTTTATAGGGTTAACAATGCTGTAACCTCACGCATTCGTGGCTGCTAGTTATGGAATATTCGCACCATATAGAATCCGGCATCAATATATCGAGTTTCTCTGACATACATATATTTAGATGTATGCATCAGTGCTCGCGAAGAAAATATATGGGTCTGCAATAAGTAATCGATTATTATGAAACAGAGACAGTATATCTGCACATTCATTCAGTTCAAACTAAATGAAAATATTCTTAAAATTCTTGATAACGGAAGTAATGGATTCCTTTTTTGAAACATTGTTTTGTGTGAGAAAGAAAGAAAATTGTTTGATTTCAGATATCGTAAAAAGTAACATTCATAACGTTCTGAGAACTTTCAGTTATAATTTTATAGCTTCCTCTTATAATTGACTAAACATTTGGTTTTCTCTGAACTCCGTTAACGTAAGGAAGTACATAAAAATTGTTATACTTGAAAGATGCACATAAAAATGTTTGGGATAAATTGTTATCTTCCCCGTATAATGTTCGTCTCTGGTAATTTGTTGGCAACAGCTGAAGGAAGAATTACATTTTATGTGGATGTATACGTAGTATGCAGATCTTTCTTTATAATTTTTTGATCGGTAATGTAAATTTTTCATAAAACTCATCAATGCAAGCTTGGAGACTGTATATTCATTCACCATTTTCTCGACTTTCATTCCAATAGTATGATTCAATTATGAAAATCTTCTGCCCTTTATTTTTTATTTTTCTTAATATAAGTTTGGTAACCGTTAAATTCTTCCTCGTCTTAACGACCGAAGGGTTTCTTGCATATTTGATGCATGTTGAGCTTAGACCGTACTACTGAAAATATACAGTGCTTCTTTTTAACTGTGGCCATAGGGATTTACATGCGATAAACTTTGTCTCGTGTTAACTTTTGTTCGGCCAAAGATTTTAGTCAAGTTTCAATTCTAATAGTCAATAATTTGTGCTTTCTTAGTTTCAATATTTAAACATTAAAAGTTCAAATTAATAGAAGCAATAAATATTAACCGAGTAATTGAAGTTTGTTCTTGTCCGATGAAAATAGTAAGTAGAAAGTTTTTTTAATCTCAAACCGGACAGAAAAATGAAGGGAAACACACTCAACGTTTCGCTATAGATTTATAGCTTCGTCAGGAGTGAAAAAAAGTAAATAAACAAGTTGTCAAGAGAAACAAGTCGTCAAGAGAAACGAAAAGGTAACATGATTTTTAAACTAAACTACGAGTTGTTCGGAATAAAAGTAACGAGAACTAATTAAAGCAACTTAATTAATTGACAGATCTAAAGGGTTTTCCAATAAGGTCGGGTCGATCTTGGCAGGCTGCGGCGGCAATGTTGTTTTAGCGACGTCTGTCAAATCTGTTGTTTATTATTCTGTCACTGATGCCAAATCACCATGGCAAGTTACACGACTGAGCAACACGTCCAAATGATAAAACTTTATTATCAAAACGAGTGTTCGTTTGCGCAAACGTTGCGCGCGTTGCGCCCATTTTACGGCAGACGGGGTGGCCCTTCAAAGTCGACCCTCCAACGCTTGGTGGCCAAATTCGAGAAGACCGGCTCGGTAAATAATCAGCGAACACCCGTACGTCAAAAGAACGCCAGATCGGCCGAGAATATCGCCGCTGTCCGTGAAAGTGTGCAGGAGAACCCGAGGCAGTCAATTCCTCGCCGTGCACAAGAACTTGGCCTTTCGCAGACTTCAGCTTGGAGAATTCTGCGTCGGGACTTGGGCCTGCACCCGTACAAGATCCAACTGACCCAGGAGCTCAAAGTCAATGACCATACACAACGCCGTTTGTTCGCTGAATGGGCTTCGGAGCGTTTGGAAGAGGACCCCAGTTTTGGCCAGAAAATCATCTTTAGCGACGAGGCGCACTTTTGGATGAACGGCTATGTTAATAAGCAAAATTGCCGTATATGGGACGACACCAACCCACACGAGGTTCAGCAGGTGGCAATGCATCCACAAAAGGTTACCGTTTGGTGCGGATTTTGGGCCGGCGGTGTCATTGGTCCGTACTTCTTTGAAAACGACGTTGGTGAGGCCATTACTGTCAACGGCGAGCGCTACAGATCGATGATAACCGATTTCTTTTGGCCCGAATTGAACGATATGGACGTGGACGACATGTGGTTCCAGCAGGATGGCGCTACGTGCCACACAGCGAGCGCCACGATGGACATTTTGCATGAACGATTTGAGGGTATGGTTATTTCTCGCGGAGGTGACGTGAATTGGCCACCAAGATCGTGCGATTTGACCCCACTAGACTTTTTCTTGTGGGGTTTTCTGAAGTCGCAGGTCTACGCCAATAGCCCGCAATCGACCGATGCCCTCAAACTCAACATAACTCAGGCCATTGCTCAAATTCAGCGGGATCTATGCGCCAGAGTCATTGAAAATTGGGTCTCACGGATCCGTGCCACCCTGCGAAGCCGCGGCGGACATTTGAACGATATCATCTTCCGTTCATAATGGCACATATGGGCCTTTCAAATAAAAAAAGTATTTCGTTAATTTCTCACACACAGCTTGTTTTATTCTATTTCAACATCGACCCGACCCTATTGGAAAACCCTTTATATCTTGTTTTAAAGAGTCCAAAAAACTACAAAATATGTCATTTAAATTTTCAAAGTCCGTACGTTTATTAATAGAATTTCCAGACATTTTAATTTTACACATTTCTATGAAACGTCTTTTAAAAATATTAGATTCACTGTACAAAATGTCAGTATTATCAAAATCAAAATTATGATTATTTACTAATGAATGCTCTACAAGCATTGAATGATTTTGATTATTTTTTTGAATATGATATTTATGTTGGTCTAAACGTTTTTTTAAATTTTGGCTCGTTTCACCTATATAAACAGAATTACAATTTGAACATTTGATTTCATAAACCACGTTAGGTTGTTTTAATTTCGGTATTTTGGTTTTTAAATTCGAAAAAATTAAATTTAAATTAATCACAGATTTACTGGCTAAAATTAAATTATGTTTTTTGAAAATGTGTTTAAATGTATTGTGTAATGGTTCAATATAAGGCAAAGATATGTATTTATGATTCGAAGTTTGTCTAATGTTTTTAGAGATATTTGAATTTTGTAAGTATTTAATACGATTTTTAATTACTGATTCAATAAGATTTATTGGATAAGAATTTTGAATAAGAGTTTTCTTTATTAAATTTAAGTTATCATAAATGAAAACTTTATCAGAAAGTAAAATAGCTCGATCAGTTAATGAAATAATAGTTGCAATTTTATAATTTTTAGGTGAGTACGAGTGAAAATTTATGTACCTACCTGACCAGGTAGGTTTATGAAACCAATTAGTAATTAATTTATCATTCTGTCTGATAATATTTACATCAAGAAAACTCAATGAATTATTATTTTCTTTTTCTACTGTAAATTGTAATCTATTATGAAAAGAATTAAATTTATTTAAAACAAAATCTACCTTATCAGAAGGCAAAATCAATAAAATGTCATCTACATAACGAAAATATAACGTTAAATCGAATGATAAAGAGTTAATAACAGATTTTTCTAGTTCTTGCATAACAATTTCAGCTAAAGCCGGAGATAAAGGAGAACCCATTGCTGTACCAAAAATCTGTTTATAAAATTTATCATTGAAAGCAAAATAAGATGTTTCAAAACATAAATCAACTATTTCTAAAAAGTTACCTTTGGAAATATCAGTAAAATCTTTAATCTCTAACCACCTATCATTTATACTTTTTAAAGCTAAATCTTTAGGAATGTTAGTAAATAAAGAAATAACATCTAAAGAAATTATAATGCAATTATTTGGTACAGTTATTTGTTTTAATTTTTCTACGAGTTCAAAAGAATTTTTTATAAAATATTCTGATTTACTAGTAACCTGAGTAATGATTTTTGAAATAAATTTAGATAAGAAATATGGAGAAGAACCAATAGTGGAAACTATAGGACGAAGAGGTGTATTAGGTTTATGAATTTTTGGAATGCAGTATAATTTAGGAAATATGGGATGTTGTACTTTAAGAGATTTAGCAACAATATTACTAATTTCAACGGATTTCTCTATCTTATTAATAATACTGAAAGTTTTACGTTGATAAGATTCGGTGGGATCGTTAGCTAATTCTACATATGTATTATTATCAGACAGCATAGTTTGAACTTTTGAAAAATAATCAGTTTTATCAATTAAAACAGTTACATTGCTTTTATCAGCTGTAGTAACAATAATATTAGGATTATCTTTAAGAAATTTTTTACAAGACAAAACATCTCTAATAAGAATCTTATACTTTGATTTTTCAAAAGTTTTATCAATATTTCTAATATAATTTAAAAAATTAGAACAAAATTTATTTCTTATTTGTATTTTTGAAGGTGAATCTAAAGATTTAATACCAAACTCTAGGCTACTTAATAGTTTTAAGAAATCTACTTGTTGTTTATGAAAATAAGGTAATGAAAATTTTTTGCCTAAAGCGAATATGTATTTTAAATTTGACGGAATCTCAGTGTTTGTATAATTTACAAGCCACTTATTTATTATATTTTGATCAAATTTAATGTAAAAATTTTTATCTCTAATAGAAATAAGATTATCTAACTTTTTAATCTGTGTTAATCGAATTTTATTAAAATACCTTTCATTTTTTTGATTTTCAAAATTTAGAAAATTAGTCAATGTGATATTATCAAGAAAATTACTTAACTGACCTAAGGTATAATCTAATTTCCAAGTTAATTTGGCAAGAACTTTGAAAGTTACCTCTATTTCATATGAAAGAATTTTATTAGCAAAATCTGATACGTATCTGTCAATTTTGTGACATGACATATCGTACGCTCTTTTTAAAGGTTCAATTATATGACGAGGGAAAACTCCCTCTTTCCTACATTTAAGTAAAAAGAGCTTACGATTTTTCATTCTAGTAATTTTAATTAAAGTATTAGAATAAATTTTGCACAGTACCTTATTTTGGTGCCCGTAGTGAAACTCTTATCTAAATTTATTTCAAAAATCATTACTCAGGTTACTAGTAAATCAGAATATTTTATAAAAAATTCTTTTGAACTCGTAGAAAAATTAAAACAAATAATTGTACCAAATAATTGCATTATAATTTCTTTAGATGTTATTTCTTTATTTACTAACATTCCTAAAGATTTAGCTTTAAAATATAAATGATAGGTGGTTAGAGATTAAAGATTTTACTGATATTTCCAAAGGTAACTTTTTAGAAATAGTTGATTTATGTTTTGAAACATCTTATTTTGCTTTCAATGATAAATTTTATAAACAGATTTTTGGTACAGCAATGGGTTCTCCTTTATCTCCGGCTTTAGCTGAAATTGTTATGCAAGAACTAGAAAAATCTGTTATTAACTCTTTATCATTCGATTTAACGTTATATTTTCGTTATGTAGATGACATTTTATTGATTTTGCCTTCTGATAAGGTAGATTTTGTTTTAAATAAATTTAATTCTTTTCATAATAGATTACAATTTACAGTAGAAAAAGAAAATAATAATTCATTGAGTTTTCTTGATGTAAATATTATCAGACAGAATGATAAATTAATTACTAATTGGTTTCATAAACCTACCTGGTCAGGTAGGTACATAAATTTTCACTCGTACACACCTAAAAATTATAAAATTGCAACTATTATTTCATTAACTGATCGAGCTATTTTACTTTCTGATAAAGTTTTCATTTATGATAACTTAAATTTAATAAAGAAAAGTCTTATTCAAAATTCTTATCCAATAAATCTTATTGAATCAGTAATTAAAAATCGTATTAAATACTTACAAAATTCAAATGTCTCTAAAAACATTAGACAAACTTCGAATCATAAATACATATCTTTGCCTTATATTGAACCATTACACAATACATTTAAACACATTTTCAAAAAACATAATTTAATTTTAGCCAGTAAATCTGTGATTAATTTAAATTTAATTTTTTCGAATTTAAAAACCAAAATACCGAAATTAAAACAACCTAACGTGGTTTATGAAATCAAATGTTCAAATTGTAATTCTGTTTATATAGGTGAAACGAGCCAAAATTTAAAAAAACGTTTAGACCAACATAAATATCATATTCAAAAAAATAATCAAAATCATTCAATGCTTGTAGAGCATTCATTAGTAAATAATCATAATTTTGATTTTGATAATACTGACATTTTGTACAGTGAATCTAATATTTTTAAAAGACGTTTCATAGAAATGTGTAAAATTAAAATGTCTGGAAATTCTATTAATAAACGTACGGACTTTGAAAATTTAAATGACATATTTTGTAGTTTTTTGGACTCTTTAAACAAGATATAGATCTGTCAATTAATTAATATTATATATTAAAAAAAAAAAAAAAAAGTAGCTTTAATTAGTTCTCGTTACTTTTATTCCGAACAACTCGTAGTTTAGTTTAAAAATCATGTTACCTTTTCGTTTCTCTTGACGACTTGTTTCTCTTGACAACTTGTTTATTTACTTTTTTTCACTCCTGACGAAGCTATAAATCTATAGCGAAACGTTGAGTGTGTTTCCCTTCATTTTTCTGTCCGGTTTGAGATTAAAAAAACTTTCTACTTATTAACCGAGTAGGTCAAAGTCAATTTGTAATTAACGTCAGCGTTCCAGAAACTGCAAACGTCACGAAAGTTTTGTGAACGGATAAATATTATCATTTAAAATTACTAAAAACAGGCGTCAATTTAAATAAAAATTAACGTAAACGAAACAATTTCGACTCTTTCTTCAGCGGTGTAAACAGACATTTTTGTTACATTTGTGTTCTGATGTCATGATGTGGACAGCACGATGATAAATTAATTTTTAACGTTGACCTACTCGATTGATTTGTTTTTGAATAATTTCAACTTTTAATCGTAAAATAATTAAATTAATTACACGCCTGCTATTCTGGTAGTGTGTATTTTGTAATAAATTGTATAATCGATTATTAAAAACTGAAATTCGCCCAAAGTCTTTGGCCGAACAAAAGTTAACACGAGACAAAATTTTCCCCATGTAAGTCCCTATGGCCACAGTTTAGAAAAGCACTGTATAAGATAAAGTCGAAATCCATGTTTAGTTTCAAAACTTACTTTTTTATACTCCTCAACTTTTGTATGATGCTTTTTGTGTTTGACATTGGAATAGAGTCGTGAACTAACTCTGTATATACAGGGTGATTCAGAATAACTGTTCGACCTGTTAGGAGCCTATTCACTAAGGTTATGCAAGTACGAAATTGAGATTTAACACGTTTTCCCTCGGACCCTTCGGCTTCAGCTGTCAGTATCAAGAAAATTAATATATTTTTCAGTCAAGCTAAGTAAACGTTTTGAATTTCATAACAAGAGTTGATAAAAAAAAATATTTTAAAAATCACACGGTTAGAATCTCAAATCGTTTATTTCGTTTGCATAGTAAGTTGTACTTTGTCAAGTCTTAGTTTCACATTGAAATTGCACCATGAGAAGATATAGCAGTACTTCTACAAAGAAATCCTAAATGGGAACCTGTAACCTCTCTATGACAAAAAAGCGACAAAAATCGTAGCAACTTCGCCGCTAACTGCCTGGCCACACGCATATGGTTTATTTCTCGTTTCTGATCAGACTGTTAAGCCTGCAAAATAAGAATTATTTCCATTTTTTCATTATTTTTAAGTAATTAACAGTTAAAGTATCATACATTTAATATCAAAATACTTCAAATGTCCAAGTCTTTCCGACTGCAACCTTCAAATTTGTTTGAAGATAAGATAAATTAATTTATGTTTTCTCATGTTAATCCCTACGTCCTAATGGCAGACGGACATACTGTATATAAAAAAGAATATGTTGAATAAGTACATAATAAAATTCTGTGTTATACATATCATAATGACTTGTCTAGCGTTGACCCTTGAAAACCATTACAAACAAAACAAAAAACAACCAATTTATTAATAATGTACTTTGTCAGACTTTGAATAAATTACAAAAATCATTCTTGAAGTTGTCCAAATAAATTTGAAATAAAAAAAAAATCAGAATGTACTGAGTAAGCAACATTTTTCTACTTAATCACTTCCATTAGAATTTCCAGAATATCCTTTTCTCTTTGCTTCCTTAGTTTTTCCAAAATTTAATTTAATTTAATTCATAACGTCTCATGGTCTCTTCCTGAAATATTTTATTTTAATTTCCTTTTCTCTTTTGGCTTTGATTTTCCGTCAGAATTAATTATAACTAGTTCTTATAATGTAGTTTTTTTTTAGTCCATGTGGTTTCACACTTTCTTTTATTTAATCGATTCTGTTTTGTGTGTCGGGATGTTCAACATTACACTTATTGCTGTTACTGCATGAACTGTTACCGCTACTAGTTGGTTCTTCACCAAAACTTATATCCATTTGTTCATAATATTTTGGAATTTTCAAAGCCCCTTCTCCAGTCTGTCTCCACAATATTTTAATATATGAGGAATATAAATTTGAAAATTTCTGTCTATCCTTCTCTCTACCAATTATAGCTTACCAACATTAAAACCTTTGCCACTCAATTCACCTGCTATGCTTGCCCACAGATCGTTTTTATGTGTTTTTTTATGGTTGAATGCATCGTCCATATTTTCTCATAAATCTAATAGCGCTCTAATGTTGCCTCGTGATCCTCTCGACTTTTTACTTCGGGGCTTTTCTATAGTTTACGTACTCTTGTAACTTTTCCAGATCATTTTCTGTTGGCACCTGTTTTCTAACATTTTCCAAATCACCATTAGTATAATTTTGATCTGAAAAAAATGGTGTGGATAAATAAAAACTTGTTTGATATTTTACTGCGAATGCGAACTTAGTACAAACTTTTCTGAGACCACTTCTATCATTTTTTATAACAATTCAATTTTCCGAAATTCAAAGAACAAGACAACAAATCCTTCAAATTAACTGATAACCAAAGCGCGAACGAAAATTTACCTTGGGTTATCGCTCACGTGTAGCGTCGCATCGTTCACACTGCGAGCCGTTGACTTGACAAAGTTCTGACAATACCCAATCGCGAGATTTGGTGGCAGATGACAAGATGTTCAATGCATTTTAATTAAATGTTAATGATGTATAATTTTAATTTGTTTTACGGGTCTTAAGAGATTGCATTATACCATATTTTAATTAAGCGCGATAACCCAAGGTAAATTTTCGTCCGCGCATTGCTGATAAACACACTTCAGCTTCAGCTTCAAAATTTCGACGTTTGTTTGCGGAAAATATGGGTTAATTTTCTAGCAATTTATTATCGAGTCGCTTATTAACGACTCTCACAGTTACATAATTAAAGAGTTGAGTAAGGAAGCAAGAAAGCTGAAAGCCTGTGTTGGAATTTCCAAATGAATTATTTGGTGTTTGTTTTATTATGATTGATTTTTGAATCATTTTCACCAGTTTTCTTAGAAATTTATTTAAGTATTAAAAGAAAGTACAGATTTTTATATCTGCTTTTTAACTAAAGCTTTAACCAAGCCATTTATTATCAACTTAAAAACGCAGAGAACCAGTATCAATACAACTTCAAAAGTAAACACTTTAAGCGGTTTTTAATCTTCTTTGGTCGCGACAATTAATTAACCGAAAAGTTTTAGAATTAACCGCTTTCATTGATTTCTTTTATGTTTTAGGGGAAATTGAGTTTTAATTTTACGTGGCGTTTTTTTTGTAATTTCTAGATGCAACCGCTTTGAGTAAAAGTTCGTCATAAATCCTTCGGAACTCTTTGTCATCTCAGATTATCTGTGTGTGAAGCGGTGTCGTTATAATTCAATTTACTAGGACGACAGTTATCCCGCTTTACCTTTCCAGGACGTAGTTCGGTACCGGCGGTAAACTCGGCTCATCGAATATCGATATAGATTTAATATGTTTAGCTTGTTAGATGGGATTAGACTAGCTGATTGGTTGTCAAGGTAACGGCACAGGAATGAACGATGACATTAGCGGAAGTTGATCTGTACCGAACTGAGCGCTTGAGCAATCATGCGTACCGCCATTGTTTGTTTAGACCGGATGTGTTTTTGTACTAGTAATGAATTTTATAGGGTGCGCCAGTCGTACTGCACATTCTCTTAATAACTTCATATTGAATTAACGCTGCCAGTAAAGCGCAAGTTAAAATTTTCAGAGCCGAATTCGTTTTTATTTTTCCAAGCCCGGCGCATTTTTAAAAAATGAAATTATTGTATTAACGTCAATCACATCACTACATGAATATCCGTTCGGAATATAATTTTATTCCTGCAACAGTTTTAACTTGTTGTAATTCATTTTGACAGCAGAATAATAGAATTTTTTTAATTTAGCACTGGCAGTTCTGAAATATCTAGTTCCAGTAAACAAATTAGTTCGCACAAAAATAATAAATTAGTTCATGCATTTACCAATACTGGCAAGGAAACTACGTGTCCAACGAAATTTTAATTATTATGGTTCAGGAATCTTTTAGAACGCTCTCTAGTTGATGTTACTCTCTACGGTATTTTCAGTAAAAGTGGTAAACCGTACAATGTAACATCGATTAAAAACTATTTGAACCTTTTTTGTAAATTTATTACATAAAGTTTCAGTGAACAAGGAATTATATTAAATATAAATAATTAATAAAATAAGAAACTTTGTTGCAGTGATATTTTTTTTTGTTCTTCAAATTGTATCTATCGATCCAGAAAAATATATTCTTATTTTTAATGCTGTCATAGCTATTTATGCTATAAGTTTTTAAACATTCAACGTCAATTTGCCAACAGCAACATATTGCATACAAAAATGTCAGGACAACGGCATTGATCATGTCCGCGTCTGGGATGAAACAGGTATTTATTCCTTAAAAAGTATTCACATAGTATGTTGAATAAACTTGTTATGTGTAGTGTACCTATATTCTACAGAAACAGAGTTACTATCATTACAAATACAATACGTTACATAACCAGATATTATTTATTTTTGTAACGACACATTTTCATAATAATTGAAACACATTATCATTTAAAGCTGAAATGAAATTACTATTTATGTGAATTTGTAGGATACGTTTTTGCTTTTCGACCCGCAATTTGTCACACAATTTATTTTCACTAGTCGGAGTAATAGCTGACCGCACGATGCTCATGAGATAATTAAACATCTTCTAGATTACAATGTCAGTTTGACTACCCCATTGTTTAAATTAGACCCCAAATAAACATGACTAAGACGGGATCCCTTAAACGAGTTAATGGAACGTGGTTTATATTGGGGTCGCCGGCGTTCTCCAGTCGTCGCAACACTTGAAGCACTTCACGTAATTTACAGGAAGAATGTCCGACATATTCAGTCTGATTCATGGTTGCCGAATGATAGGTGGTACATACAATGGGTGATATTTATTTGTGATTTCCGCTAAAGAATTGCAGTTTGCGCAATAGTTTTTGGCCTTATATTCAGTCTATTGAACATGCTTACAGGATTCAACACGTTATTATGATTCCATCAATAAAGTTCTGAGGTAGATGTGATTGGCTCTTTTAATTTCCTGTCCCTGTTTATTAATGTTTTATTACATCACTGCCTTTAAAGGAAATATTACTTTAGAAAATATGTATCAGATAAATAAAATAAATATGAAAAGGAGTAATATAAAAAACAATTCCAAGTTTAAAATATGATCTTCTGAAAAGTCCAAAACAATTTGATAAACATTTTCGATCTCTGTGTAGATGATCACTGGGTAAAATAATATAAAAGCTTCGGATTTCTTAAGCGAGTGTTAAGAACTGGCGATATTTGAATTACATTAATGCAAATGGTAGACACAAATTTATTTTTTTGTAGATAAGACAAGAAAAAAGTGGACTTACAATTAGTCTGAATCATTGACGAAGAGATGATAACTTCCTAGTGCAATCTTAAGTTTAAAAGAGTTTTATTTCAATTCGCATCCTTATTCATCAAAAGTCCTATGCAATTAAATTAGTACTCTCGTGACAACATAAAGAAATATGATTATTGGTCTAAATGACTTTCAATTCTATTTATTTCAATATTGGGTAGGGGACCTGTTTGGTATGTGGACCCTTTTTGTGGTTTGAGCGATTCCACAATTTCACTGAAGATGAATGTTCCTTCACTCCGGACGAAGCTATTAAGCTATAACGAAACGTAAAGTGTTTCCTTCCCATTTTACAGTGTCCGTCCAACTATTTCCTCAATACTTTTAACATTTAGATCAGGCGTTGGCGTGGTAGGGGAGCATGACTGGGTGTATCCCCTTTCTTCGCAATATTAGTTGCGCGCTAATCACTACCAATGCGACATGAAAATTTTTGTGACTACCATGAGGTCATACTTTTTTGTTAATGGATTCATTCAGACGTCGGAGAGAAAAGATACTACGAACTGACTTTTTTCGGATTTATGTGCTCACGTTTGATTTAGGTATACGAGGGGTTGTTTTAAATTCCCGGACTACGGCGGCTTTCAATTTTAATGTAATTTTTCATTATATTGTTTTTTAGTCACATACTTTCGTAACCAGTTCTAACATCTGTTAATTTGTGTTGCCAAGTGTCAAAATGAACAAACTAGAATATTGAGCAGTTATAAAACTCCTAAAGGAAAAGCTCCAAACATTATTACTCAAGTTATTAGTATATTAGTGAATGGTGAAAATTGTTAAAGCTTGGTCGAGAATCACTGGATGATGGATCCTTTTGGAGCTCGGCCTGTTGATGTGATCATTTCCAAAGTTATTGGAAAAACTAAGTTCGTACTGGAAGATGGAAGATTAAAGAAACGATAATTAGCAGCATTATTGGGAATTTCAGAAGCCACGGTTTTCAGAATTCTAAACGAATACCTTGGAATGATGAAGGTTAGCACAGGATAGAAGATAGAAGAAGATGAAACCTGGGTCAATCATTTTGATCCTAAGTTGAAAAAAGAATCGATGCAATGGCATATTAAGGGCTCCAGTCCTCCCGAGAAGTCACTACTTTTGCACGAAAAATAATGGAAACATTTTAATGATTATCTGAAGAAGAGTAGTACGGTAACAGGAAAGTATTGTGCAATTCATCGCCTCAGATTAAAGTGAAAAGGCGCGGAAAACTAATGCAAGGTGTCTTATTGCTCTACGACAATGCAATATCTGCCTTATGGTCCAGACCTAGCCCCCCCTGTGACTAATTCTTGTTTCCAAATCTCAAAAAAAAGAAACTCAAGCGGAACAAAGTTTAGCCACGATGTTGAACATATAGCGGCTGTTAAAATGCATTTTACAGACAAACCATTTGTAATGGATTAGAGATGTTGCTGAAAAGACTTAATACTTGTAACCAAAAGTAAGGATATATACAGAGTGATTTGTTAGCCTCTTTACAAACTTTGTCAAATTAAAGTATATTATGTAGATGTAATTTTATGAAAAAAACATCAACGTGGGTCCGAATTGCTTTTGTTTGAAAGTTATATTGATTCTAGTTTTTCATTTACTGAAAATTATTTAATAACAAAAATTATGTATTATAATTCTACAGACATCTAAACATTACAAGACCAGATGGTTTTGCTACCCGCGCTTAATGAAAATTTCTTAATATCTACGAGAAATTTTAATTGTTTAACATTTTTACAAAATCTCTTTCTTGGGGAAATTTCTTGCCCTGCTTTACTAAGTGATATTAAGTTAATTGTCCCTCGAATCGCAAGCAGATTTCCTGTTATCTTTTATTATGATATCCATCCCAAATACTTTCCATCATTTATACTCTCCTCTGATAACTTTTTTCAGACTTTATAATGATATTTGCTCTTATCCTGTTTTCGATATACACTTGCTTGCAATAAAATCGCGTACACCTTCAAAATAAAGTAGTCGAGTTTTCACCTTTTTTTTTGCTTTGTAAATGGGTATTTTGAGAATTTTGTCATGTTTCGAAACATACAGGTTAGGAACAGCCGTTGAAATTATTACTATTTTACCTGATAGGAGTCAGACAGTAGCTATTCAATAAATATCACGACATTCCAAATATTTAACGGCCCATAAATGTAATGTAATTTAATCGAATTACAATTGTCGATTGTTTATGTCTATTAATATATTTTTCTTAACACTTGTCAAGACTAGAGTACAGGAAAATTTATTAAAATATGGAATCCCTTGCGGTTTATAATGGATTTTTTCTTAATTCTGCATGTTAAAGTTGTTTACCATAAATGTTACTTCGAGTTTGCAAGAAGGTGACTGTAACAAACACGTGAATAATAGTTCTGCTTTATATTGGTTGTTACAACAGCTTAATTGGTCAGACGTCTGGTTAGTGTTTGAGAGGACTTGAGTCTCTGTTACTGCGGTATTTTTCTGCCAAAATATTTTGTATTCCTTGCAGACGAAACTAATTTCTTTCTTGAAGTTACTTTTTTCTTTGAAATTTTGACATCATCGTGTACTTGTGTAAATGGACGTGAGGGAGTAGCGAAAAAGGTGTTAAATCTAACTTCGCATTTTTTTCTGTGCACTTGTCTACTTGAGAACCCCAATGCAATCTAATCGGCTTGCAGCAAGTTTTAAAATAAGCAATGATACGTTAATTGTGTCTGCGACGACTGTTTTGTGCGTGACAGCTTATGAAATAGCAACTTAGTTGTTTTACACTGTTATTCGGACAATTTAAAGTCAAAACTCAGACCGCGCGATGTCGCGACTGAACTATTTCTCAGAGCCAGAAATTCGTTAACAATTTATAATTCGAAATCGCTTCGATTCCAAATGGTTTTGTTCTTCGCATGTATTTGAAATTTTGAACATTCCAATATGCATGTACCTACATATTTTAGCTACGTTCACTCCATTTATTCTTTTCGTACTTTTGTCTCACTTCTACTTGTATCAAGAGCGAGACAAAACTGTGAAAAGAGTAAACGGAGTTGAATAAACGAATGCAGCTTTTATTTCATGGTAATTATAATGTAGGGAGAAGTATTAATGGTAGGCACTTATTGGACGGGGTATGTTTAGTTTTATAGTACCTAATATACATTTGCAATCATCTTAATCGAGACCGTTGCAAGCTGATCGCACCTTCACTGACGTTGGCAGTAAGGATCATAATACTGTCGAATTTCCTCAAGAATTGTAAATTCCATCCAACACAACTTTCTGTCCGTCTAATCTGTCATATTTTATATTTGTTATTTTTGACAAAAATTTGTGTCATCTTCCTTGTTGGTTAATTCCGATATGTTTTCTTGAATTTATTAATGGAATCTAATTATTTGCGATTAAGGAGATTATGCATGCACATACACATTCACATGCGTTTATTAAATTAGTGGAATTACCTTCGTCTGTATTAATAAACATGAGCCATTAACAGTGCTACATAATGAAGTTCTTTATGATTAAAGCGACGACGAAAACATGGATCCTTTATTAGCCCTTGTTTACCAGCTGCAAACATACGTCCACAATGTGTAAAGGGTTTGACCGTACAAGTAAATCGATTTGCATCCACGACGACACAAAAGGGACGTACAAAGTGCAATCTTTCTTACCTGATCGCTTTTTCATTGAAGTTGCGAAATCAACTTTTGTAGAGAAACCAATTTCACAACACGATAAAGAATTATATGAATATCCCTGCTGCGATGCACTTCTTCGTATCTGCCTCTCGCTTTCTGTCAGGCGAAATATACGCAAGGAAATATTCTAATATTGAAAAGTACGACTTGTTTCTAACAAATTTAAAATGAGAGAGGTATTTTTATTAAAATATGAGAATTCCGAAAACTCTAGGAGTATTAAATTTGAAATTTGTACTGCGTAGAATGTCAAAGGTGGGCTATAATTATATTCTTCTTTAATCAGTTTCTTAAATTAAAGTTAATTGTCAATGAATCATTCAGAAATTCAAGTCTCTTTGTAATATTTGTTAAAGAAGAGAGAGCTGAAAACATATTAAACTTAAACCTGAAATTAACGACGGCGGTGCTAGATTTCACGCTGAACAAATATGTGTTTTATAGAACTGTGTTCAAAGTGAAAGTGATATTAGGCCCAGAAATTTCCAATTCTCTAACAAAGCGGATTATTTTGTTTTATTATGTTATTCTTCGCGCTTCCATGTTTGCCCTGTATATTAATTGAATTTCTATGTTTTTACAGTCGCGTTCCGGGTTTTTGCGTTGTAATATATCAATAGAAATGAGGCAGGATGTAGCGAAGAGGAAGTAATAATCGGATTGCCATGTTTAGTATACGCCCGTATACGAGGACGTTAGTATTCAACCGTTTTAACACCGTTTATGCCTGATGAATAATAAGATTGTAATGTTTACACGTTTTTAAATGCATTGCACGACTCTTCCTTCTGAATTGCTCTGGTTGTTTGAAAGAAAAAGTTTTGTGAATTTTGTGCGGTTGAGAGTTACGGATTTTACTGTAGTTGATTCATTTGTATGTACAATTCATACATTTTTAGAGACCATTCATGAATACAAAAATATTTATTGTAAATTCCGTTCAATATTAATAAAATTTTATCTTAAATTAAATAGAAACTAATACAGAAATTAAATAGAAACTAATACAGGTGTTGTAAACAGTTATGATATTCAGTAGGTATGTTCGTTTTACATTTGACTCAGATAAGTAAATATCATAAGTGAGGTGAGATTTGCTGAGTTAAAATGTTCTTGAAAGAACAAGTTACTTTCACTGACATCGCGCAAATGTCAAATTAGATATTCGGCCATTATATACAGATGCATCTGAAGCTCACAAAATCTCATCAGCGCGTGTGTAAAAATACATAGAAATTTCCAAGGTTACTGAGAACCGCTAAGTTACTCTGAGTTTTCTTGTAAAGAGAAGACACCTAATAAGTCACCTCCGAATAGTCATCACCAGAGAAAAGAGTCCGGTCCACCTGTTCCGCGAACGGTACGAAAACTTTTTTCTGTTGGCCGTGCCTTATTTAGGGCTCATTTTGCCAGTTACTATAGTTTAATTAAAGCTGGGTCAAATATTTGTGGACAAACACAGACAACCACGGATTGAGCAGGACTCGAACCTACACTGAGTGCCCGCGGTTTCTGACTCAGCCAGTTAACCGCAGAGCTACTCGCCAGCCCCAATACGAATACTTAGTATAGACAAAAGCAGCCAAGTTTGCAGTAACGTCATGAACATGAACACAAAGCACGTTTATAGTATTCCAAACAAATTAGATTAGGTTTAATTTTTTTGTGAAACTCTATTAAGCAGCCTAAAAACTACAAAGATGCAGACCAATTTACAAACATTTTCGGAGTATCATATAATATGGAATCTGGAATGCTCCGATATAATGCGTTTAAGAAAAGATTTACATATACAAATAAAGTAAACATTTTATATTTAATCACTCTCACTATCTTCGCTGTTAGTGCTAGAATCATTATTTACTGCTATGATTAACGGATGAATGTCTTCAGTATCAAATGCTACGTCTGTGTCCCAACATTTTTTAATATTATCAGTAAGAGTAATAGTATTCGCCCCCACTTCTGGAGTTACATGGTTTAACGCCTCCTTCCACATATTCCCAGCTTTTACCTAACCATATCCATCTCGTCCAACATGTCTGTTATAATATGTTTTACAAACACCCTAAAAGTTTTCTAGTGATATGGTGGCAACCTTAGATCATGATGTTCATATTCTAAAACTAATTTGTCAACTTTGTACGTTTTCACAGGCTTATTGCTGAAACAGGACCATCACTAATATTACTGAATAATTTGTAATAATTACCAATTACTGTGGCACTAATTCCAACAGCTCCAGTCTCAGCAAAGAATCCAATGACCAAGAACTATTAGGACATTTGTCGCTTAAACTGCTTTGATAACTGACATTGCCCCTAATTATCAAAGAAAGTAATTTTTAATCATTAATCATTTTAAACATTAAATAAGTTCACTGAGACGAAACAATAAGAAAGTGAATAGAATTTAAGAAACTTCTGCACTCAAACTTGCTCAAATACCTTAACCACAAATGTCAAAATCACGAAGTCGTACAAATAGCCCATGTATAAATGTGTAATTAGTGTCCTAACTTTTAAACATAATATTAAATTATCATTTACAAATGCTCTACAAATGCCCAAGTAATTTATTGTATTTTGCTTCCATTGAATTGGTACGCAATACGTTACTAACAGCGTAACTGATAACTTAGCTCTCTTTACTCGGATATCCGCCTCGCCCACAATAATTTCTGTGAAGCGCGAATATGAAAAGGCTTGAGTTCTTTTCCCTGGTCATCACTCATCACAAGAAAAGTGGTATTTTTCAAAGAAACGAAATCGTTTAGTACTAAAAAATTCTTTATTTGTCTCTATTTTAGTTTCATTTAAAATTTTCATAACTACCGTTTCTAACAAAATATTTATCAAGCATAACAAATACTTGCTTAATTTATAATTGCGCACCCAGGAGTATCGACCTTTGGGAATCGATTAAAGTATGTTATTTTAGAATTTGTAATCTGTAATTATAATGTAAATTAAAAAAAAAACTATGTAAGTTATTTTTGAAGTTGGTTCTTGTCCGATGAAAATTGTAAATACAAAGTTTTTTTTAATCTGTAACCTTACATTTGTAGTTTCATGCTTTGACGAAGGTAAAAAAACTTACCGAAAACTCAGCCAGGAAAATAAAAGGTTTCTTTGCTGACCGTTTACCCGATAATTTAAAATAGTTTCTTAATTTAAATTGTGGAAAGTACGTAAGTAATAATAATAAGTAAGATAACACGATTATTTCAGAACATAGTTATTTTCGCGAACATGTATTTCCTTGATAATTATAAGGACTCAGACAAGTATCAAATAGCTACGTAGATTGTTTTCGGATCCATAATCAAAAATTTTTCACGATTCAGTGTGCCTTTTGTTAAAGATATGTCGATATTTTATTTCCCATGTAGGAGAAATCAATGTAGCGCGTAGGGCTATTGTGATTTGACCGGAAGTTGTCTGCAGACAGGAAGCGAGTGCCAGTCGATGGACTCGTTAATGTTGCCGACCAGGCAAGGCAAGCCCTCTTAAAAACATATGAAAAATGCTGCTATCATCTTGTCAAACTTGACTCAAATTCTGTTATAATGATTGATTTCATTTATGTGTAGCAATATGACATTTCTGCTTGCGATGTCTAGCAAAATTACTCCACTATAAAATTATATTCATCATGACGAACCCGCCTGAGATTATATTATAATACTTTTTTTATGTAGTGAATGTGACGTTGATATTTGCAACAATTATTTATTCTAATTTGAGTTGAATCACATTGCAATTGTCACAGGAATTAAGTTGCGGTAGTGTTGCCAGTTGTTGCTTTTTGCGGTTGTGTAAGTGTATCGCATTCAAGCGACAGTTGTAGGAAGTTAGCGCAATGATAACATATTAAAATCGTATTACTCTTACACATAACATTTCCGTTCTGCGTTCTCGACTTATAACAACAATTAAGTATGATGAATAATAAATTAGTATGCAATCACACGTGTCTATTTACTTGCAAGGATTCTTTTCGAATGTAATAAGCCAAAGGTGATTTCACAACAAATTTGCTTAAAAATATTTTTAATTGTCAATTGCCGGTTATTAAAATGAGTTTACAATTAATTTTAGTTATCACATATTCGCAAAACTTGAAAAATGTTTAATAATAATATAAATTTTTTAAATTTAATATAATAACTTTAAAATGTGTAATTCTTGTGTAGTCCTTTGGGTTAGAAAGGAGAATAGATCCTTCCCTGTATTTCCGCGTAATACTTCATGTGAAGGTTTGTCTTGCACAAGTGAATAATCTACGTTCAATGCTTTTACGAAGAAATTGTATTAATTAGTAATTCGTTTCGGTAAACAAAGAACTAAATAATTCCTAGATTGTAACATTAACTCTTTTCAGTTAAGCAGTTATTAACGTTTCACTATTTAAAAGCACATTATTTTTAACAACTGTGTCATTTGTTGGAATGTTAATTTTTTACTTGTACTTCGTATACTTTACTTGTAGTTTATACAGAGTGTCACTTAAGGCGGATTGTTTCATACCTCTCAGGTTATTAATTTTACGAGAAAATGTTTCAAATGAAAGTTTCACCGTATCATGTAGAGCATATTTTAAAATTATTTTGACGTATACAGTATTTAGTTTAGCTTGGGTGTTAGGTCACTTTATTCACGTTATTTTAAATGGAACATCGTATATACAGGGTCTCCCAAGTTGAGGGACATATTAAAAGTTCTCAGGGAAAGGAACATACAAACATTCTGAAAATTAATACACTGCCATAGGAGAAAGTGATTTTTCAAAATGAAATATTTTCACTTTGATATCACTTCCGGTTATACCGGAAGTTGCCATTAACTTTTTTATTTTAAATTGAATGCAATACTTTTTATTGCAAATTCTGATTCTAGACGTTATTCCAAGCAAAAGTTGTTAAGGCTTCCGTATTCTTAAATGGAACGGTTTTTGAGATATCTTCGAGTTTCTGAACTGCCTGCCTGTCAAGAAAAATCCCAGCGACATAAGTTCTTGCAAAAAAATGAATAAGCTTGAAAATATACAAACTAACGATATTTTTTTTCTTAATAGAATGCCATATAATTTTTACTATTATTGGGTGGGCTATTTAATTCTCTCTTCAATGATATAGCGTAGTCGATATCTGATGTTAATAGTTCTTTCAATATTTACATTTTTCATTGCGATTTTTAAAAATACACGAAATATTGAGACATTTGTTGTTTAGTTGCTATGGTTACAGAGCAAACAAAATGTTTTTTATCTTCCCCTAAGATGATTAAGTACTATGCGACATTCAAAATGTTAAAATTAATGAATAGATAAAACAGTGACATCCTCCGATCGCTTTTTGACCTGACTTTGCAGTAGGATAGACAAATTGAAGCGGGTTTGCTACATGATAAGTTTACCCCATGCAAGGCGGCCATGCTTGCTGTCAAAGCATAATGAAAGTTTTAGAAAATTTGTTGCAATTGCGAATAAATTGGTCAAGTCGTTCTTGGTTAGCAGTAGGAATTTCGAGCTTCGTTTCTGCTGAAGAAGCCCCAAATAGAGCTGAAACAGCTGTATAGAGGCTGCTCGAAGTTTTCACTGCAATCAAAAACGATTTGCAACAAATTTTGTTTAAAATTAATCTTCAAGAAGGTCTCTTACATAAAAAGAAATGATAGGTACGGATTTTACTCTTGCCTTGCATATTCAAGCTGACAAACCCTAAGAAGAGCCTTCTATTTATTGCTGTGAGTAGATGCATGTGGAGACAACAAGACGTATATCATCAACTGAAACACATTTCTAACTAATAAGTGAATTGGTGGAGGAGCACCAATCAGTTGACCTACTCAGTATCTTCCTTTGACGGCATTTTAGGGTTTCATAATTCGTTTAAAGATGTTCCAACTGCTGAGACATATCTTGTTGTATCTACAGGCATCTACTGACAATAATAGAAGACTTTTCTGAGGGTTTATCACTTGGATATCCATGGAAAGATTAAAATCAGTAGCTATCAAGTCTTATTACGAAAGATACCTTCTTAAGGATTAATTTTTACTTTTTGAATGTCGCATAATACTTAATAATCTTATTAGGAGCAAATCTGCTTCAATTTGTCTATCCTACTGCAATGTCAAGTCAAAAAGCGAGCGTAAGATGTCGCTGTTTTATCTGTTCATCACTATTACATCGCAATTGCGAATAAATTGGACAAGTCGTTTTTGTTTGCGGTGGGAATGTCGAGCTACGTCTCTGCTGACGAAGTCCCAAGCAGGGCTGAAACAGCTATACAGAAGCTGCTCGAGGTTTTCACTGCAATCACAAACGATTTGCAACAAAATTTTTTTAATAATCTTAGGGTAAATTTTGTTGGTTTGTTTACTATGTAACTACAGCAACTAACAAATATCTCAATGGATTTATAAAATCGTAAGGAATAATCTAAATACTGGAAAAACTATTAACAACAAATATCGACAACCCTATATCTTTGAAAGGAGAATTAAATGGTGCATCTAATGGTAAAAGTTATATGGCATTCCGTTAAAAAATAAATTATCGTAGTTTGAATATTCTCAAGTTTATTAATTTCTTTGTAAGAAATTATGTTGCTGGGATTTTTTCTTGACGGTGTAACTGAAAAAGTGATTCAAGGCAAAAAGACCACAAGTCTCTAATGTCATTTGTTCGGAAGATACCAGCATTTGTTTGAGGTACTGCAAGAGCGATATATTTCTTTTAAGTTGAATAACACGAAAACGGTTTACATTGTATGGTACACAAAGTCATACTAAAATTCAGTCCAAAAATCCGAAAACGTAAAAACATGTAGAGTGTTCCATTTAAAATAACAAAGTGACCTAACACCCAAGCTAAACGGAACACTCTGTATACTAACTAATTTTAAAATGTTCTCCATATGATACAGTGAAACTTTCATTTGAAACATTTTTTTTGTAAAATTAATTACCAAAGAGGTATGAAGAATTCGGCTTAAGTGGGACAGTCTGTATAAAGTACAAGTAAAGTATACGGGGTGTCTCTAAATTCCGCGGACATGGCTTAACTACAGATTCCTGGGCTCAACGATGATTTAACCAAACTTACCTAAATACTGAAATATTTTTTCGTAAAATTAATAACTAGAGAAGTATGAAGGAATCCGCTTAAGTGGGACACGTGCATATTTATAAATTATATTTCCTTGCAAACAAAACCGATTTGCAACATTTTTTTTATTTGCTGTAAAAGCATACTTTTTATGGGATGGCTTATTGGACAGCACACTGGATCTATTTGTTATACCTCACGCAATTTTAGCGGAAAGATTGCTGCGCGATGTCGCTATGTGACCCGCTATAATTTTATGTGTGGATAATTCTTTTTCTCATCTTAAACCAATGTTTCTCTCCTAATCATTAATTACATTACACTTGTTGTATCGCATTTTTTAATGACACTGGTATCCCTAATTGATATTCTCTGTTGTTTAATCGTCAACTTCCAACTTATTGTAAATTACTGTTAAAGTTCATTTGCCGGCTAATTAACCTAATGTTTGATCTTTGATTCAATGTGGTCAGCGGCAATTACATTAAAATCCAAAACTAACAATAGATATTCACAGTCACAATTGGGAGTTGACATACATTGCCAAGTCTTTATTACGCGAGTCATTATGGCTCCAGGAAGCCTAACTGTTTGTTTCCGTTTAATTACCAAGAAACACAGCTCGGGTAATTACCGCGCGAGGGGTAATTTAGCGTTAAATTTATTTATAATCCAATGTTAAAGCTGTGTCCTGAATTCTTTATTATCTTTCTACCCGGAAATACATTTACATGCGCCTGCGTGTATTTCTGCGGGTAAGTAATATGTGACATTGACAAGTCAAAGAAATAAGGAAATATGTAATTCTAAAGTTTGCTTTTAAAATTGGCAATAACGCAATCAGTAAACAGTACTTCGAAAATTTCAAGCAGTACTTATGTTGAAGTGTAAATATATGAAACTTACCTTTAATACAAACAACATGAAATTTACTCTAGCTACAATTATAAATTGTGATGAAAAATCATATTGCAGATTACTGAAATGTGATATTATGAATAAAATGTGATAGAGAATTTTAGGACAACTGAAACGATAAACAGTGTTCATATAAATGTATTAATAACCGAGAAAATTTTTTTCTGTAGGGCCTTTGTTGAAGTGAGAGGTAGTTTTTCTATTAAATGCATAAAAAAAAAGAAAACTATACAGGTAAAGCATTGAATTCAAAGTTGCAAATCTAACGTTTTTCAGTTATTTTGACACCAATTTGATTTCATAAGAAATATAAGAAAGTTCATTTTAAACTTTGCCGATTATTATTTTTAATAGTCTAAGAGCGGGTTTCACAAAACTTTGTTTAAGCGTTGATTGACTAATCAACCGATAAGTTTAATCAGTGTTAAAAATTTGATGCCGTTTCACAAAACAAAAAACTATTATGTTAATGTCCGATTAACTAATTGGAGTTTACGTTTGGCAACATCGAAAAATAGCGGTACATGGATCAGAGTAGACAAGTAAGATAGAATGAATGCGTTTAATGCAAGTAAGAGTGAGAGAATTGATTAACCGGTATATACCGATCCAATGATCGTAAACGATTGTTATTAGTCTGACAGGTATGGCGTCAGGCCTGAGGTCAAGTAGTGTGAGGTTAGAAACTCAAAATAAATACATCTTAAATTCTTCGTAATAGTGCGGTTAGTGACTTTTAAAAATGAAAAAGGAAAAAAGAAAGGGTGGCTTTAAACTTTAGTGCAGTTGAATTACTTGAACACATATGGCAAAGACACATTTTCTGTTGCCGTACAGCTCAGCAGGATCATCACCAGGTGAAATAATTTTAACATGGGTTACAATCTGTGGTGCCAATGACATGAGAAAAGCTTAATGTTAACTTGCGAAGCTTCGTCTTTTGGCAATTTAATTCACTGTTTGCTTTGCCTTGCAATAAGATGAGTGACGTAAATTTATCAGCATCTGATTTGTACCATAAAATAAATTTATTTTTGCTTGTTGCAGGTTCTATTGTGGGACCAAAGAGTTCCATAACTCCTTTGGAAAAGCGAAACATTAAATTCATTATTATCCAAATCATTAAAACGATTATTTCTGTTTCTTATGAAATGAATCCTATCTTAAGGAGGCATTTCTTTATCGTCAGAGAAGAAAGTGAGGTTGCAGACATTCTGAAATAATTTTGAATTGTTTGTTGTGGAAAATAATTTCCGAAATACAGTGTAATCGCGATAAGATTAAGGACAGTGTTTGGCCGCAATTATTACGGCCGTTATTGTTATATTAACTAAGTTTTGACAGACTTCTGCAGTAAATGTGTTCCGTATTTCTTCAAGTTTTTATTTTAGGTCTGGTACTGATATAGCTGG
Source organism: Prosopocoilus inquinatus (assembly GCA_036172665.1). Classification (NCBI taxonomy): domain Eukaryota; kingdom Metazoa; phylum Arthropoda; class Insecta; order Coleoptera; family Lucanidae; genus Prosopocoilus; species Prosopocoilus inquinatus. The sequence goes on from CM069871.1 coordinate 50,120,721, forward strand.
ACTTACACGTAAAAGTTTTATTTTCATTTTTTGCCAAAGTGTCTCAATCGAGGACAAGTCGGGACTACTTAAAACCCATATTAAGAGTGGAACCGAGTTATAGGAAAACTATTTGAAAGCTTTTTTGTACCAAGGGAGTTGAGGAGGACGTTCAACTGAACCAGGTTCAAAGTGAACAAAATCGCATCAAATTTCATTTAAGAATGCATTAATTGCTATATGTCCTATGCGAATTTGTTTACTTTGAATCTGGTTCAGTTGAACGTCCCCTTAACTCCCTTGGTGTAACTGGCCAGTTGTACCAAGGAAGTTTAAACTGATGTTTAACTGAACCGGGTTCAAAGTAAACACATTTGAATAGAATCTTAAGCGCATATGGCAATTAATAAATTCATAAATAAAATTTGATGGGAATTTGTTCACTTCGAACCTGGTTTAGTTCAACGTTGGTTTTAAACCTCTGGTACAACTGGCCCTTGGTGTAATAAAGAAAAATTAGTATCATTAATTAGTCAAAAATGATAAAAAATGGCTATTAGTTTTATATTTTTCCAATAATTTCTAAAGAAATTGAAATTTATTAGGTGGACTGGGTTCGTAAAAAGAAATTCTGACGTCACATGACGTTCGTGGCCACATACGCCGTGTTTCATTTCGTTATTACTTTTCTTAGAAAGAAATAGATACTGTACTGAATGATATTTTTGTTTGTTTTAGCTCATGCTACCACATTATGAATCCTGTGAAATGAATGGATTGAAAGTTCCTTTCACCCTGTGCATGAAATTTCACTTTCATGACGTGAAAATTTTGTAATACTACAAAGCTTTAATATACTTTATTTATTTTATGAATTATGTCAGCGATAGTTGCAAAAATAACATTCTCTAGAATTCTTACATTAAACTAGAAGAGTGGCTCTTACATCATGCCTTAAGTTCTAATAATCTCGTTAGATAAGAGCGTAGTAAAATTTTAAATTAAGAATATGTAAATTTTACGACAAAATAAAAGAAAAAACTTTTGCATAATCTAGTACGCACCTACACGCACACTTTTTATTCTGGACTGCAAAATTAATTACATTGAGTAATGTTTTATCGCACGTGTTTTTATTACCCAAACATTACAAGGCTTTAGTTCTTACATTACTACTGAGAAGCAGTAATTCCAGAGTATGAGTCGACTCGTGCTTAATAATTAGAAATAATGTGTATTGTTGCTGAAAAGCTAATTTGGAGTTAGCAATTTACGTTTAGCTAAGTCTATTTGTTCGAGAATTCGCGTGAACATGAATTATTTACAAACAATGCTCAGCATTCACCTTGAAACACATAGTAAAAGCACGCACGCTTCTTTGTACGGAAAGTGTTACCCAATAGATAAAACAGCGTCATCCTACGATCGCTTTTTGTCCTATGCAAGGCGGTCATGCTTGCTGTCAAAGCGTAATGAAAGTTTTAACAAATTTGTCCGCTGCATGCATGTTGCCTCTAAATTCAACTTCTAAGCTGCCAGGTGTAACGACAAAATTGACGCTGAATTATCATTTCCTTGTTAAAGTAATTTTGCAGTAAAAGACATGAAATTTAAACAGGTTTGCTATAAAATATGTTTCATATCACCCCCTTGTTGATAGTCCTTTTTTTAATTCCAATAAAAATATTTTCAGAAAAATTTTGTGCAAATCGTTCTTGATTGCAGTGAAAACCTCGAGCAGCCTCTGTACAGCTGTTTCAGCCCAGTTTGGGGTTTCGTCAGCAGAAACGTAGCTGTACAGTGGCTGCTCGAGATTTTCACTGCAATCAGAAACGATTTACAACAAATTTTTTTGGAAAGTGTTATGTTTTACGGAGGAGATTATAAGGGTAGCTAGGGGAGATCAAACTAAAGTGTTTTTCTTAATAAATTTTTAGTATAAACGCCATAACTAAAAAGTTACAAGAGTTTAAAGCGAAATTAATTAACAAGCAAAAGTTACTCCCTGCAGTTAGGGTTGGAAAAAAAATTGTTTTTTTTTTAAAAGAACAAAACTTCTGTTTTTTTTTGTTTTAAACAGTTTTTTTTTTTTAAAACTTGTTTAAAATTGACCCTAAATTAAACATGTTTTAAACAAAAAAAACAACTTTTAAATGTTTAAATTGCCCTTACAGCTTACATAAAAAGATATATATTATTATTATTATTATTTGATATTTGTGTAAGAAGAAGAATTTATTCAAATTCGATCTCTAATTAAAAGAAAGATGAACAGTTTGTAATGTTAGATTATGTACCCTTTTAAAAATAATGTATGTACTTTGATTATAATTTAAATCATTTAAGGCAGAGCTTGATTTATTTAGGATCTACAGTCGCGGTGTTTTAATCGACTTTCAAAGAAAGTATGAAGTATTTGCTAACAACATTCCCAATAAAAACTAAAATCAAATACAATCCAAAGAAGTATTTTTTTCAAATTACTTAATCGCATTAGAACTAAAATACATGACTCGTGGCTTTCAATACTTGAAAACAAAAAATTCAAATATGTAAAAACATGTAGGATGTTTAAAATAACAAAGTTGATATTACTTCCGACGAAACCAAAATTCCAGTAGCCCATAGTATGAATACGGAAGCGGAGGACCCAGTATATTTCAAAACTTAATGTAATAATAAAAGGTTAAATATTGAAAAGGTATTTTAAAATTTTACAATATGTATAAGTATTATTTTAGCCATCAGTAATAATTAATGAATTGATTATAATTAATTCAATGCAATTTAAATTTAGTTTAAATCAGAGCTACAGTGTAGTCATCACGTCATCAACTCAGCCACGCATTGTCTACAATTATTAAAACAGTTGATATAAGAACAAACTAAAGTTTAAAGTTAATCTGTCAGTGAAATACAAACCCTAAACAATTAACTTCTGGTTACACAGTATTACGTTGCAAAAATAAAACACATATCAAAAGTGTTCTTTTTTAGCTTAAAACTAAAAAAAAAATAATTTAAAACATTAACAAAAAACCATGTTTAAAACTTAAAAAATAAAGCACTTATATCAAAAGAGTTCTTTTTTAGCTTAAAATTACAAAAAATGAATTTAAAACATTATCAAAAAAAAACATGTTTAAAACATTTTGTTTAAAACAGATGGTATGTTTTTAATTCGGTGTTTTCAACCTGTTTTAAACACTATGTTTTAAACAGTTTGTTTTAAAATTTCCAACCCTGCCTGTAGTAATATTTAACGTTTTAAAATCAAACCGGAGGCATTTATGAGTTAATTGAACACTGCTTTACAATAAACAACTATTTTAAAAAATGTAGTCACGTTAAAGTTATGGCTATTTGATTTTTTCTTCTAATGCCCAAAAACGAGTTTTCATGTCGTTGTGCACCGCCTACTAATTGAAAACGAAACTAGGAAACAGATTAACATGGACATTTTATGATTGGTGGTTTTGATAAATTTAGAGTTTATTTAATAATAAAGTTGCATTTTGTGAAATAATTTTTATTAATTAAGAAGCTGCAGGTGTAAATTAAAGAAGAAATTAAGAAAGTTAAGCTGCTATAGCTTTCTTATTATTGGGTTTTGGTCAAAAGCGGATTAAGAAAAAAGCTTTATTTTGATATCCTTCAGCTGCCTTTTCAATGTCCTCCGTTGGTTGTGAGACACCCAGTATATCTCTACAGCAACAGTATGTATAAAAAAGGTGGTTTCAATTCATTTACAAAAAATGGAATTTTGGAGACCAGTAAGATTGACGCCTCATATTCCAGCACGATACCTTATAGTCACTTGCACATTCTAGATCAGTGTTTCTCAACCTTGTGTAGAGCGAGGAACCCTAGAGCACTTATATTTTTTCTGAGGGACCCCCTTAGCACTAAAATATGAAATATCTAATGTTTCATCAAAATATTGACATTATGCTACTTTTACATGACACATTTTTGGTGGTGTGATTTCCGTTTCTTTTGGGGAGGAAACCCAAACACCCTTTATAGAACCCAGGTTGAGAAACACTGTTCTAGATGAAGGAATATGGTTATAAATCGCGAAAGAAAGGGAGCAGCTTTTTTAATCTGGTCGTGAGTGTACGAACGTGAAATATTTTAAGAGTTAATAAACAATGAATTATTATAGCGTGTTGTTTGTTTTATTACGGTTGGAAAGTGGATGTAATTAAATTAAATTAATTTAATTGAAAGCAATTTATTTTGAACCCAAAGTCGAAGCAGTTTTGCTTTAAGATCAGAAGAAATCCTTATATTTACGGAGGCACGTTTGAATTTTTTTAACAGTCTCAGGCTATTTGGATTTTAAGAGCATTAAGGTTATTAAATTATCAATAGTTGCTGGAGGTAGAACAATAAGTTTCATTGATATTACTTATCCAAAACCTAGTAAACGAAGACAATATAGTGAATATTAATTATATCTAATAAATAGAAAAATAGTTAATTATCTGCAACAGAAGAATATAGACCGGTAAATAGATCAGCACTTAATCTGCTTTTAATTCCACCTCGTAATACATTTCTTTTGCTTGATGCTGATTCACCGTCATTTTTAATCAGTGAACGGCCAGGTAAGACTTTCCGTATTACCACAAAGTAAGCGTGAAGTGACATTCTTGGTCTAATAATCAAGAGAACAAAGTTAATTGCCTGAACAGTAAAACCTCGAAAATTCATAAAAAGTGACGGCTTTTTCCGGCGTTTCGCTCAATTTTATTAAACAATTTACGTTGTTTTATTGTTTGCGGCTGTAGAAAGTGGGTCAGATGCAAAACGATTATACTACATTCATCTTTTTATTAGACTGGATTTGGTTTAGATTTAATAAGGAAATATCAGCATTATTAAAACAAGAGCATTATAAAAGGAATGCGATTGTTATGCGGATGAGTTAAGTATGGATATTTGAGAAATACGTACATAAATACGAGGTCAGTTTAATTTAAATATTAATAATTATAAGCGTTCACGGGCCTTTAGGTTCATAGCTTTATGATTTCCTTCCATTCACTTCTGTCTGTTGTTCGTGTTCTTCATTTTGTCACTCTTTTCTCTCTCAAGTACCTTTTCTACTGCTCGAACCCGTCTAGTCCTCGTTAGGCCCTTCTTTCTACATATTAGGGGGCTTATTTTTAGAATATCCTTCACTAGATGATTTTCTTTTCTTCTTTTTGTAGGCCTTAGCCACCTTTCACTGCTTGATTGACGCCTTTCCATAAAATTGCCTTAACTCCTCGTTGTTATCCTTCTCCCACCGGTCTCCTATTTCCTTCTCCCATAATATTCTTCTTAATACCTTCCCTTCCTAATACGTCTCCTATTTTCTTCTCCCCAAATATTCTTCTTAATATCTTTCCCTCCTAAATTTCCAGTTTATTGCTTTCTTTACTATTCATAACCCACGTTTCGCATCCGTAAGTCATTCAAGAGGAAGATTAATTAATTAGTTAATCATTCTACATACGTGTATTTTTGTTCTTCTTGAAATGTCTTTGGATTTCAAAACTGCAGCCGAGAACTTCGCACATTTGTGCTCTTTAATTATCCAGGCTGTGACCTCCGCATTACTGTAACTATTTTCAGTTCAGTTAGCCATACCTCCAAAGAATGAAACCTTTGAATCCCTTCAGTTCGCATTCTTCCTCCGTTTTCCACTTCAAAATCTAGGTTTTTCGAGATTGATCCCTGCTCCATGTTGCTTTACTTTCATTGATTTCTGTGGATACCCTTCTGGCATTGACTTCAAGAACTTCAAATGCTTTTTGCAGTTCTTTCCTTGCGGAATTATGAGTGTACTGTCTGCGTATGTTAAGCATTAGTGGCTCTTATTAAGCTTTCTCTAATGACTTTCTTGTTGAAAGTATCATCTTCAAAATTTGTAATTTTTATACCTCTTATAGCATTTTCCGCTGGCTGCACCAGTGTGCATTGAGTGAATCTCCATCTCGTTTTACTACGTAAAGCTGAATCGAGATGGAAATACAATCAGTGCACGCTAGTGCAGCCAGTGGAAAACTCTGTTAGATAAGTTTGATTGCTCTTGCCGTTTCGTCATTATTGGAATGAAATAGGTATTATACTACTGAAGAAAAAATATTCTTCTTATGAATATATTATTTGAGAAAATCATTGCAGGGACTCATTTGCGGAATTTATGCAGAGCCAATAGTAATTTTAATGCATCAGCAATGGTAATTAAAAGAAAAGGTTGAGACAGATTGGTCAAAATTTAAAAATTCGCCCATAAAATTCCAAAGGCTGATGTACCATTAACTGGCCTGCACATTCCCCAAGGTCACAAACAAATTACTTTTTCATGTAAGGTAATTTAAAAAGTCGACAAGCAAATATTGTCAAATACGGTATTTCACTGTCAATACCATCTGGAAAATATAATTGGTATATCAATACCAATTGGCAAACGGGAATATTATGATCGATTAGGGTACAGTTTTTCTTCAAATTGAGATCAGTTTAAACATATTATTTAAAAATATTAAGTTGTTTTTTCTGTTGTAGTCATGGCTAGCTGCTAATAATGTTCTGAAACTTTTGCTTTTTTTGAGAGTATGAGTACGAACTTTAAAAAAGTTAATAATGCATTAAGAGCACCTAAAAAAAAACTGAATAACTTTCTTCTTTCTTTTTTTGCGCTAGAATTTTCCGGGCAGTCAATATTTGTAGATATTTACTTCTACGTACTATTTACTTAAGTCTGAAAAACGAATCATATTCCTTTTTTTGAGATTTTTTGGATATGGATGAAGGGAACTATACTTTCGCTTTTAGTGTCGGCTGAGAGATTAGATGTTAATTTCGACAGTTTAGTTACGCTATTTTCTACATTAAGCTCACAATATATTCTATTTTTGAAGAGGGTTTCTGGTGACTGCGAACTTAAGAAAGTCATAAAAAGTATGTTTTTTTTCAACAGGATTTTAAGTTCTGAACATTTCAAATCATGAGAGGCAAGAAATTCCAATTTTGAATACAAGACTTAGGCTTAGGCTTAGTACTTGATCTTTGATCTGATCTTATTTGAATTATCCACAACTTGACGAACGGAATGGACCTAATGGGTTCAAACTCAGAGGATAGCAGTCAACTGAAGCTTGTGTGTTCCATTTTTTATAAATAAAAAGCAAATTAAATTTGAACTCTCGTAAATTTCTACATTTTATACACCGTTTAATTTGTTTCTTTCAATAGCACTTTATAATTAGCGATACTTGGTGGAAAACACCGTTTGCAACATATCCTAGAACTATCATAGCGTGTCTAACAAGACATGGCGTCTGCTTTCGTTAATTGAAATTATTAATCGCTCATCACCATCATCGTTTGCTGCCTTCCTCATATTTATACCACTCGTTTTTAGAGTAATGACTTCGATTTATGAAAGATGTGCCCACATTCCTTTGCGATGGTTCAAGATAGCTCGGAAAAACGGGATTAAAAATTCACATCTGCAGACAGCTTGATGCTTCATTACACATCCAATTAAATTCTAGTTACGGTTAAGTTGTTATGAGTCAGAGCTTGTCGGCGTAAATAATTACGTAATGTGTGTTTACAACCTCGACATTCGTAAACTTAGCATAAGTGCAGACGTGCTGATATAAAAATATTCTGTAAAATCCAAATTCATTACTATCGCTGTTCTAAACATAGAAAATTTAAAATAGCGACATCTTACTATCGCTTTTTGACCTAACATTGCAGTAGGATAGACAAATTGAAGCGGGATTTGCTCCTAATGAGTCCCCCATGCAAGGCGGCCATGCATGCTGTCAAAGCATAATGAAAGATTTTAGAAAAATTTTGTGCAAATCGTTTTTAATTGCAGTGAGAACCTCGAGCAGCCTCTGGACAGCTGTTTCAGCCCTGCTTGGGGCTTCTTCAGCAGAAACGTAGCTCGACATTCCCACTGCAGACCAAAAACGACTTGCCCAATTTATTCGCAAATGCGATGTAAGAATGATGAACATATAAAATAGCGACATCTTACTATCGCTTTTTGACCTAACATTGCAGTAGGATAGACAAATTTGAACGGGATTTGCTCCTAATGAGTCCCCCATGCATGGCCGCCTTGCATGGGGGACTCATTAGGAGCAAATCTCCCCCATGCAAGGCGGCCATGCATGGGGGACTCATTAGGAGCAAATCCCGTTCAAATTTGTCTATCCTACTGCAATGTTAGGTCAAAAAGCGATAGTAAGATGTCGCTATTTTATATGTTCATCATTCTTACATCGCATTTGCGAATAAATTGGGCAAGTCGTTTTTGGTCTGCAGTGGGAATGTCGAGCTACGTTTCTGCTGAAGAAGCCCCAAGCAGGGCTGAAACAGCTGTCCAGAGGCTGCTCGAGGTTCTCACTGCAATTAAAAACGATTTGCACAAAATTTTTCTAAAATAGAAAATTTATTTGTGAAAGATTGTAGATGAGTAGTTTTACTAGATTATTCATTTGCTGATTAAACTACGACAAATCAGGTTTTGCAAATGAAACATACATGCGTTGCCATATACGTTTATTGAGGAAGCTTCAATTAGGGCCTGTCTAATTTTGCATTTCTACATAGCTGCCGTTAAAAAATAACAGATTGTAAAAACTGTGGATGGAGATACTCTAAAAGTGCTCCAGAGCAGTCAATCGAAAACGCTATTAAGTCAGTTGCAAATATAATGAAATAATCAGCATTTTTATTCAAAATCATCACATTTATATTTGACCACCTAGTAATTATTGACATAAAATATGTTTTATTAACGATATGGAACTTTTTTGTACCTTTATTATTTCGAATTTTTAACTCTTTAATAATTTTAGCGTGTCCGAGCTTCACTTAAAAGGCCCCTTTTTGAATCGGCTGAAATTAGGAGAGATAGCAAATTGTTTAGACATGTTTGCTCGAAATCGCATTGCCACATACACACACTCTGCAAAGTTCATGTCAGACTGCACTTGATGTAATCAAATAAACCCGAATTTACTGGTCTGCATTTATTCGCCTCGGAACGGGTACGGCGAATCGATGATGATATGCACGAAACACGGTCCCAACTTAAGCATAGATAAGATCGTTAAGCCCTTAGAATCAGGCTTTGGCAGCGCGTGAAAGCATTTCCGCGATTTTAACGCGAAAGACAGTAACCAATTTTGCATGCCATTAAACTTTGGAAGTGACTGACATGATTCTTTCTATTAGTTTATCCGCTGATATGAATGACATGGATACTCGAATAAGTCTGCAGATACTTAATTTGACGTGACGTATTCGTGGCGATCAGTATTTTAACTGGTGCTGAAGAATGGAGATGAAAAGATGAGGTTTTTATTTTAAATTCTTTAATCCCATGAATTTCTGCTTATACAGTGTCTATCATGTTATGCTTCGATCAACTAATTGCTTTTCGTGCTTATAATATAATTATATTTTCCATTTGCTTTCGCTGAAACGTTTACAGATCCCATTTTTATTATATGCCAATCCATCAATCTATGCATAATTTTAAATTTTAATTTTAAATTTCGGAGGTACCACTTGTTCAGAACTGCCGAAATGAGTGAGAAAGAAATATAACAAGGTCAATGACGCCTTTCTCTGTAATCTGTAGGACACACTCACCGACGCCGCACCTATCGTAAAAGGAGTCCCGCATTTAAACCCATTCCGCAATGTCTCGTAATAATAATCACTGATATAGTTTATTAATTATTTTATTTCAAATTTTAATTAAGTGGGCGAAATAATGGTAGATTTATTTATTTTAGGATGTCAAACATCGATGAATAAATTCGAAAATGTAGCACTAGTTTTACGTAACTGCACAACAATGTTAATACTCCCCTACCTTCAACTCAAAGAGCCGGGCCGCTTCAGCCGCAGCAAAAAATTGTCACGGTAAATGGCATCAAAAGAAATGCGAAATTGCGACTCGTCAAATGCATGCGAGAATACTTTAACTTTAAGATATCAATCAATTGGTAAATTTTGTGATACGTGAAAAATAAAGCGATGCTTGACGATGATATTATTTAATTCACCCGCATTTTGGTGACGCATTTTTTGTCCAGTACCGACGATTTATAATTTGAAAATAATTGTAATTACGTGGAGTGAAGTTGCATTTATTTATTTTAATAAATCCAAGCGCTTTGTGAACGCGTTCAAAATGTTTTGATTGTTACAATCTATTAATAGGCGTTATACGAATCAAGTAGATGTTCGATTACGACATCGTGAAAGACTGACCTGTATTCACGTCGTCATTCAAACAGACGAGAGCGGCCTGCCATCCTGTGCCAGCATTCTCAAACGGCTTGGTGAAAATCTGCTAATGCATTTCTCTCGAACACTTTTGTTATGGACATATGAGTTCAATCGTTGACATTTATTAGTAATGCTTACAGGTTTAAATATTTGCACTTAGTAAAATAATAGTTACAGCTATCTCCTTTTAACTGCCGCTTGCAGTCAGAAGTCACTCAAATTCTGATCAGCAACAAAAAATATGATCTGATCTGTATATTTGTATTGTATATTGGAGTGAATATTAATTAATTAGATTTTTATAGTAACAGATTCATTCTAGAATAATACAAAAATAATCTTGTGCAAGAGGGTCATTATAAAAAGCCTTCAGAACGATGATGCTACAGTTAAGGAAAAAGGTCCATTTTTGTTGGGAAACTTACTACTAGAGTGCACGGTTTCAATGTTTCAGACTGTATACAGTTACAACTAGGGCTACAACTACAAGAAAATCTTTTCTATTTTGATTAGTTTATGAAATAACTTTAAAAAAACTGAAAATTCTCATTTTCGAAAATCTCGAATTTTCTTTATTTCTTAAGATATAAAATTCGGCGTTTTTATATTATATTCGATGAATAACCTAATGCAGTTCGAAGAAATTGGTTAGGTTTGACAGTTTCGTAGATACGACTGTCAACTAGAAGTTTTTTTTTCTTATGGATGCTACCTTAGATATTTATAGCACGTGATGCAGAAATAATTTTTGAATACGCCGCATGAACATTTATGCTTTTGTTTTAAAACAAACTATTAGATTACAAAGTATTTTTGTTAAAAAATATCTCTTTATATAAATATGTAAATAAGTAGCAATTGAAGTAATTGAATAAGATTAATTAATTTAATAATAATTTTATTTCTGAATATTTACACGTATCCGCCTATACAGACAGTTGACAGTCGTGTTTGCGAATCATAACCTATTTCTTCGGACTCTATTAGATTGTTCATCGAATTGAACTGCCTTTTCGTAGTTCCTCTCCATATACTATACAAACCGTTACGTCGCGACCCGCGATTTACAGCAGTATTTATTTTTATGTGTTTATAAGATCTGTTCACTAAGTCACCATATGTATCACGTAAAATTCCAAAATTCATTAAAAACCTCTCTCCCTTGTAGCTTAAATGCTTATGGTTTTATCAACTCCAATGGTTGACGAAGCCTTATTTGCATTATACCTATCCTAACTGAAAATACGGAACTTTAAACCTTTTCTAAATTCACATTTTTGCAAATCTAGAAAAAGAAAAGCAATTCAAACCAAAAACTTTTAAGTTACCTAAACCAAGTATTAATTAATTCCGAAAAACCCCGAAAAATTGCTTGTTTCCAAATCCACTTATTACTTTGGGTAGATATTTTCTTTTGAACGTGATTCTTTTTAAAAGAGGAGGCGAGTTTCGTAAACCTTGAAATACTTGAAATTGGAAACCTCTGACTATTTGCAGAATATTAAAGAAATGTATGCTTAAATTAATTTTCCTAGAATATTTACAGCTGAAACGGTTTATGAGTTTTAATAAAAATGGAATCGTTTTAAAAGGTACTGTGGCGTGCAAGAAAAACGCGTACACCCGTTTTTGTTGTATTAAGTTGGTCTTGAAATTTAATTTGTCAGTGTCAAACAATTAAAATTCAGACTGACAGAAAATGAGTAACTTAAAAGACGAATAGTGATTCACAGCAATAGGGAATAATTATAGCTTAAATAAAAATACTATGATGCACAAATAATATGTGGGAAGAGGAAAAATTTGAACAGAAAAGATTGTTGGAGATAAATGTCCAAAAATGTCGATTTACGATTCGGATAATACCCTTCTGAATTAAGAAAAAAGAAATTTTCCTATACTCTTGTCACCAACACGTCGAAAATTAAAGAGTCTTGACATGTGTTAAAAAAAATTTATGAATATGACAGCAATCGACAATTGTATTTCGATTAAATTACATTACATTTACGGGGCGTTAAATATTTGGAATGTCACGATATTTATTGAACAGCTACTGTCTGACTCATATCGGGTAAAATAGTAATAATTTCAACGGCCGTTCCTAACCTGTATGTTTCGAAGCATGACAAAATTCTCAAAATACCCATTTACAAAGCAAAAAATAGGTAAAAGCTTGGTTACTTGATTTTGAAGGTGTACGCGATTTTATTTCAAGCAAGTGTACCTTGTAAATCTTCGTAATGCAGAACTATTATGCATTTACCTAGATCTTGTATATATATACATACTTTGAGAAACTACAAGAAACATATTTCCTACTTCACTTTGATTTTCTCTTGCTTACTTGTTTGTAAAGTGGTGGATTGAAATTGTTTATTTTCTTATTCTTAATTTTATTCAAGTATTTTAAATTATTCGTCCAATTATTTTCCCTTTCGTCAGACCGCGTCACGTTCATATGATTTTGAATACATTTTTGGTACTGATTTCAAAATGAATACAGTTTTTCTTTTGTATGAGCTACATACAGTTTTTGAAATATTAGAGAGAAAGAAGATAATTTTACACAAAATATATAAGATTTATTATTATATTTACGAATATATACGTACATATACATAAATACTTACATCAATTACAAACATCATACGAGGATCCCAGAGTCCCTGAAGACGTTCTTTTATAGTTCCGACGCCTTGATGGAACCATTCTCTCTGCTCCTGATTCAAATCTTAGTGTTTCATGGAAACAGTTCAAATGGCTATGAAGGATGTGAACTTTAACGCTCATGTTGCAGCCAAATGTTTGATGTTGGTAATGGAATGTCTTTAATTAAATGAGAATAATTTTCCGCCTTTTTATTATCAAAAAAAATGAGTAAGAATCATAACAAGCGAATGTGGCGCATTTTTCTCAGACTCGTTCATAAAATTTGGGAAGTTTGAATACTTTGCAAGCTTTCTAGTTGGTGGACCATCAAATGTATTTTTCTCGCAATTAGAACATTCCCAATCTTTATTCAAAACATTAACACATTGAATTCTTCGCTCCCGGTTGGAACCGCGTGTCTCGGATTTCTTCTACTGCCGACGTTCCATTCTTCATTGCAGAAAAACTTCCTTAGGGCTGCTGCTGCTGGTGGTTATGCTGCTGTTTCTTGTAAGTCGATGAGACTGTCGGAACGAAACGTCGGCAGTAGAAGAAATCCGAGACACGTGGTTCCAACCGGAATCCAAGCAAGGACGACGGCTGCGGAACCCCTCAAGTTAAACCTTAACACATTGTTTTATTAAACCCAACTTCATATGAAGAGGGCCTAATATTATGTGATCTAATGACCAACGGTATGTTAATAAAATTTTGTTCGCTAGGAATTAAGACCTGTCTGTTTAAATAGGATGTTTATTCCTTTTTAAATCAACACAAGTCAGCCGTTTGTCTCTTCGTACTTTTGTCCTTATTTTGACATTGCTGCTTCATTTTGGTTGAATGTATCACAGGCAAGGAACCAATAGCGTATTATTTTATTGTAAGAGTATATATTATTTATACAGGGAAATTCAGACAACACATTCATTAAAAGTTTACGGACTTCCCCTTTGAATTTCTATTTCATATTTTGCAGTTATAAGTTAACGATAAGGATCTATCAAAATATAATATTTTCCGTTTTCGGACACTTCTGTTTATACCGGAAGTTGCTGTCAACTTTCTTATTTTAAATGGAATACCCCATTTTTTATCATATTTCTGAAATCTTCATGAAATTCTAAAAATATTTTGTGTAATATGTGATACAAGGAAAATTAGCTGTTTTAGAGATATTTCCATTTTTTAAAAAAGTTCAAAGTTGCAGTACCTTGTTAATGATGCTGCCTGCCATCTTTGTGTAACAAAAGCCATAATTTCAATTTTTGGCCTGTAGTAGGCTATGCTCATAAGCTTTTATGTCATACCTAATTTTACACAAAATCGTTTACGGGCTGGTTGAAAAGTAACTTCTATTCGAACTGATTTCAACTGTCGAAAAGTCATGTTTTTTAAATAGAACACCCAGTATATTTTTATACCGTAAGAATCAGAATTAAATGTTCTTTCGAGCTGTATTATCATACCTTATACCCATCTCTCACCTTTCTCTTTCTATTCATGATTTTCTCTTTGACACATCAATTTTTTCATTTTTCAGTATTATTCCTGAATAGTGTGCTATGAAAATTTAACAAACTGAGGTTTTTTTAATTAATTTCTGACTGTAATTTCAATTTCGTTTTAAAAACCGACAAATAATATTTAAATACACATCTATCATCTGAACTTTTTGTTTACATATCCCGCATATATTAGAATTCTTGGTATGACTATTTACGCATTTACAAGGAGAAGTTTGCACTTAGAATACAAAATTTTATGAAAACTAATAAATAAATCAGAAATATTAAAAATAATACACAAATTGTTGGTTATAATATTGGCTCTAAGTTTTCCTTGGCTATTATTTATTAGTAATAACTTTCTGCTGTATCTAAGTAATAACGTATTTTCCTGGATATAACAATTTTTTTTATTAACTTCTTGAATTGTCGATTTTTTTATCATCAAATACATTTAATATGTCTGTGTTTGATTATTAATTTTTTTGTTCTTCGTAGCGATTAAATTGTTTTTTTTTTTAAATTCCTAACGCTCAAATCAGGTCACAGAAAACATGCTAACGACGTGGACAGAAGCAAATCTAACTTCTCGTTGTCTGAAGGTCTGAGATTTTGTCCAATTTATGCAGAACAGAACTTACCACGAAGGCCTTAAGTGTAGTCTATATGAGGCCATGTTTGGTGTTACAGTAGAAAGTTGGTCTTGCGACTGGAGACTGTTATAAACTTGAAAACTGATGAAGAACTTGAAACTTTAGTTGATACAGTAAGAGAAGCACATGTTGAAAACGTGAACCAAGACCAGGAAAAAGAAACGGAACAAGTTGAGGAGTTGGAGCAAGTAAAGAACGCAATACCAACTTTAGCTACTTGAGAAAGGACTTCATCGGAGGTTATCATTTGTGATAAAATCAGTTTTATTAGGAGAGTGAGACAGGAGAAGTCTAAACTGCTTTGGAGTATCAAGCAAGAAAAATGAAGCAAATATCGGATAAAAGTTTCCAAAGGGCCAGGCGGGAGACACTGCAAAAATTGAGTACCTGAGTTCAACAGAGGAAAAAGTGATTCCAGAATCATTCTTGGAATAATATCATCGTCACCAAAGAAGTACGTTTGGCTCAAAAATATTCCAGAAACCAATCTCATATTTGTGACGAAAACTTCGTATAGAAAGAGAATGTTCCTACTGTAAGTGAGTCTCTTCGTGAATGTGCCAAGAAATAATCCAATACAGGCGACCAAGGATTCAAAAAATGCAATTGCAAAGAAAAAGACAAATATCTTTCAACAAAACGTAGCTGCAAGAAGAGTGGAATTTTATGTAATTCGAAATGTCATGAGAGTTTGACTTGTTCTATGTAATAATTAACATATTATGGTGCTAATGTAAAGTTTCTTTCTTCTGTATTATTATGAAAAATTTCCAAATAAAAATATTAGAGATGTGCTATATGCTATTTAAATGTAATGATTAGTAGCGCTACGCAAATTTATCGAAATTACATGAGCTTGGCTTCTAGACTACATTATACAGAGTGTAATAAATTTACAAATTCTCCCATTAACAATTTGAAAATTTTAAATTGCCAAGTTGGTTTTCCCGGTTTTTAATTTTTAGGAGTATTATTTATTTGTAAACAAACGGCAGACACTTTTTACTATTACCGAATCAACCCTAGTACTTTACTCTTTTAAGCTTAATAATAATGAGTTATTCT
The DNA here is from genome assembly GCA_036172665.1 of Prosopocoilus inquinatus. Classification (NCBI taxonomy): domain Eukaryota; kingdom Metazoa; phylum Arthropoda; class Insecta; order Coleoptera; family Lucanidae; genus Prosopocoilus; species Prosopocoilus inquinatus. The sequence goes on from CM069871.1 coordinate 50,136,892, forward strand.
GCTAACAATAAAAAACAATAATCAATTGAAATACTCTGCTAGTAGATTCGTTTACTTTCATTTGATTTCTGTTTTCTTATTAGTAAACACGCAATTATAAAAATAATTGTTCGTGTTAAACTAAGACTGAGAAAATAGCCCTTAAGTTGTTAACGAGTTCCGTCATCTGGCAGAATTTACAAAATAATTATAAGCTAAAATTTATCATGTTTCAATCGAATTTGGCTTATCTTTGAATTCTGTCTCTCAATTTGTTTCAAAATTAATTAGGGGACCAAATTCTAGACTAGCACTGCATCACTATTGAGTTTTTTGAGTTTGAGTTTTTTTTCTTGTTTTCCCTGGCTGGGTTTTCTTTAATTAGTAACCCCTAGAAATAATTTTCAATGTGTTGTTTATAGGAATTCATTACATTAGCCAAAGTGGTTTGTAAGAAGTTTATCATATAGCTATTCGAATTGGATATTATACAAAATAACCAGTTAAAGTGATAAAATTCGTACTGTTTGTTAAACTAACCAGGCTTTTTTTTTAATAAAATAACTGGTTGATTTGCAAACTAACCGATTTATCACATTAACAGTAACATATATATTTTATAATATGTACTTAAAAATCCAGTCGCAAAATACAAAAATATCCTCTTCGGCAAGAAAGGCAGCAAGTCTTTTCCTTGGGTACGGTAATACAAAATTTCTGTATCACTCGCAAACAAAATTTTCTAACTTAGTCGAGTAACAAGCAAACCAGAAGTGGTTTTAGAGGATTAAGATCACTGTTTAAGTTATTTAGCCTGAATAGTTTAGAAGTTTGAAATGAACCTTGCAATTGATCCTCATTCATTATCCTCCAATTCATCTTCTTGAGCGCTTTGACCGCTCTCCTTCTCGGAATATTCTTGATGTTGATGACACGAGTGTTTTGTATATCTGACTATTCACTACATAGTATGTAACAAAACATTGGGAATTACTTGCACACTTCCTCTGCGATGATACTACTGTGATTGGCAAAAATTAACTCATTACTGACAAAAAGATGTGACGTCCTGAGCGATGAGAGTAATATGCAGCAAAAATTTAAAAACTCGACTGTATGTGTATAATCAATGACAATATTTTAAGCAACTAAAAGGAAGATCAACTTTGCCATGCTGTTCTTCAGCAAATTATAATTAAATGTCAATTTACTTATGCAATGTACTAAAACAGCGAAACGAAAATGGGTAAGAACGAGAAACAGAAAAATTAACGTAAATATTTTGCAGAAGACACGATAAGCAGAATTATATGTATTTTGTGAATCATTAGTAAAATGTTTTTAAATCTGCTTATTTCGTAATTGCACCTAAATAACAATCGTTTGAATGGCAAATTACCGGAGACGTGGGTAGCCTTGTTTGACGTAGAAGACATTCGATTTATTTTTTATATATATTTTCTTCCGTTAATTTTCTCTTCTACACTATCCAAGATTTGAAAATAACAAGATTTGGATTCTATTTAGATACTTTTTTTTCTCAACAAGCTGATACCTTGTTCAGAATATGTAGACAATAAGAGAAATTATTCCCATGTGAATGCTGGATTAGACGTAATAAATCTCAGATGAGCTCTGTCTAATTATGAGGACGTACACCTACATATGCTGATTTATATCGGAATTTAGCTCCACTAATGCAGTGCATAGTTTAGAAGCGCAGTGCGAAATTAGTTCGAAGTCACGCCGACGTTATGGGATGCATAAACTTAATTAAAATATTAGTAAAGATAATGAACACTTTAAAATATTAGCTGATTTCATTAATTGAATCAAATGTGCACACTGTCTTTTTGAAATTCTTAAGAATTATACGAAAAATATACTTCACAGTTAAATATGTTTAACACTTTACAATCAATAAGTCAGATACATTTATTAGGTCCTATATCGTATCACTTAAATATGACTGGTGTCCTCAGCTGTCAGAGGATTGCATTCTTTTCAACCGTTGTGAAACTTAATACTTACATTTTAAGTATTTGAAGATGAAAATTAATTTTTTTGATGAAGAGACATACTTTTTTAATTCGTTTCGAAAACAAATTCTTGAAGAATTAGAATTGATTTTTCTTCATCACTAATTCTTAGATACAAATTCAGAGATAAAGTCAGGGGTCATCAACCTCAGGTCGGTCATTTTTACAAGAAGACTGTCAAGAAAATGCGAGAACCCCCCATACACCATCCCTTTTGCTAACGATCAGACGGAATACGCAGAGAAAAATCCAATAGAAGTCGATTACGTTCAAGCAAAACCATTGACGGAACTCGCAGGCAAAGTCGGCTAATTTGACCATACACACAGTCCGTTTTGCATTACAATTTAAAACGTTCAAGCAAAACCATCAGTAAGAAGGAGTGTGTGTACCAGGCTTTAGAGTAATTAGGTAGGTTCCTCTAATATTTACCTTTAGCAGTCAGGAGATTGTTTCTACCCTTGAAGGTGTTGTCGGCGTTCTTATCTTCCCAATTAAGAAGATGGCTTCTGAATATTTGATTTCGTTTTGCGTGTCGTTGTCCACCTAAAGTAAGTTGTAAATTTCTTTTCTCTTAGTTTTTAACTTTGGTGCTCGAACTAAGGAAGAATAATATAACTTGGATTTTCCTTTTATTGACTTTAATTTTCCATATTTCTAGTTATTCATCGAATCTTCTTAATTCACTAAAAATGGAATGAATTTTGTAATCCTATTGATGAAATAATGCAAAAACCTGATGAATATGCCTAATTTAAATTTATCACTTGACGTGACGTAACGAGTTACGTACCCAAACCCTCCCCTTTGGATCAGGGCACCCTTTTAATACATAGTCCAGCTCTACCGGCCTTGAAGTGGACGAAATAAATTGCTCTGGTGTTCTGTATCCATGAGCCAAAAGCCAAAAGAAATCAATACCTAGTAACGAATAAAAGTTAAAAAGTTAAAGCTACTTGTCTTATTAATCTATAATAGCAAAATTTATAAACTCAATACTTTCTTCATGAGAACAAATAGTTAAAGAAAGATGGTGATAAATAACGTAACGGCAAGTTTAGTTATAAGTAGTTGAGTCTCTTGGGGCATATCTTGCATTTGATACACTATTTTCAACTTACTCGTTTCAGTTCTCGCATTCTCTCAAATTAAAACGATTTTTTGTTACATAAAAATAATAAGGAGAGAGATGAAGTTATTTTTATTTCGTATCACACTTGGTGTTTTTCGAGGTTACAGAAATAATTGACTAGTTAGTTACTTCATTTATCATTTCTCTGTTATTAAGTTTCCTCATTTTGGAGCAGTTAAATGTAGTGATAAGCTACATAACTTCCTATTTTATTAATATATCAAACCGTAAGAAATTTACTCAACTAAAAGCTATTGAAAACTTCCTTACTTGTTAGGTTTACGTACACGTATTGTATAGAATTAGTTAGCACTTCCAGTTTAGCTACAAATTAGATATTTTTACATTATCTATCCAGTGCGAATGTGTTACAAGCTTACCTACTCTGAAAATTAGTTGAGAACGGTTTAAATTACACCAGAGAGTATTCTATTTGTCTGTTGGGTTTAATTTTAAAGTGAAAAGCTTAAAACGGTTCTTTTACGAGAAAACAGCGAACCAAACTTCTTCGCTTCGTTCTTTGAAATCCTTATGTTATTCCTTAAGAATTCTGAGCCAGCTTTTACTGCAACGATCTCCCGCCGTATGGCGGCATCTAGTTGTTCGACATATTTCCTGTTGGACGTTGCTGCAGCGTTTTCAATTAAAAAGTTAATGCCGACATTAAAATTCAACTTCAATTTTGGCCGAAACGCACACTCTGCCGGTGTTAATAACACGATATAATTGAGCTTAACACGAATGCAGCGCATCAAGTTTTATCAAATAATCGTGCCTCATATGATTCATTTTGATTATGAAACACGTCGGAATTACCTGTATTATTATTATTATTATCTTGTTATTCAATAAATTTTATATGGAAAAGTGTCAGTTGTTATTGTTTAATTCGCTGTACTACTTTTTTTACCACCTATTGTCCTGGGCACTTGTGTATGGCATGAACAGTTTTATATTTTCAAAGATTTACCTCCATTTTACCCAACAAAATTTATCAGGGGGAAACTTGAATTCGAGTTTATCGTAAAACAAGGTCTAATAACTCGCCAGGAATTATTTATTAAACTTCGGCTTCAGACTTCCTTTTTTGTAGATTTTCTCCAAGGACTTCGCATGAGCCAACCCAACTTCAGTTACATCGGGTCAATTATAACTTCTTTAAGAAAATTTCTTTTTCGTTACTTTTTTAATAGAAAGTTTTATTTGGAAATACTTGTATTATCTTTCGGATTCTCGATTAATTCTAGAATTATACGCATTTTTAAATATTTTGCATTTTATTCGCATTTTGATTGATTTCTTTAAACTCTTGTGATCGTGCCAAATAAATGTAGGTTTAAGTAGGCCGAAAACACACTTCTTGAAAATGGAAACTATTAAATAACGTGATATTATTTATTGATACGTATAGCAATCCTACAGGCTTCAAGCTTAATTTTTAATCAAAAAACACAATCACCTGGGGCTATGAGATAAGACCATCTTGTTTAAACTTCATTCAGTAGTTTTTTTTTTAATAATTAATTTATGCATCTATCTTCAATTTAATAAACTTATAACTATTTCAAGTAATAAAGAATGCTGTCGTAAGTAGAAAATTAAAAAAAAAAACTTTCGCATTTTTTTCTTCAAAATTTTCGTCAATCCTTTAATATTTTTTATTTGAGAAAAAAAAAGGTCTCTAAGAATGTAGGTATAAGAATTTAAGAAACATAATTTTAAATTATTTCTTCTTACCAAGCACTTTTCGTTAATTACAATAGATTCTTCCGGTATTGTAAAATATATAACAACTTCTTAATTTATAAATGCACCGAGCAAGCACTCTATTGCAGTATTTATAGAAACGAACTTGCTTTTCATCTGTCTAATTATTTTACATTAGTAATAGAGGATAATTAATTTTAGAATTCTCTCCGATCTGTCTCGGCAATCAAGGACAGTAATTGCTTGGCGTTTTCAGTGCTCAGCTCCATTAAATGTTCAGATGCTCTTAAAGGTCTCTTAAGAATTAAAATATTTAGTTAAAAGTTGCGCTAAATATGGCACGTGTATGGATCGTCCTGTAACTGTCAGGAAATATTTTTGGGTATATTAGATATATTTGTTGACTTAAATTGTAAACAAAATAATTGTAAAAGATAAAAGAGGCACTTGTAAATTTAAAACGGGACCGGAGGGTTAGGTATCGCTATCTAGACTTCAAGAAACTATTTAAGTAAAAACTGGAGTATGCTAAAAAACGTATAATAATAACAGATTACGAAAAGCTACGAACATATCAAAAAAATGTTGGAAAATAATTAAAGAAAGGACAACATCTAACACAGCAAATAATTGGTGTTTACTCAATGAAGAAAGAAACAAAGTAATTGAGAAAATGAAGAAAGTAACAAAATAATTGAGCGATACTTTCTACGAACATTTTATCGATCTTTCAAAGAATGTCACCGATATACCTGAATTTGTAAGCTGCGAAAATTCGGTAAACAGTATATATTTGAAGCCTACAGATAAATATGAAATTCTAAAAATAATTAACAGTAAATGTCTTAAAAATAGTTGTGGTCTGGATTGTGTGCCTGGTAACACTATTCGTAAAGTAGCAGATTTAATCAACATCCCACTAAGCATCGTCATCTACAGCTCGCTAACACAGGGTCTGTATCCATCGGCTCTAAAAAAATGTAGAGTAACACCAATATACAAAAACAAAGGAGCTTCAACTGATCCAAACTCTAGAAGACCCGTTGCTATGCAGAGCTATTTCGGCAAAATTATGGAAGAAGTGTTCAATAAAAGATTAATAGCTATTCAGCGTTTCACAACATGGATGTAGAAGTGGAAGTCCACTCAACGTCACAGCTATTCCCGCAACTTATAATCACGTGTTAGAACAACTTAACAAAAGAAATAAAATCGATGCATATTTTTTCGATCTTAGTCGTGCATTTGACTCCGTCAGTCAAGATATTTTTAGCCAAAAATTAGATGTTCTGGGTATCAGGGGAATTCCTAATCAATGAATCCGTCATATTTAAATGAACGCTCGCAAAAACTTGCAATAGAGGAAGTACTGTCTGAAGAGCTTGATACTGATGTTGGAGTACCCCAGGCGTCAATATTAGGGCATGTTTTGTTCACATTATTTATCAATGATCTTCCAAAATATTGCTCCGTACCTTCAAGGACTGTGATTTAAGCGGATGACACAACTTTTATTATTGTCGAATAGAATGACAAGAATGCTGTCATGTCCGCCAATGCGTCGTTCTATTGATGATTCATGAAAATTCTAACTTGAGTACTCAGGAAATCTCACGAGAAACTGATTTGTATGTCACTTTCAAATTTTAACTTGACTACTCGGGAAATCTCAAAAGAAACTGACTTATATATCAGTTTCTCCCGAGTACTCAAGTTAGAATTTTCATGAATCATCAAGAGAACTTCTAATTCACGCGAACTGGGAGGATAAATTTGAAATTAAAGCTGCAGTCCTACTGATTGATCGCGGATAATCACGCACAGCGAATAAAATATTAAATCAATGAAATTCGCACTTTTTGACACAATATATCCGTAACTAATGCGACGTTGTTTTAAAATATGAATCGCTTTTCATTTTGGCACCAATCTACTAGAAACTTTCAGTTGTTTATTAAATATTTACATCTAAAAATTACTATTTTCTCAATAATTTGTCGAATGTCAGAATTGGGCCCTACAAACTGTATATCATTGAAAAACTCATCAAAAACGCTATGGAACCGTGTGAAAATATATAGGTGTTCTATTTGAAAAAATGGATTTTTTGTTATTTATAATTATTCATCTTCAAAAAATCGTAGTGAGCCTTGGAACATCCCTTCACGACTTGGTTTGATCTCGAATGATTGGCCACAGCCTTGGCATTGACTGAAAAAAAATCGGTTGCGTTATCTTTAGTAGTTCAGAAGTTACGAATTTTTGAATGGAACCTTGCATCCGGGAATTTTCAAGAAAAAATTGACTCACATCAAAAAGTATGATTGACACGTAAAAATGATTCAAATAAATTTAACGCAGAATTTAGTGCAGAATCCAAAAATGGGGTATTTCAATATAAAAAAAAACATAACTTTAGTTATTTTTATAAAACTTGGTCACCCTGTTTACAAACGAAAATAATTTTAAAATGTGCAATGGAAGCGCTTCTATTATATAAAAAACAATTGAGTCGATACCTGGAATAACAAGAAAATTATGGAACTTTTACGGAGCTCTGGGACACATATAGCCTACGGATTAACATATATATATATATATATATATATATATATGTGTTTCTGTTACCTTATTAATTACTTTTGTCGTTATTGTATGGAGCTGAGAACCAATAAAGACTCTTTATTATTATTATTATTATTATTATTATTATTATTTAATTCCAAATTTCTGAGCTTCGAACTGAATTTTCCATTAATGTGGAAACAAAATATTGCACACTTTGTCATTGTGAATTTCGTTCTATTTTTCAATAATTAATTGTCTACTTGACAATACCTATCAAAACATATTTTCTACTTTCACTTTTTCTTCTTAAGCTTCCGGACTACCATGTTAATGTTTCTTTTGTTGCCGATGTTTCGTTTTTTTTTTTATGAACGACTTTAGTGGTGCTGTTGTCGATGTCTATGTTCGGTAATTACAAAAGATACGATCGCGGAAGCTTTTGAGATTACCTAACTGATGTAACGTTTAAGACACAATTTTTGCTTAATTCCGAAACTTCTATAACAATTTTTTGAGAATATTCTTTTACTTTGAAGTTCGTCCGTTCTGCGGAAAAGAAAAAGTCTATATTACAAGCTATTTGATTTTTTTTTTAATTAGTCTTAAAAGCGTAAATAAAATTTAGGTACGAGAGAAATATCCATGCGGTATAAGGTTCTTTTAAAATATAAATATTTTATGTCAAATATAAAACTGATATTAAAATAAATTTATTGTCTTGTCCGGACGTAAATTTCATTCTTTATAACTAATCCCCGGACGATTTTATTTAAACATGTTCCGCATTTTCCATATCCGACTTGCCCTATTGAGCAGAAGTAGAAACTCGCTATAAAGATTGCATTTTATATAAAATAAAATTATCGCTTACGTCTGTTTTTTAGTTTTCACAAAAAAATCGTTAAATTCGTGGTGGACTGGTGTTTTAGTTCAGTCTGATAAAGCGATCCCAATTTATTCGAGTACAAGAGTATTGGGATTAGGAATTAGCGCAATGTGACGCTCCACTTCTTTGTTAAAAAATCTACGAATTTGCGCCTTGTTTATAATTGAAAGTGACAAATTTGTTTTCATATTTGATTTCTCTCCCCATAATTTTTCTCTTTCAGAATGCATAAGAATTTTGACATCTATCTGGGACATGTTCTTCGTATGTAAGTACATACATATCGTAAATGTAAAATGGTTTAAATTCTCGTGTAGTCAAGTACTTCAGCAGCAAAGCTTCTATTGCAAGGCACAAATCGCACAAATTAGCATACGACACCAATTTGTATTGTGTAAGTTTCCACCCATTCATTGCCCTGGAAATGTGATTCATGGCAATTACACGACGCGTTGCAAATAAACAGGTACCCATTGCAAAATTGGTTCTGAAACTTTTCTACGTTTTATTCAAATCCAGCCGGTTTACCTAACCTGTGTAGTTTAACAATAGGCTTGTTAATGTTGCACGCCATTTCGACACGTCTTTGTTCGTAGTCATTTGTTTTAAATTTCCACAAAGCCTGAAAAAACGCAACAGGATGAAATACCAAGAGCTGTGCTTGATATCGGGTTTACATTGGTGAAACCGATGGTGGCCTCGAGTATATGATACCGGAACGTATGAGGCAACCTGAGATAGTGTTGCCGCCACAGGCTACTGACCGTGCGTGTTACCCTAATTTTAATGTATTTTTGCTTGCTTTGTAATAGCTTTCTAATACATTAACACTATCACTCGACAAATTGTTATTTTTTCCGATATTTTAAAAATATCATTACTTTTTGCATACCTACTTATTTTACGATGACATTACTTTCTTGTAGGATATAATATTAAATCGTAGGAGTTTCACTTTGGCTAACAGCATTTGATAGAAAGAAAAGCGCTGTTCATCTGAAGAATTCACGCTAAGAACGCAAGGATAATACTTCTTCTTTTTGACGTATTGTCAGTCCATGCTTTTGCTGTTCTTCACGAGTCACGAGGCGTCTGTTGGTTAAAGTATAAAGTAAGAGTCTTCAATCGGTATCATGTAAGTTTGAATGTGCCGGCTTGAAATAATTCTTTCATCACAACCGATCTCAAAATTTTCTGTCATTTTCTCTTCACAGTATCGTCTACGCCTTTCAAAATTGATAAGGAAAGAGCTCCACCTAACTTTTCTTTATGAATCATTAGAGAAACCACTGCAACATAAAGACAAATTTGAATATCTTTTTGAATACTTTTGCAAATTACTTTGTGAATCTTCAGTGAGAAACGGTCATGATCGTTTCTCAAAAAAATCTGCGACAAAAGCTGATATTTCTCTTTCTTCAGTTCAGTCAGAATATGGTTCATGATGGAGATTTTAGATCAGGTTTGAATTTAATAAGCAGTCTGTGAGGCACGCGTATTTCCATTTGCCAAAACGTATTGTACAATGTCAATAATTTGCTATGGAGTAACTTAAAAAGTATTCGAAAGTATTCAAATTTGTTACTGTTGACCAGCGTAATTGTTAAAAACCGTTGTAAAGAAAACATTTTTCGATGTAAAAAAAATTTGAGTGTAAAACCACGTTGCTTTAAGGGTGAGTTACATAAACCATTTAAGGCCCGATTTCTTCACCTACGGATACATTTATCTGCCAGGTAGTTTTCAAGGATAATACCTGGCAGATAAATTTATCAGGAGGTGAAGAAATCGGGCATAAGTCAGGATTAACTTCAAGCCTAAGTTAAACTGTGACATTTTATGCTGTAAGTCATATCGGTGTAACATTCTAAATCAGGATTAAATTTAATTATGATTTAAAATTTCCATCCAATCCAGCCTAAGTGTTCATCTGTGTACAGTGTGGTCCATTTTTGATGGTTTTACAGAGTTTCTCAGTTATGAAGAAAACTGGTTTCGCGACCTGCTTTTTCGAGAAAAACTCAGTGGAGAAATCTCGATTCGTTCGGGAAATATCGGCCGAAAATGAATTTTTCCGAAAAATTATTTTTCACAATATCTCAGTTGTTTGACAAGATACTTTGAAAATTTCAAAACTATTTTATTCAGAAATTAACGTAGATTTTACTGACGTTATTACCTTTTGTAGAAATTGCATCAGTTCTGCGAAGCAGACTAACTTTCTAATTTTAAATAGGAATCGCAGTTGGCTATTTTTTCTCCACTTTGCGGTGCGATTTGTGATAACTCTGAAAGATAATGCGAAATTCTACAACTTTTGCGCTTAAAGTTTTCTATTGCTTCTAAAATAAAGCCTGATAGGATGCAAAATATAAAAAGAGAACCTGTACTTGTGCCTTGTCGGCACTCTACAAAAAGCACTTTTGTAACAGTTAATTACTAAGAGCCTGAAAACATCGAATACAAACAATTACAAATTAAAATTAAAATTTAAACTAAAACAAAATGAAATAATATCAAGGGAATAAAATAATAATAATAAATTAAATAAAGAAATAAAAATAATAATAATTAGACAAAAAATAAATAAATATTTAATATAAGTCTAAATATCTGTGGTCTCGCTACTTTTCAAAACACTACTTTTAGACTCCGAAAAGTTGTGTAAAATAGGTTTTTTTTTAATAAATCAGTAAACACACATCACAATTAACTCTTTTTCAAGCCAGTACCTGACTTGTCTTCACCTCTCTGCTTCTCCCAAGTCATTCAACTAATTTTGGACAAATTTCGACTTAACCACTTATTCACTGAGACGACAGATATTTTCATCTCGTCAAAAAAATTGCAGATAGCCACAACAATTCTGCGGGATAGGTATATGCGTATACCTGTTTTCTAGATATTGCAAATAATCCGTTAATATGTAGGGTTCTAAATCATTCAAAAATACAAATAGCGGTTTTTTAAACCGTATCATCAGCATGCCTAATTAAAAATATACAAGTCGTCAAGAGAAACGAAAACTTAACGACTTGTTTCTCTTGACAAATTGTTTGTTTACTTTTTTCGCTCCTGACCAAGCTATCAATCGATAGCGAAACGTGGAATGTTGAATGCTTTTCCATTTATATTCTGTCCGATTAAAGATTAAAAACTTAAAAATATTACATCCATCCGTTCTTAGTCTGGTTTGTAAATCATTTAAATACAGGATAAATAGGAGTGATCCTAAAATATTCCCTTGTGGCACGTCAAGATTAACATTCTGTAAAGAAGATTCTTGAATTCTGTTAGAATTATGAATAATTACCTTTTGAACTCTATTGGACAGGTAGGATTCCAGCCATTGCAGAGCAATGCCTTTTATGCCAAATTTTTTAAATTTTTGCAGCAAAATATTGTATTAAGTGGTTCTGATAGATCGAGGAAAAAACCGCAAGCGATGTTGTGCATATTCTTTGTTTCTTTATAGCTGTTTTCTGATCTAATTAATTTATACAGGGAGTAACATACAGTATTTATTTGTATTATTTTATGTTTGCACAATAAAGTCATTTATTATTATTATTATTATTATTTTCTTTTATTCCCAGCTATTCAAGTTTTATTAGTGAAAGAAAAAAATGTAGTATTTAGTACATTTGTTCTTCAACCCTGTTAATTTTGGTTACACCGCTTGCATATTGATATGAAATTTATTATCATTGAGTGTGCTGCACGTTCAAAAGTTTTCGAGAAACTAGGTAGCAAACTTATGAGTATATAATTATTTAATATATCTTTACCCTCTAATTTATGAACTGGTTTTACTAATGTAATTTTTAGTTTATCTGGAGATATGCCACTTTCCAAAGACAAATTTATTATATTGCAATGCGGTTTCACTACACAATTAATTGACCTTTTCAGCAACGTTAGTGGAATCTCATCATATCCCGCACTTTTTAAATTTTTTAATAATATTAAGAATTTCTTCTTCAGTACCTAGATAAAAAGAAAATTAAGCTTTCTTCGACTCGTGCATTTTCTTCAAATCTGCTTTTAAAAAATTATTTCTGACCAAAATCTTGGGAATATGTGATAAAGAAATTATTGAACTCTTTAGCAGCAACGCTTTCAGAGGCACCTCTTTCAGAATTTCGACCTACATGTTCAGACATAATGGCACATGTTGTTTTGCTTTTGTTGTCTGACATCAGGAGAGCATTTTCGAATTTATCTCTTTTGGCTTTTCTCAGTAGTAAATTATAGCGCTTTCTTAGATTTTTATAAGTATTTTGGGCTTCAGCGAAACGATTTTTAAGAATATTAATATTAATATAATATTTCTTATATTGCAAAATTTCTGATGAAATAGCAGCAAAGTTTTTTCACCTGTTTCTGATCGTTTTTTGCTCAACAGGAATCTGGATATTAAAATGATAATAAATTGTTATTAAACATTTCCTATTTCATTTTGATTAACGTCATGATATTAATAATTTCCCACTGCAAAACTGAAACTGATAATATTTTCTTTACTGTACGCTTATGAACGATTTTCTTTGAAATCCTCAAATGATCTTCCAAAACAATAGTTTGTGCTGTGTAATCTTATTTAGGCCCGATTGTTTCACCTCTTGATAAATTTATCTGCCAGGTAATATCCTCGGAAACTGTTATCGACACGATGTTTTCCAAGGATAATACTTGGCAGATAAATCTATCAGCGGGTGAAAAAAGCGGGCCGTAGAGATAGAAATTGTTGAATTAGTATGTTGTTCTACATATACATATTTTTTATTCAAATATTAATGCATCGTGACTCTTAATTTGTTTAATGTCTATAGTATTCTTCTTTATACGTAGGATTTACCATTTTGGCACATGATGCGTGGACTTATTTTTCCAAATTCCATTCATGTTCTTTTAACTTTAGTTTCTATCACCATCTTTTTCATTTGCCGTTTATATTATTATACATCAGATACTTTTGATTTATTAAATATTACTTCTATTATTCATTAATTTAATTTGTGCCAGTTGTTGGATGCTTTGGCTTGTCATGCTTAAAATTGCGAAAATTGATTTCTTTATACAGGGAGATTCAGACAACCCTTTCATTAAAAGTTTACGGACTTCTCCTTTGAATTTCTGTTTCATATTTTGCAGTCATAGGTTAACAGTATGGATCTATCAAAATATAATATTTTCAAATGTTGGACACTTCCGCTTATACCGGAAGTTGCTGTCAACATTCCTATTTTAAATAGAATATCCCAATTTTTAATGCATTTTTGAAATCTTCATAAAATTATAAAAATATTTTGTGTAACATGTGATACAAGAAAAATTAACAGTTTTCGAGATATTTTCATTTTTTAAAAATAATTCAGACATGCAGAACCTTGGTTATGATACTGCCATCTTTGTGCAACAAAAACTTTGATGCCCATTTTTGGCCTGTAGTAGGCTACAGTTACATTCTTGCAGATCATGTCCAGTTTGGACTTGATTGCTTAGAGGCTGGTTGAAAATAACTTCTATTCGAACTAATTTCAACTGTCGAAAAGTCATGTTTTTCAAATGGAACACCTAATATATTTTTATACCATGTGACTTAGGATTAAATGTTCTTTCGTCATGTATTAGCATTCCCTGTACCTATCTCTTATAGTTCACTCGTTATTGATGATTTCTTTTTAACACGTAATTGTTTTCCATTTTTCGGTATTATTTTTAAATATTGGGCTATGAAAACTAGAGAAATTATAATTTTTGAAATCATTTGCTTAGTAGGAATTAAAAAAACACAATTTAATCACTACGAAGAACCAAAAATTGAATAATCAAACACAGACATATTAAATGTATTTGATGATAAAAAAATCTTTTTAGAAAAATTTTGTGCAAATCGTTCTTGATTGCAGTGAAAACCTCGAGCAGCCTCTGGACAGCTGTTTCAGCCCTGCTTGGGGCTTCTTCAGCAGAGACGTGTTCGACATTCCCACTGCATACCAAAAACGACCTGCCCAATTTATTCGCAATTGCGATGTAAGAATGATGAACAGATAAAATAGTGACATCTTACTATCGTTTTTTGACCTGACATTGCAGTAGGATAGACAAATTGAAGCGGGATTTGCTCCTAATAAGTCCCCCATGCAAGGCGGCCATGCTTGCTGTCAAAGCATAATGAAAGTTTTTAGAAAAATTTTGTGCAAATCGTTTTTGATTGCAGTGAAAACCTCGAGCAGCCTCTGGACAGCTGTTTCAGCCCTGCTTGGGGCAAAAAGCGATAGTAAGATGTCGCTATTTTATCTGTTGATAAAAAAATCGACAATTCAAGAAGTTAATAAAAAAAGGTTGTTATATCGAGGAAAATGCGTTATTACTTAGATACAGTTGAAAGTTATTACTAATGAATAATAGCCGAGGACAACTTAGCGCCAATATTATAACCAAAAATTTGTGTATTATTTTTAATATTTCTGATTTATTTATTAGTTTTCATAAAATTTTGTATTCTAAGTGTAAGTTTCTACTTGTAAATGTGTAAATAGTCATACCAAGAATTCTAATACAAGCGGGATATGTAAACAAAAAGTTCAGATGTTAGATGTGTATTTAAATATTATTTGTCGGTTTTTAAAATGAAATTGAAATTACAGTTAGAAATTAATTTAAAAAACCTCAGTTCGTTAAATTTTCATAGCACACTATTCAGGAATAATAGTGAAAAGTAAAAAAATTGATGTGTCAATGAGAAAGTCATAAATAGAAAGAGAAAAGTAAGAGATGGGTATATGGAATGCTAATACAGTTCGAAAGAACATTTAATTCTGATTCTTGTTACACAAAGATGGCAGGCAGCATCATAAACAAGGTACTGCAACTTTGAACTTTTTTAAAAAGAAATACATTAAAAAATGGGGTATTCCATTTAAAATAAGAATGAAAGAAAGAAAAATAACAGGAACTTCCGGTACAAGCGGAAGTGTCCGAAAGTTGGAAATATTATATTTTGATAGATCCGTATCGTTAACTTATAACTGCAAAGTATGAAACAGAAATTCAAAGGCGAAGTCCGTAAACTTTTAATGAAAGTGTTGCCCGAATCTTCCTTTTTATACTTTTTTGAACAAATCAGAGAGATGCTTTAAAGCTTCCTTTTATTGATCTGTATGTGTAAGGTCATCGATCTTATCAGACTCGCTAAGTCATTGATTGCATTTACAAAATTGGATTATCGTACTTACAAAAAAAAAAAATTAAACTCGGGAGTTTAATTGATACGAAGCTCTAAAATGCGTCATTTTGTACTATGGGTCTTCAACTGAAATTTACTTTGATAACTTTTAAATATCTTTACGATATTTTTTTTTACTGTAGAAATTACGTCGGTAAATTTGCCATTTAATTCGTTAATTGAACTCTGCATTTCTAGAATATGGTGCGTAAATTGCTTGGACAGAACACTCTTCAAGGATCGCACGTGCGTAAAATTAACTGCAGATAAAAATAAACACTCGACCACACGACTTTTTCAAAGTATGCAAAGGCGATGATATTCAAGAACGTAATTAGTGACTGGTGGTTCAGTTACGGCCGGAAAAAAAAGAAGAAAACCCAAACTCGCTGAGAAGCGATCGGAAATGCGAAACTAAACGAGGAAATATGATATACACAAAACATAGTTTACGTTCACTTTGCATTCTTTTTGTTAAACGAGATTGTGTTACATAGAGCATTATTTTATTTTATTTGAGAGCTCTAAGACTTTCTATAACCTTGTTATGTTGTCATAAATGCATTTGAATGTAGTTCACATTCCTCCTCTTGGTCTAGAATGCAATTTAAGGTGAACATTAAGCCGTTTTTCATGCTTCGTTATTTGCAGTTTTATTAATTAAATCTTACAACATATATATTTTTAATCTCATACACGTTGAAGGCTATTTATCTAAGACGAACACTATTGCGCAGATGTACACAGAAAGCGTTTTCAATTGTCTGCTCAAGAGCATTCTCAAAGTGTACCCGTAAGCGACGGAGACACTCTTAGACCGTTCTGGAGCAAAGGATTTTTATAGCGAACATTAATTTCTAGGTTTCTGTATTACCTAAAAGAAGAATGAAAGACAAAAATTAAAAATAAAAAAATATTAAATCATTAACGTAATTATAGACTTATTGCAGAGGTGAAAGTTTTGAACTAATGTCCGTACTATAAAAAATATATACAATAACGACTTTATTAAACAGAAAGTAAAACCATTATCGCAGATAAATGGAACATTAACCAATAGATAAATATAAATTTTGTCCCGACTCATTTATTTAAATAAATTCACAGTAATCTATCGTAATTCATGAAAGCGTCGATACTGCTGAAACTGCACTTGCAGCGAAATTTATTCGTTGTAGGTCAACAACAACAATTTGTATTCAGGAAAGGGAATTGCAGAATCAAAAGCCCAGAATTATTTCTAGCAGAAAGAAATAAAATTGCTTGTTAAAGGGAAGTGTTAAGAAATCATGTATCACAGTATTTCTTTTTGACAAAAAAAAAATTGTGGATTAACCTAGAATTTTATTTATATTTTAGGTTTGGCAGCGTTTCAGTGTCATTAGTAAAATAAATTCTGAGCTGAACCTTACCTCATCATTAATTGAAAATTATTATTAATTTTTCAGAACGCTGGTTTTATTTATTGAACAATTAGGCATCAATTACATCAATTTTCCTTGAATTGTATATTATAACTTCAAAGTATTTCGATCGATTTGAACAATAAATTTTTTATTTTACCTATGGACTGTTTTAATGTATTCCATTTTTAACTCTTTTATTATCATTATAGTGATAAACGAAAAGTCAATAATTATTTGACTTTATACACTATTTCTACTACTACTATATTTAAAAAAATGTTTCGCCAGCCTTATTTCATATTAAGGCAAGTATACACTGGGTGTCTCATAACTCACGGAGGAGATTAAAAGGGTAGCTAGAGGAGATCAAATTAAAGATTTTTTCTTAATAAATTTTTTGGTGAAAAAGCAATAACTAAAAAGTTGCAAGCGTTTAAAGTGAAATTAATGAACAAGCAAAAGTTACTCCCTGTAGTAATACTTTACGTTGTAAATTCAAATTTAAAGCATTTATGAGTTAATTGAACACTGCTTTACAATAAACAACTATTTTAAAAAATGTAGTCAGGTTAAAGTAACGGCTATTTCATTTTTTTTAATGACCAAAAACGGGTTTTCATCTCATTGTGCACCGCCTACTAATTAAAAACGAAACTAGGAAACAGATTCACATAGACATTTTATGAATGGTGGTTTTGATATATTTATGATTGGTGGTTTTGATAAATTTAGAGTTTATTTAATAATAAAAAATAATTTTGTGAAATAATTTTTATTAATTAAGAAGCTATAGGTGTAAATTAAAGAAGGAATTAAGAAAGTTAAGCAGCTGTAACTTTCTTATTATTTGGTTTTGGTCAAAACCGAATTACGAAAAAAGCTTTATTTTGATGTCGTACAGCTACCCTTTCAATCTCCTCCGTACGGTGTGAGACACTCAGTATACAGAGTGCTGCATTGATGAACGCAACGTAGTAAATCCCATGTTAATTTAAAGGTGCTCGAATATTGGCTTCCCTAATTATTTTAGAGCAAAATTCCATCGAGGTTTTTATTTATTAAATTGCGCACTGTTCAGTGTATTGAAAAAGTGTAAGAATGCAGGAATTATCGATAATGGAAAAGCAAACCTCTTACGAAATGAAACCTATCTAAGAAAATAGAAATTGTACGTATTTTAAAATCATTAAAAATAAATGCTAAATTAAAAAAAAAAACTTTATTTTTCCAAGATATGACACCTTAGATAATGTACATTTTTAGGAACAAAATACTAATATTATTAGTTTCGTCGATATAGTTTTTGCGACATAAACCCTGTGGTGTGAATATTTTTCAGCAATTATAATACATCCTGTATAACAATAAACTATAACATATTAATATAAAAGCAGAAGAGGTTGATTTAGAACAGAATAATATTTAATAATAATTGTTCAACATAATATTTTAACAATATTAATTCAATAAATAGAAATAATAAATTATTTGTGTCGATTTTAAATATTGTAGAATATAATAAATTTAAAAGCTGCTAGAAGATTTAATCGTAGTCATTGTTATTTCTGCATTTTCAATTCTGTTCAATTATTCTTTGCTGTTACAAATTGCCGGTAATGATACAATACATAAATTTTCCTGGAAAGTTAGTTTCAGCTATTCAGGGTGTAATTAATATAATTCTGAAAAAGTTGGATCGATATGATTCAAATGTAGGTACTGCACTAAATCTATTCAAGTAAATGAAGTAAAGTCACGATATTATCGACGTTTATTCATTGGCTTATATTATTAGGTAACGTATTTAGCTGCAATCAATTATTTTTATTGTTTTTTTTTCTTCGTTTTATGGAAAATATCTAATAATTTCGATGTAGGTACATATGCATGTTTTTTAAAATTAGATTCAATCGTAATCTATACGTACAAGAAAAGTAAATTATTTCATACTTATATTAATATATTCTCGATCTACTATTGAGGCAACTAAAATTAGAAACTCGTAACATTTTATCATTCAGTATAGTCTCCTCTTCAATGCACTTATTGCAACGCCCTAATCCTTTTAAAGAAGTGTTTCTTTCTCTCTGCAAACCAGCTCTTAACAGTTGTTTTCTCGTCACAAGAAATATTGTTTATTAGCAGTTATTGCTTGACTCTTTTCTGGATCATAAATATTGCACGGATATCTCAAAACAATTGAATCAAGAACCTTTTTAGCTCATTTTTGAAGTCGAAATTTCTTAGGCTTTGGAGAACCACATTTCTTTCATATCGCCCATTGCTCTGTCGTTCTGGGTAAAATGGACTAAAGTTTCATCCACGGTCACAACATAGCTCAAGAAATCTGTATCTTCTTCGCAACGGCCACAAATTGATCGCATGCTTCCACTCTTCTTTACTTTTGATAGGTATTCAAACGTTTAGAGATCTATTTCGTAGAATTTCTTTTTCATAAATCAAGTGAAATATATGTATAGAGCGAACTTACATTCACATATCTTTAATGACATATATTTAAATTCAATTCGACGGTCTATCATATCATGCTCATGATTAATAATACTCTAGTCTTTATTTACTAAAATAGTAAAGGAGACTGTGGTTTAAGGAATAATTCAAAATTAATTTCCGCTCACAATAATTTTATATCCGTAGATAAGTATTTCGGCAGCTAAGCTGCCATCTTCAGTACGCTATCAATTTAAAAGCACTCATGTAAAAAAAAAAACAAAAAAAATGGGATGATTAGATTGTTTTTAGATTTCTTTAAGTGCTTTTAAATTGATAGCGTACTGAAGATGGCAGCTTACCTTCCGAAATACGTACCAACGGATATAGAATTATTGTGGGCGGAGATTAATTTTCAATTAGTCTTTATTTGAAAATTATGAACATATTTTAAATAAAAATATTACAAATTCGAGGCGAGGTTCGTCGAAGCGCTCTTCCACCTAGCCTTAGATTTGATTCATAGTCAAGTTCTAATTCATTTGATCAGTTAAAGATTTATGCAAAGTCATGCTACAAGCTGAAAAAAGAATACCTACACTAACTGCCACGTAAAGATTAGTTTTTTGAAATTAGAGCTAAATGCAGACAGAGGCATGGTCTTCAGATTTTCAGAAATATTGTTATAAAGGGTGGGTGCAGCATAATACTTACCTTCGCTAAATATTGAAAAAGTTATTGATTCTTTATTTTTTCCAAAACCTTGGAAAGAACTGGCAGCAAACTGACTGGACGCAAATGAGAAAACTCTTTTGGAGATACTTTAGTTAAAGGTGTCACCAAGGTTTCTTTTCAACTCGTACGAAATTTATGTAAGTAAGACATTTGTTTACGAAAAAAGTAATGTACTGCGAAATGTGTGGCAAACATGTAAATAGCATTTTCCCCGAAATTTGGTCACCAATAGCATCAGATTTCAAAGCGTATGTCATGCGCTCCACCTCTTCAACAGACAGTGCAAAAATTGAATGTAAATAATGAATTATAGATTAAGGGACGTTTTCTGTATTAAAAGCGTTAAATTTAAAGGGCTGTTAAATTTAGTTGCTACGATAACAAACAATCACAGAACTGGATTTAAAATTTTATTTCCACCTTCTTAGTAAATGACATTTTACAGGTCAGTTTTATTTTTTACGGTAACCAAGTAAAGGTAAATTACTGGAACAGGCCTGTAAAAATTTTACGGGCTTGCGTGAAAAACCTGTAAAATTTTATAGGCTTGTAGAGAGCAGATTGTCTGCTTACATCACCATGACTGCATCTAGCTAGAAATAATGCCTTCGATAAAAAAAGTTTTCATAAAAAAATAAAGTAAATTAATTGAAAATCGCCATGTGAAAGTGAAAATAAAAGTTTATACGCGACACGCTTTGCAAATAATCTTTACTAGGCTCACTTGATTACAAACTCCACTCGCCCGTATAGATTTATTAACAAAGCTTGACACGTAAATAACTATTGAAGGACCTCTAAACTTTAACAACCCTTTAATAAATTACAGAATCCACCATAGTTACCGTAAAATGCCGTCAACTTAACGCACGGAGTTGAATTATTTTTACTCACTTGTAAAAAGTAATCATTGCCTCAATATTTTTTATCTTGCACCAAATTATCGAGGGTATACATACACACCGAAATTGGTCTTTCTGGCCCTTTCTCATCTTAAACGGACGGAAAGTTTTTCCGTGTTTTACAAAGTGCAATAAGCAAATTTTTGTAAATATGCTTATACCTTGAACCCAATACTGGCCAAAAACTATCTATATCCACAAACAATTTTATTGAGATCACCGCGGTTTCTTCCAAATTTTATTGCTCAGCATAGCTTCAACTTCTTGAAATAAAATTTCACAATGTCCTTTCTAATAAGTTATTGTTTGCTGTTACGGTAACATGGTTTTGTTTCGTTCAAGGAAAACGGCCTGGGCTACCTAGATATCAAAACGTATTTAAAGCATCTATTCCTCTGTTGAATGAATCTGGCATAATTAAAATACAGTTTGTAATATTCGTATAAGGTTTCTCTCTAAAATATTTTCGTAGGTGGGAGTACAATATGATGCCAGTGAAATCGTAAAAATTCTCATCATTTTCACTGAATTTAAAACTGCCTCGTTTTATTTTGATTGTTTAATCTCGCAGCGTCTTGCAAACATCTACAAAATGAGAATAGCGCACAGTAATTTACAATAACCATAAATAAAGCGACCGCATTTCACAGTGATTATTTGGCAATAATTTTATTTATCAGCGAAATTGATTGGTCATGTAGTGTGGTGCTCTTGGCCTATTCTATCGGGCCGTTTCCATCGTTTCGTGTTATATACGCATCGTAATTCGTAAACAGACAAATCTGGATGGCAAACTTAATATATTGAATCTATTCCGTTTGGCAATAACTGGATTGTTTGCCCAATATATCGAACAAGCTGCCGAGGAAAAACAACTCCTGCGTTGACTCAATGTATTACTGAGGGTACGTAAGACGAGAAATTCATCAAACTCGTAGGGATTGCTTTCGATTTTCCGGGAACACAATTTACGTAAATTTATTTGATTCTTCCGGTCTACGTACACAAATATTGCAAATGGATCTAATGTATCTTATCAGAGATGCATGGCTGACATCCGCTCGCAAACGTGACATGTTTTAAAATACATGAAATTATTTAACGGAATAATTAAATGCGATAGTAAATTACGTTGCCAATGACGTCAGTAGAACTATGCAGTACTGGAAAACCTTGAGTATTGTTATAACTTTAGTTGGTTTTTGAACTATTTTGTATTTGAAACGCACACGAAGTATCAATTTCTCTCTTGAGTTAATTTGGTATGATTAAAATGAAATTCGTATCATTTAATGATAATATCATAGCATGTAATTTTTGATATCTATGGTGTCTAAATATAATATTCATTATTAAATGTGGTAACAATAATTCTCAGTAACATAACTATTATTTTAAGTAAGTTGACTATCTCGTTTATGGGTCCGCAACTGTACTTTGAGACGAGTAAGGAGCTAGAGGTCAGCTGATTAGCTGGAAAATGTAGAAAATTTGAGACTATTGTGTAATGACTATTTGCATGGAGTTTGGAAATATTACAGAAGCAGAGTGTGAATTACTTTTGGTTTAGTAAACTGAGTTACTCTAAAAATTACTGAAGTGATAATGACACTCACAAGCTGGAAGATAAATCACTTGATAGTTGAAGTCCTTCCAATTTAAAAACAAAGAATTTGACTCAATAAAAGAGAAACAGAAGCTGTATTTAAAAGTAATTTACATCGCAATGTATTAGCTGCTTTTGTTTGTGTTTGCATGGTGAAGTAATAAATTAAAACGAATGGCTGTACTGGCGCATGGAAACTTATTGTTCCTCGGTATTGAACACACAGGAGACATCGACTGGAGGACACAAAAGTTCCGTTGTTGTGTACCACAGTGAAAAATGGCGAAAGCGCATTACATACGATCCTCGTTTTCAACATCACCATTTTGGCTTTCGGTGTAACTCACTCAAAGACAAGAAGCAAAATTGATGTTTACTATTTGAAACATGGAAATATATTTTTTTCCGGGTGGATAGTCTGCCATCCGCATTTGACTTTGCAGTTTGCTGTAGCCCAAGATATATTTTTACGATCTATATGCGAAGACGTAGGTTTTATTTCCTTACTTTTTCAAGGGAGGTCTATTATACTATGACGCTTATGACATATATCATTGAGTTACGGTAAGGACGAAATTTATTACTCTAATATAGACATCCACCTGTGTCACACGCTACCTTAAATTTCGGGGCGGTGCAGTTACGACGCACCGGGAATATGTTTAGTTCGCGTTTCGTTCGCTTAATTTCTTCAAGTACCTTTTTCGCTGGCACGTTGTCTTTGATTTATTGACCAAAATGAACGATGAAAAAACAGCTTTTCTAACATTTATATTCATGGCTTATAAAAATTATCTATCTAATATTCTTTCAACAGTTTAAGTATATACTATGCCCTCAAAAAAAATCTGTAGGACAAATCTCTATCTATATACATTTTTGAGTTATTTTATTAGTTTGAATGCGACTTTAAACAATTCATCCTGCTATTTAGATCTGTTTCTATGGTAATGTAAAAAAAAATCCTTTGTCATATTTACAGTAGGACATATTACCTGTCCCAGATTTTTTCGCGGGCACAGTACGTCATTTTACGACCAATTTTTTGACAGGTCAGTTTGATTGCAGTTGAAGTTCTTGAGCTACTTCCTTGCTGAAGAAGTCCCAAAGAGGACCGAAACAGCTGTACAGGTGGTGATCAGGATTTTATCATCTGCAATGGAAACTGACTTCTAACTATTTTTTAAATATTTTTTCCTTCCATAAAATTCAATAAATTTCAGGTTTCAAGCTCGATCATGGAATAAAGTTTCATGTCTAAAATACGGATTCTACTGAAACTTGACAAAACCTAATCTTTCTTAACTCAAAGAGTTTAATTAAACTATTTTTTTAATACTTTTATCAAGTGGTTTTTAAAAGTAAACAAAAAGCTTACAGCGTGTAATCTTGTCCCCGAGTCCTTTTTTCCACGGCCGCCTGAGACCATAAATTTATTGAAACTTGCGTTAATTGCGATAATTTTGCATTTTCAAAAGTTTACGACGAATTTATGCTAGATATTTTTATTTCTATATTATCGTTAACTTTCTGTGCGATCAGCAACATTTTCAATTTTTTACAGTTTTAAAATATTTTATCTTTTGAGTTAAGGTGCAAGAATTCTCGCACTTATGGCGGCGGTAAATTGAAATCGAAAACTCAATTTCCTTTTAATGCATTGAAGATCGTTTCAAACCATCCATCCATCCATTTTGTACAAGATTTGCTCCAACTTCTGCAATAAATATTTGGCAAAAGAAATTTTGTGTAATTTCAGCAATAATATTTTTTTCTTTAGAATATGATCCGAAGATTTTCTATTTTTTGAGTTTATTGTTGGAGAAGTTAAATCAAATCTTCAAATTCGGCAGTGTGTATAAAGAGAGATTTATTCTTGTTTTTGTACAAAGTTACAACTAACTAAAGGCCCTCCATGGGATCTCGTAAACTATAAGAGATACAAAGACGATTGGATCAGAAAAAAGTTCCGATATTTTGGGGTCTTTAAAAAAATCCAAAATGAGCTCTTCTATCTTTATTCGTTTGTAAAATCCTCAAAAAATTGAAAATTTTATTTTATATTAAATTCGATGAATAGTCTAATACCGTAAAAAGGTTAGGATTGACAGTTTCTGAGATATGACTGTCAACTGTTTTTTTTTCTGGGCGCAGTCTTAGATATTCAAACCACGTGATAAAAAATTGAAACCTCGTGACGTACCTATTTATGTTTTTGTTCTGAAGCAAAATATTTTAAGTTATTAAAAAAGAGTTTCAAAAAATAACCTTTTTTATGTAAATACGTAAATACATATTGTCATTTTATAAAATTTGTTAATTTAATAATAATTTAATTTAGTTAATGCTTGTACATATCCGCTTACTTGATTAAAAGTTTTCTGCAACAATTTTTTGGTCACTATATTTTGTTTTGAAACAAAAGCATAAGTGCGTCATTTCGGCGTGTTCAGATTTCATTCTTGTATCACATAGTGTGGATATCAAAGAGACCGCTAATAAGAGGAAAAGCTGTTGACAGTCCTATCTTGACTTGACCCTTCACACTTATTGTTGTTGATCTTGGCATTAATAAACCATATTATTATTATTATTATTATCTGCGAAACCGTTACTTCTAACCTATTTCATGCAAAATTATTTATTTTATATTTCTATGTTAATAAGTAAATAAGAATTTTCGAAATTTTGAAAATATTTCAGAAATAAATAAAGACAGAAGACATTTGTACCCAAAATAGCGCAGTTTTGTAATTTAATCGTCTTTGTATATTTTATAGTTTAGAAAATTTTCGTGGCGGGCCTTTGATATTTGATATATTTTTTTATGTTCCCTAACTTCATTATTAATTAAAATAATATCCATTAGAATAATTATTCTCGGTCGCTTACATAATTTACATTACTTTTAAAATATACCAAACGTGTAACTTTTGACAATTTTTTTGTTGTAAGTAACTATTTGTTTCTGATTTGTTTTAAGTAAACTTACTTGATTATACTCTATAAACTATTCCAACTAGAAAAATATTGATTAAAGCGAGAAGTTGTAAAGGAACATGTTGTTTAGTTTTTATTGTTTTATATCCCCTCTTTCTATACGCGCCAGTATTTCAATACCCTGCATAAGATATGGGAGTTACAATTATATTTTATATAGAGAAACATCAAATAGATCAGAATAATATTTTATTTCATTAGTATTAAAATTAAGTATAGTATAGCTCGTTGTTAAAAATGTATTAATATTTGATTTTTATGCTTAAGAATTGCTCGAAACAACCAATAAACATACAGGTGAGTTTTTTTTCGATGTTTAGCATGGGGATCTTGGAAACTAGTAGAGCTAGAGAGACGGTTAAATGGGGAAAGATTTGTAGTTTTAGGTGGTTAGTTTAATGCATCTTTTGTTTCTTCTTCTTGAAAGTTCACGGCTGCCTGGATATTTCGAAAAAACTGAATTTTTACAATTTCTTTAAATGCAAATAGCTCGGTTATTCTTGATTTTAGAGAAAAGTTGTAAAGGCAAAAGTTGTACTGAATTATGTTCTTAATTAAATAGTCCAACTAAATTTTCCATATAAATTCCTATTTTCGAGTTATGACATAAACTTGTTTTTTTTTAATAGAAACCCTAGTAGGCCATGGTCGAAAAAAAAATTTCTTACCTTTCCAACGATGTATCATTCGATTTGTTTATTTAAAAAAATAACGGAGATTCGACAGTTTTTCTCTTTCGAAATTGTTAATATGGTTGGCTATGGAAACAAATGTTAATTGACAAATGCAATTATATCACCTTGAAGTTTACTACCACCAATGTTCACTTGATAAGTGTGGTTTGTCATTGAAATGAATTTTTCTAATCAAAATGATCAAGTGTTACATTCAGTGTCAAATAATTGCCATCCAAACTGCATAAAATATTTTGACTGATATTTTGATAATCGCCAGCCTTCACTGCCCACATTTAAAGATTGTATGACAATTTGAGAGAACATGGTAAACCAATCAGGATCAGAACCAAGTCCAGTGGCGGCTCGTCGGGATGGGCAATGTGGGCAATACCCATCCTGTCCTATTGAAGTTGAAGCATATGTCGGCTCCATGTCGGGACAGCCCTGAAAAACAGATTTCCTTCTGATAATGGCAAGCAGTAAAATAATAAAAAAATACAGTAATATGAAATAGGCAGTTCAAGAAAATTTTGTGAATTAAAAGTAAGAATAAGAATTTAACACTGTATTTGAAAAGTTAAACGTAGAGTTATGAAGCTTGACGTGTTGGTGGTTGCATTAGATTATATACGGGTATAGACGTGTTAATTTTAACACGGAGTGCAGCTGGCTAAATGAAATATTTTTTCTATTTCACTTTTTTTATTTAAAGCTTTCTAAACTGATTTAAAATTTGGAACGTATTATTATCACGATCTTAGGCTTGAAGTTGAAATGAGTCACGGGCCACATACAAATTACGAAATTGATTGACGATATTTTCAAAATGCCATAAAATAAAGTTGCTCAGCTTGGCGAGTCCTTATATAGTTTAAAATTAACACGCGTATTTCTGGTACGCCCAGTATTTCAATATTCCAAAATTCCAAGAAATAAATTTCTATTGCCGTAACTATAATACAGTTTAATTACCTCTTTCTCTGATACAATTAAAATCTGTTTCTTTTCTCTATTTCAGAAGTTTCCTTCCTGAATTTTAGATATTAGTTCCCTACTAATTGCGGCATCATCTTCCTATCGGTAAAAATGAAATATCTCCACACAGTCCAACAATTTCTTGTTTCAAATATTTATTGAAATCTTGTACGAGAAATAGGGTAATCTCTTAAGAATTTGATCTGCAATAATTCTACACTTTATGTTCTTACTTTCATTCTTTAAAACTAAAAAAAAAGATATTTTAATAATTCTGAAGACTTCGGTCAATAATTAAATGTCTAAAGCTTATCGTGCTATTTTCGACAGCTCAAGGAATTGATTTAAGTAAACAAAAATTTTGTTTACTTAAAATGTTATATGTTCGGAACAAATCCCTGGTTCTAAATTTAATAATTATGATAAATTCATGGTTTTTATCTTATCGTTCGCAAGCAATTTTATAACAGACAAACCGTAATTAATTGAAACGGCTGCTTAAAATGAATATAAATGTAAATAATCTAACGGTAAACGTGAATTGACAAATTACTTTGACATGAAACTTCAAATACCTTGCCAACTTAGTATTTTGTTAATGTTAATAGCGGACTTATGTTTTATACCAACCTAATGCAACAGGTGGTGGTTTTTTTAATTTGTGAAAAACAACGAATCAATCAACGAATCTTTCAGACAAGGTCATTTTCTCTCTAGTTCCAAGACAGCCAAAACAGTACTCGTATTTAAGAAAGGTGATAAACATTGTATTTCTAACTATAGGTCAATATCTATTCAACCGGCAGTATCAAAAATATTTGTAAAATGGATGCCAAATAGATTGCTTAATTATTTAATTAAATATAATCTTTTGTCTCCTTCACAGTTTTGCTTTTTGCCAAACAGATCGACAATAATGGCACTTCATCATTTCATAAATTTCATACATGAAAGCTTAGATAACAATACATCTATATTAGGCGTATTGACAATAGCAGCGTGTTTGATCCCTGCCTGTCGCAGGGCAATCCAAAACTGATCTAGTTAAGTCAGCAAAAAATGCTGCTGACATGATGGCAGAATATTGCAGACAAAATTTACTTATTTTAAACAAAAATAAAATGCATATTTTGCACTTTAAAGCATCTAAAGTTTGTCGAAGTAGCCTCCTGGTTCACATGAATAAAACTTCTATCGAACAAGTTGAAGTGATAAAATTTTTGGGACTTCATGTTGATGAATATCTTAAATGGGACAATCACATAATTAGATGAACTTTCTAAACAATTATATTCTCTAATTCATCTGACTTTTACATTTAAAAATTTTCTTGACATAGACACCATTAAGTTATTTTACTTAGCAAATGTCGAATCACGGATAAGATGTGGAATAATGCTTTGGGGAGTATCCCCTAACGTATTTTGCGTGTTTCGGATTTAAAAGAGAATTTTATGTAACACTACAAATGAAGATTTTCTCTCTCATTGCAAACCTATTTTCAAAAAACTTCATTCTAACTGTATTTGATAATAATAATAATAATAACCTTTATTAGTCTCGTTTTTACAAAAGTAATGGGATAAGTCAAAAATACATGTATGTAGAAAAGCACATATACACAGACAGTCACAGTAATTAAAACTAAACCTGAGATGTCATAAAAGATTTAAATTCCTCAGTAGAGTAAATGCATTTGTTTATCAAAATGACTTTTATTTTAGATTTAAATTTATTAGTATCTTTTATATTTCTTAGTTGCGGAGGCAGCAAATTAAATAATTTCAGACCAATAGTTGATGGACTTTTACAAGTTACATTATAGATATTTAAAGGAGTTCTATAATTATAGCGCTGACGGGTTTCATAATTGTGAATATCCAAATTTCGCACAAAAGTCTTTTGATTGGCATGTACATATACTAATAATTCAAGAATAAATATAGACGCCAGTGGTAATATTTTATATGAAGTAAAGTATGGTCTGCATGAGTTCGTAGATTTTATATTGGCAATACAGCGTACTATCCGCTTTTGAGCCAGAAATACATCAGCAGATGATACGGAATCGCCCCAGAAACAGATACCGTATAGCAACTTTGAATGTACCTGAGAATAATAGTACGATAATAAAAAATTATGACTTAAAACATATTTAAGGTTTCGAATTTGAAAGCAAATGGTATTTAATTTTTTTATTAGTTTTATACAGTGTGACTTCCCATTTAAGTTTTCATCAATGTGGACTCCAAGGAAATTTACACAGGATTCTTGTTTAAGATTCATATTATTTAAGTGTAGATTAATATTTAAGTCGTTAGAATTATAAGAAGGCCGGAAGATAACAAAACTTGTTTTAGTAGGATTCATAAATAATTTATTCGTATTGAACCACTGATTTAGTTGGTTTAGTAATATATTGCCTTTTTCAGTTAAAGTAGCCAAGTTAGTCCCAGAAAAAATCCCCGAAGTATCATCCGCATACATTACCAGTGTATAATTAACAAATCGAACAATATCATTAAAAAAAGTAAAAATAGAATCGGACCCAGGATTGAACCCTGGGGAACACCGATAGTTATAGGTAATAGACATGATTTGACAGTAGATATCATGTTGTTTTTCAGAAATTTTACTTTGACATACTGATTGCGGCCACATAGGTAAGACGCAACCCAATCAGATACAGTACCGCGAATGCCATATGATTCAAGTTTAGAGATTAACAAAGAATGATCTACACAATCAAAAGCGCGGCTAAGGTCGCAGAAAAGACCTATCGGTTTTTCACCTTTATTTAGAGCAGAAGTTATTTCGTCCATAAAGGCATGAAGAGCAGTAATGGTTGAGTAGCCTTTTCTAAAACCTTGCTGTTTATTAGTGATAATGTTATGCTTATTTAGATGATCTAGCAGTCTATTGAGCATCGCATATTCGAACACTTTGGAGAACGCAGAATTTAAAGAAATTGGTCGATAATTTTCAACCAATTCCGTGGAATTTTTCTTATGTACCGGTACAACAGCAGCAGTTTTTAAAATTAATGGAAAGTCGCCTTTGGTGAAAGAAAGGTTTACTAATTGAGTAATAGGAGTTAAAAAGGAAGGACAAGTTTTACGCAATAGAGTACAAGGAATATCATCAGGTCCTGAAGAAAAATTATTTTTTAAATTGTTAAAAATTTTAAGCAGTTCTTGTTCAGTAAAAGGAAAAATAAACATATTAGAATTTATAACTCTATTAAGTGTAGACGAAAAGTCACCTGCGGTAATGTTTTTCATAGTGTCGTATGGAATATCACGAAAGAAATTATTAAATATATTTGCAACAACCGCAGGATTGTCAGTTAAGGAATTGTTTATTGATAAAGATGTATTACTCTGTAAAGGTTTATTCCTTGTTAATTCCGATATAATTTTCCAAGATTCACGATTTTTATTATTCGAAGAACTGATTCTATTTTCATAGTGCAGTCTTTTCGGTTCTCTAAGTAGGACGTAATGTCTTTTTTTATGTTGAAGATACATATCTTTTAAATTTGGATGTGTTAACTGAAGATTATACCAGTTTCTGAGGGTAGCACCGCAAGATTTTAATTCATCCGTAACCCAAGTTAGTTTCTGCAGCGTGTCATTGGTTTTAACAATTTTCTCTGGAAAAAAAAAGCTTAAAGTTACGGATAAAGATATCGTAGAAGCTATTAAATGCGTCATTAAAGTTTTGAAACTGATTAAAATCAGGCCAAATTGTATCTGAGAGTGCTGCTTGAAAAGCAGCGTAAGACTTTTCGTTGAAAGAACGCGTAAAAGAATTATAAGACGTGATGGTGTTTTTAGATAAATTAATTTTCGGGAGTTGACATATAACGTAGCGATGATCCGACACCGGACATGAAAGAACATTATAGTACGGAAATTTAACATTCGAGAAAATATTATCAAGTATATTCGAGTTACGTGTAGGCATAAACACACTTTCGTGCATATCAAAAGTTTGGAACAGATGTTTTAAACGATTTGCGTTTTCATTGCTATATACGTTAAAATGTACATTGAAGTCACCCAAGATTACTATACGGGTGTTTCGATGATAAATATAACTTAAAACGTCAGACATGATTCGCACGAAATTTAGGACATTTCCTGACGGTGATCTGTAACACGTAATAATAATATATTTATCTTCGTTAGAAAATTGTAGTTCTATTCCACAAACCTCACAGTCAAATTCAACACAAAAATTACCAAGTTCTAAATTTTTAGATCGAATTCCACTTTTTACCCAAATTGCCACACCTCCGCATCTATGATTTACTCTACAAAAATTAGAAATTAATTGATAGTTAGAAAAATGAATAGAATTAATAGTATCTACATTTGTCCAGGTTTCTGTTAAACATAAAATATTGACATCAAAACTGGAAAAGTCTACTTCGGTTTGAGCAATTTTGTAAGGAGTGACACCTTGAATATTTATTAAAACTATATCTAAGAAGTCTACATTTATAAAACCTGTCTCGATGAACGCACTTTTCCCGACACAGATGAATTTTCAAGTCTGGCAGTTCAAGAACACGATGGAGGTTCGGCACAACAGTCAGTTTTTAAGACACACTGCTTTTTTGTTGCTGGGTTCGAAGCAGTAGGAACCAGAGAATTAATAAGAGGTACTTCTATTACAGTTTTCTTAAGGAAGCTGGTGCGAACTTGATTGGCAATTAGTCCAAAAAGCTTATTTTTTCCCTTCATGTTGAGATGTGGGCCATGTGTGCAGTAATCGTCAGGACAAATAATATAATTGGCATCCACGTAAGCCATATTACTGCAGGTATTTGTAACGTCGTACAGCTGATTATTTAAGTCGAAGATAATTTTGTTTAAGACATTGCGATCAGGCCAATATGGTATTCCGACGAATGTAAAGATTGTATCTTTATTGGATTCCCTCATTGATTGATAGACCCTCATTGATCGAATGATCTCTTTATCTGCGAATGTTCCAGGTATGTAAGGAAAAATCCGTCACTATTTATCAAAAATAAAGATGTATAGGGTTTGTCTCATATAACTAATTTATCAAAAATAAAGATTTATAGGGTTTGTGTCAATTGACCAGTTTCCTGTTTTTGCCAGTTTTGTTGAATGTTAAAGATTTGGAGGCCTCAAAAATATTTAAGAGGTTAATAATAGTTCATTTTTATTTGGTGTAATAACATAAGTGCATATTCTCCAACATATATTTTTTTCAGGATTTTAGTGTGAAAAATGTCATTTCGGTAACTGTCCTAACTTATAAAAGTCGCTAAAGATAGCCCTTTTTTAGCTAGTCCTATTTGTCTTTTCTTTATTGGTCAATACTGCAAGTAGAATATGTGGTTCAGATGATATAAACCTATAAAATCGCATTGCTGCAGTTTTTTTGTTCTAATAAAATCCTAAATATTGTCCTCTGTAAATTTGTTATTTCGGCAATGTCAAAGTTAAATCATCCTACATAGTTTTTCCAACACATCGACAATGTTTTTGTGTTGGCGAAGCAGAGTACAGCTGCGTTAAAGTACCAGAGCAGGTAAAATATTCATGTTGTTGTTAATTGTAACACAGCAAGATGATAAATAGCAATAATTAGATGCGTACACTTTTAACTCGCCTTTTCGGTAATGCATTAAAATGAGTACAAGAAATAAAACAAGAAAAAATCCTTCCCTCTGATGTCTGGTATTGCGTTACACGAACATAACTTAAAAGGTTCGTTGAAGTTTTTAGACAAAAAAAGATGGTCTGCCTTCAAACCTGTCGAAAATGTCATTTCGGTAACAGTCATTTCGGTAACAAATTTGCATAACGGCTGATTACCCAGCAATAACATCTTTTGTTTTTTCCATTTGATAGGCTCATTTTTTATTAAAAGCTTACCAAATTTTCGTGAAGTTTTTAAATTCTAAAAAAAAAAAACAAAAATACCGAAAAATAATAAATAGCTTGTGCTTAACGAAAACTACTAATTTTTGTAATTTATCCCAGCCAATAAGATATCACTCAAATTTTTAAATTCTGTTAGACGGCTAAAAACCCGTTTTACAAGAATTGAAAAAAAGCCTTAAAAAAATTAAGTTAACTTCGAAAATGTAAGGCTATGCCTGAAATTTTGCAGTAGTCAACAACAAAAAAAAAAATTAACTGAAGAAGGATATATTAATACATACAGATTAATGAATTCGAAAATACCACACAAGTAAAGGATACCGTACTTGTTAGGTAAATATTTATCAGTTAGCCATGACGTTGCCTCAGTTTCATAAGCTAATGTGTTTCACAATTTTTCTGTTTGATTTTTCTCATGTGAAATTACGTTAAATTAATTTTCGGGAATCACTTATTTATTTCTATTGATGATATAATAAACGTTTTATTATTCTGAGTGTGTGTTTATTTCCCGTCCAATTGTAAACTAAAATTTGTATAAATTACCGAAATGACTATTGTGCATTACAGAAATGACGAAAATTAAATCAGATTCCCTTAGTTATATTGAAACGTAAGTATGTATGATTTTTGCTGATACTGAAAATGAACTTATTTAGCCTAGTTTTATAATACTGGCAAACAAAATTTGTCAAACTGGACAATTATATGATATCCACCCTACAGCAAATGTTATCAAACCAGGTTCTGTGAAAGTTTAAATTTTCCGAATCATAATCTTTTTTTGTTTGAAAAAGGACCCCAATACAGCTGTATAAAAATATAAATCACCTCCCAACTGCTATAAAAAAAATACTAAAATTTTACATTTTAAAGTTGAACTCATTACGTGGCCAAAGAGCGAATGTTTTTATTCGTTGGCAGAATACTTACAAGAGTGCTATCATTGACTACATATAGGCATCAGGCCTCGAGTAAATTTTTCCCTTGGCTTACAGCTATCTTAAAGTTAATGATGAATTCGAGCAATAAAGCTTTATAAAAGATTAAACGTACACAACTTCAAGAACATTGGCTGCATTACAAAATCTTAAGAAATTTAGTTACTTTATGTTAGATGCGAAAAGAAAGCCTACTTAGAATATTGGGTTACGAATTACAATGCTAATGCTATTAGGAAACACCTTAAGAATTTTGGCATTTGCAATAGCAAGAAGGTCGCTATACCGGTAATTCTTGGCAATGCAAATAAATCAATCAGCATTTTTGGAGTTCCATTTTATCTGACGATATTGATTTTACCCAACTGATAAATAAATCTATGTAAACAATCCCATCACGAATGAAAATTTTGCATTTTCTCCAGTCACAGAAGATGAAATTTGTAAAATTCTCTTAAACTTTTCTAGTAAGGCGTCTGGCTCTGACGGTCTTAGCATTGATTAACTACACTTTTGTTGTCCACATCTCTTGCCAATTTTGAAACATATAATTAATTATTGCATTGTCCATAGTGTTTTTCCTATGAGGTGGAAGGAAGTGCGAGTGTTACCGTTGCCGAAGAATAACCATCCTGAATCTTTAACGGATGTACGTCCCATTAGTATACTGTCAGTTCTCTCTAAAGTCCTTGAAAAGGTAATTGAAAAGCAATTGAAAGAATTTCTTACCCTTCATAAGTTATATAATTAGGCTGGTTAAACATGAAAAATAGAAGGTATTTACATACTGCTGTTTTTTACCACAAGGTCCTAACATATAAATGCCCACCGTATCTTTATAATAAAATTAGATATCGCACGGATGTTCATAATCTTAACATTTGGAATCGGGAACTTCTTTCCATACCGAACCACACTTCTGAATTCTTTAAGCGATCCTGTAGTTATCGTATCACAAACATTACGAACAATCTTCCACTATTCCTCTTAATGTTATCACCTCCAAACTTCAGTAAAAAGTTAAAGGCCGTGACCAAATTTTGTACTGAATTGCAGTTAATTTTCAGTTACAATATAATTCAGGTGATTGTCTTTCTTTTCTCATTTGCGCTTATACAGAATATAGGTAGATATTTCTAGGGGTAGACGCAGAGGAAATATCAGGGGCCTAACTTTGTTAGGCCATCTGACTCTGCTACCAATTAGGTACAAGATTTTTTTTTCTTTTCACCTTTTGTACACTTTTTTGTTACTTGTACTTAATAAAAGTTTATTATTATTATTATTATAGTATATCTAGTCATGAAAAACTTCTTATTGTGTGATATTGTACCTGTAAATGCTTTTGTACTCTTTGTTATACATATACCGTGCCTTCGATTGAATTCCTCATTAAAGTGGGCTATGATTTCACTGTTTTCTTCTCCTAAGATTTGCAGCACTGATAGTTGTTCAATTATTTAATTAAACAAATGTCAAATTGACACTTTATATTTTCAATTAATTCAAAATGTTAGAATTACAGCAGAAAATATTTATTGTTGAAAGTTATTTTCAAACCGGTAGAATAGAAAATGGACAGTTAGTTTATTCAATTAATCAGTGTGTACAGAAGTTTGGACACCAGTTTCCTAATTTTGCCATTGCTTATGAACAGCTAGTTAAACATATCCATGCTTGTGTTCTTAAATTTCGTGAAGCAGGATCACGTGGTCGCAAAACAGGGAGCGGAGTAGCTAAGAAAAGGACTGCAGCCTGCATTGAAGATGTTCGGGATCGAATGGAACACTCTCCCAAGAAATCTATTGCGAAACTTTCACAAGAAGTTAAGCTATCAGTGGGAACATGTCACACTATTCTTAAAAAAGACTTAAAGCTTTATCCATATAAGATTCAAGCAGTCCAACGAACTCAGGCCAGTAGATTTTCACAGAAGAACAGAATATTGTCAGTGGTTTCTTGATAACTTAAACAACGATGACATTCTTGACAAGTGTTTCTTTTCCGATGAGGCCTGGTTTCATCTCTCAGGGTATTTAAATAAACAGAATATGAGAATATGGTCAACAGAAAAACCCCATGAATTTGTGGAAACTCCATTACATCCATTAAAAATTGGTGTTTGGCTAGCAGTGTCAAGAAGGCGTATCATCGGACCAATATTTTTTAACGACTCAGTAACTGCTGAAAGCTACCGAAATGAGTTATTAGAACCTTCCTTTAATCAACTACATGATGATGAACTTACATAAGTGTTTTTTCACCCATACAATGCTACTGCCCACACAGCTCATCAAACAATGACTTTCCGGCAGCAGTTTTTTGATAATCGGATTGTGAATTTTCCTGCAAGGTCTCCGGATCTCACAATTATGGATTACTTCATTTATCCGCACATGAAAAACACAGTTTTTAGAACTACGCGTCACACAATCGAAGAACTTCGTGCGGGCATTACATATGTGTGTGCTAACATAACCCCCGAACACTTAGCTAACGGGTTTGAAAACATGAAACGCAGAGTACGCTTATGTATTCAAGCTGAAGGAGAGCACTTTGAGCATCTACTTTAAACTGTAATGTTGTGTTGTTTTTATTTGATCATTGATTTGATCAGTACTGACAGTTAATGACAACTGTTTTCTCTAGAATTGTGTCACCAACTTCATAAAAAAATCACAGCTTACTTTAATGAGGAATTCAATTGAAGGCACGGTACTATGACTATATACATATCGTTTTTTACGGTCTATTGAGCAAATAAATATTATTATTATTATTATTGGCATTTGGCTGGACAATTTCAGGCATAGGTTCGATTCTCACCCGGTGCATGTGGTTTCTATGTAAGAGATAGAATTTTCGCGTGTCAGTTTCATTTGTTGTTTATATGGAAAATAATGTTCGGATTCGTACCAGCTTCTCCGAACTGGGTTTTCCACGTTTCTTGCGTTTGTAAAGCGAAAGCCGTAGGTGACAAACAGCTTTTAAGTCGGTCACAGCCGCTGACAATATTAATGACAAACCGAACACGCCTTTCCGACATGCTTGAAGCTTTGGACATGTCCAGGTGTTAATTCAAAAAAATATACATTTCATATGAAAATTGATACAAAGTGAGAGGCAGATTATCACAAAAAAAAAATTAAAAAGTTGTTACCGTGTTATATGGCCGTAATGAGTAACTCTCAATAGAGATTTTAGTCGCATGTTCGCTAAACTCAATGCCAGCTTGCTATTCTAAGCGTACGTAATACTCCAAATAGTTGTAATATTTCGCTCCTCTTTGATGTATCGGCGTTTGTTGTGCCACACATTTGATTTCACGCGCTTTTCGTTTGATGTAAACGAATCGTCGTCTCAATGTCCCTCGTCCGTTTAATTTCGATCATCGCTATCTACAGGAAGATGTATTTGTCACCCAAATTAGTTCGAGCAGATTTTCTCTGTGTTTCAATTTGCGGGATGAAAGACTTTTCATCGTTCAAGCGAGTTTCTTCACGAGTTTTTAATTTCGTTTTGTATTACAATGTATCATTTAGGAAGTATTCAGACAATTTAAATGTAAGCTTTTTCAATTACGTAATCTAGTATTTATAATAAAAGAAAAAATGCAGAAAAGTGGCAGATGAATAAATAAGAAACGATATAGGATAATTACTTACAGACAGTAATGTACATTCTTTAAGAGCATTTCTGTTAACAACAAATGTAATATAATATGAGGAGGAATCCGTCAAAACTAAACCAGTCTTCACAAGGTTAGACAAAATCCAGTCTAAAATCCAAGCAGATGTGCAGTACCCTAGAGGATTTGTTATTACAGTACCTCCACAGCCGAACTTCTTAAAGGCAATCACATCATGAACTATCCATACAAGCAGGCCAACTACGACATCATGAAATAAATTAGTTGCAAATCAGTTTCGATTCCAGTAGACTTCCCGAGCATCCCCTCGACTATTTTTCATGGTTAGGTTAGAAATTAGTCGCACGATGACCAGAAATTGCTATGACATTATGAATTTCGAAGTCCATAGACTATCCACGGAGAAGAGAAAACAACCACAACACCTGGATATAACAACTATATCAGATGGATTGTACTAAAGAACGCCAATAAATGAAGACTTTTTTTTGAAAGAGCGCACGAAGTAGAAGGCTCTTTTCAGTCAAGCCAAAATGTCTGGATTGTTATAAGCCATAAGAATTAATTTGAATCCAGAACCAGTCACGCAGGATTGATATTTTTATTGCCACCGATGTAAAACGAAGTTGAAGCCAAACTGATGAAATTGCTGGGGGTTTACAAAGCAAATAGGTTTAATAACTTCGTAAAGAATATATAATATAAAATTATATTGACAAATTAGATTTTGTTATTTTTATCAACAACTAACAACTGTTTTGGTAGACCTGCTCGGATCGCATTCTCAACAGCCCCGCCGAGACAAGTTATGGATTCTTCGTTACTCATGCAACTAACATTCCAGTTGTTTCCAAACATCTTCTGAGTTTTGGTCTTGACAAACCCTCTGTAAGTACATCATCTCCCATATTATCTGAAGCAACATGTTCTAATTTGATTTGCCCAGTTTGAAGTACTTCACGTACAAAATGATGCCGGATATCAATATGTTTAGTGAGCGGGTGAAATACCGGGTTACCTGCAAGTTCTTGAGCACCAATATTATCAAAAAAATTTGTTGCAAATCGTTCTTGATTGCAGTGAAAAACGCACGGCCGCCTTGCATGGGGTAGCTTATTATGTAGCCAGTCTGCTTCAATTTGTTATCCTACTGCAACGTCAGGTCAAAAAGCGATCGTAGGATGTCGCTGTTTTATCTATTCATCAATATTATCAATGTAAATCATTACGGCTGTTCGAAACCTACCTCAGCTAAGGCTTTCTCAGGTACATTGACTCTCTGTCAGCTTCGCTTACTGCCATGTATTCAGCTTCTACAGTATATAGCGCTACGGTCCTTTGTTTTTTAGACTCCCAGGATACTATCCCTATCCATTAAAAATGAAAGCATATCTTGTGAATGACCGTCTGTTCTTAAAGGTGATTTCGATTTTCAATGTTCCCTTTAGGTAACGCAAAACGCACTTAGCAGCATTCCAATGATTTTTTCCAAAATAGTCAGCAAATTGTCCTAAACACTGGCAGCATGGGAGATATCTGGACGTGTAGCTACTGATAAATACATAAGAGCTCCTATTAATTCTCTTTCTTCCCGTCACCGTCATTCCAACAATCGGATTTTGTCAGTTTTGTACCGGCTACTAACGGGGTAGAAACTGAGTTACATTTACCCATTCCAAATCTTTGAAGGATGTGATGTAGTTAATGTAACTGAGTTGACTAATGCTGCAATTCTAAGCGCAACCGTAGGTATCATAAGGGATTATCGAATCATTTACGAGTGACAACGAAAGACATTGCAATTCTAAGCAAATTATACTTTACGGTTTGATCATAAGTTTCTTACGAATTCTCGTAAATCTTACAGTTGGCTGATGATTGACTGTAAGCGTTACGATATTCAAATTGTACATCTGCACAGAAGAATAGAACAAGTAAATGAAACTGTATTTATGTATTACTTGTGGCAGTAGCCAGATAGGCTTTAAAAAATAATTCTTTAAGGAATTATTTGCATGTTACGCAGAAATATTAGAAATATGGAATTCATTTAATATACCAATTTCATATATCAAGCAAATGTTCATATTTGACTAACAGTACCCACTTAATGATACACAACTTTAATATTGTGAGCAAAATTATAAAATCCTTTGCACATAAAAGTAAGATACGAACTAATAAAAAAACCGTGCTTTAAAACATAATGAATTAGTTTAGTTTTTAATAACATTGAATTTTATGGCAATGGATTCATTTTAAAATTCAGTTCGAGCAAATTTATCAATGGCTTTAAGTAAATTCTCTATGAACAGAATTATTGCAAACATATACAACTAATCTATTACCTCCAAATTGAAACTATTAAGAACTCAATTAATTAGGGAGACACGTGCTCGTGTATCTCCGAGGAATAGCCGCCAGTGAATTTTTTCCAAAGACTACTGAGGACCGGTTTTATAATAAGATTTTATTTAAATTTAATGAAACTGCACAGAACGGTATTTATTTTCAAATTCAAATACTCGTATGTTATTGCTGATCTGTTTCATGTATTTCGATCATACAAAAGAAATTCATTGTTTTCACAGTATAATTGTAAATTTTTAAAAGCCGACTAACTTTTGTTAGTTCTCTGAATTTGGCTTGCTAAGTCTTAAGTAATACGAGACGAAAAGATAAGTCAAATATGTTGGTTATATGGAAAATAACCCCAACGGCGAGTATCAAACTAAGAAGAAATGCACAAGGAAAGATTAAACAGGAAGCGATATCATTATCTCAAGAATAAGAAAATGAAGAGAAACGTGCAAAACAGAAAGGAATAGAAGGCAGCGGACTGAAAGATTAAATCGGTAGGAAATAAATCTGCATCTACCGCAGAAGAGGAATCAGAAAATCACGAATCACGAAAAGCGTTACAGAAATGATAGTAATATTGAAAAATAATAATTAAAAAATGCTTATTTCAATAATTAAAGGCTGTTTTTTTCATAATAATGTAATCTTCAATGTATACCCAAAGGTATAATTATTTTTATCCAACACCTATTTATTATGAAGTCATAATAATGCCGAATTTGAGTATATTACGAGTTCTATAAACACTAATTTAATTATCAACCCATAATTAAACTGTTATTCAAAATCGGCATTATTATGACTTCATAATAAACAGGTGTTGGATAAAACTATGTATTACACTCGTGTCTTAACAGCAAATAAGTCACTCAAAAAAAAATTAGCCCCACTCGAGCAAGCTTTCGTGGCTAAACATTCCTTTCGTGACTTATTTGCCAATGGTACAATAAATATCTATTATAATTGTTAATATGGGAATAAAATACAAAATCTCTAAATGTAACTAAGTTTACCGTACTTTTTTTTGTTATTTAAAGAAAATTTGTTTCCTATCAGGTATTGTAGATTTGTATTTGGGAAATGATTTTTTATAACTCTGTCAGTTGCTCTTCAATCACTGGACTCATCATAACACGGAATTGGTTTCGTTCCCGAATAAATTACATTTAATACAAGAATGAATAATGAAAAATCTACTGAAAACGTAAAAACGCCACCGGTAATAAATGTTTGTGCAACGGTGACAATTTAATTCATTAGTGGCCGTATTGTTCGCTTCACATTGACGTCGAAACATTGTAGAAACTTCGCGTCAGGATATTCATACCGGTAAAACTATTATTCTAACGAACAATGTCACCGGAACTATTTTGTGTCGTTTGCAATGCGGCGATTTATATGTAGTTCGGTTTAATCAACTTGATGTTCCTCAACTTATATCATTGGCAAGCTCCAAGTTTGTTTCACCATCCACGCTCATAATTTTGAGTGTAACCGAATCGACAGTAATTGGTTCATTTAAAACTTCCTAATCCTAAGAGAAAATAATAAGCCGGTAGGCTGAAATCTCTGAAAGAGGCTCAACATTTCTTATTTATTCTGTAATATACGCAAAACCGTAGACTCGGTAGTACGAACGCCATTTTTTTATTCCCTATTACGTCTGTACGTGTTGTGTATCTGACTTACTTGAAAATTGAAGCTATGCCTAGAAGAGATTTTAACTCCTTATCGTCTGTTAAGTTAAATTTGCAATTAAATTTATTTATTTATTTAGATGCTAAAGGGAAACATCTATTTATCTGGAAACATTGTATCAGACGTTTGTGATTGCCCTTCACTATGCAAATCGGTTCTAAAATAACGACGGCAAAAACCAATCTTTTCCTAAAGGAACGTTTTAATGTAGTGCTTTTACTCCTTTCAAACTCGACTATTGCACTATAAAATTGAATTTTAATACATTTCTTTTTGTTTCAGGTATGTAATGCCGTTCTTTGCTGTCCTAACTAGATCACAATATGCTTTACGTATGTCAAGTTGTTACGAAGGAAAGGTATTTATATATAAAATAATTATAGTAAAACGATATTCATACGAAATAATATTTCTTTGCCACTCAAAATTATTTATATCTATCTAAAATGTTATATCTATCTAAAATGTTATCGTGACAGCAAAATATAAAAATAAAAATGTAACCGAGTGATTTTGATAATATATTAGGTTGATAAATAGAACCAGGCGGTGACGAATACAACGCTAAAGCACTTCGAAAACGGGGAAAAATTTTTCAGGGACTGGTTCCACGTGGTACGTACTTTGTGTGCGTGTGTTTACATTCGACAATCGACATATTATCAAAAGATATATTTTTCGTGGCATCAATAAATTGACATCATATTATTGCTATTACGCAAGACATGCCATTTTATATTTAAGTTGTCATGCCATTCGTGTAATAAATTACATGTTGTATTGTATACAGCGTGGAAACTAAGTAGCGGATAAAATCCATAACTCCGTTAATATTTGTAATAAAGCAAAAATCTAAAAGGGGTATAACGATTCAAATTACAGCGCATAAGAAGAAGTATATTTTGAGATATTTTCATGAATTTTTTTTAAGTTATGACGTCATCAAGATTTTTTTTAAATGACAACCTATATCTTTTATTTTTTATTTCGGTGGGATTCTTTAACCTGCTTTCAACAGTATAAAATTTTGGATCGATTACATAACAAACAATTCAAGAAAAACGGCCATCAAAGTTTAATTGTAAAGTTGAAGAAATAAACAGAACATCTAGTTAGCTAGGTTTAAAACGAAACAAAATTAAGATGTAAATAAACAAAATTTGATTTTGACAGTCATTGAAATCACAATAAATGTTCAAACTGACGACCATGCACTAACTGACAATACCCAAGACGCTCATAAAATTCATTTATTACATTTTGAATAGTGTGAGGTGTTATTAACCTACACTCCTGTCGAATTCTTTCTTTAAGATCGTCTAAGTTGTTAGGTCTATTTTTATACACCTTGCTTTTTAAGTACCCCCATAGAAAAAAGTCTAATGGCGTTAGATCAGGGGATCTAGCTGGCCATTCCATTGGACCTCTTCTTCCTATCCATCTACCTGGGAACATCTCGTCCAAATAACGTCGCACATCAACTGCGTAGTGTGGCGGAGCACCGTCGTGTTGCATCCAAATGTTATTGTTTGGTACGTCAGTCATTTTCATTAGGAAATAATATCGCCAATGCAGGTACTAATTCGAATTGTAAGAAGTGTAGATATTTCTCACCAGTTAAATTACCTTCGATAAAGAATGGACCTAAAATTCTGTCACCGACAATTCCTGTCCATACGTTGAGCTTCTGGGGATGTTGAGTATGAGCTTCTTGCATCCAGTGGGGATTTTCCCTAGACCAATATCGACAATTATGTCTGTTAACAGTTCCATGTAAAGTAAAACTTGCCTCATCAGAAAAAATTATACGCTGCGAGAACATTGGATCACGATTGCAAATTTCCAACATTTCTTCACAAAATTCTTGTCTATGATCATAGTCAGTTTCTGCTAACTCATGGACTAATTTTGCTTTATACGGATGAAACTTTTGCATTTTTAAAAGTTTCAGTACCGAGGTATGGCTCAGGTTGTGCTCTATAGCAATGTCTCGACTAGTCGAATGCGGATTATTTTCTATTTCTAGTAAAATATCAAGCTGCACATCGTCAATTAATTTTGTCTTAGGGTGGCCAGTTTTTGGAAGGTCTTTCAGAATACCGTAATTTCGAAATTTATTTTCTATTCTGCTGACTGTGGATTGACTTATTTGCTGATCAGGATATTTGTCTATAAAAAGTCGACACACCTCTTGATGAGTTCTAATTCGATCGCCATACCCAATCATCATTAGAACTTCAATTCTTTGTTTTTCAGTCAGCAACACCATTTTGGTAAAAGGTTTTTAATAATTAGTGTAACTCCTACTATCCACAGGGAATAAAAATACTCACTTTATTGTGATAGGTATTTACAAGTTCTTGTCAATCAAACAAATCTTGTTTTACACCTAGCTAACTAGATATTCTGTTAATTTCTTCAACTTTACAATTAAACTTTTATGGCCGTTTTTCTTGAATTTTTTGTTATGTAATTGATTCAAAATTTTATACTGTTGAAAGTAGGTTAAAAAACCCACCGAAATAAAAAATAAAAAATATAGGTTGTCATTTAAAAAAAATCTTGATGACGTCATAACAAAAAAAATTCATGAAAATATCTCAAAATATACTTCTTCTTATGCGCCGTAATTTGAATCGCTATACCCCTTTCAGATTTTTGCTTTATTACAAATATTAACGGAGTTACGGATTTTATCCGCTACTTAGTTTCCACGCTGTATATGCCCTGAGGCAATTTATATTGTATGTTTTGTTATTTTGAAACAAACGAAAGTATTCATTCGTTAAGGAATAACTAGAACTGTGTAGCTAAAATTACTGCAACATTAAGCATTGCGTTGAAATTTTTTCACTTTGTGGTTTTTTCGATGGTAGCATATCCTCGTTGACAAATATATTTTGCATTTCAAAATAATATTCTGTATTCTTATTCAAATATAAAAGT
Organism: Prosopocoilus inquinatus; assembly: GCA_036172665.1. NCBI lineage: Eukaryota > Metazoa > Arthropoda > Insecta > Coleoptera > Lucanidae > Prosopocoilus > Prosopocoilus inquinatus. Next base: position 50,181,705 of record CM069871.1, read on the forward strand.
TCTAGGATAGAGACAGTGCACGGTACGTTTTAGATTATATTCCGTTACTATAGATGTTAAATGTCGTATAAAATTCGACACTTCTCTGTCAGTTTTTTTTACAAATTTTATACAAAAAAATATCACCGTGCCATGGGTCTGAAGAAAAAGAAAGTATTTAAGTATTTAAATATCTAAAAGGCAAAACACAGTCAACCTGCATAAAAATCTTATTAATCTTACTTACTTACTAATCTGTTAGTCCAATAATTTTTAGCTATAGGTTTGCGAGTTGTTACCGTACAACGAACATAGTATACTTAAGTGTTTGTTAATCAGTATCCGTATTGTAACACGTAATGGGGCGACTAACCTATTTCGAATCATCCGTTGTTTCAATTTGTTCTCATTACGATCCCTTCCCGAACACGCGTGCACGTATTGAATTAAGGGCGAAATATTTCCGTAGTTCTCTTGTTTTTTAAGAAGAGTATGTGAGGGTACGGACATTATTTATTTGCGTGTATTCCGTGAGCCAACGTAAAATGGGGAAGCAAAGTTGAATATAATTAAAACTTCACGCTCGTTTTGCAACAAAGCACCTGCGTAACTAAATTGACACGGGTAAATATTTTTTTCGTGTTACTTTGTTTTTGATGAATTTCACGTGGCTTTTGTGCACGTCGACCGTAAATTAATTCGAGGCTTCTTGAAAAAAAAGGTGTTTGAAACAGCGTATTACATTTTCTCTTCGACCTGGTGTAAAAGCGTTTTCTGTTCGAGCTCTGACCAAGAGATATTTATTAAAATTGCAGTTTTGAAACAACTCAAATAAATTCGAAGAACGAAAAAGTATTTGACTTAAATATATAAAAGACAATTTCAACACTTAAAAATTTTTTTGTGAGTGAATTTATATTCAACTTTTGAACATAAATTTCTTAGAGATTTAACAGAGTTGGTCCAAATTTCTCTGACTTCTCGATTCCCTTCTAGAATACTTTCTTCAAGGTTCCTAAAATAACTATTTAGAGCCTCGACCCATTCTTCGTTCAATCAAACCTTTTGCCCCTTAGGACTGTTTAGGGTTTCTGGAACAGGAAGCTATATCAGGTGAATAATATAGTGGATGAAATACGATTTAGAACTTCAATTCTGTCTATTTTTGCATAGCAATAGCACTACATGGAATGAACAGATGTTTTTCTTTCATCATTCTCGGGTGTTTTTCTTAGTTTGCTGATCTGCTTGTCCAAAAATATTATGTTTCTCTTTTTCTAGATAATCACCTCGTCAAATGCTACTTACCTTCCAAAAAGCCGATTCTAGTAGCTTTTTAGCCTATTGAATCTTTTTCTTTGGCATCTTTATTGACTGTTTTTATTACCTACATTTTACATTTTTGTTTGTGGTGAATCTATGTCTGATTAATGGTCATCATTTCTTGAGATCAGCCGCAATTTTCTGAAACAATTCCAGTTGAAGTTTGGGCTCGATTGCGTCCGGATTGAGCAAATGCGGTACTCATTTAGTTTTCTTCTTTTTTACTCAATTCGTTACATAAAAAATGCTGGGTACTGGTTCATAGAAAATCAACTAGCCACTTCGTCATGTAAAATAAAAACTGCTCGTTCATAGAAGACGGAGACTTGCTAAAACCATGTCCTGAATTTTATCCACTCTTATAGTATGTCCTTGATTTTAGTTCCATTGCTTTTTTCCCTCCAAATGGAAAGAAAAATTAATAATCGCTTAAAAATTCTTTGGTACTAGAAATGCTTTATGTAAGGTGTGGTTCGGAAAAAAGTAGCACAGCTTCAATTTAAAAAATAAAAGAGATGGATTTTTAAATACCTCTTTTACCTAATACTTTATATGCGAAATATTACTTATTACTCACTAAGTTATAAAAAAATAAATTAAATTAAGTTATCCGCGCCAAAAGTATCGAACCTTTGCTTTTACCCTCTTCATTAAAGTTTGAATATGATTATCACCGAATTTTATTCACTTTTTCCGAAAATCAATTACGTTTGCCGCCTTAGATTTTGTATTTTTAAGATTTCTTTTCATGTGAGCCCAGTAACGATCACTTGGCCAGAATTGGGCACAATTAGGCGAGTTTGCTCCTTTTGGAACGATGCTTAAGTTATTGGCTGCATAAAAGATTTTAGGCTTTTTTCCATAATAATATCTGGCCAAATCTGGCCAAAGAAAAAGAATACTGTGCCATTGTATTAGTGGTAGCAAACGTTCTTCTAGGCATTCCTTTACGTAAATTTCTCCATTTATAGAGCCAGTTGCAACAAATTCCTCGCTTTTAGGCCACATGTGCATACAGCTTGTCAAATCATGAATTTCTGTGAAAATTTAGTTGCCATTTTATATTTATATTTAGAAGCCACATAGTAGTTATCTGTTGCAACATAAAATTCTTGTCCAGGGATTTGGTTATAATCAGCAACACAATAAGTTTCATCGTCCAATAAGCAACAATCAAATTTTGTAAAGAACTCCGTATGCAATTTGCGGGCTCGTGTTCTAGCCGTCCATTCTTTTTCTGGAGATCTACTTTTTGAACTTTGTAAGTTTTTAACTTAGCGTTTACTTTAACCCGATGGACCATAGATTTTGTGGTACCCAATTTGTCAGCCAAGGTTCGCTAAGATAGATAGAATTGTTCCTATAGGCAGCCTTAATTCTGGTTTCTAATTTTTTATCCTGAAATTCCGTTTTCCTCTCAGAAACTGGTTTTCTTTCAACATTAAGTCTTTCCTTGTAACTTCGCAAAACTTTGCCAACCGTAGATTTGAGTATATTTAAACCCTTTGTCAACAATCTGACTCGAGAGAGGATTTTCAAGGTGGCTGTTCACAATTAGTTTACCAACCCATTTATCACAAAAGAGCAGAGACAGTTGTCAAACAGTTACAAATTTATTTTGTCGCAGTCTGCTAGGATAATAAAATTCTTTGGCTTCTACTTTTTTCTAAATCACTTCTTAGTTTTTAATTGTCTTATTTCGTTTTTATGTGTTCCTACTCCAAAGTTACCACATTACCGACTATGGCTGTACTTTCTATTTGGGGAAAGGGAATGAAAGTTTCTTAGACCGGTATGATATTTCTTGTATCAAATTTGGGAAAAACTGACAGGGAATTAGAAAATAAACATTGACTATGGTAACCTGTTTCTGTCGCTTTCTAACATTTTTTTTACAAAGATGTCGTGTGGTTCTTAATCTCATCACAATTGAAGTGTATCGCATCAAAACGCGCAATCTCCAATGTTCATTGTGTTTGACAAATTTGTAAAAAAATTACTATTGGAGATTGGAGATTTTGATCCTACCTCTCAATTGATTTGTTAGTTGTTATCTTTGCATTTAATGTTCGTACATTTCAAGCTACTTGTTTCAAAGCAGCAGGATTAACCACTTCCTCGCTACTTCTCACTTTTACACTTCAAGAGTAATTCGTTTTCATCAAATTTTGGTTTAGTTATCCAATAAATTTTGATGCTAAAAGATCCAATGTTAAAAAGTAAAGTTAAAACAGCATGACTGTAACATATCATGTTTTCTACTGCTAGAATGCTTTCTCGTTATTTTTCAAGGATTTTCATTTTGGTTTAGACGGGAATATTTCCTATACCGCAAAAAAGATGCTTTCTCTAACTCTTGTTTTACTGAAAATGTACATATTTTGAATCATACGAACCCTGCGAAGGCACATCATCTTCATCGTATAACTGTATGCATCCTATGTGCTAATTTTATAGTTGCAAGCGACTTTACTGCTGCTCTAGATTTAGCTCTAATTTTTACTCGAAGCATATTTTAACTAATAAATAACGAGGTTAGAGATGATACGATATTGTTTTTACTCATTATTATTGGATCTTCTTTTTCGATAGATAAACTGGAAACAAATAATTTTAGTTTAGTATTTCCATATCTCCTTCTATGAGGAAAGAGTCTCCATGGTAGTTTGCTTTGTTTTGAATTAAAAAAAAATGTGGATTGTTCGGAGAAATATTGTATTGTATTGTATTGTATTGTGTTTATTTGTTCATTTACATCACATCTGTGATACAGAACACGTCAAAATAGTAAATTGAATTGCAAACAAAAATATAAAATTAAACTCATAAATATATCACATAACATTGTAAATAATAAAAAGAAAATTATGTTATAAAATTCATTGAGAGAATAAAAGCATTTGTCACTCAACCATTTCTTTAATTCTATTTTGACAACACAATATAATTGTTATAGCCTTCAAATGACGTGGCAAATGATTTTATATCCTTATACAGTTGTATTGCGGACCTTTTTCAAATAGAGACAGAGAATGAATAGAATATGATAAAGCGTCACAAAATTTTGTATTGTACCTTTGTTGAATGTCGCTATTTTTTACGAATAGTTTAGGATTTTTTTCATATATAAAGAATATTCAAGAATAAACAAATCAAATGCAGTATGTACAGCTAATTTGAGAAATATCGGCTTACAATGGGAAAGAATATCAGCGCCAACCATATCACGAACGATTCTTTTTTGAATAATGAAAATCCGATTTATATGAATCGAAGTGCCCCAAAATAAAATACCATATCGTAGTCCTGATTCAATATTCGCAAAATAAAATAATTTTAAATGTTCTAAGTCTAAAATTGGCTTGATATTATAGATCAGATAATTAAAAGAACATAAGCGTTTTGATAAATCGGTGATGTGGGAATTCCAGTTTAAATGTTCATCTACATGGAGCCTCAAAAATTTAACAGAATTTACCTGTTTAATAGATTCACCATCGGTACGAATCCATAAGCTACACTCAAACTGTTTAGATGTCTTAAAATAGATTGACTGTGTTTTGTCTTTATTTAATATTAGATTATTTTCAGAACCATATCGAGCCATCTCATTACAAACATTGCTTTTAATAATACGTATTATATATATACGTTAAAAATTCGAAGCTCACCACTGGGATTTACCAAACGGCAAGGGATACGAAGTAACACCTGTTACAAAAGTTTTGGGAAAAATTGTAAATGCTCTCTGTGACATAGCAAAACCAATACATCTAGTCAACTATGGCGAAACAGGTGTGCTGTCAATTTATTTAACATTTCACATTTTCGTTTGTTATTTGCGCAATGGCGTATAAACTAGATTTGCGAAAGTCCAGCTACAACCTAGTTGGACAGCTGCCTTGACGAGATATAGTAAACTTGTTTCGCAGACAAAATATTTCAAAAAGTAGCAGTCCACTTGCGTTAACTGAAGTCAGTCAACAGAGTAGTCAACCGTTCCAGAAACACCATTGAAGTGTCTATCAGCAAGCTTTCCCGTGTTTTTCGTGTTTCAAGTTGTGTTTTAAATGCTATAATTTCTCGTTACGTTACAAGAATAGGCCTAAGATACAGCAAACGCACGAAATACCCTATGTATACTCCTGCACATCTGGTCAGAATCCCTGTTTGTTAATAAGTTAAGAATCTACATTTAGAATGTTTATCAATTGAATTAAAAACTATAAGCGATTATAATACACGGATAGATTTATGTATTGAGAGAGAAGGACATCATATCGAGTCATTTTTATTCAAATCATGTTAAACTTTATTCAAATCATGTTAAACTTTATTCAAATCATGTTAAACTTGATACTTTATAATTTTGGAATAATTAATTAAAAAATGCAATTTTTTGAAGTGATTTTAAGTTTTTCTTTTACGGTTTTCAGATGAAGCACAAACTCTTAGAAAGAAGTGTAGGTAGTATTTCCCATAATTAAAGCAAAAATTGTTTGGAGCAGTTTTAGACATTTTGCTTGAAATTTTAAGTCTGAATAACATTTAAAGGAATTGCACATGTAACCACAACACTGTCAACTTGGTTTCCGTAAGAATTCGTTGTAACTGATTTTTGTTTTAATATTAATAATATTCTCTTTATGAAAGCATGAAATTTGTAATGGATCATTATTTGCAGAATATTAAAAAAAAAGTGATTTGATTTCTTCGAATATATACTATGTTTATCAAGCTGCTTTAACGACGTTCTTTACACCGCAGGTTGAAAGCAAGGGTAAATAAATCGAATTAGCATATAAGTAGTTGGGAATTGCAACTCTAATTTATTCAAAAAGTTACACGAGGCTGAGCTTTTCCATGCGTAATGTTGCGTGCTTGCGTTTTAATGTGTTCTTGACTACTCATTCATCTTGATAAACCCTATTATTATTTATTAATAGTAAATTTCATTTCAAGATTAAAGAGCAAAGTCATAGCGTGTATTTATGCTTGAAGCCATAGCACATATTTTTTTTATATATATTATTGTACTTATGTGTGTGTTTTATTCTGTTTGATGTTCCAGATTGATTATTTTGTTGAAATTGCTTTCTTGTTTTATATACAGTGTGTTTCACTGTCTGTCGTGTATTTATATGTTCTGTAATTTGGATTATAATATTTAAATTAAAAAAAAAATATAAACTCTACCGTATTAATTTGCGTTCATCTAACTTTATACATTTCCTGAGAGTTTCGTTTCTCCTTCTTTCCTTGATTTAAATAAGCGTATTAAGTCAAGTAATATTTTTGGGTTTATTTAACCTGAAATGACTGCAGCAGAGTTTTGTTCATCCTTTTGGGCAAATTGTTCTTTATATATTAAAATATTAATCGGCACTTTGTATAACTAGTTTCAAATATTCATGAAAATTCGCTGGCTTCTGGGGCATAGAGGACCCTTTAAATTCCTGCACGTCTTTCCCCCTTCAAGGAATCCCTCACCATGCATACTGAAGCGGAAACGAGCAGGGACGGAGTCGAGTTTGCTATACGACTCGGAAACAGATCATATTCCTTATGCATACAAGCCCGTGAAATTCTGTACTGTTTCCGTTCTTATGTGGTTTCTCACTTCGACACCGAATGCTTACGTTACTATTTTTATAATTAAATCAGGATAAATTTACATTTCCTCATTATCCCTCTTAGTTCCTGTCTGAGATTAAATTTAGTATTTTATGTTTGATGTACTGATGTTATTAAGAAATGCATGTGCAGCTTAATAATCATTTACGTTTTTAAATTTAATTACCTTCTTGCTTGTTTTTGAGAAAAGAGGCTGTACTTTTTAAATGTATGTATATAATTATACTCAAAATGTTCTTGTTCATTAAATCGACATGATTACATGTGACCGCTGCGTAACAATCTTTCATTGTTTATATTTAAGAATTATCATGTGCCAATTATCTATGAACTTAAGGAAAAAGTTTTGAAAAAAATTAAGAAATGCGGTAGATTTGTAATTATTTTTTTAATTTAAAAATATCGACTAAATCTGATGCAAAAAGTCGCCAGATGTTAAAGAATTCCGTTGGAAGAGCAACGCGTGTGGGATGCTTTGATGTTAAAGTAATTAATTTTGGTTTTATAAGTTAGGAAAAAAATCATCTTGTGTGCCATTAATTAATAATTCATTTTAATTTTGCTAATGTCCTTGCTGGCTTTTTTAATTGAGGGTCAACCTGATGAATGTTGTGCTTAGACAGTCATGGAATCACAATCTACAAAATGCGTAACACTTACCGGTATCTAACTTGATTAGTCCTTTCTACGTTTCCTGAGGCGTATAATGTTCCAACATGGTTGCCATGGGAACTGCGCTACTCTTCTGTTCCTACGCAAACCCTTGTGCCGAGGTTCAGGAATATCTCTTGACTTATTTGGTTTTCAATTTTCCTCGGTTATTCAATCCAGTTATTACGCGTTACCTAAACAAAGTTGTTGGACCACGATGTTGTTGAAGCTTCGTTACTAAAAATTCGCCGGCGTCCGAGTTTGACGTACGAATAAATTATTTCGATTCGGTAACTACGTTTGTAAAGTTGAAAATTAACATTTCATTCAATTCATAATTATAACATACGACTAAATAAATTTCAGATCTCGTCTGACCAGGCTGACCATATGTTCCGTTTTCACCAGGACTGTTCCTTTTTATTGTAAATACTCCAGATTGGTCCCGTTTTTTGCAAAAAGAAAATGTATTATTGAAATCACTCAATGATTATTATTTTATTACCCATCTCATTTAAAGAAAATTATGAAATTACACAAAGAATGCGTCGACTATAAACGTAAATTAGTTTGTAAAAGTGAATCAAAAGTTTTCTCTTTCTTTTGCTTCAATTATTTTATTTAATCAGGACAGCATCACGTTAAAAAAGTAAAAGAAAGCTTTTTTTGCTTGTGACTTGAACTCCTGCATCCTGAATTGTCAGTGATAAAAGTCGCAGCAATTTCGATGGTAACTAACACATGATTTACTATTTCTTTCCAAACAGGCTGTTAAACCGGTCAAAGTTAATTGTCAACTGTCTTTGATAGATTAGGCGCTAAATTTAAATTGTTACAACGTTGATAAAACTATAGAAAATTTTTGTAACATTATAAAAGACAGTATTTTTAGAAATGCTCCTAAAATATCTAACTCTAACAAAGAATTTCCTCCATGGTTTACCACGGATCTTATTAGATTAATAAAACGTAAGGATAAAGTAAGAGTCCGTTTTAAAATATTTAAAAACCACAGTGATTACTTACAATTTTCTTCCCTCCTTTTAGAAATAAAAAATAAATATTCAGTGTTATAACAATTACGTTAAGAAAAATTGAAAATAAATCCCAAATCATTTTGGTCTTTTGTCAAGGATAACACATTGGGCCTTGAAGTTGAAGCAATTGTTTTTCCTTCAAAGTTACTAGTAAATGCTTAATATCCAATGAATAAAATCTTTAGCAATTACTTTTTTAGCTGTTCCTTATTGTCGTACTAAGGAAAAGCTTATAGTGACAGGTTTTGCTTAAAAATTTCGAGTATTTGCTTAATGTTGTATGAATAAAAGGAGCAATTGCATGTGCGTGAAAAATTTTTAGGCTACTCTACTCCTACCTTGCATTTGCTTAAAGCAATTATAAATTCGTATTCATCGATTTGCACGATAATAATGTAACTTACTTTTACTTATTAGATACAGTCAACTTCAATTTCTATGGATTATATTACGTTTCTAATCAAAGAATCAAATGTTCGAACATATGATTTAAACTATTTAATTTTAAAATTTTGTTCGTTGATATTAAATTGCATTACTTTCATTAAAAAAATTAAATTATAAAAAAAAACCTTATATTACTGAATAGAGAATTAAGAGACGTTTCAAATGAGCTATCATATGACCCCTCATTCCATTAAAAATAATTGAAGAGATAACTGTCCTTCGAAGGGGGTAGAAGGGTGACAAACTAAATTCTGCTCAAAAAATCTTCATGTTTCAGGATTTTACATCAAAATCATTCATTTCGTAGAAAATGAATTTATTAAATCAAACTTCTTTTTCACTTTTCCTTTCTTATTGCTTATTTTTTTACTAGTATTTACTAGTATGAAACATTAAAAATTTTCATATAATTATCAGTTATTACTTGCAAGTCTTTCTCTTTTTTATGTAATTTAAAAAATAATTTTATTTTCTTTAAATTTTCTACCAAAAATAATTTTTGTCTAACTCGGCTTCAATATCAACTGTCTGGATCACTAGCATCCGATATTTTATTAAAGGCGAGTACTACTTTGATAAAGAACTTAAGATATTTTAGCTAAGCAGATATGCAAGTCCACACAAGTCATACTAGCAATTACTTCAACAAAGCCGGAAAGCTAGCAAATGCTTGAAATTTTTATTCATCTTATATTTCAGAAACTGCTTTTTCTTAAAGCATTTGCTTTTTCAGCTTTTGCTTTTGCTAATAAGCAAAAGCTTAAAGCAATTGCTTACTTTTTATTCATCAGGCTCATTGTCTAAAAATTCAATTACCACTATAAAAAATAATGAATCCTTTTTTTATTTACGTCTTAGGCATTTTGTAAAAACTCCATGAAAGTTACTTTTTTCTTCAATAAGTTACTTTGGATTTTATTTATTTATTTGTATGTTCGGATTATCGAACAAAGGGTAGAAAATAGCCATTTTCCTAATTATCCTGTGAATTTCAGTATTCCCACAATAAAAGGTTCTTTATTTTCAAATCAAAAATTGATTTTAAAAGCACACCTCATTCTTTCATTTATCGATTAATTAACATATTTCCCTTTATAAGTCGTCTCCATTCTAAATATCAATACAAACTGAACTCGTCAACTGACTGACCGATGAACAGCAAAGTTACTTTTCCTGCTTTGAAGATTTGGAGAATTGGGTATTTGCCGATTTCTGTCATTGGTTTTCGTCGTTTACGTGGTCATTTCTCCTACGGCAATGGCAGAAAAATGTTCAAAAGATATGTTCAAATGTTTTCAATTTTTCATGAAAAAGAAAACACTTTAGATCGAGCTAAAATGTAATTCCTATTTATCTTATCTTACGAAGCGTTAAGATAAGGTAAATAAAATTTATATTTTTCGTTCATTATAAAATGTATTCTTTTTAACATCCTTCCTACCTGCAGTTATCACTAACAAGAACTGTACCAAAACAACTAAGTAGTTAATTGTTATTGAGAAAAAAGTGCTTTTGAGACATTTCTTCTTTTTTACTATTTTTTTGGCGGTCTTGAGATTGATTGTTGAGTTGTTGATCGCAAATTCTTAGAAGACTAACAGAAACTAATTCTATGCACTCATGCCGATTTGGGCTTTTTTATAGTCTTCGTGATATTATTACAAATTTGGGGGTTCACAAATTATAGTCGTTAAATTTCAGAACACTTTAATTAAAGTTGTTTGCGCGTCACAGCTGTAACAATATGATGTTCTGGTGGAAACATGTTGGGAACTTTTAACTTTCTTGTGCATCTTTTCGTACATTTCTCATTGAAGTTTGTTCTTGTCCGATGAAAATTGTAAGTACAAAGTTTTTTTAAATCTCAAACCGGACAGAAATATGAAGGGAACACACTCAACGTTTCGCTATAGATTTATAGCTTCGTCAGGAGTGAAAAAAAGTAAATAAACAAGTTGTCAAGAGGAACGAAAAGGTAACATGATTTTAAAATAAAATACGAGTTGTCCGGAATAAAGAGAAAAGTAACTAGAACTAAAAACTATTTTTTTAAATTAATTGACAGATCTATATCCTGTTTAAAGAATCTAGAAAACTACAAAATATGTCATTTAAATTTTCAAAATCCGTACGTTTATTAATAGAATTTGGAGACATTTTAATAAACGTACGGACTTTGAAAATTTAGATGACATATTTTGTAGTTTTCTAGATTCTTTAAACAGGATATAGATCTGTCAATTAATTTAAAAAAAAATAGTTTTTAGTTCTAGTAACTTTTCTCTTTATTCCGGACAACTCGTATTTTATTTTAAAATCATGTTACCTTTTCGTTTCTCTTGACAACTTGTTTATTTACTTTTTTTCACTCCTGACGAAGCTATAAATCTATAGCGAAACGTTGAGTGTGTTCCCTTCATTTTTCTGTCCGGTTTGAGATTTAAAAAAACTTTGTACGTACATTTCTAAGTTTAAAATTGCCGCGGAATGTCCATTATTGACTTTGTTCCAGTTTAAATTTAGCCATTAGATTCTTGTAGAGCACATTGGTATTATGTGGGTAATTCAAGGACTTTTGCAAGTACAAATAAATAGAACTGGAGTTTATTGAAACATCTTCATACGGTTTGTTCATTCATTTATGTTTTCCTTTCCTGTTCATTTCCTTCGTATGTATATGAAGTTACTCTTGATAATCTCCAGTTCATAACCAGAACTTAGCAAATAATCCACAGTTTATATTTTTGAACTATTATTCAGTACATTTTTTATTTGTGGTGTTTGTCCAACGGGATCCTAAGTCATACACTTGTCAGGGCCTCAGGAGTCGGAATGTATTTTTCTGTATGTAAAGTATTCTATGGCTTTGTTCTTTGCTCTTCCAAACCACCTCACCGTTGAACGGGAAGCAGTCTCGAATTGTATCCCCAATACTGAAAGGTACCTGAAATGAGTAACGACCACTCCCGAGAAGTATCTCGAGCGGGGTGCGAACCCACGACATTACGATTGTAAGGCAGGCCCCTTACCACTGGGACCGTTCAGGCGTTAAATTAATCAGACAGTTATCAAAAATTCGTTATGTAGTGTTTCCCTTGGTTTCCTGCGGTAATTACTTTTTGATAATGAAAGAAGAACGGTAAGTGTATAAAATGTTTACAACAACTAGAAAGTTTTGAAAGTATTATTCTTTCAAAGCATATCAAGAAATAGGTTCGACTTTACCATCTTAGTTTTAAGAAGGGTTGATCGGTAAAGTCAAGGTACCGATCGTTTTAAAGCTTTAAAAATAACCATAATACAGACATTACTACTTTGTTACTATATTCTAGTATGTATTTATTTCCATTCATAATTAGATTGTTATCAAAGTCACTAAAAAAGGAAAAGTGTAATTCTTCCAAGCGAGCAGAAAATGGTTATGCAAATTCTCATAAATATTTAAATTATTTTATCTCACGAGAAATTTGCGTTTCGTTGGTAATTATAACAGAGAACTCGGCCGACTCTACAAATTCGATTTTAATGGTCGACCGTAAAAACTTGTGTAGAAGATGAAGTTTAAAAATGAAATTGGAAGCTTAGTAACATACCCGTTCTATCAGTGTAATAAAGCTGGAGGATATCAAAACTTCAAATTATGTGAAAGTCTGTTAACTTTAACTGGTTTACGAAGATTCTGATTTTTTTTCGGATACTGAAATTGCATTGAAGGATTTTGTAAAGAATAGTTTTATTTTTGCATGACGCCTTTTGAGGGTGGTAAACGAGTATATTTAGTCAGAGTATGCTTTGAGATCGATAAAATATTTAAAAATACACTCGGCGGTAAACGAATTTATGAACATAGCTGATTTTGATGACCTTTTCACGTTATTTAAAGACATTTTCCGAGGTAAACCTCACGCTAATAACAATAGTCTTTATTATGACTTTCTTTCCCTTTTGTATAACAAACACACTGTGTTACCGGCTTATTACAAAATTAAGAATTAAATAATAACAAGCAATTGTAAAAATAAAATTTTAATTTCAAAAAAGCACAATCGCGAGTTGAGATTCTGTTGTATTGGCATCAAACTTTAGAACGTCTTCGTTTTTGTATTATTAGAATCTTTTTTTACCGTCACCTTATTAAAGCCCGATTCACCTCCACGTTAGCTGGTGGCTAACTACTGCTACGCAGTATCAATAATCAACTAGACCAGGAATGTCCAACACGATCGACCGGTTGATCGCGAAATGATTTTTGGTCGATCACGGTCGACAACAAACGATTTTGGTTTCAAAACAACGCAACGTACTTAGTCGTGATTAATAAAAACCAATGGGTCAGAGCTCTTTTAGAATTCAATAGTTAGTAATTATTGGGTCATAATGTATTAAGCGTTTCTAGAAAAATAGTTTCAAACCTGTCATATTTTTAAGAAGAAAAGACGATCCTATGTATACATAAGTTGGCAACCCCTGAACTAAAGGACGACACCTCTATCAGTATAAACGAATTCTTATTGTATAGAGGTGTTGTCTAGTTAGTTGTTGATTATCGGTCACAGTCGTTGACGACTAGCGAAAGTGGAGAAAAATCGTTCTATGATTATACATGAAGTTATCTGAAATGCTATTTTATACTAAAAAAAAAAACATTCATTTCCTTAAAGGTTACATTAAGCTGCCTGTTGATATAATGTAGATTTTAGTTAACGGGTTTGACAAGTTAAAAGACCAGATGACTTATAGAGTTTTCAGTATCTCTATGTTAATACCGTTGAATGAAATAATAATATTTTATGATAAAAATACCAATAAAATCTTTGAAATAACTTACGCGAGAGCCCTTCTATTTACATTTTCCTAGGGTCTTACAAAGGATTAAGACGTTATCGTAAAGTATCCTCTACAACGAGGCCTACGTAGGGATTATGCCTCTATAGGTTTCCAAACAGAACCAAATGTAGTTTGCTACAGCGAAGTTATCTTACAGGTGTTCGGAAAAACGATGGCGAGAGGGTGGAAAATCTTGTTAAAGTGCCGATTTACGAGATGTTGTCTAGTGGAGGATACTCGTTATTTTCTGTGCTTGTTTTAGATGTTTTCTCATTCTTTAAGATCCCGTAATTATTTTTTTAAACGGATACGCAAGTGAAAACAGAACAAAACAACACGAATATAATACTTTGTATAAAATCCGTTCTTCAGTTCTGAAGAGATCTAATTTCCGATAAGTTATATATTAGTTTAGTATTCTGAAATGCTCGACATCACTTTTGGGGTACCTGCTCACGTACAGATCCTGAATACATAATTTGCGCCTTAATGATGATGGCAGTTCTCATATTTGTTGAAAGATGAAGAAGCTTTTATCTTTTATGTGTGTGATGTGCCGAATATATTCCCGCGTGTGGCTGCAAAGTGCATTAGCATAAAATTCACTTTGTAATTTGACGTTACTATGTAAACTTAGGCGAAAGTTAAATATTAAATTTGAAATAAAATGAATAATGCAAAAATGAAGTATGTTAAGCGAATCATTTGAGTAGTTTACAAAGTTAGAGTAATGCAACTACAAGGGTACACTTTTGATAAATTAATTAAAATATTTTATTTTTACGAAAATTTAAGGGACTTTAAAACATATTCGCGTTCGAGTAGGAATAGTTTTATAAAATTAAAATGGCATGTAACAGTTTTTTCTCATGTGTCTTGTGATTGATACCTGTATGGCTTTTTATTTATTAAGTTTTCAGAGACGACGCAATAAGTCGCTCCACTCAGTGAAAGTGAGTGAGACATATTTCGTGTTGTAGATACTCCTAAAAGACTGAATTAGGCAGGCAAATAGGGACTTAATCTTTAAGAAATAGGTACACATTTAGGCGGTCTAAAAAAGTTAGGTATTTAATAATCTCTCCTTTCTCCTTGTTTTATAATTACAAGGCATTTTACGTAGGGACCAAAGAGTTTATTAAAAAAAGGATACTTCAAATTATTTTAACAACAGTAGCGAACTTTAGTTATAAAATTGTTACTGAAGTTATGGATACTTAGAAAATCACGCACAAATATGGACGAATTGATATCTAAAACTCAAAAAATGTCGAGTATTGTCCATTTGTACAGCCAAAAACAGTGTCTGTTTTAGTTATATTGCATTTGTCTCGAAAATAAATGAGAAACACATTGTCTGCCCACCATTTCTACCGCAATCACTTTGTTCTGTAGTGTTAGCTATTCCGATTCATAAACACATTGGTGTTTACTTTGATTACGCACCACAGGAAATTCAATACAATTTACAAATTTCTGCTTCCATATTGAAATTATTATAAAAAAAAAGTATCAGACTCAATTTAGTGTTATATTTTGCAACTAATAGTAGCATACTCTGTTTGGTTAGCCTCTTGTGCATTTATTAAAGTCAAGAACTTATCGGACTGCTTGCCATAATCAGAAAGAGTTGTCCCTGCTACTATTTTCCTCCTCTCTGCTTTCTATCTTTTACGTTATCTCTCCTTTGCTCTATCTTCATTTAGCATATACTTTCTCTAACCAGATCTTTCCATCTTGCTTGTGGTCTTTCTTTGATGGTGGCCTGCAATGCCATTTCTTATTCTCTCCTGCAAATACATATGTCTGTTTGATTTAAATCGTTGCGCTCTGTTGTCTTCGTACGTTTTCTTCTTTAAGAAAAAAAAACACCCATTATTTCTAGAACAATAGCTAATGCGCGTAGGGACTTTTATGATTACATTGTTTGACAGTAAAAAGCAAAAGAAACATATTGTGTAGTACCTATTAGTTTAAAAATAAATATTTCTCAATACGAAATACGATAGTGTTTCTATTTTTCTATTGCGAAATTTTAAAAAGCAGTAAAGCTTGTCAACTACAAGTTTTCCTGCTGAATTAGAACAGCGGAATTAAAAAATGTCTGCATATTTATTTTCATTTTGAAATAATATGAAAATATCTAATACGTAAAGCCTAGTTTAGACGCATCTGGATAAGCAAAATAATTGCAGATCAATTTCTGATTGGTTCTTTCAAATAAACCAACCAATCTAAAAAAATCCGCAATAAATACGCGTACCTGGAAATTCCTGGCTGAAATGCTTCTGGACTAAGCAGAATACGAGACCATGTATTACTTGTTTAATGCTTCGATAGGAAAAAAAATGCATTTAAATTTCTATAGTGCGCATTCAAAGTAAACACCAGCACCTATACAATATTTTTGTTGTGGACAGAATCTTGGTTAATTTTGCTATGTAACATAAAAACCTATAGTCCGTCTAGAAAGTATCCGGAAGAAGTAAAATACAGCTGCAACTTTGAACAACATTATATTCAAGAAGTAACAATTTTTAGGAAGCACAACTATTGTTATTTACATATACAATGGCCAACATTTCGATAGACGTGTGGGGAGACCAGGAACCAAATCTGAAGCTGCAGCTTTTAAATCGTTTGTATTTCCAGGAGTTAATCGTTCTACTTCAAGTTTCATTAACGCCCATATGTTCTCTACCGGACTCAAGTCTGGTGAACCTGTTAGCCATGAAATTGTTTTAGTTTCTTGTTCTTGTAATCATGTTCTTATATACGCAGATGTGTGGCATCACGCGTTGTCCTGCTAAAACCGCTATCCCTCAGGATACAACACGCGAGCCATTTGCAAGAGAAAACCATTCAAGATTTTACGCTCTTAGTGGTACCTTCAATAATATAAAAAGATGTGACATCACGTTTCGATATTGCTTCCCACACCATAATTTTGGTGGTAAATTTTGAAGCTTCTACGGTACAGCGCTCTCTGAAGTTAATCTTTGCTCCATTCTCGTTCCGTTTCTTATTCTCTTTAAAACTTCATAAATTGCAATTTTTCCAAGGCTAGTTAGTCTAGTAAGTTTGTTAACATTTCGAATATATCTTTTGTATAAATATTCCACCAATTTTCTTTCTTCTAACTGCGACGTTACCGTTTAGAAGCCACCAACTCATAGTTTGCGATATTTTCTTGACGTACATCAATAAAAATTATCGACATAATGGCCGAGTTAAGTGAACGGTCAAATTGTACAAAATCGTCAACTCAACGGTCCGACTACACCCTCTGACCCATCACCAATTGAGAAAAGTAATCACGTGGTTTGGTCTAACCACTTCGACCGTTCACTTACCGTAGCCATCTTTGTTCATCCATTGGTAATTTTTTTTCTTTCAGGTCTCTTGAATTACAATAGTACTTAATATATAATTGCAACGTATCCAGCAAAAATCAATTCATATAAGATTGTAGTATTGAAATTTTTATTTTCCGGTTATTTTCTAGACATCGCCTAAAAATTGTCAAAGTAATTAATGAAATTATTCCTTAAGTACATGTTGGGAATTAATGCCCTTAGTTAAAAGCTATGCTCACATTATAGCAGCGGATTTATTTCGTTAATGTCCTGGCATTCATTGTACAATTACTTAAAAACTTGAACAAACTAGATCTGTAGATAGAAGGAAGAGAACAACACAATGAAGATGGCACAGGAACTAAGTGTGCGTTTTCCATTTTTTAATAAAAGAAACAATGAAAAGTTTATGGAAATCATATATCAATCGACTATTGCAGAAAATCTATAGATATGTAAAACGCTATTGTACAACTCTATTGTTATTGCTTAATAGATGAAGTAATAATAAAATTAATCCTATACATACAAGTTTAAAATGTAACATCCTCAAAATTACATAAATTGTAGAGCATCGTACTTACCAGGTCGGCCGTATCTAATAAGAAATCTTTGTAAATAAATAATGCCGAAAGGAATTAATTTTACGGTTGCTAACTTTTCTTCTCGCTCTGTTAAAATACGTTGCAACAAGTCCGGTTAATAAATTATTCTGTTTTATGCATTTGTGTTGCTCCAATGTTTGTTTCAAAAACTGCCTTTGTAAAGAATGTCTGTTTTATATCCATGTATGAAACTAGACCCTACTTATTCAAACGAATAAATTTGGAGACAACAACACTCTGCTCTTAAGTTGTTTTTTTTTTGTATTTCAACGATATTTCGGAATTGTTTTTTTTGCCTTCAACAAGAACTGTTGATGATTAGTACAATAAGCAACTAAGTTCTGAATGTAATTACGTTGAAACTTCTAAAATATTGAATTATATAAATTGACTGGGGATGTGTAACATGTGTGTAATACAGATTGTTCAAAATAAGTTGTTCACTATAGGGACCCTGTTTATGATTGAAGTTACAGTGTCGATTTATCTAAAATGTAAAATAATGAGAAGGTTCAGTTCAACTCTGGTAATATTGACTAAAGCCTTACGTATGACCTTTCAGAGACACTCTGTACACTCGTACTTCGAACTAGTTTACCTTAGCGAAATAAAAAAGGTAACAAAAGTAAGAACATCATTAACTGTAAGAAGCTTTTCCTTGTAAGTGCACCACGCCTCTGTACATGTATTATGTTTGCTGGAATATACGAAAGAGATTCAAAAATATATAAGAACGATTCTACGGAGGACTAAACTCAACTACTTGTTAGCATTAGATGTACACGTGCAATATATATTTTAAACTTGGAGCTTAGTAGAAGGTTCGCAATGTAAAGATTTTATTTTATATGTACAGTCGCGAACATGAAAAATGGGATACTATTTTTTTCCTGATGAGGACCGTAGGTATTTTATGTAACTAATGTTTTACATAAAAATAAAACATCGATACCAAGAACAACTAAATTTGACATTGTTGAAAAAGTGGACAGAATATTAAGATGGGAACAAATTTTACTATTAATAAAAGAAAAACAGTTGGAAAACGTATGAGTTTGTTCTCTTCATTTAATAAAAGGTCGTATTCAATAAAAGGTAAATGGTCATACACGAAAGACCTCTGGAGCACCTTCAGAAATTTAAGTTGCCAATACGACGTCTAACAAGTTAGCTTATAATGTCACATTACAAACTTCTACGAACTTTAATAAACTAAAATAAACCTTAATATACTGCTGTACTTTAAGGAATCTGATAACTTCAAACTTTATGTATAATTTTATATATATGAAAAAGTATATGTATACATATAAGGAACAGAGAGTTGGTTTATATTTGTTTACATGATGGTCCACGGATCGTTTAATAATGACATTTCAACGTTAGCTACAGTTTTCTGTAATCGAAAAGTATAACCGCATAGTTTGTGCAGAAACTTTAACTTCGAAATGTAGCCCGTTGTCTATGTTCACTACTGTACGTTTTCATTATTTACTTGTGTTATTACCACAATCTCTCACAAATAATTCAAGAACATGTTACTGCCTCCCACTCAATGCGATTCAGCGCCTCGCCGTGCACTTTGATCCTGACGGGATGTGTAGTAATCGTTGCATCAAACACTTACACCAAGCTTAACTTAAGTGCCGCTTAGCATGTGAGTTACATTAATATTATGTAACTGCAAATATCACATTGTTAGCAATACTTAAATTTAAGCTCGACTTAAGTGTTTAGTGCAAGTGGCCAGTGGTATTTTAGTGCGAAAGGTTTTTCCGTCAGCTTAACTTAAGCTTAACTATCATTAATATTACATGTCTTCTCAATATAAAAAGTTTTTATTTTCTGCATTACCGGTTGTCTGGTTGTGTTATTAGTTAAATACTTGGGGTACTCTGGCATGCCACTGTGATTGGGGTTGAAAATATTCATTCCTCTGGCATAATAAAGCTGTCACATCTAGTCTGTATAATTTCACGAGGGTATGACACTCGAAAATTGTTTACAACCAATTATGGTGACCAAGTAGGTAGTTGATTAATTATCGAGTTTTTTTTTACAGCATGAATATTAACTTTAGTTATCAATAACTTTTTACTTTAGCCTATTAGAATTTATGTAAAATCTAAGTTACTATGCACATTTTTTTAAAGTAGCTCATTTTAATTGTTTTAGTATAAGAAATTCCAATTTACTCAATGTATTTCAATCTAAAATTTTTTTTTGTTAAATCTGATTGAGCAGTGATTTCACTGTAGAAGCGTTTATATACATAATGTTGGTTTTCCTAATCGTGAAAATTAATACTTCGTAATAATACTGGTATCTAATGATAATATTGGATTGTTTCTCTCTCTCTTTCTAAATGGTCAGAAGATTTTACATTTCATCGCCGACCGGCCCACTGCACAGGTCCCAAAGATAAAAATTTTTGAAAGAAATTAGTTTTCATGGGTAAGAAAATAAAAAATACCATAAAAGTTCCAGAAATAGTTTAGATAGCCACATTTCAAGTTGTGTTTTCTGTGGAAAATTCCGTACAAAGTACCAATCGATGATGAGTATTATAATCAGTATTTTGTATAGAATCGGAATAGAAATCGACAGAATATATTTTCCTTAATCACTAATGTGAACACTGATCATATGTCGCTATTTTATATGTCCTTCATTCTTACATCGCATTTGCGAATAAATTGGGCAAGTCGTTTTTGGTCTGCAGTGGGAATGTCGTGCTACGTTTCTGCTGAAGAAGCCCCAAGCAGGGCTGAAACAGCTGTCCAGAGGCTGCTCGAGGTTCTCACTGCAATCAAAAACGATTTGCACAAAATTTTTCTAAAATCTTTCATTATGCTTTAACAGCAAGCATGGCCGCCTTGCATGGGGGACTCATTAGGAGCAAATCCCGCTTCAATTTGTCTATCCTACTGCAATGTTAGGTCAAAAAGCGATAGTAAGATGTCGCTATTTTATATGTTGATCATATTAATGATTAAGAAAAACATATTCTGTCAAAAAATTTAGCTAGAAATTATTGGTTTGGCAGTTTGCATTTTTTATTTATAGAGCTTACGGCAGCGGGCTGTTCTTTCTCTTCTTCAATCCTCCTCACTCCTCTTCATTCCTATTCTACCTCTTCTTCCTTTCTTCCTGCACCTTCCTCTTTCTCTCCTAGTCTCGCTATTGCACAACTCTTC
The DNA here is from genome assembly GCA_036172665.1 of Prosopocoilus inquinatus. Taxonomy (NCBI): domain Eukaryota; kingdom Metazoa; phylum Arthropoda; class Insecta; order Coleoptera; family Lucanidae; genus Prosopocoilus; species Prosopocoilus inquinatus. The sequence continues at coordinate 50,202,761 of CM069871.1, forward strand.
TTTCTAACAATGTCTTCGCATTTTCTGTACATTCTTAGCGTGTAATAATTTTCCAGAACTTTGTGTGTCGTGTGATTACATCCGCAACATTTCATTCCGTTATACTCCTGCTCATTTCAATGTCCGCCATTGTTGCTTGTCCCATGTAGGATAGACCAAAAAGAGTACGCTCTGGTAAGTCAAACTTTTCTTCGCAACAACGACAAGCTGCTGTGCCTCTTTTTTATATCTTTTAGGTACGCACTATGCCCGCCAAAAGAATCCGGGACAACTCTACATACATTTTTGAATTATTTTATTAGTTTTAATGCAGCTTTAAGCCATTTACCTTGCTATTTAGAACTTGTTTCTACGGTATTGTAAAAACACTTCGTTATCTTTACAGTAGGGCATATTACATATCCCAGATTTTTTTGGTGGGCATAGTACGTCCCAAAGGAGCAATGTTGGGTCATCGCCTGCGTAATGTAGTAATCGTAGTAATTTCTCCCCAGGTCTGTTACACCACTTTCCAACGTTCTTGATAAAAACCTTGGGCTAGCCCTCACATCTTTCCCAACGACATTTCCAGGCTTTAAAAAGTTTCTTCCTGGCCAAGGCCTTCACTAGGTGTCATTCCTGTCTTGTCTGCAGACACTATCCTTACGGCTGCCATTCTGGTGAGTCTTGCCAACATCAGTTCATGGTGCCTATACTGCATCGCATTTGCCAACATCGGTGCAATATATAGTATGTGATCATAAACCCGGCATTGGTCGCCATATGAGAGTCTCTGTCACAAGGTTAATTTTCTTTAATTTTTTCGGTTTTCCAGTTATATTTCAGGCCTGAAATTTCATCTAATAGTTTTTACTACCTTCTTATCATTGGTAATCTAGGCCCCATTCAAATTCTTTAACTACTTTTCTTAAAACATCCCTCTGATTTACATTGTGTCGGTCGATGTGAGACTTTCTCTCACGGCGCGACTAACGCCGGGTTAATCACCGTCACGCCGGGTTAATCTCATCACCTTTGGTGTAAACGTATGTCTTTTCCTAGAATATTTTATTAATCAGAATCAGATTGACATTAGTTTCATCGGTAAATGTCGAGCAAGCACTGTCGATTAGGCATCCAACGCCGGGGCTTTTTGATCACATGTTAGAATGATTGAGAAAACTACCTGTGCAAGTAGTTTCCTCTTTCTTGGATTGCGTCCATCTGCGTTCAGCATGATTCTTGCCAATGTCATGTGCTTTTTGAATCTGCATTCAGCATGATTCTTGCCAATGTCATGTGCTTTTTGAGCTTTTATTGCAGTTTCTTTCACATGGGTCGTCATTTTCAGCTTCCTGTCGAGATAAATCCCTAGATACCTAATGTGCCTTATGGAGCTTATCTCATCGTCTCCCACTCGCAGATTCAACCTCGTTAGGTTTTCATTAGTTTCGCAGTTTTAGTTTTGTCTCTTGCGAGCGTTAGTTCTATGGTGTCCAACGTGTTTTTGACCTTTTCTATGGCATACACACATACATACACACGCCTTCTCTTCTAGCAGTGTTATTGTTTTAGCGGTGACTACTATTGCGAAGTCGTCCGCATACGCGATCGCAGTGGACAAGCTCTCAGGTTTAATTCTAGAATTTTACTGTATTGCACATTCAAGAGGGTCAGTCCTATAACGGATCCACGCTGAACATCACAATTTATTTCAACTCTAGTGCCATCAAAGGGGCTACGATGGCTCCTTCTGCGAGATACGTCGATAGTATTCTCATAATCGCTGTCTTGGCTTTGTACTTACGCAAGTCAGACATTATTTATCTCCAGGACGTTGAATTAAAAGCATTTGTAATGTTGAGAGCTACCATTATGCAGTAATCCGTGTTCTTATCGGCCTTATTTCGGATTTGCTCAACAAGGCTCTGCACTTCCCGCACAGCACTCAGGATGCATTTACCTGCACGGAAGCCATGTTGGTTCAGAACATTTTTGCTCTCCAGATCTTCGATTATTCTCTCTTTTATGAGGGTTTCTAGAATTTTCCCTGTGAAGTCCATACGACAGACACGCCTGGATGCGGGCTTGTCACTAATGGCTTTCTTTGATTTCTGGCAATTTTCCACGTCTTCGGCAAGTAGCCTCTTCCGGGTACATTCAGAATTTTCCTGTTAACTTTCCATTCTCGCTGTTGTTTGAAAACAGTTTACGTGCCTATTTGTTTTTTTTTTGTTCCTCTGGACTCAGTTGAGTATTTGGCCTCAATTGCAATTTATTCGTCGTAATTACTTGTACGTTGTGGCTGGAGCTGGCAATTCAAAATATGCGAGGAATACAATTGGGTTTAACAGTGAAAGCATCTCTTTCGCAGCAAAACAAATAATTCGTCAAACTGCCCTGAACTTCAACCAAATGAAAAGTGTTGGATGTTAATAGAAAGAAATCTTCAAAAATTATGAGCAAAGGGGATTAAGAGAAAAGTACGAGTATTTATTCGTCAGATTCTATTTTTTAAATAAATTGCTTTATGTATGGTAATTAAATAACTAAAGGCAAGCTCTTATTTAAAATTGCGATATAAAATTGTTGAAAAACTTTTCGATTCATTTCTTATTCGTCCTTGGAAAGAGAACACCCGCGTACAATGATTGACTTGTTTAAAATTGCCCTCACATACCAAAATTCTTGGGGGCGTTAGTCAGTTTTAGATTATACAAAATAGCAGGTTCCGATTATAAACAGTTCATTCTGAGATCTCCTCATTTGCTGTGAATATAGCTAAACAAGAAGTATAAGGTACATATTTCGATGTTAGTATTTAATAAAGCCTGCTTGCGTATTGTCTTACTGTGCTCGGGTGGTTCTTTTCGAATTATAAATCGTACAATAGGAAACTAAACTTCGGGTCTTTAATTAAATTCTAACATACGGAAGCGATACCTGGAAACAGTAAAGACGAGTTAGAATTAGAAATGAAACACTAAGAGAGAAACTAAAAATTAAATATAAATGAAAAGTATAGAAATAAAACAACTGAGATTGTTCGTAGATATTATTCGAACGAAAGAAAAGTAGCCTAGTATTAATAGTGTAAGAGTAAGAGCATAAAAAAGGAAGAAACAAAAAAAAAGACGAATAAAACAGCAATATGGAAGCAACGTAATTTGTTTAATATTATTGTGAGAATGCGATGTACTGGGCAAAATTCCAGCAATCATAACTTTGCAATAACTTTATAATTTCACAATAAACTATCTAAGCGTACCAGGAATCATTTGGGGAGTCATCTCTTGACCTAAACGAAAACTAATAGAGTTTCCTGTAATACCATTTCATCAACTCCAACTTCATAATGTTTTTGTTTCAAAATTAAATTGAAAATGTATAAACAAGGCGTGATGGGTATTAGAAGAGGGCCTTCTTTTCACTAGAAATGAAAGGTACTGGGTTCTAATTTGAAATATCACAGGTATCATAGTTACGTCGATAACTTCGTCTTCTGCCTTTGCAATTTATTTAAGGAAATCGAAAGCTTTCGCTCTAGTATTCTCAATTTTTTCAAAATTTAATCAAAAATATAAAATCAAAGCGCGACGAAAGTTAGTCTGAGCGCCATCTTGGCAAAGAAGGTAAGCTTTGTATTAAAAACGCTTTTAAGATTCTTTTCTTTATTAACTATTTTTTTATCTCTAATTTAAATTAAATTATGGTCAACCTAATGCTAAAAATCTAGTTGCTCTCTTTGAATCTATTAGCTTAAAGCAAATTATTAATGCGCCAACTCGGACCACTATGCTTTCGTCTATCTAATTGATCTAATAATTACGACAAATAAAAAAATTATTTCAACTTCAGGAGTTCTGCTTGTCCATGACTTGTCTGATCACGACCTGATTTCTTGTGAAATTTCCGTAGATTCAATTAAACCGCTTCCAACTTTTAAAACATACAGGAATTTTAAATATTTTAATTATCAATCGTTCTGCGACAGCTTAAAATCAATTCCGTGGCGTAATATTTACTACTTGCAGGATGCCAAGATTAACTTTTTCAAGAGAATCTAACATTATTGATATCCATACCCCCTACGTAACTTCTCGTTTTTCTAAATCGCCAGCTCCTTGTGTAACGGCTAATGTGAAAGCTACGATGAATCTGCGACTGACCGGGCCTTGCAGAAATTTAAACAAACAAGAGATCAAAGTGATTGGCTTCATTATAAGGCGCTACGTAACTGGAACACCGCAGCTTGCAGGCGCGAAAAGAAAATCTACTTCAATACACACTATAGTACTACTAACTCAGCTGATTTTTGGAGTGATTTGAAGTTAGGCATTGGCAGATGAAAGTCGACTTCGTTAGCTGAACACCTAGCAGATCATAAATACCTAAATAATATTTTTATTCAGTCTGTACCTGTTGTGGACAGTGATGCAACTCCCCTCTGCAATTTTTACCACAAGAAACATAATAACTGTTCACTTTTCAATTTTTCTCCAGTTACTGAATCCGATGTCTTAAAGGTAATGTCGAAAATGAAATCGAAGGCAATCGGTTACGATGGGCTAAGTATATTTCATTTATTTCTTTGGCTGCCTTATCTATCTAACGTAGATGTTCATATATTTAATTCTTGTATATCATACTGTGTATTTCTATGCTGGAAAAGCGCCTATGTTACACCGTTACCGAAAGTCAGTAACCCTTTGACGTTTAGTGATACTTGACCAATTAGCATATCACCAGCACTAAGCAAAGTATTTGAAAAAATTATTGAGAAACAAATGAGGGATTACGTAATAAACGTTGACATTTTACCTGTAGTGCGGTCGGGATTCAGACGGGGTCATCGCTGCAGCACGGCACTTTCTCATAATATTGATGATTGATTCCTTATCCTTGCAACTGACCGCAGTGATGTGACGGCACTTGTTTTACTCGACTATTCACGTGCTTTTGATACAGTAAATCACACTGAATTGATCTCAATTTTGAAATACGTTGGCTTTTCGGAAAATGCTACCACTCTAATTTCAAATTATTTGGTTCTCGGACACCAGACAGTTTCTCATTTAGGAACTATTTCAGATTTCTTAGTGACAGACAGAGGAGTACCTCAGGGGTTAATCTTGAGCCCTCTTCTACATTGTCTCTACGTTTCCAATTTCAGTTCAGCTTTTATGAATTGCAAATTTCATTTTTATGCAGATGATGTGCAAGTTTACAAATCCTTTCATCTATTGCAGCTATTTCAAGCATCGAATGATATTAACTCAGATCTTGAGAGACTTGCTGTTATCTCTAAAGAGCATTGTTTGAGTTTAAACCCAGCGAAATTGAATTTAATCTTTTTCGGTCCCACCAAGAGTAGGGAAGAAGCTGCAAATCGTGTACACATTACTCTGGGGGGCTTAAGATTGATGCCTGTAAGTGTTGTAAAAAACCTTGGCTTAACTATAGACTCCACTCTGAGATTTAGAGAATATTGCCAGCATTGTCAGTAAAGCCTACCTAAGGACTTAAATAAATTGTTATATACAAAGTGCGACACGTTTTTAATCAAAAGCTAAAATTAGTCTATGTAATTCATTCGTCTTAGCAAAATTAAACTACTGCGATATGGTTGTCTGGACTCCGTATGCACTACAAGGTTACAACGTGTTCAAAATGCCTGTATACGATTTATTTTTGGATTGCGTAAGTACGACAGTGTTAGTCATAGATTAAAAGAATTAGGATGGCTGACCATGGTAAACTCTCGTATCTGCTTGCTGCTTGCTTTTATTTTAAGATCTTGAAGCTAAGATGTCTCCCGTAGTTGTATCAAAAAATATCTTACCGAACTAATGTCCATAACCTGAATCTGAGATTCAAGAATTTAATGACGCCGCCGAACCTTTTCTCCGAAATTGTCAAGATACCACTCTCTTTCTAATCTTGCCACAACAAAAATTTTTAAAAAGAAATTGAATATCGAGTGAATTTTGAGTGAGCGCATGTTCATTATTTCCTTCCTCATTCTCTGATTTGAATTTTCCTTTCTTCTTCCTACTTTCCTTCTCTGCTTCCTTCCGTATAATTATTTCTTTTTTTCTCTTCTCTGAGTTTCCACTTATTTTTCTCGTTTGCTACTCATTTGTTTCATCCCTTAATATTAGGAATTTAAGGTTAAGTAGAGCAGCCAGCGTTTGTGATGCTGAGCTGGACTTCGCCTTATCATTTTTTTTATTGTGCATATATCACAGCCAAGTTGACAATAAAGTCTAATTATTATTTTTATTATTTCTTTACTTTGCTTTTTATTTCCTTTAATATATTATTTATTATAATCCTCTCTTTCTTAGTCCGTCTTTGGTTTCGAATATCTCTGATTGAACATTTGTGTTCATACATAGTTGTATTGACTTTAACTTGATACACATTTTTTATGTTGTTCCTGAACTTCCTCTTTATTCCTCTTCTCTTTAAGTGGTCCCATATTACTTTTCTTGACAGTCTATGCTTTTTGTAGATCTATAAAAGTCTTATATATAAGTATGTGTTGTTATTCTCCCTTTTTTCTTTTATTTTTTCTACTGTGAATATGTGGTCCTGAATCCCTTTCCCTTCCTAAAGCCATTTTGTGAGTTTTTAAGTAGTATCTCTATTTGCAATTTTGGCTTATTTGCCAATATTCTTTCATATATTTGGCTATTATGCAACATTGTTGTTCCTCTATAATTCTAATCGCCTTTCTTGAAAATGGGTAGGTAATAGTATTTCTATTTCCCATTCTGATAGGATTCCTTCTTCTGGCATTATTTTTTTAAAAAGTCTTGTTACCGTTTCTATGCTATTTTCTCCCACGTTTTTAATCATTTCCGGAGTTACGTCATCATACCCTCCCGATTTTCCCAGTTTCGCTTCTGATATTGTTTCTTTTATTTCCTTCGCCTTTATTTCTGGTTCTTCTTCTTCTGTTATTTGCATTCTTATCTGGTCTTGTTCTTGTTCTAGAGTTGTTTTCTTTTCTATATTAAGCATGTCCTCAAAATAGTATGATATAAAATACGAAAATCTTGATTAATTGACTCTTAGGCGAGCCCCATCAGATTCCTTGGTGTTCTTTGACTCCCCAACCGGCTCCTACAGATCCTGCGGCCCCTTTGAGAGTGCGTTATTTACGAGTATACTCTGAATTTTTAACGCCAGTTTAAAATTAAGCCGAAGGTTAAACCCGTAATAATAATTGTTGTAAAGGGTTTAAGCTTTGGCTTAGAGTTCAAGTAAGATTTCAGCAGGTACGAGATTACACAAGGCTTCGGTCGAGATTGTGAGAGAAGAGGAGGTTCCAGAGTTCAGAGGGGATTTTAAGCTGCTTATTTTCCTACTTGGGGGAGATTTGGAGAATTGGCGATTAGGGAGGTGGTAAGAAGTTTGTAAATATGTTAACTGGTTAAGAAATGTGAAGACAAATTAACAGAAACAACTGTTTGAGTTAATTAGAAACGCGCACGTATTTTAAAATTGCCCAAGAAAAGTTGAAAATACTTGAAAATGTTTTGGAAATTTTGTTAAAGGGACAAGTGATCACGTGTTAAACCAAAACCAATGATGGTAATCCCCAAATACCCAATTCTCTAAACCTCCAAAGCAGGAAAAGCAGCTTCGAGTTATGCAGCGGTGATGGTGTCTTCCTTTTCCGCTGGACTTGAGTGCGCACCATTATTTTAGATAAAATACATTGCAGTACAATTCTTGAAAGCGTAAATATAATATGATTTCAGATAAGGCTTAAGTCGCCCGGATGGCGGTAGGATTCCTCGAGCTATTCTTTTGCAAATAAGGCCTCGATTAGGGCCTATATAGCTATCCAAAGGATGCTTGAGAGCCCCAATGAAATTCAAGCGACATGCAGCAAGCATTCATGTGATTTAGCAGGTTTTGTGAACTGTTGGTCATTTACTAAATCACTTCGACTTTCATTATGATTTTCAAAAATATTTTCCCTCAACTCTCTAGCAAAGTTCATTTAACTTCTTCTTTTTAATTTTTTTGCTTCATTGGAAAAGGAAAATAGCAAAAGTCTTTTTTCCTAATTTTATGTTTAATTTGTGTATAACTAACTGACTTTGTGATACTTGAAAATTAATTAAGATTAACGCTACGCTTAACCCCATAACTCACGGCGGAAGCTAAATAATATATAAGATTATGAACTTGATAGCACTTGTTAGTGTAGCACGGTTGGGTTGCGAGAACATTGCATTAATTTAAATTATAATTCGAGATTAGTATGAATGCGAGCCCAGGCACCGGCTCAATAATGTATTACCATCATTCTAGCAGGTCCCCAATTAATTCATCGAAATCATTAGCATGGTTCATGGAATAAATAATTTAACCGTCGCAAAACTGCATTCGGAATTCGTGCAGAACACAATAAAAGGGGATACGCAGCATTATCAAATCGAGCTGGCGCGTTATTTCAGGTGTATTCGAGCGGAAATTTTGAAGTTGTGAAAGCACGTGCGCAATCGATCCAGGCAGGTGTTACCATTAAGTGCTGGTGTTGATGACCCTTAAGCCCGCAACCATGTTGATAGGGAATATGAAATGGTAGATAGTAGCTAATATAAATGCGAAACTTATCTACACTACATTGTTGTGCGCAACATTCATTGACCTTGTAAACGCTAGCGTGCTGATAAAGATAAAATATAAATTTATGGTATTCCTGGGGAAAAGTTATAAGCACAAATTGGAAAACGCGAAAATACGAATACATTACGCTTTTTCATGAGGTTATATGTATACAGACTAGGCTCTGCCGGCTATTTACGGACTACATAAGAAAAGTGAAATATGCATGAAATTTAAAAGGGGAGGACAACTCGATGGATGAAAGGGTAAAGCCAACTCATCACAAGTTTCTCACGTTTCTGTTTAAGTCAAAACAAAGACGGTTTATTCCTAAGAATAACCTTTTATTATGACGCGAAAAGGACATTTATTACAAAATTTTACAGCAAATATTCGAGGTGGTCAACATTTTCTTGCATGCACGAAACCACATGGTACTTCATGTTAATAAAAAGTTCTCTCGGGTATTATTTCCATGGGTTTCAAGTTAATTCGTTTTATCAATTCAACCAGTTCATTAAACTGCATGTTGCAAGTCAGCTAACATTGCAGTGGAGCTCTCAAGAGAAGCTCCAAACAACTTGCCCGAGTCGTTTGGATTGCAGTGAAATTTCTCGAGCTACTCTTTAGGGTGAGTCACAGTTGTATGTAAAAGAAAATTCTGATTTCTATCTGGCACAGCATCAAAAACATTCCAAATGATGTTAGCTCACGCATAAAATTTGATTAGAATGGGATATCATTTTTTGCCTCCGGATTGCCTTTAGAGAATACATATTTTGAGAAAAAGAAAAATTATTTTTAACGAGTATAATTTATTTGTTTTACATATTCCGATGTGTCATGTAAGAAGTTAAGGTTGTTAAGGAAACATAACAAAAGAAAAAGCTGCCATTTTGGGAAAGTTAGATGAATATATTGATACACAATGTTTCGGTTGTCTTTTGATACATCGAGATATGTGAAAAAGACGATCTATAGATAGAGAAAGGGTAAAAGAGTTAAACAAATATAATATACAGTGACCGCCAAAAAGTTTGTACCATATCGGAAATTTTTTATATTACTAATTTTTTTAAAACTTTTCGCGCCAATAGTTTGTGCATGTTCGATAACCAAATGTAAGCAGGACAATGCTTAAATTGTGAAAAAATGCTGAAAACAAAAAATTGTTGTAATTTGGAATTGCTGGACGTATTTGAGAAAATTTTAGTAGGGTTCAATAGGTATTTAGAAAATGTGTATTTTGTAAGGAAGTTTTTCGATATTCTCAGTTTTACTCAAGATGTGAAGCAGTCAATGGTCATCTGGCATTTAACTCTTAGGAATGGTTATATTATTCATTAATATTCATAAATAATATTTAAGTCATAGAATAAATTGGGTTCCGAATTGTTGCGTGCACAAGAAATTTTTATACAATTTTGCACGCAACGGTTAAAAACTAAAGAACAAATTTGATTGTTTTAAATACTGGTTATGGATATAAATGAATAAGCTAACCACTCGTAAGAGGTAAGTACCAAATGCCCATTTACTTCTTCACATCTTGAGTAAAACTGAGAATATCGAAAATCTTCTTTTTTTTCGAAATAGTAGACCGAAGTGTTGAGTCGTTATATTATAGAAATAAGGCCACAAATTGGGTTGAACAAAATGTGTAATTTTACTTCTATTAATACTCTGACAAAACTTGTTTATTCCCCAAAGCCTACTTTTCTATTCCCGTATTCGGCAACCCAACATCTCCCCTTTTAAGAAATTACATGAAATTATTAAATAAATAAATATTTCTTTTGGCGTGGTGTTTTCATTAATCCTTTAACAGGTTGACGACTTCTACTAGATCTTTGCAGAGTTCATTCTTTTGAAGTAAGATCGGTGTTTACTTTTTCGTGGGGTGTTATTTCAGCAACTGATTCCTTCGCTTGCTGCGGAACAGGAGTTTTTCTAGGAATGGGAATGGAGAAGGCTTCGGCAATTGCTGCTAACTGATCATTTGATGATGGTTCTGTGTTTCTTTTCATCAGTTGGTTAGCATGGAAACGGCGGGTTGTCTGATCGTCTAATTGTACTTCATAAATTGTATGTCCCAATTAAATAAATACAATTCTTCCGGGTTGTCATCGTTGCGAACGACGTTGTCGTCCACAAACAAGTTCATCTATCTCAAAAACTCATTTATGACTACCGTGCTTAATATTAAATTGTTGTTCCATCTTAATGTCGCGGATCGACGGCTTCTTAGGTGGCATCAAAAGATCTCGTCATCGTGCAAATCTCTGGATATTTGGAGTAGCCGTTTATTACAATTAGAAAATTATTTCCCTGATATGGACCTGCATAATCCAAGGACAATTTGGTTTCGGCCATGAGTACAGTCCTAAAGTATTGGGTTGTTTGGCTGCAGTGATACATGAAGAACATTCACGTACCATTGATTTAATATCCTGATCCATGTTCGGCCAATAGGCGTACGAACGAGCTAAGGATTTCATACGTCGAATGCCTGGATGTCCATGATGAAGGAGTTTGAGAACCTTCTTTTGACGTAAAATCGAAATCTTGTTGAACTGCTGCAACCTTTTCGTCAGGGGTTGATTGACCTGAAATCAGCTGTGATAATGCATCAGCTTGTCCGAATTCAGTCGTTCTCCGGTATTCAATCTTGAAATTGTAAGCAATTAAAATTGTGACCATCGTAGTAGTCGATTTGCAGTATGAGTTGGTGTGCCTTTCTTATTTCTAAAAATCGCAAGAAGAGGCTTATGATCGGTAAGTAACATGAAGCGTCTTCCGTAGATCAACTTGTGGAACTTTTGAACGGCAAAAATTAGTTCCAGTGCTTCTTTTTCAATCTGGCTGTAGTTCTTCTCGGCAAGCTTGAGAGTTCCAGAAGCATGAGTAACGGTCTTAATTTGTCCATCTGGTAGACGATGTTGAAGTACAGCACCGAGTCCAAGAATTGAGGCATCAGCAGGAACGATAATGTCTAATGAATGATTGTAGTGGGTAAGGAGAAGATTCGACTGAAGTACATCTTTAATTCGCTGAAAAGCTTGCTGACATGTATTTGACCATTGCCATTTTAGATCTTTTTTTAAAAGTTCGTCAAGTGGTTGGCGAATGTGTCGCACTTTATTAACAAATACTTGATAATAATTTACCAGACCAAGAAATGATCGAAGAGTTGAAATATCTATGGGAGGCGGCATTTTAGCGATCGCGCACATTTTAGCTGGATCTGGGCGGCGCGCGGCGTCCATTGCTGTTTACAATGTAACCAAGGTATTTTATTGAAGTCTTGAAGAAAGCACTTTTCTCCAAACGAATGCGAAACCCATAGTCATAGATACGGCGAAACATTTCATGAAGATGTTGTTGATGTTCGTCGATATTTTCACCGACGATAACGATGTCATCCAAATAAGCAAAAGCGAACAGTCCTGCAATCATTGAGTCCATAATTGACTGAAAAATGCCTGGTGCAGATTTTATTCCAAAAGGAAGTCATTGGAATTCGAAGAAACCGCGATGCGTTGTAATGTTGCAGAGTTTCTTTGATGCATCATCTAGTTCAACTTGCAGATATGCGTCCGAAAAATCAATCTGAGAAAAGATCCTTCCACCACCGAGAGATGTAAAAATGTCTTCCGGTAATGGTAGCGGATGTTGGTTGAGTTGAAGTGCGTCGTTAAGTCCGATAGACTAGTCTACGCAAAGACGTGAAGATCCATTTGGTTTTGTAATTACCATAATGGGTGCAGCCCACTCAACGTAATCGACTGATATAATTACTCCCACCTTGATTAATCGGTCAAGTTCTTGATCTACTCGAGCTCGTGAGCGCGATTAAGCAGAAAAATTGCTCTTCAGTCTGGTCACTGAATTGATATTTCCGTCTTGTTGCATAGTGCCCGAATTCTTCACCTTCGTCTCTTACAATGCGCAAACAGTCATAACGTTCTGCGAAAATTGAGCGTTTTTACTGTAAAATTTAGTCATGACAAATTTCACTTTGTCCTGATCCGCCATATTCGGTGATGTGCAATCCAATGTGAACTCGAAACAGCTTAACCATTCGTCGAATTTAGTAACATCTTCTTGATCAGCTTCGAATTCTGGTAATTGTGGAAATGTTCCTGACAAAGGTGCAATTGACGAAGTAGTAGGGGACGGTTGATTAGAATTAATTTGTAGATTCTTTAGGAGTTGAACCAAAACGTCCTCCTGTCTACGAGATTCTTCCTCTCTTCTTCTTGAAGCTTCGTCTTGACTTGCCAGAAGACTTGTGATGAACGTTATCATTGACTCGGTGTCCATTTTAGTTGCCTTTCTCCTCGTCGCCACTGTTGATTCGTTATATTATAGAAATAAGGCCACAAATTGGGTTGAACAAAATTTGTAATTTTACTTCTATTAATACTCTGACAAAACTTGTTAATTCCCCAAAGCCTACTTTTCTATTCCCGTATTCGGCAACCCAACACGAAGGAAATCTTGTCAGGTAATCAACACACACATTAATCTTAACTATTGAATCCTACTAAAATTTTGTATATGTGAAGCAATTTCAAATTACAACAATTTTTTAATTTTCGTATCTTAACACTAAAAGTTGCTCACCAGTATTATACTACTTACATTTGATTATCGAACATGCACAAAGTATTGGCGCAAAAGTTAAAAAAAAAAACAATAATAAAAAATGTTCCAATATGGAGCGAACTGTTTGGAGGTCACTGTAAATTATTAACATACTGAGTGAGTGTCTCACAACGTACGGAGGAGATTGAAAGGGCAGTTGTACGATATCAAAATAAAGCTTTTTTCTTAATTCGCTTTTGACCAAAACCCAATAATAACAAAGTTACAGCAGTTTAACTTTCTTAATTTCTTCTTTAATTTTAATTAATCTATAGCTTCTTAATTAATAAAAATTATTTCACAAAATGCAACTTTATTATTAAATTAGCTCATAAATGCCTCAAATTTGAATTTAATTTGAATTTAAGACGTAAAGTATTACTACAGAGAGTAACTTTTGCTTGTTCATTAATTTCACTTTAAACGCTTGCAACTTTTTAGTTATTGCTTTTTTACCAAAAATTTATTAAGAAAAAATCTTTAATTTGATCTCCCCTATAGCTACCCTTTTTATCTCCTCCGTAGGTTATGAGACACCCAATATAAAATAAAACAAATAGAAATTTTGTAACATTTATTATAAAAAAAGTTGTCAAAAATAACAATATTATTAATATTATTATGCTATCGAATTTTGGAATAGCTTCGAAACTGTATTTGGTTTTTGAAATCTTCTCTCTCAAATTTTTTGCACAATCAGGCTGAAGCTTCTGTCACAGTTTTGACTGCTCTTTCAACAGCTTGTGTGTGACATGGCACGCGCAATAAAAATAGCTCTCCTTCTGCTTTTTGGATGGCAAACAATTGAATATCTTCATTAGGTACGAGTTTCAATATGCCAGTAAATGAGAATGGTGTAAGACGATGCATAAAATTTTAAAGTGGGAAGTTGAAACATTCGGAGTCTATTTTTCTGAATACTCCGAGCTTTCAAAATGCGACAAGCTGTCAGTTCTAATGTGCGGTTCAGAGTCAGTCAATATTGGAATCAAACAAGTTTCAAAGTATGCGAACTAACTGTTTCTTTGAATTACGCGATTTATTTTGGATTTCTTTCATGGTGTCATAAGGGAAAAGTTAAAATCTAAAATCCTAAAGCCAAAAATCCATTAAAAAATGTATTGACATGCAGTCTAGCACAAAACGTAAGAACTCAATGCCGAATGCGAAATGAAATTGCTATTAATTAAGAGATTCCGTAATGAGCAGATAGATGCTCCGCACTAACGAGGCGCAGATTTAACGAGCGCGTACATTTGCATGTTGTGCTTACCCGTTTTAATGCGAAATTTATGCCATCAAATATTTTATTTTCCACCGCGGCGGAATCGCGAACCGGAGGGAAACGCGCAAGATTCCCGGAAGGACAGAATATTTCTCTGTTTATCTGAGGAAACGCAATTCGGCGGGAATTTCAGGTCGACGAAAACATTCTAAAGTGGTGAAAAGTGTGAGACGACCGACCACTCGGAAAAGTCTGTTTACAAGTAACTTTGTTTTTTTAATTTCGGAGAATATTACTTGAAACGAGTTTAAGTGGGTCGTTATTGTGCTTCCTGCTTTTTGAGTTCACCCACTGTGGAAGCGTTGATTAGAAATAATTACATATTTAGGTTTATAGTATACAGGTTGCGCAATATTCTGAATTTAGTCATTTATGAAATTATTAAATATCTATTAACGTTAACTTATTGATTTTAAAACCGATTGTAAGTATCCAATTATAGAAAATTATACTTATTTTCACTTATACATTACTTTACAAGGTTTGACAGTAAATATTTTACAAGTATAAGCAGTTTAGGCCCTTAAGTAGGTCTGTGAATACAAGTTAACGTATTGTGCATACTTAAATTCAAGTACAAACCTTAAGAAAATTACTTAGTGTTTATACTTGTGCTTACCTTATAACTATAAGTGATTCGTATTGAAATAATATTAACTTTCCTGTAAGAACTTTATTACTTTTTACAAGATTGTTTTTTACTTCAAAACGTGCTTCAAACTAAACTTATGTATCCCAAGTGACGCTTGACCTACTTGATATTTCTTCTCCTATATATCTTACAAGACACAACACTTCTTTCCTTTTTTAAAACGACACATAGTCATTTAAGTAATTTGATCTTCACGAATTTTATTTCAGCGACGAAAACTTTCCAAATTTTTAACTTCATCTGTCGGTTGATCCGTTGATTCTCTGAACTTGAATTGTTTCTGAGCAAGGAATATTTTGTGTTACTTCAATTTAAGAGGATTTTCTAATTCAGACACTGATGTAGTTGTTTGTTCATTGATTTGAGGTGCATTAGCTGAAAGTTTTCCTATCCAAACATGGTCTGTGTGTATTTCATCAAATCTCCCTCGGGTGTTTTAACGATTAAATTCCTTCGACCTAATTGTTGTTGTACCACACCAGATTTCCATTTTCTTCCTTTTCCGTAGTTCCAATTAGTTTTTAAATAAACTTTTGGACGTAATCTATCCATTAAAGTAGCTACGTTTCTTCCCATTAATAATGCTTCTGGAGATTTTCCTGTTGTTTCACACGGTGTTGTCCGTAAAGCTAAATTATATTAGAAAAATTTTGTGCAAATCGTTTTTGATTGCAGTGAGAACCTCGAGCAGCCTCTGGACAGCTGTTTCAGCCCTGCTTGGGGCTTCTTCAGCAGAAACGTAGCTCGACATTCCCACTGCAGACCAAAAACGACTTGCCCAATTTATTCGCAAATGCGATGTAAGAATGATGAACATATAAAATAGCGACATCTTACTATCGCTTTTTGACCTAACATTGCAGTAGGATAGACAAATTGAAGCGGGATTTGCTCCTAATGAGTCCCCCATGCAAGGCGGCCATGCTTGCTGTCAAAAATCAAGAAATTTAAAATCTTTCATTTTGCTTTGACAGCAAGCATGGCCGCCTTGCATGGGGGACTCATTAGGAGCAAATCCCAAATTTGTCTATCCTACTGCAATGTTAGGTCAAAAAGCGATAGTAAGATGTCGCTATTTTATATGTTCTAAATTATATTGTTTAGTTCAACATTCCAACTTTGTACAGGAAGTTTTAAGTTGTTTCTTCATCGTTTGTACCATTCTCTCAGCCAAACCATTTGTTGCTGGGTGAAACACCGCTATTTGTATGTACTTAACTCGTTATTCTTTCAAGTATTATCTTACTTCCTTGGCAATAAATCGCGCACCATTATCAGATAGGATGATGTCCGGTATTCCATGTCTATCGAAATCTTCTCGAAAATTTTCTGTAACGGTCTTAGCTGCAAATGAATCTTGTGTGACCATCACGTTCGGTCATTTTGAATGTGCGTCAACCATAATTAAAAAGGAATGGTTTCTAAATGGCCCCGCAAAATCAACATGTATTCTACATTACGGTTTCTTATTCTTCCGCCAAGGTACGATTTTACTTTTTGGTGACATGTTCCCCGTTCCGCGACATGCAGAATAGTTTGCAATCAATTCTTCAATATCCTTGTCTATTCCTGGCCACCAAACGTAATTTCTCGCAATAACCTCAGTTCTCCTCATTCTCTCGTGAACCTTATGTAAAAGCTCTTTTACAAATGACCTTAAGTTCTTCGGAATCATGACACGATTACCCCACAAAACACCTCCTTGATGTACCGATAATCCGTCTCTTCGAGCTTTAATTGCGGTAAAATGCTGATAATCTGGTAATCCGTCTATAGTTCTATGTAACATTGCTCGTTTGATTCTTGACATTTGAGAATCTTTGTTTGTCTCTATTTCCACGTTCTTCGCAGTTACGGGTCCATTTCTTGGCGTTTCTTCCAACAATAAAATACCTACTGGATCTTGAAAATCCGCTTCTTCAGATGGTACCGGTAATCGACTCTATGCGTTTGCATTTTAATGAACTTTCCAGGCCTCTATTTTAGAGTATAATTATATCCACTCAAAATTAATGACCATCTTAAAATTCTCGGAGAAAGCATTTCTCTTGTACATTTTTCTTTTTGCAAAATTCCTAGCAAGGGCTCAAGGATCAGTATAAATTGGGATGTGTCTTCCCCAAATGTATTTGGGTTTTTTTTGAAACCAAAGATTATTGATAATGCGTCTTTATCTAACTGAGAATAATTTTCCTGACTTGTTTGTTGTGTTCTAGATCCAAAATCTATTGATGCTTCTGATGATCCACCGGGTAGTCTGTACGACAGCACTACTCCTACTCCATAAGGAGAGGCAGCGATGAGAACTTTGTCTGATGTAATAAATTCTTTTGCCATCTGAATACTCTTCTGCTGTCTGCTGCCCACTAAAATTTGTTTTTTTTTTAGCTAATAAGTAATACAACGGCTTCAGTATAAAAAAAAAACTTTCGTAAAAATTTATTAGACCCAAAAGAGATTCAGGTTTTGTCTTATCTTTTGGAGTTTCAGCATCACGAATAGATTTCAATTTTTCTTCTGTTGGGTGAATTCCATTTCCACCAATTCTAAATCCCAAATATTCTACTGATGATAGTTCTTTTCCAATGTTCCTCTTTACTTATTCCTGTAATCCTTCCTGTAATCAGTATCTCATCGAGGTATACTACAACTCCTTGCAATTCTTTCAATAGATTCTCCATCAATTTTTGAAATTAAGCGGCTGCAGAAGCTATTCCTAAAGTTAATCTTATTACTCTAAACAATCCTTTTGTTGTATTTAATGTAAGAATTCTTGACGATTCTGCATCAACCCTTACTTGAGTGTAAGCTCGGTATAAATCTGATTATGTGAAAATCTTACCTCCGGATAAGGTTCAGAAATGCTAGGTAGAAGATATATCTTTGGCTTCGAAACCATATTTACCGTTCCTTTGTAATCTCCACAAATCCTAATTTCACCATTAGATTGTATTACCGGTACTATTCGTGTAGCCCAATCCTCTTGTTTAACTGGTACTAACACACCTTCTCTAGTCATTTTCTTTAAAGCTTCCTTGACTCTAATTCAAATAGCTTACGGAATTTGATGATGTCGTCTGAATATTGGTTTGACGCTTTCTTCAATGAAAATATGGACTGGTTCTCCCGAATACTTTCCTAGTTCTTCTAATAAGGTTCAAGAAAATGTACATATTTCAGAAATTGAACGTTAAAAGTTATAGGAGTACTTTCTAGTAATGTCTACCATAGAAAATTTTAAGTCGCAATGTAAAAGGTAAAGAAATACGTGTTGAATTTTATTTAATGTTTTTCAGTTGTATTTGTTTACAGGCTTGCTCGTTTGCTTGTCTATTTATTCTTATTATGTTGGTGAAAAGGAATTAATCCGCAATCTAACTTTGTTGCTGGTGACACATGTAACGCCACGATCTTTGATTTCTAAGTATGCCACTCACCAGCAACGTGTTGGGCAACACGTTCGCCAACATATTTTCTAACGATGACGTACTATTAAATGCATTTCAAATTTCAGTTGTTTCAAAATACTCGTGCTTTGAAGATTTTATTAAAGCAACAAAAGTGGCACTTACAGTAGGCCTGACAATAGCAATGGAAAAACTAAGAATAAAAGAAGAATGCATTTGGTTAAATGAACTATCAACGAGTTAACAAGTTGTTACTGCGCAACGTGTAGAGCAATATAATCGGGCTCGTGTGCTGGATTTTGGGTATTTGCCCACGAGCCTGCAACCTACGAACATGTTGACCAACCTATTAGAACATAAGCGAACTTGTTGCGGCGAGCCACGTTGCCGAACATGTTCCCTAGTGAGTGGCTTGCTTTAAGCATAAGTGTAGCCACAGATTAAGGCACTAATTTTGTAACGGTGTTTTGAATAGCACCAGGCGTTAGGCGATAGATCAGGTAACGGTTCTTTAACACATCAAAGAAACTTCACCCAAAAATCATTGCCGTGTTACTTACACGTTATGCGTAAGTGTGGCTACACTACAATATAAAACTTAACTTGTTAGTTTATTCTCACATCTATTAACGTTTTTTGTCGACTAGATATTAACGCAGATGTAACTCTAACTTTACTAGAGAAATGTTGCTATAAAACTCGACTATTCTTCTACGGTGCTTTTTATAACATGATAGATCTAAATTCTAGACAATTATAACGTCGTTAACAGATTGTTCTTATGTAATAATAATAATGATAACGGAAAAAAGTAGATTATCTGCGACAACAATGACACTACACACTAAAACGTAACACGAATCCAGTGATTTCGTTCTTTTGTGACTTTAAATGTAATGTTATGCGCATAAGGCAAACAATGATTAAATATGCAATCCCCGGAAGTATATAAGCTACGCTTCAGCAAAGTCACTCGTGTGGTTTTATATTAGAGCGTATAGCGAAAACCACTTCCGGTATGTGCATTGTGACTCAGCCATATGTGAACATTCATTTCAGTGCTACTCTTCAAGCCGAGTTTAGAAAACTTGTTTGGCAGTTTTATTGTGATATTACATTACGTTAATAATATTAAGCAGTTTATATTTTAACCCTTAGTAACTTGGTTGTCCGTAGATATAACGTATTTATTATGAAACTTCTTGTTACAGTTGAATGTGGAAGAATATTGAAAATTATCAAATACTTATTATAGGGAGTATTTTAAGAATTGGTTTTTGAAATATGTATAAAATGATTTCTGAATTCCAAAATTATAAATTGAAACTTCTTCAAAAAATACGATGACGAATTGAATACACTTTGTTTTTCTACCAAACTAAAACGCAATAAATAATTGAAAAAAATAAAATCGTGTATTCTAATTTTGTGAACTTACATTCTTTTGTATGTTAAATCATAATACTACCAATAAATTAGTGGGATACAGATTCGTAAATGTTTATTTCAGATGTGTAACGTGTACGAGTTTGTATACATAATCCGTATCCCTTCTACTGCTCGGTATAGACTTTAGGTTGTTTAACCTGCTTCTTTCCCACTTTCTCTGTCTCTATTCTTGTTCCTCATGTTCGAATTTACACCACATGTATCTTTTTCCATATTTCTAGCTTCGATCCGCGTTTTCCCCTTTTAGACTAATATTGTCTATATTGCTTTGTCCCATGTCTCCGATCTCCCTTTTCCTCTTCTATCTAGTATCTTGGCTTCCCAAACTTGTTTGACTGTCCTTTCTCCTTCCATTCCTTGTAGGTGGCCTCACCAGCTCAATTGCTTCTTTTCTATAAGGTGGTTAGTGGTCCAATCACAAATTACTTTTTTCGTTTCTTTTAGTGTAACTCTTGTCACTCGTCTAAGGTATTTCATTTCCGTTGCCACTAGTATTTTTTCATTCACTTCGTTAAAGTCCATGGTTCTCTACCACATGACAATATATGTTCAGTTTTGTTTTTTGCATTATACAGGGAGATTCAAGCAACCCATTCATTAAAAGTTTACAGACTTCCTCTTTGAATTTCTATTTCATACTTTGCGGTTGTAAGTTAGCGATAACGATCTATTAAAATATAATATTTCCAACTTTTGGGTACTTCCGCTTGTACCGGAACTTGCTGTCAACTTTCTTATTTTAAATGGAATACCTCATTTTTTATTTTTTCGAAATGCTCATGAAATTCTAAAAATATTTTATGTAACATATGATACAAGAAAAATTAGCCGTTTTAGAGTTATTTCCACTTTTTAAAAAATGTTCAATGTGGCAGTACCTTGTTTATGATGCTGCCATCTTTGTGTAACAAAAGCCATAATTTCAATTTTTGGCCTGTAGTAGGCTATAACCATAGGCTTTCAGGTGATACCTAATTTTACACAAAATTAATTATTTACGGGATGGTTGAAAAGTAACTTCTATTCAACCTGATTTCAACTGTCGAAAAGCCATGTTTTTTAAATAGAACACCCAGTATATTTTTATACCATAAGAATCACAGTTAAATGTTCTCTCGAACTGTATTAGCATTCCCTATACCCATCTCTTACCTTTCTCTTTTTATTCATGATCTTCTCTTTGACATATCAATTTTTTCATTTTTTAGTGTTATTCCTAAATAGTGTACTATGAAAATTTTACAAAATGAGATTTTTTAAGTTAATTTCTGACTGTAATATCAATTTTATTTTAAAAACCGAAAAATAATATTTAAATACACATCTATCATCTGAATTTTTTATGTACGTATGCCGTAAGTATTAGAATTCTTGATATAACTTTTTACACATTTATAAGAAGAAATTTACACTTACAAAACAAAATTTTATGAAAACTAATAAATAAATCAAAAATATTGAAAATAATACACAAATTGTTGGTTATAATATTGGCCCTAAGTTGTTCTCAGCTATTATTTATTAATAATAACTTTCTATTGTGTCTCAGTAATAACATATTTTCCTCGATGTAACAATTTTTTTTTATTAACTTCTTGAATTGTTCGTTTTTTTATCATCAAAACCATTTAATATGTCTGTGTATGAATATTTATTTTTTGTAAGTTCCAACTTTTGGATACTTACAATTTTCATCGAACAAGAACAAACTTTAATTATTTATTTTTTGGTTCTTCGTAGCGATTAAATTGTGTTTTTTTTAATTCCTACGAGACGGATCATTTCAAAAATTATAAATTCTCTAGTTTTCATAGCCCACTATTTAAAAATAACACCGAAAAATGGAAAAAAATTAGGTATTAAAAAGAAATTATCGATAACGAGTGAACTATAAGAGATAGGTATAGGGAATGCTAATACAGGTCGAAAGAACATTTAATCCTAAGTCACATGGTATAAAAATATACTAGGTGTTCCATTTAAAACACATGACTTTTCGACAGTTGAAATTAGTTCGAATAAGTTACTTTTCAACCAGCCTGTAAGCCATCAAGTGCAAAACTGGACATGATCTGAAAGAGTGTTAATGTAGCTTACTACAGATCAAAAATGGACATCATGGTTTTTGTTGCACAAAGATGGCAGTATCATAAACAAGGTTCTGGAAGTCTGAGTTATTTTTAAAAAATGAAAATATCTCGGAAACGGTTAATTTTCGTTGAGTCGCATGTTGCACAAAATAGTTTTAGAATTTTATGAAGATATCAATAATTCATTAAAAAATGTGGTGTTCCATTTAAAATAAGAAAGCTCACAGCAACTTCCGGAATAAGCGGAAGTGTCCGAAAATTGAAAATATTATGTTTTGATAGATCCTTATCGTTAACTTATAACTGCAAAATATGAAACAGAAATTCGAAGGAGAAATCCATAAACTTTTAATGAATGAGTTTGCCTGAATCTCCCTGTATATATGCAGATCCATGTTTTGAAGATTTTTATAAGTAAATGCATATTTTTATTCTTTAGGGCACTAATGCATAATTTGCTACATTTTTTTTGTTTTAATTACAAATTTGCCATTATTTCTTGTTGCCAAGTGCAAACCAACACTTTATAGCAGACAACCTGGAGAATCAGTGTTCTAAAATCAGAACACTTGGAAATATTTTGAGGATATGAGTATGGGCACAGTTTACTAACCTTTTTGTACCTATCGCCAACTTTTGTATTGAGTCGCCTGCGATACAAATGTCCTGTAACAGAGTCTCATTGCTGTCCTAATCATGACTGATCACCAGTCAGTCGATTGGTATGTAATCACGGAGCTGCCGTTTGTTTGCTTTGCTACGGCCCTCCGTGCAAGCTTGAGCGCCCAATAGCGACTAGGTTGACTACCACTACACGGTCTTTTCATTGGGTGTCGGCACCTTTGATGTTTGTGTCTTCAATCTAACCGTTGCGCATTCGTCCACGAGTCGATTATATTAAATAGCGCGAACAATTTAAATTTTTGTTGCACTGCCCCTGAAATTGTTTGTGCGTTTTTGCGTTTAGGAGTTATTTCTTCACCTCACCGGTTAATCACGAATCCGACGTCGCCGTCGGCTTCTCCGGTCTTTTCATTTTTCGGGCGGTATTTATTCTATAACAGTTGATTTTTAGTGTCTATTTAAGTGCATATTTTTGTTGATTTTGTTGCATATTTTCATGGATATTTCGTCTTTTAATGTATAATTATCCTATGCTTAGTTATTACTATTACTTTAGTATTATTTATGTATGTATATTTTCATTTCCTTTTCTGAATGCTCTTTATTCCATATGACAAGGTTTTCTGTTCGTAATGACAATGTCATCTACAAATGCATATCATGTATTTCAAAAAATTTGATTTTTCATCGATTTTTATAAAAAAACATTGAGGCAGAAGGCTTCTGTATCCCTAAAAATAAAATTGGGAAATTGGGAAATTGGGAAAAATTTATCTTCAACGATATTATGCAGCTTGAACATCGAGATATGAATATTTATAATTAATTATGTAAACCACTCTTCATACACACACTATACTGGAAAATAGGGTTAGAATATCCGTTAAAATAATATGAATAGAAAAACAAGAAATTCGTTCTTATATCTTAACAATTTCTTTTATTTCTAAATTATCGTTTCAATGTGCATCGAAATTTAGTTATTTCCTATGGAATTTCTTTCTTTTTTACTGAAAATGTTCTTTTTAATGGAATAAAATTTTACTCCTTTGGTCCGGATCCTTCTCAGCCTTCCTTTCGTTTCTCTGTATGGTTTTACTCTTTATATCATTCCTACTATACTTTCTTCTTCCATCCTCATCACAAGCCTGAACCATCTTAATTGACTTTCTTCTAAGGGTACAATTATGTTGGAGCAACGATAAAAAGCATAAACGCGACGATAATAACAACTAAAAATTTTGTTGCAAATCGTTTTTCAATTTATAAATTGGACAAGTCGTTTATGATTTGCAGTGGGAATTTCGAGCTACGTCTCTGCTGATGAAACCCCAAACAGGGCTGAAACAGCTGTACAGAGGCTGCAATCAAAACCGATTTGCAACAAAATTTTTAAAACTTTCATTATGCCTTGACAGCAAGCATGGCCGCCTTGCGTGGGGGACTTATTAGGAGCAAATCCGCTCCAATTTGTCTATCCTACTGCAATGTCAGGTCAGAAAGCGATCGTAGGATGTCGCTGTTTTATCTGTTCGATAATAACAACGATAAAGCAATGCGCATAATTCTTTTTCTGGTGTCTTATAGTGAAGAGGTAAAATTGTAGTTTCGCACTTTGCCAATGAAGAGCCAGACGAAGAAATATAAATAAAAGCATTTCGTCGCTTTTTCGTTATTCGAATATTGTGTTTAGCTTAGCCCAATATCAAATGAAGAGCATTCACGCAAAACTTCATAAGTCAAAAATGACGAAGTGCGAGTTAGACATGGAATTAAGGGTTTATTATTGAGTTACATTGTCTTATAAGATTGATTAATTAATTTCTGATATATTATGATATATTACTCGAGGAGTTAATGAAACAGGCCTCACCAGATGCTCCAACATAAGAGTACCCTAATTTGTAATGAATTGGTTTTGTCTCTAAATTTGTTGTAATAATAATACTTCTTATCTAAATTTTTCTTGTTTTCTACCATATTTGTTTTCTCTTCTATTTTGTCGCTCCAAAAGGTGTTTTTATTTTCTTTGAAATATCTTTTTTTTTTGCTAAAAAGCTGTTTTTTTTTTATTAAATTGAGGAAACTTCCTAAGAGAAATTGTGACAGTCAATTTATTCAGATATCTCGATCAATGCATTATTTATAATTTGTTTTATGGTGCTTTACAGAATAGCGGCATGATTAAGATATTAGGCAAAATAATGCAAGGGTGTTTTATATTACTGAATTTCTTGAACGATCTAAATTTGTTAGGGCAGAGCGCGGGGCACAATCACAATGCATCCAGAGATACTGATTTATTTGAGTAACTTATAAAACTACAATAATTGTGATGATTGATAATAAACTAAAGAGAGCACGCCGCACATGGCTGTTCGCCATCTTGTTCGTTACCGGCTAAGGCCGGGCGTCGAAGAAGTCTTAAGGGGTAGACGGCGAAAAAAAGGAGTACCAAGCTGTATCTAGCGACCACGCGTATAACGCACAACAATTGTTTCAACACGCTCCCTCGTTATACGTGTGATTTATTGGAGCCCGAGGGTGGAGACGAATTTCGAATGCTTAGATTTCCCCAACCCTTTGGTTAATATGTCGGCCACCATCTCTTCCGAAGGTAGGCATTCCAGGGCGATTTGACCAGACTTTAGAACCTCACGAACGAAATGGTGCTTGATGTGTATGTGTTTCGTTCTGGAATGAAACACGGGGTTCTCGACGAGCCTCTTTGCCCCAGTATTGTCACAGTGGAGCTTAATGCCCGCCAATTGGTTGAACCCCATCTCCTCGAGGAATCTGCGTAGGTACAGAGCCTCCTTAGTTGCCTCCGAAATGCCCATGTATTCGGCCTCTGTGGACGACAATGCCACGGTCCTTTGTTTCCTGGACTCCCAAGATATTGTGGTTCCGGCCAGGATAAAGGCGAAGCCCGTATAGCTCCGTCGGTCGTCCACGCAGTTCGCCCAGTCCGCGTCCACGAAGCCTGCCAAGGGTCGTCCGGTTCTCTTGTAAGTCAAACGCAGACTATTAGTTCCTTTCAGATACCGCAAAACACGTTTGGCAGCGGTCCAGTGGGATTGGTCGAAACAGTGGTTGTAGCTACTCAAACGGCTGACGGCGTGGGCTATGTCAGGTCTCGTTCCTGTTGTGAGGTACATTAGTGCACCCACCAGTTCTCGATAGGGTAAATTCCCATCCGCTTCTGCGCCTTGTCCTTTCTCCTCTTTGGACAATTTGACGTTCGCATCCATAGGGATCGATACTGCCTTACATTCCGACATTCCAAAGCGACGTAAGACGTCCATTATGTAGTTTCGTTGGCTTAGTGTATATCCGTCACTCTCTCGTTGGAATTCAATTCCCAAGCAATTTCTTACCTCTCCAAGGTCCTTTACCTCGAATTTGTTCCCCAAAAGCCTCTCTTTAAGGATTGTATTCTGTGCGAGTTCTGTGAGGCTATGAGTATATCGTCCACGTAGATGACAACCATGACGAAATCTCGTCCTTTGCCTTGAAAATACACGCACGGGTCGGCGTTGGATGGTGAGAGTCAAAGCTTGCGTAATTCTGCGTCCAACTTTCTGTGCCACTATCTCGCTTCCTGGTGAATACCGTACAAAGCTCGCTTTAGTAGACATACTTGATTACCTTTCTTAAGCTGGGTCAACATTTCCTCGGCCCTTGCCTTGATGTGACTGTCATTCGATTCAGTGCGAATGATGAGTTCTAGGGTAGTAGCCGTAAGTTCGGGAATTTCCATGTGAATTTCTTCATCAACGGTGCCATTCAGGTAGGCGGCTGGTGAGTTTCCATATTCAACTCTGCCGCAAGTGCCGTCATGAGTCGTATCGAACTCACGCGTGCCACAGGAGCAAAGGTTTCATGGAAATCTACGCCATACCGCCGACCGAAGCCTTTTACTACTACGCGGGCCTTTTTGCTGTCCAGCGTACCATCCGCGTTGTTTATGCCTCAATACCATTCGACTTCCTATCACCTTCCTGTTTTCTGGACGTGTCACGAGTTGCCAAGTATCGTTTCGAATTATGTTTCTGAGTTCTACGGCCATGGCATCATACCACTCCGACGCCTCCTCACCTTCAATGGCTTGCCTCACGGGTATCTCGACGGTGCCAGCGAATTCGTGCTCTCGATCGACGTCTTCGATCGTGTTGTACTGTTTCCTCGGACGCCCTCTCTGGCCAGTGAGAATTCTTCTGGGTCTTCCTGGTCCCCTTCTCACATTGTCTCGCTGCTCGTCGTGATCCACATTCACGTCAAGGTCTGCGTCTTCAGCCTGTACGATGTCCTCGATCGGTCTACCGATTGGTGCCAGGATAACATCGTCTTCGTTTGGACTTGTGTCGAGATGGCCTGTGTTCCCTTGCCCATCCAGATTTTCCTTGAAGATATCAACGAACTCGACGTTTGGGGCAGACATATTCTCGAGAAATTTTACATCCCTAGATAGCTCAACACGTTTTTCCTTCGAGAGCCAAATGCGATATGCCTTGGATGCATCACAGTACCCTATAAAGATACCCTCCTTGGATCTGGCGTCGAACTTTCCTCTGTTTTGCGTCTTATCCATTACTTACACTTTCGATCCGAAATCTTTCAGGTCTCGAATGTCCGGTTTCAAGCCTATCCAAGCTTCGAAGGGCGTTTTCCCACCAAGCGACTTCGTAGGGCAGCGATTGCGAATATAATTCGCTGTCGATGTAGCTTCGGCCCAAAAAGAAGGCGGCAATCCCGATTGCAGCAGTAAACACTGAACAACTTCTGGTAGTGTACGATTCTTCCTCTCGGCTGTCCCGTTCTGTCCAGGACAGTATGGTGTTGTCAGTCGCCGTTGAATTCCATTTGCTTCTAAGAATTCGCTAAATGCTGTGCTTAGATATTTCGTGCCGTTGTCCGACTGAAGGAATTTGATTTTCGTGTCCTTCTGGTTTTCGACGAGTGCCTTTAATTTTTTTTTTTAATTCAGCAAAGACTTCGTCCTTTCCTTTGATGAGGCGGACTTCGCACCACTTGGAACTGTCGTCGATGAACGTTACAAAGTACCTGGCCCCTCCATAAGAACGCACCCGCATCGGTCCACAAACGTCCGTGTGAATTATCTGCTCAAAATTTCTGTTTTTCTTACCGATTCCTTTGGGAAGGGGGTGCGGCTCATTTTTCCTTGAGGGCATATTTCGCATACAAGTTCCTTGGATCCATCCGTTTTCGGAAAATTTTGGCTGTCAATGACGTCTCTTAGGTCCCTGAGGTTCAGATGTCCCAAACGGCGATGCCACAAAAGCAGTGAATCTCGACTTGGAAGATCTGCTTTGTCCTGCGATGCTCCATCAGCGACTCGATCCGAGGAATTCGCTTAAACGAAGTAGAGATCTCCTTCGCGATCGATATTATTGGGCAAGTCGTTTTCGGTCTGCAGTGGGAATGTCGAGCTACGTCTCTGCTGAAGAAGCGCCAAGCAGGGCTGAAACAGCTGTCCGGAGGCTGCTCGAGATTTTCACTGCAATCAAAAACGATTTGCACAAATTTTTTCTAAAAACTTTCATTATGCTTTTACAGCAAGCATGGCCGCCTTGCATGGGGGACTTATTAGGAGCAAATCCCGCTTCAATTTGTCTATCCTACTGCAATATCAGGTCAAAAAGCGATAGTAAGTTGTCGCTATTTTATCTGTTCATCATTCTTACATCGCAATTGCGAATAAATTGGGCAAGTCGTTTTTGGTCTGCAGTGGGAATGTCGAGCTACGTCTCTGCTGAAGAAGCCCTAAGCAGGGCTAAAACAGCTGTCCAGAGGCTGCTCGAGGTTTTCACTGCAATCACAATTTGCACAAAATTTTTCTAAAAAGATAGTAAATTCGTTCTCAAGTCCGGAACGTGTAGGGTATCCGACAGAGTTACTGTCGTATTGGAACCATTTTCGATTGTTTGAAATGTCGCGGCACCGGTGGCGATTATTTTCGTTGAAGAATTATTGGCCAAGTTCAGTTCGCCCGACCCACCACCGTTAATTTCTAAAAAACTCTCTCCGTCCTTAAAGATATGTGACGTGCATCTACTGTCCAGGCACCACAACTTTTTCTGCGAACTATGTCTTCGCGACGAACCCGACCGCGTGTTTCCGACCGTCGGCGTCGCGCCGCTTCGTGCGCTCCCTGTGTTCGAACACTCGGCTGTCTCTGCGTTCACGGCACTTTTTCCGTCGCGCGCTTTATGTCTCGGTTTTCCGGAAATTAATTTTTGGCGCACTGAGACACAACTCGATGTCGCGAGTCGGCTTAAATTTTGTGCTTGTTTCGCACTTTGGCTGTCTCTTTCATTCGCACGACAATCCGCAGCTTTGTGTCCGATCCGGCGACATTTGTGGCACTTGAATTTAAAAGTGTTTTTATTTACACTTTCACTTTCGCTGTCCTTTTCCTTTCGTCCTCCTTTGTTCGACTTAGAACCATTGAATTTCGTCGAGTATTTTCTTGCAAACATAGCGCTGGTATCTTCCCGGGATTCGCCTTTTCGGGCATCATTCTCTTCGACAATTTTGATTCTAAGAACTTCGGGCGCAGGTAGTTCGTCCCTCGATTCTATCGCGCAACGAAAATTATTAAAGCTGGGAGGTAGGCTATACAGCAGCATTATGGACAATAAGTCTGCATTTATTTCAACGTCCATCTCTTCTAATTTATCTTTCGCGTCAAAGAACTTCTTCAGATGTTCGCGTACATCTTCGCCCTCGCTCATGCGTTGGAGAGTTAGTTGCTTAAGAAGAGTCGCCTTTCGCGCGGGTCCCTTGGATTGATAGATATTCTCTAGCTTCGTCCAGACTTCGCGAGATGTTACGCAACCTTTTATCTGTTTCAACTCTGACGGGCTGATTGATAAGATCAGATCTGACTTAGCTTTGTTGTCGTTTACAATCCAAGTACTAACCGCTTGTGCAGACGCGGCGTCATTTTCTACAAGCTCCGGCTTCACTCTCGTACCATTAACATACTCCCAGGCGTCGTTTTTTATTAGCAATGCTTCCATATGCATCTTCCAGGTGTCGTAGTTCTCGCGGTTAAGCGTCTCGATTCTCACACCCGGCACGTTCATTTTGATGCGCATACACTAATCACTACACAAACTTTCCTGGACCACGTTTCACTTTTTATTCGCGTGCTCTTAATTCCGGTTCATCTGATTTTGTCTGGGCCCATAACCTGTTAGGGCAGAGCGCGGGGCACAATCAAAATGCATCCAGAGATACTGATTTATTTGAGTAACTTATAAAACTACAATAATTGTGATGATTGATAATAAACTAAAGAGAGCACGCCGCACATGGCTGCCGGTGGTTCACCATCTTGTTCGTTACCGGCTAAGGGCGGGCGTCGAAGAAGTCTTAAGGGGTAGACGGCGAAAAAAAGGAGTACCAAGCTCCATCTAGCGACCACGCGTATAACGCACAACAATTGTCTTAACAAAATTATAGAGTATATTGTATCAAACATTAAATTAAAAATAAGACATTATCTATCTTCAAAGCTTATTTGTGTTCAAAAAATTTCTAATTTCAAATATTTATTTTAGAAATTGAACCAAAGCACAAGGATCAGGGTAGTTTAAAATTATCAAAAATAATTCTGTCTTTCGAATTTTGAAATTTATTGACGCCTACATTCAACTTACAACTGGAATCGTTTAATTCATAAAGCACCGCCACCTCGACGGTTCATACAGTCGAGATGTTATCTTTCATAGTACACGAGGTTTAATGTTCTTTGTAATTAGCACAAACTCTTGAGCAGCAAATTAAATGAATAAAATATGCCGCAGCGTAATTTCATTTCGCGCTTACGTCGACCGGTTTGCTCTCCGTGTGCATGCGTCGTTTATGAATTATGAAATTAAATCTTAAAAGCAATGAGGAAGAGAGCGTTACGACAGTTTTCAGAAAATTGATTTTCCGGAAAGCTTTTGGAAATGTTTTTTTTTTCTTGTAATATTTCTTTCTTTAATAATAATCTTCTGAACGTTAACTTTTATGGCTCATATAATAACAGATTTTTGTCTGCACCTTGATGCTTTGCCAAATCGTAAGCGCAAAAGCAATTACTAGAAAGGCAAGGGATTCATCTTTATATATTCACCCAAATTACAGTTCAGGAATGAGAATTTATAAAAATAAATTTTATAGATGGTCGTTTGTCAACAGAAATTTCGTGAAATAACATAATAGTCGTTCATGACGCACTGCAAGGTCCCAGGGAATTAGACTGTGCCTGTTCTCATGCGAGATCGCGTGTTACGGAGGATATTGTGAATTTTTTTTTATGGTGAAATGGAACTGTTGAAAATATTTTATTATGTTTTACTGGCTCATGTGTGTCTGCAGCGGATACATTAATTATGCCTGTGCCCCTCTTTACGATTGTCAAAGTAAGGATTGACGCTAATTTTGTAAATTTGTTTGGCTACTCCCAAACTCGCTTTATAATGAAAAGAACCATTTAATATCTTGGGGTCTATTCTGTAACATTGATATGGACTTGATACGTCTCAATTATTTCTATAAATCAAGTGACCTTGCAAAATCGATATTCTGTAAACAGTTTCATAACAACTTGCAATCTCTATCAAGTTTGACGTCTAAGCGTCGGACATTCCTAGGATATCTGGTAAAAACCAGTTTAAAGATAAACAAAGCAGCGGCGTAGATTTCAACGTCGCCGCTGAACGGCTTTTATGCCCGAGGCACCCTCGCGCTCATTGCATCAGAAGTAACCATTTGATGTATATTACGTGTGTAACATAATTGCCTTTATAGTTTCTTTCAAATTAATAATTATGAAAACATTATAATTCTTTAATGTAGCTTTTAAAAAGACTGGCATAATAAATTTAATTCATATCAGTTACAGCGCCGTCACTGCAAAAAGAATGCGAGTTTATTTCAGAATGAATCGGTTATGTAAACAAGTTTTTATATCCAGTCGACCAGAACTGTAGTGGTTACTGCTCGGGCTTCGACTGGTATATTGTTTTGTTTTTACAGGGCAGACGCGTTAAAGATTCAAACTTTTACCGACTATGATCGCTTCAGCATATTAGTAGTTCCTAGTATATTTAATGAAACCTTCTGCCTAAAATGCGCCTAGGCCTGCTGATGTCAAGTCAATATGCGTCTCTTTTCATTTGGCGGTCGGCAATCTACCTGAGTTGTTATGAATTCGTATTAAGTTCTCCTCAATTATTGCAGACCTTATCAATTGATATGATTTAACATTTTACAGTCTATTTAAATAAATTTACCTCGAGGATGTCTTACGTGGAAAATAATACGAATTTTATAATTACTGTGGATTATAAGTTATACGACGTAAATGAAATACATTATTCGTGTCTCCGCAATTGGTTTTAATTTAAAATGTACTTAGTTTACTCGAAAGTGGAAAGTCAGCTTTGAAAATACTGGAAAATAGCTATAAAAATGAGTTTTAATTCCCTGCCTTTGTCAGCCAAGAAAAGTTAAAGTTTAGCTATAAAATACTGTCACGGAGGATATCAATTTATAAATAAGTTTAATTTGCGACTTTTAAACTTTTTCTAACACCAATTAAAAGTTTTTGCTTCGGTAAATTTATTCTGTGATAAAAACCTTGCTCAACTAATCACTTTTATTAAATTAGTGCAGCTAATATTGAGGATGTGTTTGATTTATATTTATATGAATTATTGTCGTCAAAACGTGACAATTTCCTGAAAACGCAGTCTTCGAAAGTTAAATGAAAATATATTTAGGTTATTCGTTATTACATTAAACTGGTCTTTAACCTTTTATCTATGGGGGTTTCTTGAAAAAAAAAATGCTATGTCGTAACGATTTTCTTAAATATATGAGTATACAACATTCGTAAACCAATGAAATCGCTTTGTCCACACTTGAACCAAGGTCTAAATAAATCAATTTAAAACTACACAATAAATTTGGATTTGACTCCTAACCACAATATGTTTTTTTTTAAAACTAAATACGTATTTCGGCAGCTATGCCATCTTCAGTAGTTGCGACTTCTATCGTACTAATTCACAGCAGAAGTGACGGTACAATGGGTTTTGGTCAATTAAGAAAAAAAGCTTTATTTGTAGTTTGTACCCTTTCAATTTCAATACCACCCACATTTATATTCAACCTGGAGATCATTATGGGTGCGGAAAAAGTAAAAAAGAAACGTAGTGAGAGCAATCAAATAAGTGGTATGTTATCCAGTTCGATGGCACTTTTCTTATCCCTATAGAAAAAGTTTTTTTGATAAGATGTCATGATTGACACACTCGAAAGGACGATTGATAACACAAAAGATCTCAATCAGGCTCTCGCCTGCGTCGTTGTGTTCCAAACAACTTGAAGTCGATTTGGTAAAAAATCGTACTGATCTGAAGATATTTGTTACTGTAGGTAAAGGGCTAAATATTAACACCATCAAGTCTGAGACATTTATTTTTATACAGGGTGATTCAGAATAAGTGTCCGACATATTAGGAGCGTATTCACTAAGGTCATGCAAATGCGAAGTTGCATGGAGTAAATCTATCAGAGGTATTTCTAAAATCAACCTCTTTTGAATTCAAAATGGAAATCATGATTCATTTCTTACGTATACATACACAAGTCCAAAATTCGAATGAATGAATTGCATTGTTTCCGCAAAAAGCCATAAATAAAAACTTTTATAATTTCGTTCCAAGCCAAAGCTGGTGTTTTTATCTGTTCCATGCGAATTCATTGCTCTTGTACAGCTGTGCTAGTGCCCATCAATCAATTTACATCTGAATCTTCAATGAGTTTTATCTCAAAAACTATCTATATTAGATCCCCTACGCATATACATAGACATTTTGTTTTCTTTGATTGTGTACTACCATGGCTGACGGGACAACACTAATTTTGAATAACCCAGTATACGAAACAAAAACTGTTATTACGTATTTTAAAGTGTTGAATCGATTGAAAACAACACGTTCGTGTTTTTCTTTTTTCTTTAAATTAGAATATTCTGTAGTTCTCGTTACTTTATAAAGCAGGACTCTAAAGGGGTTAAATAACGAGCGACTTAAAGAAGTTATACCTTCGTTTGTTCCGTGACACCTTTCAATTTCGAAAATTAATGATTATCAGTAACCTTAAATAAACGGACCGCTATGCAAATTTCCTCGTTTCGGTTTTAACCAGTCTGGGCATTTTCGTGTAATTGAAGTCATCAATTTTCGTCGTTAAAGGCTTAAAGTCGGACCTCGCGACGACGCCTTTGAAGATCTACAAAATCCATTCATTCAAGTTCTCTCGCCGTTAATTAATAATTGGAACGGCTTAATAGATTCGTTCCAATTTGCGGACAGTTATATTAATTAAGGCGATAGAATAATTGGCTAATATAAGTAGGAAACTTGAACTACCTAGGAGGCGAAATAAGAGAAGACAAATTGGTTGGTCAACCTACACGAATTATGTAACACCCTATTTGATTTCTTATTTATAAGATTAATTTAGAAATTATCACTGTTAAATAATTCTTCATTATTTATTAAATTTCAGTATGTCGAAAACAGTTAGGAGATATATTTTTTTAATAATGTAGTTTTACCTAAGTTTATATCAATTTCGTTCAAATAAAGAAAGAAAGGGTTAACTAACGGTGAAATTTCGAGGTTGGTATAAGATTACAATTTAAAGCATCGATGAAATTATTATATTTACAGTCGGACATGTTTGTAATTGAATTTATTTTCGCGGTTTTAAATTAAGTGAAAAGTAAATAAAGAACGCAGCAGTTACGTTTTGAATGTAACACCTCTTCTTCATAAAGATACATTTCATGAGCTTATACAATAATTCTCGGTAATACTCGTATATTATCCAGTAATTCTACGTGTTACCTACTAAATCCTTTATGCTGCTGGAATACTTGATAATATTACTGGGTAAATTATGGTTGAGGAATAATTTATCAACAAGAAACTAATTTTATAACGGTCTGCAATACTTAAAACACAAATGTAACAGCAAAATTAAAATTGAATAATCAACGAATTTGAAACCCTAGGATACACATACAGGGATAAATTGAAAAGTCTCCGGCCTAACCCAGATAGGATACAAATTTGCGCAATGTTTTTACGGCGTTATGTTATTTCGATATTTATCAGGCTGGCTGTGGAATAACAACAATTTCTGGCAAATAATAATTGTTTGACAGGCTGTCAAAGCTGCTAAAGTTTTGCATGCTGTAAGAATGGAGCAAGTTGAGGGTTTGAAAATGATAAAGTTATCCGCGTGATGGGTGCCGCCACTGTTCACACTGGACCAAAAGCTGACACGTAAAACAGATTTGGAAGAGTGTTTAGACTTGTTTAAATACAATCCAGTAGATTTTTTGCGTCAATTTATTACAGTGGATGAGACGTGGATTCACCACTATACACCAGAAACGAAGCAGCAATCGAAGCAATGGACTGCCAAAGGAAAACGCCAACAGACCTGCTCATGAGTCGCTCAGCTCGTAGGTCTGTACGCGGCTTAAAAATGCTAGTTAGTCTTCAAATAGTTAAAAGTTACAATATCCGAGTAAACAAATGTAAATTGTTTAAGTTTTGTCAAAACATTTTATAAAAGGTTTTAACGATATTTTAGTAAGTTATCCTTTATTATAAATTTTTATAAAATAATCATTGTGCTGATGAACTTCTTTCTTTCTTTGCTTTACGCAGCAATCTGCACATTAATTGTCTTATGGCCTCACCATTCCAGACAATCCTTGGTCCTGGTGGGATTCGAACCCACGCCGACAGGTGATGAATTTAGAAATTGAAAAAGATTGTTGTGCTTACCAACTTTGAACCGAAAAATTCGAAAGTTTCTTTCTCCGGTCGATAATCCTAGTCGAAAATAATTAGAATTTATAACTACGATGAAATACAGAACTCTTTGAATGCACTTAAAAATTAGTAATTTCTTATTTTTGTAAAAGTAATTTCCTTTACGGAATTTCACATATTTTAATCAATTTTGCGACAGTATGGACATATCTTTATGGCCATGTAAAATTTTAGTACCTTTTGTACAGGGTGTTCATAAGAAACCTATACAACGTTTAGCAGGTGATAGTAGAGATCAAAACAAGAAAGAAATTCTAATTAACCCATGTCCGATACTCAATACAAGGTGTCCACGCTATGTGTTCACACATGCAGAATTTTTATTTTTTACTTAAAATTCGGGATAGGTAAATTAAATAAAAGTTTTCCCACGTAGCATTGGTCACCGTACGATTCCCGGTTTCACCGGAAGTGATATCAACTTTCTTATTTTAGATAGAACGGCCTGTATATCTTCACATATTTGAAATTTAGAGATCATTGTGAGTTCGAATACGTATCACTTGGTGATTTTGGTTTCCATGACAACGAAGATTTTCTTTTGTTTTTTTTTTTAATTTTCAATGCTATAAATCGTGTATTTTCGTTATAATGCAATCAAGTAATTCGACAAGTTCATTTCCTTTGAAAAATGTTAAAAATCAAAATACAGTTAAAGGAAATGCCTTTTTTGAATTACTTGATCTCAGTAGAACTAAAATACAAGATTTTTAGCTTTGAACATTTAAAAAATTTAGAAAAGAATTTTGTTCTCAAGGAAACCACAATTACCAAGTGATACATATTCGGACTCACAATGATCTATGGATTGCAAATATGTAAAAATATACCATAAAATATATCACCTGCCAAACGTTGTATAGGCTTTTTATTAAGACCCTGTATATCAAACACGAACCAAATCAAAATGTGCACCATTCAATAAAAATTCGAGCGTAAACAATTCATTAAAATACTTTATACATGAATAAAAGTTCAAGCATCATGCATCGGTTTAGTCGTAATAAGAATATTTCCACATAAATTTAAGATAAACATAAAACGACAAATATTTGCCGTATGAAATATAATATAAATAATAAATAAAAAATGAAATCAGTTTTATACTTATATTTTCAAGTCTTGTTAATGAAAACAAAAGCAGGACAATGAAAAAAAAGCCTTTCTATAACTAACATGACTGCATAAAACTTACAAAAATATGAATTAATGAAAACCAAGAAAATATGTGATATCTAGATCATTTATGTTTCTTATCCCGTGAATAGCTACCTATATCGAGAAATATTTTTCAAGTCTCGAACGGATCGGATCTATCATAGAGTGCACAACAAACTTAACAAACTGTACTTCAACGGGAACTAAAGTATAGCGTTTTGACCAAGGAGAAGAGAAATCGTCTTTTGTGTTGTATATAATATAATATGTTAGACTCTTATGCCGAATACGTCAAATTCCCAAAAAATGATTAATCCCAGGTCTGATAAAAAAAATATAAACATTTGCCAAACAAGTGCCCATTTCGGCAATAGATCATCAAAATTTAATCAGATCGCGGATTGATCGTTCGTTTGTTATTCAAGTGACGGTTGTTTACGATTTACATCAGTTGGTCATGTGAATCTACACAATTCCCGAATATAGTTTAGTCAAATGTTTAAACGATTTTCTGCTATTTCTGCTCATTTTACCATATTTAGGAATGATATAATAGGCGTGTACGATAATTGAAGGAGTATATTGATCGGGGTAGAAAAGTAAGACAGAACGAATAATGTGTTTAATGCAAATAAGAGTGAGAGAGTAGATTAACCGGTATATACCGAATACGTCACATTTGGATTTTATGCGTTACATGTACAATATGTATGTATAAAACGTATAAAATGTATAATACGTACATACTTACATGTCCATAGAGTAGTATGTAAAGTACAGTATTATACGGTATAAAACTGTAAACTTACAAAATACATTTTCTCGTGCCAGGTTCTATTTAATTTAATTGTGTTAAATAACATTCTGGAAGTCCAAACATGGAAAATTGCAGAGTGTAAATGATATTTCTGATTTGAGATTATGTAATTTAAGTTATTTGCTTATACTATGTGCAACAGAGGCATTTATAAAAATCATCGATCGCGATGTACCATCAGATGTAAATAAAAGTAAAGACCTTGATTGTCTGGATTATTTGTTAAACTGGTAAACATTTATTTAAAGAGTAAAATATAACTCAATGTTTTATACATTAATAATTTTATATTTTAAACAATATTTTATACGCCAATATTGTTTAAAATGTAAAAAAATTATAAAATTTTATTAATGTATAAAACATTGAGTTATATTTTACTCTTTTGCGACACTTGCGACACTTTTGCGACACAACTTTCATACTATCTCGCCTGACTAGATAATTGAAAGAAAGTAACTCTCGCGATAGTGTGATTCATTTAAAAACACTTGTTTCTACGATGATAGTTTTTGTAAGAGTTCCCTTTAATGTACAAACGAAATGAAAAGAGGTACAAACAGATATAAACGATTTTCTATCGCATGGGGCGTTGACGAAATAAAAATATCTTAATGTTGGGCGACAGTTATTTTTTTAATAATTTTTTATTCCGTTCTCTTTGAGGTACAAACGAATTAAAAAAAGGTACACACGATTCTCGAATGGCGTTGACGAAATAAAAATTCTTAAAGTTGGGCGCCATTTTTGAATTATTTTCTATTTTGTTACACACAAAATAAAAAGCACTACAAACGGGTAAAATCGAGGTACAAACCTACTAAATTACTAAAAAAAAAGGTTGTGCCGGATTCACAATATTTATTTCAATTTAAAAACACCTTCTATTTGATACAATAAAAACAGACTAGAACCACGAAGAAAAAAACATTAACTGAGAAATCGATTTTTCTGAAAAAAAAAAGAATCGGTAAATGCTTGGTAGCAAGTCAAAACCGTTTTAGGTTCCAGTTTTAGACTACTCTATTATACAAGATGAGGTTTCACTTATTAAACAGTTTAAAATTGTATGGTAAACGTTATCAAAAATGAAACTGAAACAAAACTATCGTAAAAAATAGAATATGTGCGGCTCAAACATTCCTTGCACCAAATATTATTCCAGATATTGTACCAAACCTTGTACATAGTCTTCATAATTAATTGTATACACGTGACCAGGATCTGTCTGATAGACAACTACAAATAATAACATTGAATGCAGTTACTAATTTTTATAATATCATCGATTAAAAGGGCTTTG
This sequence comes from Prosopocoilus inquinatus, assembly GCA_036172665.1. Taxonomy (NCBI): domain Eukaryota; kingdom Metazoa; phylum Arthropoda; class Insecta; order Coleoptera; family Lucanidae; genus Prosopocoilus; species Prosopocoilus inquinatus. The sequence goes on from CM069871.1 coordinate 50,241,729, forward strand.
TGAATTTTATCCAACGGTTGGATTTAGTACGTCATAGGTTACGAGAGGCACAGGATTAAATGAAAACCCAATAGAAGTAATAGAGTAGTCTAAAAGGACCTTATTTTCATTATTATTTTAATATTTATTTTTATTCAAATTATAATCTATAATTTTAATAATGATAAATATTATAAAATTGATGGAAAATATTAATATAATGTTGACAAACGCTTGATTGTTTAGGTTATGTAATAAAAGGGATTAATGGTGCTATTCGAAAAGCAAATTTAAGTCTTCTAACTCTGTAATACTTTAAACTTTAAAATTGTAAATTAAACAATCATTTAGAACCGATTTTTGCTTTAGAGCTTTAAATTTGCTTTCTGAATAGCACCATTTAACTCCTTCCTCTAAAGTTTTCTTTAGCTTAAATTCTTAAATAGTTAAATTAAAATATTTCTTAATAGTACCATAAAAGGATTAGGTAGAAAATTAATTTTAACGAAATAACGACACTTGTCGAAAAAGGACACCAACACGTTATGGGCATTCAACGAACACAATTGATTTACGATTGCATACGGTTTAGTATTCAGCGCATCTCAGTCGATTCAATGTTGATCGTGAAATTGTGAATCGTAAAGATTTTACTATTCAACTGCGATTAAATATAACTGGTTAGAGGTTATAAGCGATACCTGTCATGACAATCCACTGATGCTTCGTTCGCCATCAATCAGTACGTTTATGAATCGATTTAAATCGATTCAATCCGATTATAATCAGTTGATTTGTTTGTTGAATGCCCCCTATTGTTGCCACATCTCCGTTTTGATAAGTATTTGATTGTTTAGGTTATGTAATAGTAGTCATCTGACCATTCAGATGACTACTATATATTTAAGAAAAAAACTTTAGCAAGTATAACTAGAACGATAGGTACTATGATGCTCAACAAAAACGATACCCCTTCAAGCAAACTGCACCCTTATGAACGAATATGGGGCGGGGCCAACTCGGACATTAAAATTATTACTCGAATCTGGTCCGCTGTTGCTTCGGTTAAAGCTTGGGTCGGCAATAATATCATTAGACTACCTGTAATTCTTTTGAATACGACGGGAATACTTAATGAGATTTCCACGATGTTTGCGATTTCTGGAGGAAATTTGTGTTTAGTAAAAATAATATTTTTCTTAAAAATAATAGCATCTTATTAAACAATTTCTTTGATTCTTCAAACAGAAAGGTGTAAATCTTAATTTTCAGTCAATTTGAAATATTTATAATAAATATTTTATTTTAAAGAAATATTGGTTACTCATGGGAGCAATAATTTGTTGCATGCTTTTAGAGTGTAGATATGTATTGACTGCCAATTATCTGATTTAATATTTATTTAATTGATATAATTTTTTTTTTATTTTTAACACTGGATTAAATAAATTTGTGATTGCAAAATGTGCAATAATTTGTGACGTTAGGGATCAAGAAGAACATGTTACCGAAAAAAAACAAACAATAATTTATCGAGGGCAATTTAACAAAAAAGACTGTATATTTTTTTATTTAGACATTCGTTAGAAAAAATTTAATTCAATCTTTTATAAAACATGAAAATCATACAATTGTTTACCGTTTCAGTCGCTTCACTAGAGTGAAAAAGATTAACAAGTTGACAACTTTATTAACTTTTCACTGATGACAAATCTATCAATCAACGCGGCAGTAAAAGTTGAACAAGTGTACAATTTTCAAAATGTTATAAAATTAAAAAGAATTTGTTGCACAAATTCATTAGAGAAGAATCTTCTACAATCATTACATATGTGACATGTTTTTCCATCAGCAAATCATTGAATCATTTTCAATATGACATATGATATGATATGATCATATCAAAATGTAATCTTAATTATTCAAAGTTTTTTTTGCTATGAGTATAAAGCATTTCGTTTTTCAGACAAACAAGAACTTGTTTGCTCATTTCAGAGATATCCGGTATAATATTATAAAAGTCACTTATTGCATGCACGTGTATGCATTCGTTTCACTATACATAATTTCTTCTAATTTTTATGCAATTTTATATATTAATTTTCAAAATGTATATGCTTTTTTAAGCGCTATTTTGTTCTTCTTTATTCTTAAAAATGAAGAATTCATGATTCAAAGAAAATCAAAAATGTGAGCGCTAATTTTACTGCCACTAAACCTTAACACAGCTCAAAAGGGGCCAAGGGGGTCGCGAAACCTAAAAGTTTGGAAACGCTGCACTAAGAATAAAGCTTTAACATGAAATAACATTAAATATTGAAGTAACTAGAAGAAAAGTCGAATGAAAGACCGAAGAGGAAAAGCCAAATAGAAGACCGAAATTAGGATGGAATAAAATAACAAATAAAATAAGCATGGAAATTAACAAAAAAATATTAATTAAAAGTTAAAAGAAAAAGTGGAATGAAGTGACCAACAATTCTCACCAAGTAGGTCCAAAAGAAATGTATATTGACTTTTACTCCTGTTAGGAGATAAACATTGTGCTTGAAGAACTTAATTTTTGATATTTTTCTTTGTTTTTAGTATTAGTAAAATAATGGAAAATTTATTGCTGTTCTTAGTGTTATTAAATTGGCAAATGAATTTTTTAACCCCATTATTTATTTGATTCGGCCTAAAATAAAATAAAACTCTACTTACAGATATTTGGTTTTCTAAAATTTGAAGGTGGTGATGTAATAGAAAATTAAAGGAAAACCCATGTTGCAGTTACGTTTCCTAAAAACCGACTGGAAACATAAGATCGATCAATAATAACTGTAATACAAAGAGATACCATGTTCTTCTAAAATAAATAAATTATACGAAACCGAGAGAAAAAAAAATCTCCTTTGTTCGACTTTGCATTATCAAGATGATAATAGCCATAAAAACGCAACCTCGTCGACGGTGAATCATTAAAGCGATGTCGCTGCCAGTCGGGGACGGGATTTCCGAAGTTGATCGTAAATCAACTTCAAATGACATACACCTTTTTAGATGCTTCTTTGTCATTATATAACATAACGTTATTTCGGCATTTAAACTGAACATCGTTTATTTCCCTTGTTTATAAGATTAGATTGTTATTGATTTAACAAAACGATGGAAACCACCAATCAAGGAAAGAGTTTACAAGCCAAAATCGTAATGCTTTAATTTAGGTACTAAAATAGGAATAAACCAAATTGCTTTCTGAATTGAATGAAAACATCCGACACTGTCTTATAAATAAAACAACGTCAATAAAGAAAATTTATTTGATTGGGGTAGTACTAACAGGTCTAACTAATAATTTGATGACCATTACCTGCAAATTTACTGAATCCTAATGAAGATAACCGCTAATTTGAATCCGCCTGAAACCCGTTAGAAATGGTCTGTATGCAAATAACTCAGTATCAAGTTTATTCTGTGATAGTGTGTGTAATACCGTGTAAAGGACGGCCCATGTTGCTTGTATAAGGGACAGAGGGGAGACGTGTCACCTGTCCTGGATAACAGGTGCGGTCGCTGGTCATCACTGATAAACAGTGGGCTTGCCTACACGCGCCAACGCTTACGAGAGTTAATTAGTGAAGCTTTCAGCCCCCGTAAGCACAGGCTACCATCGTTATCTTTACACAACAAAAAATGAAAGCTAACTGGATTTGCACTGTCTGTCGCCCTGGTCGTTCGGGATAATTTAATTAGAGAAGTTAGTTATAATTTTAAAATTCAATTTATTTACTGATATTTATTGATGGAACTCTGAAAACAACTTACAATGTAAAAGTGAGATATCGCTATACATATAAAACGCAAGTAAACAGCATTAGTAAGTCTAATTGAATTCTGTTGAAAATATCTCTAAAACAGTTGTTTGTAAGGCCCGTATGACACCTTGCAACATTTGTAACAATTTCTTGCGCAAAATGAAAAGAAGTATTGATTCAACTAATGAACATTAACTGTGGCAGCCAGATTTTGTATATTTTTATATCAAATCTTGCATGATGCGAATTATTAAGGCAACAAACTTCAGTCACTTTTGCCATCAGCAGTTATATCCCAGGATTCGATAACGGAAAATTTGGTTGTCAATGAGTCTTCAACTTTACTCACAGAGAGGTAAGTTGCATTATTGGATAAAGGTTTGAAATTTAATCTGCCGGATAAAGAAACAGTTGTAGATATTATAGCTAGTATAGAAAGTTCCATCTCTTCGTCAACGTCAATAAGAAGTTTGTAAGAAACGCATGTAAAATTAAACTAGAAAATGATACACGTACGTCAGAATACAGTTCAAAAGACACCTACGAACAATATCGTAGCATTAAAGGTCTGAACCAAAAGGACTGTTTCTTTCTCAAAGCAGACAAGAGTAATAAAATTGTGGTTTTAGATAAAGAGGACTACTATTAGAGGATACAGAACCTACTGAATAGTGGTCCGTACGTTAAACGGAATCGCAATCCTTTGCCCAAACTCGTCAGCGAAGTGAAGGACACCATTAAAAAAATGTCCTTTTCTCCTAAACAAATGAAACAAATAAAAGTTACAGTTTCTAATCTGATCCTCCCCAAATTATACGCCCTGCCTAAAATACACAAACACGGGAAAACAGTAAGACCAATAGTATCTGGGATCAACTCTCTTATCTATTACCTATCAAAATGGTTAAACACCGAATTTAACAAACTTTCCAACTCCAAAGACGTGTTTTCCGTCAAAAACTTGGTAGATTTCATACAACGCGTTAGAGATCTAACATTAAGCGTGGATGAAATTCTGGTATCCTTTGATGTCCAATTCTTATTTTCCAGTATCCCCATTCTCACCACATTAATCTACCTGCAAGATCTCCTAGTCTCCAACAATATCGAACAACGCAAGGTAGATGAATTTTCGCAACTCACAAACTTATGCATGTCACAAAAGTTTCCAAATTAATAGGGATTTTTTAAACAAATCGACGGGATTTCTGCACATGAATCTTCCCAAGGCGGGTCGCCCTCAAATTTTGAATCTTCCAAGGCTTCCAGAACTTGATTGATTCTGCAGAAATAGAAAAGGAGTTTCAACGAGAAAATTAGGCCGAAGATTTCACGTAGTATCATCGTAGTATGTTACGATAATAATAAAAACAATACTTACGTATGTTGTGGACGTAAAATCAAGAAACTGTTAAGTTAATGAAATTGTTACTCATTGATGGACTTTTAGAGGCATTAAAGAACACCTCTTGTTAACGATTAAGTTAGTTTTATGTTTTGCATATGGAATAATTTTATTTTATAATTATTACATTCATATATTTAATAAATTTAAGGATAGATTAATTAATAGCATTTTACAGAACTCATTTATTTCGTAAACAGCGTATTCTTGGTAGGCAGGCGCTGCCTCGTCATTCGTAATAATGTTCCCAAATTTGTTGAACCTTTAATTTAGTCACCTGCAAGAAGTTTTACTTAGTAAAAGCCACACTTAGAATTGTGACCGAGCCCGTCTGACCCTCTTTTTCCTCGATAGGAATTTTTAAATCATTTACTATAAATTTTGCTCTTATAATTTGTATAGTCAAGCTTTCTAATAATTCTACAGCCAATAATGTTCTTTCTCTCCCTTTTTTGTATAACTTGAAATTTGTCTTTAAAACCAGATGTTTTTACAATTTTAAAAGAGAATAAAAGAATTACTTGAACCTCTCGGCATAGGGGGCGCACTCCAATCAAGTCGTAATTTAATTGCATTAAGTTTCAAACTATCGCAAGTAGTTTAACTTCATTATTTCGCAATCGTGTTTTGTTTTCTTGTCATAACTGTGTAAATAAACGTTATAAGTTAATCGAACAAGTGTTTCGTTTTCGGGAGCTATTGTAAAACAATTAGTACTCTTTTGGGTTCACTTCAACGGATCTACGAATTCCTGGGTACCCAAAGATGCCGCTAAACACCTCTCAACAGATTATAGTGTCCAAAAAGTGTCAAGATAATGAGTACTCCTAAATAAAAACTAGAACAGATAAAATAGCGAGATCTTACGATCCCTTTTTAACCTGGGATTGCAGTAGGATAGACAAATTGAAGCGGGATTTGCTCCTAATAAGGCCCCCATGCGAATAAATTGGACAAGTCGTTTTTGTTTGCAGTGGAAATGTCGAGCTACGTCTCTGCTGAAGAAGCCCCAAGCAGGGCTGAAACAGCTGTACAGAGGCTCCTCGAGGTTTTCACTGCAATAGAAAACGATTTGCACAAAATTTTTCTAAAAACTAGAATAATAAGAATCTAAAAATTTGCAGACAGACTACAACAGTTTGTTCCGTGAAAAATGGCTGCCAAAATTGAATTCATGGATCTCTCGCAACTAGAAATTTTGTCGGGAAATAATAATTATTCCCTGTGGAAATTCGACTTGATTTTTATGCCCAAAGCTGCCTCTCTGCAAGATATGGATTTGGGGAAAGAAAACATCACTGAAAACGATTCTAATTATGGCGTTCACATTGATAATATTGAGACAATTCAGCGCAAATTCTTAAAATACCATTACTTTAGAAAGGAGGGCAATTATCCAAATCAAGGAATTCTTACCTCTTAAACATGTTTCAATTAAAAAGTCTTCAAACATGTTGTGTGATTGCTTCATTGGTGCTTTTAGTCAAACTGGTTAATGGGGACGTTCATATCCCTGAATTGTTAAGTTATCTGTCTTTTCGTGTACCACGTCTTGGCGCTCGCTCGCACTCTTTAATTCAGATTCCTACTGCTAGAACAAACTTGCTCGAGAATTCGCCATTACATGTTAAGCGTCGTAACCATCGATTGATTGAGAACCAAATTGATATTTTCAATTGCACGCTTCGCCAAATTGCTGATTATTTGGCGGTATAGATTTATTTACTAATTATATATTTTGTCGCTGAGTAATTGGCCACAGGCCTGTTGAGCGACTAATAATAATAATAATAATACCTCTGAATGATAGACAAACAACGTATGAAATTTTTCAAAACTCCAAGCAGATCAGAAGTCCTTTTAAGAATGACCGACTACGAGCGAAAAGACCTTCGAAACTAATTCAGATGTTGGCGAAGTTGAATATAGAACATGGTATAACAAAACGTATTTTATAACTTTTCTTGATGTTTACACTCATTTTACCATGATGTATCTTTTCGCAAAAAAGCCCGATAATTGTGGATTGTGTGAGCGAATGTCTCGAAATTAAGATGTGATAATGGATGTGAATTTCAGACATTGGTTTAAAGAAAAAGGAATATGCTTGGACTACACCATCCCTTACACTCCTAAGTTGAATGGCAAAGCTGAGAGACTTAATAGGACATTAATGGTTAAGACGAGAGCCTTATTATTCGGTTTTGGCCTCGAGAATAAATTCTAGGGTGAAGCTCTCTATATATACTGCTACATATCTATTGAACAGACGCCCATCATCGACAGTTTCATGTACTCCAGCTGAAATGTGGTTCCATAAAAAACCAGACCTCTCAGTTCTGAGAACAACTGGAAGACTAAAGAAGCTTGAAAAATGTTCAAAAAATGTATATTTGTTGAATATGGCCTAAATGGTTACAGACTGTGTAATCCTGAAAAAAATCAAATAATGTCTGGAGATGTTGTGTTTAATAACACTGACAGTAATAAAATTACAAAATGTGCAAGTAATACACACGATATAACAAGAGAACTTGCAATCTCCGAAGGAAAAGTTGATAAAATTTCTGCAATAGTATAGAAGATTCCGAAGAATTTTATGAAGAAGAACCTAAGGCAAAAGATTTAGGTAGAGGAAGAAGAATCAAAAGATTTGGTAGGCATGTAGAACAGCCATCACAGGAAGACCTACTAAACTTAAAAAAAAAACATTAAGATACGTAGAAGAATTTACAAATCTTGGTATTGCTTACGTACGGAAAAGTAATAAAAATGAGAGTATTGTAGCTTATTGTATTTCCGATTATGCTGGTGACACTGAAACTCAGAATGGAATGGAGGACCAATCAGTTGGACTTCCAGAAAACAACCAATTATTACATCATTATCAATCGAGGCTGAATATATAGCATCAGCAGAATGTACTAGAACTCTGATGTACCTTAAATTTTTTTTAGAAGAACTCACAGGAAAAAAACAACTGAACGTGGACAACCAAATTGGCATTTATCTTATAAAGAATGGAATACTTAACAGGAGAAGCAAACATATACATGTTCGCTTTCATTACATAAAGGGAAAGATGCAAGACAAATTGTGTTAGGCCAAACTCCTAACATAATGCTATTTTTTTTAATTAATATTTTTAAATGTTTAAATGTTAGTGGAATTCGAACAAAATTAAGGGGGTGTGTTGAATATAATTGAATATAGTTTAATAAATGTACTTGTATCATAGTATGTTATGATAATAATAAAAACAATATGTTGTGAATGTAAAATCAAGAAACTGTTAAGTTAATAAAATGGTTACTCACTGATGAACTTTTACTGGCATTAAAGAATACCTCTCAACAGAGAAAAGCGAAATTCGAGGGCAAAATGTGGTGCGCCATTTCGGAAGCTGGTATTTCAATGTTGGACGAGTTAGGAAGTGTACACGAATTGCATAAGCTGTAAATGCACACATTTATATTAAAAGATGCCTCCTTAAATTAGTAAATCATGTTTATGATAATATATAGTTCTGGCCGGATTTGGCATCGTATCATTATGCAAAAATAACTCAAGATTGGTTAAGGCAACAAAATATTCCATGTGCACCTGCATAGGATAACCCTCCGAATGTTCCCCAGACCCGTTCTATACATAGACATCCCGAGACAAGTGTCTTGTCTGCTTTCCTGTCCAGATTGCAAGCGTCTTGCATAATTCTGAGACAAGTGTTTTGTCTGCTCCCCGAATCTGGTCAAAATGTCGTGCGGAACCAAACACAGACTGTTATTCAATTATATATTTACTTGCATATATTTATATAAATAGAATCATGAACCTGGACACCGGTGCGTTGACCTATACTGACCCAATCCGTTACAGTTTTTACACACCAACTTTCAAAGTTCAAAAGAGAAAGAGAATTCTTGATTTTTATTTAAAAAAACCTGAATATATTAAATGAAAGAAAAGGTTAGAAAATGTCTTGTGTATCATTTACTTGGAATTTTATTAGCAGTTCTTGGAGCGTGACTTTGCAAAGACTGGAAATGTATAACTACTTTATATTTAGTTCCTTTATATTGAATATTTTTTAGTATATATTTTATAGCAGATACTTCTAGTTATACTTTGTAATTTCAGGCAAAATTAAGTAATAAAATATTAACATTTTAATTTTCCTTCAAGTATAGTTTTGAAACTTTCAATTGTCCGACAATTTTTCTTTAAAAATTTATGACAAAATGAGATTGAAATTTATTATGGAACTAGCTTTCAATTAAAGAGAGCGCACCTCATAATGATGATATAGTACCAACCGATTAGGAAGATTTTTGCTGCCTTACTGTTTGTTTTGTAAACAATGCTCCAGCAGCGAGGAAAATTCACTTCTGCAAATTCAAATTTATTTTCACTTTCCTGCAGTTGACTACCTCTTTGTGCGGAAAAATTAAACGCAATGCTTACATAAACGCTCCGAAACTTGTTTGTAGATTTAGTACCTTACAAGTCCCTCTAATATTTAATTTTTGTTTTAGATGATTTGATGAGTCATTACACATGTAATTTATGTTTTAGTATTTTTGTTTTTTTTTTCACTTTAAATATGATCGCGTCCGCAGAAAATCTTAGAGAAACTTATTTTCTATATGCAAATTTAGATATTCCTTAACTTAACTACTAACTTACTTGTTTACTTAGTTTTGAAGACGACCTAATAGATACAAAATAAATTGAGTATTAAACTAAAACTAATTTCATTGAAAGGATTCCTTGTCATCTGCTAAGCTTAGGTATAGTGTACGTGTAGTTTTAAAATTTTGGGGATTTAGTTCATGTTAGGAAAGTTTTCTTTTCCAATTAATTAATCTACCAATCATAAAATTATTTTTGATAGATACAAGAAACAGTTTATTGTAAGTAAAATCCATTATATAAATATCGTAATTTTCATTACTTTAAGAGATAGATATCATGTAAAAGGGCTTGCCTATCAGGCTTAATATTTCAGCGCTCCATATTTTAAAGTATTCTTCCCAATCTTGCGTAAGGCGCAAGAAAAACATGAAGTATTTATCATTTCAGAATTCATTTCGATAATCGACGACAATATATTTAAAACAATAAAATCGCAACGAATTTGTCAAAGAATTAACGAACGAGAAGATGAAGTGGAACTTACGTAATCGTTTTTATTTACTGCCTTCGCAGATCGTTAATCTCGCTGATGACGATAAAGTCAAGCGAAATATAATGACGTATAAATCATCTCGGTCAATATTACAGCGTCTTCGCTGAAGAGGCGCGCGTAAAGCACGGTTAGATCGACGGTACGTGCCGGCGCCGGAAGTGACGCCGGATCACAGAGACGGGCGCTCCGTTAAATGACTCAGAATGCCCACAGCAGTCTCAACAATATTTCATCTTTAACCCCGTTTCTCGATAGTCTTTTTCCAATACGGAAAAGAATTATTTGTTTTACTTTGGTCACGAAATCGAAACATCAATATAGCTACAGTTTTTTGTAGGATTTTTTTAAAAATAATTTTATATTTTTTAAGGTTGAAAAGATACATTAATCATTAGTGATAACGTCAGCCACCTTAATTTTTATTTAAATACTGCTTGTGTTAAAGTTATTATCATTGATATAAAATTTAACAACTTACATTTTGTTAATGTTTAATTTCTGTGTAATCTCTACGTAAGCCAGGTAATAAAAAAATATTCAGCATTCTGAACTTGCTCATAGCCAGCTCGGCAAAAACTCTGAACTTGGTGAGACACTACTCGTATTCGCTAGTTCTGATACCCCCGGTTTCACAAAAATTATTTAAAAACTTTGGGAAGTACTTGTTAAAAAACGAAATTTTGAAAAAAAAATTGATTAAATGGTTATTCTGCAGGATTGGGCTAGGTTTTCTTATAGACATTCTTTTGTTGTACGCCTTATAATTCGAAACAGATTTATTCCATCATCAAAGGCTAACAGCTTGAGGATTCCAATTCAAATAGCACATTACAATAGTTACAAATTTGTTGAATAGTTGATTAAAAATTTTAATGTTTTAATCAACTTAAAACCGATATTATATTTTTTCTTACATTTTTAATCGAAGCATTTTTATTGATCCTTCTTCTTTAATTATGAACCCCACTGTTGAAACAAATGTTTCATAATTTTTCCTTTTCTTAAATTTGACATAATGACTATAATTTTGTGATTTGTTTAACTTTTTTTCGATTCAAAATATATTGCCTTTATCATTGATTCTTTGAAAATATGATTTTCGTGGCGAATAAATTCCACGAAGTGACCTACGACAAACAATAAATAAAAAATCAGAGTGGCGCAAATATTTGTACGATTTGGACGATTATTTTTAAACACAAAAAAATAATAACAGGTGAAACGATTAATTAAACATTTCTTTCCATATTTGAACACACAACTCAATATTGTACAAACTGACTTCAAAAAGAAAATATAGTTAATAATTGAGATAACTTTATGGCGAGTATGACTGAAGAACGGAACTTGGTACATGTACCGGTGGAAGGGAAGAGAAGAAGCAGACGGTCGCGTCTTCGCGTCTTGCGTTGATTAGAATCACAGTCCTTGTCAACGCACTGACTCGCTTGCAGTCGTGGATGCTGCTTTTTCTTGAGGATGCGAGATTCTTACCCAAAAAATGAAATCCGAAGATTCTTTGACAAGACTTGTATTAATTATTTTTTTTATATTAATTAAATAACAACGAACACTTGAATATATATTAGTGTAAATCATAATGCCATAGCGCGCTACCATACCGCCTCCTGGAAATGCCCAATTTCAACATATAAATAGCGTTCACTATGAAATTACACATTGCCTTCAAACGGGAGGATGCTTAGCTTTCTTGTAGGACGTTTGTTTTATGTTATCGTTACTCGTTCGACCTATGGCTGTTCAAACGATTCCATCAGCTCCTGGATGAACTACGATGCAACCGGTCTTCCATTGATACGGAAGACAATTATCTTCATGGATAAGGACAAGCTAACCGATGTGAAGATCAGCTTCGTCTTTCTTGTACCACTTAGATTTTCTTTATGGCGCCAACAGGTACTCCTGCCGCCAACGTTGCCAAAAATGCTGCTTCACTTTTTGAAGATGTTGCCTACGGGACAATCTATTTGATGGTAGTTCAAGTAGACTTGGCTCGCCAATTTCATTCATGTGTTCGCTGATAAGAAAGTATCCAGGAGTAAGAAAGGTTGTATCGTTCGGGTCAGACGTTAACGGAATAATAGGACGCGAGTTGAGCACAGATTCAATTTGAGTTAACCATGTATAGGCTTCTTCAAATGTTAAAGAAGAATTACCGATAATTCGCTTTAAATGATGTTTTACGCTCTTAATTGCGGATTCCCACAAACCGCCAAAATGGGGCGCCCGTGGGGGCATAAAATACCATCTAATTTTTTGCGTTAACACCTCATTAATTAATTTATTGTTATGATTTTCATCTGCCAATAATGTATGTAATTCACGAATTTCCCGATTCGCGCCGACAAAATTAGTACCGTTACCGGAATATATATCTTGTACCTAACCGCTACGAGAGATAAACCTTCGCAAAACTGCGATAAAAGCTTCAATACTTAAGTTGCTGACCAGCTTAAGATGGAACTCATGCAAATGAATATTGCACTATAAGCCTTAACAATTTTCTTTGATTTACGGGAGCCTTCTTTGAGCTGGATAGGACCAAAATAATCTATTCCGGTTTTTAGAAAAGGACGTACTGATTTTCCCCTACAAGCTGATAAATCACGTATTACAGGTTCGACATGTACAGCTTTTACTTTAAAACATTTTATGCAACTCCTTATTACTTTTTTAACACCGTTTCTGGCCTGCTCTGACCAGAAAAGTGAGTGAATGCTTAATATGCACGATTTTTCTAATCAAGAGCTAACAGACATCGTCATGATGTATGGTAGAGCTGATAGAAATACTACAGAAGCACGAGGACTATATGCGATTCGTTTCCCTAATCGCGTTTTGTCTAATAGGCATACATTTGGCAGACCTCGTCCTCGTCGTGTACTAAATGTTGAGGAGAATATTTTGGATGCTGTTGCGTATCGCAGTCGTCAGTTTGGCGAATTTTAAAAGTCCAGCAGTTACATCCACACCATGTGCAAGGCGTTCAGTTTTCACAACCTGGTGATCATGCTCGAAGGTGCACATTTTGCCAATGAATGATTGAAAAAATTAATAGGCAAGTTTTTTTTAATTATTTGCTGACAGCTGACGAAGCTGGATTTACCAGAGAAGGAATATTTAATGTTAATAACATTCATGTATGGGCTGATGAAAGCCCGCATGCCACAAGAGTGCAAAATTTTCAGCTACAATTTTCTGTGTGGGTTGGTATTTTAAATGGTCAAGTAACTGGACCTCATGTTTTACTACCTCGTCTCAGTGGTGAATATTTGCATTTTTTAATAGAAGTTATTTTCAATTTGCTGAGGGATGTGCCTTTAGAAACTATTTGTAGGATAGTGCTCCCTGTCACAATGCCCTGATAGTTAGAGATTGGTTGTACAATAATTTTCGGGGACGGTGGATTGGAACTTACGGTCCAGTTCTGTGGCCCGCCAGGTCGCCCAACCTTATGATTTTTTTCTGTGGGACTATATCAAGTAAGTAGTATATGCCGTCGTATTGAAGATGCTGCTATAGTAATAAAGAATAATCGACCAATGCTTAAGCGAGTAAAAGATTCTTTTAATAGACGTCTACAATGTTGTTTAAACAGCAATGGTAGCCATATTGAACACTTACTGTAATAGTAATAATTGTACTCTTTGAAAATATTATTAAAATTACTTAATTGAAGTTGGTTCTTGTCCGATGAAAATTGTAAGTACAAAGTGTCTCGAACCGGACAGAAATATGATGGGAACACACTCGACGTTTCGCTATAGATTTATAGCTTCGTCAGGAGTGAAAAAAAGTAAATAAACAAGTTGTCAAGAGAATCAAATCGTCAAGAGAAACGAAAAGGGAACATGATTTTAAACTAAAATACGAGTTGTTCGGAATAAAGATAAAAGCAACTAGAACTAAATTAAAACTATTTTTTTTATAATTGACAGATCTCTATCCTATTTATTTATGTATGTTCAAATTGTTATTCTGTTTATATAGGTGAAACAAGCCAAAATTTAAGAAAACGTTTAGACCACTTTCAGAGGTAATCACGGGGGCTATTGAAATATCTAATATTTAAAATTCTAGTGCCGTCATACCTCTTACCTGTAATACTCTGTACATTCAGATGTAATGCCAATAACCAAAGTGCAATTTTAAGCAAAAATTGACCTGTATTTGGAATTTTCTTAAAAATTAATAATTTATGTTTTATACTGATTATCTCAAACGTTACATTCGCACTGAATGGACAAAAGTTAGTAATATGTCCAACACTCTTTCAGTGTGCAAGAATGCTGATCCTACAAATATAATAGCCCACCACACACGCACATACATTCCGATGCTGCCGGCTCGTGGCGGACTTGAAGCGCGCGTCGAGTAAATGGCCCAATAGCTTGCATCAGCATGTTTCATTTAATATTTAATTATTAAAACCTGATTTAACCGTAAACGTAGTTTTAAAACAACAATTTAGACTCGCGAGCCTGTATGCACGTTTTGGCCCGCGTACTTGCTGCGAAGATTTTTCTCCCTAAACATACGCGTCAGGTATTTCACGTGCCAGGAGCGTAGGAAACTATGTGCGCATGTGGCGGGCTAATGCGTAACAATTTATGGAAACTGTTTATAAGCATATTTTCATTCGATGAAATGTGTTTTGTTTCTATTCCTTTAAGTAAGTCGTAAATTAAATGAACGTAAGAAACATAAGAAAATAAGCAGATTCTGCACATTCACAAGAAAACAATAAGTTCAAGCATACTCAGGCCAACAACAAAAATTTATGGCCCATGATTTCGTATCGCATTCTTAATTCAGAGACGTATGAATACGAAATTCGACTAACGCTGCATATATTTCTAATTTATAGCACCGAGGAATATTTTGCTGTTCGTTATTTGAGCTGTAAAATATCGGGTAGGAGGTAAATGTATGTTTTGCGCATAGCGTGGCTGGCTCACGCAAGGAAAATTCCATTTCTGTAAAAATGCTATAAAGCACAATTTCAGAAATTACTGTGCGTTTTATCACGTGATTGATGCATGCTTTTAACAAAACTACGTTAGGGCTCTCCGTTTTCGTCTCTATTACGGATATTGCATGAGTTCTTAAAGTACTTGGTCTCGTTTACAGAAGTATAATCGTTGCTTTATATTGTCTGCAGTGAGCGTTATTGCAATACTTCCCTATATTTAGTTTATTTTTAATTTCTCTTTATACCTAGTAGGTAGAAAGAAAGTAAAAAGCAAATGGAACCAACTGATATTGTAGAAAATTAATTAATTGACAACTTTGCCAGATGGAATTTTCATTGAATGTTTCAGTTAAATTGCTTCTGCAACAAGTATACAGAGGCTATAGTTGCGAGGCCCCCGATGAGAAATTTTTTGAGGCTCTTGGGGTAGGGGAAAAAGTTCGTCTTCTTTGCATTATAAAAAAGCAGAAAGTGATAAATGCATTCAAAAAAGTAGGTAAAATAATTTCAAGTGACTGTTATTTGACATGTTCCAATTTTTTAAATGTGTCGTTATTTGAAAGTGTGGAATAAAAATGGAACTATGGAAATAAAGGAGTAAAACTGAAACAAAAATATGAATTAGAAAGAAAAAAGCAGCCATAAAATAAAGATATGTAAAATAAGAAAAATATACGACTAATTGACAATCAAAATAAAAGTAGAGTATCGTCAAATGTAACAAAACAAAAACAAAAGACGGTCCTGGATGAATGTAGGACGAAAATAAAAATATGTAAAACTAAGAATAAGTCAAATTGATATCAAATTGAATAAACGAAAAAAAGAAAACAAGAACAAAAGTCAATCAATCATTTGATAATTAAAAAACAAATATATGTAAAACTAAGAATAAGACAAATCGATATCAAAGTGAATAAACGGAAGAAAACAACAACAAAAGTCAATCAATCAACTGATAATTAAAAAATTAAAAATCATATCAAATAATGTAAAACGAAAGGAAAAATAAAAAACAAAAGATAGACAAAATAAAAATTACATAAAATTTTTTAAATTAAATATTAAAAAAATATAATTAAAAAAATAGTATCAAATCGCATAAAACAGAAAACAAAAATGGTCAACAATCGAAGGGATTAAAATGTAAAATAAGCTCAAATCAAATAAATTAAACAAAAAACAAAAGCAAAAAGCCATCAATCAATCAATAAATATTAAAATTAAACCTAAAAGAGAAAAAAAAATGGCGGTCGATCGAAGGGATTAAAACGTAAAATAAACTCAAATCAAGCAATTAATTTGAAGCTCCGAATCAAATAAATTAGAAGAAAAACAGAAACAAAAGACGATCAATTGATAATTAAAACATAAAATCGCATCAAATGAAAGATAAACTGAATGTTAAAGATATAAATAAATTAAAAGTGAAATTGAAAAGAAAAGGGTCGATCTATAATTGGCAGATAAATTCGATATTTTCAAGACGATAAATTCTTTTAAAAAACCTCTCGGACTCATCAATTTTGTCTAACTGGGAGGGGTACCATTAAAAAAAAATAAATTAACACTCGCCTGGCTTTTTGCAAACACTCTCTACTATTAAAAATAGTTTCTGGAAAGGGCATAAAATTGGACGAAATTGAAGCGTCCGAACGTTTTTTGAAAATATTGTATTTATCCGCTGCTTAGTTTCCACGCTATATTAAAATCATTTAAATAAAGTAACGAATTGGAAAAGAAAAATAAAAGACGATCTGTGATAAAGATAAGACGAAATTCTATAACACTTATTCAAGTCGAATTAAGAGCACTAAAGAAAAAAAAACAAGAGGGAATCAAGTAAAGCCAAATTACGATCGGTGTGTAATTACAAAAAAGTAAAACAAAGTCAAGTAGAATCAGTATATCTACACATATTGCTTTAATAAAACTAATGTAATCTGAAAGGGAATCCACCAAAATTAACCAACCTATCAGGTTATCGAATTAATAATAAGATTCAGTAACGAAATTCAAAGTTGCCAAACTGTCACCACGGCCTTAATCAGTAAATGTTAAAATAATTTACTGGAAAAGCTTTTCGTATCAATCACTATCACTATCATTGATCAAGGCTGTACTTATAGTTTGGTATAAATTGAATTTAGTTACAGAATATTTTTTTTAATATCTAGAAAATTCTCAAACTTCACAGGGAGATTGATCATGAAGAGTACTTTAAAAAACCTAAATGGAATTCTGCTGTAAAATAATTAGGGAAGCCAATATTCGAGCACCTTTAAATTAACATGGGATTTCCTATGTTGCATTTCAAAATGCAGCACCCTAGAGAAAATGGCGGTGCACCTCAAAAGCTCGAGACCCCGGTCGGTTACCTGGTTCGTCCGCCCCTAAGACGGCCACTGCAAGTATAAAAGGAACTTCTTCGGAGTTTCTCATATTGGTGCTTTTTTCTCTCTTCATTGAAATAACTTCAGGTTTTATGTAAAACGAAAAGAACAATTATATAATAGGGATGTGCTTCTTGTAATATTGGATGAAATGGTGAGAGCCAAAGTGATCTTACCATATACATTATTTTTGGTAACAACTTATCGACACAGATAAAACCTAGTTAGCGTATTAAAATTTTAAAGTGTTGTAAACTCAAATTATCATCGGATTACAACTTTCTGCTGTCTTATACTTATTCACGTACGAAATATATTTTGCTTATCTCTTACCGCAGTAGGATTCCATTAAAACTCGTTTTCACGGTAACAGTTTGTGTGATAGTTGCTTTTATGACAACAACTCCTGAAGCTTTAAGTCTCATTTACACTGTCATAGTTTCCGTGATAGTTTGCTTTCATGACAGCAACTCTCAAGGAAACTATGTATTATCTTGAAAATGAGGCTTACGACCACACCTACTTTCTGTTCGTTTGGGAAGGTATACTGCGCACAAAAGTTGTTTCTGTAAAACGTGAGGATTATACTTTTGTTTAACATGTCAAGCTTTGTTTACCACACTGCGTATAACAATTTACAATTATGGGTCAACTAATGTTTGTGAACTAAGCAACAAATTAGAATTTACTTTATGTTTAAGTACGCACAGTTGTTAATGCGTATGTGAAAGTTCTGCTTCGTGTGCTGTTCCGCTAGTTAACCACCTGTATCACTCCCTTGGAGGTAATTTTACACTAATTTCGTCGCATATATTGTCTTCAGTAAGTACCAAGTCTGATCTTGTATATCTTTCAGACATTAAATATAATATGAATAATAGATTAAACAGCGACATCCTACGATCGCTTTTTAACCTGACATTGCAGTAGGATAGACAAACTGAAGCGGATTTGCTACCTAATAAGTCCGCCATGCAAGGCGGCCATGCTTGCTCTCAAAGCATAATGAAAGTTTAAAAAAAAAATTATTAAATACAACGATTGTAGCTTTTTGGTGGCTATATTATATAGTTATATAAAGAAATAATTTAACTTGTATGCATATAAATTTCACGTTATCTCAGAAGAAGAAGAACAATAATATAAACAAAGTTTCAGTGCGGGAATAATAATTTTTACACAAATATTCAATCTCTGAAAAAAAGAATTGATGTATTTCGGCTGATCGTAATTTTCCCTTCGATATTGATTTTATCATTTAACTCATTAATTAACTACTCCAAATCGCATTATATTGTTCATAATTAACTTTCGAAATTCGAACTGCCCAATGTAATTATTCAGTTTGTTAGGCAATTAATCAGAAATTTGCTACGTGGCAATTAAATTCTTTACGTCGACTTTGACTTGCCTCGATCGCACCCTGAATTTAAACTGCCTTTCATACAGGGAGAGAATTGTTCTTTACAAAAGTGTTTATCGGATTTATATGCCACTTTTCCCAAAGGAAAAATGATTTATCCTTCCTGAATGTACGCATATTTATTAATTACTCTGTGAATTAAGTAGATTTTTTGCTTCTGCTTATCAATTTTTAAGTTTATCAAACTTTTATTAACGAGAGCAATTTACCGTTCGTTTAATATGTCAACGTAGTTCGTGAGTTCTATAAAATACTTTGATGATTAAAATTGACTAGATGATTTCGAAATTCTTTTTCCTTTTTTGCAAATTACAGGTCGTTAGTTCTCTAGTAAATGCTTTTACTTCAGTTTAAGAAAAGAACTGCCAAATATGCCAAGAAAATTTGAATTTAAATAATTATGGTGGTAGTACACTAAGAAATCTGATAAGAGGATGTGGATAATTATTTCACAATAAAAAATTTTTCAAGTAATTTAGCATTAAAAAAATAATATTTGAAGTAAAAGCGTTTACTTCATTTTATTCATGTAGCATATCGGTACCTGACTTTTCTTAGCGAAATTGAAAACAAAATGGAAAATAAAATTTATCTACAGAAACCAATGACAATATAGGGGTGGTCCCAACATAACGTATCAAACTTAAACTAGTAACTCAGCTTTAGTACAGGAATGAAAATGTCGATCGAGGGCCCCGTGCTCTGGTGGGGCCCCGGCTCACAAACTACAGGTTAAGGATATAATAAAAATCTTAAATTTCATTATAAATTATTTACGTACCAAATAAACAATAGGGCTCGTTTTCTTACTCGGAGTTGGTTCATCCGTTGCAGCAATTAAACTAAAAGCGTTTTTTTTATGGATGTAGCGATTGAAATTGTCGCTTTAAAGCTGAGATTGTGACGTCATCAAAGTTCAGCGGTGAAATTTTAAGATGCAGCGCTTTAAATGTTGAAGAGTAAAAAAAACGCGCCCGTACATTCACCAAAAAAAAAGGAAAAAAAACAAGAGTCAATTTACTCTTGCGAAAAGCTTATGTCTTTATGCAGCTTTTGAATCTACAATAATAGTAAATGAAGTTGACTTTTGTCCGGACAACTCGTACTTTAGTTTAAAATCATGTTACCTTTTTGTTTCTCTTGATGACTTATGTCTCTTGACAACTAGTTTATTTAACTCCTGTCGAAGCTATCAATCGAAAGTGAAACATTGAGTGCTTTTCTAATCATAATTCTGTCCGGTTTAAGATTAAAAACTATTTACTTACAATAATAATAATAAACTGCACTGCTGTATGCTCCTTTTTAAAGCTAAATGGAATTTAAGAAGAAATACTATGTTTCAAGAAAGATTAAAAATGTAGTTTTGCTATTGATGGATGATGAGCGGCATTGTCAAAGAAGTTGACCTAGAAAAAGTAATTGATGGTTCAAAAATCAAGAAAAAAGCCACTTTTATCAATGTAGATTTTATTCAGTTTTTTGGACAGCCTTTTTCAATATTAACAAATGCCTTAATGTGTCCGATTTTCGCTGTATTTGTCTCCTTCGAAATTTTACAGTCTTTGTAGGTATGATTTTTCACTTTTTTTATTTTATTTTTTTTATTTGTACTTTGCATCAAATATAATAATAGTAATAAATAATATTGCTTTATTCCAGTTATTTTTTATTATCCGATAATTACGTGACTGTCTGCATACAGTATGTTTCTGGATTGAGTTTACAAGAGGGAGAATAAGTTTATTTTTAATTTTACCAAAAAGAAAAAAATATGAAAGGCATCTTTTTTACTTGATTTATAACGTAATATGTTTAATTAAAACTTCAACCTTAGTACAGGGTATTTGTAAACCGAAAAAAGAAATATTTTGAATGCTGAATATTTTTGTGACAAATTTGAAAGATAACTTCTATAAAATGCAATTTCTTCAACATTCAGCGGCTCTCGACATTTTACTATCTTGAGTTTTTTTTTAAGGTTGAATCCAAAAATGGTATTAGCTTTTTCACTCGTTTGCACAAGGTGTACTGCCAGTGGGAGTTTGGCACGTTGTATCCTGTGTATCATTGTCATGTTTCCAAATCAAATTTAGGTAATTTTTCAAAAATTGCTACTAGGTATTAATTTTAAATTTTATCAGATAAAATAGCGACATCTTACTATCGCTTTTTGACCTGACATTGCAGTAGGATAGACAAATTGAAGCGGGATTTGCTCCTAAAAAGTCCCCCATGCAAGGCGGCCATGCACAAATTTTTATTAAATTTTATCGTTTAACTGTTTTTATTGCTATGCTTCTGAAATGCGTGAAGCTACATTACAGAGTATGATTTTTCAGGAACGTGAATTGAGTTTACATGGACGTTAATCATCGTTATCATCATAATGTCAATTTTCAGTCAGCGTTAATAATTCCTGGGAGTTGTCTCCGAATAAAACTGTTACTGCAGAGCATAGATCACCACACATCAGCGTGGATGATGCTAGGCTAAATCTGTTATCAAAATGCATTAGGGTTAACGTACAGCAGTTAACGTGCGCTAGTTATCAAGGTACATTACGACGTGCGTGCTTCGGCTCTATGAGCCCACCCCAACAGGGTCGGGCCGGGAGGGCGCGCCAGGGTGCGGCACCCTTTACGTCACCGGCTAATGTAGCGGTCGCTGGCGTACGGTACCGCGAAGATTCATCTAAATTTAATATAATATTAATTAAAATATGTTTTGTAATAAGGGGCTTTCATTAATTTCATTAATTATGGCCGACTTAGGTAATGCGCTGAAATGGCCGCCTGTTTATGACTTTTGTGTACATCAGGTGGCGTGCTTAATATAAATTAGGTGTTACTCAAAAGTTCGTGCGAGAAGGGAAAAATTTGCTGAAATTGTAAGTTATGTGGAATTTTCGGAGTTTTGTCGACTAATTTTCTTTGCAAATTTATTTTACGTGTAAGCAGAGGGAAAGTTTATTAAAAATTAAATAGACTTTATTAAACTTGGTATAGACTTTTTTATGTTGTGACACCAGGAATTCCTGTTTTCCGCACACTGTATACAGAAGAGCATACCTAAATTCGGGGAATTTTAAATGTCTGCGATAAGAATCACTTACAAACTACATAGGAAAAATTTTTTTTGTAGCTATTTCATTTCATTTATTTTGATATATTAGAGAAAAGAATTCAGGTAACTTAATGTTAGACACTTTTTAAGCCGAATGTACTATTTAGCTGCCACCTATCCCCGGCTTCGATGCATCGAATTGTTATAGAGTGGGGGGGGGAGGACTTCGCACTTCGCAAAAATTATTGTGGTCACGGCTAATACACTCCGAGTACTAAATGTTCGTACTGTTCTCTTTCCTGGTTATAATAGTTGCTTAGCCGATTTGGCTGTATCGCTGGCAATCGTAACCGCGCAATTATTAGACGCCGCGACCGATTCGAATTCATTCTTGGGTTCTATGTTAATGAATTTTCAGTTGATCGGATTCATACCTCCGTTTTTTCAAAATGGGTTTTCTGTGTTCCCCAGTTTGTAAGGCGAATGCTGAAAGACTTATAAACATCTGTAAGTCGGTCGCAGTCTCTACGGGTAATATTAATAAGTAGCCAGCACGCGTCCCAAGCAAGCTTAAAAAGCTTGGGGAAAATTTATGGAACAAAAAAATAAATAAAAAAGTTATTGTCAAATGTAAATTTAGTGATGTTAAAATACATGAGTTGGCAAACAGTTTTCGGTGTTGTGAGTTCATTTTGAGGTACCTTAGCGTATTTTATATTTTTACAAAGCGCTTCAAAAAGTAAGAATATTAACGTTGCCAGGCGAGTGAAGTTTTAACAGAAAGAAGAATAACTAGGAATATTAGTTTTAGTGGCGAACTTCAATTTATTAAGTAAAATCACTTTCTACGTTTTGATCGACTGAACTTCACCCGATTTATCAAATTTGTGTATATTTGCGTGGTAGGTCAAATTCTTACCGGAATTTTTTGTCCGCTACAGTACCTTTCGAAAAATGTACATTTTCCTGAGTTAAAATAACACCATTCTATAATTAATTCTATCAAAAATATTCCAGTACCTACGGTGTACCGGCAATAAAATTGAATTTCAAGAACTTCTAAGAATGGTATACATGTATTTAAAAATAATTGAAGTTGACTTTTGTCCGATGAAAATTATATAAATAGTTTTGATTAAACTTTAAACAGACCCTGTTAAAATTGGAAAGATCACTCAACGTTTCACTATCAATTGAGACCTTCGTGAAAAAAATATACAAGTTTCAGGAGAAATAAGTTGTCAAGAGAAATGCAAGGGTAACAAGATCTAAATTTGTCTGCATCACTTTCTGGCATTCTATATTTTATGAAATAATACCTTTCGATTTTTTTAATACTCAGACGATTTCGGATCAATTGGAAAAAATCTTTATTTTTCGAAAAAAATTTTGAATGATTTATGCTTATCTGAAAACCTATCAAGCCCCTATCAGATACATATACCCGAGTAATTTTTATTTAATTAGAAAATATCGTTTTTCGAAATGGTCAAATTCGTAAAATTGCACTACTCAACAGTCATTTTGCGGATGAGGACAAAATACCATTTCTTTTCTTGTTGAATTATTAGGTATTTTTCAGCAAAACTATGTAACGAACGTGTAAGAAAAGTAAATTAGTGCATAATAGTGAAGATTTCAAAAACGTTGTTGTTCGAAATGAAATAGCTAAACCGGAAGCCAGGAATTCAACCAATAGTGAAGATTACAAATATGTTGTTTTTCAAAATGAAACAGCTAAGTAAGCTCTGGCGTCCGTGTAACTTATAATCAGTAATCAATTAATTAAAATACAGTATCTGTCACTTACCTTCTTTCTTATTAGAAGTTTGTTTGTGGGATATGTCTTCTAAAGTGTAAAAACGTGGTTGTGTAAATTCATTTTGTTATGTATGCGACAAGTTTAAGTTTACTGCTCGGTCTTTTTTTTATTAATATTTTAGCAAACGTATACATCGTGCACTACAAAGAAAAGGAAAAAGAAAACCTTTGATAGCATAGCTACAACTTCAGGGTGGATTTATGAAATATTGCTCTTTCCTTTATCTTTGGGATAGTAGAGCTACACAAAGTCACTACTTGTAAAAGATTGGCCTGGAAGAGAAGAATTTGTTCCAAGACGGGCTAACATAAAGAACTAAAGATTTTGCTATCGCCATTGCACATTAAACTGGGATTAATAAAACAATTTATTAAGGCTTTGGATAAAGAAAGTGTTGTTTTCTAATCAATACCTTCCACAAATTTTTCCAAAACTAAGTGACGCCAAGTTCAAAGAAGGAATATTTTTTGAACCGCAAATTAGAAAAATTGTAAGCATCCACAATTTGAAGAAAAGTTAACTGACATTAAGTTAAGTACTTTGAGGTTTTTTAAAAACGTTATAACCCAGTTTTTAGGCAATAAAAAAGCTGATAATTATGAAGACCTTGTAAAAGAATTAATTACAAATTATTGTGGAAAGGGGTGCCGTATCACTTAAAATTCACATTCTTCAATCTCATTTAAATTTATTTCCCCAAAGTCTGGGTGCCGTTAGTGATGAGCAAGGAGAGATATTCCATCAGGACATACTGACGATGAAAAAACGGTACCAAGGAATATGTGATCCAGCAATGATGGGGGACTCCTGCTGCTTTCTACTGAGAGAAAGTAAAACTCCTTACAAAAAAGTCAGTCTTTGCGAAAGTCATTGACGGCAGATTTACGTTAGACTGCATCTTTTAACATTGTTTGCAATTTTCTTTTGAATAAATTACTTTTATTGGTCGCTTAATTATTCTTTTCTCTAAATAAATGAACATGTTTGTAGTGTATACAATTTTTATTAAGTTGGTACTTGTACGCGTATGCGCACAGATTCCCTCCAAAATGCGACAGAAGTTAAGTTTTACCGTTAAGCGAATCGCATGTATTAAGTAAAAAATACAATGTAAATGTATATCGCTGGTGTTTCATTCACCCACACTCGGACACCACAATGTTTTACTGTAAAATACAAAAAAAAATGTTTTCTTGTAACTTAAAATCTATATGTGAGGAAGAATTTTTCTTATGAAATTCGTAATTGTGACCGTCAATACACCCGAATGCGCCTTTTACCACTTAATCACAATTTTTTTTTAATTTGTTGGCTCTTGTTGCTGTTCCTCAGAAACCAATCCAGACTTCAATGAGATACATTTAGCATGTGTTAGTTTCAGTATTTAGAAATTTTAAGGCCAGAAATCAATTATTTCTTCCAATTATAAATCTTTACTCGAAAAATATTGAATTATGAAATTTTGAGAATATTTTAAAAATCGAAAAATTCAATTATTGCCGAAATTAAAGAAATTTTTTTTCTGAAATTATTCAATAAGCTGAAACTAACATACGTTAAATAAATAAATAAATTTTCTGACAAAGTAAAAATCAACTTGATGATATATCAAGTTGATTTTTGACAGGGGCTTATTAGGTTTTCAGAGAAGCAGAAATTATTGCTGTCAAAAGTTTTTCTTCGAAAAATCAAAAATAAAGATATACAGGGTGTCCCAGAGCACCGTAAGTTCCATAACTTTCTTGCTATTCCAGGTATCGATTCAAATTTTTTTTGTATAATAGCAGCGCTTCCATTGCACATTTTAAAATTATTTTCGTTTATATACAGGGTGTCCAAGCATTATAAAAATATTAAAGTTACGTTTCCTTAACTTGAAGTATCCCATTTTGACTTCATTTTTGGATTCTACACTAAATTCTGCGTTAAATTTATTTGAGCCATTTTTACGTATCAATCATACTTTTTGATGTGAGTCAATTTTTTCTTGAAAATTCCCGGATGCAAGGTTCCATTCAAAAATTCGTAACTTCTAAACCACTAAAGATAACGCAACCGATTTTTTCTTCAGTCAATGCAAAGACTGTGGTCAATCATTCGAGATCAAACCAAATCGTGAAGAGATGTTCCAAGGCTTACTACGATTTTTTGAAGATGAATAATTATAAATAACAAAAACTCAATTTCTTCAAATAGAACACCCTATATACACCATTCTGTAGCGTTTTTGATAAGCTTTTCAATGGTATACAGTTTGTAGGGTCCAATTCTGATATTCGACGAGCTATTGAGAAAATAGTAATTTTAGATGTAAATATTTAATAAACAACTGAAAGTTTCTAGTAGTTTGGTACCAAAATGAAAAGCGATTAAAATTTTCAACCAACGTCGCAGTTACGGATATACTGTGTCAAAAAGTGCGAATTTCATTGGTTTAATATTTTATTCGCTGTGCATGATTCTCCGCGATCAAACAGTAGGACTGCGGCTTGTAATTTCAAATTTCAAATTCTAACTTGAGTACTTGGGAGAAACTGATATACAAGTCAGTTTCTTTTGAGATTTCCCGAGTACTCTAGTTAAAATTTGAAAGTGACATACAAATCAATTTCTCGTGAGATTTCCTGAGTACTTAAGTTAGAATTTTCAGGAATCATCAATAAAACTTCTAATTAACGCGAACTGGGAGGATAAATTTGAAATTAAAGCCGCAGTCCTACTGATCGATCATGCACAGCGAATAAAATATTAAACCAATGAAATTCGCACTTTTGACACAATATATTCGTAACTAATGCGACGTTGTTTTAAAATATGAATCGCTTTTCATTTTGGCACCAATCTCTTAGAAACTTTCAGTTGTTTATTAAATATTTACATCTAAAAATTACTATTTTCTCAATAACTCGTCGAATGTCAGAATTGGACCCTACAAACTTATATCATTGAAAAGCTTATCAAGAGCGCTATGGAATGGTGTGAAAGTATACAGGATGTTCTATTTGAAAAAATTGAGTTTTTGTTATTTATAATTATTCATCTTCAGAAAATCGTAGTAAGCCTTAGAACATCCCTTCACGACTTGGTTTGATCTCGAATGATTGGCCATAGCCTTGGCATTGACTGAAAAAAAATCGGTTGCGTTATCTTTAGTGGTTTAGAAGTTACGAATTTTTGAATGGAACCTTGCACCCGGGAATTTTCAAGAAAAAATTGACTCATATCAAAAAATATGATTGATACGTAAAAATGACTCAAATAAATTTAATGCAAAATTTAGTGCAGAATCCAAAAATGAAGTCAAAATGGGATGTTTCAAGTTAAGGAAACGTAACTTTAATATGTTTATAATACTTGGACACCCTGTATATAAACGAAAATAATTTTAAAATGTGCAATGGAAGCGCTCCTATTATACAAAGAAAAAAAATTGAGTCGATACCTGGAATAGCAAGAAAGTTATGGAACTTTTACGGTGCTCTGGGGCACCCTGTATGTATATTTTTTTAGTGCAGTTTACGTAATAACAGCAAATTAACTGAAGGAGGAGTGAATAGCACGACACAATATGAAAATTCTAAATCTAATTAATTGTTCTTTTGTTTCCAGTGTTCTTTCCATGTTTAATCTTTCATTGTATTGAGAGTGGTATGATGACAGCCGTAAACAAATGACTTCTAATTTTGTTCCTGCAGTCCCATAAAATTTTCTTTTCTGTATATTAAAGCAGTTACGAACAAACAAATGGGTAATTTGTTTGACGTTCCGATCTTTACGGCGCGACACATTAAACACTGCGAATTCACTTCCAATATAATTCTAATGTCCATTTCGTGTAATATTATATACACCTGTATTTGCTGATTACATATTTTATGGTGTAATAAATATTAGAGTCGACTAGACGTATTGCGGATGTTTTATACGTCTCCTGTGAGCCATGCCACAACCCTCAAAGTGTATTTGTTGCGGGCTCGCGCGGTCTGCAGGATATTAGGCATGTTTATTGTACGAGCGACTGTATTCTACTAGGGTGTTGTCTTGTGTTATGCCGTGACATACCGCGGGGTTATAACTATTTCAGCACGTTATTGCTAAATATAAAAAGAACACCGCACATTATGTTTCATCAAATTTTAATACTGCCAGGTACGCAGTACCATATTGAATTAACAAAAACGAGTAGTTGATTCTATCCCACTTATGAAAATCTTTTTTCCAACTCATATTTAACAAACCAGATTCAATCGAAAAGTAGGACAGCAATTTTAACGTAGAGTAATATTTGTTAATTATTATTGAATTAGTTAAACAGAAACATTTCCCGAAAAAATAATACCAACTTGTATTTCCATCTGCTGGTAGAACTTATTTTAAACATATCAAGCCAAACATTGAATAAAGTGATGACCACTTGACTAATTCTTACGCTAATGATTTCTCCATTCTTCACTAGTGACTGCTTACTAAGTATGGCTGTCATTATATTCTATGCGACTAAGGTCCGATTTCTTCACCTACGGATAAATTTATCTGCCAGGTAGTATCCTCGGAAACTATTATCGATACAATGGTTTCCAAGGATAATACCTGGCAGATAAACTTATCAGGAAGTGAAGAAATCGGGCATAAATGGTAGAAAATATAGGTATGCAGTTGGATCGTATGTGCTATCACTTAGGCTCAATCCTACTACCTCCTGATAAATATAACCGTTGGCTTATATCCTAGGAAACTATTGTCGGAACAATGATTTCCAAAGATATTAACCGACGGTTAAAATTATCAGGAGGTGGTAAGATCGAGCCTCAGATGTCAGAGTCCGCGTCCACTGTAACCACAGCCTTTCTTACACCAATGTTTCGTGCATTCCTCCCTTACTGTCCACTACCCCATCTTATTACTAACCTCCTCTACTACTGTCTGCTACACATTGAGTTCATCTGTACTAATTTCAACGTTACTATTCAAGTGCTATTTGCGCCTGGTATCACAATCGATTCTTCCACTCTGGTGCCAAGTCCGCCTAGAACGGTTAATGTTTCAAGTTCAATCTATCAATTTATTAACTGTCAGCGTCTGCTATCTGTTACTTTGACTTATCTGAAAGTTTTAGTGAAAAACGACACGGATATGGAAACTAGCAAGAAAAGTGCGTAGTTATACATGGAATCCCTAGCTCGACTGGAGTGGTAGATAGTGGGTCGAACTTTAACGATAAATTGTTTATCGGCGCCGGAGGTAGTGATTGTCCAGCAGAAATCCTGGTCAATCCAAACATCTTATTTATACGAACGGATCGCCTCCCTTACGTCTCAATTTTACTAATTCACATAAAAGTGGTGGACCGCATAAATTCAATAAATAAACTCAAATATTGGCAATTTATTGTACTCAAAATAGATGAAAAGTAATTGTTTAACTGCATTGCAAATAAAATGACATATTCCAATAGCTATACGAGGGTCTCGATTAAATTAACAGTGTTACGACAAATGAATGTTTTAATTTATAAATAATTTCAGAACTATAGTCGGGCCGCCGAAGAAACGGAGTGATCACGCGCTGCTCTTGTGACACCGACACGGAAAGCCGTATTTACATCAAACACCAGAAATTACCACTTACCACTATTTTATTCAAATATTAAATTAAGTCTTAAGAAAGACTGATTAATAATAACGCCAATTTGTTAAAAATAGGAAAAATACGAACTACTGGAAATATGACCACGTTGTTACTCTGCAGAGTGACCGACACTGTAGGCTAGTGTAAATCTGTCGGTACTTAGCCCACAGAAACAGCAATCACGTGTATATCACGCAGTTTTATTACACCGTTTCTTCGGCGGCCCGACTATAGTTACTGACAAATAGTTAGATATCAACTTTCTGGGACACATTTTAATGTCTGCTGTTATGTGGTGTCACCACGCAAGATCGTCTGTGACGTTACATAGAATAGGCCGAAGTATGATTCAAAATCACTTACACTTCGGCGATCCTCCTAATATACGCGCGGCGGGAACCTCCGCTATCTGATAGCACAGGTTTTAAGGTCTACGCGCGCTTATCCTATCCGGTCGGCAACGCATCGGTCCACGCCGGCCAACAGAAATTAGAAGTAACGCGCATTATCCGGATCATCATCTACATAAAATGACAAAATTCTATGCACTCGAGCAACGAATGTTGAGTTCTCTTGGTATTCTTTCAAATTTAAACAAATATGTATGCTCTTTTAGATTCTAATATTGTGATTGGGGCGATATTATGTGAAGAGGAAGAACAAAAGCTGAAAAATAATGATGATTAGTGTGCGTTGTTACATGTAAAAATAGGTAAATAATAAAATGGCGGCGTGGAGCGGTGCGTTGCTGGCCGGTTAGGATAAGTGCGCGTCGGCCTTTAGGCGACGCGCGACGCTAGCGTTTTGATGCGGCCAGCGTTATTTATGACTACCGCGCTTGATACTATACGAAGGTACCCAAAGAAATGTTCGGGTACTAAAAGATATTATGTTTCGAACTAAAAGCTTCCTATAGAAAAAGCCTATGAAACAGAAGAAACTGAAATGTTACGACTGAATGAAACAACATGTTGCACGTTCGCATAACTTACCTGTGTACATTCAAAGGCTTCTAATTAGTGCAAAATTGTGTTAGTGTCTACATCGCAGAGAACTTCCAGAATGGGGTAAAACCATCCTCGAATTATGTCCCTGCGGAAACTAACTCCCAAAAACAGGATGAAGCATAACAAACAAGTCACATTTCTCGACTGTTACCTCAATAATATCAGGGGGCGAGAAGACGCCAGTGAGTGCGAAAGTGAAAATACCACGTCCGGAATCAGTCAATCGTGAGTTAGCATAATATTCTGGATATGAAATACGCATGTCGCGGTTTAAGTAGGTCAAGTAAAGGTCAAGTAATAAATAAAAAAAAATAAAAAACGAAAGTGAATTAAATGTTTAATGGTATTTAGTCATCACATACGAGTCGGTTAAGCTAACCGCTGAGCCACCCGCCTGCCCCTCCGCAATCAAAATGAGAACAAGAAACATTTATCATGATTCGGTGATGTAATTCTTCTATAATAATTTTTTTTTGATAAAATAATTAAAATTATTCTAATTTGCCACGAATACAATGGAAGAAATGAACTATAATTTAAATAATATGTATTTCTAACGCCAGATATACTTACACACGAATCTAGGAAAGTTTTGTGATAAAAGAGACGAGAGAAATAAGAAAGAGGCATAGAGCACACAGTCTTAAAGAGCATTTAATTAAGTTGACAAAAGGAGTACCGTAAAAATATAAACGAACAATAAAACGAAAGTTAAATCAAGAACAAAAAAATACAAAAATAGTTTCAGAAAAAAAAATTAAAAGATTATAAAGGAATAAAGAAAAATAGTTACACTGGGGTAGTAGAAGTAAAAAAAATATGTTCTTCATAAAAAAATAGAAAAATTAAAATAGCAGTTGACTCTTGTCCAATGAAAATTGTAAGTTTTTATTCTTTAATCGAACAGAATATTTTGGTGTTTAAGTTCACGTAAAACTTGAATCTCTTACGTCAATTTACTTTTATAGGTAACATTCTTGATGAATATATATTAATTGATTGGATTCATTTAGGAAATGTTTCAATAAAAAAACTTCGCGGAATCCAGTAAAACTTAATTTGTAGCCGATATGGTCGAGTCCAAGTGAAAGGGTAGCAGGAAGAACGGCTCTTTCATACTGACTGAATTTTCTCTAAAAGTTTAAGAAATTAAAAATAACCGATTTTTGAAATAGCACCAAGCTTTTTTGCTGTTATTGTTCAGAATTTCTCCACATCTTGATACGTTTTTCAGTAACCGATTCAGCTTAGAAGATAAGAAGAAGGCAATAATCGTTTAGAAGATGAAGTTGACGTGTTCAAGGAAAGAAGAACTGAAAAGCCTTTTGTACAGGTTGTCACATTTGCGATGGTATTCTATAGGTAACTCCGTTGCTAATGGAAACGTGAAAAAACTAAGCACGCAATATTGGGTCAACTTTTTATGCCAATTTCAATGGTTAAATAAAAAATTTCCTATTACTGTTTTCGTGGTACAGTCGAAAAACGAAAAAGTCATCAAATCTTCAAATCCAAATAACTTTCTTATCTTTAAAGAAATTAAAAAATGATAATTACACTTTTTATTCGACTTTTAACGTAGATAATGGTTTCTTAATTAAATTACATGAGAAGTTCATAATAGTCGAGATACGAACCCAACTTTGTTTTTTTTTAAAATGGAAGTCATAGTTTGCTTTGACATCGTTAAAAAGACTATTTTTTCAAGCTTTTCAAAAATATATAATATATTGGTATTATCGAAAATGGCCGAGCTATAACCAAATTAATCTATTTGTTACTTTTATGCGAATTATAGTAGGCCTTGATTCCTGTAAAACAATATAATATTCATTAAACTATAATCTTTAAACAAATGATAAATTAGATAAAAAGTTGACCCAACATTGCGTGCTTAGTTTTTTGTTTTTCCATTATTGACGGAGATACCTATAGAATGCCATCGTAAATGGAACACCCTGTACAAAACGACTGATTATTTGTGTTTTTAACGATGGATTTCATAAAAAAATCAGCGATTAATGTAATTCTCTGATTAAGGAACGTCAATGGACGAAGTTAACAATAGATTTGAAACAACCAATTATATTGTTTCACCCAACCAATCGCAGGGTTTAATCACGCTGTTAAATTAATCAGTGATTAAAAAATTTTTGTGAAACTGGGGGTTAATATGCAATAGTTATATCTTAATACTCACATTTATGTTAGAATTTGATCTGATGTACATAGAATTATTTCTTATTAAAAAGCCGCAATTCACGAATAGTGAGAGAACAGCATTTCAGAGGAGTGTATTCATAATGCCGTCGACAGTATTTGCGTTAATCCTGACATGCACGAAAACAAGAATCATTTTTTCGGCGAGCTCGTTTGTGTGTCGCTAATGGTGGACGCCGAACAATTGTTATAAACACTTCTAAATGTCTAATAGTGAATGTTTGTTTGAATGTGATCCTCGACACAGATGATATTTGGTGAGTGTGTCTTGCGTATTAGTCCTTCCCGCGATGTTTACTGTCTAGATCATAGAAGCAAGTTCCGAAAGTTTTTTTTTTGTTATTTCGTAAGCGTCGAATAAGGGACGGAAATTTTCTTTTTGTTATACGATTTTTTTTTGTATTTTTTTCGTGTTTGTGCTATCGGTGTACTGTGGTTAAAAATTTTACACGTATTTTGCAAACAGCTTGTGTATTGGCTGACTTGACTGACCTTCCTCGAAAATTTTAAATTGCAAAACGAATAATACGTAAATATACGTAATACGTCATTGGATAGGTCTCTTAATGTTACACACAGGTAATTTAGCGTTCTTCTATGTCAAGAAAATACTTCAATTACATTTTTTTTGAATTAATATTTTTTATTGCCGCATATTTCTGATTTAGCGAAAATCGATAAAGCGAAATGAAATGAACGAAAAATGCCCTAAAATACTATTAATAGTCGACAAATGACACGTTTTCAATTGAACTTCGGGGATGCATATATCATTTAAATTACCCCATACATCAGTTTGTTTACACATCGAACGACATATATTTCGTCGGCGGCAGATACAAAAATAATTAAAACATTATTCGAATTTGTTCTATGGGAGCCGCCGCTTTCCACCGTCGCAGCATCTATTGTTTGTTTTTCAGTTGTACGAATTCATGCAATCATTATCAAACTTCGAAAAGTTCGTTTGGCAAATATTTTCGAATTCTGAACCTGCAGTGTGTATATTCAATTTGCATATTTTACGTCGAGCGGCGGGAAATCAATACGTCGATTATGTTTTATTATTTTTGTTGGCAGCGCTGACCGGAGATTTAGAACAAAAATCGCATTCACGGACTAATTGCGATGTGCTATTTTTTTCGCTGATTAAAACTATTCCGGCTGTCAATATCCATATCATTTATGATGCTTTTGATTTCGTTCATTTTTGATAAATGCGCACGCGAAATAAATCCGAAAATAAAGTCGCGATGCAACACACCACATTCAATTTCTACAAAAAATTAATTTTATATTACCTTATTAATAATAATCAAATAATACGTTAGCACCTTACATTAGTGTCTCGTGATACTTCTAATGAAGTTTATCAAAAAAATTTCAGCGTATTATCAAGTGTATTTCGTAAAATTTTCTGTTATTTTGGCTATCGTCGTTTACATCATTGGATAAAATCAACAGCAATTATTTAACCATTAAAATATAGGTTTCTGTATTTCGTGCAATAAATGATGACAACATTGATATATTCATGATTATTTAAGTAAAGTGGGAACTTACAACATAACAACCATTGCAACGTAACGTCGTGCATTTGCGGCGAAATATGCAAAGTGAGTAGCTAACAATGGTAGGTAATACCGGTTAACCGGGTATTCTACACCCAGTACCAGGTAATACTCTTTACCGAGTGCCTCCCGGCAATAGGCAACATTAGTTACCGGGATAGTCCAGTTCTAGGTAGTTAACCCACGGTAAAAGTCTTTACTTGGCACTACCTTTCTCCCTTTCTCACAAAACAAATGCAGAAATTAGGCCGTAAAGAAGCCTCCATTCAGACTGTCAACCCGGT
This sequence comes from Prosopocoilus inquinatus, assembly GCA_036172665.1. Lineage (NCBI taxonomy): Eukaryota > Metazoa > Arthropoda > Insecta > Coleoptera > Lucanidae > Prosopocoilus > Prosopocoilus inquinatus. The sequence goes on from CM069871.1 coordinate 50,276,502, forward strand.
ATCAGGTAGGCAGGGTTACCTGGTACCTATACGTATCGCGTCGCTATACCTTGTTAATTAAACCTAGTGACCGATAACTAGGTAGGTAATTGTGCAATACTCTGGTACACACATCTAAAATTTACAAAAAATGATTTCAAATAACAGAAAGAAAAATGCAAAAATATCCATCTGTGTATACTATTTTATTCATTATTTTATTTTAGGAAGAAAACAGTCTCACTGTAACTACTCAATTAAATTCTGAAATTAGTAGTCGTTTACATTCATTTCTTGACAACATTTAACGTTTAAAACGAATTTCAGTTCCTTGTCTGTGTGAAAAATAAGTGAAAATGGAAGTTCAAATATTGCAAAAATACTGAACGCAACGAGTGAGGCTGTGAGCGGTGTTAAATTTACACCCTTCACAATGAAGAAGAATTTACGTTCAATAAATTGACGTAAATGTCAATATAATGAAAACTTTCTGATGAGTATGTCATTATTTCTACTCCATAGGGAGAAAATATATTACTTCTGTCATGATTTTCGTGTCATAGAAACTACTGTCTCCTCCCGGTTGTGAATATACTGTCTTACGAAATATAGCACGATGAGCGTCAATTTTATAATAGCTGTTTCAGCCCTGCTTGAGGCTTCTTCAGCAGAAACGTAGCTCGACATTCCCACTGCAGACCAAAAACGACTTGCCCAATTTATTCGCAATTGCGATGTAAGAATGATGAACATATAAAATAGCGACATCTTACTATCGCTTTTTGACCTAACATTGCAGTAGGATAGACAAATTGAAGCGGGATTTGCTCCTAATGAGTCCCCCATGCAAGGCGGCCATGCTTGCTATCAAAGCATAATAAAAGATTTTAGAAATTTTTTTTGTGCAAATCGTTTTTGATTGCAGTGAGAACCTCGAGTAGCCTCTGGACAGCTGTTTCAGCCCTGCTTGGGGCTTCTTCAGCCGAAACGTAGCTCGACATTCCCACTGCAGACCAAAAACGACTTGCCCAATTTATTCGCAATTGCGATGTAAGAATGATGAACATATAAAATAGCGACATCTTACTATCGCTTTTTGACCTAACATTGCAGTAGGATAGACAAATTGAAGCGGGATTTGCTCCTAATGAGTCCCCCATGCAAGGCGGCCATGCTTGCTGTCAAAGCATAATAAAAGATTTTAGAAAATTTTTTTTGTGCAAATCGTTTTTGATTGCAGTGAGAACCTCGAGCAGCCTCTGGACAGCTGTTTCAGCCCTGCTTGGGGCTTCTTCAGCAGAAACGTAGCTCGACATTCCCACTGCAGACCAAAAACGACTTGCCCAATTTATTCGAGTTGGACGAGTATTGCTACATGTATTTTTTGAGGTCTTGAAGGTTGATAGACTTAAAAATACTACCAGATCCCAAGTGTTATTTTAGAATCACGTCATCTATACTGTCGATTATTCCAGAACTTTTGAATTAAATGCCGAATATTTCAGAATGTTCGAGAATTAGAAGCCATCTACTATAAAAGCAGCGTCAGATTCCATGTGATATAAAAACAGCATCAGAGTCGAATGCGTTGAACTTGATTAGTAGAACACTAAGTAAGAGGAGTTTTATTTCTTAGAAAAGTCTTGCAGCTATTGTGTTTTGTGTGTGTGATAAATGATTTATTAGGCAACCTTCCAATATTTATCTTTTTCACACTATTATCAGTGCAATTTTTTTTTAACATGAACTTTCTAATATTTTTTGATATTGTGTCCAGTCTCATTTGTTTTGTGTGTTTATTATTTTGTGATTATATTTCTGTTTTCTTTTGATAACCTTCCTGTTGAAACGAATGTTTCTTTTTTTAAGAACTTTGCGTCTGTATCTTTGTCATTTTGACGTCTTCTGGAATGATTGGCCAATATTGGTTCTTTATGTGCGTATTGTCTTGTACGGTTTTTATAGCATTGTTGCTTTGATTTTATTTAGTAATTGCGTAGCCCAATTGGTTCAGGCGTTGGTAAAGCCTTTAACGCTTGGTCGGGCAACTATTAGGTGTGGGTTCGAACTCCTTCATGATGAATATGTTCTATGTGAGAGATAGAGCACTTATGTGTCGGAATTCACGCGATACGCAGAAAACCCAGCTCGGTTTCCTGCATTGTCTCGGTTCGTAAAGCTAAAACTGAGGGGGAAATAACAACATTGCTTCGGCCATAGCCTCAAACGGGTACACAAGTAAGTAACCACTCAACACACAGCTCCGACAGGCTTTATAGCTTGGGACGAGTATTGTAGTGAAAAAAAATCAACTGAGACCCTTCTTTATGTATTACTACGTTCAAGCTCTTCTGTCATTAATTCACTTGGTCTGTTTTCTCTTAAGAATACATAATATATTAAAATATATCTTGTTTAAGCTGCATATTTAACTTGTTGCTGCAGGTAGGTACCCTATTTTCTAATTTCGTTGATAAATTCCAAAATAGTCATTTTCACTACTCTCTCAGTGATAAATATTTCCACCTTTAAAAAGCATTTCATTTATTTATTAGATATTTATCTCGCAATACAACGTGAGGTAGTATCCATTAATAATACGCTTTACTTGAGTAGGACATGTAGATAAATGAATGGGTAGTTTTTATGAATTTACGACATTAATTTTCTCTGCGCGCGAGAGTTTCAACGTCACTGTTTATCTGACATAATCTTTAAATCTTATTGCAAGTTTCCAAGTAAATAAATTCGGTCAAATATTAAAAATTTTCCCACCCAACCAACTTTAATAACTAAAGAGCGGAACGAAATTATTTTTTCAAGGCACTTACCGGTACTATATCTTGTTAGTCCTCCGCGTTAATAATTATGACGGTGCCGTAAACTTCTAAATCGACGGCAAACTTTTCTAAACCAATAAAACTTTTGATTGGGAGTCCATTTTTATACCCCGACCTTATCGAGTGTATTGAGGCTTATGTTATCAAGCCAAACTCTGCGAACGTATTTTTCTTCCTTGTGTGATGACAACCCGATGTTTATGGAATGTTAAAAATTTTAGAGGTTTCTTTACGCGCCGTCGTCAGAATATGGTGTAATATTCTGCGTTATTGGTAAAGACGATAATAAAATTCACACTTCATATCAACATGTCCTGTCACATAAAATCGTTTAATTTTAAAAATTTGATAGATTTTAGATAAAATTCTTGAAAAGAACATAAATATATTCGGAATTAAAATTATAGCTGTTAGAATTTATACAGTGTTTCTCAAAAGTAACGGATAAATTCTATAAAATGGTTGAAATAAATATTACAGAAAAACGCTCGAACAGGTCAATTTTTATTTTAAATTATCATTTGGATATGTAATTTTCAACCCCCCCACCCCTAAGCGACAGTAACCCCAACTTTAAAAATTCAAATAGCAAGGTACTCGTTGTAATACCTCATTCAATAGCAGTTTTAATGGAGAATACAAAAAAAAATTTTTCAAAATCGGTTGATAAATTACTGAGACATTCAACAAAAATATATTTAAACGAAAGAAAACATCACACTTAAAAAAAATTAAATAAAACAATATTAAAATTTAATTTAATTTAACTACAATTGTTTTTGTCACTTATTGCTAGCGTTGTAACAAGGCCTACTCGAATATTAGCATTTGGATTTCAAATATTTTGCTAAATACCTCAGTTATTTATCAAGCAATTTTGAAAAAGTTTTTATTGTATTCACCATTAAAAAATGCTATTAAATCAGGTATTACAAGGGGTACCTTGCTATTGAATTTTTAAAGTTGGGGTTGCTGTCGCTTAGGGGCGGGGGGTTGAAAATTACATCTCCAAATGACGATTTAAAAATAAAAATCGACCTGTCCGAACGTTTTTCTGCAACATTTTTCTCAACCATTTTATAGAATTTATCCGTTACTATTGGGAAATACTGTATAATTGAAGACGTAGTAGTGTCCTAAGAAGCGCTTCTGTCAAACATCTGGTGGAGGACATCTAATCCTATCAAGAGCAATTCTGTTACGATCTGATCTGGCATGGCGTAGAGCCGGATTACACCGTTCTAATTCGAAAACTCCATGACTTCAGTTGACTCCGGGTCATGGAACGAAGAGAAGAGAGAAGGGCGTCTCAGGTAGATCCTTGATAGAAATGAACCTCGGTGGAAACCAAAGTTAGTATACGAGAAGTTGTCTCTTGCCACATTTACATATATAAAGCCCAATGCCTGGTCGGTGATGGGGGTGTCCAGGCGGTCTGTCGTGACGTCAGTCCAGACTATAGACATTACTATATTAAGGCTTAGTTCAGATGAGAGGCGATTTTGATTAGTCGCGATGCATGGCGCTGCGCAGTCGCGAAATTTTGCATGCGAGGTATGCGCAAGTTACCGTTACCACAGCAGTGCAACTATTATAATTAATATTTGGATTGCAATCATAGAAATAATAATCGTTACCGACTAAACTTATTGGCATTGTACGGTAGGCAACTTAGATTGCTTCTAAGGGCAAGAGGGCTTGAGAATTCTGTCACGCTTACCGGAGTGGTCCCCTTAGTAGCAGAGTAGCAGGGGAGCGATGACTACAGTCGATCGTTTGGACCTAGACGAAATAGGGTGTCCTTAATGCGGCAAGCAAGGGTGCGGTAGTGGCTTCAGCTGGGCAGTCTGGCTCGTCTCACCGGAACTGTGATTACCCCGAGGTTGAAATTGGCAGCCTCTGGCTGGGAGTTGACGGGGGGTGGTAGAAAGGCGTCCTACAATCAACCTCAGGATGATGGTGATCTCGGGAATAGCGTCCTTGGTAGCTGGGATGGTTACCTGGGGCGGCTGCCTTGCTTACAGTTGGCTCGACTGCTATCCAAATTTTAACCCGCCCTTTTTACACGCATTGCGTTATTTGTAATATGCCCTGTATTGTTTGCATGGCGTGATGTCAGCGCCTACCCCAGTTGCATCGATTCTGTCGATGTTTTATTATCAAATATGAACCGTGTTACATCGGGTTACTTCACTTATTGCTATTAAATTTCCGACACTGTTGAAATTGCCCTCGATTTCACAAGCCCGTGCTTTAATAATTTATTTTTATTATTTTTTACGAAAAACTCCCGTCGTGACAATACATGTGCCTGGCTGTTTCCCGATTGTTTTGTAAACAAGACTTAAAAGAAAATGGCTGCAAAATTTAAAGTTCTAAATATAATATTAAGTGCACTTTAATATTCTGAATAAAATTTTCCTTTGCCGTTTTGCTGTAAAATTTACAAGAGTCAATAATTGCGAATATTAAGTTTTACGTGCTATTTTTCTGTCTGAAAAACGATTCAACACAGTGTATAGATACTGTATTATTAATTTTTTGTTTTTGTTTTTTTTATTTTGAAAATATTTAACTTAAATAAGATACAACCGACAAATGTCTAATGACTAGTTATTTGAGCCATGCCAGTGCCGCGATTACTTAACTAACTAACAAATTCCGTGCTACAGGAGGAAGAAAAGGAAAATGAGAACCTCCGAAAACGAGTTACCAACAAGACAACTGTCGCTTATAATATTCAAAGTGACTTCTCCGTCGTGTTGAACAACAAGGAGGAATGGCTAGGGGGCATGTGGACGGCGATTAAGCGTCTTCAGATCCGCAACGGGAAATTCAGTGTGCAGGTGTTATAAATTAAGGTAGCACACGACGTAACCAAAAAAAGCAGTAATTGGCCAGAACACCTTACACACAAGCAGTGCGTTTACCGCGATCTTTACGCAGCTACGTCTGACGGATGTAAAAGAACGAGGCGGCACACGCGGCCGATCAAATTCTTAACAAACTAACTTGCCAAGCCGAGACAATTCAAATCGCACGACAAAACTGGGGAAAGGGTGGCCCAACAAGTCTAACAAAAACATCAAAAATTAAACGTAACATAATATTATTTTAACATTAAAATAAATATGTTACGGAAAGTAAAAACAATGACATGCTTAGAACCACTAGAATATGCTTGTACAACTTCAGGATATCACAATGATTATTTTATACGTAAAAAAGCATGAACGAGCAAAACGTAGCGACTGGGCACATAAATGTTGTACAATGCTTCTCTGTATTCGTCAAAGTACTATCAGGGGTTGTCTAGGTAGACAACTGAGACTAAGGGTAAGTTACATCGAAGCTGTGGTGATAGATGGTAGATGGCATTTTCTGCTCGCAGAAAAATAGCCCGTTTAATTCTCATTATTATAATCGCTTATACGAGCGCTTATACTCGAAGCTTAGATATGAACACAAGCATTTGAATACACGTGTCTTTGTATCAGCACTATTCGAAATCTCCACTATTAGCTTCGTTATGAAGTTACCCTAAGTCAGATTTCATACCAAAACATTGCCAGCACTTGATAATCATGTAAGTTACATCGTATTGAATGCAAACCTTTCAAATCTAAATAAGATCACCTAGCGGTAGGCGGCAGTACCATATATTAGCATTTTGTCGTATTTAATTTTTGTTTTAGTTTGTGTAGTATGTGATATGCAAGTCTATTATTTATAGTCGACATCTAGCCGATCTGTATTTTATTGTGTTACGCGTTGGGTGCCAATTGTTACCAGACATTTGTTACGAGAAACAATTGTTACGTGATGACACGTTGGGCATTAATTGTTGTGGCCAAAGAAAAATTTATTCTGAGTCGGGGCGATAAAGGTTATACGCATAACTGAAGTACACATAACAAGGCAGGGTTGTTCTTACCTGGGTACTCGGGATTCCCTGTAGTTGAACTGTTGGCATCGCAGAGAGGCACAACGTGATACCAGCAGCGAGTTTTGAAGTCAGAGAAGGTCGTGGAGAAATAAGAGGAAATCCACAAAATCCACAAAAGTAGGTACATTAAAAAAAGAACAATTACCGATAGGCGCCAATTGGAATGTACAATACCACGGTATCTACCATACGTCCAACCAAAAAATATCTCTAGTTTTAGGAAATGGCAGACGTGTCCAAGACAATAATTCAATGCCCGAAATAAAATATCAAGTAAAGCGTTTCCTTTCGTTTTACAAAAATCAGGACAATAAAAATGAACTAAACGAATTGACTCAAACGTTAACAAAATAATTAAAGTTTGCATTAACATACGATAGCAAAAAAATTAATTTAAATTAACTTTAATTTTACTGAACGTCAATAAAAATTAAATTGAATTATAGCCTATTTTTTGGATAGGCGGAAAACGCGAAATTGTAAATGAATGAGACTCTCCTCTTATTATAACAGCAATTAGTTATTAACGATTGTGGTCAACTTGATTTTTTTCGTTTTCTGCTGGTAATAACAACTTGTAAATTTTCGCCTACCAATAAAAATAGAGTATAGATTGCCTGACGCAAAATTAAAAGGCGAATTATGCAACCAAAGTTGCACAGACGTATACTAAATAGAACGATATCCCGCGGGATAATTATTTCGGGATGTGCGATGCATAACAGTCATCCAATGCGGCAGGAATAAAGCAAAAAATGATGCGGTAGAATGCGGTAGAACCTACGTTATGAGTTGTGGAGCGAATGGCAAAACTTATTCTAGGATTCTTTTCTAAAATCGACAACGATTTTCGGAGTAAATACGAGACCAGCACTCGGTGTCCGAAAACTCAGATTCGATTAGTGAACTTCTTGACGGATCGACCGCTTGAAACTAGCTCGAATTTTCAGAACAGGGTGTATAATAACTCTGATCGCAAATGACGGCGGGATAATACTTGTCTAGAAGGATTTCAAAATTCTAAGTAAGATTTCAAAAAAAGAACGGAAAGAACTTACCAAGTCAGTCTAAGGAAAAAGAAAAACTAACAAATCAATAACAGTAAGGTTAAGGGGAGGTTACGCTCAAACAAAATAGGTTAAACGCCTTCCAGCTTCCTTACAAGCGAGCTCAAAAGAACGTCTTTCCCCTAATAGAGTCAACTGGAGCGATGTGCAGAAACGAGGCGTGGAGTAGACGGAAAGTCAGGACTGTAATTTTTTCAGCGACAAACTGATTACACACAGCAGCGAACTGCCAGCGAGTTTAACCTATGGCCGTACAAGAAAAAAGAAATTACAAAAGTACATAGGCCAAAATCTCGCTGAAACGGTTAAATTGGAGATTGAATCTCGCTCAATAAGGGTAGTGGAAAAGGTAGAATCTGACCTATAGACCTATCGGATAGCAAACGGTTTTAGGTGACACAGCGGCTACATGAATATGCATCCGGCACATTGTATCTAAATCAAACTGGGCCCGTAACAATGGCTTTGGTGTGTTTGTATAAAATTCCTGGTTGCTTATTGCTTAATTGCTTTCTTATGAAAACTACCTGGCTACGGGTTGTAACGGATACTATAATAAACACCTATTAGCGTTTTCTACTAACGTGCATTTATGCAGTGAGTTGCACTCAGAGTATCTCCATCTTCTTTTAACCACATGTAGTAAAATGAGTTGGAGATACTCTAAGTGCGTACTCAATGCATAATATAGTGCGCGTTAGTAGAAAACCCTATATGATATCGTTTATCAAATAGAACTTAACTTTCCCTTCAGTTGCTTTTATGTAAGTGACACAATTAATGGATCTTAACTTCAATGCGGTTTCAGTTCCAATTAATCGCTGACAAACATTTTTCATTAAACACGACCACTTAATTTATTTAAATCGATGGAATTCGAATTAATCCGCAGGAATTTTGGAGTCTAGTTAAGACCTGAATATATTTGCGTCTGTCACAGTGAACGTGGGACTCGCGACGACTCTAATTCTCCAACCAATAAAGCTAACTCGAGCTTGTTTTAGTCGTGCTAATTGTAAGAGCCTTCGTCCTTGCCGCCGCTCCTGCGGAATTCACCCAGCGTGGCGCAGCGAGCGCGATTTTAATTTAGCCACTCACAACCGTTCTTGACCCGCGTTCGAGCACGGTTTATTGGATGCGATCCGTGGTTTTCGATTTCATCGGGCGAAACTTTTAATGGTCGTGCGTTTATTTACCTTGTATATCGGATCGCGTACGGCGAAACACAAAGGGCCAACTTTCACGGAATCCGATCAAGACAAATTGTATATCGAAAACAAACGTTCATTACGGCGTTCGGTTTTGCTTCCAGCTGAAAAACGTACAATTTTCATTCACTCTCACTATATCCAAAAAAAAATTCTTAATAAAAGATAAAGTAAAATTTTCACTGACGATTGCATTTTGCAGCTTTTGATTTTGGTGCTAACTTCCCCGGAGTGCCTATTTTAATTATTATATGTTTTCGTTACCAATAATTAGAAAATTATCTGTAGTTATTTGTAATCAGGTAAAAATGCAGTTAAAGTTATTACAATTACATTATTAGTTCAGTTTCGGTTTAAATAATCTTAAATTATATAACACGCAACCGACCACGCCTCTCAATAATGAGCATTTTTTGTCGAATGTTCTGCTTTATAGTATGGCAAGTATCTGCGTTAAATTTGTTCCATTTTTTTTGTATTTTGTATCCTTAACCCCAATTGTGCTTCGTTTTCTGCTATCTGTCCATTTGCGAAACTTTTGCTGTTAGCTAAGACCAAAAAGTTTCAATAGGTGTTGCCTGAGGTAGGTTGGTAGGTAATCTTACACGATTTTCTACAAGTTTCGAGTGTTCCAGCCGCTTATTAGTGCAATTGTTCAGTATAACAACCAGAAATGGTTTCGCGTGAGGTTTTGGTTATGCGTAGCGGATACAGGCAGAAAAGAAAATGTGAAAATTAAACAGACTAATGAAGACAACAGAAAAAATGTTAAGAAGTGACCTAAATAAATCAACTAAAAAACCAAACTGGCCTGATATATTTAGAGAAAATTTATTAGTATAACTATAACTAATACAAAGTTTTTTAATCTCGATCTTTAAACTTCAATTATAACTAATACATATTATATTATTATTTTATTTATTTTAGCTGTGTGAAGCGGCATTAATTATCTACAGGAAAAATGGACTAATTATATTGCTGATCAAATGAACTTTGCTTGCCCTGTTATTAAGTGTTCTACATATTTTTCAGTCTTGTCAGAAAATCATAACCAAAACAACAATTTTATGTCAATATTGCTTCAAATAGTTATTCCAGTACTTTTAATTAACCAAAGTCGCTCTTAAAGAATTTACAACTCTGACTTCTTCTCTTGAAGAAAATATTGCAATTAATCTGCTGCTTAAGTCTTTTTAGAAGACGATCTTATCGTTTAATTGAGTTTTCGAGGAGAAAGATAATGTACTTTACATCAATTAACAATTTTTGAGTGCATTATTGAAAACTTCAAAGAGTAACCCCCAGTTTTAAAGTAAGCGTTCTACTAAAGGCCACTTAATTAATGAAACATGATTAAAAATGACTACGGTCAGACTGCAAATTATTGAAGATTGTATTGTAGGTCACTTAAGTCTGCTGGAGTCACTCTATAAGTGAAGGCTTTCACAAAAAGAAATATAACAACATGAAACAATCGCCAATAAAGCTTCACGATATCCTGACCTAACAGTGAGAGTTACTAAACCCCTTCAAGGAAATATTAAATTTACTTCCCAATAACTTCCTATTTCGGTCTAAGTCAGGCCTGGATACGAAAGTAGCGTCCCCCCTCCATTCGATAATAGACATCAATGCAAAAATTTAAGGCGTCAAAGAAACGAGTGTGAAGTCGTAGTGATTATAAAAAAGTGTCGTATATCATTGGTTGTTGAGATTAAATAGCAACTTACATTTTGAAAAAATGGGATGTATTTACACTGTTACGTTTCCCTATATACCTAGGCCTGGTCTAAGCGATCCATCCAAGATAACTTAATTAATTAAATAATATGGTTTTATAACTGATTGTGATTATATGGTGTTCATTGCAATTAACAAATTAGAAATTAGAAACAACTTTTCTTAATTTTAAATGTCAAAATAAGTCCACACTCGCCATTAAAATGCGTAAGAGACTATAAATTCGAATAAAACCTTTTTTTTTCTTTTTTGCAACTGTGTTATTAATTTGTTATTAAGCTTCCTTACTTAACATAAAATTAGCTTCTCTAATGTAGTGTTATCCCTAAAGAGATTTTTTTGATCTCAATTAGAAATTAAACAAAGTTGCAAGATAATTGTGAAACGAAAGTGTAAAAACACTTTGCCAAGTTTTATTTTGCCAGAGGAAGTAAATTTAAAGTGTACATATTTAATTTCTGCATTTCTAAAGCGTAAACAAGCAATCCGTTGTTTTTCTGAAGTTGAGGAAACTTTCTTTTTATTTATTAACCGACCCGCGAGTTAAAATGTCGGTTATTATTATTTTATTTATCTTTGCCTCATAAGTATGCAATTCCTTCGTGTGCACAAGGTTTAAAAATGCGAGCGCACCAGCTTCGGAGAAAGGCAGCAACGTATTAATTATGTATCTGAAGAATAGCACACTAATGACATACTGGTTGCGTGCCGCAAGTATGAGAGAACAATTGAAAATAAGAGCCAAGTTTACGAATATAGTTTAAAATACAACACGAAGTCAGAATTCCTTGACATTATACTTAAATACGATAACAACGCTGCGTTTGTATTATTTATTATAAATATTTCTGATTTACATTAGCTTTCTTTTAATTTACATGTGCTGTAGAGATTATAAAGGTAAGAGCCACATTATCATCTACTTATATTGTGTTAAACTTATAATAATGAAGTCATACTGTGAACATTTCTAAAACTGTTCGTGGTGAAAGGAAAACATAAATAATAGATAAGGACAAAAAGGAATAATAATTTTTAAATAAGATGGTGACTGAATAATAAATGCGTACAAAAAGAAAATTGGAATTACACGACTTCTGCACGATAAGACATTGAATTGACTCTTTTATATATTATAGTATTAAGGCCGTTTTACATTACACAATTTATTGTGCAAGAAGTTGTTCAACTTTTGAAACCATCGATATAGTATAGTTTCAAACAGCACGTTGCGAGCAATATTGCTTGCTTTAAAAACTGTTTCTTCTAAGCAAGTGCTGTGTGCAGATGAAATATTTGTATATGACATTTGCTTCTTCGTATGTTTAGACGTCTTTGCAGTAACATTTTAATTAACACAGGCTATAAGGATAATTTTGGCGTCTATATTCAGTTTAAAATAGAAGACGTAACATGTAACCAAACACCTGTAAACTTACAATCAACTGCGCAGAAGCACTCATAATTTCTTGTGAAAAAATTAGTGCAAATATCAAACAAGAGGCCTCGGGACTATTCAAAATGCCACATATTTTAGATTATTTTAGAAATTCTACAATGTCTTGAACAATAAATTGTGTAATGTAAAACGGCATTTACGAATTGAAGATTGGATTAATTTTTATTTTAAATCGAAAAACGATATACTTAATAAAATTATTTATTTACAGCCGAGTATAAAACACTTAGAGTTCATAAATGTATTGATTTATTGGTAAGTCCTATTCTATACAATATAAACTGCGTTCAATAAATCCGTTATCGAGATAACTTGGATCTTTTATTTTACATGTCGTACGTATAGTATACGGTGTTTACTGTCAAAAGTTTTATTTACATTTTCGAGGTGTTCTATTCCGTTATCTATGTTGTTGCTTTAATTCCATTAAAAAAGCGAAAAATGTTTACTACTGAACATAGTGTGTTTATGTTGGAGTTGTATTTTCAAAATTAAAATTAAAATCGACGGCAATTGGGTATACTCCTGACCAGATTGTTCAAAAGAGTTCAGAGCTAAATTTCGGGAGTTGATTATTGACTACAACCATTTTAATGCTACGCTGGATCGATGAGTTACGCTATTTCCTGAAACTGGAGGTGTCTTAAGAAAGAGAGGTTCTGGTTGTCATTTTAAACGAAGCCAACAGGTAATCGATAATGGACGAGAAATCATGCAAAATAACCCCAAAAACAACTGTTCGACAATTAGCCCAACAAATGGAAGTTTCAGTTGAAATGTCTCATACAATATTAAGAAAGGATTTACAATTATACAGGGTAGGGCAAAAGTATGGAACCGGCTTAATATTCCGAAAACTGTTTCACGTATCTATTTGAAATTTGGTGTGTGATTCAGAGTCAATAGGACCTATATTACCAATTTGTTTCAATTGTTTATCTGCTCTTGTTTTTGAGATCCAATGCCTACTTGATTTTTCTTAAATGACAACCTGCTGATTTTTTTCCTCTATTTAATAGTTCGTTTAATTCTTTACACGACCACATAAAAATATTTATCTATTGCATAAGAAAACATCTAGAAAATAATGTTTGAATGAAAAAGTTTTATTAAATTTTTTTTTAATTCTATCTTAAAAACAGCCCATAATCTTGTCGTTTTACAGTTTTTTTGTTAAGACTAGAATTTTTGTCGAATATCAAACAACAAACCATTTTTCCTGACTTTTTCATTCAAACGTTAATTTTTCGAAAATTTTCTTATGTAATTGATAATTATCTTTATGTGGTCGTTTAGAGAATTGAACGAACTATTAAATAAAGGAAGAAAATCAGCAAGTTGTCATTTAAAAAAAAATCAAGTAGGCGTTGGACCTGAGAAATAAGAGCCGATAAACAATTGAAATAAATTGATGATGTAGGTCTTATTGACTCTGAATCACACACCAAATTCTAAATAGATACGTCAAACAGTTTTCGAAATATTAAACCGGTTCCACACTTTTGCCCTTCCCTGTATATTTATATCCTTATCGACTAACAGCAGTTCACGAATTGAAAGACCGCAGAGGTTAGAATTTTGTCATCGGTTTTTAAACACTTTAAATAATGACCACGATATCTCACGGATGACTTTCTTTACTGATGAATCGTAGTTCTATATGTTCTGGATGTCTAAATTCGCAGAATGTGAGATCTTGGATTTTAGATAATCCTAATGTTTGTTGAACGCAAAAATTTGAAGAAATTAATCAAAATCCGAAACTGTTAGAAAATGTAATCGTGAATAAAAGTGTTATGAGGAAGGTAGTAGGCATTTTGAGCACCTTTTGTAAAAAAATTAAATGGTTTCATTAATGGCATTTTCTTATTCAATTTATAGAAAATCAGAATTAAAAGGGTATAAAAAGTTGGGTCATGTTTATTATAATTATATGCCTTAAGTTACAAAATGTGACTTCGTAAAATTTGCATTCGACATAAGCCTACTCGATAACGGTTTTTTTAACGGACTTTACTATGTTATAATAAATTATATAGAAAATTGAATCCAGCACTATTTGAATAAAATAAAATGAGTTTCTATTTTCAAACTATATCAGGAACCCAGAAATATCTTGTATATACACCGTAATCATGGTATAGTAACTGTAATGAATTAACAAACCTATGCAATCTGCTGAAAAAGCTATGTGGCACGCATAAATATTTTAAAACTAGTACGTTTATACGGAAACTATTGAAACAAAAAATAACTTTTTGTGGACAAAACATGTACACAACTTAAGTCTGACATTGCAAAGTTTGGCGGGACGCTTCTTCTACTTAAGTTATATAATACTTCCAGATAATATTTTAAAGATCCTTTATCATGCTCTGGTTGAAACAATCAAGTCATATGGAATCACCATATGGGGACGAGCGTACATTCCATATATAATAAGGACCTTGCAAAGTATTCTGAATAAAATAATAAACAGCATGACAAAATTTAACTCTTCAGATAATTCATACATTGACCTCAAAACTTTAAAAATAAATCAGTTGTACCTATTCAGGACAATCCTCAATAATTATTACAAAAATATATATGATGTGGTTTAGATTTTCCAATAAATATGGTGATAGAATGGATGCTGTAAGGCCTAGTACATACTTAGATACAAAGTCCCGCATCAATCGCGAAACATTGTTGCGAGACAAAGTACCGAAACTCTTTCTAAACATTATCGCATGTCCACACTTGAGCTTAGTTCTGGATACGCAAAATATTTCTTGCTGACTGTTTTTGATTGGTTGGTTTCTTTGAAAGAACCAATCGATTCGCAATAAACATTTAGCCTACCTATCTGGATGTATGTACGTTCAATGCAAAATGACGCCGACGTAAGCGACATTTTCTATAAAATTGGAAATTTACCGTTAAACGACAGCTCTAAACGCAATAATTAATATGAATTTTACCATTTGAGTGTCAAGTAAAAAGTAATTTAGTTATTTATATCAGAATGTTTTGCGTCTCTCTTTTGTTTTTAGTTTAAAATAAATTAATGTCCATTTCTCCCAATATTTCTTGATTTAAGCTTATTAGAATAGTAAAAAGACAAGCACTAACATTAATGCATTAAAAAATTTGTTATAAATCGTTTTTGATTGCAGTGGATGCCTCGAGCATCCTCTGTACTGCAGTTTCAGTTCTATTTGGGGCTTCATCAGCAGAAGCGTAGCTCAAGAGTTCCACTCCAAAACGACTTGTCCAAGGATATTCGCAAATACTATGTAATAGTAATGAATAGCTTAAATAGCGACATCCTACGATCGCTTTTTGACCTGACAACGCATTTGCGAATATCCTTGGACAAGTCGTTTTGTTTGCGGTGGAACTCTCGAGCTGCGCTTCTGCTAATGAAGCCCTAAATAAGGCTGAAGGAGCTGTACAGAGGATGCTTGACAGATCCACTGCAATGAAAAACGAATTGCAACAATTTTTTTCAAAATTTTCATTATGCCTTGACAACCAGCATGGTCGGCTTGCATGGGATGACTTATTATGTAACAAACTGGCTTCAGTTCGTCAATCTTAATGCAATGTCAGGTCAAAAAGAAATCGTAGGATGTCACTATTTGAACTGTTCATTAATGCATTAGATAAACAGTTATATCAAATTTTATCAAAAACCAAATGTGTCAAAAATAGTTTTTTTCGATTTGTAAATAATCGAATCAATAGAGCTTACGTCATTTTGCCTTAAACTTCGTGGTCTAGACAAGCTGCGGTCATTCTAACCTCAATCATTGGTATGTGCATTGCCATGGCCAGCGATATTGGAATTGCTGCCTGTAGCATCGCTGCTTGATATGGTTCTCATGCTCAGTAAAAAATTAAAAATAAAAGAAAAGCAAAACATTGAACTATTTATTTTCTCGGCGAAGTTGGGTTTTAAAGTCCATAAATGCCCTTCCTCCTTCATTACGTGGTATAGACAATTTCCAACAACTAAAAATAAAATTAAAAAACTGGTTAATCTCTTCAATTTAATGTACAGTTACGTTTGCTTATCACAAGATTTGTGTGCGACGAGGCTGTTAAGTGTCGAAGTGCGTACTGGATTTGAATTTGATTTTAGTTCAAATTCAAATTCAGTTCTGGCGTAGCACTACCACAACGGCTTCGAAATTAGGATCCTAAAATACAACATTATCCCAATGTCTAAATGAAAATTAATTAACATGAACTTTGAAGATAGTTACCTATTTACCTTTAAATTTGTTACAATTGGGATAATCAAAATTTAAATCAATGTAGTACAGCACATCCTTTTTTTAAGTTAGAGAAGGGCTACCAATTGTTAAACTGTTTAATGAAAATTATAATTATTACTGCATCCAGTAACTTGTCGAAAATATGTTAGAAGGTAATTAACACTACATCTTCTAAAGATACATTCAACATACCCACTGAGTAGTACATTAACAAAATTGTCCTTACAGATCCTCAACGAATTGCCAATGCTCTCAACGAAGCACTTTTAGAGGTACCCAAAACAAGTCTCCCAAAACCCACCCCCAGAATTAATGTACTACAAACAAATATGTTTTCCATAACCCACAACAAGTGTTGAGATTTCAAAAATTATGAAATCAAGTGGGTCGGATAACATTCTCAGTTTTATTCTAAGCAAAGTTAAACAACGCACACCGAGACCATTAATGAGAACTAATCAATTTGTTGTTTGAAGGACATTATCCCGATTTATTAAAACAGTCTAATGTAATTCCAGTTTTGCAAAATAAATTAGTTAAATCAATTAATCGACCTATCGCGTTACAGTTTTCCAATGCAAAAATATTGGAGTCCATTTTCAGTGATCGATTAGACCAAACGGTTGAACTTTTTAGAAAAATAATTTGCTCACTCCATACCAACACAGTTTTCGGAAAGTTGATAAGGCTATAAACATAAATCTTTTCTTAATATTGCATAAGACGTTCAAACTGAAACTTCCGTTTGTTGGACTAATTGTCGAAAAGTTGTTTTTGGGTTATTTTGCATGATTTCATCGGCCACCATCGATTTCCTGTTGGCTTAATTTAAGAGGGCGACCAGAATTTTTTCTTTCTTAAGACACCTCCAGTTTTACGAAATAGCATCACACATCGTTCCAGCGTAGCATTAAAATGGTTGTAGTCAATAATCAACTCCGGAAATTCAGATATGAACTCTTCTAATCAATTTGGTCTGGAGTATACTCAATTGCCGTCGATTTTACTTCCATTTAATAATAATAATAATATTTCTTTGTTTTCCAATATTCACAACAAATTGTTTAAAAAGACAAACTAAGATGTAAGATATAAATTAGAAGAATTGGAAAATCAAAAGACTGAGTTCAGATTGACGGTAGCCAGCTACTGCCGTGTGCTCTTCCACTCAAAATTTGGAAAATACGCTCCAATATAAACATTATACGTTCACTGGTAAACATTTCTTGGCAGTTTAGTTCCCAAAAGAACTGTTTTTTAATGGAACTAAAGCAGCAACACAAATAACGGAATAGAATACCTCGAAAATGTAAAGAAAATCTTTGACAGTAAACACCGTTGACAGTTCACAGTTATTCAATATACTTTGATTCTCAACTTGTTCAAGAAAAATTTCATTCATTTTGTAACCAAAAATAATAACATCAATAACACACAATTAGTCACGTGGACTGCGTTTACATGAACATTTAAGACTAGGGTTACCACTTGCTTTGCTGGCAAAGGATAACATTTAGTGGTGAAAAGGAGGACATTGCAAGAAACAAGAATTTGTTTTTGAATTTAATAAAATTCGATCTTACTAATGTTTCAATAATTTCTTAAATCTACGACATTGGTATACAGGATACAGAGCAAATAATTATTGAAATTTGCATTGATTCGTAACATATTGTAACGCTTTTAGGGTTCTTTTTATTTTGTTTTAAAATAATACTCGATGAAACTAGGACTAATTTACTAACGACTTTAACGGATAAAACAGCGACATCCTAGGATTGCTTTTTGACCTGACATTGGAATCAAAAATGATTTGCAACAAAATTTTTAACGACTTTAACATGAACACTATTTTATTTAATACACAACTAATTAATTTATCTTAACAAAAGCCGAGCGATTAACTACTTATAAATTCGAACTGTCGATGACTAACTCTATCCTCCGCATGCGTCTTTTTATAGCCGGGCTGTTTTTCTCGGAGCTTCCAGTCTGGAGAATTCCGTTTGAATGTCGTGTCGTCCGAAAGTTCGAGAGCATCTTGCCGTCGGTGGAGTTACCCAGAAAATTCCGTCTTGGAAATAGACAGACTGGTGCGGAAGCTTGGGGATTATGACGCTCAGGCGCCTGCGCCTGCAGCCACCGCAAATTAATATTGATGAATCTTTATAATATGAATTTTGCACTAGACGCAACGTCTATCAGCGAGTATTTTCAAATACTTTGCATGTATTTTGTTACTGTTTCGCCTGTTCGCCCTATTGCAACATAGTTGAAGGAACGGAAAAACAGATATAAATCTTTTGCTCAAGAAAAGCTGGACGGTATAAAAAGCCGACTGGACTTAAAAATTTGAGTACAAAAATAGGACATGTCCTCCTTTTGCCAGACGGATAGTACCCTATTCAAGGCTGGTGTTATGGAAACCGGTGTTGGTGACATTCAGAGTTGGCAATGCAATCAGCTGTTTTAAACAGATCTAAATAGCGTACATCGAGTAACACGTGTAATGATTATGAAACAAGAATATCTTGTATTATACATGCACCAAACAATCGACTGACTTTATGTTGTACGGGTCCCGTGAACAATGGTATTAAATTTTACAATAAGCTCCCACAAAAAAAGAAGATCCACCGAAAGTATAAGCATTTTCAAAAAGCAAGTCTAATTGTTTAATCACAATTTAAGAAGGAAGTACTTGTAGTTGTTGAAATTAGATTTAAATAAATTTGTGTTTAATTAGGAAAACTGTAATAATAAAATTCCTAACACTTTCAGCAATTGTCTGTTTCATACTCATTTTCTCATGCCCTTTTGATATATCACACTTTACTGATACATTTTTTTCTGCTCGAAGTTTTAATGCTTCACTTTGCTAAATTGTATTTTTTCTCTTTTTTCAGGTAAGGCAACCTGTAAAGTTAGATAGTAGGCCATGTATATTCCGATAAAGCAGGACTCGCACAAAAGGTTAGTCATGAATTTTTAAATAGTCATTCCGCTTTGTATTGCGTTTTTTACTGACAGTTCTGTACGAAAAACTGAAATAGAACTCTCCCGCCTAATTTATTATTTACATTTCCAAACGGTTTCCGTATGCAATTTTCACAACCATAAACATTTTTAATAAATCTCCTCTCTTGCAGCAAATGTAAATTTCTTTCGCCCGTAATAATTGATGCTCGAGTTGTTAAATAATTCAACGCAGTAAAAACATAAAGAAAACCCAACTATAATTTGTACCACGCAAATTAAATAAAAGTGACGTAAGTTTGAAATTTTATGAAGTTCCTCCTGCACTGATGTCAAGGTTATTTACATAAAAGTTTTAATTGCATTTATTTGTAAATTCTAACTGATATCCACTTCAGACTTGACAACATTTTCCAAAGTAAATTTCGTTAGTTTTCATTTCAAAAATTACAAAACTTAATAAATTACTGAATTAAATTATGTTTTCATTTATTATATTTTTTTCTCGCCTATCTCTTAAATTAAAATGAGTCATATTGGAAATTATGGTAAAATTTCTTACAAAAGAAAAGAAACAGGCTACCTACCACAGTGCAAGTTTATCGATTGATTCTATATTTGTCTCCCAGTTGTCATCAACAAATTTTATATAAGAATGAACACTGTTATACGGACCTTAATTTATAATTTATTCAGTTTAGTGGATATTAGCATTACTGCTATTATTTTGCACATAGGTGTATTCGGTTTGATTTTGAAATTACCTCGATTGTTCTTAGTTCTATGTAAACTTCATAGTCGCTGATAACTGCCTGAAAGCGCTGAATTTTATGTGCAGCACAAATCCGATGAAACTTTCGGTATCTGAGAAACGGTCACACTTACGAACAGATTTATGTGGAAAACCGAATAGTACAGGTTATCTGTCTGTAATTTTCTGCAAGAATAAAATGCTTAACGAGTGGAATAAATGTATAATGGGACTGTTATTTTCTGCTGGATTTCCTTTTTAGTCGCAATTTGTGCTCAAAATTATTTAATTTTTTTAGAGGTAAAAATAGAGTTATACAAAATATATCAAGGACATTGTAATACTAAAAATATACAGATTGATGTCTTTGATTTAGCCGGTAAGAAGCACACGCATAGCACATATAGGACAGCGATGAAGGTAGAAAATAAAAGTCTTAAATCGTTATACTGGGTGTCTCATAACGTACGGAGGAGATTGAAAGGGCAGCTGTAGAACATCAAAATAAAGCTTTTTTCGTAATTCGCTTTTCACTAAACCCCAATAATAAGAAAGTTACAGCAGTTAAACTTTCTAAATTTCTTCTTTAATTTACACCTGTAGCTTCTTAATTAATAAAAATTATTTCACAAAATGCAACTTTATTGTTAAATAAACTCTAGATTTATCAAAGCCACTATTCATAAAATGACTTTGTTTATCTACTTCTTAGTTTTTTTTTTAATTAGTAGGCGATGCACAACGACATGAAAATTTGTTTTGGGCATTAAAAGAAAGAATGAAATAGCCGTAACTTTAACGTGACTACATTTTTTTAAAAATAGTTGTTTATTGTAAAGCAGTGTTCAGTTAACTCATAAATACCTCAAATTAAAAATTAAAGCGTAAAATATTACTACAGGGAGCAACTTTTGCTTGTTAATTAATTTCACTTTAAGTTCTTGTAACTTTTTAGTTATTGATTTTTCCCCAAAAATTTATTAAGAAAAAAGCTTTAATTTGATCTCCTCCAGCTACCCTTTTAGTCTCCTCCGTAGGTTATGAGAAACCGTATAATATTCATATCATATATGAACTACGACCTAGTGGATAATTAAGGAGCATTAAAGCGTGTTGAAGAATATGTCCAGATTATTAAAAAAAGGAAAACGATGATTCAGAAAATTTTTATTTTCTTATAACAAACATGTTTCGTTCTCAGATGTAACCATAATCTGGGAAGACTATTGCTAATAAAACAGACAAAATAGAATTAGCACCTTGTCAAACATGTGAAAAATTTATTTTTCCAAACCTTAAGATTATTTTAGAAAAATTTTGTGCAAATCGTTTTTGATTGCAGTGAGAACCTCGAGCAGCCTCTGGACAGCTGTTTCAGCCCTGAAGAAGCCCCAAGCAGGGCTGAAACAGCTGTCCAGAGGCTGCTCGAGGTTCTCACTGCAATCAAAAACGATTTGCACAAAATTTTTCTAAAATTTTCATTATCCTTGACAGCAAGCATGGCCGCCTTGCATGTGGAACTTATTAGGAGCAAATCCCGCTTCAATTTGTCTACCCTACTGCAATGTCAGGTCAAAAAGCGATAGTAAGATGTCGCTATTTTATCTGTTCTTAAGATTATTGAACATATAAAATAGCGACATCTTACTATCGCTTTTTGACCTAACATTGCAGTAGGATAGACAAATTGAAGCGGGATTTGCTCCTAATGAGTCCCCCATGCAAGGCGGCCATGCTTGCTGTCAAAGCATAATGAAAGATTTTAGAAAAATTTTGTGCAAATCGTTTTTGATTACAGTGAGAACCTCGAGCAACCTCTGGACAGCTGTTGCAGCTTGGGGCTTCTTCAGCAGAAACGTAGCTCGATATTCCCACTGCAGACCAAAAACGACTTACCCAATTTATTCGCAAATGCGATGTAAGAATGATGAACATATAAAATAGCGACATCTTACTATCGCTTTTTGACCTAACATTGCAGTAGGATAGACAAATTGAAGCGGGATTTGCTCCTAATGAGTCACTGTAATCAAAAACGATTTGCACAAAATTTTTCTAAAAAAAAAAAATTTTTCTTAAGATTATTATTTAATTGTTAAAATAATTGCATAAGAGTAGAGCAGAAACATTTTAAGAACTTCTTAAGCAACTTAGTTATCTTAAGTTACTGTTCTGAATGCTTGGAAGATGAAAGCATGTTTTACAAGAAATTGGAATATGTTACTTCTGTAAATATTTGGAAAAATTTATAACCACAATGGATAAAGCTCTCGATTTTCTGAGAGAGCAAAGTTGCCTTAAATAGGTAATCTAGACTCTACTGCAATACAGTAGGACCCCTTTAATCCGAACTAATAATTACACTGGTTGATTAGGATTTTCGAAATGTTCAGATTATATAACAAAGGACAGAAAATATCCATCGAGGACTGGCACTTTTGAAAACTTAATGGACGTGGTAGAGGAAGTCTCTTTTTCTTGATTCACCTATGTATAACTAGTGCAGAGGGGTTAAGGGTAATATGAGCCAATTCGTGGTCATTTTTACGTTGTTATTGCAACTGATCAAAATTTAGAAGAAACTTCTCATGAAAAAGTCTTTCCTGTCATCTCAGTTCCGTAATGGTACTGAAAATTCGACGATTGCGTTTTCATGCGTTTTCTAAAGTAATTATTCCCTGACTGATACATTTTGCCATCTCTTAAACTTCATATTTGTAAGAGAAAGTGAAAGAATAGTCAAAATGTTTCCTTCCTCCATGCTTAACATGGATTTATTCTTATTATTACGTTGAAACCTCATTAGTCTTTATATGCGAATATTTTATCTCTCGAGGATTAGACTTGGAAAAAATTTGGTCATGTCGTCTTGATTTTGTCATGTATCACTTCTTTGTGGAAGAGAAAAAGGTGTGGTCGTTTTTACGTTGTTACGTTTATTCAAGCAAAATAGGTAATCTTTTCTTATCTATTATCTTACGAATTTCAGTATTCCCACAATGATAAGAATTAACAGTAAGAACCCACTTCATTCTTTCGTTTATCGATTAATGAACGTATTAACTGCTGCTTCTGTTCGTGTAGTTATTTTAAAATTTTTCTTCATATTTTTAACAAATTACGTCAAACATACTGCATATCCCCTCTTTAATACCCAATTTTCCAAATCTCCGAAGCAGGAAAAGCAGCTTTAAGAGAGTAATTCTTAGAAAACATGAAACTAAGGCATTTCCTCATTTATGTGGTGGGAATCACTTCGCTGTTCGACTTAAGGAAATGTTGTTCGGATTATGGGTTCGAGTTTCCGCTGTTCGGATTACTGGAGATTCGGATTGGGGCATGTTCGAATTAAAGAGATTATACTGTACTATATGAAACGAATTGTACTTTCTTTTACTTTATTTTTGTTCAAAAGTATGCCTTTTTTTATTTCTTTCCATCGAAGCTTGGAATCAAAAACCGTCAAAATAAAATGAATGCACCCATATAAATTTAGACTTTAACAATTCTTTAAATCGAGGCTTTCAAATTGTAGATTAATTAAAGGTGTAGGTAACATCTGCGCTGTAATTAACACAGTGTAATTTTCTATCACCCCTTTTATTTCATCTAAAATTTAATGAATAAACTTCTTAAATTGCAAGTTTACACAAAATGAAGGAATACATCTAGTCATCCAGTAAATTAATAGGCAATACAAATTGCAGATTTAATACATAAAAGAACGCAGTTTTAAGGAAAGTGTATGTAACAACATACACCGTGTTGATTCGTTTTTCAGACATAACAAAATAGCATGTAAAAACAATGTGAAATTATTTGCTTTCTCATAAATTTTAAAGCAAATATATTAAACAAGTGACCTACGACTGACAAATATTTAGGGAAAATTAGAAATTTAATTTCTCTTACCGTTTTGAAATTATATGAAATATGAAAATGACTCTTAACGTTTATCTCAATAGTTTTGGTACAAAATATTTAACCATACATTTTTGTAATAAGTAACTTTCTTTAAACTTTTATTATTTACAAAAATTAGCGGCTCAATAACTAACAAAATTATTAACTTAAACTAAATTAAGGTGCCCATGCCCTTCAACTAGGCGCAATCTTCTGTGAACATCTCTTATCAGGTTCTTGTCGACTTGAGCACATATTTTGGGTGTCTTTCTAAAAATTCTACGCATAGTTGTTCCTCATTTTCGGCTCACCACCCTCCCATCATACACTTGACGAGATAAAAGTGCCCGAAAATCTGCAATTACACGGGCCTGAGGTTTTGGTACAAAAGGTATGTTATTTCGGTGAAGTCAATTTTGAGTTGCTCTTGCATAATAGCAAGAAGCTATGTCGTTACAAAACATTATATCTTCTCGAACGTGATATTGGAGTACAAAATCATCTAATTAGTGAGGCAGTTATCAACATAACTTTGAGAATCCACAGCTCCCCCTTTACTAGTATTACGGAAACCCCTACTAAGTCTTTTGCTCTGCTTATCAATCTTTCTGCTCTTTCTCTCGTAAAAATTCTTGGTTTTCCACTTTTTGAGAGATTATGAAATACAGATTTCGTGACGTGAACTATTTCAGGCTTAGGAATCCGTCCAACCAAATTATAAATGCTTTTTCTTATTTTCTTATTAAAAAACGACTTGTCAAACTAATAACAAGAGAATAAACAATTTTCTGTTTTTAAAGTCAGTTGAATATTTGATCATTACAATCTATTTTTAGACCCTCAAATTTTGTGCAAAAACTATTGGGACACACGTTATTATTTAGATCCTATAATTCTAGAAAATCCGTGCAGCAGTGGTGTGGCTATAAGCGTACATAAGCATACATGTTTCCCTATAACTGTCTTAATCGATCTTATACAGTACAGTCTCGTTGCAGTGAACATGGTATGTTGAACTACCCACTACAGTGAACACAAAAATATTTGCATGAACCTCTACATAGTGAACAAATTATGCCTCGCTAGAATGAACTGCACAAACCGTACAGAAAATGAGCAAAATGAAGGCCTAATTGAAAGTGGAAATGAAGACAATGATGTTGCTGAAAATCCAATTCTGAATTAATTAAGTTAATTTACACTGGAGAGGCATTTAAATCTTTAAGTAATAATATTCAGTAGGCTGAAGAAAACTCGAATGCAGTAGAATTTTCTAGTATAGTTGTTCTTCAAGACTTAAGAGCTAAGTTGCTTCAAGAAATGCACAATGAGCCAACAAAGCAAAAAAAAAATAACTGATTTTTTTAGAGCCTAATGACATAGACGAAAATTACGTGATCAGATAATACATTTCTGAATCATATAAAATTGCACATAGAGGTTTTAACAATACGTTGCTATAGTTATTACTCAATTCTCAATGCTGAATCATTTAAAAACTGCAGATAGGAAGTATTAAGGAAGGGTATAATTGATCTATCCGGAAATTTGGCGGCAAATAACGCAAAGACCTCTGCCAACGAACTTCATCTAAAAATAATGTGTACCTACATTTTTACTTTTTCGGCGGTTGTATGCATTTTACAATAAACCAAGAGAACAATTTAATTCATTCTGATAATTCAAAATCAGTAGTGTCATTACTAATAACGCACGGTAACCATGGCGAAGAAAATAAATTTGGAAATAATAATGTAATAAAGCTTTCATTGAAGATTACTATGTGCAGTCTTATAAGATTCTCAGTGTATGTATTTTTTTTAATTTATTTTTTTATTAATTTTATTTTATTATACAGTGTCTAAAATAACATTCCCAGCATGGGGATCTCTGTTGTTATAAGAGATACAGATTCAGTTAAATGAGATGAATTTTAGAGAATCAATAGGGGAACTAAAATAACCCGTAAAATTTCAAAAATTTCTCATATTTTCGGAAGTATACCAAAAAAATTAAAATTTGACAAATTTAATTTTTTGTCATAATTTTTTTATTTGAACAGAGAGAGAGAAAAATTTTAGAGATTATTTAAACCACCTTAGAATTGGAATTGGAATTTAATGGTGCTTTAGAATTTTTCCAGCTTAAGTAATACGTCACATCAAAAGTCACAAATTTAACAATATTTTTAAATCGTATAGAACAAATAATGACTGTGAATGTTAAAGTGGGGAAAGGAGAGAAAGAAATGCAAATGTTAACAGAAATATTAATTAATTAATATAATTATTAATTAACTAATATATTAATGAAAAGTTTAAGAAAATTACGTTTACTCTCCAAGAAACTCTACATCACTATAAATAACGATAAAATATAATAAGCATAAAAATGTTGATTCGAATAAGAAGTAATGATTATTATGTTTGACAGTGAAAGCGTTTATTGTAAAGTTGAGTATAAAACTACGTAGTAAAGTATTTCTGAAAGAAAAAATCTCATGTTCCAATAATGATTAAATATGAAATATTTCTAGATTTTTTTATTCACGGTTGTTATTTATTGAAAGTATTTAAGTATTTGACTGTTTTTTCTCGAAATGTGTAAATGTTCCATTTAACGCACAGGAGTTCGCAGTCTCGACGAACCGATAGATCCTTCCCTCCAATTTGATTGAGTGAAATTCAGCGAAGGTACCGTCGTTGTTGGCATTTCAGGAATCTCGTGGGTCCTGCGCACTTACATTTTCCGGGCGCCTCGGGATGTCTTGATCCGGGGCTCTCTTCTGTTTATACTAAACTCGTATCAGTTTCAGGCACTCTTCCATTACGATGCTGTTTCGACTGTTGTTCTTTGCGATGTAGTCTGTTTTCACTTTAAACATTCAATTTATTCGCGTCAGCTTTTTCTTTACAACTATCGATGTTGAATAAATATGAAATTCGTTGCAAACTCGCACTCTACAGTGTATCGCTGAAGATATAAAGTTATGTCATTATTTAATGTAGAAACAGATGTTCATTTTTTTACTTTTTAATGTTAAATGAACTTAAATAACAAGTTTCAATAACAATTCAATTATTTCCAGGGATTTTATAGGATAACTAAATTTAAAATAAGGTAAAAAGACCAAGCAAACACCAATTTTAAATTTAAACAATTGATTGTTAATCATTGTTAAAAAAAATTAATCGTTTTCTGTTCTATGATCATGTGGCTATTAAATTTTATACTTTTCAAGTAATTTAAAATCAGCCTCATATCCTCATCCGTTTAATTGTTTTCAAATTGAGTCAGTTCTAAAACTCGCATTGTTAAAATGTTTGTTGTAAATAGTCCCCTCAATCTTCTTACTTTCGGCCGGTTTAGCCTTTTGCCTTAGGAAATGCTTAAGTGTCTTGGTCCCATTTTGTTCTAGTACATATTCAACTTAACCAAGATAATTCTGTAAAGTTTACATTTGTTTGCTTTGCAAGTTTCTGAGGTTCCACACTCTCTGTTAACAAAACTTAACATGAACATTTGTTTAATGTTACCAGCGACCAGAGCGCTTGAATATGTCAGATCGGGTATTACTCAGCTCCACTACAGAGTCGTTGTACTGTCACCGCCAAGAAAAGTGAACACTTTTCTTGACGTAAATTTAATTTTTGCTGGGTTGCTGTCCATAACGAACTCTCACGTACGAAGTTTTAAAAATGCTATTTAATTCTTTGGAACAATATTTGTCAAACAGTTCAAGAAGAAGGCACCTACTGAAGATGGCAGCAGAGCTGCCGAAATACGTATCTAGTTTTTTTAAACAAACTTTTTGTGGTTAGGAGGTTAAATCTAATTTCTTTGAAACTTCTTCGTCGGAAAAGTCCGAATCTTTATCGGTGTCGGCGCCAGAAGGTTCTGCCGGAGGACATATGGCTATACCACATATATTACAGACTTCGCTGCCATCTAATTGAATTATATCCAATAATTTATGAAGTTATAAGCCCTTACCGCCCCTTCCTCGATTATATCTGTGAAAATAAAAATAAAATAATAAACGTAATATGATTGTGTTTGTTCCCAGTGGCAACTTTAGTTACTCAGATGCTAAAAGCAAATGTGAAGCATGTGATAAACAAATATCAAAGCATAAACATAAATACTTACAATGACGGATCTGCTGCCATTTCTTAACACTATTCCGCTTGCCTCTATTACGCAAAAATTGCCATAGAAAATAAATCACTTTAAATAATGACCTGAATACACATGGAATTGTAAACAAAATATACATTAACGTATGGCGACCATTTAGAAGTATAAAAACATTCGCGCCTGCGCAGTGGTTACTTATAAACAGTATGGCAATTAAAGTTGCCAAAGGGCTTTAATGGGTTCTTAATAAAAAGAAGTTTATTTTCCAATTTAAACAAAAAAATGCCAGTTCTTTTCCCTTATGTCGTCGTGCTAGCTGGCGCAAGAAAGTCGGTTCCTTCACAGTCCTTTATACTAAGAACTAAGAGTACAGACATGATGTGTCAGTTTTTGGAAGATTCATGGCGCAAAAATAGTTGACCAGTCATGTGAATTTGGATTTGGTTTCCTTGACTTGACGCCACGAATTTTCTAAAATGACAGAACATGCCAGGTACTCTCAGTATAAAATACTCTAGATTCTTTAAAAAATGGAACGTTCTCGTTTTCCTTATACCGTCATTTATCAGACCTTTAAGAAACAAATGTTTTTTTTTTGATGGAGGGAGCTGAGATAGTGCTATTTTGTAAATGAAATATTTTCTAGGAAACGATTTATTTTTATACGCTCATCTTATATTAATTGTGTTTTTTGTTAAATATAAGAAGAGTATTTGTCTTGAATGTAATGAAGAGATTCTTAATAGGAAGTTGCATTTTAATAGATATGGTTTAACTGCAGGTTCGAAACTTTAAAGTTCAGTGAGATGATAAAGCAAGTTTTATTCTGTCTTCTTGGTTTGTTCGATTCGACTTTAGGGAAACTTTCGAGTTCCGGATATGACAAGGATTTCCGGCTGCTCAGTGCAACACGCTGATATTCCGTTTTTCGCATTTGCATACTCGTTGAAGATGCAGACAATATTGAAATATTTGATTCCTTAATAAAAAAAAACCGGCATTGAAAATGTTGTTGTTTTCCTTTCGTTTCCTTCTCGTTTAAATTGGAAATGCGAGCCGGAATTTTTCAATGGATTTCTCCCTTCGGCGATACGAAATGCAGAAATAAGTTTATCGATCTGCAAATGTGGAATGCGCGGTTTATTCCTACGGTGCAGGCAATTAAATTGCGCGCTCATGTTTGTAAATATTGCTACGTGCTTTTCTGTTATATTTGTGTTGCAATAATGAATAATTGTGTTGTTTATTTTTGTATTTGTGCCGCCTATGTAAAAAAATCGTATTTTTATTGAAGATACAAAAATTTAAATTAAGGTGTTTAGACATTATTATTCCAACATACGTAATAAACAACATAATAACACAAAGTAAGTGCATATTCGAGAGGCACTATTATTATCGTTGTAGAAAACGCCAGTTGACAGAATAATTATTACTAGAGTTTATCTTGTACTTTTCTTTTATACTAGTTTGTATAAATTTTTATTTAAGTGTTACGGTTCTCTACACCTGCTATTTGACTTCACCTGCTTTTCTTTATTTGTTGTTTTTCGCGTCACTTTATTCTTGCTTCTGCTTTCTTATTGCAAATTTTCCTTCTCCAATTACGTATATGTCGTATCCTCGAGCGTAATGCGTCATTTCGCGAAAAACCTAGTCATTGGTCGTATTGACGGCAAAGGCTGAAATCAAATGGTTATTCCTTTATTTCGCTGAAATATTACTCCTTTTCGGGCCTGTTTAGTTTTCGTCAAACAATGTAAAAGGTGAAGCGATTACTCGTTACGGTGTTTGACAGACGCTTGTTTAGTCATTTATTGAAAAGTCTTCAAATATTTGATAATGATAGGTCATCAAAACAACTTAACGTAATACAAAATTTTTAAAAATTTAAAAATAATGTAATAGAAAATATCTGGAAGAGAGTTACTTAAACGTTTAAAGGTGGTAAAAAAAATTGTTGCAAATCGTTTTTGATTGCAGTGAAAACCTAGAGCAGCCTCTGTACAGCTGCTTCAGCCCTGCTTAGGGCTTCGTCAGCAGAGACGTAGCTCGATATTCCCACTGCAAACAAAAACGACTTGTCGAATTTATTCGCAATTGCGATGTAAGAGTGATGAACAGATAAAACAGCGCTGTTTTATCTGTAATACAAAATGGTAACTTTAACTGGTGCATATATATTGTACACATACGTGCTATTACATACATGTAAGGTATCTAATTTACTTTTCTTTTTATTTATTGAAACAAGTGTCACTAGAATGTCACCTTGAATTCCATTTTTGTAATCTATAATTACACATTAACTTCGGGTTGTTGCTTGAACCACGATCAATTTTTCCAACTGACAAAAGCGCACATTTCCCAATTTTTAATGGTGGCAATTTTTTAGCAGTATTTGACAGCATTTTTTCGGCTGCTCATTTATGTTACTCAGAATGGATGTTTGAAGGAACACACTAGACATGATGATGCATTGTTTTGATTTGTACAATCAAGGCAAATAACTTGTTGAACGATTGCTTGGGACTCGCTTACATTTTCTTGTGGTTTAGCAAAGACAAAGTAAAGTTAATGAGATTAGCTTCAAGTACTTCTATTATTACATTTGATTTTTCCAACAGATTAAGTGTTTCCTCTCTCTTATTTTTTACTTTAATATCGGCTTGTGTTTCTTTACCAAATGATGTTTCCCGCTGTTCATTTCCTGCTAAATGACAATTTTTCTCATCTGTCTAACTATTCAAAACCTCAATATTTTTATCGGTTTCTTCACGTTCGCTTTTAGGTAATTCTAACAAAACCTTATCAAGTTCTTCTTCCATTCTTAAGATTTTAATAATCTCGCTTGGTAAATTTGTAGAGGATAGTTCGACCTTGGGTTTGTTTATACCAAACAAAACTCTATAAACACTGCGACCAATAGTTGTGACTGTGCATCCCGTGGCCGTCCATGAACAATTTTTAGATCTGGCTATAGTTTTATTAATTCAATAATTACACCATTTACAAATTCACGGCCATTATGGCTCAATAATATGGCTGGTGCTCCAAATACAACAAAAATCTTGAGGAATTTAATGCCACTTCAATAGATTGTTTTGTTTGCCAGATAAATTTTGTTAATTGGTATTGATCATTTGTAGTCTTCATCCTGACATGACTGATAGTCAATCAAATCTACTTGACTCCTAGAACAAAATTCTTTTGAAACAATAGGCTTGCTTACAACATTTGCATGTTTATTAGATTTCTTCTTGTTGCAAACATCGCAAGACTGCAAATATATTTCAATAACAGGTCGTAAAATTTGATATTTGGATTTGAAACTAAAGATCATTTTATCTCTAGAACCGTGTCCTCCTGCAATATGCATGGAATACAATGTTTCAAGCAAGTCTTCGTACGGCGTAACATAAATTATGTTATCATTATCTTCCAACCTTTTTTATCTGTGTATGCCCTACTTCCATCGTAACATACAGACACAATAAATGATAGATGGTTTAGCAATTTGATAGTCGTAGTGAAAACTTACCTATCGAAGTTCGTAGGCGCACTATTCATTTTTGCCCAATTTTCAACAATGTTTTTCTCAGGTAAAATTCGAATTGCACCCGGAAAGTTTAGCATTACATTTCACACATGAGGACCACTTATGGCCTCAAATTTCTGCAAGTTTTCAAACCGACCGTATAATCATGACAACTGTGTTTCATGAGACCTGAAAGTGAGTTAACTTAATTAATGTAAGAAAGGATTTTAAATTAATTAAGTTAACTCACTTTCACGTCTTATAGTTGTCATTACTATACATACAGTCTGTTTGTAAAGTAACTACAGAACATTCTCTTTAAAATTATGCTTGTATTTAAGCAATTTACTATTTCTTGCTATTCTGAGATTGAAGAGCAATTTGAAGAACGTAATCACTTATTTTTCGCAGTTTAGAGATATCAGTAGAAATGTTTTTATTCGTTGCATATCGTGTCGCAAAACTGTCTGTTAGTTAAGTGAACAAATGAAAGAGAGAGTAATAGAAACCACATGAGTATACGAGATAGCTATATAAATCTACGTTGCCGGGTGATTGCACTTACACTTGATTTGCTCGCTTATGGTAAGTTCCCAACGAAGCTATAAATGATAGATGATAGCGGAGAATAGCGCTGATACAAAACAACAAACACGTATTCAAATGGTTGGGTTCGTATCCGAGCTTAGAATATAAGCGTTCATATAAGCGATTGTAACAATTAGAATTAAAGGAGCTACTGTTCTGCGAGCAGACAAGACGCTTATACGTACACATTCATCTATCATCACAGCTTCATTGTGAACTTACCCTTAGTTCATAACGAAGCTATGATTATAGATGACAATGGTTTTTTTTTGCTCTCAGAAGAATAGCCCATAATCACTGCTACAATCGCTTGTATGAGCGCTTGTAGTTGCAGCTGGGTTTATGAACACAAACATGTGAATCCGTGTTTCTTTTTATTAGAGCTATTCGAAATCTCCCCTATAATGTATAATCACAGCTTCGTCTTGAACTTACTCTTACCTCATATAAGCGATTGTAGCAATGAGAATTAAATGGGCTGTTCTTCTGCAAGGAGAACAAATCCATCTGTCAACTGTCATCACAGCTTCGTTATGAACTTACTCTTTGGAAAGCTATCAACGATGATATTACAAGGTTGCATTCCCTTGTAATATACCTGCTTCACTTCCGCATAAATTCCAATCAGCCTGTTCTTCATATACCCACAATAAACGTATAGATAGTGCTGGAAAACCCTATAATTTTGGTAATTTATATTGGAAGATTAAATAAACGTATTACTTTGCACTTGCAAAATCCATCAAAAAACAAGTTTTAATGCTCGGGAATGTATGTTACGTAATTTAATTTGAGAGGAAACCAACCAAATTGTACTATTAATAATTGCAAGCGCTGATTTTGACATGAAGTGATCGAGAGGATTTAGCTCACGGTTCGAAACGCAATTTTTAAGCTCTATTTTAATTAATTGGTATTTATTGCGGACGGCGATCAATATCGAATCTGTTATACACCGTTGACGTTGAGAACATTATGTTATAGACATACTGTATAAACGTATTTATTAATTTACTGGAGGTAATAGTAATAATAATTTCAATAACGTCGGTTAGGTAATCAATACGTTACGTCGAGGTTATGGTTTTGTGGTTTTGACAAAATAAAGTTGTTATGCGCCGGTACTTTGATGTGAAAATTAATGAAGGTATAAATTTAAGCTAAAAACTCTATTCTAATTCGCTTGCATAATTAATTTACTTACCTGTATTATTAGTCATATTTTTTCTCGTTTGAAATCAAAGTAAGTACTTCAAAAATTCATTTGAGTTTACAAGGCAATCGTACCTCTTGGCAAATAACAAACGTAATAGACATTAATAATTGAAGTACATTCTATTTCGTGGTGGTAATTGGTTTCGTGATCAAAATATTTTGTGAAGTCTGAAACAACCATGAAACTTTACTCTACCTAACGACTGTATAATTTGTTTGCCGATAAGTTCGATCTGTGACCGTTTTAGGAAACAATAAATTCGAGGTTTTCTTTAAAGCGGAATATTCGTATTTTAGCCTCACCGGTGAAACTGTAATTAACGCATTCCATGAAGCACATTCAAAGAGATTCTGTTATTTGAATATTGCGTTGCCGATATTGTGCGTTTGAGGTTCCAATGCACGGAAGTCTTAATTGATTGCCCTTTAAGAGGCGTAATCGAAATTTAGGTGTAAGTAGAATACATTGATATACCACAAAGCTTGATAATAATAAATCTTATATCCTATAAATTGCAAATCCAAATGTAACTAAATGAAGTATGTAAATATATTGTATTGGTATACTAAAGGCTCGTCGTCGGACCGTTTCAGTAGTTTACGTTATAAGGCATAGCGTCTTCCAAATACTTAAGTTCGATGCTATTTTCTGTGCAAATGTTGGAAGATTGTCATTTAAAAGTTCTCAACATGGCAATAAATTTTAATTAGTAATTCCTAAACCACTTTTTCCTCTCCAAATAATTAGTAATATCATATTTTAATAATTACTTTAAAAAATATTTCTCTTGAACCGCAATTGATTTATCTGGAGAACAGAGTTTAAAAATTCACATTCTTTATTATGGTGGGTTTATACAGTAACTAAACTAACAACTAACGCGTAAAAATTAATCTTTTAGGACCGTTTTCTCAGTCATAGTTTAACTTTAATCTTCTGTTTATTCCCGTTAATTGATAGTGTAAGTTACTCTATAAACCCAACATAAAGGTCGTAGCACGCCACAGCGCGGTGAAGGGAGAGGCGGCGCGGCGCCGTGAAGCTACCCGCGCACATTGCAAGCGAAATTTCGCCGGGGCTATAAAAGAGGCCGTAAATAAATACAATTTAACATCATAAAGATTACGAATTTTTGAAACGTTTTACTGCCACGCCCAGCTCGTATTACGACAATTTCAGTTGCGTTAATAATTTTTGTAAATTCACTGTGATCTGAATGATAAAAAAATGTTACATAACATAAACATTTACTTTTAGAAAAGTTTTGTGCAAATCGTTTTTGATTGCAGTGAGAACCTCTAGCAGCCTCTGGACAGCTGTTTCAGCCCTGCTTGGGGCTTCTTCAGCAGAAACGTAGCTCGACATTCCCACTGCAGACCAAAAACGACTTGCCCAATTTATTCGCAAATGCGATGTAAGAATGATGAACATATAAAATAGCGACATCTTACTATCGCTTTTTGACCTAACATTGCAGTAGGATAGACAAATTGAAGCGGGATTTGCTCCTAATGAGTCCCCCATGCAAGGCGGCCATGCTTGCTGTCAAAGCATAATGAAAGATTTTAGAAAAATTTTGTGCAAATCGTTTTTGATTGCAGTGAGAACCTCTAGCAGCCTCTGGACAGCTGTTTCAGCCCTGCTTGGGGCTTCTTCAGCAGAAACGTAGCTCGACATTCCCACTGCAGACCAAAAACGACTTGCCCAATTTATTCGCAAATGCGATGTAAGAATGATGAACATATAAAATCGCGACATCTTACTATCGCTTTTTGACCTAACATTGCAGTAGGATAGACAAATTGAAGCGGGATTTGCTCCTAATGAGTCCCCCATGCAAGGCGGCCATGCTTGCTGTCAAAGCATAATGAAAGATTTTAGAAAAATTTTGTGCAAATCGTTTTTGATTGCAGTGAGAACCTCTAGCAGCCTCTGGACAGCTGTTTCAGCCCTGCTTGGGGCTTCTTCAGCAGAAACGTAGCTCGACATTCCCACTGCAGACCAAAAACGACTTGCCCAATTTATTCGCAAATGCGATGTAAGAATGATGAACATATAAAATAGCGACATCTTACTATCGCTTTTTGACCTAACATTGCAGTAGGATAGACAATTTGTCTATCCTACTGCAATGTTAGGTCAAAAATTGTCTATCCTACTGCAATGTTAGGTCAAAAAGCGATAGTAAGATGTCGCTATTTTATATGTTCATAAACATTTACATTTTGATGTAAAATAAAATTCATTGACTAATAATTTAACTACTCTTTGACTGCATGCGACGCACATAATTAGTGCAGCCCGTACTTGCTTTGTGCGTAAAGGTAGAACTTTATTTGGTATTTTCGTGTCGGACAAAATTTGTGATATGATTTGCGTCTCACGAGCTTCTCACTAGGAATATTGAATTTTTGTTTATGATGCCAATTAAGACGCGTATGCCCCGTTGTAACTGCGTACTACGCAATAAATAACTTTAGGCACTAAAAAGCAATTTTGTGTGTTCCATACTCGTTAGATTTAGAACGTCTTCGGAAATCAAGGAAACAAGAACGCTGTTTATTTGAATTGAAGTTGAAGATGACAATTTGCTGCAATAATTACGTTCTAAAAATTATCCTTTCATTGTAATCTGCGACGGATAATACTACACATAATTTATACTATGCATAATTTAGATACATAATTACAAGATCTCGTTGTCAGTAGTATTTTTAATACACCGACAAAAAACGGTAACCACCCATCGGTTGATGAAACACGCACTAGCGGCCATGCGCAAATATGACACAATCATTCCAGGCTAGAGCACAATAAATGTGGCGGTATTATTTTTACAAACAAATCATAAATGGAACATAAAAACGCCTCCTTTGAATCCTTTCTCGAGTCTATGTGGACTAGTTTACGCTTCCAAATTATTGGCCAATCACGTAATAGAATTCAGAAATTATAACCAATAGTATTCATCCATTCAGACCAGAGAAAAATAATATTTTCTTCGCGCCGACAGGGTCGCCGCGCTAGATGTGCGTTAGCTGGGTAGCGACGCCGCGGGTCGCAACAGTGTGCGCACTCTTATAAGAATACAGCAAAATAAATATTCTTCGCCGCGCTAGATGTTCGACAACCTTAAGAAGTTGGCTATTTTCAACTTCTATGCCTGGTTTATAGAGCCACTAATTGTTAATTTTTAGTTGTTAGTGACTGTATAAACTCACCTTTACACCTCCTAAAATAAAAGAAACTTTAAATTATGTATAAGAAATCATCTTTATTAATTTATTTTTCTAGTCTCGATAAATTTTGAATCATTAGAATTCGAACACAGGGAAAGATCCAAAGATATGCGTTTCGATATAATTGAGTAAGTAATCGATGTCCCATTATGGTTATAAAGCAGATTGCGTCAACCGTTCTGCAAACTCCTAAAGGTTGTCGCACATCTAGCGCGGCGAAGAAAATATCTTTTGCTGTATTCTTATGAGATTGGCTAATAATTTGGAAGCGTAAACTAGTCCACGTGGACTCGAGAAAGGATTCAAATGAGGAGTTTTTATGATCCATTTATGATTTCTTTGTAGTAATAATAACGCCACATTTATTAAATATTAAAATTGACGGAATAACAATAAGAACTTAACCTATCCCTGTATCTAACTTAACCTAACGTTATTAACAACATTTTGAGCATAAATTTTTAGAGACAATAATGTTTAAAAGTATTTGAACTGACCTTGAAAGTATTAATCCATAATTGGAAAAACATAATGAAAATATAAGCACAAACTCACATTGGCTACCCCGTGCTTCCTCTCTTACTGCGTCATAAAACTCTTCCATAGTTACCGATGAGACGGTGTAAAAAAATAATTTGATTCGTCAATGGTTTCAATTGCTTATCGAACTAGAGAAACAAATAGACGATCAGTTTCAGAGTCACTAAAAATATGAAGACGGATTTGATTTTTTTAATGGATTACATTTATAAATTGAAGTGAAGGTCATAAATTGTTTTAAAAAAGAACATAAATATAAGTTAAGTAGAACCTAACCGCTTCATTCCAATTAGTTGTTATTCCTCGAATTATTTATTGCGCATTCACCGTAAAAGGTTACTCTTCAAACAAAGTAAATTGCTGCTCATTACCAATTTTGCATCGCCATTAACTACAATACTGACAATTTAGTAATAATCGAGATATATTGTAACTCGCTAATTTTACGGTGTAAAAACTTTTTTGTTGATGAATTGTTTGAATTTCAAAAGCTGCTTTTTGTTTTTTAAGATTTAATCAATCTCAGTATAACTGTTTTTACTCTTGGCTAGTTGTACAGTCATGCCTTTTAGTAAAGTCTCTATAGTTATAGTCTACGATAATTATAGTGTTTTTTCTATCTGCATTTCCTTCTGAAAACGAGTTAACGCTTGATTTGACTTCTATAGGATCATATCATTCTGTCTGAATATGTTCATCATAATATTTTACAGTTTAAAGGTAACATGATAACGATTTCCACGTAATACAAAAGTGCAGATAGAATATTATACTCCTAATTCTTATTTAACGAAATATTAATTTGCATCCTAATAGCTTATAATTTTTATAATGAGCAAGACAAACAAATGAGCAGGCAGGTGACCAAACACAAAATAAAAATATGAAATATAATTCAACACTTCTTTGTTTACTTTTAGTTTGACTAAAATGTATAGCTATACATTTTACATATCGTAAAACCGTAACACTGTCTTAATAGTTTTAAAAAACAAAATAATACACAGGTCTAAATTCCGTGGACATGGCTTAACCACAGATTTCTGAACTCAAGATAAGACGATTTAACCAAACTTACCTATGTCCGAAATGGTCTCGTTAAGCCGGTGTTCTTCTTTAAAGTTCTCGAAGATAAAGTTATATCAAAGGAACACCTGAACCGATTTGGATGAAATTTTTTACGAGGTTTCAAAAGAAGATAAGTCACATTTACAGGTGGTTTTAGTTATTTGCAGTAAACCACTTGTGTGAGAAACAGGGTTGCCACAACACATATCTTCCTGTAACTTTTTTGAGGTTAGGAAGATAATTTTAATTAATCAATTTTTAGAAAGAAGCACTCGACAGGAATCTTTTTCGTATCTTTGCATTTTTTTATATTTCTTACGGTTTAGTCACAAAATAAGAAAAAATTTAAATGGCTGCAGAGTTACTTATGGAAAACGGCTACGCTCTAGTGCTTGTACATGTATAACTAATTTATTTTCGGAAAGAGTTATTCATTAGTACCCGTTTGTGAATCCTTGTCAACTTTGCTATCTGTCACAGATAAGTCAGAAAATAAAGAAATGTCTTTTCTTCAAAATGATTTAATTTAAAATTTCAAGTTGGCAGCCTATAATCAGAAAAACAAATGCCTAATATAGGTTACTAATTGATTACTTTTTCTCAAAATAAATAAATTAAGCAGTTAAAATGCTGTAGTCACTTACATTTTCTTATTTTGTGACTAAGACACAAAAAAGTTTCCTATGGAGTGCTTCTTCGTAAAAATTGATTAACTAAAGTTATCTTCCTAACCTCAAAAAAGTTATAGTAAGTTAAGTGTATGGCAACCCTGTTTTTTAACGCTTGCGGTTCACTGCGAGTAACTAAAACCATCTGTAAATGTGACTTACCTTATGTTCAAAACGCCGAATTAAAAACATACCGTCTGTTTTAAACAAAATGTTTTAAACATGTTTTTTTTTCGCTAATGTTTTAAATTCATTTTTTGCGGTTTTCAGCTAAAAATAACACTTTTGATATAAGTGCTTTATTTTTGCAACATAATACCGAGTAACCAGAAACTAATTGCTTATTTAGGGTCGAAACTTCACTCATGAATTAATTTTAAACTTTAGTTTATTCCCACATCAATTTTTGTTTTAATAATTGTAGACAATGCGTGGCTGAGCTGATGACGTAATGACCACACTGTAACTCTGATTTGAATTAGATTTGAATTGCATTAAGTTGATTACAATTAGTCCATTAATTATTACTGTTTACAAGAATAATATAATAAAAAAATTTTAAATACCTTTTCAGTATTTAGATTTCTTGGAAACGACAAATTAAACAAAAATTTAATTTGAATTTTCCGACATATATCTACTGGACTTTCGGTTTCGCCGAAAGTGATATCAACTTTGTTATTGTAAATGGGGCACCCATATATTTTTACATATTTGGAATTTTTGTTTTCCAGTCTTAATTTGAAAAAATCACTTCTTTGGATTGTATTTGATTTTTAATATTTTTACAGTATTTGAAATTTTTATTGTTGTGCTTATGTGTTTTCAGACTAGCTCAAAAGAGAATGTTTTTTTTTTTCAGTACACTGATATCAAATGCTTCATACTTTCTTTGAAAATCATTTAAAACACCGTGGCCGTAGATCCTAAATAAAACATGCTCTGCCCGAAATGATTTAAATTATTATTATTTTTCATGCATTATTTTTAAAAGGATACATAATCTAACATTACAACTTACAAACTTTTCATCTTCTTTTTAAATAGAGATCGAATTTGAATAAACTCTTCGTATTTCTTTACACAAATACCAAATAATAATAATATGTACCTTTTTATGTAAGCTTTAAAGGTAATTGAAACATTTAAAAGTATTTTAAACTGCTGTTTTCTTTTTGTTTAAAACGTGTTTAATTTTGGGTCAATTTTAAATACGTTTTAAAAAAAAACTTTAGAAAAAAGCAAAAGTTTTGTTCTTTTAAAAAAACAGTTTCTTTTCCAATCCTGGTTTGTTTTATCTGACCAAACTGACCAATCTGTTTCAAACAACATACAACTTAATACCAAAACCATATTACTTTTGACAAGCATTAAATAATCCTCGGCATTGTGGAACTGATTTGCTTTTGACTGAAAACTTAGTGAAATATTGACGTGTACAATTTATTACGTATAATAGTAATGGGTGCTTTAGATAGATACTTTCTACGCAGTTAAATCTTTCTATAGTTAATGCGAATCATCTTTCTTGTTGAATATAATCGTACAATGGCTATAAGTAGCGCTCTCTTGGTAGTTTCAGTAACGTTGAAATGCTTTATTTTACGTGATGGAGAACTTTGCACTTTTATGTAATAGCATTGTTTCCAAATGCGAGCTTCATTCAGCGTCAGCTATTTAAACACGTTCACCTCTTATTGCCCTCCTCGTAGAACTTTTAGAGGAGTTGCATCAACGGAATATTACTTTTAAGTACACCGATCTTGTTTGTTCTGAATGTATCCTAAATGGAAATAATATTTTTAAGATATCTTGGAGAGAAAAAATACCCGTTAGTCATTAATTATAAGATTTATTATCCACACTGTTTCGTCGCCTTAGTTTTGAAGTCAGCGGTTCTGAAACTTTCTAGACTTTGAAAACTCCCGTTACTGCGTCCTCGAGAAGCTCTCGCCTATATGCATACATATTAACCACATTTCTTCAACAAAATTTATGGCAGAGATCAATATTCATATAAAATACCCATGGGACTCACTGAAAAGTAATTTACAGATGGGCTTGTACATATGATAATGAGTGCTAGTTTTTAAGGTTAAAGTACACATGTATTTTTATTCCGTTTCATAAAAGTGTTTTTCTATTTTGATGCTTTAATGGACTACATTATAAACATTAAATGAGCTATTTGGGTTTCAAAGTAATTAGTATTAGGTATATGTAGCAAGTGTTAAAGCATTTATTTTGTTAGGCTGGTGGGAACATACGAAGCTACATTTGTTGAAGTCTCATATAATAAATAATAACGAACCTCCAACCTACCTAAATGCCTTTATTCTGGCATCCCAAATTATAAACATAACTAAAACATTGTATAAACTCACAAAATATATAATTAGAAGCATAACAAACATATAAAATAGCGACATCTTACTATCGCTTTTTGACCTAACATTGCAGTAGGATAGACAAATTGAAGCGGGATTTGCTCCTAATGAGTCCCCCATGCAAGGCGGCAATGCTTGCTGTCAAAGCATAATGAAAGATTTTAGAAAAATTTTGTGCAAATCGTTTTTGATTGCAGTGAGAACCTCTAGCAGCCTCTGGACAGCTGTTTCAGCCCTGCTTGGGGCTTCTTCAGCAGAAACGTAGCTCGACATTTCCACTGCAGACCAAAAACGACTTGCCCAATTTATTCGCAAATGCGATGTAAGAATGATAAACATATAAAATAGCGACATCTTACTATCGCTTTTTGACCTAACATTGCAGTAGGATAGACAAATTGAAGCGGGATTTGCTTCTAATGAGTCCCCCATGCAATTTTATATGTTTATCATTCTTACATCGCATTTGCGAATAAATTGGGCAAGTCGTTTTTGGTCTGCAGTGGAAATGTCGAACTACGTTTCTGCTGAAGAAGCCCCAAGCAGGGCTGAAACAGCTGTCCAGAGGCTGCTCGAGGTTCTCACTGCAATCAAAAACGATTTGCACAAAATTTTTCTAAAATCTTTCATTATGCTTTGACAGCTAGCATGGCCGCCTTGCATGGGGGACTCATTAGGAGCAAATCCCGCTTCAATTTGTCTATCCTACTGCAATGTTAGGTCAAAAAGCGATAGTAAGATGTCGCTATTTTATATGTTTATCATTCTTACATCGCATTTGCGAATAAATTGGGCAAGTCGTTTTTGGTCTGCAGTGGAAATGTCGAGCTACGTTTCTGCTGAAGAAGCCCCAAGCAGGGCTGAAACAGCTGTCCAGAGGCTGCTCGAGGTTCTCACTGCAATCAAAAACGATTTGCACAAAATTTTTCTATAAGCATAACCTCTAAACTGACATTTGTTCGAATTTATTTAAACGTCAGCCAATTTCACCAACCGCAAAATAAAATGTTCCTAAGTTAAATTATAAAATAACGCAAATTTTTTCATGTCTAAAACTCAAAATAGAAAAAAATAGTATAAAATACACGTTTCATAAGACATTTTGACGCATTTGTCCATTTAGAAAACTGGACGCGTGCACTAAAATCACGTCTTATGAAACTTGTTTTTTAGTACACTATACTCTGTTTTTTTTTCGGAGGAGTATACTTTGAAATTCTGGCGCTAAAACCAGCTTTGTCGTTGGTCAAACGAACTTAGTCATCGGTTATTTTCAGCCAGAAATCAATGACAAAGCTCGTTTTTAGCGCCAAACTTTCAAAGTACTCCTCTGAAATAAATAACAGAATATAGTATGTAGAACGTTTGATCTCTTCTCTATAAAAAGTACGAACAAATAGATATGCTCTAAATTTTCAAGCAATTTTGTCAGTTTCACTGATTTATAGGTACACCTGTTTAATAATTTTCTAATGTGGTCACTAATTTCGGTATGAGGTTAAAATAGATTAGGAACAATCAATTAAGTGCATAAGTTTTATGATTCGTCTTGAAAATTCATCAATCTCCTTGACTGGAGCAAGTTCTTTTTCAAATTAATAATAATCTAAAACAAAGCTTACTCGTATCATATCAACGTGCTCCCGACATGGTAAACTTTAGTAGAAGGATCCTGAAATTCCAAAAATCTATAGGTATGAAAATTTCCTTACGTTTGTAAAAACAAATTTTATAGAAAATGATATGAGTATAAATAACATAATATACAAGTTCGTAAGCAGAAAGACCCAACATTGTTGAATCAGTTTTCAGTAAATTGTGAAATATCCTTTGATCAGTAAATTTTTCCTTAACTATCCATTTAATATTTAGAATATTTTCACAATTACAGAAATGTGTATCATGATCATTATCAGACATATCATCTAATTAGTTCGAAATTATTATTTTAAAAGAAACAAAAACAATTTTCATAGAACACACACCTGAAAGAAATAATTTATTCTCTTCTACTATATCACGGCCAGCTGAATTGATGTGTCATATACGGCCATCCAATTCGCCTAAGAATGTGTTCCAGTAAAGCAGACCGTGGAGGGTGTCAACTAGTGCTCTCTAACACTCTTTAATTAGGCGTTACCGTGGTTAGGATGGGATAGTTTTGAATTTGAGGAGCCACTTGATACTCGCTTTTAATTTTTTCCAAAAACATTTTTTAATTCTCTTTGGACTGACAGTATATGACACATCAATTCAGCTGGCCGTGACTATATGAACGTTGGATTACCATTTGTGTTATTTTTAATTACCCAGTATAATATTAAACTTTTTTTACTCCTGACAAAGCTATGAATTGATAGTGAAACGCTGAGTGCTATTTCCAATTATATTCTGTCTGATTAATGTTTAAAACCGTTTATTTATTAAATTTTTCCATTGCGCTTACACCCAAACTATCAGAGAAAGAGTAAAAGAAAGAAGAAGAAAGAGTAAAAGAAATATAAAAGTTCGAAATTTAATTGTCCATAACTACATTTCTTTTTTATTTTAGGACAATTGGTGCTACTGTAGTGTGCGGTCTACCTGTAAATCTGAGATCTACCGATTGTAAAGTGCGTTCTACTCTCAAAATATACTTGAAGAACTTGAAAATTTATTTAATTAAAGTAAAAAATTATAAAATTGAAAAATGTCAAGTCACAAACACGTCTAGTTTGGGTAAAAATTACTTAAGCACTAAACATTGAAGTACTAAACCATATTATATGTATACCTGACAGGTATAATTATTGCTAATTCGAATCTATTTGTTTTTGCAGAAAT
Organism: Prosopocoilus inquinatus; assembly: GCA_036172665.1. NCBI lineage: Eukaryota > Metazoa > Arthropoda > Insecta > Coleoptera > Lucanidae > Prosopocoilus > Prosopocoilus inquinatus. Next base: position 50,320,840 of record CM069871.1, read on the forward strand.
AATTAAAGGATTTAGGGATTAAGGTAGAGTTTTTACAATTTGGCCTTATTAAATGATGAATTTGCTTTAGTTTGTAAGTTTCCGGAAGAACAATTGAAGGGGTCAGTGCAAGAAGTAGCTAAGTCACACTTTTATGTTTTCGAGCTATTGCGACCTGAATGTTTCAATATACTCTCATGTTTTTATTTATTGCTCCAGGCATTTGATTTTTTTTGCACACAGAAATACATTGGCGTGCAATAAAAGCCAAAGTATAAATTTGGAAAATTTGCTTAGATCCTGAAAAATAATACAAAATTGGACTTAGCCACTTTTTGCACTGAATTTCGGTAATGTCGATCATTTACAGCAGATAGGAACATTTCAAATCTCAGTTGCTTGTGCGAAAAAAAATGTTTTAACTTAGAACAGATTTACCAGTACGTTCAAATTTCATCGACTTTTTGTGCATACTAAGTAATATTCCGTGATGTAAGCTTTGTGTTCGTTGTAAAAACCATTTTGTAAAAGTATAAAGTAAAAATTAGTTATATTATACTAGCAGAATAATATTTGAGTTAAGAAATGATATGCGCTGTCAGTTAATAACAATATCTGTATTTAGCTAAGATATGAAATTTATTCCTAGCCACCTAAGACCTGTAACTTATGTTATAAACAATTAAAAAATAAAACATATGTTATAATAATTTAAATTTTAACAAAACGAAGGTACGGTAGTGGACAAAATCCGGCAAGAATTTAATATAAATATAAATAATGGCATGTGTATTTCGACAAATTTGATAAATCAGGATAACAGAATTTGATGCTAAAACAACTTTTGATTCGATATTCGCGTCAAGGAGTAGTTATTTTCGGGGATTAGGGACATATCTTACTACTTAGCAACTTCTTGCACTGAACTGGGATTCGACTGAAATTGTTAGTATTGCTGTTTGGTAAATTTATCGACTTCTTGGAGTTTATCTGAGTTTGCCAGATGATAGTACATGTAAATTAATATACTTGACGTTGGTTATCTCAAAAATGCAAAATATGAATCAACCACTTTCTGCACTGACCCCTTCATTTAGAAACAGGCAGGTAGACTGCACAGTACTGTAGAAACGTACGGTAGATCGCACAATTTTAGATGATTTCTCTGTACTGAGAATAAATAGATAAAGAAATTGAACTTTCGTAACAATAATTTTAAACAAATAAAATTTTGAAAAATTTTGATTATAGGGTTATTCAGTAGGATTGGGCTTTTTTTACTCTTTTGTTGTTCGCCTTATATTTGGAAACAGATTTGTTCCATCACCAGAGGCTAACAACTTGAGGGTTCCAATTCAAATAACACGTTACAATAATTATAATTTACAGGAAAATTGATTAAAAAGTTGATTAAAACATGTTAAAAACAATTGTAGAAGGGGTCGGACAAATTAAAATTAATTATTTTATCAATAAACCTACATTAAACGGACATTCGTATTAACTGAGAAAAATAAATATTAAAAATTAGAGTACAAATAAGATGCACAGCTGGATTAGTTGGATATTGTACGGAACAATATGATTAAGGTAATGAAAATGTTTGGTATTGTTATACCGGGTGTTTCAGGAGGAATGGACGCGTACTTTAGTATGTTATAGTATCAATCGTTTTTTGAAATTTCAAATATCCAGTTGAATTACTGCATGAATTTACTTAAATGCTCTACAATCGGCTACCACTCGGTTAGGAAATCGTTTCCAGTATTTTATGTAGGGAGCACGGTGAACGATATATTAGATGACGCCGCAAGAATACTCGGCCGTGTGTGGATATGTGCATGAAAGCGCGAGATCAATTTCGAGAACGACAGCTGAAAGTGGGGTTCAAATATCAATGCACGTGACAGAACAGTTTAATCCTTCAGCATGAGATAACATTAAATTATTTCTCGCAGTTGCGTGCACGTTCCGAACGCCCATGCTGCTACCTATTAATTATTTTCTGTGGTAGGGAGTAACGTGCGCTTCCATTTCAAAATCTGCAGCAAAACTTCGTATCATGGTACTCGACGTGAGTAAGAAATGAGAGACATTTTTAACAATTTTGATACGTATCCACATGAAGTTTTTACTTAAAACGAATAACACTGTAATATACTAATGTATCACTTCTCTTGAAACACCTCGTACTTTAAAGAATCTTTTGGCTGTAGATTGATTGTTTGTCGTTTCTTTTCTGAGTAATTTATTCAAACGTTTATAGTTTTACAATTTGAAGAAAAGACACCTTTTAAAAGAAACGAGACTTTATAATAATCATTTGTGCACTCTGACCAATGTTTATAGACTAAATAAACATACTGGCGAGAAACGAGTCTTTCATGTGATGTTAACAGCGAAACCTTGAGAATTAAAAGACTTATTACAATTTATTTGATTTTACAAAACTTCTAAAACGTCTTCGAGTGTAAACGAAGGTAAATTTCACAGGTCAGTTTGTAAAATATTTTTGTCGGAGTAAATATGTATAGCACTAAATGTAGAACGATACTACAATGCATGAATTTCGATATTTATAACAACGTCATTAAAAGTTTTCGCACGGTAGCACGAACATAATACACAATAAAATACGATGATAATGGATAGAACTTTTTTTATTTGTGAATACTATCGATATCTAAATATAGTAAAATGATTATTTAAAAATTTTGTAAGCAATAAATTTGTGCTTTATGAAAGGCGATCTGTGAAATGTGTGTAAGAGAAAGAAAAACATAAAGCACGATTATTTTTTTTTAATTTAATAGGTACTACGATGCTCAACTTAAATGATACCATTTGACAATTTCATAGTCCTTACGCTGAATGTTCTTAAGAGTGCGGTTCGCATGCAAGTGTATCATATAATTTGAGCATCGTAGTCCCCGAAATACATGTTTTTTAAAATGTTATGAATAGTATCTGTCGTTTGAACGTTTATAAAGTCTCTAGAAATAAATATTTCACATTACTAAATTAGAAAGATATTTCGTTCCTCATTTTATTCTCTCTTAAGTAAACATTTCTTTTGTCGGAATTAAAATATTCATCCGCATTTCACAGCGAAGAAATATGCAAGCCTCCCTTATGTTTACGAGAAAGTGTTTGTATTTTACGTGTTTGCGCTTCCTCGAACCGAGCGGGGGTTTAGAAACATCCGAAGTGAAATATATTTATTTCAGCGTACCCTTCTGGTGCCGATGTTATTCCGACCAAGGGGAGTTTTAATTGGAGAGATTCTCGTTAGGAAAATATTAGCAGAATCCTAAACTTCGTCGTACTTGGGAAAACTGCGAAGCATACCTGCCGACCTGAAAATCTACATTTTCATGTAAAGTGGAATTTCAATAACGATATTGGAAATAAATTGAATTTATGAATTTTAAAATTTAAGTTTATATACTTTTGATTTACGCGAGGCGTTGTTTACACATTGATGAAATAATGGGGAGAGACATTGAAAATTCATGAAAGGCATAAACTATTACTTATTGTGTTTGTTCTGTGGTCTCCTTTTAACAATAGTGCATGCATAGGGAATATTAAATCAAGATCTGTATCATTAACTATCGCACAAACAGAATGCGATTAAAGTTTAAACAGCGGCTGACTTTTACAATACAGTCAATTCTCATGTTCGAGGGACGGCTGGGAAAAGTTTGCTCGAACTTTCTTTTGAATTACGTCGACGGTATCTGTTCTGAGTAGAATCGTTAGATGATAGCAGGCTCTCGGCAATAAAACTGTTTAGATGTATTGTCTCATGCAACGGACATTAAATTACTTTAAAATTCCAGAACTTTGTAATCAGAAATATTATTAGTTTATGAAAGTTCAAGTCGATGTGGAAGTTCTCATGAACAACAGACACGCAACCGACTGACCCAGTAGAATCCATTAAAGATTCACAAATATTTAATTCATCAATTCCGCAGAAATCAATATTACCTTGACACTCCCACTTCGCATACAGTAGTCATAAACATACGGAAAATAGTTTGATATAATGTTCTTCTGCTTCCTTTTGTAGAATAAATTAAGCATTTTAAACCCTTTATACTTTTAAGGTAATTTGTTTCTTGGATAATTGAAATTAACCTCCGACCACAATAATTTTTATATCCGTAGATACGTATTTCGGCAGCTAAGCTGCCATCTTCAGTACGCTTTCAACTTAAAAGCACTAAAAAATGTCTGAAAACAACTTACATTTAGACAAATACTGGGTGTCTCACAACGTACGGAGGAGATTGAAAGGGCAGCTGTAGGACATCAAAATAAAGCTTTTTTCTTAATTCGCTTTTGACCAGAACCGAATAATAAGAAAGTTACGGCAGATTAACTTTCTTAATTTTTTCTTTAATTTACACCTGTAGCTTCTTAATGAATTTAAATTATTACACAAAATGCAACTTTATTATTAAACAAACTCTAAATTTATCAAAACCACCATTTATAAAATGTCTATATTAATCTGTTTCCTAGTTTTGCTTTTAATTAGTAGGCGGTGCACAACGAGATGAAAAGCGGTTTTTGTGCATTAAAAGAAAAAATGAAATAGCCGTTACTTTAACCTGACTACATTTTTTTGAATAGTTGTTTATTGTAAAGCAGTGTTCAATTAACTCATAAATGCCTCAAATTTGAATCTAAAACGTAAAATATTACTACAGGGAGTAACTTTTGCTTGTTAATTAATTTCATTTTAAACTCTTGTAACTTTTTAGTAATTGCTTTCTTCCCAAAAATATATTATGAAAAAGTCTTTAATTTAATCTCCCCTAGCCACCCTTTTAATCTCCTCCGTAGGTTATGAGACACCCAGTATATCTTTTAGGATGATTAGATTGTCGTTAGTTTTAACATTTTTATGATTTTGTGTGTGACATTTTTTGTGTATGATTTAGACATTTTTTAATGTTTTTAAGTTGGTAGCGTACTGAAGATGGCAGCTTAACGTGCCGAAATACGTATCTACCGATATAAAAAAAAATATTGTGGGCGGAGGTTAATTTCAATTATCTCTTAAACCACAGTCTCCTTTACTATTTTAGTTGTTTCTTGGAATTTTTAGATCATTGAGAAAACCCATATATATTGAAGAGAGAGAAAATGTAAGAAGACGTGAGAGTGCAAATTATTCACTTCTGTAAAAGAATATAATACTCTTAAAAAGACTATGTCAGGTCTCCCCAATTTATAATTAAAAAATAATTAACTAATCTATATTAAATAAACCATTTAATTCAATTGCATATTAGTTCTGTCTGACAGTGGCTCGTTTTGGCTGAGCTCCAACTAGTTACCAAACTGGAGTTCCTAGTGGTGCAGTTATGGATTGATTTCTTTTCGTCCTCAATCCATGTTTTGAGTAAAACTCACTAACTGGCTTTTACAACTGAGTAGCTTCGGACTGATATATATATTCTTCGATCAAGTTGCTTCTTAACGACCTTCACAGTTGAACGATTAATCAGTATATTGTATTCGTTAAAAGCAAGCAATATAGTTGTAAATGGGCGTTTTCGTTACAAATGTTTTCAATGTATTCAAAAATAAATCTATACAAAAATGTGGATATGTCGCATACAAATTACAATGAATGTTTAGCACAAGTCTTCGACAAAGAATAGAAAAGGACGTCGTTTACACGGTGTAACTTGTTCACTATACAGGGAGATTCGGGCAACCCTTTCATTAAAAGTTTCCGGACTTCTCCTTTGAATTTCTGTTTCATATTTTGCAGTTATAAGTTAACGATATGGATCTATCAAAATATAATATTTTCAAATTTCGCACACTTCCGCTTATACCGGAAGTTGCTGTTAACTTTCTTATTTTAAATGGATTACCCCAATTTTTTATGCATTTTTGAAATCTTCATAAAAATCTAAAAATATTTTGTGCAACATGTCATACAAGAAAAATTAACCGTTTCCGAGGTATTTAAATTTTTTTAAAATAACTCAGACTTGCAGAACCTTGGTTATGATACTGCCATCTTTGTGCAACAAATACCATGATGCCCATTTTTGGCCTGTAGTAGGCTACAGTAACATTCTTTCAGACCATGTCCTGTTTTGCACTTGATTACTTACAGGCTGGTTGAAAAGTAACTTCTATTCGAACTAATTTCAACTGTCGAAAAGTCATGTTTTTTAAATGGAACGCCTAGTATATTTTTATACCATGTGACTCAGGATTAAATATTCTTTCGTCTGTATTAGCATTCCCTATACCTATCTCTTATAGTTCACTCGTTATCGATGATTTCTTTTTAACAGGTAATTTTTATCCATTTTTCGGTATTATTTTTAAATAGTTGGCTGTGAAAACTAGAGAAATTATAATTTTGAAATCATCTGTCTAGTAGGAATTAAAAAAAAACAATTTAATCGCTACGAAGAACCAAAAAATGAATAATCAAACACAGACATATTAAAGATATTTAATGATAAAAAAATCGACAATTCAAGAAGTTAATAAAAAAAAGTTGTTATATCGAGGAAAATGTGTTATTACTTAGATACAGTAGAAAGTTATTACTAATAAATAATAGCCGAGGGCAACTTAGAGCCAATATTATGACCAACAATTTGTTTATTATTTTTAATATTTCTGATTTATTTATTAGTTTTCATAAAATTTTGTATTGTAAGTGTAAATTTCTCCTTGCAAATGTGTAAATAGTCATACCAAGAATTCTAATACAAGCGGCATATGTAAACAAAAAGTTCAGATGATAGATGTGTATTTAAACATTTGTCGGTTTTTAAAATGAAAGTGAAATTACAGTCAGAAATTAATTTAAAAAACCTCAGTTTGTTAAATTTTCATAGCACACCATTCAGGAATAATACTGAAAAGTGAAAAAATTGATGTGTCAAAGAGAAAATCATGAATAGAAAGAGAAAGGTAAGAGATGGGTATAGGGAATGCTAATACAGTTCAAAGAACATTCAATTCTGATTCTTATAGTATAAAAAAATACTGGGTGTTCTATTTAAAAAACATGACTTTTCGACAGTTGAAATCAGTTCGAATAGAACTTACTTTTGAAGCAGCCTGTAAACGATTTTGTGTAAAATTAGGCATGACATAAAAGCTTATGAGCATAGCTTACTACAGACCAAAAATTGAAATTTTGGCTTTTGTTACACAAAGATGGGAGCATCATAAACAAGGTACTGCAACTTTGAACTTTCTTTAAAAAATGGAAATGTCTCTATAACGACTAATTTTTCTTATATCATATGTTACACAAAATCTTTTTAGAAGTTCATGAGGATTTCAGGAATGCAATAAAAAATATTCTGTTTAAAATAAGAAAATTGATAGCAACTTCCGGTACAAGCGGAAGTGTCCGAAAGTTGGAAATATTATATTTTAATAGATCATTATCGCTGACTTATAACCGCAAAATATGAAATAGAAATTCAAAGAGGGAGTCCGTAAACTTCTAATGAATGGGTTGCCTGAATCTCCCTGTATATTTAGTATTTATTTTTTTTTTGATCTATCTGCTTTCCATTAATTTTGAATACAAGTTCATGTTATAAAGTGTAAATCTTTTTAACATGTTTTGATTCACATCTCTTAGTATAAAAGAATCATTATTCAAATTATCGATTTCTAAAATTCAAAAATTAAATGAATTAAATAGGAATTATTTTATAGACACTTTCTACATTATTGGTTTTATTATATACGTGGTCCCATTAGAATTTTATTTCTAATCGAGAAACGTAATCAAATACAGGGTGTTCTATTAAAAAAAACTTATGTTTAGTTTATATCTCGTTTATCCGACCATCAATTGTTTTTCTGTGAGCACACAGAGAAACTTTGAATTAGTCCCTACAAGTTTTGTATTAAACATATTTTCCTGAAATCAAAAATAAAGGAGTTAAAAGGGGTAGGAATTCTCGCGTAGTCACTCTGTATACATCAAATATGTACAGTCACAGCGCAATGTAATTAATGTCTGGAGGGGTAAACGGCCACTAAACGCCGTAGCTCCGCCCGTCTAAAATTGGCCGTACACCCCTCCAGACTTTCATTACTTGTGCTGTGACTCTTCGTAGTGTAGATGTCCCTTTAGACAAAGCTATCAAACGAGTTTTAATAAAGAAAAAAACAGTTATACTTTATAACCATAAAAACAATCGAATCCAAACGAATAATTCCGAATAATTTCCACTTTTAATGAAAATAATAATAGAAAAATTTTGTGCAAATCGTTCTTGATTGCAGTGAAAACCTCGAGCAGCCTCTGGACAGCTGTTTCAGCCCTGCTTGGGGCTTCTTCAGCAGAGACGTAGCTCGACATTCCCACTGCAGACCAAAAACGACTTGCCCAATTTATTCGCAATTGCGATGTAAGAATGATGAACAGATAAAATAGCGACATCTTACTATCGCTTTTTGACCTGACATTGCAGTAGGATAGACAAATTGAAGCGTGATTTGTTCCTAATAAGTCCCCCATGCAAGGCGGCCGTGCTTGCTGTCAAAGCATAATGAAAGTTTTAGAAAAATTTTGTGCAAATCGTTCTTGATTGCAGTGAAAACCTCGAGTAGCCTCTGGACAGCTGTTTCAGTCCTACTTGGGGCTTCTTCAGTAGAGCTACGTCTCTGCTGGAAAGCAGTAAATGAAATGACAAAATTGATCACAAAGTGTTTAAAGTCAGAAAGTAATCAATGACATTACTTATTTTACATATGTACGAGTATAATAAAAAATTAGTGCTTTGACATAAGTAAGAGCATTGAAAACTTGTCTTATCTTGTCTTACCTAGCATAGCTTTGCGCAGTCGACCCTTACTTTTACCTTTTGGTATTAGCAATTCCCGGCAGCATTAATTGGTAACTAATTCTATCATCTCAGAGCTGAGGAGGACCTTCATCACATAAAAACTAAGCACCCAACTTAGAGGCCAATATGTGAGTGCTTGAAATAACACATTTCAAAACATCGTCATTAAAGCAAAACAAAAAATTTCGATGCATTTGGATACGACATAAATAACAGCTTCATTTGGCTCCAATTCAGTTGCTGCAAAAGCAATTGCAAACGTTCTTGACATCCCTGATGGCGATGTGGTAAATAGGACTAAATGAGTCATGTAGAAGGTAATGCCGTAACCACATCGAGAAATTTTGTAAAATGTATGTTAAGATTTGATGAATTATCAGAATCGAATGTTGAAGCTTTCATATCGGCGCACGGCGATTGAAATTCGGAAAGATTTCGCAAATGTTAGAGACAAAAATGTACTTACTGTATGCTGTTAGTGGAAAGCATTGCGGAATAATGGTGATAGGGATATTAAAGTAACCGTTATGTCCTGGGACGCAGTTCTACAGTTCATGAAACAGGTATTATACAAAGAAACCTACTAATCGTATATTATAGGTATAGAAATTTTGAACGAACAAGAATATATTCCTACAAATTTGTTGGTTTGTAATAAAATGTCCCTTTACAACAGAACAGAACCTGATTAAGAAATACAACTAAATGTGTTCTAAGGCTTACGTGTTTCGTAGACGCACCAGAAAACTAGCACCGAGAATCTAATTTTCTCACATCTAAGCTATTGGGTAAAACTCGAAAAGCATAGGGAAATATTACTTAAAACTTAATCGTAACCCTTATATCCTCACGGGCGTGGCGCTTGGGGTGCAATAGGAGTTGAGTTTCTACGTTTGTGATGGAATTGTTTTCCATGCTTCTTTCCATACCATTCTATCTTACATCTGTCCTCTGATTCTTCCAGGTGTTTCTTTTTCCCGTCGCTTCTCATACTTCTTCCATCCAACAGTTTTTAGGTATTTCTATTTTATTATCATAGTAATCCCCGAGTACTTGAAACTTTTCAGCTGCTCCAATTTTCTTTCTTTCGGGTATATCTCGTGGTTTTTGTTATTATTGCTTATCACCATGTTCTTCGTCTTTTCCCTGTTTATATTTATGTTAGCTTCCTCCAGGTTTGAAATTGTATCTGTTCACAATTTTATTGATATATTTTTAAATGATAGGACCATGTCGTCGGCGTAAGCAATTTTCGTTCCACGTACCATTTCCATATTCCAATCCACTATCCTATGCTGCACTCTTTCACCTGTCTTGTCGGTTCCTTAACTGCTTCTTCAAGAACTGCTGTGAACAGTATGGAAATACAATAGAAGAAAATAAGGGGGAGATTCGTGTAAATAGATGCTTCGATGGGATGTAAATTTTCTGGACGCAAACAAAAACGGGAAATAACCCAAAAATAGTAAACAAGTTAACCACTACGACTGAAGCAAAGTAGTTGTCCAAATTTGAAGGTTAAAAGTGATCCCAAGAACAATGCGTAAATAGACAGTCATGACTTCTTTAGTATTTTCAAAAAAGGAACATACGTCCAACATGAAATACAAATCGAAGATTTGTTTGACATAACAACACAAGGAAGATACAGTGTACCATAGAATACAAACTGGATAAGGAGGCTATTATAATTGACTTTGCAATCTAGCAAGGGTGGTACCTCCTTATCGATGTGGAAAAAAGTCGTAATTTCGACCATGTCGTAACTTGCAACTTCGATAGGAATGACACCCGAAGTTAGTAAACGTCGGGACAAAGTTTGCTAAACAAAGCATGTAATTAATGTTCGCTGGTGACTTTGTCGTAAAGAAGTCAAGTCACCGGGTTGCAAAAGTTTTATCAACGCCTGTAATTTACTACTGTAGAAAATAAAAAGGTCTTACTTACATTGTTACTTATGTTAACAATTACAGATTAACAGATGGAGCTGGCCTATGCTTGAAACTTTGGTTTGAAACATATTTGAAATTAATTTGAAACCGTACCTTTGGGTGATTTTATCTTCTTCTTAAAACAGTCCTAAATTACTTGATTTAATTACAAAGGGTCATTCACGAAAAATGACTTGTCACTACCGACGCTGCAAGTTGCAAATCCTTTGCATTGCAGTAACGTTGTCATGGTAACTACACAGTCAAAACAGTTTTTGCGCGGTTTTTGCAAATCAGACTGCAGAGAACAACGTTAATAGGTTTCGAAAGTCTTGTTCTACTGATTACATCGTTTTCAGTCAAATTTCTTACTGTAAAACTGTAAGTCGTGATAAATTCTGTTTAATTTTCTTTAAAAAATATTTTTGTATGTATAAAAATTTTCACGCAAATTAATACTTACCAGATTTACTAATGTTAATTTGCGTGAAAATTATTGTATAAAAATATTTTCTAAATAAAATTAAATAGAATATGACCTATTTCTATGTTATACAAATGTCGTTGCAGGACCTCTTGATCAGGTGCAATTTATAAACCGGTAACGACACTTTGCAAATTTTTTTGAAGAATCACCTTATTGGTATTTACTTGTTCCCATGGTTACATTAATAATACTCTCATTTGGTTGAGAGTTTAATGAATTAAATGACCTGAATTTGTAAATTGCAAATAGTTGCAAACGCTTATCGTGTTTCGTGAATGACCCCCAAGTCGTTACTACAAAGCTCTACTATTGGTATTTTGAAGAAATTATCGACACGTTGTCACTTCTGCTATTTAAAAAATAATTTTAAGTGGTTGCTGATTTGGGGAGACTAAACTTTGATTCCCAGAGAGTTTATTAAATTTGAGTTCATCACCTGTACCTTCGTATGCACCTTGCACGTCTAGTTGCACCTTTCTTATTCACGATGTTTAACTTATTATGAGTCTCCCTCATCCTTATCAAGAAGTCTTATGTTTACATTATTTACGCTTTTAAATAAGGTGAAGGAAACGCGTTTGTTACTGTTTAAACGACGACGCTTGATCTACGCTTTGGATTGAGGTGCACTATGTGCTTTCAGTGTATCTCCATCTAATTTTATTCCATGAGGTTAAAATGGGTGCTCAGTGCATATAGTGCACGCTATTCGAAAGTGTTATTAGTTTCATTATGATTCCTCGATGAGATACAATAAAATAATTATAATTATGATTTGTATCTTTTTCTCAAATAACAAAACAATTCGGTTATCTGAGTAGATAATAAAAAAGAAAAGACGAGGCAAAAAACAGTGACTATATAAACAACAAAAACGCAAGTATCATAAATAATAACAGCAATAGCAAAAAAAAATTGTCCATAAAAAATGTCAATGAAATCCGATTTTTTGGCATATTTTATAATCAAAAAGCACAATTTGAAAATAATTGGACGGTGATTTTCATTTTTATATGCATTTGTTTAAATTCAGCTAGTGAAGAAAATTTTGGTCTAAATAAATAAAATATCTTTCTAAAGTTAAGTACACCGAAGATCTTAAATCAAAGCAGGCGTCTGACAACAATAACTTTAAAAAATTTTTATCAGCGTGGGCACCTATCAACAAAATAAACAAAAATAAAATGCCAAAGTAACTGTAACATCTCAAAATCTGAACTTGATTTTTTTTGTCGTGTTATGTTTTTACATGTAATTTTTTGACATAAAATGCTGCCGAGTGAGAATTGCTTCATTTATAACCATGGCAACTTTAGGAGGCAGCAAAATGACGCGACGTGGTGCGCTGTGACGCGCTGCCGTGTGAGCCTTAAAAGTTTTGCAAGAATAAAATCTCATGAAGAATATGGGTTAAAAGCGTGTTTACTGTGCTTTGCAAAAACTAAACATATACGCCCAGTAATAAAAGAAAAAATCAATGAAAATTCTAGCATTGACAATATCTTCTCCATAATAGTACGAAAAATGTAAGAAAAATAACATTAAACCCGAACAAATTTAGTAAAGCTGAGATGTCGGTTAAACATCTTGTAGCGCTTGGGATGCACTTTGTCCATTCAGTGTATCATCATCTCATTTTAACCATTTGGAATAAAACGAGAAGACCATACACTGAGTGCATAAAGTGCATCCCAATCGAAAGCGCCATTACATGGATTGAGATAAAATTGAATTTAAGCATAATTCAAACATTTAGCAATAAGTTTAAGAGAGTACCATAAAATTGAAAGTAATTTAAGAAAACAACTCGGAGAAAAAGCTTTCTTTGATAAAATCGATCTGGATTTTGAGAGTAAAGATGTTGGATCTATTGTAATATGGACGGTGATATTATCTAAATCCCTTGATTCTTTTAGAAACTACGTTTTAACGGAAAGATATTTAACAATTGAAGATAACATTCTTTTTAAAGTCGGTCTGGAAGGGGGGTGAAGGCTTTTTAAAGATTTATTTAATTGTACGTATAAGTGAATAATTTAGTAATAGTCTCCGAAAATGGCGGTAGATTAGAAAGCGTAAAATGAAAGATTTTGATGTGAAACAAATTTTTATTTTCGCTGTTGCCTATGACTTAAATGAAACGTATGCGAATATGGTCAAAATATGGAAATTTCTTAAAATTGAGACTCTGTTATCAAAACTTTAAGATTGCAACTGACATTAAATTAGCAAATATTCTGCTAGCATAGTGTTACACACTCATTGCATCCTTGCACTTGATGCAAAATAGAGAAATCTAAATTACACCTACGAGAAGTAAAAAGGACTCTTGAAGATAAAGGACAAACTTTTTCGTAGTGGATTGAAGATGGCAAGAAACTTTTACAACTGCATCAACGATTTAATGATTTAATAAAGGTACAATGAACTGATTTTAAACTTTTTGCTACCATCTAAGTTACATTTGTTACTAGGAATTGTTGATACTATTTATGATTACCTAAAGCTTCCCACATATTCATGAAGCAAAAATGCTTTAAAGCAAAACGTTTCGCTGCAATGCAAAATGTTTTCAGGCAAAACGTTTTCACGCGAAACGTTTTACTGCATTATAAAGCAATGCGACGTAACATGGAAGAGATAAAAAAATGTTCCGTATGAATCATTTACCTCTTTTTGCTGATTAAACTAAATGGTACAAATAAATCCTACGATTTTTAGAAAAATGCCTTTGCTCGCTGCCATAATTAATTTCTTTTTTTATTAAACTCGCTATTATAATTAGTTGTTACAATGACTTCGAACGATCAGTCTGTGGCAGTTTTTGCAAATGTGTGCAAAAGAAGAGATGAGTAATAAAATAAAACGCTGCTGGATGCATCCTGTAAATGAAGAAAGGGTTAAAAAAATACTCTGAAAACCAATGGAACCTGTACTACGCTTTGTCCGTTGCATTTTTTTCTCTTCTTTTCTCTTGTTCCATCGAAAGAAGATACACGCGTCTCTCTCTGCTAAAGAAAAGCGAAATAGTTAAGGACGAAAAAACGTCTTCTTCAGCAGAAATATTTTTTTTTGGTTGCGTAATATTTAGTTTCACGTTAGAAACACATTCACAGATCGAAACGCTTTAAGTGAAAACGTTTTGACTCCAATTGTTTAGCGTGCTTTAAACTGCTTTATGTTTTGCTCTACCATTGAAAAAGCACGTTCTAACAAGATTAGTCAAAAACGTTTTGCTTCAAAGCGTTTTTGCTTCATGAATGTGTGGGCAGCCTAATGAAAAAAGTGCTCGGTGTGTGCGAGAAGTGGGCAAAATTTTGCAACGTCGAGAAAGAAGTACTGCATGGAAGCTCCTTTAATTGCAACAGTTGCAAAAAATTATTGTCTAAAATTGATTATTTGTTTTCGATAATGCCACTGGAATTTCTGAAATATGCAGAACGTCTAAAAACATTTGCGAAAGTTGTATCGGCTTGTTTTGGATTCTATTTCACACATAACTACAAAGACTTAATTTTCCAATTTCATGTGGAATTTCGTGATTTAGAAATTATTGCAACATCCACAATCCATGTAATAATTTTTCATATTGTGGATTTTTGTGAAATAGTAAACTGTGGCTGCGAAAATATTCGAAACAGGCTTCGGAAGCAGTTAATTCGAATTTTCTGACAATATGGAAGAGATGTAAGGTGATTGAATCACATCCTGATTATTCCACAAAATTACATTCTTCTGTTTATTTTTACAATTAATCTCATTTGTAAAATGTTAATTTTTAATCAAATATTGCCTTGATTATTATTTCATTATTTCTTAAAACAAATATCTGTAAAATAGAAAATCATCGTTAAATGGCGCTTTTTCTCTATCAAACAGGACAAGAAATGGAATCCTGTCGATAAATTTCATGAACATTTTTTTCCGGAATTTTAGTCCATAGCCGAACAATGAACGGCGCTTATTCTTCTAAACGAAATTTGCTTTTTACTTTTCTTTTGACATTAAATTACTGTTGTAGTTTCTATGAAAAAAAAATATGATTACTCCATCTGATAGAAAACTTTGACTAACGCCCGGTCTTTTTACCTCCTTTCAAATTTATCTACTCCATAAATTGCCCGGTGACTCTTGTATCGACACAGGTTTCTATGGATATTACAAGGCAGATAAATATCCAAGGAAGTTCAGCTTGACTAAAAAATGGCAAAATAAATAACAAAACCATTTTCCCAGCGGACCATTACTTCAAGGACGTGTGTTACGGACCAATTAAAAGTTTAATTAGTTAATAGTGTAGATTAATCATCTGAACATTTCCACACATGGTTAACCATATACAGGTTGTGTCGGTTTCCTCTGGTTAAGAAATGTAAAAAGTGACAAAGAAAACGCGTTGAGTGGATGAGCGTTTTGGGAATAGGGCAAATTTAATTCCGAGCGCACACGCCTATATATGGTAAGAAGATATATCACATTTAATGTTGTAACCCTTACCATGTGACAACCTGTATGTTCTCAAAAAAAGAAAGATCTGACGTTTTATTAATGGTGGCTATAAGCTCGCGCAGAAAATTACCTCTTAATAAAATTTAATGGATTTTAACAATTGCGTCTGAATATCCGCGTGCTAATGAAGTGCTGCACTTAGTTACAGTTTCATTTAAGGCCCGTTTTATGCGGACTTGCTTGTAAATAATAGAGGCGGTTCTCGTGGAAATATTTCGCATTGTTTTTAATCCCGGGGCGAGAGGACGTAGTATTTGATCGAGTGGGTGGATCATGTGTTAAGGGCAGCTGCTGAGGGCGGTAGCGATGACATTCGGATGACACGTAAATTGTTCTCGGTAGAAGCGCTGTCACAGTGTGCAGCTGACGGTGTCGTACTTCAAATTTTTATAAATGAGTTTCTACGTGACATCGCGGACTAGATGTGTTTTCATTTATTTATACCTTTCAAATATTTATAATGGAATTTAGCATCGTCCGAGTTTTCTCCATTATGTTTGAGACTTTCTGACTTCCATTATTGGGTATTGTCTCTTCCAGAAATGATAAAGGTAAAATGAATAAATTTCCCATTTATATTTACTGATGTCAAGAATATTTAAAATGTTCATAACGGGCACATACTGATAGATATACAAGTTCTTTATATATTATAAAGTCAAAATATGCGTTTCCACCATTTCATTCTTAACTCTTAGTTTCAAAGATTAGATGGAGATTTTTTATTCGAAACTAATTAGGAATGCATCTAGTCTAAAGATTAACTTGTGTTGTCTTCAATTGGCACATCGACTGTATAACTGTTAATGTACGTACCTGGAGGCCTACATTATATCGACGTGGGGCCAGTGTTGGTAAAGATACATTTCTAATAGTATCTAGATTCAGATACTTTCAGAAATATGTAGCTAAATTCAGATACATATACTTTTCCCGGAAAATATCTAGATACAGATACAGCTACAAAAAAAGTATCTGCAGTTTATTAAGATACTTGCAAGTGTAAAATTCAATAACCTATGGAGTAGCAGAGATAAGGTATTATTTGCGATCCGAATCGAATTTTCTTTGTGATATTTGACGGGGTTTTCGTATGAATATGTAAATAATATACACGCTAAAACCTGTGATAACCGCAAATAACAGAGTTTTTTTCACCTTTTAAATAGGAAATTTGTCTTTTGTTATAAGTTGATCAATTTATCATACCATTTTCTAGTTTTTGAACTATCAAGTCAGAAAAGTCATTTGACAAACTGGAAAACATAATTGATAATAGGAGGAAATCAAAAGAGAGGCTGTAAAATCGAGTTGCATTTCCACCAAGGTCTGGCGTTTTTATGGAAGTTTAAAATGTATCCAATATGTATCTTAATTTCTTAAATGAGTAGATACTTTTATGATTGTATATAGATGTATATACAGATGTATTTTTTTTAGTAGTATCTAGATACTCAAAACGTATTTAGATATTGTATCTAGGTACTTCCATCTAGATGCTTTACAACACTGCATGGGGCTCATCTTATACAGTCATCAAAATGGTCTAGGGAACAAACGTAAAAAATCAGAAAGAACTTTAATGTGCTTTTGAACTTTATGTCCGTAATCAAACGAGAGTTAGATGATGACATCGGTTTTGGAATCAATTAAAATGCAATCTTAGTCGCGAAATTCAGTTAAGAGCTGTAGGCATGATACATGGTGGTATGATAAGTCTAGATGTGCGGAGGCGATAAATTCTACAAGAAGTACTATTAGATGTTTGTGCCATTATGGAGAGACTCACCAAAAAAGCAAATGCTATGCAGAATAGATCTCGTCCTATGCAAGTACTTCATAATCGAAATCTTACCGCCAACCTACTAAAATGGAGCTCCAAAATGTCTATCAGATAAGTGTCAGTGATCAAGTTGTAAGAAACAGGTTAAATGAGGACTGAATCCACGCTCGGCGTCCAATTAGGGTTCCTATGTTATCGTGTGGCAATCACGCACGTAGATTAGAATGGGCTAAAGGAAACGTCAATTGATAAGTACAAGATTGGAATCATGTGCTCTTCACTGATGAATCCAGGTTTGGTTTGGTTTGAGGCCAAATTCTAAAAAAATAAAGGTGGAGAAGACCTGGAAATGAAAATCGTTTGACAACTGCCGCTGGAAGTGGAGCGATACCAAGGGGGAACTGTGATGGTTTGGGCTGGAGTTGGGATTGACCTTAGAACTGACCTTGTTTTTATGAAAGGGCTTTTAACAGACAATGCATATCGGGGCACAATTCTACAGGCTGTTATCCTTCCACCGGCGGAAGAAGTGGGGGAGAACTCTTACTTATACATGACAATGCTCGACCACATGCTCCGAAAATAGTCATAATATTTTTGGATGAGCACAGTATGTCGGTATTACCGCGGCCGACGCAATCCCCAGACTTACATCCAATTGGACACTTACCGGATATGCTACAAAGGCGTGTCCTCAATAATGGTATGGTGTTTCAAACAAGGACGGAGCTGTTTATAAGACCAGTTGCAACAAGTTGAATAGAATGCAATAAACAATTTAATTAGAAGTATGTCCAATAGGTGCCATGGTACTATTAACCCCAGAGGTGGCCACGTACTGTATTAAATGTGTAAATCTTTCATTTCCGTTCCGATACCATTATAATTTCTAAGTTAGAAATTTGCTTTGTGTTTATTGAACATCTTATACCGGGTGTTTGTGAAATAAGTGCAGAAATTTAAACCTGTAATACATCACCATAAATGGGAACGATTGACCTTACAGTCCTTTACAAAAGTTTCACACATTTAGAGAAAATCGCAGTTGAAAATCGGGCAAGAAATAATCGTACGTCTGTGTGTTTGAGGTAGGTCAAGTAAAGGAAATTTTATTGGAACAAAAAACAGAAATGCAATCTAGTAGTGACCTTTGACGAAATCCAGAGGCTAATAAAAGCGTTGTTTTAGTCGTCTTACAGCTGAGCGAAAGAATTTGCTTAACTTTTTATGATTATGACAAACAATTTATTGTTCCGTATTCTTTGAGATAAACAGTTTAGTTTGTGAAAAGTGATTGAACGAGTCAAAGTTAAATGTGATTCGATCTACGTAGTATTATTACTTATTAAAATGACGCAATTCACGAACGCGAGAGAACAGCATTACAGAGGAGTGTTTTCATAATACTGTCGACAGCATTTGCACTAATTCTGACTTGCATACGAACACAAGAACCACCTTAACGCCGAGCTTATTTGTGTATCATATACAATTGTTATAGACAGTGAAATAGTGAACGTGTGTTTGAATGTGATCCTCCACACAGTTTCATGCTTTATAAACTGCGTCTTGATAAAATGCCTGTTACTACACTTGGCCAAACAACGACTAGACAAACTTCGGATTCTAGTTTGAGTTTCTAGTGACGGTTATGGAATGTAAATCAAAGAAAATAAATTAACTTTAAATTAAACAGAAATTCCTTACGTGTATCTTAATCTTGAAAAAGTTGTCAACAGCAAATCGTCAATCGAAATTTGTTAAAAGAAATTAAGTTTGGTTAATGTTTTGTTGAGATTCTTTTTTGTCCACAAGACAATTTTAAATTATTTTATATTCATAATTTAAAGAAGAGATATATTAGGCAGGTATATTAAATGGCGGGTGATAAAACGTGTTCAAGTCATAAACATCCAATTTTAATACTAACGTCAATTTGATTAAATATACCATGCAAGTCTTAATGCGAAACTAATGCGAAATAATCGCATAAATTACAATTAAGGACTTCCTTCCCGTAAAGTTATGTAAAAGGCGTCTTAAGTAACGTCCCGGCATATTGTTTAGTCCCTTTTATTCTAGGTTACATCATTAATCCTTGGCTTTTATACATAATGGTATGGTAATTTTTCTTTCCTTAAAGCGCAGAAATCTCGTATGCCTCTTTCGCATGCAACTTTCGTAATACAGCTAGGGCATTATAAATTGCCTTATGATAATCGCTATTAATTAATCAGAGTAATTAGAAATTTTACATTATGGTCTCATATCAACTTTATTTTCAGCGTAACGTAAGGTATTTAATATATTCGTAGTGTTATAACACGTAACTTTATGGTGTTAAAACGAAGAAACTTTCTGTAATCGACATTTTGTTCCAATTATACCAGAAAAAAGAATAACTAATAAATGTGTCTGCTTTTGAAAACAGTCAGATTTCACTACATATTAGAGTACCTCTTACTAATAAAGTGTCATATGCAGCGGGCATAAATTCATTGTCTGAATATTTTCATCGTGGATAAAATATACACAAGAAGACTGAATTCAGTCTTCTTGGATCAAAATTATTCACACACTCTTGCTTGGAAAATAAAATAATACTCCATTAATTTTATTATAGTATTCCAATTTTGGATTGGTTTTTATGACAGGGCAATACCAATTACTGCAAATATCAGGAAACGAATATTAATGATGTTATTGTAATTCTTTTACCGTCACATCGGTAGAAGCTATAACTACTCGCATAACAACTGAAAATGTTGCTCATTCTAAAAGATTTGGCCGAAAGTGTACAGCAGTGCTTTAAAGAAATGCGACGAAAAGTAATAAAATCATACGAACCTGATCCTTACTTAAACTAACCATACCGCTAGGTCACTTTCCGGGATTCGCATTTCTTTTAAGCATTGCTGTACAACACAAGCAAGCAAACGTACTACGTCTATTGTTAATCATGCAATCGCTACGGATTAACAGTTTTCCATCGATTTGCTGAGACTATTTAGTTGGTAGTATCATCAGAAAATATTGGTTAGGTAGAATATGAATCGCTGTTTTTTTTTGTAACATTATTGTACCTGTAAATTAATTCAATCAATTTAACTTTGTTTAAAATAGAGATAAAATAAGTAACTTGTCAGTTTACTTTGACACAATCAATAAAATTTTCTAGAATCGATCAAAAAGGAAGCATATTAAGTTCCCTCTTAAAAATCCATCTTTCGATGATAACGTCAGATGAAAGGAGAATGTGACAGCCAATTTCCTAATGCTTGATCTTGTGATTTTATATAGATACTTTAGACATGAAATATTACTTACGGTCCCTTCATTTTTATTGTCTGCCATTACAGAAGTGCGTAAAAATCTAAACAGAACTTCCGGAAGAAAACTGTCCCGCCTCACGGGACGACAAATTACGTTCCCGATTCATTGCCCTCCTGGATGGAAAACGTAGCTTTAATAAAATTTCGCTGGCAGCTTAATTATTTAATTATAATTAGGGAATTTGCAAATCCTTTTTAGTAACAATCATTATTTTAATCCTGTTTCGTCGAAGTTTCCGATTTGATTTAGTGATTTAATTAAGCTTTGGCTGAAAGTTTTTAATAGCGTACCGTTAAACACAAGCCGAAAATGGCAAATAACGAAGTTTATTGCGTTTCGTTTTCATATTTGATTTAACTTGTGCCTGTTACTGTTAGAAATAAGTTTTCTTATTGGACAGCGCAAACTTTAGGCAGCCCAAAAATAAATGGAAATAATAATGTTCGTAGGAGGTCATAAATAATACAAATGCGATCCACGTGTGCCCAATAAAAATTTTGTCACATATTTTAACTTACTTTTTTTGCACAGGTAATGCTGTTATGAATAAAATATGTAAATATATTTAAACTGAGTATTTTTTGAGAAGTAAAGCACTTTAAGTCTTCAATAAATCATTTTTTTATTAAGATAATTGTAGTAAATGCTTTAAAAGAAATCTAAATGCGTGGCTTATTTTACGATTTGAAAACAGGAAAGATATGTGAGAAACTACAAAATACTTTGTCGATTTGCAGTGGAACTCTGGAATGCAACAATTTTTTTTTCATAGTTATACAATATCTCTATAAAGTAATTAAATAATTGTAGGGACATCTCTGTAGTTTATCCAATAATTAATACCTTGCAGGGTATGTTTTAAAATCTTGTACAAATTGAAAGAGGATATTTTTAATCCACTTTCATAGTAAGTTTGTGTTGTTGCGAACTTCGGGGTTTGTAAATAATACTCGTAGACTAATCTTAAACACTATTAAAAACACAATCGTCTACACAATAAAGTACACCAGAAATACTGTATAACATTTACTTTAACAAATAGCACTTCTATTATGTTACCGTTTATAACTCCGTTTCGTCTTTGCTTCTAGCTAAGAATTAACTCGACATCGCGCCGAATCCCTTTTATATGAAAACGTACAGAGCATTCGCGGTCCCATTAGATTGCTCTCCAGTTTTCCCGAACGTACCTGCGATATCGAGAGCGTTCCACATAATCGTTGTTAAAAGGCCGCGGCCGGTGCCGGCTTATCTGATCACACAAAAAAAGAACTTGCCCCGAGCCCACAGGTATTAAAAATATTCTGCTCATTGTTTTTGACGATTCGACCTTTCCTTGTATTTTTTTAATTATAAAGGTAAATTCAATTTTCAATTAAAAAAATTAAAACAAAAACATTAAAAGCGGAATGATGAATATGATTTTAATATGGTCGACCTTTAACACGTATACATTCATGTTCGTACAGTGATTATATTATTGATGACCGTGGATAAATAAATTTCATTAGTGACGTCGCCTTCCTATTTAAATATTTAATATATCACAATTAATGTAACATCAATCCATACTGTTTTCAGTTACCACTATAACTCACGTGTACAGTAATTACGAAAATGTCCCATTGATTTGGGCCAATATTAGCAATATTACGATAAATGGCCGTCACGGTTATAATATACAGAACGTTTTGAACCGCTGTATCGTGCGAATATTATTTTATTCAAATTTAATTCAGTACACGTTTAGGGATTCTAACATTGAAAATAAGAAAAAAAGTATATATATATACTTTTTAGATATGAATATACCTAACCTTTGGATTATAGATGTAATAGAAAATACGTGGAAGAGAGTTAGTTATTTAAACGTTTAAAGGTGGTAAAAAAATTTGTTGCAAATCGTTTTTGATTGCTGTGAAAACCTCGAGCAGCCTCTGTACAGCTGTTTCAGCCCTGTTTGGGGCTTCGTCAGCAGAGACGTAGCTCGAAATTCCCACTGCAAACCAAAAACGACTTAACCAATTTATTCGCAAATGCGATGTAATAGTGGTGAATAGATAAAACAGCGACATCCTACGAGGCAGGGCTGAAACAGCTGTACAGAGGCTGCTCGAGGTTTTCACTGCAAACAAAAACGATTTGCAACAATTTTCTTTTAAACTTTCATTACGCTTTGACAGTAAGCATGGCCGCCTTTCATGGGGTAGCTTATTATGTAGCAAATCCGCTTCAATTTATCCTACTGCAATGTCAGGTCAAAAAGCGATCGTAGGATGTCGCTGTATTATCTGTGTTTAAAGGTGGGTTTATACAACTAACTAAGAGTTAACATTTAAGCGTTAAAACTAACTACTAACAACTTAAGCAAAGTTTCCTGTTTATACAGAAATTTTATTCAGCACTTACGTGCGCCGTAATGATACCTTCAAGTTTATAGGCGTTATTAATGCAAACAATAAATATAATGCAATAGCTTCGTCATCACCCGTTCTCCAAGTTTAATTGAATGTAATCTTAGGTCACAAATATAAAACTCCATGAAACTACAACCATACATAACACATAACCTATGACAACAAACAGATGATTCCGGGACGGGCTCACACGTATTCCATAAATTTGAATTTTGAAGCATGCGCAATTCTATTTTCATTAACAACTTAACTAAAAATTTGAAGTAGCCAACTTCTTAAATGTTAGTTACTAATTCTTTGTTATTAGTGAAGTTGTATAAACTACATATCCTTATCCATAATTTAACCACAATTTTATCTGCTTAATTTTTAATTAATAAACGTTATGTGTTAGTGTTAGTTACTGTACCATAAAAATTTTCATTTAAAGATGTACAACGACGCCCACCATAAATGATACCATTTGACTATTTTGTAGCCCTTACAGTGAATGTTCTTAACAATGTGTTTCGCATGAAGGAGTATCATTTATGTTGAGCGACGTAGTGCATACACTGAATAACGAAACTGTTCTTATTTTTATGTACATATATACGCAATGTGGAAGATAATAAAACGATTCTCCAGGTTGCAATAATGGCGTATGTCTGGAAAATATAATTTAGAACTTACTGAGTTTTACCTTATTCATTCTAATAGTATGGAATGTTTCTGGTCATTTTTCATTTTTAATATTAGTTCTGGCTATTTAATTAATTAAAGTAGAACAACAAATCTGTGTGCGTTCTCTCTACGTTATTACAATCTTGGACTGCTCCCATTCATTGTCAGTAATAAACTTGAGACAAAGGAATGAGTAGAGTAATATTTAGAAATGAGCTTATCTGCAACGATGTCCTTAAATTTAATAATTATAATTTTTCATTTTAAATACGTTTTGTTATCCAAAAGTTTAATTTTTTTGTTTATTGTATGAATATACCGTACGTTTCGTTTCAATTTGAAGCTTGCGCATATTTTATTCCCCCTTACCTGTGATTTTTATGTGAACCTTATGTTTAGAATATTGTGCGAAGTAGACGTAATGTAGTAATAAAGGTAATAGTTTCGTTTTACGTATTTTATTTTACAGTATTACCTCTTCTATCACTGCTGTCTCTCAAGTTTCAATAAAATAGTTTTCATTTTGATGTAAGGCTACTTTTATGAAGTAAGGGCTCCACCTGCGAATTTGAGATCTGCCTACGCCTGGTGTAGTAAATACACTGTGGTCGTAAATGATTGAGCGTCCTTGAGAAAGTAAATACCCAGAGGTGATCAAAACTACTTTCCGCCTAGGGAATTTTCGCGTTTTTGAATGCTCCAGATCAGCTGGCAAGCAGTAGCGTTCGTGTATGGTTTGTTTATGTTTGAGTTTTCTACAATTTGCAGTTTAAATCATTCGAAATCAGTAAATAAGTATTTTTGAAAACTATTATTCAGTTGACTTTGTTTTTACAAGTAAGTAACGTTCTTTGCGTCTCGATTTATGATTAATGTTACACAATTTTTAGGTTAAAATTACATCCGCACGCCTTTAAATTGGGTACATGATTTCTAGTAACTGGACCAAGAAATTTTTGTATGAAGCGGCACGTTCAACCATTTACGATCGCAGTGTCCTCTACAAAATGTTAATATATTGTTGAATTTTTAGTAAACCATTAGTCGGAACTAATTCGCCTAGACCAAATTAAGACATGCAGTTCTAGTAACATGTCCACGATGATTATTTATAAAATTTAGATATTATGACACAGATGTAATTTCAAAGATTATTAATTTATTATGTAGAGACAAGTATTTTTATATGCTGGCTTTTATAATTTATAAGTTTCAGTGCTATCGTAACGCCGAATGTTAGACGCTTATTGGAATTTTTTGGGCAGGATCTAGCTACGCGTTGTCTAAACTTGTTTACACTTTAATCATGGGCAATGCGTTAATATGCTCTAAAGCTCTCTCTTGCCTTGTAACACATCACTATAAAATTTACTATTATACTACTTCACTAAAAAGTTTTTAATAGTTTTGTTCCTTAAAGGTAAGCTTGAGCTTTATGAAGTAAGAGCACACAGCAAAAGGAAGATAGACTTCAGACGGATTGAAGAAAAACGACGAGCGTGTTTCTGTGATACATAATTTATAAAACGGGAAACGCATCCCGAAAACCGCAAACCGCCGAGCCACTTATCTTAACATACTGGCACAACCGCATTATAGGTGTACCATTAAGCTAAACACAGTCGATAACGTATGCAAAGAATGATTTATGAATGCCGTTGGTCGTGACCTGCTGCAGAGCTTCGCTCGAGTCGCAGCATTAAATCTTGTGCACTTCGATTCCCGTTTCTCATTCATGTTTCGGATATGTACGATAAAATTAAATCACACCCACGAATGTCTTGTTAAGTGCCTCCGCGAGATATATTGCTTGGCACGTGCCATGTTCGATGAAATATCAGCAGTGTTTTACTTGCTTGCACCTAGATTACACAGCAGTAACTAATACGGAAGATGTGTAAGTTTATACAGGGTATTACAACTTCCGGCAAATATTTACACCGAGCGTATCTATGTATATTAGAAACTATACAGTCAGTTATAATCTGCGTTCGCTTTATGAGATTCTATTCCCAGCAACGTCGATGTATGCGACGATATCGATGCATCGCTGTTCACCCTCGATGTTTAGGTCGCGCTCGATACCGCCTCGATCTATGACATGCACGATTTCATTCAAATCTATGCGTTTGTTTTCCATCGAACTATTGAGTGCGACCTAAACATCAAGAGTGTACAGCGAGACATTTTCGGCATGTTCGTATCCTTATTCAAACGCTCGAGACGAGAAATCGGATGAGTTTTAAGCACGAACAAAGTTAATGTTACGTCATTTACCTCACAAAATACTAAAATATTAATTTTAAAAATGAATTTTTTTAATACCTAGTGAAGTATTTAACAGCAGTAACAAACTGTTTTTGATGGTTAACAATTGTCATAAACAGTTTGCCACTGCGATATGTTCAGACTCAAAACGTGCATAACACAGCGGTTCGAATTAAATAAGTCGCATCAAGCGGTTTCAGATAATGTACGCACAAGTAAAAATATATTAACTTGTTAACGTCACAATAAAAAGGCTAATTGGGCTTATTTTATAAAAATTACAGACTTCTTAAAATGTACAAATATGTAGTATAAATAACATATTTGACAAAATTATTTTATTTGGTTGGTTTATCAGAAACGGGCCCATTTGTTTTCATCCGAAATTGAGAAACTGTGAAGGTTTGGAAGTACTAGTCAAAAAAAGTCTGATTGTTATACTAATGTAACGTTCACTTTATCACTGACCGTTACTTAGACAAGTTTCTTAGAGCTGGACTATGTATTAGAAGGTTGGTTAACCCGTTACATCACTTCACGTGATAAATTCTGTTGGGCATATTAATGAGGTTTTGCATTATTTAATCAATAGGACCACAGAATTGATTCCATTTTTAGTGAATTAGATTAAGCTTTACGAGACAGATTAAAACTATCTCTATTTACTTTACTGTGACGGATAGAAGTTTCATGTGACATGTGACGTCACGACTTACTTTGGGGGGGGGGGGGGGTAAGGATCAAACTACATATTTAAATGGTAACGAGGCAACCTGCTAGATACAATATCAGTTTTACCAACCTTGAAATAAATCAACATATTTATCAATGCTTTCTGTTGACGTAAGGGGAAATTACGTAGTGTTTTTCGTGACCTATTTTCCTTTCCTTTAGAGTTCATCTCATGACGTGTGTGTAGTTCGCCACCTAAATTCACTAGTTGGACAGCTGTTCATTGTACGTTCTACTGTGTCGTGCCCATCAGGTTCTTCCCCGCCGCATAGCATTTATACACAAGCACGTATCGGCAAACATTCTTCTTCAGAAAAACTAGCAAAAACACTAAGATTCTTTTGCTGCATTTTGTAACCCTAAATGATTAGAACGAAGCAGTCTGTCTTTTATGCGAAGTTGCATGAGATTTTGCCAGATTTTGTCGTTGTCGTTTGAAGGAATGTGAAAATTTTTGCGTTGTCGTGAAAGAAATGAATGTTGGAGCCGTAAAGCTTCTGCGTGAGGAGATGAGCTTCTTCATGAGTCAAGTATCGAAACAGATGAGTAAAAAATCACATTATTATTATTATCGTACCATATAAGAAGTTTCCCTTAAAGTTTAATATTTTTTATTGTCAAGAGACAATATGCAGTGATCGCCAAAAAATCGGCATCAAATCAAAATCAATCAAAATCTTTATTTCTGATTTTCCGAAAAAAAAACTTTATACGGCTATAACTTCTGCTGGTCTGAAAACCTATTTAGTCCCTATCAAATATACCGAGTGAATTTTACTTAGAAAATTGAGTTCTTCGAAATGGCCAAAATCGTAAAATTGTTATTACTCGAAAACCAATCAAGATCTCAATGAGATTTCTTTATCTTGGGATAGTTTCATCTCATTGCATAATATCAAGGTAAGGAAATATTTTTCTTTAATTTTTCAAAAAATTGAATTTTTCAATTTTTTAGAATATTCTCAAAATTTCACGTATTTAAACTTAATTTTAGATTCAATTTTTTTGAGTGAAAACTTTAAATATTTATAATTGGAAAAAAATAATAAAGAGCATTAATTACTGCTTGAGATATTTTATTATTTAGCAAAAAGTAATATTTGTACCTAATTTTTACGTTTTTGATGCACGGTACTTTTTTTTAGAGAAATATATTTAATTGATACCTAATATGCATTTAAATGACTTCCAAAAGCTCTAATCTAGCGTTGTAAGTGACTTATTTCCACTAAAAGCATAAAATATTCTTTTACAACTGCCTAAATGAGGAAATTTTTTCTTATTTAGTTTACGTGCTTAGTCAATTTAGTAGGCCATGGATTGGCAATTCAAATTACTAAAGGCCTCTTTCATAAAACGACTAAAGAAGATTTCAGATCACATTACAATACAAAATAAAAAGTGGTTTTACATTTTTAAGTAATTTAAAGTCAAGTCCGATTATTAAAATAGCCCTTTAGTAATTTGATTTGACAATAAAAAAATCCACAGCCATCTCATATTCTGCTACTGGCTTGAACATGCAAGCTAAATAAATAAAAATCCTCTCGTTTAAGCCACTGTATACGAATGTTTACAGGCTCTTTGTGACACTAATTTATTAACAACAATAGATTAGAGTTTTTAGATGTTATTTAAATACATTTTAATTATCTTTGAAAAATATTTCTCCTGATAGGCACCTTGTATCAAAAACGTAAAAATTGGGTACAAATTTTACTTTTCGCTAAATAATACAATATCTCATGCAGTAAATAATTTTCTTTGTTATGTTTTCCAATTACAAATATTTTGAAGTTTTCACCCCAAAAAAATTGAATTCTGAAATTATGTTTAAGTACGGGAAATTTTGAGAATATTCTGAGAATTGAAAAATTCAATTTTTCGGAAAATTAAAGAAAAATAAGCCATTTTCTGGCCTTGATGTTATACAATAAGGTGAAATTAACCCATGTTAAAAAAATCTCATTGAAATCTTGATTAGTTTCCCAGTAATAACAATTTTATGGCTCTGATTATTTAGAAAAACTCGATTTTCGAAAAATCAGAAATAAAAAATTTTCCCATTTGATGCCGACTTTTTGGCGATCACTGTATATGAATGAAAACTTTGCTTTAAAATTTATTTTTTTGATTGTCAAAAGACAATATCATAAATATTGGGTCATTTTCGTATAAAATAAGGAAATATTATGCTAAATTTGGTTTCGGCTAATTGTGTATATAGTTTGAGCTTTACTTTAATATTTGTCAGCCTGTATACTACGTCAGCGTACTCATGTTAATTAATATCAACGTTTCATCTGCACTTCTGATTTTTCAATTATGGATACAGTCAAGGAAAATTTGCATAATTCAATCTTCAAAATCGGTATGGAATTAATTTTTTTTTCTTTCCAGCCTGTTTTAGTAATTACCGTTTAAAGAGATTACTTCGCACTCAATAACTTTCGTATTGTTACGTTATGGTTTTTGTTTCTTTCACGCATTACGAAACTTTTCTTTAAAAAAAAAGTCTACAAAGAATTATCCCTCCGACTAAACTGAGCTATGGCAACCAACTTGGTAAGAACCTTCTTACAAAAAAGTGAATATCACAATACTTAAAAAAGGCAACGGTGTTATAGATAAATTACAATACATATGCTTACTTTACGTTTTTTCTACGTTTATATCATCATAAATACCATCAACATCAGTTGACAAATGACATTTCAATATTTACTAAAAATGCTTAATTATTGAAATAGTTGATATTAATATAACTGGAAAACAAAATAAATAGATAGAACATTTTTCTTGCTGACAAATAATATACATGGCATTTCATTTAAAGAATAAAATTTTGTTAGTATAGTGAATTCAATATTGTATTGTAAATACCTGTGAATATTTTAAAGAAAAATACGACTGATTCTCCTTTAAGCTTATATTAAGCAATTAATAAATACCATTAAGTTAAAATTAGAGGAACAATTTTTTATTACTCCTTTTTTAGAATGTATTCAAATAAGTCATTCCAAGTTTTACTATAGATAGAACGGAAACAGCCTTTTAGAAATGCAATTGCTTGTTACTCTTTCAATAAAGTACTTTATTGATTATTTTCTTAGATACCCTTCTTTTATTTCCTCAAGCTTGTAGTTCACATTACACTGGTTGTTTCATTAATTTTATTTTACTTTAATCCCAAGCTATCTGAAATTTTTATTTCGTTTTTTGAAACTATCCAGATTCTCATGACGAGTATTTACTCGACAAATTTCTTGAACTTGTTTTGTTGGATTTTAGAGGTTTTATGTCGAAGAGAAAAGTTTTACACCCGTTTTATTAAATTATACCTGCTATTTCTTAGCTGTGCGTTATTCTATGACTTGCCACCAATCTGTATAAGGCCTTGAAGTGTTAATTTGAAGTTCTTGTGACATTTGTTTTTCGGCTTGTGTAAGTCTATGCATATCAAATAAGTTAACTTGTATATTAATGAATATGCTGGTATATCTGATTATGCCCCGTATTCAAAAATATACTGTAAGATTTTTGGTGTATGTGCCTCTCATCGACCTTGTACCTCTCGTTAATCTTTTGGATGTGTGAAGGGAAAGGTAAATTAAATTATTATATTAATTTGTAGAGGTAAGATAAAGAAAATGGATTCTAGCATCGCCTAATATAACTTTAATACAATACAAAAGGTTGCAGTGAAAGCTTCGTCAGTCGACCTCGGTTGCAACGCTGGAGAACACAGCTGCATTGCGAATCCTAAAACTTATTAAAACTTGTCTTCAGCGACGCTTTACGTTTCCTGCCTCAGTCATCGGAGTTGTTCGTTTTATTCAAAGCATACAAAAACTCCACTTTTCTCAAATTTATATACAACGTACATAGTTATTATCACGAAGAGTTTGTAATTCCTATATTTGCAAAGTAAATGTAACCATGTGGCTGCCTTTAACATGTAAGTTAGTTACCTTTGATATTTTAATATTCTGATAGTTATTTATTTAATATTGACACCTATTCTGTATAGTTTTGAGCAAATAAGGTTGGGTTTGACTCATCAGGCTTTAACGTACGAATCAATCCCTGGAAACCGTACGTCTTCAATAACATCCTTTAGGTTATTACTAAGGCTGGAACTTTCATAGGATATCTGATAAACAAAGCACGGCGCAGATTTCAACGGTCCGCTTACGCGCAAGCCTCTCTTCTCGTCAAGCTCATCGCATTAAAAGCAAGCATGTGATGTAAAGTGCTTGTGTAACAGTTTTACAGTTTCTTTGAAATTAATAACTTCTGTAATGTAATTTTTAAAAAGACTGTCATAATACATTTAATTCGTATCAATTATACCGCCGTCACTGCAAAATGAATGAGAGTTTTGTGAGTTACATAAACAACTTTTTGTATCTAGTCGACCAGAACTATAGTGGCTATTGCTTGCCACATAGACTTTTCGGGCTTTGACTGGTTAAATGTTTTGATTTTACGGCGGACAAGGATTCGTACATTTTATGGCTATGACCGCTTCAACATATTAGTAGTTCCTCGTATATTTAACGAATCCTGTCGGTTAGAGATCGCCTAAGTGTGGTTATTACAGATTTCTTTCTTTTTTTAATACACAACAAAATTAGTGCGCATATATGAAATAAAATACAATCAGTAGGCAAAACTTATACTGAATAGTTATGATACATACCCAGCCTTATTTGATCCAAACTATATCAAAAGCGTTAAATTTAAAGGTCTGCTAAATTTTGTTGCTATAGCAGCAACCAATTATTAATCTATATTTTAAATTTTAAAACACCTCTAAGTTTTAACAGCCTTTTAATAAGATACAGAATTTCTCTCTACGTCCCATACCCAAAGCTACTGTTGATGTGTTTTGATCTTAAGTATTATTTAATAACTAGTTCTGTAACATTGGCAATACTCAATAGATGTAAGAAGCGTAATTGTAGCTAATGTTACTTTATCTAACCGAGTTGTTATTAGAATACCAAGCCGAGCAGTAAGCGTGTAATTAAAGAATAAAACCTAACACAACACTCAGCCTGTAATTATTGTAATTAAATCCAAAAATCAACAGGTTATGGGCCCAGCAAAAAGTAGTTGATTACAATCAAAGTTAGTTAGTAGCCAGAGCGTCGACCATTCGAACTTTACTCAGTGTTGCTGCAAATGAAGGTATGAAACTTGCACAAATTGACGTTTTAACAGCTTTCCTCTGTGGTGACTTAAAAGAGACCGTATAGATGCAGCAGCCTGAAGGAAAAGAGGATGGATCTGGAAGAGTTTGTCGTTTGAATAGAAGTTTATATGGACTGAAACAGGCTCCCCGTTGCTGGAATGAGAAGTTCAGCAATCATTTCATCAAGCTAGGATTCCAAAGGAGCGAAGCAGATCTTTGTCTGTTTGTGCGACAAAAAGGCTGCAGAAAAATGTTCTTCGTTCTCTATGTTGACGATGGTTTGATTGCAGCTAAAGATGAACAGAAGAATTCAAGATAGCTTCTAAGCCAGCAGTGTTTCTTCTAAGATTGGAAATTGTACGGGAAGAAGATGGCTCTATACGTGTGGGTCAAGCCCACTATACAGAAAAAATTCTGGAACGTTTCAACATCAGCAAATGTAATGCAATAAATACTTCAATTGCCAAAGAAAATGAAACAGAAGAAAGTCCACAGAACACTGAGTTTCCATATAGACTAGCTGTGGGAGCATTGATGTTCCTGATGTGTCCGGACATTGCCTATGCAGTTAGTGTGGTATCAAGAAACCTTGAAAAACCAGCAAAAACGAGGCATACTCAAGGTTAAACGGATCTTGCGATATCTGAGGGGTACCACAAATTATGGGCCAGTTTACAAAAGCAGCCTGTGAAGGGGGGTTTTCAAATGTTACAGCGATGCAGATCATGGCGGCGACACGAGTACTGTACGTGTGCTGTGCCTACACTTCGAA
Source organism: Prosopocoilus inquinatus (assembly GCA_036172665.1). NCBI lineage: Eukaryota > Metazoa > Arthropoda > Insecta > Coleoptera > Lucanidae > Prosopocoilus > Prosopocoilus inquinatus. The sequence goes on from CM069871.1 coordinate 50,353,772, forward strand.
GCACCAATTTCCTGGATGAGTGAAAGACAGCCTTCCGTGGCCATATCTACGACTGAAGTTGAGGTTGTAGTTGCTAGTGAAGTTGCTTGAGAAATTATCTGGATTAAAAGACTTTTAATCGAAGTAGACTAGTTGAAGGAAATCCCTATTTTACAAATCGACAATGAAACCGCTATCAGATTTGCACAAAATTCAGAGTTTCATTGAAGGATGAAGCATCCTCGTATCAGACATTTCTTTGTTCGCGAATTAGTGGCTGGTGGTGAAATTACAGTCTCTAAAGTAGTCAGAAAATCAACTCGCACACATTTTGACAAAATCATTGTTTTCAGTACGTTTTCGAGAATTTTGCAACACTATAGGAGTGTGCAAGCTGTTAAATAAGAGAGTGTTGATGTATTTTGATCTTAAGTATTATTTAACAAGTAGTTCTGTAACGTTGGCAATACTCAATAGATATAAGAAGCGTAAATGTAGCTAATGTCACTCTGTCTAACCACGATGTTATTAGAACATCGAGCAGAGCACTAAGTAAAGAATAAAACCTAACAGAACACCCAGCGTGTAATTATTGCAATTAAAGAACAAAAACCAACAGCTAGTAATATTAAAACTAATATAAGTACTTGATTTTTATATTAATATTTACATGTGGAAGTTAATATTAAATTAAAAGTTGAATTGAAAACCACTGTGACAGAAATTTGAATGAGAAACGCCATCCCCGACTGAGAAAATGAAAAATTCTTTTGTAGTTTCATGTCTTCAGTACAGAGCGAACAGAAACTTACAAGAACGGTGAGACGTCTTACTGTCTGCGGTGAAAGAGAAACGACTCAATTTCCCTGTTTCGCCGCGTTGTTTTTCTGACATCCCTATTGGCTTGCGGCTATTCTTGATCACTCGGATACACCGACTGCGGGACATCGTGAATAACGATCTGAATTCAAGATACTAAAATGTTCACTTCGCTTTTAATGGATGCAGGAGTTTGTTTTGGCTTTAGCCGGGTGAGTTTCCTTTGTTATTCTACGGGCAGCAACCGCATATTTAATCATTCTTTTTGTTTATACATGCAGGAAGAGATTTAAGCAGAAAACAAAACTAAGAAACTGTAAATACCATCTGCCCAGCTTGCTTCTCTGTTTTCGGAAATTAAATCCTTTTTGTAACTGAAAAAAATATAAAAATATGATGAAACTATTGAACACAAATATACCTCAACTTTATCGTATTTAACCATATGAAAAATGCTTTAGTTTCACTGACGTTATTGCTTTTCTATAACTTTTACAATGAATGTAATGAATGTAAAACTTCGTATTGTGTAATTTAATTCGTTTGGGTTTCAGTCATTGGTCATTGGTTTTACAATAATTTAAAAAAGAGTAAACGTGAATGAAGCGCATGAACTCTTATCATTTTTCTGCTTAGTAAAACAAGAATAATTCAAATTACAGTCAGTGCGAGCACGGTAACTCGTCAAAATGCACTCATCAAAATGGGCTAGCGGACACGCCTAAAAATAAACATTATTGCAACGATGAAATAAAATAGAAAGTCAAACAAAAAACTTTTATTTTTAGCAAAAACCAAAATGAAGTTACCACAGTTTCGTTATATAAGGTGTTCAACAAACACAAAGCAATTTTCTAACTTAGAAATAATAATGGAATCGGAACGAAAAAGAAAGATTAAATTAATTTAATACAGTGTGTGACCACCTTTAGCGTTAATTACATCTTGGCACGTATTGAACATACTTCCAATTAAATTGTTGATTGCATTTTGTTCAGTTTGTTGCCACTGGTCTTGTAAACAGTTTGAGAGCTTTTCCCTTATTTGAAACACCAAGCCGTTATTCAGGATACGTTTTTGAAGTATATTCCATACGTGTTATATGGGATTTAAGTCAGGGGATAGCGCCGTCCACGGTAAAACTGAGGTATTGTGCTCATCCAAAAAAGTTCTGACTATTATCGCAGCATGTGCTCGTGAATTGTCATGCATTTACCCGAATTTTTATTTGTTAATTCTTGGTAATCAAAGGGTTACACTCCTTTTCAAGAATTTCGACACTTTTCTTTAAGATTGGAACTCCGTGATGATGGTTAGTTATTTATATAAATATCATTTCTTTCACAATTTTTTCAGTTAAAAACGTTCCTAAACAATTCTTATCCCGTAATTTTGCAGCGATGTGTATACGATTAAGATGAATTTAAATGTATTATTTTATTTTATTAGCGAGATTTAAACTGAAACCATAACGTTTCAGAAACTCTTGCGTCAAGAGATTGTTGTATAAGTGACATCATACGAATTTCGTATTGATTATGATATTGCAGAAAGTGCCTGCACTGTTTTTGCTGCAAATGATTTGGAAAATGCTAACTAACTCATCTAGGTCAGTCCAAATTTCATTGTCTGCATAATTTATCGAACCTATCTATGCTACAATCGTATATGACAATGGCGTGTCCTAGAGTGCATCATTGAAATGCAAAAAGGTCATAGATTGTCATAAATAATTTAATCCAATTAACCTGTCTACTGGCGGATACGGAGAGACCTGTCACTGACATTTACATCTAGATGGTTTCCGGCAATGTATTATATAACAGAAGTTAATGGTAGTTTCGGGTAGCTGCCAATCAAGTGTCTCACTATTTGCACGGGACAATGCGACTACACTTCAAAAGCTATATAAGGCTGACACTTGAATTATTAAATTAACACAATTCCCGACTTTATATTCTGCCGATATTTTGCATCCGAGCGCATTTCAATTCGTTAAAGTTGAATTGGCTCCAAATGCGCTTATCCAAAATTAATTGAATTTCAAAATAGATTTGCATGGATATTCATATTTAAACTTAATATTTGAAGTACTTCATACACGATATAAATTTCAGTGCAAATAATTTTTACTTTTAAATTTAGCTTTAAAATTTTATAATTTTAATGAAACCTATAAAACTTATAATACAGATGAGGACGTACAAATTATAATAACAGAAATTGTTTTCCATTTGCAATGTAAAACTATTACTTATTTAAGACTGAAACAAGTGATTTATATGTATTTATGAAATAACATTTTCGTTTTTAAGCTTTAATATATTTTTAAGTAACAGATGATTTTAATACTTTACTAAATGTTTTATATTGAAAGAAATTTGATAATAAAAACTAAGTAGCACGTGGTAACACAATGAAAGTCAATAAAAAATTGTACTCCTATCTTATGTTCCATACAAATCAACACAAATAATTAATTACAACAATTTAGCTCTTTAGATACCGACAATTATACCGTTACCAAACTCTTTGCACTTACCTGAAAACTAGCAGGTTATCGACATGGATGAAGAGTAGCAAGAAATGTGCGTAGTTATTAACGGAATTCCCTAGCTCGAGTGGAGAAGTGGGTCGTGGGTCGGACTGCGACGATACTAGTTTACGGGCGCCAAATATAACGTTAGAGAATTATTGCAAAAACCCTCACCCTATTATAGCCGATGTTAAAAGAAATAAGTTAACCAGAACATCGTTAGTTTAATACAATACATTAATTAATTCATTCATCCAATACATTCATTTTCAGTAATAAGTAATTATAAAAAATGTAAACCACAATCAAAGTCTTAATTTGACATTATTTTGTTACGCAACTGCCAAATTTAGCGTTAAAGTAATAAAATAAGGTCGACTTTAAACGGACGTAATTAAAGTCAAACCTTAACGTTAATAAAGGAAACATGCTAAAATACGCTCTCTGTTTGCGCAAAAGTCAAAATACGGTGTGCCCTTATTACGGTTCCCCGTAACTACGGTTACAATAACTTCCTAACTTGTCCAACGGGATTCCTTGTCAATCCAAAATACTTATCTCTACGAACGGATCTGGTACAGCTGTATTGCGCCAAAAGGGCAATGAACCCTCGTGGAGTAGAAGGAAACACTATCATTTACAAAATTTTGTTGCCAAGATAGGTCAAAAAGCGATCGCAGGATATCGCTGTTCATTACTATCGTTTACCTTTAAACAAAACTCTAAAACGTTTTTGTTTATGGCTTTCTGCGGAAAAAAATGTATAACACACAGTTCATTCTTTCGAATATCGAACTTGTGTATGCGTACATAAGAAATAAATCATAATTTGCATTTTAGATTCAAAGAAGGTTGATTTTTGGAATGTCTCTGATAAATTTATTTCTTGCAAATTCATACTTGAAAGACCTTAGTAAATCCGCTCCTAACGGGTCGGACACTTGTTCTGAATCAGCCTGCATATTGAAACAAGTACTATACTAAACAAAAACAAAAACAAACGAACAAATTGCAAAACGAAGAACAAAACGAAAATGATTATTTTGTTTCGTAGTGCAACAACCTATAGCACAAAGTCGAAGATAAAGATTTCTGAGGATATTACAGGAATGTGAAATGTCCGGCCTATAAATTGCTTCGTATATTCATCTTAATTAGCAACATACGTATTTTGCTCGATATTCTGTTTACATCCGACATAAATAACTAAATATATTAGACCACTAACAAAATTTTATAGAATAACTAGGAGTGTTGAATAATATTTGTGAGTAATAATGAAGGTATTTCAATTTTTTGCAAGTCGTAAGTATCAACAGATACTTTAACGAAGGATTTTAGTTAAGTTTTAAGTTAATTTACATTTCATTATGGTTATTAGAAGTAATCCTGTCATATTTTTTGCGCTACCGTACCCTCTTTTTTAGAACGATTTTGTAAATTAACTGTAAATTAAATCAAGTAGCGATTTTCTCTTTCATTTGCATTTAATCCGAACTGAATGAAACAGAAGTTAATACTCCTTTTCTTAGGGAAGGAATTCTTGGGCAAAAGATTTATACTCATTCTTTCCCGATTTCGTATCTCTCATTACAGTTCTTGTTTTCAGTATTTATATCATTTGCCGGGGCATGCAATTAATTACGAAATCCTCGCTCGGTTTAATGAAGTATTTCGGAGTTACCTAAATTAGATTTGAAAACGGGAAGGCGAAATGCGCCGCTGGAAAATAATGCCAGAAAATATAAAGAAGCGGCCGTCGCGACGGCCGTTTGTTTTGCGCAGTTTTCGATAATCCCATCCGGCCGAAGTACTGAATACAACATTAATCTAGATTTTGTACGGCTGTCCATAGATTAATTCTAACATTAGTTTTGTGTTTAAAGTCCTGCTCGGTGAACTCCATCCGATGAATTAAGTGTAGGATTGTTACTGATCATTTATCATGGAACTTAATCGAGTTTCATGCAAAGTTTCTCTTGGCTGTTCCGTTGTAATCTCGCTTCCATATAATCAGTGAAATAAACAGATTGTTACTTCGCGCTTTATTGCCACCACACGGTGTATTTAATTTAAATCCACTTAAACTTGAATTGCGCCGAATTTCGCTTCCACTAATTTACAAACGAGGCGAAAACTGAAAATTAATATTACCAATGCGCATACACATCGTTTAAATAGACTCTATGAACTTATTTATTTTTATTTATTATTCTATTATCTATTATTTATTATTTTTATTTAATGAAGAGTTATTTTAGAAGAGGCTGTGAATAATTTAGTTCCAAATGTAACTTTTCTTCAAAACTTTTCAATGCACCAATGCACTAGTGCAAACTGAAAGAAGATAAAGATCTATTCCTTTTTTTATCTGTGGTGTTTTCAATACAATAATTCTAACTGAGGGATCACAACAACTCTCCAAGGATTTCCGTTGTAAAAGCAAATAAACGCCTTCATCTTGCAGAGACTTATTTAAAGCAATATGTTTATATTTATTGTTGTAATCAGCTCTTCACGGAACATCTAAATTTGTAAAAATGTACAGACTGTTCCAATAAAAAGAAATCAGTCCTTACACACCATCAGTTTGTGGAACTCCCTGTATAGATGAAAATAACGTATTCACGTGAAGTCTAGGTTACTTTATTTTTTCCCTCCGTACTATTCCTTCGGCCTCACAGAAGAAGTGCTAATCATTGAAACAACCTGGACATTGTTAGTTTCAATTTTAGTTGAAGCTTAAACGATCGATATCGAAACAGAATTGAATTTAAGATAACTTCGTATAAAAATAGAAACTCTTTTATAATACCTACACTAAAACAACTGAGGCACATGATAAAATAAAAAGAAAATAAAAAAATAAATGAAAAAATAAAGGACAAAAAGGTATATATTGTGTCCACGAATTGGGTTCACAATAGGAAAAACTTTTATTTTTGAATTTTCTAAAAAACGTCATTCTTTATAAAAGTGTTTATGCTTGTCCTAGAACCCCCGAAATTGTTAACGGCAACGATAAATTCCGTCTAATAGCTCAGAAACATTGAAAATTCTGTTTCAGTTTTCATAGAATATGGCCAAGAATTTTAAAATCATGTTAACTGATATGGATCAGTTAATGTTACTAATTTATGTGAAAAAACTTTGCAGGCAAGAGTGTTAATTCTAGAGTTGTCTAGTTGTTCCATTGAATGTCAGGGAATTTCAAATCGTTTGCCATAAAAGCCTAGTTCAAATGTTTAAAAAAAGAATCCAGTGTGGGGTAAAAATTGATTCGAAAAAATATGTCAAACAGGGTCGATGTTAAAACAGAACGATGAAAGTTTATATTGAGGATGTATTACCATTTTGCCAATGGCTTATACAGGGTTACAACTAATTAAAGGGCCACTATGGGGGATCTCTATAAACTATGAAGGATACAAAGATGGATAAATTACATAAAAGTTGCTCTATCTTGAGATCTAAAAAATATGTAAAAGAATCTTTTCTGCTTTCATTCGCTCTTGAAATATCTTAAGATTTATTAATTTAATAATAATTTTAGTTCTAAATGTTTACACGCATTCGCCTACTAAATATATTACTTTTCAAAATCTTTTGTAGTATCTTGATATTTTGTTTTAAAACAAAAGCATAAGTCTGTCGTAGAGTCGTATTCAGATTTTGTTTTTGTATCACGTGGTATGAATACCCAAGATAGCGTCCATAACAAAAAAGGCAGTTGACAGTCGTATCTGCGAAACTGTCAATCCTAACTTATTTCTTCGGACTGTATTAGATTGTTCATCGAATTTAACATAAAAATATCAAATTTTGTGATTCTATTTTCGAAAATTAGAATTTTAGTTTTTTGAAGATATGTTAGAAACGAATGAAGGTAGAAAAGATTTTTTTTGAATATTTTGATATACTCCAAAATAGTGCAACTTTTTTGTAATCTAACCGTCTTTGTATCTCTTATAGTTTACGAGATCCCCATGGTGGTCCTTTAATTAGTTGTAACCCTGTACAGCACCTCATTTGTCTTTACAATTTAGAACCGCCTTTTTTCTGGGTTATTCATAAGATCAGAATTTTTTTCTTTGAGAATTCTTGTGTTGCTAAGATCTGCACGGTTTCTGTTCAGTAATTTGCATTTGAAATAATTCACAATTAATTTTTAAGAATATTATTACATTTCATTCTTTGATTAGAATTTGCTCTTGCTTCTCTAACTCGACGTTTCTAAATTTTCTTTCTGTACTCTTTTTCAATTGATTTTAGTATTTGATCCTTCTAAACTTTGATTTAGTTTTTGATCTTCCGAGGTTTCAATCAGTTTTGAATCCTTTTCACTGTTTAATTCTCTTCAAATTTCATTTATTTTCAAATCATTCTAAATGCTCTTCAATCTTCAATATTTTGCATACATTTTTTAATTAAAGAATTTATTTATTATTATTTTTATTATTATTAGTAGTTTTACTTTACTTTATAAGTGAAATTTAAAAGATATCGAAATACTAAATTATTAACGTTAGTGATATAAATTTTTTGCTACGTATTTTCACACACGTAAGTTTGCAGGATATACAATTAACAATTGCGAAAAATCCTCTATGTATAATAATAAGTCGTCGACATTTTCTAATATATTAGCAGTAGTTTTACTGTGAAGTAAAACTTTTTAAAGCAACAATTTTATTGTCGTTACTCAAAATAAAATAAACCCTGTCGAGAGCAATATTTCCTGGAATTCCTTTGACAGTTTGCTTTGAAGTATTCCTCAGATGATATATATTAAACTAGAATTCGAAGCTGAAATCTACGTAAAACGTTTTCATATGAAAATTCTCAGCTATAATTTAAATTCCCCCGCCCCACGCCCGCGCGACCACCTTCATAAAGGAAGGAAATTATTTAATCTGCCCCGATTTTTATGAATGTGTGAATGAATAAGTGGGAAACTGAAGAGTCAGTCTAGAGGAATGGAAATAATTAGAGAGTAATGAGGCACCCCAGAACAGTGTTGTTGGCTCTCTCGCAGGAATAGCTACAACATACCCCTTAATGCTGTTAGTTTACTGTGTTAGAGCATGTCGCATGTCTACAGCGGGTCATCCTGGGAGGTGCGCTCTGCTAATCGTGTTAAGGGTTAGATACTGAATTGTATGATTTATGGTGCACTCCCTAATCAATTTTATATATCTAATGGAACTTCGAGAACTGAGTAACTGTATTTAATTGAAGATTTGATAGATTAATACTGATACTCTCGAACACCGTGGAAACGATTTAGGATATTAACTCCCTCTCTTATTTCTCTATCTGCAAAAATAAGCATCTTGCTTGATCTCTAAATAAATTATAAACCCTGATAGTTTTGTAATAAATGACAAGTCGGCATTAATCTGCAAAATAAAATCATACTATTGCAGTTGTTTCCTGAATTTCAATATGAAATTTATATTACGGGCGTAGCAAAGATTTTTCCTGGATTTTTTTTATACAGCCATAACAGTAATAAAAGTTAATAAAAGAAATTTTATTTTCCAAAATAATGTACACTTGCATATGAAAAACTGACTCAATTCTATTTCCATAAAATATGGAGCTCTGGCCAGTTATTTGTTCTGTCAAATAATCCCTGTACACTCCATCAAGCACTGACTTTCAGAATACTGACTACGGCATTCTATCGACCAATGTGAATTCTATGTACTCCAATACATTGAATATTGTGATCTGACTCCTCCATTGACGGTAAAGACTGCCTCATCAGTAAAATAAGTTTTCTCTGAAAAATGTTGATCTTGTAGTGACCCAAAAATTGTGCACAAAAGTTCAAACGACAATTCAAATCCCTTTTTTTAGAGTTAAATAAATAATCATAAATAATCTCTTACAAAAACAGAGCCTATCACAAATAATTCCAGAACGCATAACTGCCTCCCACTCAACGCGATTCAGCCATGCACTTAGGTCCTGACGAGATAAGCAGCACTCGACCGCGGAGCCCGTCTACCCATACCATGCCCGTGAAAACTGAATTAAATTTGATAGGCTCTGCTTATAAATCGTAAATAATCTCTCTTTTATTGACTTTATCTGTATTTGTTATATCAGCAACTGGAATTACTTGTGTAATAACAAATATCCCAACTGATTTATTCACGTGTGAATATAATCTGGCTGGTCATCTGACCCAATAGTAGTACTTAAAAGAGTCATTATTAATTAAGCCATTTCTAAAAATCAAATGGGAGCTACGTAACACTGTTTTGGATTTCATTTATACTAATTGTAATGCTAAAAAGCAGGGAAAAAATTCAGGCCACTTAGTGTTAGACACTTTTCACGCCGAATGTACTATTTACTCCTGCCACCTACCTGCGGCTCCGATGCATCGAATTGTTATTGAGTGGGAGGGGACTTCGCATTTCACAGAAATTATTGTGGTCGAGGTTAATACACTCCGAGTACTAAATTTTCGTATCGTTCGCGGAACAAGTGGCCCGATTTTGTTTCCCTGCTAATGAGTCCTTAATTGAATTCATGAGCACCGTTCAGTGGTGGTCCAATGGTGTGTTGACGTGTGGTGCTCCTTGACCCTGTTATGATTGTTTTGCAACAACATCATTATTTTCAGCGTTGCTAGTTATTCTGTGAAACCAGCACTATCTGCTTTTTATTCTATGAACCGCATGTTGCGGTTTCGCGCTCGAATCCTCCATCATTCTGCTTCTGCATTACGAGAGTAACGTTAAGGATGCTGTTGAATTTTTGGTTACGTCTGTTTGGGAGTTATTTCTCCGTGTGGACATAACTCGAACGACGGCATTACCGACTTCATCCATCCTTCGACGCAAGTGCATCTTGGTGGATTAATTCAAAAGCCTGTGAAGTTTTACACAGGTAAGGTTATTGCGTAATATCCTGAAACCTTAACCATTTCTAACATGTCGTTCGTTTCTTTCTAATTTTCTTAGGCTTTTAATGTGAGCTTTTATTATAAGCCCTTCAAGAATTGTCGCCTCCTTTTTCTGGCTACTATTCCTCGGTGTTTAGCGCAGTCAGCTCGTAAGAATTTTCTCAACTGTTGTATTCGTTCCTCGGCCTCGTTTGACGGCTTCGCTGACGTTTTGCAACCAACAGAGTACACAACTTCGTGGCCACTTCGACGACAAGCAAGAATTACCCCGTGTTTTCCGAGAAACGTCATAGTGACCATACCTATACCTATAGGCTGTGCCGAAAATTCGGGAATTAAATTTTACGCATTTCAATTGTTACTGAATTGCTGTTAGGTTAATATAGTCCCTCGAATAATTCAATATAAATTTGTTCATTTGAGTTACGATAAATAGTGGACCAAGATTTTAAACATATTTTGACTTTGTTTGAGCAATAAATTGCCAGTATTTTAGTTTTGTTGTGAATTTATGTGGCCTACCACCTTTTTGCACTCTACTAAAAGTAGTAACGTTAACGGGGCGATCCGTTCGTAGAAATAAGTGTTTCGGATTGACAAAGAATCCCGTTGGACAAGTTATCTCTGGCCTAAACCTATCTCGTCTCCTAAACCTATCTCGTCGCAGTTCGACTCACGACCCAATTCTCCACTCCAGCTAGGGAATGTCGATTATTTGCTAGTTCTCACGTAAGTGCAAACAGTTTGGTAGCAACACGTATTCGTAAACTGGAGGATGGATGACGGATGAGCTGCTCAAAGCTTACAATGATCTAGTAACCTTATTTGGACTTTATAAAATTACCATCCGTCCATCACGTCGTTTTTAATTCTCGTTCAACACCTAAAACAAAAAATATAAACAATTAACTAAAACGAACCAAGAAAGAATAACGTAATGATAAAATTCATAACTCGAAAACAAAACTAAGAAAACACGTATATTGTAAATAGCGAGACGGATTTATTTAGAAAGTTGTTCCGGACAAAACCCAGACAAAACTTGAAATTAAAATCCAACAACAATAGCAAACATCTTTACTAACTATTTTGCCACGTTAGTGCAACACAAGATGAATAAATGTTTTAAACAGAACTCTTAATTATGTACAGGCAACATGTTTATCGATACGTCAATGGCGAAAATTATCTGCAACCGTACAGAGAAATTCATTGACAAATAACGTCTGTTAAGTGATCATAATCATGGATTTTGAAACTCAAAATCGACTGAAATTGTACAGAGTTAGTTTTATAAATGAGAACCCCCCTTTATTTCTTTAATTATTAACGAATATAAGAAAATAAAAATATATCCTTACACGTTTTTTTATACAGATTTTATTCGTGCTAACAGTTCAGCTGTAGCATTTTCTATATATAGGCTGAGCGAGAAAAATTTCATTTTTTAAATAAAATACCCTGTATATTTTGACATATTTGGATTCTCCGAATTATTCTGAATCCAAATATACTGGGTGTCTCATAATCTACGGAGGAGATTAAAAGGGTAGCTAGGGGAGATCAAATTAAAGATTTTTTCTTAATAAATTATTGGGAAAGAAGCAATAACTAAAAAGTTACAAGAGTTTAGAGTGAAATTAATTAACAAGCAAAAGTTACTCCCTACAGTAATATTTTACGTTTTAGATTCAAATTTGAGGCATTTATGAGTTAATTGAACACTGTTTTACAATAAACAACTATTTAAAAAAATGTAATCACGTTAAAGTAACGGCTATTTCAATTTTTCTTTTAATGTCCAAAAATGGATTTCCATCTCGTTGTGCACCGCCTACTAATTAAAAATAAAACTAGGAAACATATTATAATAGACATTTTATGAATGGTGGTTTTCATAAATTTAGAGTTTATTTAATAATAAAGTTGCAATTCGTGAAATAAATTTGATTAATTAAGAAGCTATAGAAGTAAATTAAAGAAGAAATTAAGAAAGTTAATCTGCTGTAACTTTCTTATTATTCGATTTCGGTCAAAACCGAATTAAGAAAAAAGCTTTATTTTGATGTCCTACAGCTGTCCTTTCAATCTCCTCCGTACGTTTTTGTGTTATCCGTCAAAAAATTATAAGAGTTCTAAGGTAATGGGAAACAAAAACTAATTAAAATATTGTTAAATATCATAAAATCACATTTCTGTCTATTGTTTAATATATTTTCCTAATAAATATCAAACAGAAACGGTATTTAACAACATTCTAATTTGTTTTTGTTTCCATTACCTTAAAACACCAATAATTTTTTGATTGATAACACAAAAACAAATAATCCAATTATACTGTATGTATACATATTGGGATTCAGAATAATTCAGAGAATCCAAATAAGTCGAAATACCCAGCGTGTTGCATTTAAAAAATGATTTTTTTTCGCTCACCTGTGTATAGAAAAGGCTACTGCTGAACTGTTAGCATGAATAAAATCTGTATAAAAAGCCGTGTAAGGCCATATTTTTAGTTTATTGTATTCGTTAATAATTAAAATAATAAAACTAACCCTGTTCCCTTTGTTTGCTTTTGTGCTTTTCAAACAGCGAAAGATTAAAAATAAGTGTGTGGCTGGACTTACGATTGAATTCACGCGCTTTCGACACTGTGTCTATTGAGTATGTGGAAAATTATATTATAGGAGTATTATATAATTATAACGAATAGGAATTAGAGATACTATTTTATAGTGGATGATATCCTTTCTAGGTGATGCTTTTTTTGTTGGAGTTTACATCCGATATTTACACATTTGATATGAGAGTACCTTAGGGCGTTGGGCCCTCTGATATTTTATTTTATGTAAATGACCTGCCCGAGTATATTACTCCTAACTTATAACCATGGAAAATAATTCGGGCCACTTAGTGTCGGGTGCTTTTTACGTCGAATGTACTCTTTGCTCCTGTCACCATTCCCACAGCCCCGATACATCGAATTGTTACTGATGAGTAGAAGGGGAAGGAGTGCAATGCGAGCGTTTTCGTTTGGCAGAGATTGTTGAGGGCAGGGCTAATACAGTCCGAGTACTAAATTTTCGTATTGTTTTCGGAACAAGTGGCCCGAATTCTTTCTACTTTCGCTTTCTATTAGGATGCACTATGTGCATATACACTCAGAATATCTTCATCTCGTTTTATTACCCGAGGTTAGAACGAGATCAAGATACTCTAAGTGTACATAGTGCAACCCAATCGCGCTATTAGTTTTGTGTTTTGCGGATAACATATCAATTGTAATTTTATTTTCTGACAGTGAAAATAGGTATTTCCTAGTTTAATTATTGATTCTGAATTCTGAAACGATGCATAACTTTGTGCAGAGATAAACTCACTTCTAAAAGTCGTTTCTCACAACCTTATCTGTACAAAAAGATTTACATAAAGTTATTTATCGTTTCAGACACCGGGCATAAGAGACTTATACTGGATAATGACAAAATAGATGTATATATTTTTATAGTAGCAAGATCTCCAGCATATTCTTGTACCGTAGTTAAATTATTATGTATATTTGTTGACCCCGAATTATCCTGGAGTCGTCAGAATGAATATGTCTGTAGCAAACTGAATAAAGCATATTATGCTATTCGCAAATTGAAAAATTGCTTTTAAACATTAAAGGACTGCTGCAAGTGTATGCTCTGGCACTTTCCCATTTATCGTCATACAACATAGTAATATAGGGCAAAAGTGTAATCTCAGGTCGTGTTTTTATCTTGCAGAAAATACTCAACCGACTTTTGTTTAATTTAAAGCCAGCCGAAATAAGAGCTATGACCAATCGAACTGCCTAGGAGACGTCAATTCTGTCGTCCTATAGATCATATAACGTAAATACCTGACGCTCAATAGAATTTTTCATCTGACGTGACGTAGTGAGTTACATATCTAAACCTTCCCCCTCCTTATACACAGTCTAGCTTTGCAAACCTTGCTCCAGAGTTGGGCAACTTGTATTCATGAGTATGAGTACTGATTACAAGTACTATGTAATCATACTCTTAGTATGAGTAAAGTACTTGTAATCAGTAATCATAAATAATAAGTACATATAATCAGTAAGCATATGAAATGAGTATGAGTACAGGTAAAAGTAATGGCATGCTGTTTCAATTTTTCGTCTCCGATCACTTTGACATTACTTAGCGGCACAATGCTGGTCTACTGAGCTCGAAATTCGCAGTGTTTGTACGTTTACAAATTCGTCCGAACTGTACTGTACAGAGTGTCTGTTCTTTGATGGCATTCTATAGATATTTCCTATATCTAAATATGATAAGGACACTTTCCATTCAACTTTTAACTAGATTATGATTTCTTCGTAAATCACTTTAAAAAAAAATTCTTAATAGTCCACAGGACAACCCAACTGTGCATATTATGAGTGCCATTTTTTCTGAGCTACAGGAAAATGTTATAGGTTCTCAAATATTATTAAAATTTTATGTCCTCAAGGCAAAATACGATAAAAATTTACACTGCATCCGCCGGTTCTCAAATGAACATCTAGATGTTAATGCTAATGTTTAAAATGATGAAGATTTACACAATTCTTTAAATAAAGAAAGATTTCGGAAATTGTAATCTTATTTAAATACCGTATTTTTTATGTTTGATTTAGGCAAACATGTTAGCGCATTTGCTTATTTTCCCGACTTTTAAGATTTTTAACTTTTTGCATAATTTGAATATTAGACATTCAGTTTTCAAATAGTCAAGTATTACAATTCGAATTATTTCTCAAGAGCGTCTAGATTATAAGACTTTTGGGACACACGTCATATAAAAAATTGAGTTCGTAGTTTGACTATTATGAAGTTTTCATATGATTTAATTGTTAATTAAGGAACCATAATTTATGTTAAAAAACAAACAAAAAAGCTATAATTTTTTTATATCCTTAAAAATAAAAAGTTATTTGCTTTTAAAATGTTGGTAAATTTTACATTTTTCAACCGTACCACAAAACGATAAGAAACAGCGAATTTTTGAAACTCAATATTACGTTCTCGGTTCTTTTCTGTTTCCATTACTCATGAAGAAACCTGTACAATACCATCGAAAATAGGACACATATACACACATCTTAGACACAACAAATACAATCAAAATCAAGAGCTTAAGGATGTTCGAGGGATTCACCGCAATCAAAAACGATTTGCAACAAAATTTTTTAAAATAAAAACTTTCACAGTAAAATTAAGTCCGTTCATTTTAAAGCTTAGACCACGTGGTAAGCGTACAATTAACAACATTTGGAAAAGCCTGAGTATTATTAAACGTGAATAACGGATTTCTATTGCTATTCCATTAGGTTTGTACTCATAATTTCAGATACAAAACAACTCAATTACTTCTACTACTCAAGTACTTTGTACTCAATTACTTTTATACTTAAGCACTGTCTGTAAATTTGTAATCGATTACATTGTACTCATAATTTTTGAGTATTTTTGTAATCAATTACTTTTGTACTTAACCACTGTGAGTAAATTTGTAATCGAGTACATTGTGCTCATAATTATTGAGTACTTTTGTAATGAATTACTTTTTATGATCAATTACTGCCCAATACTGCCTTGGTCCTACTCGATAATGTTATAAGGTATATAATAAATGATCTACCATTCTATATTACTTCTGCCAGTAGTTTTAATGTTTTCAAGTGTAGAGTGAAAAGTTATATAGCTATTACCACTCAATTAAAGATTTGTTTTTTATCCGCTTCTTCGTTAATACTTAAATTTGGAAAAGGACAATTCGATGAAAAGATTCTTTTTCTTTTCTATTTGTTATAACTGTTCTAGACTTTGGTTATAACTGTTCTAGACTTTGGTCATAACTTTTCAAAAAAAATGTTTTAGATATTACATCAAATATGTTCACCCAAATCTTTTCATGTCAGTTTCTTACAGATTTGTTGTCGAATTTTAAGTTTTTCTTGCACTTGCACAAAACCAAATAAATTTAAAGAATGTTAATCGTCTGTAAGCGAAAATAATTGTATCCCTTTGACTTGTGTTCTCAAAGTAAAAAATAGAAATGAGTTCTCATCTTTGCCGTAATACCCAATCATAAAGTATGTTAAAATTTTAATTAAATTTAATATAAAGACAACGTAGGATGATGGACTTGCTGAAAAAACCAAGCCCATTTTCACGTACGCGTATTGCAATTGAATAGTTCTCCAGTTCAAGTTGAAACAATCAGAATATGGAACTCGTGCCTCATTCAGCGAGATGAATGTCTGTTAGATTATTCAGTCACCGTTCCAGTAGTTTGCTTTGTCATTCGCTCGCTGAATGCACTCATGTAAAATATGCAGAAGTGCGTTAGACTTCGGAAACGGAACGAAAAGTCGGAAAACACGGGAATTACAGCATTATCTGCAGTAATTTCATTAATAGTGAGCAGAACGGTTCTTTTTCGAATAGTGGATTCATTAAAAGATTTCACACGGGTAGGTTTTATTGTGTCAAGGAAAGGTAAAGTTTAGGTATTATGTTTTCTTAGCGTTTATTAAATTCTTTTGTCATAAGTTAAACGTATATAGAACTTCTGGCGTCTTTTGTTCAGAAATTTTCATTGTTTCCACATCCTTTGCTGATAGCGAAATTGTGGGAAGCTGAACATAATGGGCAATTAATACTGTAACGTTCCATTGTTTATAAACTGAGATTACCTAATACGTTGATTGACTTTTACGTTATTTGCTTTAGTAAGCAGCTATTTAATGTGTTTTATCTGGTTATACCTAATTTTTAAATACAGGGTGTAACAAAAATTCAGGCGGTTACTTCGGGTACGTATTCTACAGATCAAAATAAAGAAAAAAATTCATATAAATTCTTCTTAAGGAATAATGATATCAACAAATATAATTTTCGAAATGCAAACCTTACCAATCTTTACGCTGACCTAGTCCTGACTGATTGGACTGCTGTTTTAAATAGTAAAGATGTTGAATGTGCAACTTCTCACTTTTACAATATAATTTTTGAGCTCTTAGATAAATATGTGCCAAAAAGAACCCTAACTTCAACTAAAGCCCAATATCCAATATGGTTTACGCCCTCAATTATAAGTAAAATTAAGCGAAAAAACAAACATTGGAACGCTTACAGAAAGTCTAGAAATATTTATCATTTGGAAATAGTTCGACAGCTTCGCCGAGAAATTCGAAAGGAAACGCGTAATGAATATAGAAATTTTATATCTGATGCTGAATATTCTCTGAAGAGTGATCCTAAAAAGTTTTGGAAATTCGTCAATCAGAAGAAAAACATGTCCAGTGTGCCTCGTGCTATGGTTTATCGAGATAATTTACTTCATAGTCAACAAGAAATAGAGAATGCTTTTGCAGATCATTTTTCAAGTGTTTTTAACGATAATCATGTTAGTGCCGCTGATAACATGAGCTGTGATTTCTGTGATAAAAATTGTGGTTCAGTCTATTACGATGAAGACGCGTCTGTTAATAACCTAGTCCTGAATATGTTCACTATTGAAAATTGTGATATTACAAAGGTTGTGAAAAAATTTAAATCTAATTACGTTTGTGGTCTTGATAATGTCCCTGCGTTTTTTGTTGTTGATTGTATTAGTTGTTTGTTAACTCCGTTATGTTATTTATTTAATTTAATATTGCGCCAGTCACACTATCCTGTCATGTGGAAATTAAGTCGAGTAACACCAGTATTTAAGTCTGGAGATAAATCACTTATAACGAACTACAGGCCCATTTCATTATTATGCAATTTTGCGAAAATATTTGAATCCATCCTCTCTGATGTGATTTATTATCACGTTGTAAATAAGATTGTACCAGAGCAACATGGATTCATTAAGGGTCGCTCGACTGCCACCAATTTGAATTTACGCAATTTGTATCGAGTGCGTTAGATAACCGTCTGCAAGTAGATGTCATATACACGGATTTGTCCAAAGCCTTTGACCGAGTTAATCATTGTGCTCTCCTAAGTAAATTAAGATCTTTCGGTTTGTGCAACAGCTTGCTAGTATTAATGAAATCTCTTCTCGTAGGTAGGTCAATCTTTGTAGAATATGCTGGTTTTATTTCAAACATGTTTTGCGCGCTTAGTGGAGTCACTCAAGGTTCCAATTTAGGTCTTGTTTTCGTCATATTCTACAATGATGTAACTTCTAACATAAAATGTTTTTATTTACGCTGATGATCTTAAAATCGCAAATGTTATTAGTTCTCAATCAGACTGTATTGATTTGCAGGATAGTATTGAAATGTTACGTACGTGGTGTATTCATAACAAACTGGATATTAATGTCAGTAAATGTAAAAAAATGTCCTTTACTAGAAAGAACGATACTATTAACTATTTTTACAACTTGAATGGCACTCTGTTGACTACGTGTGAAGAGATTTCCGATTTAGGGGTAATTATGGATTCTGCCTTAACTTTTGTACCTCATATTTTGCATATTACAAATTTATCCTTAAAATTATTGGGCTTTATTATTAGAAATACGAAAGATTTCACAAATATATTAGCTATTAAGTCACTTTTCTATGCTCTTGTTAGATCTAGGCTTGAATACTGTAGTGTTATCTGGAAACCTCACAACTTAGTTTATATCAACCTTCTTGAAAATGTACTAAGAAAATTTGCAAAATATTTGTACTACAAATTATATAATTGTTTCCCGCCTTGGCATCAAAATCAGATGATTCTGCTATCCGCAGTTAATGAAAATTCTTTAATATCCAGAAGAAATTTTAACTGTTTAACATTTTTACAAAATCTTTTGCATGGGGAAATTTCTTGCCCTTCATTACTAAGTGATATAAAGTTAGTTGTGCCTCGAATTGCAAGCAGATGTCCTGTTACCTTTTATTATGATATTCCAAACACTTTCCATCATTTACACTCTCCTCTGATCACTTGTTTCAGACTTTATAATGACATTTGCTCAGATCCTCTTTTTGATATATTTCATATAAAGTTTAAATGTGCTCCAATAAAAAGGAAAATCCTGGCAAAATATAATGTCTAACTTAACGACACTGCTCCTTTCATCTTTGATATTGTCTTTATCTTTCAGTTAAACTTAGAATTAACTAGCTTAAATTTAGAGTTATTGTTTGCGGTAATTAATAGTGTTATTTTTACTGTTGCCGCAAAGTATCTCTACTTCTTGTTATTGCTGATACTATTTTTGTAATATTTATTTATTTTTTTTCTTATTTAGTATATTAGCTCAGTGTGCGCCTTCTACGCCCTTAAACTAATTTCCATTATAGACTTGTACTGTCTGTTGGGAAATATATTTATTATTATTATTATTATTATTATTATTATTATTATATAAATGTGTGTACAGGATGTTCATAGGAAGCTACAACAACAACCAACTCTCTTATTTGAATTTTTACGAAGTAACTTATATTGGAAAAACTTCAGGACCTGTCGTGCCCAATTCTACAGCAATATCGGAAAAAGAAATTAGTGTCAGGTTTTTGAGATTTTCAATTGTTTTTAACTTTTTTAATAAAACATAATAATTTATATCATCGCAATGCATTCAAAACGTCATATTATTTATGTCTCTAAAATATTTTCTTCCAAAGCCTACTATTTTCTTATTATTTTGTAAATGAATCTTGGTGTTCAAGAAAATGTCTAAAATATCTAACTTTTTTATTTGAAATGTCACAGGATAACTGAAATTATGAAAGTTACAGTATTTTTTCGCTCGATTTTATGGCAGTATCAGAAAAACAAATGACAGCTTGGTTGTCGAGATTTTCAATTGTTTTTATTTTATTTTTTTAAATCAGCATTTTTTATCATCGCAACGCGTTCATGATATCTAATTCAGTATGTTTCGAAAAAGTTCTTTTCGGGCTGTCGACAGTGTTGACCGCGAACACCCTGTACACATGTTTTTTTCTGAATTTTAATCTGGAAGATATATCATTGAAGTAACTGCTACTTCTGAAACATTCTGCAGAACAAAATGATGAAAAAGTTCAAATAATCGTATATCCAAAAAGATCAGCTGTTTTTATGTTATAGTTAAATTATTAAAATTATGAATTTGAAAATTAGATATTTAATTTTAATAAAAATGTTAAAGTAAATATAGAAAAAAAAAATTTAAACTGTATTTAGGGTGTTCACGGAAAACCGTATCAGTAGTTAGAAAATATCTTTTAGAGACGAATTTAATTAAACATCCTGAACTAGATGCAATGATAAAAAGCTGACATTCCGTAAGAAAATACAGAAACAATTGAAAATCTCAAAAATCAAATTGTTATTTGTTCTCCGATACTGCCATGAAATCTAGCAGAAAAGGCCCTAAAACTTTCCTATTTTAAATTATCTCGTAAAATTTCAAATAAGAAAGTTAGCTGTTGCAGGCATTTTTCTTGATCATCAAAATTTGTTTTGCCAAATAATAGAAAAATACTAAACTTTGGAAGAAACTATTTTAGAGATATAATTAATATGATGTTCTGAACGCGATGCGATGATAAAAAGATTATGTTTTATTAAAAAAATGTTAAAAACAATTGAAAATTTCGAAAAGCTGACAGTTACTTGTTTTTCCAATATTGTCATAAAATTGGGCAGGAATTCTAAAACATTTCCAATATGTTATTTCGAAAAAATTCGAATAAGAGGATTAACTGTTGTTGCAGTTTCCCATGAACACCCTGTATACATGTTTATATGAACGTTTTTCTTTATTTTGATCTGTAGAATACGTCTCTGAAGTAATGGCCTATATTTGTGTTACACCCTGTTTATTATTTTATAATTTGTTTTTATAATTAACTGGTTGAAAAGAGTAGAGCAAAATTATCTTTTACTAGTTTACTCACAGCAACAGAAAGTAGAAATAAGCTGAAAATTTGATGTAGTTAAAGTTTACAACAAATAACATAACCGCTCTATTCAACATACTCTTTATATGAATTTCGGTAAGATTGATAAACTTAAAGTACTGGAGTGCGATTGATGTCCGCTTTCTTCACCTCCTGATAAATTTGTCTGCGAGTTATTATCCTTGGAAACCACTGTATCGATAAGAGTTTCCGAGGATACTACCTAGCAGATAAATTTATCCGTATAGAAGAAATCGGGCCTTAATGCTACAGACTAAGCTTTTGAATGCCTCTCCCATGTTGTGGCGACAGTTGGGAAAAGATACATTTATTTATTGTTTCATTCGATTAATAAGTTACCAAAACTAAAAAAAAAAAACTAAATCAAATAGGTATTGTAAACAAGAAATTAATTGTTTGGCGTTGAGGTAAATGAAAACTACGTAAGCTTCGAAAGCCGTTTATTGAGCACCGAGATAACAGGTTAGATCACAAGTAAAAATAAGTGCAACTCGTAGGGTTTAAGGGGTAGCTGTCTGGCGTACGAAACCCCGGCCTTTTATGCCTCGAGAATTTTTACCTGACCGCTCCAGAAGCTTCCTGAAAAACGCGTAAGCAATATGGAACTGCCCAGAAGTTTCTCAGAGGATTGCCTCATCGAGGGATGCGTCATTAAAATTCTTAAGATGAGTACAATTAAATTGGATTGAACCTCCTAACCAGAAAAAGTTTTTTAAAAAGTATATACGTATTTCGCCAGCTGTGCTGCCACATTCAGTAGATGACTTCTTAATCACAAGAGAAGTAACCGTGTCGTACCTATCGCTACCTTATATACATACGCGTTCCGTTCCAATAAAGCGTACACTTCAAAGAAGCGAGCGCCTCACCGGGTTGCGTCAACCAAATCAAGCAACACGGAACCTTGGCAAGATATTTCATAAATTCCTGATTTCTGATTTGGTTCAGTTTTGTCTTTGGGGTTTGTTAGTAAACGCTTTAAAGTATTATTATTAGTATGTGCAGTTGTGTACCCCTGCGTTTTAAAAATGCTATTTAAACCTTTGGAACAATATTTATCAAACGGAATTTTAATGTATTTGGATGTGTTTGATTCTATCGGTAACAGAGTAAGAAGGTTTTTATGTTAACTTTATTTACAATTTTCCTTAAAGTTTTCTACCACATCTACTGAACAACCATTGTGCATTGCTATATCTTTAATAAATCTAAGTTCTTTGTTGTACGTTTCTTTTGAGAGTGGGAAGTTAACTATTCTATTAAGTAGAAAAGAAATTGCAGAGTATTTATGTGATAAAACATGTTGTGAGTCATTATACTTAAGATAAGTAGTCGATTTACACTTCCACTACAATTGAGTTACTGGTTTTTCTTATAGTACTACTTATAGTTTTAATAATAGACACAACTTCAAAAATAACCCTTTTATAACGTAATAAAATAATACTTAGTCTTTGTGTCTGTTTATTCTTTTATTTGCAATATTTGTGTCATATGTATTATTTACATTTTTCTGTCGCATACGTGTATGCAGTTTGCACACAGAAAATTTCTACCTCACAACTTTTTTTGGTTTCAGTCATTTTCGCCGGAAAACCAACGATACAAATTATAGAATGATAACTAACGCCGAGATATAATTGGACAAATGCCCTCTATTCTGTAGAGCAGACAATGCTACCGGTCGGATGGAGTACACTGCGGCTTACGCACCTGCTAGTACACAGCATTGTCCGCTCTACAGAATGCAGCTATGTTTCAGCGTTGATGATAATAATTTTTGTCCTAATTATTCATTTGGATAGTTAAGTAAGTATTTCTTTAGTCAGTAATTAAAATTCTAATTCAAACTCTATTATATGTATAACTTTATTGAAATAGGGCGTCTTACTATTCGTGGTTGTTGCTTTCGGTTTCTCAATTTGAAATATTTTATGGAAATGAAGGTTCGCGTAAATTTCACATCCTACCTTGATACTTAGAATAATATTACATTCCAGTTTAATGTTTTAGATGGTAAACTAAATCGTTGATAATTTCGCTGTCCCTGGAGACAGGCTTATGAAATGCATATGCTATAGTTTAATGTTCCGTGAACGTTATTCTGTTATCCCAGTAACTTGACGTTATATGCATCGCGTAACTATAAACTGTTACCGGATATTATATTCATAACCAAAAGGTATCTTTAAAATTAAAGAGAACGCTGCGCCCTCAATTTTATTTATTTTCCTTTTTAAATGAAACACGTAAAGAAGCATAATGATACACAAATTTGATCACTTTAAAATAATTAGTATCAACAAATGTTTGTAGAGTACCTATTTCAAAAACAGTATTTTGAATGTACTTTCAGTATTAAATAATTATGTCTAATGTATTATGTTGAAGGTTAGATGGTTTACTACTGCCAATGTGTCTCGAGTCAGCGTCTCCCAAACTTTTTTTTGTCACTGAATACTATCTACAATTATAGGTAAATTTTTTTATTGATTTTTTTATCAAACTTTTTGTGCCAATAATTTGTGCATGTTCGATAACCAAATATAACCAGAACAGGTCCAGAGAAAAAATTAGACAAAATTTTAATAGGTTCCAATAAGTTTTCATATAATATATCGCTTGATACTCAGACAAAATTTTCTGCTTCGAAAAGAAGAAGATTTTTGATTCCTTCCCACATCTCACATCCCTTGAACAGAAGTAAGAACAGCGGCAGTCACGAAGTCTTTTGTTAATTGTGGATGACACATTTAATGTACTAACCTATTTTAAACTATTACTGCTTTGCAAATATCACATTTACTGTCGCTTTGCAATACTTTTTTTTTTATTAAATTGCCAGGCACCGGACGATTTTTTGTGAAACGTATAGTAGTAGATAATAAAATTCAGACAGGAATGTGATGTTTCAGGCATATTGAGAAAAAATTGATAAAAAACACTTGTATTGCGTAATAAACATTTAATGCTTAATGAAAAAGGAATTTCTACAATAAGATCAAAATACATATCTTTATGCGAAATTCTCGGCGCTCTAACTGAAAAGACGGAGGTAATATAGACCTATCGAAAGCCTTTGATATGGTTAGTCACGAGTTTTTACTAGGAAAACTGAAGAGAATGGGTTTCAGAGCTACGGTAAATAACTTGTTACGGTCGTAACTTTCAAATCGGATATAAAGTGTAATCTTCATGGATCAGAGAGAGGGAGCTGTGTTGGTGCCAGAAAAAATAATCCTAAATAAGGGTATTCTACAAGGATCAATTTTGAGTCCCCTGATTTATATTCTATACACCAGCGATCTACCAAACATCCTGCCCCATTAAATTGGATTATTATGAAAGCATCAAATAAAGGTCAACTACAAGAATATGTCAACTCAATGACGTATCTTGAAAATTGGACAAGCCAAAGCCATAAAATTTAGTCTAAAGTTTCAAGAACCACTGCGAAAGTTCGGCGAAAGTCCTGGGAGTTATGTTAGATTCTTTTCTACATTGATAACCGCGTGTTGATTTCCTTACAAACATGATAAACCCCTTTGCTTATGCATTATGCACTATCGGCCAACCTGTAAATAGAGAAGCTGCTATTACTTCCTACTACGCTTACATATATTCACCGATCCAGTATGGGATTATTTTCTGGGGAAATTCGTTGGAAGCCTCTAGAATCCTCAAACTCCAAAAAATTTGTGTCCGTAGCATGTTCCATCTGAGAAAAAGAGAATCGTGCGTGGATTATTTTAAAAATTACAAGATACTTACTGATCCATGTATTTACATCCTTCAATGTGTTTGTTTCGTTGTTTCGTAAAAAGTAACTGTGGTGAGCTGTTCGAACACTATGAAACTGACCACCTGTATAACGCACGAGTGTGCTCAAAATCAGTTCTACACGCGCCCAAAACAACTTTTACGTGTATTCAAAGAAACATAAAAACAACTTTTGCGCATACACAACCATTTACCCGGAGAGTATAAGAAGTCAGATAAAAATTTAAAGCTACTTTAAAAAATGTTTGCAGACGCACGCTTTTTACTCGGCACAATTTTTTTTTTTGATCAATCTGTTGTACTGTAATACATTTGTTTTTTATATTTACACATATTTCTAGATAACTGTTTGTTGCATTTCTTTTGTTTGTGATGTATTATTATTATTTTATTTTATATGTTTGACGTTTTCAAAACTGTATTAACGGTAATACTGAATAAAGTATATATTACCTATTACCTGAATAACGAAGTTTTTATTAAACAATGACATGCTGTAATTTTGTCAGCAACAATTTTCAAGCAAAAATTACGTTCTTCGATTGAATTCGTGGCTTCTGATTGGAACCGCGCGTCTCGGATTTCGGCCGCGGAAACCTTCAAGTTAAACTAATTACGTTCTATGTATATGATATCACTTGTATCTAAAACGAGGATTAAATGATACCGTCGTAGCGTCATCCGTACATGAGGCCCCCGATTCGCGATCGCATTGATAATACGTGTTCGACCAGTCGATACGCCTAAATCTAAGTGCTAGTGTTAAGTATTGTTAATTTCCTCAGATATTAGTTATCGTAAATATCGTGACCTTCACGGATAACTAACTGGAAAAATCACCTTGGTTACGCCAGCTTTGTGACGTGTCAGAGGGGGCAACTTTTTAGCCCTCGCTTTGTTTATATCATTACGCTGATCAAAAAATAATAGTCACTGTTTTTGGTTGACGTGTCATAGCTAAATAATTGTAAATGTTATCTTAATTAAACTTAATTTTTTTTTGTACAAATAAAGGGTACTCGATATAACTATCTGAACTATTTGAACACCTTTAAATTAACATCAGATTTCCTACGTTGCGTTCATCAATGGAACACTCTGTATACGTTGCAATAATATGTATTATGCATGCGTTAGCATACACACATACTTCAAAAAGAACACTTTCATAAACTTTATGAAGAAAGTAATTATACATCTAAATAATAGTATAAAGCTCTTGGAAACAACTTTGCGATGTACGTGCTGAAACAACAATAGCGTAAGAGATCAAGTGAAAACTTCAGCGAAGCTATAAGTAATAATAAAGTTCTGAATGTCCAAAAAGTTATTGTCTTTATTTCGGAAGCACCAGATATATAGTTTCATTAAAGTTGGAAAGTGCTGCATTTCTTCGTGCATCTGTTCTTCTGGAACGCTGCGAACCGACTAATTAATTAAGTTGCAGCGGCTTCTGTCTCCAGCCTCGGTGCCTTGTTTGAGATGCACTTAAATCCAAACACTTTATGCTCAAATATCGAGCTGCAATTCACACATATGTGTCTGCATTGTACCGAATAATTTCTTTCTTATATAAAGTAATGGAAGGTATGTTGTCATATACATTTGAGAATAACCCAGTCTAATATATTCCAGAAAAAGAATTTTCCGATTCTAGGAATGAGGAGAAATTAAATTTTATATTCAGGTATACATATTACCGTTATTTACTGTCAATCACTAGATTATTTCATTTTTTCTGAAAAAAAAAACAAAGTTTAGTACACGGTTGTTATAAATGATTCATAGATTCCAGTGACGAAATTTTTTAAACAAATGAACTGCAAACTATGACATTACTAAAGGAATACAGAGAATGAAAAGGTCTTACTTGCATACACCGAATACTCCGTGGACGAACTGCAAAAAAAAGAAAATAAATAAAAGACCACGTTAGGTGACGATGTACGTATATTAAACAAATACTGGTGGTAGGGCGCCACTTGAAATAATACCCAAGGTATCGAATACATCCAAACATAAATAACTTCCATTTAAAAAATGACGTGTCCAAAAGAATTCAATAGTTCAAAAAAAATAATTGACTAAATGGCAACAATAAAGTACTGTTACGGCCTCATTTTGATTTAAATGCATTTTATGACTACTGAAGCCTACATGTCATCTAAACCCGGCCATGCCCTTTTTTTATGACAGCTGCTCAAGAGAATTTAAACTTTTTCGAAACGTTCGCTTTTTTAAATGCTTTAGTGATTTTCCAATCCTCAATTCACCGGTTCCGTCGAGTTATCTTCCAAAGTATTTCTGCAGATAATAATATCTAATGGCCTTTCTTGGCTGTCATTGTTGCCAATATAATTCGATATTTTGACGGTCGATTTTGCTAAGGGTTCGAGATTGACCTAAAGTCTAGTATTAAACCAGCATTTGTCGTGGTCAGCGACGTTCGTCTCCGCTTCAAATATTCAGGAGAGCTTAACCTCCTATGATACTGAGCTTAATTGAAAGCGTTACTTTCACGTTTGCCAATACTCAACTTATTGTCAAGACAGTCGATTCTACCGCTTTTAAACATTTTGTTGGTTTGTTTTGTGTGGGACTGAATTGGTAAGTTCTTACTTAGGGTTCCTTGTTTACTTGTAGACAATTTCTCTCCGCTGCCTTTTTGCTAGAAAGTTTTTATCGAATCATTCTGAACTACGAACACGTACCAGACGTTTTACCAGCTCTAAGGCCGCTCAAGCTTTTGGCCTCTCGAAGAGCTAGCTTCTGCAACTGTCTATTTTGCTGTTCGTATGAGAGATCACCTTGCTGCTCGACCGGTAGATTCCTAGATCTGGCTGATTATTCTATCCGATCGTCGTAATGTTGACAACTTTATGCCGAGGCAAAACCATTTTCGACTTCATGGTGGATGATCGTTGCGAATCGTATATTACTGAATCTTACTTTCATTCAAGTCTCAACTAGTTCAAGTCACTTTTGTGTAGTTTTGTTGATTAATTTCGTTTTACTTTTGCTTAGTCAATTTAAGTCAATTTAATTCAATTTAATACAATTTAGTCACTAGTTTTTATTTGTTTTTGAGTAAGTTGTTAATTTTAGAGTTTCACAATTTTTTAATTGTTTAAGGTTACTGTGAGATAAAGAAAATTTCCTCTGTACCTACCAAAGGATTTTTTGAAAATTTTTAAAATGTTTCTCAATTGTGAGTTAATCGATATCGGCCTTTGACGTTTTTTTCTCTTTGATGTTATTGCTATTTTATTCTTGCGGATTATAGAATTATTGTCTTCGAGAAACTGAAGTTATTTATGGCTGTATGTAATAAGTTCATTTTGTCTGTTTACTTCAGTTTGGCGCCTACCGGTAAATAATTTTAAATAATCAACTATTGTGGAATTCCCTTTTTTTCTTTGCCCAAGACCTCTAACAGAAATTCTCGAGCTGCCGCTGGTATTACGCAGTGTCGGGAATTCAGTGTACGCAGGTAAGAACTGCTCCGTTTTACATACACTATTTTGGTGTTTGGTGTCAGTTATAGAAAGAGCCTATCAAATTTAATTAAGTTTTCATTGGTATGACGTGAGTAGGGGAGTTCCGCGGTCAACGAGTGCTACATATTCCGTTAGGATCTAAATCTAAGTGCACGGCGCAGAATCGCGTTGAGTGGGAGGCAGTTACGCGTTCGGGAATTATTTGTGATAGGCTCTGGTTATAACTGATATTCAAATATAATTTAAAATAAATATTTCAATACATGGATCTGTGCGCACTCAGAAAATTTTCTTTGCCTCACATAAATTTTATTGTTCAATTAAGAAAAGTTTTAAAAATCTGGCAACTACTACACCCTGTGAATTATTTATGGCAACTCTGTATTACAAAATAAACTATTGATCTTCTTTATCTATGCCAGCGATTTGGAAAATATCAAAGGTATGTCCTGTTTTGAAAACTGGCGATGCAACGAACGTGTTAAATTATAAATACCTTACTTTGTGCAATTTTGCAAAAGTGTCTGAAATAATACTTTACAATGTTATCTATGATCAAGTGAAACCCTTCATTTCGGAGTCACAACATGGTCTTTTTTAAACGACATTCAATAATATCAAATTTGTCTGTATTTACTAAATATATTTCTGAAATATTAGGTGATTCCGAACAGGTCGTTATATAAACTGATATTACCACCGCTTGACCAAATTGATCATTTCATTTGGCTGAAAAAACTTGATACAATTGGTTTCAGCTATCCTCTGTTGTTATTATTTAATAACTACTTATTAGGCAGACGACAATACGTTGAAATAAGTAGTTGTAGATCACGCCTAATGAAAGTTATATTGGGAGTACCGCAAGGATCGAATCTTGGTCCTTTACTTTTTTTAAATTATTTATTAATGATTTACCTAAATGTGTTAATTATAATAAATTACTATTTGCAGGTGGTTAAAAATTTATAATAGAACTGA
The DNA here is from genome assembly GCA_036172665.1 of Prosopocoilus inquinatus. Taxonomy (NCBI): domain Eukaryota; kingdom Metazoa; phylum Arthropoda; class Insecta; order Coleoptera; family Lucanidae; genus Prosopocoilus; species Prosopocoilus inquinatus. Next base: position 50,383,219 of record CM069871.1, read on the forward strand.
TGCAGTGAAAGACTGCTTAGACCTACAACTTGCGTTAAAATTTGTTAAAAGGTATACTAGGAAATAGCTTGAAACTGAGTGTCAACAAATGTAAATCATTAACATTCCATACAAAAGTTAATCCTATTTTATTATCACGATAAATTTGATAATATTGTTTTAGCACATGTTGTTCAAATAAAAGACCTAGGACTCGTCTATGATACTGCTCTCAGCTTCTCTATTGATATTGATAACATGATACAGTTTAAAAATGTTGGGTTTTATAATTACCGCATAGAATTAATGGAAAGTGTGCAACGTAAATTTTTAAAATACGTAGCATTTAGAGTAGATAATATTACCTCGTGGTATAGATAACCAATTATTGTTAAACAACTTTAGGTCATTACACACTCGCCGTACAGTTATATCTGTATCTTTCTTGTATAATTTAATCAATATTTGCATTGATTGTCCCCCCCTAATGCAAAAACTGTGATATTCATATGTAATACCTGTTTAAGAGACATTTTGCAATTAATACTATAGTATCTTTGGTAATAATTTTATTGTTTTTCTTACAAAATAATTATTTAGCTTATTGTTATATAATCTAACGTATACACTGGTGTGTGAAAAGTAATCGTATTAACTTGCATTTACTACTAATTACTTTGTGCTTTTGTTAGATTATAAGTGTATTATTGATATTAGGTTGTTCGGAAAAAATGTCGTTTTTTTTTCTAATTTAGAATGCTTGTATTAAACGAAATATATGAATTTTGATTAAACTATGCAATTGCCATTTTCATTAGTGATCCTTTGCCATCATTCTGGCAGGATTTCTATTCCTCGACGATACCAGCCAAGTTCTCTAGAGTCGAGAAGTTCTTGATATGCCGCATCGACTTCGGAATATCCATTAAATTTTTTCTGTCTTTAAGGAAATGTTCAAAATATATGGTAATCCGAAGGAGCAACGTCCGGACTTTATGCAGAAAGGGGAAGAAAAAAAAAGTCCATCTAAGCTCACATAGTTTTTATAGAGACCTAATTGTATTATGCGGTTTTGCATTATCCTGGTGGTGGATCACGTGATTTGTATTTACTAATATAAACTAAACGTAAAATTTCGTGTATTTTGGTAAATTGAGCACAACAGACTGCAGCGTTAACTGTATGGACATTTGAAACAAGTTCAAAATAGATCAAGCCAAAGATATTCCACCAAACACTGAACATTACTTATCTTCCAAAACGATTTTTGTTAACGACTGAAGAAGACACTTGTCGAAGATTAAGCCACTTTTTATATCAGTATTCTTAAAAGAATCCATATTTCTTCATAAATCCCAGAAAACGATTGTGGCGTAATTTTGTACAAATGTTTAAGGTGTTTAGGTTGAGATTTATTAAAGTTACGTGAAATTTTTGTAGAACGTTTAGTAATCATACTACGACCTCTTAAGTGGCACCAAATGGTTGAATTGAATTCACCCAACTCGTCTGACAATTAATATGTTGTAGTGACCGTATTTTCTTTAATAAATTGCAAAAGAAAATTGGTTAACATTTCAAGGGCAACTCGAGGAACGACTCCTTTGAAGAGTAAAATTGCCATTTCTAAATTTTATATATCTTAACATAAGAGACTCTTTGCCTTCTCTTCACAGATATTCTAAGCCACTTGTGCAGCCACTTTCCTTCTTAAACTCGTATAACAATAGGTTCAAGAATTCTTCGTTTTTTGATTATTCTTCGTAAGAACACACAATTAAGTACGGGTTAACATTTGCGTAGTATATTGTTTAGAGAGGTATTCTCTTTGATTTGCAAATAAAAAATTTGCGTAGTATATTGTTTAGAGAGGTATTCTCTTTCATTTGCAAATAAAAAATTATATCTCGATACCTTCGAAATATGTATTAGTTAATAAAGAAGAAAACGATTTTTTTCCGAACAACCTAATATTTGCCATTTACTGTTTTATTTGTCCTGTCTGATATATCGTGTACTGTTGGACAATAAACGTTATTATTATTATAATCAAAGTGGACACCCGATACATGTGATGTATAATATCTTTCTAATTTAACACAACCGGCTAATAGATTTTAAAAATCTGCTTTGATAATATTGTATTGTGTATTTTTATATGGTAACAGCAGATTCTAATTCCCAGAAAACATTGAAATATAATAAGCTATAATTTATTTAAAATTTATGTATAATTTGATATTTATCATATTTTTAACTTAGACAAAAACATACTCAAGAATATTTATATCGTGGTTAATTGCTTTTTTGTCTTTGTTATATTGCTAGGAATTTGAAGGAAAAGTACCTCATAAGAAGTTCAAATTTCGTAATTTGAATAATTTACCATTTGTATTATCTCCATTTACCATACGATTAATATTTGCGTTTAACAACCGTTTCATTTAAATGTAATTCCGTCTTGTAAGTAATTAGGGAAACTAATTTGAATCTTCGCCTTTACGTTCAGTTATCACTAGAACTACCTTCCGAAAAGCGCACCTGGACAGGTGTATGCAATCGATCGCATTGCCGCGGCGCCAAGATGGCGGCAGTCGTCCCTCTAACTCGCGTCCAACGATCGACATATACCACCCAACCCCTTAATAAAAGCGCAACACCTGCTTGTTCTTTGATGGAATAAAACGACAGTATCGACTTTTATTAACACCTCCATTCCGATTTAACTGCTTATTTGGACCATTTTATACCAACACCCTCTATAATTACCTACGTATAGGGTATTTTCCCATTATCCTTGAATCAATTCCTGTTAAATTTTAATGGACGCCTGTGCCCGCTTACACGCGTGAATGCAATTTCCTTCATTTTCCTTGACCTTTCTGAATTAGTAATAAGGGCCTAACATCGTTTGTATTAATTACTAAACAAATTCGAAGTAAGGTGATTCATAACAACTGTTCAAAGGTCTAGAACAAATGGTCTTCAAGACAATATTTCAAATAAATATTTTTATTTCTGGTGGTATTTCAAGAAAAAACAAATATGGATATGTGTAGGGTGGGTCAAATTTGAAAAACGCTCGTGGGAACGTCGCCTTACTGTCCGCATGTCCGATAATGTTCCAAAATAAGTATAAGATATAATAATAATAATAAACATTTGACGGAAATATACAGGCTGATTCAAAATAAGTGTCTGACCCTTCGACCACAGATAGTACACAGAAAAAGTAATAAAAAGTCTATATGCATAAGGGGTCTAATATCAATAATTTTTGAGAAAAAATGCATTGAAATTTCAGATATAAATTGGTTGTGACGCAATACAGCTGTCCTAGTACTCGGACAGCTGTATTGCGCCACAAAAGCAATGAATTTGTGTGGAATAGGACGAAACACTAGCGTTTACCTTGAAACGAAACTGTAAAACATCTTTATTTATGGGGTTTTGCGGAAAAAATATATAATACGTAATTTATTCATTCGAATTTTGGACTTGTGTATGTATACGTAAGAAATGAACATGATTTCCATTTTGGATTCCAAGGAGGTTGATTTTTGAAATGCCTCTGATAAATTTATTTCTTGCAATTTCGCAACTACATTACCTCAGTGAATACGCTCCTAACGGGTCGGACACTTATTCTGGATGACCCTGTATAGATAATATGTACATATACATATACAATAAGTTGTACAATATAGGACAAAAGGCGAAGTTCAATCTGTGGGCGAAGTCACATTAGTAAATAGTCTGCCTGTTGAACTTGTAGCAGTAAAATCTGAAATATAAGAAAAAATTAAAAGAGTGGGAATTTGTAATTATAAAAAACTTACTTGGTGGTAAGGGATAAATATGACAATTGCTTGTAGAATATTTTATATCTGTCTGAAAGCGTGTTTTAAAAACGTGTGTCATTTTATTGTACCTCAGAAACTGTTTGTTAAACTATAGCTGATTTTTTTTCCTCTCTGTGACTTCGTTTCAGAGTAAGTTACCTATTTCCTACAAATTATTGAGTGTCTGTTGTATTATTCATGCCTAATAAACTCTATTATTATTATTATTAAATATAGCTTAAATAATAACATAGTTTATTTTACATTATCATAAAAATAACATAACATAAACGAATTGTTACCAAAAAAATAGTAGTGAATAGGGTTTGCAATTTGCTTTTTATTCTTTAATTGCTGCAAAGAGTAAACAGAAAAACTATTTTTAACTACAAATTTTCCTTCTGTGTAAACCAAAGAATAACGCCGTACACTTTTTTGTGCCGCATTTCATTTATACCTCGTTTTATTGATAATCATCTCTTAAAATGCGAACACCTTTTCTGGTAGATATGTATTTGTTTCGTGAGAAATGATGACAAAACAAAGCCCGGTGGCAGTAGTATTACCATAAATTGTATAAATACATCATGTAAATGCGGACTGAGAATAATCATAATTCCTACGGAATTATAAATAGCGTGCGACGTACAGAAATGATGACAAAGTAACGTGCAATTAAAAATCAGAATATAAGAAAAAACAAGCTAATGAAAATTTGTAATCGTTTCGCTTGTGTGACGTTAATAATAAATTGAAACACGGTTTATTTAATACGATAATACACTCCCTTCCCCGAAGTAATTAAGTAAGTAAATAGGGCGCAGAAAGCATTTTTATGTTATTAAATTGCCTGGCAATATTTTAAACGTAATTTCATATCTGTCGCTTTCGTGTCAGGTTTTATGCGTGCTTTTTAGTGCATTTAGAAAGGGAATACTTTTGTCACACTTCCTTCTGCACTTTATTTTTTTCTCTTCTATTCTCATACTTTTTAACTACTACTGCAACTTATTTCTTTATGAATGAAGCAAATAAATGTAGCAGATTGACCTGGGAAGTTTTTAAAATTACAGCGCAACTTTTCTTAAAGAATGTTATTTACTTTGTGGCTCGTAATAAGAAAATCATTTTAAGAACATGAATCGCTCTGTATTTCTTCTTGTCCGTTATAGTTCTTATGCATTGCCTCTTTTTGACATGAAGTAATCAGGCACCAGAAACTTAACGAATTCCGATTGAATTCAAGTACAAAAAGCGCTCAATTTAGCTAAAGTGAACATGTAAAAAAGATGAGGGATACTTATATTAATATTTCTGAAACAGCTATATGTAGTTCAATTCTGCTAATTGGTCTTCGAAATTAATATTTATCTAAACGGTATTTTATGAACTTTATTCAAGTGATCTAAAAGCACGATGAGGTGTCTATTATTTTGTTAAACAATTTTTAATTGTGGCAATTATCTATTTATTGGCTTACGAGATACCAAAACAACCTTGAAATTAAACGTAAATAAAAAACCTAGCCCCCCTGTAAACATCAATGTGGATAGGAGACGGCAAGTAGATCCTTCTGAGGTTACAAATAATTTTTTTGACCTCTGTCCGTCCTAATCTTGTAATACGCGGGAACCATTTCCTCCTGTCATTCTAGGACCATGAAAATTTAATTACTTGTTCAAATATTTAAAGGGAATAAGTACAGAACATGTTAGGCGTAACATGGTAGATAAATTTTCTTACGTATATACATGAATAATATATGGTGTGAAATATAAAATTAATACATAATAAAATCACTGTTTCCAAACAATATAAATCTCCATATGTATACATTTCAGACGTCGCGTCGTACGCACGTACTTCGTTGATTGACAGTAAAACGCCTGTGGTAAATTACTCACAGTTACGCTCACAAAGGGTCATCGATTTAGAGCAGAGCCTGTGACTGTGTCCATATAAGCCAACCACGTGTACTACAGAACATGCTGGGAAAACCCCAGCTCAGTAAAATTCTAATTATTCTAACGGACCATTTCGCCACCGTTTAGTAACTTATATATCATTCATTTCTTCCGCGTAATTATTATGCATTTAGGTATTTACAAACGAAATAAAAGTTTGCTCTTTAATATATAACCAAAATCATGGATTATGCTTTAAAGCATTTACTGTAAACTATTAATGGAAAGTCAGTTTCAATCACACTGGATTTCTAATTCAGATTCTTGTAAGTGATAATAATAATATTGCTTCACAATTTTTAGACCGCTTTCACACTAGCAACTTACACCGTTTTCACACTAGCGATAGGATCAGATTTAGCCGCGCAGCTATACCGCAGCGGTCGCGATTCAGTCGCGTGACTTTAGCGTATATCATTTTAACGGCTTTCATATTTTTGAAAGACGCGCGATTTTCGCGTACATGATTTTGTATGTAAGTCGCTAGTGTGAAATTCGAATCGTTTCGAGAACGATATAACAGCTGTAATTTTGCATCTATTTTGCTTCTGGAACGTAGTAAGTAGCATGTGGAAAATATCAACAGTCCATGGAATTTCATGGAGTTCCAATACTTGAAGTTCAATATTGTCTTTATTGGTAATTCTGAGGCTTTTAGAAATACTTTTAAGGTATTTATTAAGGAGGAAACGATCCTAAAATCTTTATGTATTAGTTTGACTCCATATAAATACGGTTTTTCAATTTTTCCAAGTGTCATTTTCACATTTGATTTCAAAAAGCTGTTTTATCTAGTTGGCAAGTTGTTCATTCCAGAAACACAAGTATCATATTAAAATAAGTACACACAGTGTGCGTAAAAATAAAATATGAGTGCAGCGTGTTGGGTATAAAAAAATTCATAGAAAAGTTGGAACATAAAATTTGCTCTTCACTCTTTGTAATTGACTTTAATTGTGAAATCATGTCTGAACGCTATACCATATAACATTAATTTCATAAATACCAACCTATATTTTTACATAATTTCAAAATCAGCGAGTTCTCTTGCTTTCGACGCAATTTGTCCACTTTACATAATACCATTCAGTTGAAGCATATAATCTACACAAAAATAACATTTATTGCCATTAGAATCTGTGATGCATTATAAGGAAACGTCCAAAAAATTTTGATGTTGATAGCATGAGATCGAAAATATGTAACGAAAGCGATACGAATCGGAAGGTCTGTTAACAATTTTGTTAGAAATTTTATAATGGAGCTAATAAAATAATTAAGGAAAGAAACACTATGGTCCAGTTTTACAAATAGTGCTCAACTTTGAGCTAAGGCTTAAACCCTTAACAACGATTATTTCAACAATTGTTGTGAAGGATTTAAGCTTCGGCGCAAAGTTAAACCATCATTGTAAAACTGGGCCTAGCAGGAGGACAGAAAAATTCTGTCACATCCAGGAAACGAACCCGGGGCACTGCGGCTACCTACCAAATGTTTTACCACTAGACTAATGTGACTCCGAAGTTTGAAGGTTTAAATAGTTGGCGAACGAATGAAAATAGAAATCTCATAATTAAATGGTAGCATACAGTTAGTGTAATTAATAAATTAATTAAGGGAGTTCACATTCGGTGTGATAGAATTTTTCTGTCCTGCTGTTAGAGTTTCTTTAATTAATTAATTTTTTAATTACAGTAACAATATTCTATTAATAGAGATAATATTTAACGAAAATAAAAAAAAAGCAGGAACATCTAAAACTGCTACTGAAGACGTTAGACAAATTTCTACAAGAAAAAAAACTTTCTCCTGACTTGACTTGAAAATTGATCAAAAGTCTGTAAGAAATTTATTTAAAAAGGAAAAATGTATCCGTTAAAAATTAACCTTTTACAAGAACTGAATGAACATAACTGACAGGAGATCACAATTTTGCAAAGTAATTATGGAAAAATGTCTCATTATTTCTTCGGATAAAGCTAGATTTTGTCTTAACGAATCGGATACGTCAAATGGTTATCGATACTGGAATGCAATAATCCTCACTGAATGGAAGAAGCACATATCAAAGACCTGATAATCTTACACTTTAAATTCTAGTAATACCTGGAAGCTCTTAAGAAATGCAGTAACAACATCGTGGAAAAGTTCCGAATGAACTTAGACAACGTTTTTACTGTTTTCCATCGAAGGAGGAAAGGAAATGATAGGAAAAAAAGGATACAATGGACTCGCACGCTAATCAGATCTTAGTCCACTTGATTTTTATTATGGTGTCACCTCGAAAGCGTGATCCACAAAAATCAACCAAATCAAACTCCTCAATACTTTAGAACAAGAATGTACGGACTACGAATTTTTTAGGACAGATTGGAACATTAATATTTAGTTAATCAGGAACATTTTGAACATTCTTCAGAATGTAAAAAGAATTGTTATCAAAGGTTTGTCCATGAGATTAGTGACTAATTAAAGTTTTAAATAAAATTCAGCGAAAGAGAAGCCTCGAGTCACTGTAAAGTGTTTAATAAAATTTTATAGTGATTCGAGGCTTCTCTTTCGATGAATTTTATAAAAAAAAAGAAACGTAGTTTGCAATTTGAAAAAAATGTGTATTGTAACACTTATAATGTAAGATAACTTAAAATAAACATATTTATAAGGCTTTCGATATCGTCATCTCATCTTAACCTTCTTGAATAAAATGAGATGAAGATAAACCAAGGGCGCATTCATTGCATATGGTGCACCTCAGTTGAAAGCGCCCTATCATATACAGTGTGGCCATAGGGATTTACATGCTAAAAATTTTACCTCATGTTCTGCTAAAAGCTTTAAGCAAATTTTAGTCTCTAATTACACAATTTGTTGCAAAATACACATTACCAGAATAAGAGCTATGTCATTAATTTAATTGTTTTAGTATTACAAGTTGCAATTTTTATTATCCAGCAAATACGAATCGAATACGCCAAAGTCAAAAATTAATTCGTCACATTTTAGACGACAGTAAATAATTTCTTTCCGACGCGACGTTAACCTATTCGATCGATATTTGTTCATTAAAAATTTCAACTTTTGATATTAAAATAATTAGTGATGCACCTGTTATTCTGTGAATGTGTAATTCGTAATAAATTAATAATGTGATTATTAGGAACTGAAATTTGTTTAAAATTTTAAACACAAAACTTATGTAACATAAGGCAAAATTTTTAACACAAAAAACCCTATGACCCCATTAAGATCACTGTAGTACAGACCATATCCAACCTAGCAACTTTATTTGAAATATTTTTTAATAAAAAAAATTACGGACATGTTTTCTTATTTTTCTTCACTCTGTATTACTATTTTCAAAGCGCATTTTAAAAAAATGTTGGTATTGTTATATTGGTGTCATTTTAGAAAACAAATGTTAACATTATTCCGGTCTGTAATTCAGACTAATTCTCTTTTTCTGACATAGTGCCATTATACATGATTGATTACGAAAACCTTTTTAATAAATTCCAATGAACTAATGGTTTACATTGAAAGTATACATGTAGGTTTCCTTGTACGACATTAAAGTCAATGAGAGCTAAATACATAATATATTTAATTTGATTACACACATTAAACGAAAAGAGTAATACGGAACGAATTAATTTATCTATTAGTTAAATGAATTTTAAACTATGCAAAATTGCATACTGCAAAGTAAACCTAGAAATGAGTACATTAAATGCAAAACTCTGTTGTAAATAAATAAATAAATTTTCCGAACTGAACTTTAAAAGAGTATTACTATTCAATCTTTTTTAACTGCAGCCCAGTTATAATATTATAATATAATAATTGTACTATCCAAAAAATAACTTTATCAAGAACAGGCGTTTTCGATAATTCAACCGAAGTGGTATTTTCTTCACCCTTACATGCACTGAAACAGAGTTCTCTCCCATATTTCTGCCACGGTTACATATCAAACGAATTATCGAAAACGCTTAATGATTTATGAAAATATACTGATTTTTTTGAATACTTTTAAATCTTATTGAATTTGTGCTTAGAAACCGTAAACTATAAAATTTAAGACTGCAACGAGGGGAAAAGACGTATTGTTTGAATCAGTCAAAAGACAGCGCTTGTCAAATGATATAAATATAATCCGAGCATGCCCTAATCTGAACCTCCAATAATCCGAACAACGGAAATTCGAACAACGGCTCCCTTGTCCGAGCAGCTAAGTAATCCCCGCCGGAAATCCCCATATCTTTTTGTAAGGAATGCGCTTCGTTAGAATGTTGACCGCTAAACATCGGATTCATGGGATAGCGGTAGCACAAAGTAGCGGCAGTAAACTGGCGGTGAATGACACATCATAACAAATTAAATGTTCAAATAAGCAAATTTGAGGAAACTTTTGATAGTATTTAAAATACTCAGAGGAATTTAATCAATTTGGAAATTAAGTAAAGAGACTTGCGTCCAAGCTTAAAGAGGTCCAGACGAACACTTTTTTTGTAGTTTGAACTGATTTATTGAAAAGAAATTCGGTGAACACCAAGTAGGTAAACGTATCTTTCAAACGTTTGAAATTCTTTTTTTGATGAATTTTCGTTTTCCATATATGTTAGTAATATCAAATCAAGCTGGACAATTATAAAATATGTAAAATAAACACAGATCGTTGGTTTTCTTTTTGCTTACTTTACGTCATTGTACGTCGTTTTTCTAGTGCTACGTGACGTCATTTTCCAACGTTACATGACTTCATTTACTGTCATATGACGACCGATATATTACGGTACCGCTGTTCTAGGAAGCCAAAGTTATACTGACTGTGAATTCAGTTTGCATTGCAATTTATATTTTGTGTCTTTTGTTCGATAATTCGAACATTTGGAAAATCCGAATCAACCAGTGCAATTTTTAGTTCGAATTAAAGAGGTTGTACTGTACTATTTCATGCATGTTTTAACTTATGGTAAACCGTTAAAAGGAACAATAAGTCATAAGTCTTAAAGTCACCTTAGATTGTTCTGATCATAAATGTTTTTATCAAATTCCAACTGAAGATATTTGACAACGACAATATAAACACATACAAGTGATAAGCGGGAAAGAAAACCACAAATATCAACACAACAGTCAAGTCAAATTAATTTTTTCTGTTATTTTCATTGACCCGTTAGACGATAGTGTCTATCTACCTAACGATGCATGTTCGTTTTGTTCTTGCAACCTATCTAATCTATCTTGTCTAAAAGTGTACTTCATTACTCTGACGGTAATATTGACATATTGTTTAAGAGAGAAAAAAATCCCTTAATGATGTCGCCTATTAATTGATACGCACGTAATTTTAAAGTTTATAGGCTTTAGATACTTCCTTGTATTAAACAAGATCAAATTTGATACTTGATACTTTTTAAGAAAAATTATCTGAAATGTCAAAGACTACAATCAGTTAACGTCAGTTTTCAATTGTTTTCGAGCGGCCATGCCTTCTTTATTTTTTTAAATTATATGCTACATTTCTAATACGTGGGCTGCTGGAAAAGTTTCTGGAAACGGTATGAAAAAATGCATATGAAATTTGGTAAACGGTATCATTGTTTTTCGAAGTATTTGCCTTTGACGTCAATATACTTTTGCATACGCTCGAACCAATTTCTAAAGCACGTTTTCCACTCTAAAGATGGTACCTCAGAAACCAGTGTCCGGAATGCTTCAACCGCTGCTTCAGCCGACGAAAATCGCTCACCACGCATTTTATTTTTGATATTTGGGAACAAAAAGAAATCATTAGGTGATAAATCAGGTGAATATGGTCAATGAGTCATTAATTCAACATTTTTGTTGGACAAAATATCAACTGTTTGACGGGCTGAGTGAGAGCTGGCGTTGTCATGATGGAGAATAATTCGTCGATTTCGATTGTTTCTTCTTATTTGATCGATGACTTCCGGCAAACGAATTGTAGTATACCAATCAACATTCACGGTTTTTCGATCCTCTAAAGCCACGGTTGCTACATGTCCAGTTAAACCAAAGAAACAAGAAATCATTTGCTTCGCAGCACTGCGTGAACGGACAAATTTTGTTGGTTTTGGTTCATTTTGAAATACCCAAACGGTAGATTGTTGTTTACTTTCTGGCTCGTACGAATAGATCAACGTTTCGTCACCAGTAACGATGTTATAAACTAAATTTTAACGACCTCCATTGAATTTCTTGAGCATTTCTTCGCACCATTTGAAACGACCCTGCTTTTGCGCTTCTGTTAAATTGTGTGGTATCCAACGACTGCAAAGCTTTCGTACGTTCAAGTGATCATGCAAAATCTGGTGTATTGCCTTCATGTCAACGTGTAAAGATGCTTGAATCTCGCGGTATGTCACATGTCGATCTTGCTCAAGCATTTCACGCGCAGCATCTACATTAGTGGCAACAACAGACGTTGATGGACGAGCTTCCAGAAATTCGTCACTGAGAGAGGTACGTCCACGCTGGAATTTGGCAAACCAATTATAAACACTGCTCTTTGATGGTACTTCATCTCCAAAAGCTAAATGAAGCCGATCGAGGCATTGTTTCGGCATTAGACCACATTTGAAATAGTAAAAAATCATGGCACGAAAATTTTCACGGAAGATTTTCATGTTTACACAAAATGACTTGTTCTCAAATGCTGTACAAACAAAACTAGTTCACTTGGATAGGAACTGTCAATAGAATTATAGGCGAAAAACGTCAAGTTTTTCAAGTACGACAGTTGATAAACGCTAACAATTCTAGACCTTACTAGATTCCAGAAATTTTTCAGCAGCCCACGTACATTTTGACTATATTAAAACAAACGGGACATGTAAGATTTTTGTACCGTATCCGTAGTTTATTGCGATGGAAAATTTTTTGGTGTTCTCTAAAAATGCAAAAATAAGCGCCAAGGCACGAACAAATATTTGTTTCATTCTAACTAAAAATATAATCTAAATGTTTAAAAGTTAATGCACTGTTGGTTAGGTTTTTTCCTACATAAAATTTTAAAATTCGACAGTACTTGTCAAATTTGTTTGTCAGTGAAAATTAAAAAATCATTTTAAGCCTTTTCTACTTAATATTGTATTGTTTTAAAGAAACAACGCCTAAAGCGCAGAAATTAAATATACGTATTACAGCCTATGTTCGACTTTGAGAGTAGACACCGGTATATTACTATGTACTCAGTTCTGTTTCAACAACTTTCATAATTTGTACTTTATTGTAAAACATAGCATTTATAAATGATTAATAATATAACCTTCTATGCTGTTTGCCATTAATAATGACATTTATAAATGTATTTATCTTTATTTAGACAATTCATATTCAAGACAAGAAGTAAATAAAACACCGCAAAATACACTTGAAGAATTTATTTTTGTCCACTAATGTAATTTGACGATATTCTCTAAAATATTTAATTTTACTGACTTGTATTGTACACTGGGCGAGCATAGCGCCTCTGTTGTTCCGTTTCCTCTTTGACTTCAAGATTTCATGCGGCCCAAGGTGCCGCACCACCACGGTGGTTAACTATTAACCCAATTATGTAAATTGTTGCGGTTATCGGATAATTAATAATAATTAATAATAAACATCTATGTACTCGTATACGTACAGACAACTGGGTTAACCGCATCTGTATATTTCTTTACCTGATAATTGTGCAGTTAAATGGAAATGCACTATTTGCGAAATTATATAACCGAACATACGTAAATACAGGTGTCCTGCTTGGACTGCGTAATACTTCACCAACGTATTCTCGAATCAGAATCAAGTAAAAAAAATCCTCATAGATATGTGCCTGCAAAAACATCGTTGTCAAAATAATTGCAAATTTAATTTCTAAGTTACTATGCTTCTTAGTGCTTGTTAGAGTTAGAATTGACCGAACAGTTTTCGACAACAGCGCTTCCACCTTGGTTCGCTTGTAGACATGGAAACGTCGCTTTGTCTTCCGGAAATGATCTTTACATCTCTTTATTGAACAATTTTGATCAGGTAACTGGAAAAGACGGAAATGTGCTCTAAAATGACTCCATTTCACCATTGCCGCTGGCGACACGTTGGAAGCAAGTTGTGTTCGTTCGTTGTTCCGTGAACTTGTGCAATTAGTGATTGCAAGGTTCAATTATACGGTTTATCTGGAAGTTCATTGACTCGGCGTATCTTTTGATGTGCTAATTTGCATTTCAATCAAAAGTAACTGTTTACTTTTCACACAAGTATATTTAACCGGTAATTAACAGCGTATGTGGCGTTACCTTCTCTGTGTCTCTCTCTCAACTCCAACAATTCTTTTGATGTTATTTTCAAATTGATACCCAGCTCGGAGATTTTATGGAGATACGGAGAGCTAGAAAGAAAAGTAATATGGGAAGAGGTTTTGTTAAGATGGAGAATTAGGCATCTTATACTCGGGTTTCGGTGTACTTTAGTTCTATATACCAAGAAACCATGGCAGTCTTCTATCCTTTTAAGTGTTTCTATCAGTGCTCCACGTCGGAAAAAGCAGTATGCCTTTCCTTTTTTCATCGCGCATCGTTCTACAAACGCCCATTCTTTACTTTCTCGACTTGCAACAGAACAGATTTCATTTTGTGTTATAATTGTGGACAAAGATACGGAGATTGCAACGCCGTGAAAGAGTCAGAAATTTTGAATTCAAAACTTTACAGATTGCATTTTTGACTAGTAAAAGATTTTGATTGAATTATCAAACGATCTGCACGACCAGCAGGTGTCTTAAGTTCGCTTGCGTTATTTATTGTGTTCCGAAAAGGGGGGGGGGCGTTATTCTGGCCCAGGAGTTTACAGGGATTCGCGTGTCACCTCGGAAATCATTATCATCTTCTTCCAATTTAAGACCCAAGGGTCCCCTTGGGTTTGGTGACGTTCCTCGACGGTTCTGGTTCCGAAAAACTTGCGATTTATGCCTCCAATCTCTGCAGAGAATTAATCACTTGCCTATTAACTCACACTTGGTGCTTGGTGACAATTCAGGAGGCTTGGCGACTTTGACTTAAGGTTAGCAGGCCTTTTGAAAAAAAAAGAAGCTCTTGCGATAAGTGGCTCTAGAAGAAGAGTAGCCTGCCACTTCCTTGATATATTGCTGATATGTCCACTTTCTTCATTTGAATACCACAGTGGATCTATTCCAATTAGATGTAGAAGCTTATACCTTATAATTTCTCTGCAGTTTGGTGCACAGGTTTTTTTTTTAATAAAAAATCTGCTATTGCCCTCTTCACTTCTTCAGCTGGGCCGTCGTGAATCCCTAAACAACAGAGATTTATTGAATACCACTCTGTGCTCTTGGTGGTACCAATTTAATTCCGGCCTACAGAATTCCAAATGTTGTGTAACTCGTGCTGTAACTCGTGATTAATTGAAATTAAAAAAAACACGGACTGAGAAGTTAGAAATTACTAAGGAAGAGTCAAATACGGCGTTATTACTTTATGAAAAATTCGCACTCCTTCCCAGCGTTGTAATTTTCAAATAACTGAATTTATTTGAATAGTTGGTTGATGATTCTCACACACTCAGTCTTACAGTTTTGTATAATTTGTAACATTAAATTTTTCAGTACCAACAGAAGCCTCTATGCCTCTAAATGCACTTATTTCTCGTCTTCTATCAACATTTTCCAGGAGAAAAGTTTTGAAACCTTTGTAAAGTTGTATTTCTTCAGTTTAAGGTTGAAGCATATATTGAAACCACCAAAACAGAATTGTCCGTCCAATCTCTGAATATACTGTAATTCTTCTAGAGGTCATTTGTATGAGGCTTTTTATAATTGGAGTTATCCTCGATGGGAGCATATTTTGACTAAGGCTACGACCATTGAGTTTTACTTTAGAACCCTGTTCTTATCGAATCAATCCTCCCTACACTTTGACCGTTGATTTTGATACACGGACGAATTGAAGCGAAATGAACAGTATGTACAGCGGATTCCAGAGACGTTCAAGGTTATTACACAGCGACGTTCAAGAGCGGCGTTGACTGCATCCGCCCTCTATCAACGGACCTTTGAAGTCGGTAACATCAACAGTTGATCATACCTACTAACGTAGACTCTTTTCTTTTCTGCATTCGCCAATTTAAGCGCAAATATTATTGGCACGATGCATATGTATAAATGAAGAACAAATAGGTACATAAGAGTTATTATCGTTATTTAAGTTAAATTAATCTTAAATATCATATCTCTTTTTGGAACCAAGGTCCTAGCTGTTGAATCAGTACTAATCTTTTGCGTTAAATTGTTGGTTGAAAGCGTTAATAGATATTTTCTACGTTACCGTGTTGCATTATTTGTTTAACTCTACGCTGAACGCACGATGAATGAAAATCTGGAGGTTTAAGAACCAGCGCACGCTGTGGGGTCTGTCTAAACCATCCCGTCTCCATTCTTGTTAACTCTGGGAGAGCTGTTGAGAAAGCAACGTGTACTTACCACCAAGTGACTTTAGTGTATAACGTAAAAGTTTTAAGTGAGAACATGATATGTAAATCCAAATTATTCGATCGGAGATTTTCATTATCATATTTTTACTTCATTTCAAAGTCATTTATTATCATCGCGGTTTTGATTACTTACTCCATGTTAATAGGACACACATAACTTTTGTTAAGAAAATAAATCCTTACCTTGACATTGGATTGGATTGTATTTGCTCTATCATTCTATCAGTGAACTAAGAACTTTTCAATCAAGTCGTTCATTTCAAACATTTCAGCACTTCATTTTCAGCGGTGGCAGTAGTTGGTTTATTGTGTATTTTCTTATCGACCAACTTACATGTTCCGCTTAAATTTATTTACTTGATTCAAACATGTTTCACAGTGTTTTAGAATTTATGAATTATTCAGATTTTATGTTATATTATCGCTTTTTATTTCTTTCTTATTTTTTTGCTGTTAGTAATAAATCTTAAAATGAAGATTAATTTAGTATTTTTTGCCTATACATGAGTTTGGAGAACTTCCTCAAAAAGAAAGTAAGAGTAGGCACAACTGGTGATGTAAATAAAAGTCTTTCATAAGAACTTTTTTAACAGAAGCCGCTTTTAAGGGAAAAGCTTTGCGTTAAAGGAGTAGAACATGTGACATCGTGACGTTGATTAATTGACGTGCAAAGTGCGGTATTGAATGTGTAAAAGTGCAACGACCACTATACATAGAGAAAATAAAGTTCGGTTTCCGCATGCTTCGGTTTTCGCAGAATTGAGGTGTTGCTATAAATTAATTTGCTTTCTCTGACGCTTTTTATTTTTCCCCTCGGTGAATTTTGGGCACGGTCACGGATAGTCACGGATAGGTACGGCGTGCTTACTTATTGATCGCTCGATATGACCGCAACCGCTTAGGTTTTTGCACCCCGATAATACGACCACCTTGTGTCATGTTTTAACCAAACTTGGACACCTTATTTCTCATTGTCAAATACGTCGCCGCGATCGATAGTTGCGAACTACTGATCTCCCGCCAGCAATCCTTTGTAATCACACTGTGGAGTCCCCGAAACCTCGAACAAATTATGAAGTAATCCAGTTAAACCCTATCAGGCGTGGACTAATCTGCATCGACTGGTTCTTGTAAACTGCTTCGTGCCACATTCCGGGAGGGCGCGATAAATTGCCGGAACGATTGGAAGCAATCATTGAGAGAGTGTTTTTATAGCTTAACTGTCGGTTTAAACATTTCTACTACGATCCTCTCAACTTTATCCCTAATAACGCAAAAACATTCCTGTTTTGAATTCACGACTTTACCCTTGGATTTATACACGAATTGTTATTGATATTCTCCCTTTTTTTGTTACAGGTAAGAACCAAATTGCTTTTTCCAATACACACCATACTGACAGTGAGTATAATTTCTTGAAATTGTTAGTTAATATGGCCAAATATTAACAAGGAAAAATTCTCAATGTTTGTAATAAAGTAGTAGATATAATAATGAATAAATTTGAATTAAGCATTGTACAGGGTATCTACGCGAGAATTCCTACCCCCTTTAACTTTTATATATTTGATTTCAGGAAAAAACATTTAAAACTAAACTTGGAGGGACTAATTTAAAGTTTCTCTGTGTGCTGACAGAAAAACAATGGATGGTCGGATAAATGAGATATAAACTAAACTTAAGTTTTTCTTTTAATGGAACACCCTGTATAATATTACGATTTTCGATTCTAAATTAAATTACACTGGGACTAGGTACATAATAAAACTGATAATAGGTGTCTATAAAATAATTTCTATTTAATTTATTTTATTTTTGAATTTTAGAAACAGAAAACTTGAATTATGTCAAAACATGTCAAAAAGATTTACACTAACACTAACTAGAAAAATTGTTTGTTTTCCTTATTAAAAGCGCCATCTGTTGGTTGTTGATTTTCACGAATACCAATACCTCCTTTTACTTTAGCCAACAGACATTTCTTCAAAAGTATGTGACTCACGATATATTAAAAAGAAAATGCACTATGCTCGAGTTCTTAATGTGGGTAGTTAGCGCAACACAGTTATATACAGCGTGTTCCACTTAAAGCAGCTTCCTTTATATCTCCGCTTAAATTAATTTCTTTTATAATTTTCTAATTTTTTTTCTTTGGTACTATAATGACATTTGGTGTTATTATGACCATTTTTAGAGTAAAAATGGTACGTAACAAAACAGCCATGAAGAAATTTAATGTAAACCAAAGTGATATATTTCAGGTGTAGAACTATTTATATTTTTTTTGCAATTTTAAATTGTAGTTACAAATTTTGTAGTTCGAATGCAAAAATAACTACTTAATGATAAAAATTATAGAAGAAATGAATGTTCAGTTATGTAAGTTAGTGCTCTAAATGATGACAATTTTTTAATGTACTTTCTAATCCTTCTTTTTATCAATATTCTAATAAATTTAGGTATACTGAATACATCCTCATAATCACGTAACATTACATGTTTTTATAACCATGGCACCGTAATATCACCTACAAGAAGTCGTATGTATTTTTATAAATACGATTATTAAATTGATCCCAGAGAAAGGTAATGTCACGCGAAAAAGTTAAAACATACTAAATAACATAAATGGTACTTTAGAAGTAAGTAACAATAAAAATGTACCAGAAAATTACAAAAGAAATTGATTTAATGGAATTTTCACACTAAATTGAATATATCTTTTCGACCACTCCATATAACATAATAATATCTTATATTTTTAAAAAGGGCAAGTAATGTAGAATTCGATTATGGTAAGATATACAGTGTGTCCCATTTAAAAAAAAATCGAGTTTTTTAATCATTTGAGTATTGACTCACTCTGTATAAATGGTGGCAAATGATGTAAATGTTTCGAGTAGAAAATAACATTAACCTATTTCTAAATACATTCACAGTCACAAAGTTTATTTGTAAATCACTTCTAACGTTAGAGAGGACTTTTAGAAAAATTTTGTGCAAATCGTTCTTGATTGCAGCGAGAACCTCGAGCAGCCTCTGGACAGCTGTTTCAGCCCTGCTTGGGGCTTCTTCAGCAGAGACGTAGCTCGACATTCCCACTGCAAACAAAAACGACTTGCCCAATTTATTCGCATTTGCGATGTAAGAGTGATGAACAGATAAATTTTATCTGTTCATCGTTAGAGAGGACGTTAAAGTTGTGCTAATTTGTAGACAAAAGTAGTTATAACTTGTTAACCACTCAATATCAAATATTAAAACTTTATATTTTTAGAAAGGGCACGATCAGGACATTTTGAAACTTGTATCATATACAGGGTGTTCCATTTAAACAAATATAACTTTAGTCCGCAGAAACTTTATGGAACATCCTGTATTATTGAAAATAATTTTCAATTGTGGGCATTTATCCTGTTAATCATACGCCGCAGATTAACTTTTAGTATCTTCTTAAATAACTTCATAAATGACCAAATTCAGAACCTTGCCGAACCCTGTATATGGACGTTTTGGCCGTTTCCTTCACTTAACCTGACTTTATGTATTATTCATAGGTGCTAAAGTGAACTGTTTTCGCGTTATTCAGTTTTTTATACAAATTTTCGCTACTTCAGTACTCCAAACAAGGCAAATATCTTCTGAACCACTGACATTAGAGACTTACGGTTTTTTGCATGATTCATCTTGAATTGCTCTAAAGCCGGCAATACATGTTCCAATCATTTCACGTAAAAATTCATGTACACATGTGTATATATATTCATGAATTGTAATTTGCAATACACGTTTCAATTATATGAATAAAAAGGTGTTCTGCTAAATAGTACATTCTAAATTACTATTTAGCAGAACACCTTTTTATTCATATAATTGAAACGTGTATTGCAAATTACAATTCATGAATATATATACACATGTGTACATGAATTTTAGATTTATAGCTTCGTCAGGAAGCTATAAATCTATAGCGAAACGTTGAGTGTGTTTCCCTTCATTTTTCTGTCCGGTTTGAGATTAAAAAAACTTTGTACTTACTATTTTCATCGGACAAGAACAAACTTCAGTTAATGTTGGTGAAAATTGTAACTCATGAATGCTTCTAACTTCAAGTTATTTTCTTTGGGCAACTGAGAATGTTGGATTATGCTATCAAGGGTATCATCCAAACGGAGAGTACGTGACCATCACTGATTAAACTGTCTTGAAGCTAAAATTATTTATAAACCTATACCCACATAAATTAGCTGAAGTCGTTCTTCATTCATCTGAGTCAACAGCCAACAGCAACAATCAAAGTCACTAGAATTTACTAAAATTGCACGTCAAAAACTTCGAGAAATAGTACTTGCTCTTTGTTTTCAATTTTACATGTATAAATTCGTGTAACTCTTTTTGCTCGCTATACACGGTGACAAATAGGTTTTGCCATAAATTACATGTAAATTTCATACAATTTATTATCGTCTATTGCGGGCTTAACTAAACTCGAGAAATTGACAAATACGTCGTCATTAAAAAAATTGACTATTATTAACAATTATTATTCTACGTGGAAGTATGCTACCATACAAACAAATTCAAAGTGTAATAATAACAAGAGCAGATAAAACAGCGACATCTTATGATCGCTTTTTGACCTGACATTGCAGTAGGATAGACAAATTGAAGCGGATTTGCTCAAAAACAAAAACGACTTGTCCAATTTATTCGCAATTGCGATGTAAGAGTGATAAACAAAATTTTTTAAAACTTTCATTATGCTTTGACAGCAAGCATGGCCGCCTTGCATGGGGGACTTATTAGGAGCAAATCCGCTTCAGTTTGTATATCCTACTGCAATGTCAGGTCAAAAAGCGATCGTAAGATGTCGCTGTCTTATCTGTTCATCACTCTTACATCGCAACTGCGAATAAATTAGACAAGTCGTTTTTGTTTGCAGTGGGAATGTCGAGCTACGTCTCTGCTGACGAAGCCCCAAGCAGGGCTGAAACAGCTGTACAGAGGCTGCTCGAGTTTCCATTGCAATCAAAAACGATTTGCAATAAAATTTTTTAAAACTCTCATGCTTTGGCAGCAAGCATGGCCGCCTTGTATGGGGACTTATTAGGAGCAAATCCGCTTCAATTTGTCCATCCTACTGCAATGGCAGGTCAAAAAGCGATCGTAAGATGTCGCTGTTTTTTCTGTTCATCACTCTTAAATCGCAATTGCGAGTAAATTGGACAAGTCGTTTTTATCAGTGGGAATGTCGAGCTACGTCTCTGCTGACGAAGCACCAAGCAGGGCTGCAACAGCTGTACAGAGGCTGCTCGAGGTTTTCACTGCAATCAAAAACGATTTGCAACAATTTTTTTTTAATAGCAAGAACATTAAAAAAACATATCCGTATTGCCCAGGAATTAACGTAACAGTTTTTGTGTCAAAAAGTTTCAGTCCACTGTACCCCTAAAAATTTGTATTGGAGCAATTCGCCCGTTTCACAAGTCGCAGGTCATGGCATAAAATCTTTTTGTCCCAGAATTTCATTTATTGAAAAATTGGCACTCATTTCCCTTGTTACTTCTACTCGTCATATGTTAAAAATGTTATATGAAGAGTTCAAGTTCAAGATTCAAGTGAAAATAATACCTCATATTTTAAGGGGAAAAAATCATAATTTCTGCACTTATTCTTTTGTGTTTTGTTCTTCATTACAAAACTTCTCCAGTTGTTCTTCTTTCTGCAATAACGGCCTGAGATAATTACTCCGAATTGTATTTAGCTTGGCTTGTAGCTCTCATACCCTAGACCCTCTGCATAATACGAGTAACCAAATTTAAACTATACAACGAACAATTATTGAAAGCATCGGAAACAGATTTTTTAAAATTGTAGTAATTTTATGTCTTAGTTAGCAACATAATCTTGGCTCATGTGAATCGTAAATAAATATTTGTGTTTAAATACAACCTGATGTATAATTGAAGAATACGTATATAACTAAAACTATAAATTTAAGTACTTTTCTTACGTATAATCTAA
This sequence comes from Prosopocoilus inquinatus, assembly GCA_036172665.1. Classification (NCBI taxonomy): domain Eukaryota; kingdom Metazoa; phylum Arthropoda; class Insecta; order Coleoptera; family Lucanidae; genus Prosopocoilus; species Prosopocoilus inquinatus. Next base: position 50,405,537 of record CM069871.1, read on the forward strand.
TTCCTTTACTTCTAATATCTTTTGTGACACAGGGCCGTATTCTGATTTCATGATTAGAGTCGTCTCTAACTAAAGCCGTGACTAAAATAAACTAATACGATATAGCTTTATGCGAATTTCATGAGTAAGAGAGTGACAGAGAATTTTATCACAGCGTTGTTAAATTAAAGACGAGTTGGGAGTATGGGCCAGAGTTTTTTATATGTATTTCTATATAGAATTTTTTTTCTGCTTAGATGTAATATATTATTCACATTTTGATATTTTTAATCTAATTTTGTAACAGCTTATTAGCTTATGTGAATTATTTCCTCTGAAAATGTTCTGAAATGCGATAATAAAAATACAATAATTTGAAGTTCGAACAGATTTTCTTTGGATAAATTTCCCTTTCAAATGATTTAATTTAAAATTTTTGTTTCTGAACCACTACCAAGCTGAAGTACTTTTCCATTTTCATATTGCGCTGTCTCGTTCTTGGAAAACTAGGGCCCGTTTTCGTTGTTTCACCTCTGTGCTTTCAACACATAAAATCTACGTAATTACGTAGTAAAAGCTTACCTGCTGCAGAGTTTGTTTACTTAACTGCGAACTGTTGCAGCAAACAGCGAACGTAAATATAATAGCAAAACTATTTGCGCACCACTGAACTCTAAGCAAATCATTTTCTTGTCGTACTTGAATTTACGTAGTCTCTAACAACGTCAGTTCAGGTCGTCGTCACTACAAACGCAATAATAACACATGCAAAGCTTACCGTGTATTCAGATTGTTATTTTACGCCTTAGAGAACTATTTTAATCATATTTATGTAGTAGTACTTATTACCTGTACTATTAATTTGCTACCATTTTTTATATAAATTTTTTGATGCTTCGGCATCTCTTAAAATCTAGTTGGGAATGTCAAATTAAATTTATCTTAAACGTGGACGCTTAGAAATGAAGGCTGCTTAAGAGTAAACTGCTCTTATTTAATAAGATACAAGAAAATATTATAAGAATAAGTCGTTTAGAATTAATAGTTATAGCTAAATGTGAGATTACAGCCTCCTATCTCATAAATAAAAAGACGATTACAATTTATTGTGAACCACTATACACCATACCACACCAACCATACACAATACCTTAGGAAATACTGGTGAGATTAGTGTCTCTCAAAATAATATGAGTAGGAAAATACAAGGTTTGTTCTTATTTCTCAATTTTTTCATTTGGTTCTGAGTGATTATTTCAATGAGTTGCTATCATGCTATAAAAAAACACCAAAGACTCGGAACGCATTGCAATAATTACTCAGAAATAAATGAAATAATTGAGAAATAAGAACGAATTTCAGGTATTCCTGTTCATATTATGTTAGGGGATACTTTAACGCTACCAGTATTTTCTTATGAAGCGTGTAGTAGTTCACAATAAAATGTGATTCTTTCATTTTGAGATTGGAGGCTATAATTTCATAACTTTTAATTCTGAACAATTTATTCTAATGATATTTTCCTGTATCTTGTGAAATAAGAGCATTTTACTCTTAAGCGGCCTTCATTTATCGATGACCACGCTGTATACCGTTCAAAATAAATTTCATCTGACATTTCTCAATTTGATTCTAAGGAGCGCAGAAGCATTCTGCCTCAATAAATGTTTATAACAATCGATAAAAAAAAATTCACATTTGTTACACACTTTTTGAAAGACATTGTATAAGTAAAAACAAATTGCTTTGGAACTCTGTTTCCAACAAAAACCATGAATATTACAAACAAACAGAAACTATGAATTCTACTTACTTTTCACAATAACTGTCAGAAATTTCCATGAACCTTCGCAAAAATGAATTCCAATGCAATTAAGTTTACAGCAAATACTTATAGAGTTATGGTAGTGGTAGATAATAAGAAGACACATGTATCTACAGCGATATTCATCGAAAACACGTTCTCTTACATGTTACTTGGGAAATGTAGTTAGTAAATTCACAACCAGAGTATCTGTATAAAAATAAAACCAGCTGTTAATTATACAGGCTACTGAAGAGGGTTCAAAAACATCCTTAAAAAGAATTTCCCAAATTTTACCAAATAATTAGGCACATGGAGAATTGTAAATGTTTTTCGTATAAATTAGTATCTATTTGTAAACATATCAAAGGATTTATACCTCGTTTCAGTTTCATACTTTGTTAGACGAGTTGGATAGACGATGTGGTGATAGATAGCCTAGATATGTATACAGTGTGTCCCAAATTTAGTAGGCTACTATGGGTAATTTTCTTATTAGTGAAGATAGAGATTTGGTTAAATGGACAAAGTTTTGCAGCTTTATGCGCTTATTTAGATGATCTAGAGAAAATTTGAAAATTCTGAATAGTTCCGATATTATCGCAGAAAAACTGAAAATCGTTGTTTTCTCTAATGTCTAATAACTTTCTAATTATAAGAAATATGAAAAAATGTTTGATATAATAGTTACTAGGTTTGAAAGAATACAGCTGAAAGTTAAGTCAAAATAAAATTAAAGATAGGGACTTTCAAGATATCTTATTTTAAATGGACGCGATATTGGATTGTTATACGATTAAATAGCATTTTCTTTTCTCGTTTCAACCGCATGTCATAACCCATATCTAAATTTTTTAAAAAAAACATATTTTAATTTTAAATCAAGCAGGCGAAGAGAAAAAAGTTTACTTAAAAAACAAAAGAAAGTTATAATAAATGCTCAAAATGTCTGGATATTAATTCTTAAACACAATTGACCCTGATTTGTGACACTTCTGGTTACACTTTGCAGGATATTTCGATTAATACTATGAAATGCGTGCACCACTGCTTTACGTAATTTTTCATTGTTGTTTCAGTTGAAACTACTTCCACATTTCCTATTTTTTTACTATGTCCCAGAAATAGAAGTCAATGGGTGTTAAATCCGGGGTTGTCGCTGGTTAACTGTATTTGTAATAACTATTACCCTATTATTAAAACAGTGATTCAAACGATGAGATATTTGTAGGCATAATAAAAAATATGAGTAGTTTCAACTATAACAACAATGAAGAATTATTTGAAGCAGTGGCGCAGGCACTTCAAAGTATTAATCGAAATATCTTCCAGAGTGTAACCTGGTGTGTCAGGGTCAATTGTGTTTCAGAATTAATATCCAGGCATTTTGAGCATTCATTATAACTTTCTTTTGTTTTTTTAGTAGAAACAAGTTTTAGTTTTCCTCGCTTGCTTGATTTAAAATTAAAATATGTTTTTTTTTAATATTTTTTTTTATTTTTAGATATGGGTTCTGACATACGGTTGAAACGAGAAAAGAAAATTCTATTTAATCGTATAAAAATTCAATATGGCGTTCATTTAAAATAAGAAAATTGCTATCAGTATCTTGAAAGGCGCTATCTTCAATTTTATTTTGACTTAACTCTCAAACTTAATAATTTTTATATCAAACTTTCTTCAATATTTCTTATAAATACGATGTTTTTAGGCATTAAAGAAAACAGCGATTTTCAGTTTTTCTGCGATAATATCGGAACTATTCCGAATTTTTTAATTTTCTCTGCGTCATCTAAATAAGCGCATAAAACTGCAAAACTTTGCCCATTATCTAAATCTTTACCTTTACTAATAAGAAAGTTACCCATGGTAGCCTACTCAATCTGGGACATACTGTATACACGAGATAGATGGATAAAGTATATACGTGTTTACCAGATTAAGGTAGAAGAAATAAATGGATATACAAAAATGTTACGAGATGAGCCCCTTTTTTTGTTGAACAATTCTTTTTGTTAATGAGGCGGTCTTTACATCTAATGGACTTGCGTGTGGAGAAAATCGTCTGATAGTTCTAACTTTCTGATCAAATGCTGTAGTCGGTGTTTATTCAGGACAAACATACCTACTTATCGGCTGCTTTTCTGAGGAATCTGAACCTCATTTTCTTTAGAAATAATTTTACATCCGAAAAATATAATCCCTTTGAAAACAACGAACTTTTGAAGTACATACTGCACCAATTATCTCTAAATATAAAACTGTCCCGTGATGTAATCAACGAAGCTCTGTCAGCGTTTTAAATAAATTGTGATGGCGATTGCATGGACTGTATATTATATTATTTTTTCATTAAAATTATTGACAAAAATATTTTTTTACAATTGACGTATTCAAACAACTTTTTATTGTTATTTATAAATTCATAGTATTCTATAAAAATACATTGATTTGGGTACATTCATGTAATGCAGTCAATTACATCGTAACATGAATTAAAAAATTGAAATTTCGGCCAAAAAGTCGAATCAACCATAATGTGTGATACACTGTTAGAATCGTAGAAAAAATATTTATTAGAAATATGAAAATCCAATATGGTGCCCATAAGAAAAAAAAAAGTTGTTTTCGATTTAAAAAATAAAAGCGAAAATGAATTTTTTTTAGTTATTTCTCTTTGGCCTAATCTAACCGACCTCGTATCTCTTAATATAAGTGAGATCCCCATGCTTGGACTCGAAAAATTGACAGCCTGTAGAAGAACACAACGCGACCGGGTTGCCTTGAAAAATGAAAAATCTTGCCGCAAGTATCTTTAATTGGCGATATTTCAACAGTTTTTTTTTTCAATAAATTCGTTCATTTGTTAGAGCTTTGAATGAGGTGCCATTAAGTGAAGAACGATCTGAAGAACTCGAAAAAACTTGGTTGCCGCCTCTCAGCCTACCGCAAGTCACTTGCAGCTAGTTGTAAAAGGGACTTCTTTCTTCGATCATCTACGTTCATCGCGCATGGAAAAGAAATTTTATACCAAATTGGAACTAAAGTTGACCTCTGCGCGATAGAGTTTGGTTGCCTGTGCAAAAGCTGCCACAACCGAAGGTTGCCAGCATTTATGGTCTCGCTGCAACTTGACATTTCTCTGAGTCTTTGTAGCAAAAGTACGAGGTTTGCGCGCAAGAAGTACATTTTAGGTGCCTAGTACTGTAAGTGTACGATGTTAATAATGTATATAAATAAAGACTTTCTTAATTACTATAATTATTCAGTTCTATCTATTTCAGATATAGGCCACTAAATTTAATTAAAAATTTCTAAACTGATACTGCTGAATAATTATAGTAATTTCTTTGAAAGTCTTTATTTACATACATTATTAACATGGTGTACTTACAGTCCTCCGCACCAAATGTACTTCTTGAGCGCAAACCTCGTACTTTTGTTAAAAGACTCAGGAAAATGTCAAGTTGCAGCGAGACCATATATGCTGGCAACCTTCAGTTGCGGCAGCTTTTGCACAGGCAACCAAACTTCATCGTGCAGAGGGTAAATTTAACTACAATTTGGTATAAAATTTGTTTCCATACCGATGAACGTAGATGAACGACGAAAGAGGTCCGTTTTACACCTGGTTGCAAGTGACTTGCGGTAGGCTGAGAGGCAGCAACCAAGTTTTTCGAGTTCTTCAGATGGGTCTTCACTTAATGGCAATTTATTCACTGCCCTAACAAATGAACGAATTTATTGAAAAAAAAAAAAAACTATTGAAACTTCGTTAATAAAAGGTACTTGAGGCAAGATTTTGCAAGGCAACCCGGTCACGTTGTGTTTCTGTATACACAATCTTTCATTAAAATCGTGTTTCGTTAAAATAACAGTGGGATCTTAGACTATTCGGGCGAGTTTAGAATTATCAAAGAATCTAAAAGGAAATAATAATACCTTCGCAGATGAAATGAAGCACGTGTTCATTGCATCAGTCAATATTGAATTAGTGCAAATTACTGTTGACCTTACCGTCGTGACAAGGACACGGTATTTTAGTCTTCGAATTTCCTAGTAAATTGTATGCTATTATAGTCATTATCTAACATTCCTGGAATTTCGATTTCTTAATACAAAAATTGAAAGTGTGTTATTAATTAGCGCGGTTCTTGTTTCGAGGATCATAACGATGAATTCATGAATATCTACATACAAAAATGCATGTTTTCAAAAATATTAGAAAAAGGCATATGAAATATCGTTAAAAGTTGCAGGACAAATATTACAGTATTTAAAAGAATATATTTTAAGATGAGATGATAATTTACCAAAATTTTATAATTTTCGTTGATTTCTGTTCCTACTTTTTTATTCCCAAAGATATTTTATTCATGTACCTTCAAAAAAATAAAATAAAGTTTTATTATTTTCTTCTGAGTAAGTAATTGATTGATTAATTTCTAAGAAGGAAATTAATTGCCAACAAGTATATAAAATTTCTTGAAAAATATTCTTGATTTTAACCGAAATATAATTACATAAATTATGACTTTTCGCTTTCGTTCAACAGCGGTTTCAAACTTGAGAGAACGAGCACTTTCATTTTAATTTCTTTTTTATGTACAGCTGCGGAAACATAAAGCAGGACAAGTCTTATAACGAAATTTCCGATTATTTTGATAGTGTGAAGTTTCCTTGGTGACGGTCGTGACCCTTCTAATTAATTTATTACCGTCGATGAACGTCAGAAATAACTTGTCAAATTGAGTTCTTATGAATGTGTCGTCTTTCTAAGGGAAATGAAAGTGAAAATTTTTAGACCAGTGAATCAAACGGAATTAGTGAAACCTTTGGAAGAACTATGTGACATTTTGGATGTGGAATTTGTATATTAGAAATCTTAATTCAATCAATGTCGGGACATTTGCATTCAATAATTCAATCGAATGACTGCATGACTGTTATTTTGTTTCATTTTATTTCTCATGGCAATAATTGTAAGTAAAATAAAAACTTACACTGGTATGATTTATCTGTACGAGGTATTTGTTCGTTATAATTTTTAATTATAGATGGAATGATTAATCATTTTACTTAATGTGAAGGTTGATAAATTACCACAGTTACCGAAATTTAGAAGTAAGGTTTAAACTAACGAAAGTTTACTGTCCCGCTTTCTATTTCCCCAACTGTACTAAATCGATCTCAAGCATTCTACATATTTGATTAAAATTAATAATAAGAGTAAGAGGAATTAGAACTTCGTATTATACACACATCGTTTATTTGTGAGGAAGAACTACCACGCAAAGATGCTTTAATTAAATCAACGTGTTCTCGACCTTCGGCTCGAGGATCTACTAGAGGAAAGCCGTAGATTGGAGATATAAGAAGCAATTGGTCCTTCGCAGAAGCTATCGGTTTTGGATAAGGCAGGTTATCGATTTGTACAATTCCAGAGCTCTCTGAATGCATACAGGAAGCTCACCTAATAGCCGACAAAGGGACCCTCTTATTGTTCCCTGTAATCCCAATTTGGGATCCTATGTTCTCTTTGCTTGTACACATCGAGGGTTATATATTATTACTCTGGCTTACATGAGCACTTAATATGTATACGTATAAATTCATTACTTGTTAAGCGAACCATTCCCTCAAAACACTGTTTTCGGATTGAAAATGGGCTTCGCTGTTCAACAAGTAGATAATTAATTCCTTGTCGGGTTAAATGTAAATTTGTAAATGTCCATCAATAGTTACATATGTACAACATCCTCTCTTCTTTTAATACCTTCACATTTGGCCTCATGAAATAATAATAGATAAATAATTGAGAAAACGAATTGCTTCTGAAAGTGTCCCAAGCTTCAAAGGAACAAATTAAGTACACATATTTCTAACAATGACGGTGTTATTAAAATCGCATTAGTAGGTACCTACTTCACAAACTAAATGTGTATTAGAATGTCGTGCAAATTGCAACAATTGTATTCTCTGCTGAAATTGTACCTAGCTATCTTGTAGCAAATCGCATTGAAACTTTGCACCAAATTAAAACTTCGTCGTATGCGAAAGTGCTTATCTTGCCTCTATTTCGGGCTGTTTTGTAACAGTAATTTAACATCACAATTGCACATATAAATTCTGCGTTAGTAGATGCTTCAAGACATTATTGCGAAAGGCTTGTCAGTGTTAATACATGACAATAACGTTAGATAACTTGATGGGTGTAATTACTGCATGCGTAATAATGGCTCTATCGCATGTGCGCCTGTAACAGTTTCAAGGCTATTGATTAAATACAACAATACGTTATGGTAGCAAGTATAATCACACTGAGCACTATAATTTTATGACGCATGCAGTCACAGGAAATAGAACTAATATGAAATTATAGACTTACGTCATCGGTTTGTACGTGGACAATTTTTTCATATCGCTAGACAATATATTGTATTGCACGCAATCACAAACATAAGCGTTTTGTTTGGATAGATGGGATGTTTCTGTTTCACAACTAGGACATGAACCTTCATTGTTCTTTGAAAAACTTTTCTAAAAGGCGTAGATATAACTGCTTCAGGGTACCTCTTTAATTAATTGCCATTTTTTCTTGTGTAGTATCTTTTAATATATTTTCCAAGACGTGAGCTATCATGGCCTTTCCTTTAGAGTTTTCTATTTTCCATAGTCTTTACTAAGGACTGTTCTTCTTCTATACCCTCATATAACTCTTAGTGAAGAAGTCGTTCAGTTCACCTTATTTTCATTAAGCGTCTCCGAATAGACAGGATGTTTCTCCTAGATGTCAAGGTTGTTGCACTCTGATACTTAATCGTAATAATAAATGAACAAAGCTTTAAGACTCAGTGACACATTAAGTGAATCTAAAATTTTATTATGAAATTAATACTGAAATAAAAATATTTTTTGATATTATCAAATTTAATTTTCCCGCGCAACTAATGTTTTCCAGAGTTTAATTAAACTTATTAAAAATCTAGTATAATAAAGCTCTCATTTAAGTGTATTTTTAATACAAATTATCCTTTAACATTTTCATTTGTAAACGCAATATAGGACAACATTTTCACAAACCATTTTTAAATTGATAATATCCGCTGTCAACGCAAGGGGTTTGAAGAAGGGGTCCCTCGATAAGCGCGTACATAGTTTTGATTTTACAGTTTCCATTTTTCGAACACATTTTCACATATACATTTTTCTTATCTGCGAACCATAAATTACGACTGAAGTTTCGCATTGAATGGTATCGCAACGTACATCAGCGTTTTAAAAGTTATCTGTGAACACACATACACAATAAACTCCACCCTAAACGGCTGGTTTATTTCAAACTCCACTTTTAGTTCCCCTAAAGTAATATCGGAAACCACGTCAGGTAGCAAAGTTCTTTTATTCGTCTTCATAATACTTTCCTGAGGAGGTCTTGTATATTTTATTGAATATTACCAGTGGAGATACTGATATGTTAAGCCGAGACACTTGCATGTAATGCTACCGTTTGCTATGACAAGATGACAACGCAAAACCTGAACCAGAAAATTAGTATTCTTATTAAACCGAATATAAACCGCAACTGAGATAAACAATTAATTTAAAAGTAAATGAACACTTTTACTAAGTAATAAAGTAAAAATAGGGAATTTAATTGATAAAAAAGATTCTGTTTTTGTTTTTCACGTAATAACATATAATTTCTGATGCATTTTACAAAACAAAACATACATATTATGTGTTTTGAAGGTAAAAAAAATAAAGACATTTTCAACGTTTCAGCTGCTTCTATCTATCATTTTATTCAATTGAAATTAATCTCCGCCCACAATAATTTTATATCCGTAGGTACATATTTCGGCAGCTAAGCTGCCATCTTCAGTAGGCTACCAACTTAAAGCACTTAAAAAGATCTAAAAACGACCTAATCATCAAAATAAAATCATAAAAATATAAAAACTAACAACAATCTAATCATCCTAAAAGGTATATACAGTATGTCCGTCTGCCATTACGACGTAGGGATTAACATGGGAAAACAGAATTATCTTCCTGAATAAATTCATACGAATTTCAAGGTTGCAGTAGTCGGAAAGACTTGGGCATTTGATGTATTTTGAATTTTTTAAAAATAATGAAAAAAGGAAATAATTTTTATTTTACACGCTTAACAATCTAATCAGAAACGAGAAATAAACCATGTATGTGTGGCGAGGCAGTTAACGGCGAAGTTGCTACGACTTTTGTCGCCTTTTTGTCATTGAGAGGTTACAGGTTCAAATTCTATTCAAAAAAAATATTTTTTTTTTAATTCTTTAAGGTGATATTTTTCTAACTAAATAAAGTATGTGAAAAAAGAAAGAAGAAACATGTTCTGATGCATTTTTAAAAAGAAATTCAAGCTTTAAAAAATTATGAAAAAAAGTCGTGGTCTGGGTTTGACACCGCAACCTGATAGTTACGTAATTCGATCAAATTCGACACTACCCACTTGACCACGAGAATCATTCACAACTTTGATTAAAACACATTGTTAAAGCGAAGTAAAAAAATGTAATTGCTTTTTTCTTAATTTACAAAAAATTAACTGCTAAAATCCAGCAAATTTGGTATTAAAATGTTTTAAATTTTATGGTCTTTCTGACTATATCCTATGTACTCATGTCAAGTTATTTAGGCAGATAATATAAAGCGACTTCTGTTCCCACATGTTAATCGCTATGTGCTAATGTCAGACGGACATACGGTATGTCTAAATGTAAGTAAATACCGAGTGGAAAGTTTCAAACCCGAACATAGCAAAGTTCCATTGAGAACTACGTTTCTGTAGTTTACTGCTCGCTATTTAAAAATATAAAAATGGTAGTGGTATTAAATGAAAGATAAAATTAAGGCTAATGTTATCGTGTTAAAATTATTCCTATGTGTTAACACTTTTGAAATAGAAATTAAATTTTTAAATTTCAAATGAAGAATGTAGTCCCCTTAGTATGTCAGATTTGAAGTTTGCAATTCCAGAATAACCAGAATTTTGTACAATATGCTTCTTGTTCAAAATAAAATTCCATTCATGTGTAGCATACTGACGATGAAAAACTGCCAGGATTTATTTCTTGGCTCCTGCATTGCTTCACAAAATACTTTCCTACTATTCTTATATGTTTCAATACAATATTGATGGCAACTGGATTTGTGGAATTGATGTTTTTTTTAATATTCTTTACAGTTCTGTGTAACTTATTCTTGAACATGTGGAACTTATTTAATTCTTTACTACAAATGAATGAAATGAATTGAAAACTGATTTAGTATCGACATTTGTCGGTATTGATAGCCCATGGCATCATTTCAAGTTTATTGATAGCACCAGAAACAACAATATTTTTGTATACAATGACGTAGAATACAATTATCATTCTAATAAAGAAAGAATTGTTGTAACTTAAACGACAAGAGTACCTACCTATTATTAGCTCTGTACAATAATTCATAATACTTTTTGACTGACATATAAATTATTTTCCATTAATTGAAACAACTGAAAGTTTCAAACCTGACACAGGCGACTAAATTTTTCGTTTAAAATTTGAACATTTTATTTTTATTCCGAAAGTATTAATATTTAGGAATAATTTTAACACCACAATAGTCTCCATAATTTTCTCTTTTCTTTAATACCATTGCCATTTTTGTATTTTAAAATGGCGAGCAGCAATTCACAGAAACAAAGTTTTCGATACAAGTTTGCTATGTTCGGGTTTGAAACTTTCCACCCGGTATAAATTAATATGTAAACAACCAAAATTAACCGTCAGAAAAACCCCCCAAATAAGAGCTAACCAAACAACACGGAAATACGAAAATACATATCCACAAACCCGAAAAAAGTTATTCTAACGAATAACTAAGTTTATAATTATCTGTTATTTGATACCTAAAAATCCTGAAAATAAATAAAATATATATATTATATATAAAAAACAGCCCAGCCCAGTTATAGAATTGATTTCTTAATTGATCAGTCGTGATCATACTTCGTATAATGTATAAATCGTCAAAGAGCAATCAAATATAAATTTATATGTAAAGATCTAAAATTAACCGTCAACAAAACCTTACAAATAAGACCCAACCAAACAACACGGAAATAAAACAGTCCAAAGACTCTTAGTTCTTATACTAACGAATAAATATGTATATAATTCCCAGTTATTTGATACCTAAAAATCCTGAAAATAAAATAAAATATACCGAGTGTCTCAGGATGGGCGGCGACCGGCGGAATATAGCTAACCGTAATACCTAGAGCTTCAGGAGAAAAAAAAATAGAGCAAAAGTGGCCAAGAGAAATTCAAAGAAAATATTTTTAAGTATCTGACTTGACCGCAGGGGGCGCAATCAATAGGTTCAACAATAGGGCTAACAATAAAAATTAATTTTACTAGCAAGTCTCAGAATAAGGTGCAGCTTTTGAAGCACCATTAGAAAGTTGAATTAATTCAGCACAACTTTTATTTTAGACTTGTATAAGGGTGGAGGAAATAGTTGAATTATTTATTGTAAAAAATATCATATCTTCTGTACTCTTTATAGGAAATTAACGAACTATGAAATTGATAACATTTTTTGTTCTCGAGTTATTAACTGAAAATAAAAACTAATCTAAAAGCTCAAACAAATGGCATCGAGCGACACTTTTCATTTTGAGGTAAATAGAAAGACATTAATCTATTTAAATGCACTAAGTTGTTTTTGAGAGTCTAATATTTAAATAAAACCACAACACAGCAAACAAACGCATAAATGAGAAAAACACAGGCACTAAAGGAAAGTAACAAATAATAAAATGTTAAATGACGAAAAGCACTTTGAACAGTTATGAAACACATAGTAATCAACAATGATGATGACCTAAAATGTTTTTAAAATATTGTCCACCTTTCATTTCGAAGTAGTCGTTCACCATCCGTAAGGATATCAATAATAATTTCTACACAACATTAAAAAAAGTATTTTATAGCGACACAATGAAACTTTGTTAATCACAGTGCATAATTATTGTTCATTTCTTTTATTTAGTGTTTGAATTATTTTTGTTTCTATATTTGTTGTTATATTCTTGTGTTTAAATATTCTTTATTCCCAAAAACTTTAAATGCTTCTAAATAATCCATTAATAAAAACTTTTATAGGCTTTATTTAACCTTAGAATTAAAAGTGTTACTCGATAGCATTTGTTTGAACTTTCTCCTTCCGCTAATATCATCAATTCGTAGACATATTTGATAATAACTCGAGAACGAAAAAAGATTTTCATTTCCGGTTTTCATCACAATGTTCACCATTTTATAGGCTTTGCAACTGTTGCAAAAGAAAGACACATTTGCATTTATTTTTTTTTTGTAAACTATGAAAAATGATTACTTTCGTAAATAGCGCCCTCTAGCCACTTTATAACAAATTAACCGTAGTCGTTGAATAGAAATTTTAAATCAGCTTAAAGTTCCCTTTCAAATGAGCCCAAGTTCGTTAATTTCTGATACAGAGTACCGAAGTTATGATATTTTTTTAAAGTAAATAATTCAACTGTTTCCTCCACCCTTATTAACGGTGATACGATAACAAGTCTAAAATGAAAGTTGTGCAGACTTAATTGTGCTTTCTAATGACGCTATCAAAGCTGCAGCTTATTCTGAGACTTGCGGTCAACTTAGATACTTAAAAATATTTTCTTTGAATTTCTCTTGGTCACTTTGACTGTAATTTTTTTTCTCTCGAAGCTGTAGGTATTACGGTTAGCTATATGCCGCCGGTCGCCGCCTATCTTGAGACACCCGGTATATATTATTTATAAATCGTCAAAAAACAACTAAATATAAATTAATATGTAAACACCTAAAATTAACCGTCAGAAAAATCTTACAAATAAGTTTCTGACAAACGCTAAATTTGAATCAATACTTATTTTTTTTTAACTGTCACAGGATAGCGACGTTATATGACTGCCTCGTTGAATTATGTAAATGAACCACTGAAGTATTCTTCTGATATCAAAATTCCATAGAGCGATTACTTTAATAATTATGTAGTGTTCTAGCCATCAGTAATAAAACGTACTGGTCCAACCATTATATAAAACTTCAACCGCATCTAATATCGCTCTATGCTGCTCTTTGTATAAGTGTACTCCCCTAAGGTTGATCTCCATCTTCTGCAGGGCCAACTTAGAAAATAGCTATCATTAGGATTCCCCGGCTAGGATAACCTTTAGCCCGCTGTAGGTAGTGCAATAGGAACCAAGGGAAAACGCACGGGTTCCTTCCTCACAGTCTACTGGTAGAAAACGCACCCAGTAGGTTTCAGGAATCTAATCATAAACTTGATATTCAATCTGGCATTACCCGGTAGGATAACCTTTAGCCCGCTGTAGGTAGTGCAATGGGAACCAAGGGAAAACGCAAAAACACGTTCAGCAACCAAACAACTTAACTTTGAGCCTATCGCTTGTACTTCTGGAAACGATCTTTCAGTAGAATAAGCTTTCTGAAAAAAAAACAACCAGTGTTAATTATCCCGCTTACTCTTCTCTTGTTCAAAACTTTCAGAGTGGCCCTCGTAGCATCGATCATTCTCGGATTCATCAACAAAGGAAAAATGTATTTTATCTATTATTTTTGTATAACTGTGATTACAAATCGATTAGAAGTCATTATTATGCAAGCATTTAAATTGCAACATTCAGGATTAAGTGCAGTTACTGGAATAAAACAGTAAAAGTGTGCAAGTGTTCAAAATGAAGCTATATCACGCGGTACTTACATCTTTATTTAATTGTAATAATGAAACTTTATTAAGAGTAAGTAACCATTCTTAAGCAATGTACTGATTGAAGATTTTTAACAAAGGCTTGCAACTCGCTTTATGTGAAAAAGGAAACGTACCTACTATCCTTGTGAGTAGTAAGCACAATGTAAAGACGTACGGATACCGCTTTCCCACTTAGAGCGAAGCAAACAGTATGCTCTCTGTACCCATCTCTTTCAATTCAACGCATAGAAACGACTATTAGCTAAAGTGAAAGTTTTCAATCGATATACATATAAAAGGTCGTAATTTTTATAATTGATCTTACTTTTCTAATTTATACTATTTTTCGATCTTGTTTATTATTCTGAATAATATTTTCTTGTAAATTTATTTAATATATTCTTGAAATTGTTAACACTGGCACTAATAAACCTAAGAGGAACTGTATCAGGTAATTCATAAATTATCTTTAATAATATATGTATTCGTTTTACTAAAATACTAAAAAAATTTTGTGCAAATCGTTCTTGATTGCAGTGAAAACCTCGAGCAGCCTCTGGATAGCTGTTTCAGCCCTGCTTGGGGCTTCTTCAGCAGAAACGTAGCTCGACATTCCCACTGCAGACCAAAAACTACTTGCCCAATTTATTCGCAATTGCGATGTAAGAATGATGAACATATAAAATAGCGACATCTTACTATCGCTTTTTGACCTAACATTGCTTTGACAGCAAGCATGGCCGCCTTGCATGGGGGACTCATTAAGAGCAAATCCCGCTTCAATTTGTCTATCCTATTGCAATGTTAGGTCAAAAAGCGATAGTAAGATGTCGCTATTTTATATGTTTAAAATACTAAAATTATTATTTGTCTTTATTAAAGTTTCAAGTTTCTGTTAAAAGTTGTACGCGTCTTTATTTCCGTATATTTTCACATTTCTTATCCCGTGAAATATATATCTTTGAAAGAGTATAAAGCTGCCTAAGAATAATGACGTTTCAGCCACAAACTTAACAAGAAATGTTTTAAGAAAACTTTCGGCGAGTAAACTTCGTCAAAACAAATTTAGGTAAAACTAAGTGAAAAGAAATCAGTTTTCAAGTTCCTGCAGAGTAAAAGCAAATTGCAGGAGAGAAGAAGAATGATGACAAAACTCATAAATCAATTACGAATGCCACCTCGCCATTGATCTGCCGGAGGTTGCTACGGATTTGCTAAGGGGAAAGGCTTTACAAAGGGTGAAGTGGCAGTGTAAGGATATCCGTGAAATATTATCACGTCATATTTTTGATCTCACCGGGAAGGATATACGTGTGTAGAAAATCTAAACTAGATTTAGTGTGTACGTGTAAATATAGTTGCTAAACTAAGTTTGCGAATAAACTAACATATTTCTTGAGCAAACAGAGGTTATATTTCGAATTCTATTATGCCGTGTAAATTTCAGCTTAAGTGTGCGGGAGTTTGCGATTAGGATGCAAATAATTACGCACGGGCCTATTTTGTTTATACGAGGATTTATGATATTCAAATTATTTTGTGTGCAAAGTTAACACTTAATTGTTTATAAGCACGCAATCCTTATCATTATCCTTTTGTTCGTCGACGTAGTACCTCACAAAATTATTATATTTCAAGTTTGTGAATTTTAAAATATGAAGATATTCTGCTAACCGTTGCAGATTATTGAAATGGAACAAAATAATGTTAATCATGTATATACTGGGTGATTCAAAATAAGAGTCGGACTCGTCAACCATAGGTAAGACACAGAAAAAGAAAACCAAAAGTCTACATAACTAGAGGGTCCAATATCCATAGTTTTTGAAATAAAATGCATTGAAGATTCAGATATAAATTGGTTGATGGGCATTAGTACAGCTCTATTGCGTCACAAGAACAATAAACTGGCAAGGAATAGAACGAAACATTAGCGTTTACCTTGGAATAGAGCTGTTTTTCTTATTATAGTTTTCTGCGGAAAAAATGTATAATAGTGTATGTATACGTAAGAGATGAATCAAGATTTCCATTTTGGATTCAAAGAAGATTGATTTTTGACTAAGGTCTTCCCCTTCTTCTTTTCCCGCAGAGTTTCCGTGTCAACGTCGTTTTCGTTAGGTATCGATTCTTACTTAGTTTTATTTGTTGCGTATACAAACAAACTGGGACGTTTAGTGAATGTATGTCGACATACAGGGTTATTTTAAAAAAATAGGCTCAAATGATCTAATCTCATATTACTCGCACACACATTATTACGTGAAAAAATTACCCTATATAGAATATTGCAATTAGCTCGCCACACACTCACATACTTTCCGACGCTTCTGGTACGTGACATACTTGATGTGCAGTCTTAGAACAGATGTTCAGGGAGAAAAACCTTGGCTCCAAGTACGTGGACCGTGGGTCAAAACGTGTACCGAGTTAATGAGTCTAACAAGTTGTTTTAAACTACGTTTACTGGCAAATCAGATTTTAATAAATTAAATAATAAATTAAACCTGATCGATACAAGTTACTCGGCTATTTATGGTCCAGAAGTACACATTCTTGAAGTTTTTGTTCAGATCTGCCGCCGTATTTCAATTTGGCTTACTAATCGGTGGTGGACTTGGCCCGCACGCCAAATCCGCCAAGAGCCGGTAGCGTCGGAAAGTATCTGTGCGTGTGACAATTGTGTCATTCTTGTCACTCCAATTGTCTTGATATTTACTACTCGCGTAGAATTATTTTTGAATAACTGAATTTTCTTTTTACTAAATAAATAGTTCATAGACGTATTTGATCACGATTTCCTTTAATGAATGATTAGCGGTCATTCTCGTTTCAAGCACCAAAAGTTCGACTGATCGTTTTAGTTGAAGCTCTAAACAAACAAGAACTTCGAACTTATGCAAGTAATGAATAAATAAAAAAAAATAATAAATAAATAAGTGAAAGCCCCATCGTTTTCTTAATGCCCCAAATTGAAAATTGATTGCCATTACGGACAATTTGCTTACAAGCCATTTATTTTATTTGCGAATGCAGCGCAGCAACTACCATCTAATCTACTTTACTTACAAGCGATTAACTTTACGATCGTTTTATCATACAAGTTCATTGCGGTTGCAGTCGGAAGTCGCACTTCTGTAAAAAGGAACTCGAGAAGAAATTGCCATAAATTATTGTGAACGCAATAACGGTCCATCTTAAATCCATTGTAAAGAAATTGTTCAAGTTCAGTGGTACTTACATATTTAATGACACTCAATACTTACCTATCTTGTTTTGATGTATTTGATTGATGATTTTCAGGTTTAAATGAACAACTTCTTATTTGTGTTATTTAATTTATAAAAGATTTTGTCGTTTTTGAAATGTGGTTCATAAAATCAATAAGGTAAGAATGTAGAACTCAATCCAACACGAACATCGCCCTTGACAAATGTACAGTAATCATTAAAGAAATGATTGATGATGGAAAAGAGAAGAATTGTTAATTGAAGTTCATCATATTTGTTCATTGCGAAGAGAACCGTCTACCTTATAATAAGATAAGTTGCTTCAATTAAATATCTTCTATTTAGAAAGTCATTGTCATGTTGAATTTAACGTAGAAATATGTTAACATAGCAA
Source organism: Prosopocoilus inquinatus (assembly GCA_036172665.1). NCBI lineage: Eukaryota > Metazoa > Arthropoda > Insecta > Coleoptera > Lucanidae > Prosopocoilus > Prosopocoilus inquinatus. Next base: position 50,423,754 of record CM069871.1, read on the forward strand.
TATGTTCGTCTGCACACTGTTTGTGTTTTTATTTGAGTTGCGCGGTTACTATTATCAGCTAAAACTATTTTAACGAAAACGTTTTCGGTGTTTTATGGCATTTTAAGGTTGCCCACATACTCATTAAGTATGTTTTACATAACAACAAAATGTTTTGTGTAAAGATGTTTTGCTACAATTCAAAACATTTCGTTTACCCACACATTGATGAAGTAAAACGTTTTCGAACAAAACAAATTAAAATTGAGGACGTTTAAGAGTTAGTTGAACAGATTAGATGAAACGAATTAAAAAAAAAATAATAACATAAAGGTTGGTTACGGCTATTTTTTCTTTTAACAGCCTAAAAATGCTGTTTATATTGTTTAGAACTGCTGACTAATTGATACGAAATTAGAAAACAAGTTGTCGTAGACATTTTATGAATAGTGCACACTTAAAAATTACATGGTGATTTAAACTACATTTGTTTCAATGTACTGTTTATGCTACTGCTTACTTTTTAGTCAGCAAACTTGACGCAATGGTTATTTTTCTTTCTTTTTATCTGTGGTGCCCAACGGGGTCCTAAGTCATAGACTTGTCAGGACCTCAGGAGCGGCAGTGTATTTTTGTGTGTGTAAAGTGTTCCATGGCTTTGTTACTTCCAAACCTCCTCGCCGTTGAAGGGGAAGTAGTGTCGAATTTTCTCCCCAACACTAAAGGGTACCTGAAGTGAGTAACAACCCTCGAGAAATATCTCGAGCGGGTCCGAACCCACGACCTTACGATTGCAAGGCCACCGTGGGGTCGAGGTGGAAGAAAAACGATTTCACAAGAGGATTAATTCATTGATTCAACTACTTTTCTTACATTATTTTAGTCGTAGAATCTGGCTGTGATAATGGCTTTGCGGTAAAAATTAGCTTTCATTTAATATAAGGGCTTAAATCTCATTCAGTAAGCCATAAAGCCTTAAAAGAGTAATTTTGTATAATTCCATTAGCTTCGTGGATTATGTTTAAAAGTTACTCCATTATATATTTGGTTAGTACATACTAACAGCTTTTTGTAAAAAAATAAATTACATTTTAAAGAAACTTAGACGTGATAATTAAGCCGAAGTTAGATTTCTGGGCGTAATGCGAATTTTTAGTCAGCATACAAAACGAGCTTCAGTTTCCTACGATCTGTAATATCGTTTTTCTAAAAGCTATAATATTTATCTAACTTCCCTAAAAGTTTCACGGCCGCAATCAACCGCATGCGATATACAGGCTGTTTCAAATTCAACTCTCACCATGGGGATCTCGCTTATTTGAAGAGATAGTTGGTAAGTTTAAATTGGAAAAATTGTTAAATTTCATGAGCATTAATATCTGGAGAAAAAAATGTTAATTCTTATTCGAAGTAATTCTAAAGAAAAAAAAGAAAAATTATCATTTTCGTATTTTGCCTCTATCTTCTCACATTAAACATTTTTATTCTGGCCTTGTTTTAAAGAATTTTTATAACACGTGCTATGTTGCCGTAATCGGCATAATGAATAGGTTCTCTTGCCACTAAATATAGGCGCCATAAGAAAAAATGAACTTAATGATGATATCAATTTGACGGAACGTGTTATAGAAAAATAGTGCTTACTTACTGTGTAGAGAATTGAAAAGTTTCTTAAGGAAGTATTTTTATTTATCTCTTTAAATAAAGAAGATTGAGATAAAACAATAAAATTACAATTTTTCTTTTTTTTACAATTAATGAATAAGAGTTAATAGAGAAACTTTTTCTCTACGGATTATTAATGTTCGTCAAATTTAGCAACTTTATCTCTTCAAATAAGCGAGATCCCCAGTGAGGATCGAATTTGAAGCAGCCTGTATATTGAATACGAAGTTGAATAGAGATGCGAAAAACAGCACCAGCGGTCCGTACAAACATGATTTGTTGAATCATGGAAGCTAACAGAGCTCCTCACTGTTAGTTTGTAATAGGTACATAAAAACGTTCTGCACTTGGAGTAAAATTAAAATGATTATACCTTATAAAAAAAATTTTTTTGAAACTTTGAGAAAGTCAAAAATTGTTATTCAGTACTTTCTTGAAATTTCAGAGTTTCACTTCGATCAGACAAAAATTCTGGAAATGAGAGGTTTTTTCCATGGCCCCACTGTGGGCCGGTCCCTTACCACTGGACCGTTCAGGCGTTAAAATACCGTTTTAGAAATTTCATTACGCTTGTGACAAATAAGATTGTTTTAGATGGTTTAGATGTATAAAATAAAAATTTTGTTAGTGTTAGCCTTTCTATAAGTTTTCATTACTTTTCTCATCAAAATTAGTTTCTGCAACTTTTATTTTGTTGCTGAAAAGAACATTCATCACGATTTTATTTTTTTCTTTTCACAAGTAACACATCAGCTAGAATGATTTTCACTAAAAAAAAATAGTCGTGGCATCGAAAATTCAGTTGCTTTTGCTAATTTTTTTTTAAGCGTGTGGTTTTGATAAAAATTGAGTTTATTTAATAGTAAATTTGTAGTTTGTGAATTACGTTTTATTAATTACGAAGAAATGGGTACAAATTAAACACGAAATTAAGAAACTGAGACTGTTATAACTTTGGTATAATTAGATTTTGGTCAAAAGGAAAAAGGCTTTACTTTGATCTCCTATAGCTGTTCTTTCAGCAGGGGCGGATTTAAATATAGTCTTTATGGGCTGCAGCCTAGTTCGCGCTTAAAAAATGAAATTTAAATTATTTTAAGGCAGAATAAATTAAACAGAATTGGTCGTACCTGAAATCAAAACATTCTATAGCGCCAGAAGTTAAAATTAATCGACCAAAATTTGTTTAGAAAGGGATGGAACCAGCTAGGATTATTTTCACTAAAAAAAATAGTCGTGACATCGAAAATTCAGTTGCACTTTATTTAATATTTTTTTTGTATCCATTCAAGTAGTACAAAAATAATTTTAAAATATTTAAGAATCATTGCAACTCAGTCTTTTCAATTCTAATTTTGCAAAGTGTACATCTGTAAATGCGATGAATTTTCGTTAAAAAAAAACTCATTCGAATTTAGAAAATTAAAGGCAGTGTAAGGTGGAGGGTAATTTGATGAGGTAGATATTTCGTACGTTTAATTCAAAAACGAAATTCTTCTGGGAGAAGGTGAGCAACAATATCGAAAACTCAATTCCTGTTTACATCAGATTAAATTGCTGAAAATCGTAATTCTTTTTAATGCCGTCCTAGACGTTCAGGAGAAGAGATTTCCTTTCAATATTTGACTTTTTTAATACTTTCTTATATTTGTCGGCAAGGCGGACGCTTAGATTATAATTTTAGTCTCTTATATTTTTATTTAATTTTTCATTCCAAAACATTTTTAGTCTTAACTACCTAATATAAATGACCCTGTATTAAAATAATTAAAAATAAAATATTTTTCCAAAATTGAGAATTTAAAAAATATCTCTTAATATTTAGTTTTAAGTAATTTAAAATAATTATTCTAAGATCAGTATTAAAATGTATTCGGCATTCTGAAATGTAATTATGATTGATAAGTTATAATTTGCACTGTTATAAGTAATTTGTTAATTATGGGACTTGGATTACAACTTTTTAAATTTTTTTCATTGCTAAATTGCATTTTTAAATTATACCTATATGATCTTCTTCTAATCTTATAATCCAGGTAACGTATTTGTTAATTAATACTAAAGCTTGGGTTAATTGGGTAGGCCCCCTAACAATGTTAGTGCAGGGCCCTCAAACTTAAAGATCCGCTCCTGCATTTTAGTCTCCTTTGTACGTTATAAGACATCCAGTATACAGAGAAAAATTATTTTGATTTTCTGCAAAGTCAATTTTGCAGCGCTTCTCTTTCATCCCAAGTATCTAACTATTAAAAAGTGTTTATAGATGACAGTCAAAGTCTGGTAAGTCAAGGCTCTAAACTAGCTGAAATAACGTTTCTCATTCCAATTTTTCTCCAACTTTTCTTGAGTTATGTGGACATGCATTATCCTGGAGAATAAACTGCGACGTTTGGTTCTCACATACTTTCTCAAACTCTCAAATGAGAATAATCTAATGCTTTTACCCCATTTACGTAATAAATTTAAGTAAATATTAAAAAATCAACTACACCACTGAATTGTATTCCAAAAAGTGTCCCAATAATGTTCAAACAGTTTTCTAATATCTCTAGAAATAAACGAGATATGACCGAAAAACGAAAAGTCGAAAATAGCAATTTTCGTTCTACTCTGCGAAGACTCATTGCTTTTGTGAAAAATACAGTTGTACCAGACCTCACAAACCATTTTGTATCTTTTGTTTTATTTTTTTGCCTCTATGTGCTTAACGCGTCAGACTCTTATTTTAAATCTTCCGGTGTAGGCATTTGGTCAACTAAAAAAAATTTCAACATCGGATCATGATTATCCCAGACATCATCTGCTCATCTGCTTTCCGGGATGTAGTAGTGCACCTAAGATTCATAAACTGCAGTAATAATTCGTTCAGGTTTCTCAACTTCAATACTAAAAACAATTAATCATAATTCTCGATGCGACAGAACTATAACGTTTTCCATTCTTAAAATACCTTAAACGTTTAACGTTTTCCATTCTTAAAATACCTTAAAGGCTTTATAGAAAATTCGGAGAGATAAAGATATCTTTATTGGAAAACTATGACAGGTAGAAAGGGACACATATAGCCATATTCCATGGTAAGGTTGAAAAGCGCTATACATCACCAAAAAACATGTTGGGCTCCAGAGTCAGACAAATTGTAGACCAACGGCTTCAATTTGTTTGACTCAATAAATGTAAACTCTAGGTATGCTAATAAAAACGTTTTAATAATTTACAATGGAAGATAATTGAAATAGTAAGATAAGCCCTAGCAGTCAAACGAATAAGAAATACCGATTATAGTTTAAACTCGATGATATCCCATTTTAAACAGAATCGACTTATCCCCTAGAGTTGGTATTTACTTTACTAGCGATACACCGATATGGGTCTGGCCGATATATCGGTAAATTGTGGCGGATAATATTTTAGCCGATAGATCGGCCGATATTAAAAATTCTAACATAATATTGAATGGTTTTTCGCATTCTATGATAAATCCACGCATTGTATCAAAACGTTTAAAGGCGGTTTTCAATATACTTTCAATAAGTCAACTGATTGAGTGATTAAACGTATATGTTAATCGTGTCCAGAACGCCTCGTAGACGAATTTGAAATTGTAAACTCAAATTACAGTTTATAAGTATTCATTTCGTTGATTTAAAAGCTGTGAAGTGAATCGTCAAATGATTAAATCATGTCATCAGTCCTTCCAATCTCCGATTGATCAGATGGTTTGATCAAGTGGAAGAAAGTGATATTTTTTTTTATTTCTAGAATGTCAAATTGTCGTACGTGAAACGTTTGTTGTACTTCCAACAAAAATATTGATTACATTTAACAAAATAATTTTAAGTATCTGCGGCTTTCTTTCAGCTAAAATCTTCAAGATAATTATAATTTATGAATCATTTTCAATTAACCAAAGAGCTAACACTGAAAAACAACCATTTTAAGTCTGGAAAAAATTCGCAACTATTTGCAAGTTATGCTAATTTTGTGCCTTTTTCTTTAGAATTTTGCTTATTAAACAATCGTATTCCAGTAACAAAAATGGTTCTGCGATTTTCTTGAAATTTTGAAAGTTATTGGTTAAAAATTAGCCGATACAGGCCGATACCGATATCAGAAAAACCGGCCGTTATATCGGTTATCAATATATCGGTGCATCCCTCGTATTTACCAACTGCATAAGTATCTTCATTATGATGAAGTAAATTTGAAAATTATTATTAGTTATGAATCAATGTAAAAAATCCATTTTAAATGTACATATGCTGCCGTCGTATTTGCAAAAGCGGTGAAGATAATTACTTCATCCTGATGTTCCTCTAATTCTCTGTTAATTAGCTCTCGAATTTGAAGACATTTCGAATATTGTTAACAAGTTAGTTTGAATTGTCCATTCTCTCTTGTCGAGTGTCAGTGCCAGGTTCGAAGTGTTTTTGACCCGTACTAATTACCACGACACAGAACAATACTGCCAAATATGCAGAGGGTGGACACGAGTATAGTACAGAGAAGCGCACTCCAACGCGTCATGCGCTGCGTTCATTAGTGGGTTGGAAGCTAACGACAGTGGTCGCCTTCCTTACGATCCCTCGGGACTCTGCGTGCTCGGGAATACAATGCTACCGCACTAATTATTAGCCGCCCCAGGGCAAAACTTTGCTCTATGCCGGTACGCCTATGTGTCATCACGAGGCAAGTGCTCTTACGCGAGTCTAAAACTCTTACCACGCGTTTCCCCCAATATCTTATGAATACCGCCACTTTCATTATTTTCTCATTATTTAAATTCAATGATCTTGTTGAGTTCTTGTTCCCTTCATTGTCATTATTTTTATGCTTTTTTAATAAAATTTCAGGATTCTGATTACTTGCTTCTTTGACCTTGCAGTCTTTAATCAGCAACTTGAAAAAAAATGCTCTAACTAAGCGATGACATTGATCCGCTTTAGAAAGCAACAAGTTATTTTTCACCAATTGCCATAGACAATCAGACGTTAATATTCTATTTTTGGCATTTTTAATATTCTATTATTGGCATTCTCTCGCGATAAGAGCCAAGAGTTATTTTTCGCGAATTCTCACAATCAGATGTCGATATTCTATTAGTGTCCTTTCACGAGGCAGAAGTCTATGAAGTTTGTTTATAAGGGCTTGTCAGCAAGGAAAGAGCACAATTGCCTTATGGGAAGTTGACGCGAACTTTTTTGTAACCACGAAGGTATTTCTTGTTGAACGTATGGGAAAAACTATCAACAGTTAATGGAGAGGTTTACCTACGGAAGAAAATCTGAAGCACGCCATAAGAGAAAAAGTTTTGAACAAAATATAAAATAAACCTCGTGTGACACCAGGTTACGTTTCTAAGGCCCGGTTTCACCATCACAGTTTAACTTTAAGCTCCGTTTTATTCCTATGGAAACAATTGCAAGGATAATTGTTTCCATAGGAATAAAACTGAGCTTAAAGTTAAACTGTGATGGTGAAACCGGACCTAAATTCGTTTATTCATCGATCACCACGACAACAAAAATTGAGTCAATCTTTGAGAACAAAGGTTGAGTCAATCTTTGTCTTTGGATAATTTAAATAGACTTGGAACTTTAACTTGAAGGCTTTCGCGGCCGTCGTCCATGGTTGAATTCCTGATTTCCGGTTGGAACCGCATATCTCATATTTCTTCTACTGCCGACGTCTCGTTCTTCATTGCAGAAGAACTTCCTCAAGGCGGCTGCTGCTGGTGGTGATACTGCTGCTGCTGGTGGTCTTTCTGCTGCTTCAGACTCAACGACTTACAGAAAAGTCGAAAATAAGGTTGGAAGGTTACGTTTTCAAATCTGTTTCTTCATTGTTCACAAGAACCGAACGATGAATAAATAGATTTGGAAACGTAACCTATATTTTACAGTCACTCCTATCTTATTTTCGACTTTTCTTCAAAATTTGCTGGTCACTAATATGGATAATCCTTTGGATTAGAGAAAAAATGTCCGAACTCTTGGAAAAATAAAACTTTGGGTTTTTATAGTTTATGATATGGACTCGCCGAAGTACAACACCATCCGATAGCTCTGATATCGCCTTTTGATTTCTTTTATTTCAAATATTTGAAGAAAGACCTTAACGACTGAACATTTTCTTCACGTGAAGGTCGTTTTTTGAGACACAAAAATAAAAGCAATAATCTTTTTTTTGATGAAATAGAACAATTCAAAGAAACGCCACGCCGCACAGTCCGTCGAATGTTAGGCGTAAATGGACAAAAATCATAATTCTCCTTTCTTTTATTTTTTGGTCTTGGAAATATATTACAAACAGTTCCAGTAATTGAAAATAGAATAGTAACACTAGAATATACAGGGTGTGTCATTAGTATTGATTTCTTCAACAGCATCTTAACTGTTAATTATAAAAGAAAACAGAACAGAAACAGAAAAACAGAAAAGAAAAACAAAAGTTATTGTCTATAATTAGCTTTATATCGGAAAATTATTTTCACATATACAGCATGTTCCATAAGTGAGTTACCTACCAAACTTATACTTTTTTAAATGGAATATACGAATTTCGATAGATCTCTTACAAACTTACAACTGCAGCCCTAAATCGAAATTTAGAGCTCTTCCATTGAATTAAAGAGCTAAAACGTAGATGTATTTTATTCATAATCATCGCCGAATATTTACATAACTAATTATAAATATTGTGTAGAATATTCCCTATGAGTAATAGTAACATTTTTGATATACAGTCTACGCAACTAAAATGCACCAACTACACGCAAACTTCACCCTTAAGACCTTATGCTACAAAGCTCACAGAAATGTCAAATTATAGCACATAAGGTGTGCACAGCTGTACGCTTGCATAGAAACAATTGGAACTTAAAATTTAAATGTTACGAGAAAATTAAGTGGAACGCCCTATATTTTGACATAACTAAATAGCTATAGTATGATTCAACTTCTGACGAAGAAAAGAAAATGAAGAGAAAAGAAAGGGCATAATTAGATTTATTAAATTTCAATGAAGTATTGACATTTCTAAGTAATCCGAGAACGTAAGTTCACTAAAAGGAATTTTTACAACTGAAATTTATTAATTGCTAAAGTTCAAACAAAAAACTTTCAAATATTATTTTTATCTAATGAAAATTTATTTTCAACATTTAATCGATATCTTGGGAACTGTTGAATATCGGCTAATAATTTTTAGCTGATTTTTTGCAAACACCTGTCTTACCTTTTTTAATATTCAATCGTATTTTGTCGAATTAAAAAAAAACATTTTCAATAACAAATCATTAGCGTTGAATATTGGTTAGATGTTGAAAATAAATTAAGGATTAATACAGTTAAATTTTCATTAGATAAAAATTACATTTTGATTTTTTTTTAATAGTAATTATGTATACATGTAGTTCATTACAGCTGTAAGCAGTTTTAGTAGCGAACTTACATTCTTGGATCACTCATAAATGTCAATATTTCCTCGAGATTTATTAGAGACAACGTAATTGTGCCCTTTCCTTGATTTCGAGAACATTGCTTCCAAAATCAATTACAATTCAGGTAAAAATAAGAACAAGCTTGAATTAATTCTGTTTACACTAGCCAGACATTCTGATATATTTAAATTTTTTGAAAATGTGTCGTTTGATTGTATGGATTTTGATGTTTCCTTGACAGGAAATTCATTTGTTAAAAATTTGTCTATTGGTGATATGAGAAACGTTGCTAAAACAAATTTTTCGTTGAATTACCAGCATATTAGCAGGTAGTAGCAGGAGAATTTCTTGTTTTCGTAAAACGCGTGGATGAAGGAATCAGATTTTAAAAAAAATATTCGATACGTTTCTTTACGTATTTTTGTAATATTCTCATTAAACTTTATTTTTAATTCTTGAAATAAGATAATTTTCAGTTGCAGTTTTAATGTTAAAATAGCCTCACAAATTAGTTTAAAATTATTCATATCCATAATAGAAAAATCCATTGTTAGGATTAATTGTCAAAATTATTTAGATTTTTCTCAGTTGTTTATGTAACGTAACATCCATAGAATCGTAAATGTCACTGTGGCATACGTTCCTTGAACTTTCACAAACTATATCATAAATGGTTACAAAAAACAAAGAAATCAAAGAAATAGTGATTTTATTTTTTAGAGATTATTTGGTGAGTAATGAAATCTTATTGTCCTTTAAAAAAATATTGCATTTTCGATTTTTGTCCACAGCTCGACGCACTGTGCCCCGGTCTAAGTTTTTTTTTATTGCAAGCGGTGATTTCGTAGAAAAATAATTTTTTTGAAGCTTTGCGAGTTTTCCTTCAAGACTGTAATTTAAAGAACGTATTTATTATGGGTGTATAAAAAAGTATAAATTCAGACATCACCGAACGAACGCACTTTTGAGAGTTTTTAAACATGATCATTAATCTAACCAAACTTTCGTTCTGCTGCAAAGAACAAAGATAATGGGGCGTATTCTGTAACTTTTTAACGGGCTGCTAAAATTTAGAAGTTCTTTAAAATTTGAAATACAGTTCTATGATTGGTTGTTACTGAAGCAACATTTAACAGCCCTTTAAATTTAACGGCTTTGATACGGAATAGGGCCCAAAGTAGGATAATATTGCTACGAATTCCGAAAATGTATAAAATCAAAATGTCTTGAAATTCTATTAATACGGATTTTGAAAATTTAAATGACATATTTTGTAGTTTTCTGGATTCTTTAAATAGGATAAAGATCTGTCAATTTAAAAAAAGGAAAATAAGTTTTAATTTAGTTCTGGTTACTTTTATAATATTTTATTTTCAGGATTTTTAGGTATCAAATGACAGGGAATTTATACTTATTTATTCGTTAGAATAAGAGCCTTTTTCGGGTCTCTTTACATATTAATTTATATTGACTTACATTTAGACATATATATCTTTTAGGATGATTAGATTTTTGTTAGTTTTAACATTTTTATGATTTTATCAGGATGATTAGGTTGTTTTTAGATCTTTTTAGTGTTTTTAAGTTAGTAACGTACTGAAGATGGCAGCTTAGCTGCCGAAATACGTATCTACGGATATAAAAATTATTGTGGGCGGACGTTAATTTCAATTATTTATGAGTTTTCTTGATGTAAATATTATCTTAGAAAAATTTTGTGCAAATGGTTTTTGATTGCAGTGAGAACCTCGAGCAGCCTCTGGACAGCTGTTTCAGCTCTGCTTGGGGCTTCTTCAGCAGAAACGTAGCTCGACATTCCCACTGCAGACCAAAAACGACTTGCCCAATTTATTCGCAAATGCGATGTAAGAATGATGAACATATAAAATAGCGACATCTTACTATCGCTTTTTGACCTAACTTTGCAGTAGGATAGACAAATTGAAGCGGGATTTGCTCCTAATGAGTCCCCCATGCAAGGCGGCCATGCTTGCTGTCAAAGCATAATGAAAGATTTTAGAAAAATTTTGTGCAACTCGTTTTTGATTGCAGTGAGAACCTCGAGCAGCCTCTGGACAGCTGTTTCAGCCCTGCTTGGGGCTTCTTCAGCAGAAACGTAGCTCGACATTCCCACTGCAGACCAAAAACGACTTGCCCAATTTATTCGCAAATGCGATGTAAGAATGATGAACATATAAAATAGCGACATCTTACTATCGCTTTTTGACCTAACTTTGCAGTAGGATAGACAAATTGAAGCGGGATTTGCTCCTAATGAATCCCCCATGCAAGGCGGCCATGCTTGCTGTCAAAGCATAATGAAAGATTTTAGAAAAATTTTGTGCAAATCGTTTTTGATTGCAGTGAGAACCTCGAGCAGCCTCTGAAGAAGCCCCAAGCAGGGCTGAAACAGCTGTCCAGAGGCTGCTCGAGGTTCTCACTGCAATCAAAAACGATTTGCACAAAATTTTTCTAAAATCTTTCATTATGCTTTGACAGCAAGCATGGCCGCCTTGCATGGGGGACTCATTAGGAGCAAATCCCGCTTCAATTTGTCTATCCTACTGCAAAGTTAGGTCAAAAAGCGATGTAAGATGTCGCTATTTTATATGTAAATATTATCAAATTTTGTTGGAAATCGTTTTTTAAAACTTTCATTATGCTTTGACAGCAAGCATGGCTGCCTTGTATGGGGTAGCTTATTATGTAGCAAATCCGCTTCAATTTTTTATCCTACTGCAATATCAGGTCAAAAAGCGATCGTAGGATGTCGCTGTTTTATGTATTCGTAAATATTATCAGACAGAATGACAAATTAATTACTAATTGGTTTCATAAACCTACCTGGTCAGGTAGATACATAAATCTTCACTCATACACACCAAAAAATTATAAAATTGCTATTATTTCATTAACAGATCAAGCTGTTTTACTTTCTGATAAAGTTTTCATTTAAGATAACTTAAATTTAATAAAGAAAACTCTTATTCAAAATTCATATCCAATAAATCTTATTGAATCAGTAATTAAAAATCGTATTAAATGCTTACAAAATTCAAATGTCTCTAATAATATTAGACAAACTTCGAACCATAAATACATATCATTGCCTTGTATTGAATCATTACACAATACGTTTAATAATATTTTCAAAAAAACATAATTTAATTTTAGCCAATAAATCTGTGAATAATTTAAGTTTTATTTTCTCGAACTTAAAAACCAAAATACCGAAATTAAAACAACTTAACATGGTTTATGAAATCAAATGTTGAAATTGTAATTCTGTTTATATAATTGAAATAAGCCAAAATTAAAAGAAAACGTTTTGATCAACATAAATATCATATCCAAAAAATAATCAAAATCATTCAATGCTTGTAGAGCATTCATTAGTAAATAATCATAATTTTGATTTTGATTATACTAACATTTTGTACAGTGAATCTAATAATTTTAAAAGACGTTTCATAAAAATGTGTAAAATTAAAATTTCTCGAAATTCTATTAATAAACGTACGTATTTTGAAAATTTAAATGACATATTTTGTAGTTTTCTGGGTTCTTTAAATAGGATATAGATCTGTCAATTAAAAAAAAAATAGTTTTAATTTAGTTCTGGTTACTTTTACCTTTATTCCGTATTTTAGTTTAAAATCATGTTACCTTTCGTTTCTCTTGACGACTTGTTTCTCTTGACAACTTGTTTATTTACTTTTTTCTCTCCTGACGAAGCTATGAATCTATAGCGAAACATTGAGCATGCGCTGCCAGTATTTCGATATTGTTAAAGTTAATTTTCATGCCATATTCTTTCAGATGTTTATTATTATTTATGTTCCCAATTCGTTTATTTGGTATTTTGTAATTTGATACAAGCAGCCGATCATCGTACAGAAGATCTTTCACTATTACAGACTTTAAATGTCTTACTTCTGTATTTACTCCTTTAATGTGTCTTCCACATAATCGTGAAATTTTGTCCATAATTAAGATGAAAAGTATAGGGCTTAGTATACTCCAAAATAGCACATTTTTTTCTGATTTTATAGTGTCTCATAGTTTGTAGGATCCCCTTGGTTGCCTTTAATCAATCTTAACCTTGTATGTATACATAAAATTTTTATTTCAATGAGTTCATTATTGAACAGCTAAAAGTGCGAGCCTTGGAAAACGTATAATGTACTTAATATAATTTTTAGAGGAAATATGTAAACTAAAGGAAACTTTTTACACTAAAGTAAAAGATGAAAATTATTTTCACTATTTTTTTATCTGCTTCTTAAGTTACTCTAGTTACAACAAAAGTTAAATATCTTCTGTGCAGTGTACATTTCTCATTAATCTATCGAAAACATTTATAGTTCGTTAGATGTTCCATTTGAAAAAAGTACTTTTTACAGTTTTCTTCATCATTCTTACATCGCATTTGCGAATAAATTGGGCAAGTCGTTTTTGGTCTGCAGTGGGAATGTCGAGCTACGTTTCTACTGAAGAAGCCCCAAGCAGGGCTGAAACAGCTGTCCAGAGGCTGCTCGAGGTTCTCACTGCAATCAAAAACGATTTGCACAAAATTTTTCTGAAAAAAGTAAGTTAAAACCTAATGAAAATGTCACGTGCTGTAAAAATGTTAAAAACCGAAATGCAATCAAAGCAGTGGCTTTCTCGAATTACTTGATCGCATTAGAACGAAAATACAAGATTTATAGATTTGAAAACTAAAAAAAAAAACAAAAAGAAATTTCGTTGTGATGGAAACCAAAATTAACAAGTGATACATATTCGGACTCACAATGGTCTGTAGTTTCCAAATATGTAAAAATATAGGGTGTTCCATTTAAAATAAGAAACTTGATGTCAACCTCCATCCTATTTAAGAAGTTGGTTTTTACTTTTTACAGTTTTCTTCAGTTCTTTAGATTATTTGACACAAAAAGGTTCTCTTATTATATTTTGATAAACTTAACCATTTTGGAGTAAATGAGGTTTAAAAGTTCGTATGCACCTATTACATTATTGCGTATTGTTAAGACTCTCAAATTTACCCATTTTCACTTTTCGAAGAGAATTTATACAGACTGTCTCTAAAATCCGTGGACATGGCTTAACCACAGATTCCTGGGCTCAAAATAAGACGATTTAACCAAATTTATCTATATCCATAATGGTCTCGTTAAGCCGATATTCTTCTTCAAAGTTCTCGAAGAGAAAGTTAATTTTTCATATAACAAAGGAACGCCTGAACCGATTTGGGTGAAATTTGGTATGGAGGCCTACAAGAAGGTAAGTCATATTTTCAGGTGTTTTTAGTTATTTACATTTTTGAGGTTAGGAAGATAATTTTAGTTAATAAATTTTTAGGAAGAGGCATTCAGTAGGCAACGTTTTCGTGACTTTGTAACTTTTGATATTTCTTACGGTTTAGTCACAAAATAAGAAAATCTAAATGGCGGCAGAGTTATTTATTGAAAACGGGTATGGTTTAAGTGCCTCTTAGGTGTATAATTAATTTATTTTCAGAAAGAGTTGTTCATTAGTAACCTTTTCTGTATCTTTGCCAACTTTGCTAACTCTTACGGTTTAGTCAGAAAATAGAAAAATCTAAATGGTTAAAGTGCATTTTTCCAAAACGTTTTAATTTAGAATTTCAAGTTAGCAGACTATACATAAGAAAAGAAATTCCTAATGTAGTTTACTAATTGATGCCTTTTTGTTAAAGTAAACAAATTAGGTAGTTAAAAGGCAGTAAAGTATACATGTTTTCAATAAAAAGTGCTGCAGTCACTCATATTTTCTTATTTTGTGACTAAACCGTAAGAAATATCAAAAGTTACAAAGACACGAAAAAGTTTCCTATCGGGTGCTTCTTTCTAAAAATATATTAACTAAAGTTATCTTCCTAACATCAAAAAAGTTATGGTAAGGTAAGTGTTGTGGAAAACCTGTTTTTAACACTAGCGGTTCACTGCAAGTAACTAAAGTCACCTGTAAATGTGACTTACCTTCTTATGGGTCTTTATACCAAATTTCACCCAAATTGGTTCAGGCGTTTCTTTGTTATAAGAAAAATTAACTTTCTCTTCAAGAACTTTAAAGAAGAATTCGGTTTAACGAGACCATTATGGACATAGATAAGTTTGGTTAAATCCTCTTATTTTGAGCCCAGGAATCTGTGGTTAGGCCATGTCCACGGAATTTAGAGACACCCCGTATAAAAAGGTAACATTATTTTTTGATATTCTATTTACCCTGAAAATATCGGGAAACATTTCAGAATCACGGTGTACACATATTGTATAATCGGTTCATTAAGTTTTGTCAAAAGTGATAGAAATTTTAAGGTAATGCGAAACAAAAACAAATTAATGTCGTTTGTCCTTGATATCTAATAGATTTTTTCTAACAAGCTTCAAGCAGAAATCGTATTTAACAATATTTTAATTTGTTTTTATTTCTATAATTTTTTTGACGGATAACACAAAAATTAATTAACCTTACACAATATGTATATATATTTAAATTCAGAATAATTCGTAGAATCGAAATATGTAAATGTACTTGGTATCTCATAATTCGCTTTTGACCAAAACCCAACAATAAGAAAGTTCTTAACTTCTTCTTTCATTTACACATATAGCTTCTTAATTAATCAAAATTATTTTACCAACTGTAAATTTATTGTTAAATAAACTCTAAATTTATCGAAACCACCATTCATAAAATGTCTATGTGAATCTATTTCCTAATTTTGTTTTAATAAATAAACGGTGCACAACACGAAAATCCGTTTTTTTAGATAGTTGTTTCATGTAGAGCAGTGATTAAGTAATTTTTCTCTCTTAAGTAATTTCACTTTAAATTCTGGTAACTTTTTAGTTATTGATTTTTTACCAAAACTTTATTGAGAAAAAAGCTTTAATTTGATCTCCTCCAGCTGCTTTTTCAACCTCCTTCGTACGTTATGAGACACCAGTATATCGGGTATTCCATTTAAAATATGATTTTTTTGCTCACCCTATGTAAGTAAGAGGCTACTATTGAACTGTTACCATGAATAAGATCTACACAAAAGCCACGTAAAGCCAAATTTTTAATTTGTATTCGTTAATAATTAAAATGATAAAGGGGGCTTCGCATTAATAAAATTAACCTTGTCCAAACTGTTTTTAGAGTTAAAATTTTTCACTAATTTCTTGCTGTATGGAAATTACTCGTAAATGCAGATATTTCTAGCTAGAGCATTATCATGTAAGCGACACAGAAAATAAACTGACCGCATTAACACTTGCCTGGTCTCGTGAGGTAATAAATTCGGTTAATAGCTGACGTTTCAGATTATTCCGTAAAATCTAGTCAATAGAACTGCATCACGAATTGAACCAAATTAAATTACGCAATGACTTCTTGGCAACTTTAATTTGTACACTACTTCTATAGTATTAATCTTTTATAGCTTCAGATATTTAAAGAACATTTCGCATTCTCGTATATAAAAAATACTCCTATGATTTATTTACAAATACGTTTGAAACAGTTTACGTTATGTAGGAGTTTTAGTAGTTGACAGGAAATTATGATATGCTTATAAAAATTTATTTTTAAATTTTACCTTAGCAAATAATAGTTCTTCCATATTCAAATCCTCAAAAATAGTACTGCTGATACATACACATAATATACATAATATGCTAATTTAACTTTCTTTTTTTCTTCTTCTTCTCTTTGGTTTGCACAGCAACCTGCATAATATTGTTTTGTGGTATCACCATTCCAAACAATTTACTTTGATAAGCTTGATCACGATCCGGACAACGCAATATCCATAGCTCTGGTGGAATTCGAATACATGCCGACAAGTGACACGATTTTCAAAGTCTTGCAGCTCTATTCCAATTTAACTTCGATCGCATTAGAAAATTGTAATGATAAAAAACATAGGTCTAATTTTTAGAATCTTTAAAATACATACATAAGATGTCTTTCAAATGGAATTTTTTTATGATTGATTCTTACAAAAATTTATTGACATAAAAGGCTTTTCCATTTCCTTAAAGTCAAATTAGAAAATTGCACATGAAATTATCTTGAACGGTACACAGTGTGGACACCGAGAAATGAGGACCGCTTAAAGGCCAGCGCAAACTATGTTCGACAATCTGGTTTCAAAAAACTATGTTCGACAATCTGTGCTGGTTAACTGTCACTCGCTTCCCTTAACGTATTCACAATGTAATTTGTGAAGCAAATTTTTAAAGTGTTTATTTTGTCCGGATAATAAGGCCGTGAAGTGTTTACAAAAAAAAAAAAAACAATAAATAGGCTGTGTAAAACTGAAAATCATTATTGTCTTTCAATTTATCCCAGCTAACAAACATCGCTCAAAAGCAAGCTAGTTACGATTGGGGTCAACTTTTTTTTGTCGTCTGTTATGTAACAAGTTATATCAATCTGTATAATAGTTGCGTAGCCAAAGGATGCTGCGTAAACTCGACCTTTTTCGGATGCGCGCGCTGCCGCCTATCGAGAGAAGATAAACTATGGAAAAGAGCTACATCTGCGTTAACGTTTAGTTGACAAAAACGCGTCAATTAATGCGAGAACAAATTAACGATCTAAATTTTGCATTTTAGTGTAGATATTTTTACGCATAACTTGTAAGAACGTGATATTGCCTTTCCCGTGGAGTTTTGTTACAGTTCGATTTGCCCGAACCGTTTTGGGAACTACGCTTACACGTTGGTTCCTTTATGGACTTGGCAACGCGCCCGGAGAAAATGCTTACGTGCCGCTTGAAATACTAGCTCTTTATTGGTCTGTCGTTTCAAAATTCTAATACCATCTATTCTTGATTGTATTCTATTCATTCCTTTGTATGACACGATTAAGTGTCACAAAGTATAGTAAAATTTTGTGCAAATCGTTCTTGATTGCAGTGAAAATCTCGAGCAGCCTCTGGACAGCTGTTTCAGCCCTGCTTGGGGCTTCTTCAGCAGAGACGTAGCTTGACATTTCCACTGCAAACAAAAACGACTTGTCCAATTTATTCGCAATTGCGATGTAAGAGTGATGAACAGATAAAATAGCGACATCTTACTATCGCTTTTTGACCTGACATTGCAGTAGGATAGACAAATTGAAGCGGGATTTGCTCCTAATAAGTCCCCCATGCAAGGCGGCCATGCTTGCTGTCAAAGCATAATGAAAATTTTTAGAAAATTTTGTTTGCAGTGGAAATGTCGAGCTACGTATCTGCTGAAGAAGCCCCAAGCAGGGCTGAAACAGCTGTCCAGAGGCTGCTCGAAGTTTTCACTGCAATCAAGAACGATTTGCAGAAAATTTTTCTAAAAATTTTCATTATGCTTTGACAGCAAGCATGGCCGCCTTGCATGGGGGACTTATTAGGAGCAAATCCCGCTTCAATTTGTCTATCCTACTGCAATGTCAGGTCAAAAAGCGATAGTAAGATGTCGCTATTTTATCTGTTCAACAAAGTATAGTGTTGGGCAATACGTTATAACGTTTCAATACTAGGAATCGAAACGTATCGTTCTTAAATGTATCGATTCATAGTATTGATACTTTATAAAGTATGAATATTCGTAATATCGAATAAATATCAATACAAGATTCTTTTTAATTCAAAAGAAAGGTTTACAGTGAGGTATTGTACCTCCGTCCGTTTGAATAATTATGTAATAAAAACAATGAACATTGAATTGGATCGATCCACCGATATATTCAAAGACAAAGTATCGATTACAAAATATCGGATATCGGACCGTAAAGTATTGATACTGGAAAGTATCGATACTTATCGCCAAACACTAGATTGAGTACGTTTATGTTCTCGATATTTCGTGAATCTGTATACATTGTAAGTGAAAAAATCATCTCAGTATATTATTTAGAATTCAACTCGATGTTTCTTATTAACGTGCTAATTCACATCTCAAACCAACGAACTGCTGGGTTCAAAGAAAGTAGTAGGTACCTATTTAATAAATTTCCTGAAATAAAAAAATTAATGCCTTAATTAATAGCTGCACTTACCTTTTGTTAAATTAAAGATCAGAGATCACAGATCACATTAGATGAGACACCATAAGGCTCAATTCTTACACGGCAGCGCGTCGCGTCGCGTCATTTTGCTGCCTCTAAAAGTTGCCATAGTTTTAAATGAAGCAATTCTCACTCGGCAGTATTTTATGTCAAAAAATTACATGTAAAAATTTGACGCGGCGCGATGCTCGTGTGAGAATTAAGCCTTAAGGCTGATTTATAGATTGACGCCCGTACGGATAGCACAACGTTTACGCTACCTCCAAAACATCAGCCTTCGTTAATAAGTTGAGCAATTTTAAAATTGACACTGTTCGTCTAGGTAACCGCGGAATCGTAACAGTCCGCGAAAAAGTTGGTCATGATTAAAGTTTCGCGCTTGCGTCTGCGTCAGATGTTATTTTGAGAATAAAATTTTCAGAAATTGTATTGACATTTACAATTGGAGGTAAAATAATTATTGATTTGTATTTCAAAGATTTTTATTGTAATTGATCATTTTTAAAGTCGATATGCAGTGGATTTTGGTATTTACTGATCTATAAAATAATATTGCGATAGTGTTCCCGCTTTTTACTTGTATTTTTTTGTCAAAAAATTACATGTAAAAGCATAGGAACCAATATGACGCGACTCGCCGTTGCCGCTACCATATGAGAATTGAGCCTTAAGGCCGATTTATAGATTGACGCCCGCCTGCGCAAACGTAATCATTGGCGGAAACACTATCGCAATGTGTATTTTATAGATCAGCGTCGCAAAGGGTTCATAAACATTAAAAGTCACTTCATATCAACATCAAAAAAGATATTTATAATGAAAAGTTTTGAAATACTTACAAATCAACAATTATTTTACCACCCATCGTAAATTTTAATAAAATTTCTGAAAATTTTATTTTCAAAATGACATCTGACCCAGACGAAAGCGCGAAACATAAATCATGATCAGCTTTTTTGCGGACAGTTCGGACGGTTGCGATTCCTCGGTTACTTAGGCGAACAGCGTCAATTTTTAAATTGTTCAACTTATTAACGAAGGCTAATGTTTTGGTGGCAACGTAAACGTTTTGTTATGCGCACGGACGTCAATCTATAAATCGGCCTTTAGTCTACTACATACTATATTTATACATATGCATAAGCGAGAGACAAAGTACTCATGATTAGTTCACGTACTCACGAAAATAAGTTAAGTATTCGAGTTAGTTTAGCAAAATTTGGGCCATCAATTCTTCAAAATTACGTGAAATATTAATAATACTGTTATATATCCCGAATATAAATAGCCGTCTTAGTCTAATTCGCCTAGAATCCTTGCTCTAATAATTGCTATTCTCTAGGAGGTTAAGTCGCTATTCTTGTTTTATGTTTCTGTTGAAACGCGATTTACTTGTGCTGAACAACAAATGCTTCCTCAATAAATTCTCCGCCGTAAGCGGAATTTGTAAGTCGACTTAATACCATAGACGAGACGCTTTAAATAACAAATTTATGTGCAGCGTAACACATCAAAATTTATGTTTTGCCTCGAACGCAATATCTTCTTATATGACTGCAGCAAACTGACGCCCCGAAACATGGCGAAATCAAAGCTGAACTGTCCTAAAATTCTAAGTTCCACGCGTTATTGTCTTCCCCTCGTTGACATTCGGGATGAACATCTGTCACACGGCATAATGTTCTGCATTTTTCTTAGCCATATGCCAGGAAATAACAATAAGGACGAAATCTCAGATTGAAAAAGCTTACGAGCCCGCCTGCGTTCTAAATCTTAACAAGATGGAATTTCTGAAGCTTCATTTTCAGTTTATTATTTAAACTCACTTAGCTTTCAAGCTTTTATTATTTAAACTCACTTAGCTTTCAAACAATAGGTGCAACTCGAATATTGATGCCGGAGAAGAACGAAAAGGAATTGCGAAAATTCGTCACACGTTTACCGTAAAAATTCCAGAGCGAATAGCTTTGCTGACCACACAAAAGGCGCCACATTTTTCTGAGCCAGAGAATGTCGTTTACTATTTTTCCTAGAATATCGAAACGTAAGTTCATTGATTTATTTCATCAATATTGAAGTTGCAAGTTTAAGGACTTTCTTTCAAAAACTAAACTAATATTACAAATAATTTTACAGTTGCAGTAATTTCAGTTATTTAATAACAATAGTCTGATATATTCGTACAAATGTCAAAGTGAATTAGAAATTTAATAAATTCTTGAAACTATAAAATCAAAATCACATCAACCAGAAAAACAAATTATCGTACTTCTGCTATAAAATAAATCACCAAAGAACAAAACGTGACATCTATAACATGTTCATAAACCATACAGGGTGATCAAAGTTACTGCTGCACTATTGTTAACTTAAATAAAGCTGTTTCTTGTCCGATGAGAAATGTAAGTAAAAAGGTTTTTTAATCTTAACCCGGACTGAATTATGAATGAAAATACACTCAACGTTTCGCTATAGATTTATAGCTTCGTCAGGAGTGAAACGTTGAGTGTAATTCCATTCATAATACTCTCCGGTTTAAGATTAAAATTTATGTTATTGGAGCTATGATGTTTAAATCAGCAAAAATGAACTGTTTTTACTCAGGATACAATGGTCGAACACCTTATATTTTTTATCGGCACATGAAGAAACATCAAATCTAAATAAAAATCACTATCACTTAATATTTATCATTTACAAAAAAATTTCTTAGTATCCGACCGAAACCGATTTTCTCGCTGAAACTGAAACCAAATTTCAGCCAATGTCTCAATTTCCGAAGCTTAAGCGAAAGAAGTTAGAGATAGTTTTACTAAAGTCTAAATTAATAGTTTTATTTATTAATAACTGAAATTAATCAAATTTATATTGTAAGACAGAAACAGAAACAATTTTAAGTTTTTTATTTATTAATAACTGAAATTAAACAAACTTATATATTAAACTTATATTGAATAAGACAAAAACAAAAACAATTTAAAAGTTTCGTCTCTTCCATATTTTAAAAAGTCAAAAGAGAATTTTTTCCAGCTATAGCTCCTTAGACAAAATTCGAATGTGTATCTTATTAAAATTGAATTTAAGTCAGAATCAAAAACTTTGGTATTTTAGAGATTTCACGTCGTAGCAAATTCACCATATAATTTGAAATTTTGTGGTAAAGATTACGTTAATATTACGGTCTGCCTTCTCAAACTGGGGAATTTTGGATCAGCTTTTGAATTGGGATCGGTCACATTTCAAATATGCGGTCAGATATGCACTGCAAACAATGCACTGTCAAAATTGACATTTACACTGTTAAAACGGTGCATCATTATTATTTGATATCCAAAAATTAATCAAGTTTGAGATTAATATGCATTTAAAGCAGAAAAAAAGAAACTGAACGTAGTTTCGGTTGTAGCCGAAAGTTCGGCTGTTTTTTGACCGAAACCGAAACTTTGACCGAACCACGAAATTATGGCCGAAACCGAAACCGAATCGGTCACTAAAATTTCTATTAAACATTTGCTACAAATCGAACAAATTGCAATAGGCAATAAAAAATTGCGATTTCGGACGTAATTAAAACTTCATCAGCAGAAAAGCAGTTCGAGAATTTCACCGAATTTCTGACCGATAAAAGCTAGAAGGTCAAAGTTAAAACTGGAGATAATAAGAACGTACCAACGATGCTGTGTATTATTGTGTACTATTATTAATTACTATTCACCTTAAGACGAATGACAAGGATATTATTGCGATATTTGTAATGCCCAAGCAAAGGATGCTTAAAAACCTCATCTAGCCAGCTTGAAGCTGACTTAAAAATGACGCAACGACAAGCGAATTATGTCTGCATTGACATGTGAGTGATACCTTAAAAGACAGAGCTGTAGTTTACAATTAAGCGCTGTCCTTGCATAAGGAACTTCTCTTCTGCTGATGAGGCCTCAATTAGTGCCGAAATCGCTACAATGTTCGAGTACTTTATTGCAATTTAGCCAATTTGCAGCAAATTTTTAAAGATTTTTTTTTAATGATGAATACAAATATGTATCGCAATAACTCCTTTATTATTCATTTAAGTGAGAAGGAGTAAAGAGTGATTTGTATTCAGAATTTGATGTTTCTTCAAAGGCAATGATTTTGAGAATGCGCTGCGCAACTGTTTTTTCTTTATTATTATCACTGTAATCCTGAGTTAAAATTGCTTTTGCTCATTTGAACGACTTTGTAGCTTCAATACTAACGGGGTTAGTCGTAGTGCAGTAGTAACTTTGATCACCCTGTATACAGTTTGAGTTCAGCAACTAAGTTCGCGGTGTGATGGCTTCGTACGCATTCGGGTTTAACCTGAAAGGAAAGCTAACTTTAATACTAATTTATCATATTGTTACAGCCGTCACGCGTAAACAGTTCTATTTTTAGCATCAGTACGCCACCTTGCGTCACAGAACATGACCGAAGATTACTCGATCATTCTAGTATGGTCGA
Organism: Prosopocoilus inquinatus; assembly: GCA_036172665.1. NCBI lineage: Eukaryota > Metazoa > Arthropoda > Insecta > Coleoptera > Lucanidae > Prosopocoilus > Prosopocoilus inquinatus. The sequence goes on from CM069871.1 coordinate 50,447,377, forward strand.
GCAACAGAGGGCTCTGCTATATAAGCCGTACGATCCGCCAGGAGTAGTTAGTTATTAAGATAGCCAGCGAAGGGTTCGTACCTCGAATAAATAGAAAGTACATTTTGTAAAAGTGTTATTTGGTAGACAAGCTCATTACTGTGTTGTTAATTGTGTAAATCGACAGCTTATAATTAAAGTGTTCTGAAATTTAACGACTATAATTTGTGAACCCCCAAATTCGTAACAATATTATTTTTACAAGAGATTGCGTATACATACATTCGCGAGCAATAAATTTTGATCAGCATTAACTGTTAAAGGTTGGCACCCTACTTGGGATATTTTATTAAAACTATGGTTAATTTTGAATGCTAGCAATAGTATCTTAAGTATTTATTTTGACACTTTCGTGGTAAAACACTGAAAATTTCTAATTTCTGGAATTTTCTGACATTTTGATTAACAGTGACGACCAAAATTTAATACTCGCGACTAAGACTCACTTCTCACACAGCAGCGCGTCGCGTCGCGTCATTTTGGTTCTTATGCTTTTACTTGTAATTTTCTGACATAAAATGCTGCCGAGCGAAAATTGCTTCATTTAAAACCTTGACAACTTTTAGAAGCAGCAAAATGATGCAACGCGACGCGCTGCGATGCGCTGCCGTGTGAGAATTGAGCCTTACATATACCGTGAGTTGTTTTTTTTTTTACTTTGAACCACAATGTAAGTATTCTCATGTTAAGTTTAAAAAAAAAAACTTGTCAGTAGGTGCGTTTACACACACAGTTTTTCCGACAGTTTTGGAATGTACACTCCAAGAACGAAAGCCAAATCTCTTCGTGTAAATACTTATGGATTTGAAACCTTATGCGTATACGCCTAGAGTTGCAGTTGCATTCAGACGGACACTTTAACATTTCGGCTTTTAAACGTTTTTGGCGTGTCCTCTGAACTTTCCAACTCGGTGGAAATGCCACGCGCCACACCAAATCCGTTAAATTTCCCATTTACATGAAAAATTTTGGATTGCACACTCTGAAATGAGTCTGGCGTTTTCTTACCCACGCCAAAGGCGTACACTCCAAACCCTTACTCCAGCGTGACATTCTGGAGCGGCGCGCCAAAACGGCAGCTTGGAGTGTATTTGTGAATAGGGCTAATGCATTGCAGAATGTACAAACAAGCTTCAATAAAACAAATGTGCTGTTACTGTCAGTTATGAATTGTAATTAGGAATTTCAAATATTTAATGGGTGGAGCGGGGGGGAGGGGGGGAGTGAATCATAGCACAGCTCAAAAGGGGGTCGCGAAATCTAAGAGTTTGGGAAACGCTAGAGTAACACCCCGACAATCAATACCAGTTTACTATTTCTACTTTATCAGATACAGTATAGAGGTCAATTTTGGAACTTAAAAAGGACCCAGCCTTCTCTCTCACGATCTCGACCGAACTCATCTACATTCACGTGCTTGCGGCATTTTTACTGTATATATTTATTTGCTTACACTTGTCACATACACTGAAGATGCGATAGAGTTTAAGAAAAAATTTGGTGCAGTGCACACAAATGTCTGAAATATCCTAGAAAGAAGAAATAACAAGTTTAGATAGTACAGTTACTTAGTGTCTTTAAAAAAAAGATAATATTCATTACGACATATTCGAAACCAAAAGGAACATGACATAAGCAGGAATCAACGGCCCCAACGTCAATCTGACGTAAGAGAACGCCAAGAACATCAAAGGCCAAGAGTCAATTAAACTAACTGTCGAAATTTTACCTCGTAAAAACCTATAGTTCACATAAAGTGATCTAATAAAAAAAAAGGACAGCGCCGGAAAGTTTATGATTCTGGACACACTTCCATAACAATTTCGCCACAAATTTTACGTGCAAGAAAACATATGCGCTTGCAATCGTTTCAACAGGAAATGTAATCCTATGAAAAAAAAACAAACGTTTACAACAAAACGCCGAGCGTGAAATTATTTGCAATTTGCCTAATTAGTCAGTCTAGCGACAACGAAGCGATCTTAAAAACTGTCTTGAATGGCAATAAAGTTCCGAAGAACTGGATGCGACAAACGAAGTGTTTTTAACTATAGAAAAAAAGAATTTCATGATGTTGTGCAATCGGAAATAAATACGAGTCTAACGGAATATACAAGTTGTTCCCTGAAAGCGGTTTTCGCACCGTGACAAAACCAGCAAACAACATAAACAAAACAAACACCGGGCTGTTGACAAAAGGAAGGACACTAATGACACTAATGACGCTAGTGACTATTAAGAACGAAAAAAGGTAATCATTTTGCGTTTTCATGGTAATATTCACCATTTTGAAATATTTGTAACTATTGCAAGAGAAACACACCTTTCCATTTAATTTTTTTTTTAACTGTGGAAAACTATTACTTTTGCAAAGAGCGCCCTTTAACTACTTTATGACAAATTAGCCGTAGTCGCTGAATAGAAACTTTAAATCAGCTTAAAATTCCCTTTCAATTGAACCGAAGTTCGTTAATTTCCGATAAGGAGTACAGAAGTTATGACATCTTTTGAAGTAAATAATTCAACTGTTTTCGCCACCCCTTTTTAATGGTGATATGATAATAAGTATAAAATTAAAATTGTGCAGAATTAATTCAGTTTTCTAATGACGCTATCAAAGCTGCAACTTATTCTGGGACTTTTGCCAGTAAAATTAATTTTTATTGATGGCCTTATTGATTGCGCCCCCTTGCGGTCAACTCAGATACTAAAAATATTTTCTTTGAATTCTCTCTTTCTATTTTTTTTTCCCGAAGCTGTAGGTATACGGTTAGATATATACCGCCGGTCACCGCTTATCTTGAGATACCCGGTATATATAACATAATAAACTACTACCGATTAAATGAAAATCATAAATAAAAGTTCGAAAATCGTGATTTAACTAAATTCAGAGCAACATATTCTCGCTTTTGTTTTAATTCCTCACTTAGACACAAAATATCTTAAAGTCTGCTTTCATTAAATCCTTGTTGAGATTTAAAAATTGTAATATTTTACTCCTATTTATTTTTCTCCGGCAAATTATAAATCTAAGTAAGTATATTTGCTGTCTTGTTAAATGGAATTGGTATATAACCTACTTTTTGGGAACTCTTCTTACTCGCAGAAAATCATCGTTTACGATATTCTCAAAACCTGCAAAATTTAGCAGCAAGTAAAAATCAAATCGCCTATTTTACGATAAATTTAGCCAGGATGGCACTCGGATCATGGGCGCGTTCTGTTCTATCGTAATTTCTTAACCATAATATATAACGAGTGTTCAATTAAAAAAAGGTCTAGATAGCCATGAATTTATTCTGAACGTCTAGCGTAGGGTTCTTCATACGATTAGCGTGAAGCGTCACCTGCATTTCTAACCTCACTTTAACTCAAAGAAAATATTTCAAATTAAACGTTTATTACGGAATGTTTATATTAAGTATAAATATTAGAAAGAAATTTGCTGGAGCGGCTTTTGAGTTTTGTTGGTTAGGTTAGTCGTCAACTTGTCAAAGTTGAAATTCAAGTGATGTTAATCACCACATGCGTTCCCGACAACAAAAGCCTTGTACAGCCCACTTGACCGTTTTTTTTTTATTGAACACTCGTTACTACAAGTATTCTTCTATTAAAGACGTAATTAATGTATATCTTGGAAATTTCAGTCCAACAGAAAAGAAATTTCCGACAATTAAATAATTTCCACAGAAATTAAAAAAAAAAACTAGAAATTTCCATTCGTTTGTCATATTTATAATACATATGTTTCATTTTGATCTCACTCAGCCACCCTTTTAGTCTTCTCCGTACGTTATGAGACACCCTGTATTTATGTATATAAATATTTATGCAATATATTTAACTGCCTTCATTTAAAGCAGAAATTTATATTCATAATTGACAACAAAGCAGAGCGGCACATTCACCGCCGTCTTATTTACACGGAGTCGTTCGTGCGTGATTGATCAGCGGAAAAATGCTTAAGTGGCGGAATTTAATTTAGTAGATGGCGCAGCGTTTCTCATCCCCGGCCTCTTGCTTACTTTTAATCTTTGCTAGACGTTTCAACTTTGGTTCGCTGGAAAATGTCACGGTGCTTTTTCATTTACCCTAATAAATGTACCTTTTTCGCTATCACTTTAATATGACCTTGTTAGCTGCAAAAGAAGCTTTATTTATGATTTTCGGAAGCCCTAAAGAATATTTAAAATAATAATAATAATATTACCTTTTTCGGCCTCCGTGTAAACTTATTGATTTTCCATTCGCTCAAATTGTCCTGAAAATAGTTACTTGCATGCCTAGGCAGGAAAATAAAAACAGGGATTTTGCATGAACGATTTTTAGATTGATAGCTCTGAGTGACATTGAAATGTCAAATTAAACCTCACAAATTCAAAAAGAAATATTTTTTCAGTGTTTTTAAACTATTCTATTCAGCGCGGTAGTCGTGTACGAATATGCAGAGTAAATTTCGACAGCATGGCTGGTCCACTATGAAAGGAACCTCTAAGCCCGAACCCAGGTCATAATCAAGTAGGCTATTAACGTGACAAATATTCGTTCTAGCATAAACTGTTATTTTTTTTTTATTAAGTATCTGTAAAGGTAAGGCTAATTTTCTTTTCTTTTCTGTTCGGAAGGAAGCTTATTATCTTTTTCTTGGGCGATGAATAACATGATTACCTGAGGAGAATCCCAAGTAGTAATGTCTTATTAGAGATGAGAATGCAACAGACTATAATACAATTTTTGAATTTAATACTATTAGCCGAAAAATTTTCTTGCCATTTCTATTGACAATATCTCATTATTTATGCGAACTTACTCGAACTTTTTTTTGTTGCAACAAGCATTCTTTCAGACAAACTTGGTCAATATCGGATGGACGAAACCCACTTTTCATCCCCTTTTGTACCCAATTATTTTAACAATCTGTACAAAGTTGGATATTATGAAATTATATAATAACAGTTCATTCAATTTTAAAAGTATCTAGACGATTACTATAACATCAAGTGTGTATGGCAGTGATATTAACTGGTCTTTGAATCTCGCTGAAACCATTGCTGATAATGTCATGTGCGCACAAAAGTCAATTCAAAGTCATTCACAAAAAAACTGTAGTGGCCCCAACACAACACCTTAGAAACCTCCATATACAGTTTGGTGTGGATTAGACTCTTCAATAGCCAGTCTAAACACATGCTGCCTACCCAAAAAAAAATTATTTTAATTATTTAAGTAATTACAATCAATTACACTGGTTCACCTAAAATACACGAATAAATTTGACCCACATCATTCTTGCAAATTGGAGAATGGAGAAGTAAAACACGATCCACTAATAATAGCCAATACCTTTCCAAAAATGCTAACCGTAAAGTGGCCCAACATTTTCACAACGAACGAAGAAAAGAAATAACAGAACAAGTGAGATAGTGGGTGCCGTAACAATCGGCTCATACTAAATGAAAATAAAACTGATTGTATATATTTTTACAAAACAAAAGTGCCCGCTCATTTGACTGATACTGACATAAAAAAAACAACAGATTTCTTGGGCTTAACTCTTGATTCTAGGCTTGCTTGGCAACTTCACATCAGTCAAGTTTGTGGGAATATTAATAAATCTTATTTTGCCTTAGCAAAACTTAGGTCACTGTTCGAAATTGATTGTCCATTGTATATTTATACTATTGTACCTGGACCATTAATAAAGTTGAAGTTGAAGTTGAGCGTACAGGTTCAATAGAGTAAATTTGTAAGAGTAAGGTAACAAAGGAATACCAAAAGTGTAGTGACAGATTTAGCACTTGAGAGACCCTAAGGCGCAATTCAATTTTGATGCCCCCTTTTAAATATTTTCGGTGTCGCTGCAGAGTGCACTTTTTTACTATAGCACTCGCTCTAGATTTAGGGTATTAGAATTGCCAACTTCTAAGTTTCGGAAATCGGGACATTATCTTTGGAAATCGAGACATGTCCAAAACCTTGAAGCTTTCTAAAATTTTATTTAAAAAAATAGAAAGAAAAAGTTAAATTTGCAACGCAATAATGCACTCGAAAACCACTAAAATCGAATACTGTAAGTGCCGATTCGGTACTGTACTCATAGAGTCTATAAGTATTCGAATAGCAAATTTACTTTGTAGTAGTTCCAATTATCAACTTATTACAATTCAAAACATAACGTTACGGTTAACAGATGCTATAAATATCACATCACTTCTCTAAAAATAGCAATAAATTAGTGTGACACTTACACTATGGTTGAGGTACGTCTCAAGATTCGAACATCGTGGCCGAGGTTTCCAGTACAATACAATCTTTATTCAGCTTTCTTACTTTTTCACATAGTGGAAAACAATCTGTGTCATTAACAGTGTTAATTACAAAATATAAAAGAGGTCAATAAAACATGTTAAAAACAATGATTACAAAACAGTGTATATCAAACGTAATGTTAAAAGTAGATTGATGAATAAATATCGACAGTATTACTAGTATTACTAAATAAAGAAGAAACAGTAGGTTATGAATGGTAATGAATGAGGGTGTTTACCATTTACTAAGTTGTTTTGGTTTCTGATTCCGTAATTATGAATATTTGTATGTGTTGGAAAATTGCGTATACTATTTTATGTACAAATGTTAATAAACTAAAAAAATAATTTGCAATGTTAAAAAAGTAAACGACATTAGATTTTTTTTAAGTGTTTGGCTTTTTTAATGTATGAAGCTAACTATGGTAACATAGAACGTTCACTTAGCATCCTGTTCAATAAAGTGTATGAGAAGTATTTATTTTGTACCGGTTACACGTAGCAACATTTAGAAATCAAAATAAAAGTGTGAGGAACATATGAGAACGTTGACAATTCCAGTGTTGTTAAAGATACATTTCTAATAGTATCTAGATACAGATGCAGATACTTTCACAAATACGTATCTAGATGCACATACAGGTACTTTTTCCGGAAAATATCTAGATACAGATACAAAAAAAAGTATCTGCAGTTTATCAAGATACTTGCAAGTGTAAAATTCAATAACCTATGCAGTAGTGGAGGTACGGTATTATTTGCGATCCAAATCGACTTTTTTGTGAAAATTGATGAAGTTTTCATATGAATATGTGAATAATGTACACACTAAAATCTGTGATAATTTTCACAATTTTTTTCAGCAGTATGTCTTTTTAAATAGAAAATTTATCTTTGTAATTAAGTTGATCAATAAGCTGATTAGTAATTACCTGGTTTTGTATGAAACCAAGTCAAGTAACGTAAAATATAAAGTTATCAACAGAAATGACTACTTCCGTATCAGACAAGTTAAATGTCAAATGAATCTACGATCCTTAGTTGCAACCTTGTTGTAGCTGAGAGAGCGTTTCCATAATTAAGGAAAGTTGATAAATCAACAATACAGTCTTTTCCTTTTGATTTTCTCCTTTTATCAATTATCTTTCCCAATTTTTAAAATAATTTTCAAGTTTCTGAACTATCAAATCGCATTTTAAATAGAACAGTCATTTGACACACTAGAAAACATAATTAACAAGAGGGCAAAATTAAAAGAAAGAGACGGTAAAATCGGAGGTTGCATTTCCGCCAAGGTCTGCTTTTTATGGAAGTTCAAAATGTATCTAAAATGTATCTTAGTATCTCAAATGATTGGATACACTGTAATTTATCTAGATACAGTTACAGTTACATTTTTAGTAGTATTTGAAATATGTATCTAGATACTCAAAAAATATTTAGATACTGTGTCTAGATACTTGCATCTAGATACTCAACAACACTGGACAATTTATTCCTTAACATCAAAGCTTAAAGGCAAAATGTGATCAAAATACCAGATTCTCGCAGTACAGAAAATTTGTAATGTTATTGTTACACCAATTACAACCTACAAGTTTGTTTTCTAAAGTAATAAAATAAGGAGGCAATGTTTAAATAAATACTCATCCATAATCAGAGGTGGGATTGATTTTTGTACAAAGATGTCCGTGGAGTCTTAAAATTCTAGAACGAGAATTATTTCGAAATTGCTAGGCGGGGACAGGGATTCAATGATAACACAATTATTATTTTACAAGGGGTCATCGGGTTCGAACCTAGTATATCTCTTGCACTTACGACGAGAGTGAGAAAGATTTGATTTTCATTTAAAAAAAAAATCTCTGGTTTTAAATAAAAGTTACACAAAATTCAACGATTCTTCTTTTCTCCAAAAATTTGATCAATCGCTAAATGACCAAAAAGAGCCAATTACCTGGTTTGAACGTTTCTCGTTTGAGCTTATAACTAGTCAAGAATCCCTTTCAACTCACTTTCTCAAGACATTTTAGCTCTTGCTCGTCTTTCTCATTATTTTGAGGGATGAATGAATTGACGGTTCACTCTTTAGCTATATTTTATCTTCCTTCTCAGAAAATTTAGATATAAAATAAAAACTTAAAACCTATTAAAAAAGACATAATAAAAATTATACAAGTTAATTAACAACTATTGACTATTGAAGAATTAATAAAAATAATTAAAAATTAATAAATTGACAAAATTTTGGGAAAGAAGAGAAAGCAATTTGGACAATTTCTGATAAAACTAACAATATTTTAGACAAATATGAGAAAGTAATAATAATAATTTACGTAATCAGATAATACAAAAAAATAATTTAGATAAAATAAAGTATAAAATACGGATAAAAATTGAATTTACATTATTAATGCCAACAGTTTTAAACAAATTCAAAATAATTTTTCGAATCAGAAACATGAGATTGTGTACCTTAATAAAAAAAAATATGAAAATATAAAAGCCTTTGTTAGTCATTAACAACAAATTAGCAATTAAAAGAATTCTTACTGTTCAGGAAAACCATGAAACTGGATTCAGACAAAGACCTTTCAGCGCTGATCATGATCACATACATTCTGTCAATTCATCTTAGAGAATGACTACATAGCATGACGCTATTATTTCGTTGATGTGATCTCAAAATTATTCATAAACACCTCACGTCAATTCTTCTGAGAGACTGACGACACAGCTTAATGCTATCTTAATGTGATGCTTATTTCTGATTTCGTGTCCTTTTTAAAGGGTTACAAAACCGAAGTATTCTAAATTGGAAACGGTCATAAAAGATGCCTTTCGCGAACTTTGCATCGAATTATTAATATTAATCCTATCCCGATAACAAATAAAGGAAATATTAAACAATTAAAAATTCTACTGTTTTTAGTTTTTCCTAAATTGCCCAGAAGCTCAAGGGAATATTTTAAATCTGAGACATATTTTTAACAAAGCCTGAAAAGCGAAACTTTTCCCCCATTAAACCTACATTGTAACTTTAATAATAAGCGAGATTCCTGTGACGAACAATTTATTCCGGACAATCTGTACAGTGTCAGTTTTTTAACTACAATTTTTATATTGAATTGCTTTTTAAGTTACTTTTAGTAATTGAAGTTGACTTTTGTCCGATTAAAATTGTAAATAAATGGTTTTTAAACTTTAACCGGACAGAATTATAATTGGAAATAGCACTCAATGTTTCGCTATCTTAAATTGAAACTCCCTTAACTTGAATATCAGGGTTGACTGGCGAAAACGAAACAACAAATGAAATTCAATTAAGCAATTAAATTAGCAAAAATTTTACCGCCCGTTCCACCCGTTAATTATTTCTCATTTTGCAATTTACAGTCGGAAACTTTTTAAAAAGTTTCGCCGATATATACAAATAAATTTAAAATAACAGAGAACAGTGGATAAATTTACTCAGCTACAATTTGCAACAGTATTAATTTTAGGAAACATTAAAAAATTAATCAGATTGCCGCAGCGAGTGCAAATGAGGGAGTAGAGTAGAACTAATTAAAGGCTCTTTAACAGAAGCACATCAGCGGTGAGTAAAAAGAAACTGAAAAGGAGAGTCACTTACATGCCTTACTGATTCTAATTAAAGTAAAATTATGAGAATGCAACCATAAAAATATTTTGACCTTCGCGCGTGTTCCAATTGCTTATTTAAAATGTAATTAGAAAAGAAGGTAGGGTTTGTTAATGAATGTGAGTATTGATTGCACTGTTCTAGTAGCATAAGGTTGAAGGGTACAAATGCACAAGAGCACGGCTCCTAAGAGGTGATACACGTTAATTTATTAGTAGCAGAGATTTTTAAAAACACTTACAGTACTGCAACATCACAGTTGGTGAATCATTACAAAACATATATTTTTCCTGAAGAAACTATCAAACACACAGCGCAACAAAATAATTATGTATGCACATATTTTATCATAAAAGACATGGGTGCTTCAATAAGGGCGGCGATCGACAATATGTAGCAAACGGTAATACCAACAGCTTCTGGAAAAAAAATTATAGTCAAAAAAAACAAGAAAATTCAAAGAAAATATTTTTAAGTATCTGGGTAAGATGACGCAATCAATGGAATCAACACTAAAAATTAAGAAGTCAAAAGAAAGTCATGACTTCTCTTGTGATTAAGAAGAAGTCATCTACTGAAGATGGCAGCGCAGCTGCCGAAATACATATGTAGTAGGAGTATTAAAAACATTTTGTGGTTAGGAGATTCATCCAATTGTTATTGTACACATGTTATTGCCAACCTAAGAAAATAAAATTACAAGTATTTTAATCAACTAATAATAATAATAATAATAATAATAATTCATTTATTAACAAATCTCTAGATACAAAAACCAGCTTTACAGAATATAAATAAATTGTTAAATGTGTTAAAGGGTTGTAACTTCAAATAAATAAAAAAAATAAAGGAATTTTATTTATTTATTTGAAGTTACTCCTGTCCCGCTAGCAGCTATTGAATATGTAAATGCAATTGTTTTTTAAGCGTTTTTATACGTAAAATGTCTGGTTAAAGGAAATACAGTGTGTCTGTTAATTATTGTACGTCAATTATGTTGATACCATTGATAATAATTATTTTACAGTTGGTGAAGTCCAGTGGCGTAGTAGAAAGTCGCGGTTTAACAATGTAATGGAAAGTAGGATTATGTTTATGAAGACTCGTTAGTGTGGAATTTGTAATAAACGTTTTATTAATTGAAGACAACACTGATAAGTAGAAAACAATTTTATTTTTATGTGTTGGATGTGTCCTCCTTTATTTTCTAAACACAAGTTCACTCATCGCTTCATGTTTTCAAATACACGGCAAGGTTCTTCCTGCATCGTTTTCAATTTCATGCTCCAAATTATGCAAGTAATTTTTCTGAAACATTATTTTTCACATGCCTGAAGAGGAAATAGTTGTCAAATTTGAACTTTTCGGTGGCCATCGACACAAACCTGCACATGCGACACAAACCTGCACATGGTTTCCATGAAACTCTTGTAAATAATTTATGCTGGTACGTGCAGAGAAGATGAATATTATCTGACTTAAATCAGTTTCAACAAAAGTAGAGGTTTCTCGGTGCCACACGTTCGATAATTCTTGTCTGACTACTTACATAACCTGCGCAACTAGCCCGCAACGCCTGCAAAAATCGCTTAACTAAAGACTTGCATTATTTTCAGTACTGTGGCCCGCGTAATTGATCGTCTAATCATGCTAATAACTTTCGTAATGATTTGTTGACTTTGAACGATTTGTGCTTGAAGAACGTTGACAACAATTTTTACCAGAATTTGTTCAGAACAAGATTCCATCGAGGTTTCGAGTTGTACTCGAGAGATCGTACTTATGCATTTTGTTCAGCCATGAACATTTTTGATAATAATGGATGAAAATTGTCTAAAGCTAAAGTAATAAATTATTTATTCGAACGCAATTTGGAATTTATATTAAATTATTACTTACATTCGATTGACAAATGACAATTTGTGTTCATATGTGTTTTTAGTTACCAGAGGCGTTTTTTTTTGTGACAAAAACCATGTTCAAACCGTTGAACACGGTTGGTTCGTTGGTTTGAATCGTTTTAAACTTCAACGTCACTGTTTCGTATAACATGAAAATGCATTGGTTTAAAACATAAACTTCAGTATCTTTCGGTTTGGCGGCAATCAGTAACCATTTGAAAGTTTACTTACATTCGGAAATGCTATTTGAATTGTTAAACAATCAAATGTATACAAATGTATATTATCTATATGTCCACTCTGATGGCAAGAAAGAAACGCGATTATGTTTACGCTCTTTGCGTCAATATAGACACAATGTACATCTTTCAATAATTCATTCTCGCATATACTTACTGTGAATTTAATTTAAGATTTAGCTGTCTCGACGTTCTCTATAATTTTAAAATTGTCCTTTTCTCACTGTCTGTCATCTAAACTACATTAATTCGCGAGTTGACCCCTCCATAAATTTACAGATTCGTTTCAAACCGAGTTCCTAGCGCGGTTCAAACCAGCTTCAAATATTTTGAACCAGTTGCGTGTGTGACGTCACCGTTATAACACTAAAATGTATTAGTTTGAAACGTTTTGAAATGTTTCAAACCAATGTGTCACAAAAAAAACGCCTCAGGTTTGTTATTATATTTATCAATCGTTCGTTCCAATAAAAATATTATTATTATTATTATTAATTGTGGAGTCACGAAAAGAACTACTCGAAGTTAAAAGAATAAACATATTAAGGAAGACCAGCGAGAAAATACGATTAACGAACCGCCAAAGTACTCCGTCAGAATTGACATAAGCGGCATGACTGCCACTACAAGTTGATTAAGTTGCATGCATATCAACTTAATCAGCATACGGACATTAACAGACATACTGTATCATTCTGATGAATAAAATGAAAAGACATACGTTTACACTGACATACGTTTACACTTTCAAAGCCTGCTCGGATGACAGGACTGTGTGATCACGATCACATGTTATATTTAAAATACTTTTCGCATATCTAATAATAATATTAATGTAACAGATTTTTCATCCGTGAATTCACATGGCCTATACATTTTCAACGAATAGTGACGTTCAGCGAAAGGACAACGTCAGATTTTAAGCATCGCCTCAACAGCAAAGAAATATATTACGGCACGTGTTTGGTTATTCAAAGAAAACAAACTATGATCGTAAACGGCGACAGCTAGAAGGATGGCTACCACTTTAGCGAGCGCTGTCCCGTGACTTGAATAAGAAATCTCTCAAACACGCCAAGTATTTTGCAGCTTCATTTATCCTGCGTCCTGTATTAGATTAAGGAACTTACGACTTTTTCGCAAAAATAAATTGCACTCGTGACAACATTTTACGTATTACCTCCCGCATTTGATTATAATTTACATCGCCGTCTTAACGGGAACACGTGTTTTTTAAGAACGGCGATCAATAAATTTAAAGTTGTTATTACGATTATTAGAAAGGTTTATTTGCAATTTCCAGTGTCCTTTATAAAAAAGAACGATTTAATTTTGAATTGAAATTTTATACCATCTATATGTGCACTGTTACTACTTTCAATTTTACTAGTCTTTGAATGACTACTGATGATTTTGATAACATTTCAATATGAAAAACAAACAGGACTTCCAAAATAAATTTCACAGCATTTCTCAAAGAGGTAGTATGAGACCTCGTATTTTTATGAAGAAAGCAAGTTTACTCCGCTTTTTCTGTACGTTTTCTGTGACCTGCTTCTACTTTACTGCAATTACGTTAGCCTCCTTGTCACTTATCGATACCTGGGGGCAAGTCGTGCTGAGAAGTCATTAACTGCCCCTAGACTCTGAAGGAGGTGGGAGTGGGTTAAATAAAGAAATATGGGTGCCAGGGAGCAACCCCATCTGATGAACGCACTATGGAATCGACTCCCAAGGTCCATAGCGTGCGCTGATACACGAAAACTTCAGGAGATTTACTGGCACTCGTGACTTCAAGATAGGGTTTGAGATGTAGCAAAACACTATGACCTAATTAATGTTAAAATATCGGCACACGGACTCTTAAATTGTCAAAATTGTACACTGTCCTTAATAGCCCAAAGTAAAAATAATAACGATTCAATAAATCAAGCGTTAATTAACTTAAACAACAATTAAATTTACTGAGGTTTAGTACTGACTTTCACAGGGTGGCAAGAGGTTGATTCAAATTATCTAAATTGAACTTGACTTAGAAGTCATGAGAAACACATTATATTAATACACAAATATGTGCCGAAAATATTTACGTTAGGACCAAATGAATTAGGTAGAAGGTAGAAGTGCTGTATTGTACTTGTGCTAATCGTTGATGCTTGTGAGATGGTCGAAATTAGCGATCACAGTAAAGTGTCAGCAATGAAGCGCCATCACGCGAGTACGGGTTGAACTACAGTTAACGCTACCGCACATTGGTACGCTATTCAATTAGTGGCGTCCCCGGAGAATGGAAACGACCACAAAGTGAGATCTGCCTTATTCACGATACGATCCGTAGAATACACCGCTCGATGGAAAAAAAAACGAATTTTATTTGACAAACAAAGAAAACATTTGCAATCATGGCCTAAGCTTAACAAATCGCATCACATACCTCTTATCCTTACGAACCTAGAATATCTGGTAAGGATGGCATGTGTAAAAGCACCTCAAAGACATGTAGAGCTTATTCTGTTCAGGTAGACCTGCTTTAATAGATTCTGTAACTCAGTGTTACACAAATTCGCACAACACATTCCCATACCACTCGCGTGAGCTTTCGCATAGAACGGTAAAGATGGATACGAAAGCTTTGGTTTCAAATGGCACTGTATTGACGTCATTTCTGGAAAAAAATGTCGCTACTTTGCTACACTAAGCACATTTAACACGTGGTTGCCGAAATGTAACTATAGACTAAGGGCTCATGTTAATAAATTTTTAACACCACTCAAAACTCAATGCATCCCAGTTCAGTAAAAATGTTACAGTTACAATATTACAATGTAACATGCTAGTGAAAGGAACCTTGCATACAGTGAGAAAAGCTAAAATAGTGTTATTTTGTTTTCTTCTCCCAAGCTCAATAACGTTAAATAAATTCTAAACCTTAAGGCCGAATAACTCCTACAGAGTGCTAGGCCGATTCGGTTGCTTTGTTACTCGACCGAGAAATTGTTATTAGAGCAGTTAATTACTCGGAGAAAGGCCTAGTACTGACTATATTGATTACATTAGCCGAACACTCGGCTGAATACACTCTCTCGGCCCAGCATTCGGCAAGTGTAATTCGGCCTTTACTGTCGCATCCTATGTGCACCTGAATGTATTACTATCTAGTTTTTATAGCCCTTTAGACAATAGATTGTGGAGCAATCAAACTTCCGAAACATTTTCTTTGATCTTTTATTACAACTTAATTTTAAAAATTTGCTGCTTAATATCCAGAGACTTTACATTGCCAGATGTGATAGCACTGGCGAACTGTTTATGAATGTGCAACGTTGCGACACAAAACATGCAAATCGAATGCGGTCTGCCGAAAATAAGTAAACACTTTAACATTTGATGTCACAGCCATAAGGCAGATGGTTGATAATTTGACACATACAGCAGATAATGCTACCCTTAGATACTAAAATGTCACAAAAAATAGTTTAATGGTGGCTTCCATTAAGAAACTGTTTTTGGTATCAATGAAGTCATTGTAAGTAGAAAGCTTTATTAAACGTAGTATTGACGTATGACGTATTCTCTAGATTTCACAAAAGGATATATGTTAAACCATAGTTCAACTCTTTAGATGAAAATCAGATTCACAAAAGGTTAAATGTTAAACCACACTTCAACTCCTTAGATGAAAATCAGATGGTGTGCTGACTGTAACATGATCAATTAATTAACTCCAGTTCAGTTTTTAGTTTTTGTATCATTATCAGCGAATTTTAACTGTAACAGTGTTGAATCAATTACTGTCGTAACCTGTCTCTCTCACTTTGTAACAACTTTTACATAAAAATTAAGTAGTCAAATTAGATTTGGTCGTTAAGCATGCACATTTCCAAATAACCTGATGAAGAATATTACTCAAGGCCGTAACTAGAGGCACGTCAAGAGAAGCTGAGCCCAAAGTTAATTTACGGGAAGTAATCTCATATAATAGGTGTGTTCTTTTTACCGCAAAACTCACTTCATCTCAAATAAACGTCATTTCCGTTCGCGCGAACAAGTAAGTTTGAATGAGTATGTCAACCTGGCAACTAATAGGAGTGCACGAGTGACAAAGCGGGAGATCGAAATCACTGCTCAAACTTACTTGTTCATGCTAACGGAAATGACGTTTATCTGAGCTGAGATGAGATTTGTGGCAAAAAAAACACACCTAATATCGGACGGATTCCACATTTGTCGTATGGGTCTAAGGTGTAAGTTACTCTTCCAAGCTGAAGTAACGGCACCGACTGTGCATGAGGTAACGACAGCGACTGTTTATGTTCATGAAATACCCCTACCAACGCGACCAGATGTTTAGACTTTATGCATGTAAATTCAAGCTCATGAGACAATTTCCCAAATTCTAACTTTGGGTTGAGTCTACCCTGGAAAATTTTTAGCCTGCCTTGCGATGGCCCCAATTGGAATGAAATGATAATTACATTCTATTAATTCAATATTTATCATCGCATGATGTCTTAAGATCAATTATTGATAAAAAGAAAACTAAGAGAAATAGAAATGAAAGATAAAATAGCGACATCTTACTATCGCTTTTTGACCTGACATCACTCTTACATCGCTATTGCGAATAAATTGGACAAGTCGTTTTTGTTTGCAGTGGGAATGTCGAGCTACGTCTCTGCTAAAGAAGCCCCAAGCAGGGCTGAAACAGCTGTCCAGCGGCTGCTCGAGGTTTTCACTGCAATCAAAAACGATTTGCACAAAATTTTTCTAATAAGAGAAATAGATATAAGGAATGATATTGTCACCTCTCTCTCCTTCGGCAACCCGAAACGAGAGTTCGGCGCATTTGATCCGCTCAGGCCAGCGCCAATTCCCCAACTTACCTCGGCCCAGAAGTCAGGTCGGTCGTCCTTTCGAAAACGAGATGAAAAATCAGAGTTGTGTAACGGTGCCTACTCAGTGGAGACGGTGTGAGATATCTCTAAAGATGTTACGGAAAAATGCGCCACCCAGCGGTGGTTACGCGACACAAAGATGTCAAAAACACGCTCGGGAAGGTGCGTTCTTATTCGTTCTCGTCAAGAGCAACCCTCTTGAACGCGCTTCCTCGACAGCGCATCCCAAAAGGTGATGAAGGAACCTCCCTCTCCAAGGATAGACCAACCGAAGGTTATTGAATAGAAACCCAATAAATGAACGACGTTCGTAACGGCCAAACAGCAATTTACTCGACCAAGCAAAATGCAGACACAGTTCACAAAACCATACAGACACCCTGAAGGGGTGTTCGGCCGAATTTTATTTAACAAGAGAAAAGTCAATAGAAATACAATGAGTATCATATAATAAATGGTAACGGATCATGCTTACGTGATCGCCAAAAAAGAAAGGGTTTCCCACGATCCAAGCGGGCCCACCTGTGATGGTTCCGGGTCGATCGAGCTTTCCTTTTTTTTCCTCTTTAGGAGGTTGGCTGCGTCGACGTCACAAGGACAAGAAAGGAGAAACGAGACAAGAAGTCTGAGCTACGGCGTCGGATTCATCAACTTGAATCGACAGCCATCCTCACGAATGGGAGGATAGTAGACAGACCCCATACAAATTGCTTTAAAAAGAGAAAAACAACAAGAAATTAATAAAACACCACGAAAAAACAAAAACGTGGTCAGGAAACGGTGAAACAATATACAGGCTGCTCCATTTACGAAAATTGAGTATTTGGCAGTTAAACATAACAAGGTTCGACACCATATTTTGCCATCCTGTGAATTTTTCAGAAATGACTAAGTAGGATATGATTTGAAAGGCCGAAAAATATTATTTCAAACGTTAGGCAATTTGCATCTTAAAATTTGACACTCTCGTAAATATATTCTCTTAAATGAAAGGTCACCGAAATATTTTTTAAAGAAATTTGAAGATATCTCAAAAACTAAATTTAATTGTGAGAAAGCCTCAAGATTTTTATTTAGAATAATTTGTAGAATCGGAATTTACAATAAAAAAATAGAGCATTTTGTTGAAATTTTTATGTTGTTTTTTACACGCTCTTTGGTGAGATTTTGAGAGGTTCCTCCGCATCAATCATATAGAGATATAGGTTAGAATGCATATGTGTGAAATGGCCGAATGTCTCGTTTGACATTTGCGTGATGTCAGTTGAATTAACTTGTCTTTTTTTAGGAACGTTATAACTCAGCAAAACAGTACAAACTAAAACAAACACATCTAATATTATCCGAGTCATATCTTGAGTTCAGGAAAATTTCATGAAATTTGTTAAGTTTAGGGCCTAAATAGAAAGAAATTCTCTGGGGTTTTTAAATAAGCTATAGTACCTAAGTAGAGAAATCAGTTTAAAAGTGATTAAACTGAAAGAATGTTCAGATGTTTAAAAGTTGAAAACAAATTATAAAATTCATGCAGTTTAAAGTAATTAAATAAAGTTTCTAATTGCACGTGCAATGCGATTGACGTTGATATATTTATGCCTTCGAACTAAACCAATTTCCGTATTTGAAGACAGTTTCCCAAAGTTATTTCACTTACAAATTTCTTCTTCCAGTCATTAGAGTCGATACAACAAAACGTTATTAAAGAAATTCAGGACGAGACAAAATACGTCCGGAGAAATCTAACTAATAAAACTGTGCATCTCAGTTCGCCGGAGACGATAAAATGGAACTGTTTTATTTATCTCCTCCGTTGCTTTGTTGTAATTGCCGAGCCGGATGAAATTTTAATGAGCAAAAATAAGAAGTCTTGCAGTTTTCTTATAAGCAATCGTTTTACCGATGTCGGTTCGAGACTGAGTTTATGTCTGAAAGACGTGCGAAGCATTTTCAGCTCGAGTGGTGGGATAAACGCGGCGCCTCGTCACGATCTGAAAGCTTTAACTTAACCTAGTTATAACCTAGGCTTACGGGAAAGTGAGTGGCTTTTAATTTTCAGTGTTTCTAACGTATTTTCCGAGCAAGTGGATATTTTAGTTTACGTAGCACTATAAAATACTCAGCTTTTTATTAAAAAAAAAAACAATACAGCGCAATACGTTAAAATGAGTGCTTTCGCAAAAACATTTTACAATAACTTATTTTAATCAAAATAAAATACAGAATAGCTATACAAAGCTGTTATTAGTGATGGGAAAAACGGTTACGTCGTTAGAACGTTACTTTCGCTACAGCGACGCACAAATACCGCGACAAAGTAACGTTATTTTGTCGGGGTCATCAAGTACTCCGTATAGGCGATTTCTACCACAGATTACACAGGGATAGATGGCGAAGTCCCTAAATGAGTTTTGGCATCAACTTTCAGCACCATCTGTAGTTAGCGCACAGAAGTTTTGCATTTCAGAGGAAGTAAAAATTCAGATAACTGTAATCCATTACGCGGGAAACTAGTTTCGCGGGAGATTCAAATAAAACTTTTTGAATTGGTTCTAGTCTTTCCATCTCCTGATAAATTTATCTGCCAGACAATCTTGGGAAACCATTATCAACATAATGGTTTCCAAGAATAATACTAACAGTTAAATTTATCAGATGGAAAGACCGAACCTTTATCGTTTTCTTAACTTAATTGTGTTCTAGTTATTTCCTCCCATTTGTTAAAATCCATTTAAAATAAACTGATTATCTCGATATATTTAAAATGAAAAATTTTATGTTGATGTTTTCACATCGATTCACAAAAACGGCCTAAATATCAGTTGATTTAAAATGCGCAAATTTAAAATCCGAACTAAGTAAAATCAAATATATTACTAATTAATTTGATACAAAATAAAGTACATAAGTAACGATTAAAATTTATTTAAAATGTAAACACACTTAACAAATAAGAGCTATGAATAGATATAATCATGAACAAAATCAAAATAAATGTTTTACCTTTAGTAATTAAATGTAAGGAACATAAAATGTGGGCGCAGGGATACGGAGTAGTTGCCAGTTGTCTAAAAAGTTGAATTACTATTTACACCTATCGCAATAATCAGACAACAGAGAAACTATACCTATTCAACATCTAAAGTGACAATAAGAAAAAATACATACTTACCCAACACAAGATTGACTAACTTTATTCAGCTTTATTTTCTAAAAATTGATATGATACAATACACATAAACAAGTCAATATTACATTACATTACTTACCTTTACATTTCAAGTACAACTCTGCACTGTTGTAACTTATGCTTACCAGCGAACACCTCATTAGACTGACATAAAAAAAGTTATGTTTTAATCTTAAATTTATTTTAGGGACAAACATGTTTATCTTGTTAATAAGGTAAAGTATTTATATTTCATATTATTCAAGATACAATTAAGGAGAAACAGTGACAAAGGCTTCTAATGTCTGTGTCAAAGCGTCAGAGGTGCATACAAATGTGGCTCTTTTCTTAGAAATTAAGCACATGATGCACATTATTCCAACTTAGAAAAAATAAAATTCAGTGTATAAGTGCTCAGACACCTTAAATAAATTAAATGTCTAACTCTTTCTCTGTCTGGAAAGTGGCATACCTCTTATTTTCTGAGGTGTAATTATTCTTCGTTTTACATTAGGATAAGAGAAACATGTTTCCTGAGTGGCAGGACCCTTTAAACTCTAAAATTTTCTTTTAACGCAGCAAACATTTTTGAAATCAATGTCATGCTTTGTAGTTCATGCCTGCTTAGTGCTAAATAAATTTGTGTCAAATTTGATGTCAAAACGTCAAATCTGAATTCATGCTTTGCTGTATTATACATAATATTAAAGCAATCCTGGGGACATGTAATAGAGATCATTCATCCTACCTGGCAAATGCAATGTAGGTAACGAAAATCTTTTTAATCGCCCTGCTCGATCTCTACAAACTGGATCGAAATGTATCTCGCACACTGGTTAGCCTTTCTTTACATTGACTGCGGTTTGTTGAGAGATCTTACCTACCGATTCTTTTTAGCAAAACTTTCTGGATGCGCTCATCTGCAGGCGTAAAAAATCTGCAAGTATAGCACATATAGTAGGTACCATATTTGATGCATACACGTATTATCAATTTATTTAAAACTCACAATTATCAATTACTTACCTCTGTCGTACACTCCACAGGGAACACTAACGTCTAACCCTCATGTTTTCATACCGCTACTAGTCAAATATCGGTCCTATCGATTAAAAAAATCAGATACAGCACAAATGTACAGATTATAGCAAACTCAAAAAAATAGACAATCTTAAATAAACCAAACACAAATCACACGCCTTCGTCCACTAGTACAACCTCAAATAATAAAAATCCCTTGTGTATCGAAAACTACTAGTTTTACTAATGCCAACCTTAAATTATTTCGCGGCAGCGGCATCTGTGATTACCGGGCACAACTAAACTTGTTGCCCATAAATGTAATCCCACTTACCACCCCCTGATTTCTACGCGAAATAAGCGACGGGAACAGAACGGAACGGAACGACTGCTTCTGCTGTACGCGCCCAGTCGCCTTTGCATTTTTGCCTTCTCTTGTAAACAGTAACAACCTGTAACAAATTTCAAAGATATCTGTTATTTATTATATTACATTTATGTACGTATGATAGATAGAAGTTTAAAATTGTGGGATGCTAACAAACTTGCAAGCACTGAAAGTATTCCCAATTTTTAAAATATGAACACATACGATTGCTTTCCTTTGCATGCATCTTCACCTAACGTATCTTTATCAAACAGCTAAATTCTATGCGTTTTAGTGAACGGAAGTTTATGTAGTGGGTTGACGTAACGAATAATTTAGTAACCAACAGGGTTGTTGATACTTACTTATAAACCGATTAATCCTAGCACGGAACGGTCGTGCCGTTACGTATCTACCAGTTCCAACGTGGCGACAGAATACTTTGCAAGGCAACGCGGACATGTTATTCAAAACCAGGAATGCTTTATAAGTGCTCATTCCCGACTAGTGCAACCAGTTATTTTCAGTTCAAGTAACGCCACAAATTCATACCACGACAAAATAACCGTTACAGAAATACCGTTCCACCACTAGCTGTTATACGTGTATAATTATATAACCTTTACCTCCAGATTCCACTTTGACATGTATTCTCTCGAAGTTCTTTCCTTTTTCGTCGCCGTTTTCTGCATTTTCTCAGAGTCTTTTAGTATTCACCGTGATTATTTATTCGTACTACTATAACAGTCGATCATTTTTGTTCCATTTGTTAGTTTTTCTTTGTAATCATTTCCCATACTAAAAGTAAGGTTTAAATGTTGTATTTTCCTTTCTTTTTTTCTAAAATTCCTCATTTTTGATTTATTGCTATAGGACCTTTTTATCCCACTTTCTGTACTGTTATTACCACAGAAATCCTATCTGATCATTCAAATTGGGAGATAAGCGTTTCATTCCGTTTATTTCGGTCCCTTACCAAGTCGCACAGTGTTTCACATTTGATTTTTCATTTATTTCTCTTTTCGTTCAGCGATATTTTTAGTTTTTTCGATTCTACCCTCATTTTAAATAGTAATTTTTTTTTTCATTTAATAAAATACCACTGCAATAATTTTCTTTAATTTAGAACAGCATCTTCCTATTTAATTCTAATAGTAGTTTGTGTATCAAGTACGCAAAATGAGCTTTTAGAGGACGAATCGTAATTAAGAACGAGGTGACGAAGGAGCCGAGTCTTTAATGAGATGTGTCCCCTAAAACAATTTTGCGTACGTAGTACATACAATATTTTTTGGTACCAGCTCGCCAAATCACCAAGATTTATGTTAAATTGCTCGAATTTCGAATTAACAAGTCTAAATTGTACCTCTCATTAAACATGGCAATGATCGGTAATCATAGCAACGAGTTGTTGATATAACTACATTTGTGTGGGAAGTCACAAACAAAGTTGATTTATTTCATTGAAACTTGCTCAAAAAAGAATCCGCTAAAGTGCTGCCATTGCAGCTTTAAGTACTAGGCCGCTAAAAATTTTTAGCTTAATCTAAGACGCTTGAGGTTGCTAAAGATACGTTTTTCGTTCTGAAAATAGCCCCTAAGCGACCATTTTGCGGAGCCTGTACCAAAAATATATCTATCGGATAGGTAAGATTGTCAAAACTGTAAAAGTTGTTGTGATAGACACAGGTTAAGTTTATGAAGCAAGCCTTCATGCCACACTTTGTCGAAAACCTGAGCAACGTTGAAGAGCACTAGAGCAGACTTTTCTTTCTTCTAGGCATTTTTCTATTACATTCGTGATCCTATGGACTTGTTGGATGGTCGAGTGGTTTTCTCTAAATCCAAACTGGTGGCAAGAAATCAGATTCCCACTTTTTGATTGGGAGATTATGTTAAGTAAAAAATTAATTCTCTTACATTTTCTCGCAATCACCTGGTTCGTAATTTATTGTTATTACTATACAGGATGAGTCACCTCCTTAGATATTCAAAAAATTTCAGGAAAAATGCGAAAAACTATTGCTTTGTGGCGTATCATAATCTCACGAAAATTTATAATGCAGTAAGTCTGCTCAGATTGCAGTGGCCCTATAATAAAAGCGATAAGCATCTTTCTTTTCAGTTTATTAACTGAATTGGCTTCCGGTTCCACCACATCACACTGATTTATACTTCGTTGCAGAAGAACTTCCTCTGCTGCTGCTGCTGCTTCTCGTCAGTCGTCGAGACTAATATCACTAATATTCTGTACTATGCGCAGCTATGTTAATTTTATGGTTATTATGATAACGATTATTATTTAACTATAGGTATGAACAACCTTGTATCATTGAAAATAAAATTAAACAGCCAGTATATTTACGCATCGTAAAGAACTGTAACTCTTATCAAGCCGCAAATGTATGTAATAAAGTCATAAACCTTTTTTCTTATTTAATGACATGAATGAACAGTGTTAAATCTAATTAATTCTTCAAACAAGGTTAAGTGTAAGGTGTAAGAGTAGCTTTCAGATAAACTTCGCCTTGTTTTGGAGGAAATGTTGTTTGTTTCAATAAAAGGCCATTACTATTATTATCATTTTAAGGTAAAATATATATGGCATTCTGTTAAAAAAATTAGTTACTGTGGTTTAAGTGTTTCCAAATTGCTTGTAAACCCCTGCAATCGCTAACGTCCTTTCTTCGGGAGATACATAGGCTGTCTCTAAATTCCGTGGACATGGCTTAACTACAGATTCCTGGACTCAAAATAAGACGATTTAACTAAACTTATCTATATCCATAATGGTCTCATTAAGCCGGTATTCTTCTTTAAAGTTCTTGAAGAGAAAGTTAATTTTTCTTATAACAAAGAAACGTCTTAACCGATTTGGGTGAAATTTGGTATGAGATTCCACAAGAAGGTAAGCCACATTTACCGGTGGTTTTAGTTACTTGAAGTTAACCGCGAGTGTAAGAAACAGGATTGCCACAACACATATCTTACTATAATTTTTTTTAAGTCTAAATGGCTGCAGAGTTATGAAAAACGTGTATGCTCTAGTGCCTTCTAGGTGTATAAGTAATTTATTAAAAAAAAAAAAAAATTCATTAGTAACCTTTTATGTATCTGCCGATTTTGCTATCTGTCACGGTTTAGTCAGAAAATAAAAAAATTTAAAACACTAAAATGTCTTTTTTTCAAAATTTAGAATTTCAAGTTAGTAGCCTGTACACAGAAAAACAAATGCCTAATATGGTTTACTAATTAATGACTTTTTCTCAAAATGAATGTTTTCAATAAAAAATGCTAGTCACTTACATTTTTTTATTTTGAGACTAAACCGTAAGAAATATCAAAAGTTACAAAGACACAAAAAAGCTTCTTATCGAATACTTCCTCCTAAAAAATTATTAACCAACTATCGTCCTAACCCCAAAAAAGTTATAGTAAGATATGTGTTGTGGCAACCCTGTTTTTCACGCTAAGGGTTTACTACGAGTAACTAAAACCACCTGTAAATGTGACTTACCTTCTTGTGAAACCTCATACTAAATTTCATCCAACTCGGTTCAGGTGTTCCTTTGTTATAAGAAAAATTAACATTTTCTTCGAGAACTTTGAAGAAGAACACTGGCTTAACGAGACCATTAAGGATATAGGTAAGTTTGGTTAAATCTTATTTTGAGCCCAGAAATATGTAGTTAAGCCATGTCCACGGAATTTAAAGACACCCAGTATAGTTTCATTAGATTGAAATACTAGATTAGCAGTATTATTGTTTTAACACGAAAGCGGTTGCATTAGGCCCTGTATGTAGTTCATATAGTCATGTAAAAATTTTGTCCAGAATCAAAAAATGTAAAAATGTATTGGAGGCTCCATTTAAAGTAACAAAGTGGGATAAGTACACGTAAGCACGAAGTTCCTGAGAACATAAAAGCGAAACTAATAGCGTTTTCAACTGGCTGCACTAGCGTACACTGAGTGTATTGCCATCTTGGTTCAGCTTTATGTAATAGAACGAGAAAGAGATATCCTGAATGCCCACCTGTGCGGCCAGTGGAAAACGCTATAATAATATGCAACGACGTGATGATGAATAAGGACATAAACGCGTTGTATTCAACCAACTGTTTTTAATATGCTCCACATGAAATGTTCTTTTAACCCTCAAAAACCCAAACGGGATCCTTCGACCCCGACGTAATAAATCCTTTAATAATAACTTTTTCATTTAAACATATTGGTATCACTGTCCTAAAATATGTGATTGTTTAATAGTTTAGTAGGTTAGGCAATTATATCACTTCCAAGATAACTGGGGTCTCGATGGGATCGCGGATGGGCATTTGTGTTACAAAACTGATGATAATTTTATTGAACAGATAAAATAGCGACATCTTACTATCGCTTTTTGAACTGACATTGCAGTAGGATAGACAAATTGAAGCGGGATTTGCTCCTAATAAGTCCACCATGCAAGGCGGCCATGCTTGCTGTCAAAGCATAATGAAAATTTTTAGAAAAATTTAGTGCAAATCGTTCTTGATTGCAATCAAGAACGATGAGAATCCCGCTTCAATTTGTCTATCCTACTGCAATGTCCGGTCAAAAAGCGATAGTAAGATGTCGCTATTTTATCTGTTCATCACTCTTACATCGCAATTGCGAATAAATTGGACAAGTCGTTTTTGTTTGCGTTGGGAATGTCGAGCTACGTCTCTGCTGAAGAAGCCCCAAGCAGGGCCGAAACAGCTGTACAGAGGCTGCTTGAGGTTTTCACTGCAATCAAGAACGATTTGCACAAAATTTTTCTGGATAATTTTATTGTTGGCGAACATGATTTGGAATCTGAGGATGACCTAGAAGTTCTGAGTGAAGTAGAATCGAATGAAGAACCTGAAGAGACTGAGAGATGAACCAGCAGCAGCCAGATATATTGCAAAATCTGGCTTACAATGGAATAGTCAGTCTTTACCCAGGACAAGCAGGTCACAAATAAACATTAATAAGTCCACGTCCCGTCGATATAGAATATACCGAAGATTCCAGTTCACTTTTGGAAATTTTTCATTTATTTTTGACATCAGAAATAAAAGATGTTATATGCCGACGAACGAATGAAGAAGTTTCTAGATACTATATGCATGAAATGAGAAAAATTCTACAAATAAGACGGAATGGAAAGAACTCGAACGAGGAGAATTAGATTGTGTTTTCGGAGTTCTTATAACAGCAGGGGCTTTGAGATGCAGAAAGGAATCTACTGGAGAAATGTGGATAACGAATACCTTTATTCCACATTCATTTTTTACAGCAGCATTGTCTCGAAACCGGTTTGAACAAATATCATCATTCTTGCATTTTGATAATAAGCTTAGTACAGCAGTAAGGAAGAATGAATACAAATTGGCAGTTATAAGAGAAGTTTCGGACATGTTTGTTGGGAACTGCATAAAGGTTTTTAAGCCAGATGAGCACATCACGATTGATGAGCAATTAGTTTGCTTTGGTGTTCATTTAGGCAATGGATAAAGTCTAGACCGGGTCGACAAGGAATTAAAATATGGGCGGCTACTGATCTCAAAACTTCATATCTATCCAATTTTCAAGTCTGTACCGGAAAACTTCCTGGTAAAGAAACCGAGCGTAATCAAGGATTTCTGTTGTATCAGATTTAGTGGAACAGTATCGTGGGAGTTGGAGAAGAATAACAGATAACTTTTTCACGAGTGTTTCTTTAACTAATTACTTGTTAACAAAAAAGTTTACTAGGTACCGTTCGGAAGAATAAACCCGATACAGAATTACATCTGAATATTACTTCTCTGCCCGTTGAATCTTCAATGTTCGCATTCGTGAAAGATTTAACAACGGTGTCATATATTCCTAAAAAGGGTAGTAGAATGGTGCATGTGCTATCAAGTCAACATAATGATGACAGAATTTTTAAAGACAACGGCAATAAACCTTACATGATTCTCGATTACAACAAAACCAAAAGTGGAGTTGATAACGCTGATAAACTTATTAGGGACTATTCGTGCAGCAGAGAAACAGCTCGATGGCCTTATCGGTTATTCATGAACATTATTGATATATGTTGTCTTAATTCTTTCGTCGTTTTTACTAAAAAAATTCCAAAGTGGAAAAACGAAAATCTTTCTCGAAGACGTTACTTTTTACTATAGGGAAGGACCCTGCTCGAAGAAATATGGAAAAGAGAGCTACCTTTACACATTACCAGGCATATGTAAAGTCGGGACTAAGAACTAAGAGGCTGTGGAATAAATGTAGAAAAATCCAGGGAAGAAAATACTGATTACACAAATAGAGGGGAAAACGTGTAAGATGTTATCAGTGTCCACAAAAAAATGACAAAAAAGTAAACGTTTGTTATAATAAATTCGTGTGTGAAAAGCACAGAAAGAAGCAGGTGATTGTAATTTGTACTCTCTGCTTGCCCTTATAATTAACATAAACGTTTTCCGCAACACCGTGGCAGAAAGAGCTTCCGGTTTGCATCGCGTCGCGTTGGTTTCTTCTGCCGGTGTCTCGTTCTTCATTGCAGAGAAACTTCTTCAGGGCTAATTTTGCTGCTGTTGGTTTGCTGCATCGCTACTAGATAGATTAACAGAAGCAGTAGCGTCATCAGCAGTAACAACAACAGCAGCGGCGGCCCTAAACTAATTTCTCTACAAAGAAGATCGAAATCAACGTGATGCGGTGCAAACCGGAAGCCTTTCTTACGTCAGTTTAGTATAATTGAAATATTATATTTCCCACCTACGCACTTGATTTATTTCTCTGACACAGTTTATCTCTGTACATTCGATGCTTTGCTTTTAGTAATCAATACACATATTTGGCTTGTCAAACAAAGAATAAAACACATTCCTAAAAGTTTAAGAGAAGTTGTTATTTCGCCTTGAACTTTTTTTTTTTGTATAATTTACCTTATGTGAAACACCCTGTATTTATACTGATTTTTTTAAATGCATTTTATATTAGCCTCATTTACTTCGTACTTTTGCCATAACTTGAACTTAGGTAAATGAGTAATACATTTTTCTTTTGTTTCAGGTATGTAACATGTGTTTCTTGTGAAAGGACTTCATACATGAGTAAGAAAAAAATGTTTAGATTTTCTAGTGTGCTACACATATATCATTATAAGAACTGACAATTTTAGCTTTATTTGGCCTTACTTTTGAAACTGTGATGGAGTTTTACTTTACTATTTCTGTCAAGGATCAACTGAATTCTTACGATTATCAACCGCGAAAAACACCTGCTTAAATTTATTTAGCTTACAATTGGATGACCGACGGCTGTTACTGCCCTGAATTAATAAAATAAATATTAGCTTTTTATAACAACGTTTTACACAAAATCCTACCTGAGACATATAACTTTAACAAGCCTCAAGCGGCCCTTGTTTCAACATTTAACTATAAAACGACTTGTCCGAGTATCGTGTATTTATTTTAAACGACTAATAAGCTCTTCTTCGTTTAAACTGGAAGTAAAACATTAAACTTAAGGCGTAAGTTTACTTTGTAAGAATTGCTTCCTTAAACAACGAGATAGAAATTAATGCATTGACTTCACGCGGAAACTGAAGATTTCACAGTGGAATAAATTCGTGAATTCGCAAGGTTGTCGATATCTAGTGAGGATGTTCGAGAATACGAAACCTGCACTACGCATGTGATTCCGCGCTCCAGAGCTCACGTAACTCAATTATGCTAACAGACATTTCCCAATATCGCGGTTCATATAAGATGGAGTCATCCGGATCTCCTAACCTCCGGGCCGAATAGTTATTTCAAATATTTGGTGTTCAATTTATATTAGACTAGTCGATTTAGTTGTTTGTGAAAAAGAAAAGTGGAAAGTTGCTCGTGTTCTGAATTACAACGATTTTTCGACGAAATTTCTTTGAGAAATGGGAAAATTATAGAAATTTCTAATATTTATTATAAAATTATTTTATTATTAAGTCATTCGTTTCTTATTAATTTGGATTCGTTTTATAGTACCCAATTCCTTCTTTTATACCGAGACATCAAAAGTTGTTTTGGTCAAGGCTGGTCATGAAATGGAAAGCGATTTTCTTACAGTAAGTAAAACCAGGAAGCTAAAGAAACAACAGCAAGCAAACTTTTTCAGAACTGCTTTAAAAATATTGACAATCAAAAAATGATTGACACAATGCACGAACCTAGCTTCCCCAATAATTTTAGAATCCGTGACTTCACCAAAATAATATTCGATGTAAAAGTACTTTGCAACAAATAAACTGAGCCGCTTTAAAAATTTCTGTCTATTAAGCTTAGATGAGATAACTAATAATTGACAGAACTACTGCATAGTGTCATTAAATAAATATTTTTAATTACTTTTTCGCTCACTTAATTTGCAACAAAAAGGGTATAAATAAATGCAATTGATAATAGACATAGAGAACATATAAGGACTGCGACAATTTATCGAAATTTGACAGTTTAGTTTAGATATATACTTATTACTAAATTTCGGACAAAGTCAGACATGAGACATATTGTTTTATTCTACCCTTAAAATACTTTCTGGAAAAGTACGTTTGTACAGGATCTTTAGTTACTTTAATTAACATACGAGGTATCACCATTATACCGGGTGTTTTTTACTCAGTAACCATTCCTCATATTAAAAAATGATGTGATATTAAAATATATACCTATATAAGTGTTGATCCTGTAGGTCTTTAAACCTAAGACCAATTTGGAATCCAAGTACGTTACTTGCATACTTCCTTTCATTTATTGCAGTCCATATAAATCCTGCACTACTTCTGTTCCTACTTCTTTTTCATGTGTTTCTCATTCTGTTATCGCATATTGGAATTATATAACCGTACCATTTGTTTTCCTATTTGTCTTCCTTTCTATTGCTTCAGCTCTCTAATTAATTTCTTCGCCTAATCGCGTTTCCTAATTTTCCCTATTTACGTTTTTTTACCCTGTAAAATCCCGGGAGGCAACTCATCTACTGTGGTTTCTAAAGATATTTAATGTAGGTTTACTGTTCTCTTTTATGTTTTGACATTGTCTTCGTCAATTTATTGGCGTTAGACATCATTCCGTTCTTTATCGTTTGAAATTTTTCAAATTATTTTCTACAACTTGGTCTGTTGTTATTAGCAGTTTAATTTATAATTTTTTAAAAAGCCTGGCTAGATTCCTCTCTCGTTTAAACTTTTCTACTGTTCTTCTCTCGTTCTATCTTCTCTCTTTAACCTGTCTAATTTTTAGATCTACAGGGTTACAACTAATTGAACAGATTAAAGATTTTTTGAAAATATTTTTCAGTAACTTAATATTTTGTTGTAAAATAAAAGCATAAGTGTACCATATGGTCGTATTCAGATTTTACTTTTACATCACATGGTATGAATATCTAAGATAGCGTCCACAAGAAAAAAAAACAGGTGACAGTCGTATCTGCGAAACTGTCACTCCTGATCAACTTCCGCCGACGGTATTAGATTGTCCATCAATTTTATAGGGGAGTATAAAATTACCGAATTTTATAATTCTATGTTAAAAGATTTTCGAAATTGAGAATATATAAAAGATTTTTTAAATTGAGAAATTTCATATTTCGTGTTAGCCTACGCAATCAGTAGAATTAATATTTTTTAAACATGATAATTTTCGTATATTTCTTTTATGTGATGGTTGCCCACAGGGGTCTTAAGTCATGGACTCGTCAGGACGTTAGAACCGGAGAGTGTATTTTTTTTCATATTTCAAAAATGAATGGAGGCAGATAAAATATTTTTGCACATTTTCGTAGACTCCCAAATAACGCAACTTTTTTGAGAATGTAACCGTCTTTGCTTCTCTTATAGTTTACGAGATCACGAAGGTGATCATTCATTGTATATAAAAAAATAAAAGTCCATTTTTTTGTTGTCTTTGTCCCATTGCAAATATTAGTTACTGAATCTCCCTTTTTCCGAATTCACAATATACTTGTTATATAATATTTACGCCTTCTCTTAACCTTTTCCTAGAATTCTTCAACAAAGTTTTCCTGTTGCATTAGTTTATCTGTGGTAGCTAAAGTGATTTTTGTTCTTTTTTGCTGTGAACGAGAATAATTGCTTCTATTTGCCATAGAACTCTTGTTTTTGTGTCCTGTTTTGTCATAAATAAACATTACGTTAGTGATTAAGCGAGTGTTCCATGTCCCAATTTTATTTTATTTTTCAAGTTTCTTTCTTACTGGCGGTATATTAAAAGAACATACGTGTTGTTTCACTCTCACTGGTTAAATTTCCAGAAATTATGTTAAATGTTGATTTTGAATTTTGTCAGTGACTTTTGAGCAGGGTTGGAAAGTTTAAAAGAAACTGTTTAAAACATAGCGTTTAAAACATGTTTAAAACACCGAATTAAAAACATACCATCTGTTTTAAACATGTTTTTTTTGTTAAGGCTGTATGCTCGCTTACAGCTGAACTCGATTTCAAATGGGCGTATCACTATTTTTCGCATATATTTAGAAGAAACATACGTTCAACATGTGTTCCTGCATTTTTACACACAAACGAAAAGAACAGAGAACAGAATTACCACCTAAACATTTTCCTTGTAATTTATGACTCTGCTGTCACTGATCTTTATTTTTGATTGGTTTACGTGTCAGTTTGACACACCCACAAGAGAATATTCCGATAAGGCCTCATTCACATGGCTACCGCCCGCGGCCTCCTGCAAATTCTAAGGTCGAGCGCACACTCAGATGAGTAAATTTTTTTATGTAAAAGTGATGTAAATAAAAACGGCGACCTGATCTAACACAGAAACTATGTAAAACTCGGAAAATAAAACTACGTCTGTCGGAAAGTGAAAGTTTATCAGAATTGAAACGACACAAAAAAAACGCATAGCATGTTCCTCTGTAAATCAATAACGTCATTTTGTTGTTTCATTACCGTTATTATTATCCCTATAAAATTGTTTTTTTTTTAAATTTTACGTGGATTGCTTTTTTATCTAAACTA
Organism: Prosopocoilus inquinatus; assembly: GCA_036172665.1. Lineage (NCBI taxonomy): Eukaryota > Metazoa > Arthropoda > Insecta > Coleoptera > Lucanidae > Prosopocoilus > Prosopocoilus inquinatus. The sequence goes on from CM069871.1 coordinate 50,479,999, forward strand.
CCGTGCACTAAAATTAGGCACAATGAAGTATTGCAGTTTAAAGTGGACGTAAAGAAAAAATATACATTATACAGAATAATTGTGCTTATGATTATTGGAATAGGAATTAATACTGCTCTAATGTACCGACGCTCATAGAGCAAGTTAATGCGTTAAAAAAGGACATTATTAATTGCCCTAAGCACGTATTCGACGATCATTCTGATTGTGACGTTTATTTTTGCACCGGGTTCAAAGATAATGAAATTAATTCAGTTCCAGACTTAGAAGAATGTGGATGACTTCATGATATTATTGCTTGCTGCAATCATTTGACGCATAATGCACAGTTTACTTTTAAATATGAACATTAATGCAGCGGAGACGTACATTTCAATTGTTTCAAAATTTGTTGGTGGAAAAAGAGTTAACTTCTCTTTGAAAAATAGCTACGAAGTGAAGTGCCACGCTGCGAGCCTTTCTTAAAATTTCAGTGAGCAATATCACCACCGCATTTATAAGAGAATGATCGGGAAAAGTCCAGGCAAATATACCAAAGTATACAGTGTGCCCGGATACGTAGGGACAGCATGGGTAACTTCTATCTTTGAAGAGATAGAGAGATGATTAAAGTAGCAAAAAGATGCAGGTTCGAGAGCTCATTAAGAATCCATTTTCAAACTTACTTGTCATGGCCAACTTGGTTAAAATTTTACTAAAACCAATATCTCCTCATTTCTTTTATTTGCCGTAACTTTTTTGTTATTTAAGATATTGAGATGCGGTTTGAACTAGTTTGCATGATAATTTAATTACTTTTATGGGCACTTAATAAAACTAATCTCATTTTTACAAATTTTCAATAATCTAACCTAACCTTAAAATTTTAAATTGGTACTCCCTAATTTTCTTGACCTTTATAAGAGAAAATTTATTTCTGAATGCAATGATGTAGCACACGATATGGAGATTTCTTCAAAATTTTGAAAAACCGAACTTATTCTTTTTACGAACAGAAATCGCTAGTGCCATGATCACAGAAATTTTGCTTTTTGTTTATCAAGTTATTCTGCAGTGGCACTGATCGATTGCAGCCAATGGTGAGCGAGCCATTAAAATTTTAAACCAATATCACATCAGCTAGGGGTATGATGTGCCAAAAAGATAAGAATTTCATTGGTCTAAAATTTTAATCGCTTGTACACGATTGTCCACGAACGATCAGTGGCATTGCAGCTTCATCTGTGTAGCCTTTTCTGGATACTGAGCTTCGTATATTTCACGAGTAAGTTCTACGTTCTTGTAGCACTTGGTATACGTATAGTCGCAATCAAGTGAATCGAGACCTATTTAAAGTTCTGCAATCCTTAAGGAGTGCTTATATTACATACATGTCTTCAATAAATTCAAAAACAAATCTTTACAAAACTGTCGACTTGTCGCATACAAATCCTGATGAATCTTTAGCACAAGTCTTCGACAAATACTAGCACAGGACATCGTTTACACTATGTGACCTGTTCGCTACATATCTAGTATTTAATAATAAGAAAAAGTATCGCTCGTGAAAGATGACAATCAATTTTTGTTTTTGGCCGCGGCAGCATAATATTACTATGCTCTTTTTGGATCACTCCATCGTCACAAACCATCAGATCGCTTAATAGTTTAAAACAGCTAACTATTCTGCACGTGCGTAAAGTACCTTTGTATGGTCTGCGATCGCTGTGTTTTCCATTAATTTGGAATACAAATCTGTCTGGTAAAACATGTCGGATACATGTCAAATACATGAAAAATGTAATAGTAGTATGAGACAAATTTCAGATTCATTCCAGACTTGTCAAACAATATGTAGGACACATGTATAATACAAATATGTATGTAATGTAAACGCCCGTTTATTACCAACGTTAACAAGGGCGCGGTTAGCTTGCAACAGTCTCGATAACAAAGTTTTGTGATCATGGCACTAGCGATTTCTATTCATAAAAAGAATAAGTTCTGTTTCCCAAAATTTTGAAGAAGTTTCCATATCATGTGATACATCATTGCATTTAGAAAAAAAGTCTCTCTTAAAAGGGCCAACAAAATCACCAATTTAAAATTTTAAGGTTAGGTTAGATTATTGAAAATTTGTAAAAATGGGATTAGTTTTATTAAGTGCCCATAAAAGTACTTAAATTATCGTGCAAACTAGTTCAAACCGCATCTCAATATAATCAAGTTGGCCATGACAAGTAATATTTGAAAATGGATTCTTAATAAGCTCTCGAACCTGCACCTTTTGCTAATTTAATCATCTTTCTATCCGGGTACACTGTATACGTCAAAGTTGCGTAGGAGACGTTTTTACCGAAAATGCAGAGCACGACTATTTCTTGGGCAAGGTAGAAAAGAAAACAGGCAGCCGAAGCTGAGGGTGACTACGGACTAATAGAAGAGGTGATCCCTCTTAAAAACTTAGAAGAAAATAAATCATCTTTAATGAACTACTTGAGCAGGACCCAGGTAGAGTTAGAATCGTTAGAGGGAAACACTGTTGGCCAAAACACCAAAGTGAAATGGCATAAAGAGCGAAGACTAACAGCAACGAAATTTGGTATTGTCTGTAAAAGACGTCAAACAACTGATACCAAAAAATTGGCGTAAAAATTAATTTCCTCTAATTTTTCGAAAGTATAGTTACAAATTGGTGCCGTAACCATGAAGAAATTGCGAGAAAACAATTTTCACAGGAATTTGGACATAAAGTTGAACGGCGGATTATTTATATCTAAAGAAATGCCGTATCTTGGAGCTAGTCCTGATGGACTAGTTGGTGAGGATGCTATAATTGAGATCAAGTGTCCCTATAAGTTAGCGAAGTTCAAAATAACTCCTCAGGAAGCAGCAAAGATGAAAGTTATGCCCTATTTCTTTTTGGATGGCAATACTGTGAAACTGAAGAAAACACATATCTACTATTATCGGATTCAAGGGCAGTTGGCTTTAACGAATAGTTGTATTCGTTGTATGGACACCTTTGGGAATGATATGTGAACAAGTAATGTTATTTACATAAACGTCAAGAAAGTTCTGAATTCATCATAATACATTATTTTTTTCTGAAATCTTATAAGATTATTTTTGTAATAGTTTCAACTTTTAAGCACACGAAAGCTATAATTTTGACAATAAAATAAGTAAAACCGATTTGGTTTTGAAGACTAGTATATAAAATAGAAATTATAGACGATTTTAGAAAAAATAACAAGCAATTTACATTTACAACACACCTGTAATACGTTTTCTTTTTCAGATTAAAAAAGATGACAATTTTTGGCATAAAATGAAGCCGAAGTTAAAATATTTTCATTTAGAACATATGCTGCCTATACTGGCTTTAAAAGAAAATTAAAATAACGATCCTGATCGATCTGGACAGTTGAAACCTCTTTCTGATAATCTGGTGACAATTCTGAAATAGATCTGTATTTGAAATCTGCTCTGCAAGATTCCATATTATATAATGCCATATAATATCTAACTGTACTATGTCCACTAAAAAAAAATTGAGACAATTGTTGTGCATACATATTTGAGTTATTTTATTATAGCGTTTTCTGCTGGCTGCACCGGTATGCACTGAGTGTATCTCCATCTCGTTTTATTACATAAAGCTGAAACGAGTTGGAAATACACTCAGTGCGCGCTAGTGCAGCCAGTGGAAAACGCTATTAGTTTGAATGCAACTTTAAACTTGTTTCTAGAGAAACTTAAAAAACACGGAAATAAACAAACGGACGAATACATGATAGCAACAATAATTAACTCCTCGTATTTACAACAGAACGTATTACGTGTTCCAGATTCTTTTAGTGTGTAGTACAGTATGATTCAAAATGGCCGCACTATTATCACCAGAACGTTAATATTAACAGGATCAAAAACAAGCTTTTAATTTTTTTTTTTTTGAGATGCTTGACGAATGTTTAAAAATATCGTATAATGCAGATGCACTTACAGATTTGAAACCGTGGTTGTAGATTAGGTTACAGTTGATGAGATCTGAATCCTCGTATTCATCAAGTATTTATATTTTATTCAATTAGTTGTGTAGAAACAAAAATTATTTGACGCAGTTCCGTTTCACTATTTGGGTGAACTTGATATTCAAAATGTTACATCACCGACCCATTTTACTTATTGTTTATTCCTGTGTTATCACATAATATTAATTACATGCATTAACAGGCATTTTTAATGATGTCAAGGTAAATGTGTACACAAATAAATAACAAAATATTGAGCAAAATATTGAACATCCCCTTTTTAAAACTAATTAAGTGCATGACTACCAGATTTGCAGAAGTTTATTATGACAAAAATGTTTCTTTCAATGTACCGTAAAAAAATTTACCAAAAAGCACGACTCTGAAAAGAGAAATCTTTGTAGAATTATTTTCTGGCAGCGCTCGGTAGCGTTCGTGTGTTTACGGTGCTTGTATTCTGTGTTTCACTCATACACGCACTGAAACGCATTCGCTCTCACTCATACTCTTCATCTGTCACTAAATCGGGAGAATGAATGTGCGAATTCGCCCCTCTTGCACTAGGCCCGAAGGCGGAGCTAGCGTGTATCACATACCACATTTGATTTCAGCGATTTCATTCCGAAAATTTCAAATTTGTTTCCCATTTCCTGACCTTATTTTTAAAAATAAAAAATAAAACTAAACGGTTTATTATTATTGAATACTGCGAAATTTCGGCTAAAGGCTTACATTTTCGAATTTTTTTAATTTTAATTTTTTTTTAAGGCCTTTTTGGCAATTCTCGAAAAACGAGCCTTTAGCCGCCTAACAGAATCTATTTAAAAATTTTTCGAGAAAAATTGGTACGATTTTAATGAAAAATAAGCCCAGGAAATGGGAAAAACGATTTTGGGGCCGAGCAAACAGCCTTAATGCTTTAAATTCATTTTTTTTTTTAGTTTTAAGCTAAAAAAGAACACTTTTGATATAAGTGTTTTATTTTTACAACGTAATACTATGTAACAGAAGCTAATTGTTTACAGTCGATATTTTTTATATTGCTAAATTTTAAAATACCTTTTCAATATTAAACCGTATATTATTTCATTAAGGTTTGACATACTGGGTCCTCCGCTTCTCTGTTTATACTATGGCCTACGGTATGAGTTATTATGTAGCAAACTGGCTTGAATTTGTCAATCCTAATGCAAAGTTAGGTCAAAAAGCGATCGTAGGATGTCGATGTTTAAGCTATTTATAACTTTATCCTTTCATTTGGCTTCTACCGTGTATCCCAAGGCCATATATTCGCCCTTCTAGAATTTTAAGGTTTGTTTAAAATTTGAAAACGATAAATTACACAAACATTTAATTTGAATTTTGAATAACGTTGTTATTTTAAATGAAACACCCTACATATTTTTACATATTTGGAATTTTTGTTTTCCAGTCTTGAAAGCCACGAATCATGTATTTTAGTTCTAATGCCAGAAATAAGATCAAGGTTATTTCTTTGGATTGTATTTGATTTTAGTTTTTATTGGGAATGTTTTTTCAGTATGTTGATACCAAATACTTCTACTTTCTTTGAAAATCATTTAAAAATACCGCGACCATAGTTCTTAAATAAAACAAGTTCTGCCTTAAATGATTTAAATCATTATCAAAGTACATACATTATTTTTAAAAGGGTACATAATCTAATATTACAAACTTTTCATCTTTCTTTTAATTAGAGATCGAATTTGAATAAATTCTTCTTTCTTACACAAATATCAAATAATAAAAATAATATGTACCTTTTTATATAAGCTGTAAGGGCAATTTAAACATTTCAAAGTTGTTTTAAACAGATGTTTTTTTTTGTTTAAAATATGTTTCATTTAGGGTCAATTTTAAACATGTTTTAAACAAAAAAAAATGTTTAAAACAAAAAAAAAACAGAAGTTTTGTTCTTTAAAAAAAGCAGTTTTTTTTTCCAAGCCTCCTTTTGAGTGGTCTGAAATAATTTATAAAAAAATACCATATATGAGAACATATTTTGCACACAATTTTGTTATCTGATATAGTACGATGTAAGTGCATATTAGCGTAAGCCGCAGATACGATCAACACTCGTAAACTTCCCAGATTTAAATGTTCTGGCAATTTTCTATTAGTACTTGAACTGATAATCCACTTAGTTGCATAGTTAGATTTTTGTTTGTTAAAGCATGACCTAAAAAAAATTACTAAAAAGCAACGGTACTAAGTGATCAAACATTATAAAAATATTAGAATTATAAAATATTAATGTGTAATATTTATTTTAAATTGATAGTGATAGAAGTAACGGTATTCTTGATAAAACCGTGAACTGGTAATATTTTGTTAATTCCTTTGTACGAAAGTACTAATTTGTGCACATGATGCAACACAATAATGCATTTTGTGTTATGCAAAAGGATGTATTGAAAACTGCAACACAATACAAAGTATTTCGAACTACTGTGTGTCATTTCCAGCACTACATTAGTGTTGTACTTACTTTATACTATGCAGAAACTTGGCAAATAGATGTATTGTATTGTGTATTGTTTGTTCACTTTAAAGTAAATGCGTTATAAAATATAAATAATAAAAATGTGCAGATTAGTATTGTGTTCAATAGAATTCAGATACAAATATTTCATGAATATCGATTCACTAAATATACAGCAGATAATTTTTCAATGGTTGTAATAAGAAATTATTATTGTCATATAAAATGATACCAAAAAAGGTATATCAAGTTTTAGGATAGTATAAAACGGTAAAACAAATTATCGTAGCATAAAATCGTACAAAAACAAATGTATGTGTGTCTGTTTTATAACATTTTTTTGCTGATATTTTTGGTACTATTTTCTCCAAAAATTAGTACAAGGTATAACGTAAAACAGCCTTTACATTATACTGAATAAGTGTCCGACCCATATTTGCTAAGGTTATGCAAGTGCGAAATTACAAGAAATGTATCAGAGGCATTTCAAAAACCAACCACTTTTGAAATCATGATTCATTTCTTACGTATACATACACAAATCCGAAATTCGAATGAATGAATCAATGCGTATTATACATTTTTTTTCCGTAGAAAACCATAAATAAAAACGTTTTACAGTTTGATTTCAAGGTTTCGTTCTATTCCACGCGAATTCATTGCTCCTGTGACGTAATACAGCGGTACTAGTGCCCAATTTATATCTGAATATTCAATGCATTTCACCTCAAAGACTGTGGATATTACACCCCCTATGCATATAGATTTTTTGTTTCCTTTTTCTGTGTACTACCTGTGGTTGACGGATCGGACACTTACTTTGAATCACTCAGTATTTGCATCTGTGATTTATATTTTAAAATTGCTTTGAAAAAATTAAAATCTAGATTACAGAAAAAATAGTTACAGAACGTACCAGTAGATAATAAATTAATCCGCATTCGCTTGACTTGACATAGATCAAACCTAAATAGATAAATTTATTATAAATTCTACATATGATTCTAACTTAAAATAAACTAACGACGAAAGTTTGAAAGTGATATATGTTTAATATCCACAGGTACAAAAAAATTACTTGCCACTTTTATTTTATATGACAATTTTTCGATGTTTTTGCACATAAAACCTCCTATAAAATAATCATCGACCACTTACGTTAAAAATACATGGAACGCCACTTACAACAAGAGCAACTGCCTCTCTAAAATACGCCGATCAAGTCTTTATAGACCTGGAAATTTCCGAACTTAGAAGTGATTGATTGCTAAACACAATCGCCATGTTTAAATGGATGTACGTGGCTGACCTCACAACAAAAAAGAGCATTAAGTACATCTTTTATGAAAGTTTTATAACGTAACGAATTTAAGCGGACGGTACGTGGTTCCCTGATAATACGTTAACCTATTCATATATACAGCATGTAGGTGTCTCCTAAATGTCTCTCTTTTCTTTGAAGCAAAAAAGCAACGTTGCCACGTCTCAGACTTTAAAATTATTTCGGTTGACCCAGTTTAAACTATAGTTTTTATGTGCTTTCGATTTAATCGGAAATAGGCTCAAGTTTTTATAAAACCGTATCAGTAATATAATTACAAACATTTAATAAAATTAAGCAATTAATAGAGGTAAAATCAATCAATCAATTACTACATTCAGTTTATTTTTGTGAAAGTAAACAAGTAAAGAAATACGTGTGTCCCGTGTACATTTGTCGCAAATTCGTAGACATTTTACAAATGAAGACACAAAAGTTCCCCAATTCAACGTGTCTCTTACTTCTCTCGCTCCAGTTAGTAGGGAATCGAACCGCAATATCTGTCTGGCAGAGACAATCCCGCAGGATTTCAAAAGCACAGTTGTAGAGCCATACCGAATCTTGCGCTTCGACAGCGCGCTAATGGAAACTGCTAGCTAAAGATAATGATAGAACTGAAAGGGAAAGATCGGTGTTTGCCTGCAGTTCCTTTGGAAAATTATCTCGATTTTCCCTTTTGTCTGCTTAGGACTTTCTTTTATTAAGTTCTTAATTGCCGAGTGTAGCGGAATAATTTCACGTTCGTCCTGTTTGTGTTTTAATTCCGTCTTTATCTTTTAATTAACGCACATTCTATTAATTTTATTTTCTTCCGTTAATGAAATCGGAATAGACGAAGTTTAAATTTTTATTTTTCCTTCCAACTTCCGATAGCTTTCGAGCATTTTAATGCTGGCGAAATAAATTTTATTTCACTGTATATGTCCTAGTTTTATTACGGTCCGCAGGAATAAATTTCGCACCGTGAAAAGTAATTATTCTGTTACGAACCAATATAATTTATAATGTAGGTAAAGTATACGTATACCCTTAATAGTTTACACAGTTCTTTAAAATATCGCACCGTCCCTAACTCCCCAGCTGAAACAAGATCACCACGTTTTATTGGATGAACCACATTGCAGCCAACCCTCTTAAATAAAATAAACAGACTCGCATCTTGGGATTTAGAATACGATATTCTCTCAGCAACACTTGCTCGCAATTTACAACACCCGCTGTAAGTTACAACGTAAATGTTGTAATAAGAAATTTATTTAATAAAATGATAAAAATTCATAGGAAAAAACATCTATTGTAATTTATGTATCATTAACGCGTATCTACTTATAGTTACATGCGTTTTATAAAGATGGAGTTTCTTGATTAAAGTACAATATAAACTGCGTCTTGGTAAAATGCGTACTGCTATACCACTAACAAACTAAAGCAAACTAACAAATTATTAATTAATTATTGTATGTATAAAACGTCCAACTATGAAAATTCCATCACTTTATTAGCGCCACCATAGTGAAAGGCTTATTGGTTGATTTAATACTTCTCTGTCAGTTTTTAACAAATTTTGTGCATCTGCCGCATACCAGATCTGCCTTAAAAGCACTCTGCAGTTATCAATAAAAAAAAGATTAAAAAGTACTGGATTCACTGTCACTTCCAAATGCTTCCAAAAAGAAACCGTATTTATAAATAATAATAATCCCATAAAATTCTACGTAAAAGAAATAAATAAGTATAGTAATTAATTATCATTGCCACAGTTGATTCTTTTGCGTACAGTTATACATTATGATTCAGAATTGTTTTCGAATATTTTCAGGGTGAACAGAACAACAAAAATTAATATTACCTTTTTATAGAATTTTTCTTCCAAAAGTGAAAAATAAGAAACTCTTAATAATGTAGGGAGTGACGTTAATGCAGAAGTCAGTTAATTGACTAGAAATTGCATCCTTCACATTCCTGATTCTTAACGCGTTTTGCATTTCACTAATTTCTTTCGAAAAGTTATGTCAGTTTAGAACATAAGTTTCAAGTCAAAACGTACGTTTAATTGTTTATCTTTTTTAAAAATTGAGATTTAATGGAACGATTTATATTTTACGACGCAGCGTACAAATTCACTATTTAGACAAAAAGTGTACAAGTTCTACTGTGACATCACAGACGTCAGTAAATTGCAGCTTTAGCTTATTTAATACGTATTATTTATTATTTAGTTTAAAATGTTAGTTTGATAACTTTTTGATCTAGAAGATATTTCCTGAAGTCAAAATTTTTCACTCTTCACGTTTGAAGAAAAAAAAAAATATATAAAAATGTGACCTTATTTTCACCCTGAAAATATCACGGTGTACGTAATATCTTTACAGAGTTTGGTACTTACGTATTAATATATTTAAAAACTAGTACATATGAAAGATTTTCCAATGCACGCAATCCATTTTCGCCATAAATAATGTAATAGGAACTTTAAGCCGACATTTATTGTATTATCAGTATAACACAGCGCGAAATATCGTATTGAAATTTAATTTGCAAAGCGGTGTGATATATTCGCATGTTTACACCTCGTCTAACCACTTACACATAAATCAAACATTCCTCGTCAACATTATACGAGTTTTAATCAGTTGAGAGTTGTATATCAAACAAATGTCCGCTTGTAGATTCTGTCCGAGGAAGAGGGTTTTTAACTTTGTCCGATTCATCCCCCGATGCTAAACGGTCGGACGTTTCGAATTGAATTGCAGCATAACTTGATTTGACCACTATTTTATTCTAAATAGTTTCCTCCATTAAATTTTCAAATGCTTTCTTTAAAAATATAAAAGTACATATTATAAAGTTTGAATTGCCATGTACTTAAATTACCAACTTAAAGGTACAGGAACCCTGCATGAAAATCTTGCAAAGGGAAGATGTAACGACGCGCTGATATATTTTCAGACTAGTCCCGGATTTCTATCCGTCCGGATTCAATTTCGGTTTATACGAAACGTAACTGAATTACTCCGAATGCTTCTCTTCAGGTCTAAACACTTACTCATTCGATTTTGAAGCAAATCCTAAAACTAAAAAAGAACTTTGACTTTACAAAACTCTTTATCTATAACGTATTATATAGGGTTATTCAGATAACTCCTTGATTCAAAAAATGTACTGACTTCCCATGCGAATTTTTGTTTGATATTTTGCAGCTGTAGGTTAGGGATAATGAACTATTAGCGTATAAGATTTTCAATCGCCAGGCACTTCCATTTATACCGGCAACTTTCAAAAGAACTTTGACTTTACAAAACTCTTTATCTATAACGTTTTATATAGGGTTATTCAGATAACTCCTTGATTCAAAAAATGTACTGACTTCCCATGCGAATTTTTGTTTGATATTTTGCAGCTGTAGGTTAGGGATAATGAACTATTAGCGTATAAGATTTTCAATCGCCAGGCACTTCCATTTATACCGGCAACTTTCTTATGAATCGCTATTTTTATTACGATATCAATTTTTGGCCTACTGTAGGCTGTCAGATCATGTTCAATTTTAGACTTAATTATTTACACGCTGGTTTAGAGGTCTACTGTAACTAATTTTATCCGTTCAAAAGTCATGTTTCTTAATAAAACTCTTAGTATATTTTTGTATCGTGTTACTCAGGATTAAATGTATTTTCGTCCTGTGTTAGCATTTCTTGTACGTTATGGTTCATTCCCTAACGATGATTTTCTTTTTCAAACATCATTTTTTCCATTTTTAAATTTATGCATTTATCAAGAAAAAGAAACTGTTTTAACGAAATTGTGCAGACCCGTATTCTGCTGCACAATCTAAAATTATTTTCAACTATAGAAGCTGCTTCTTTATTAAGTTACACATAAAACTTATGTTTTATTTTTTTTATTACATTTTGGGATAGCACCTGAAGAAAAAATAATAGAATAACTTAGGGGGTCATTCACCAAACACGATAAGCGTCTGCAACCGTTTGCAATTTGCAAATTTAGGTAACTTAATTCATTAAACTCTCAGCCAAACGAGAGCATAATTAGTGTAACCATGAGAACAAGTAAACACCGATAAGGTAATTCTTCAAAACGATTTGCAAAGTGTCGTTGTCGGTTTGTAAATTGCACCTGATCTTGACGTCCTGCAACGACATTTCTATGATGTAGAAATAGGCCATATTCTATTTAATTTTATTTAAAAAGTATTTGTATACAGGGTGTTCTTTTACTATGTGCAAATAAAAAAAAAACCTCAGTATAAGTACGTGAAATGCTACCTTCTGCGCGTATTTTCGGGTGGCTACCGAATCATAGCCAAAAAAATTCGGAGTTTCTACTTGTTTGAAACTGCTGAAATGTGCGAAAGAGAAACATTCAGCAAGATCATTGACGCCTTCCTCTGTGGTCAGTGCGTGTGCCCACACACAGCACCGATCATAAAAAGAGTCTGGCATTTATACTCATTCTCTAGCGTTTCGTAATAAAAATCACTGATATCGTTTATTACAATGCCCGGGCCCTATGTGCGTTTCCGTGGACTTCCCCGGACAAGAGTAACATACCTCTTTTTTCATTATTTGTAAATGCCATTACGATCTTAATATGCGTTTTTACGAATCAAAAATCTATCTTCGTTTGTCAAATTTGTCGTAACTGCAGAACGCTAATGAAATACTGCCCCACCTTAAACGCGTTAAGGCGGCCGCCGTTGTAAAAACACAAAAAATTGCCGTAATAAAAAGCATCAAAAGAAATGCGAAACTGCGTCTTTATCGAATGCATGCGAGAATACTTTAAGATACTAATCAATTTGTAAATTTTGGAATTTACAATTCAAGCGCGTTAAAAATGTAAATTTAATGTCAGTCATATTGATAGTGAGCACATATCAGTTTTAACAGCTATTTTATTCTCCCTAGTGTGATTATGTAATGCGGCCGATTTCAAACTGTACAGACAGTAGATAAATTACAACATAAAATATCCGAAACGATGAATGACGGTGATGTCATTATTCAACTCATCCGCATTTTTTGTGCAGTAATTATAATCGTCAGTTTATAATTTGGAAATACCTAAAATTGTAATTATTTTGAGCGAAGTTGCACTTGTTTTAATTAATCCAGGCGCTTTGTGAGCGCGTTTAAAATGTTTTGACTGTTACTGTTCGTCATTCACACAGGCAAAGCGGCGTACCATCCAGTCGTTAGCTATGCCAGCAGTTCTCAAACGGTTTGGCGAAAATCTATTAACATAGTATTAAGGGTGTATAAGTTTAATCGTTGCCATTTATGGTGATGTATAACAGGTTTAAATATTTGCACACAGTAAAAGAACACCCTGTATAATAATGAACACTAGTAAATCTGGTAAGTGTTAATTTGCGTGAAAATTTTTATATATACAAAAATATTTTTTAGAAAATTAAACAGAATTACGATTTTTTAGTAAAATGTTTGATTGAAAACGATGTGACAAGAAGAACAAGACTTTCAAAACACGTCGAACTCAATTATGTTTAGCTTATCATCTTCATGAATGACCCCCTTATTAATTAATCTATTTTCAGTAGATCTCGAGTAATTTCATATTTTCTGTAAGAAGCTATTCAAATTCAAACGTCGGTGATATAGTTTTAAATGATACCGAGGCGAAATTTCGAAATCTCTGTACTTTCAAGTCATTTACCGATTTTAAATGGAATACTCTGTATATTATTATACACATTTGTTTTCTGATTGATATGACTACTGAAATACTGGGTAAGAACAATTTGAGCGACTTCTAACTGTAATAATGTCGAAGTTAGCAATAGTGTGGCAATAACTTTGTTAACCCTGTATAAACATTTCTACACATCCGCAGATCAGTATATTTATTATTATATTATTATTTTTTAATTGGTAGGCTACAAAATCTATAAAGAAATTACTCTATTATATTTCAAATCGGAAATATGAACCCATTTGATTTGATATTTCATGTCTAGTAAGAATTTAAAAAAGAATTAATCGCTAGGGAGAACCAAGATGAAGAATATTCAAAGGCAGGCTTATTCAATTTATTTGATATTAAAAAAATAACTGAAGAAGTTAAAAAACTAATTTGTTGACTTGGTAAATATGTTATTATTTAAACACAGCAGAAACTTATTATTAATAAAAGTAATAAATAATAACGAAGGGCAGTCAGAGCAAATATTACATCATCTAGCAATTTGTGTATTATTTTTAGTATCTTATTAATTTAGTTACAAATTAATTTTAAAAACCGTTTCCAAAGCATATGAAAACGTGCAAGATTAGTATTAATCGAAAAACCCAAGAAGAGTGTCAGAGAAGAGGTTTCATGCAGACTCATATGCCTCCTAGATGTAGGAAGAAAAATATTAGAAAAGAATAGATAATGCGAAAACTTAAAAGAAAAAATATTCTCTATTGTGACCAGCATGGTTTCAGACCAGGCAGATCTACGTTAAGTGCCTTGAACAGGGTGATGAACATTATTCAGAAGATTAAAAACACTGCAACCAAAAACAGAGCATTTTGTGTGATGATTACGCTTGGTATAGAAAATGCATTCAACTCCGCACCGTAGAACAAAATAGCCGAAAGACTGAGGAAAAGCAAGATAGAAAAATACCTAGTAAGAATTCTACAATCGTATCTAGAAGATAGATACATCATTACGCAAAATGATATCGACAAGAGTGTGACCTGTGGAGTTCCGCAGGATTCGATCTTAGAACCGACCCTGTGGAATATCCTGTATAACGACATTCTTGTCATGAAGCTGGGAACCGGCCTTGCACTGATCGCCTATACAGACGATCTCGCGGTGGTTGTCAACGCGGAGACCTCTGCCAGGCTACAGGACGTGGCGGCGTACGCGTCAGGCATTGAAAATAAAACTGCAAGTTGAAGAGAGGACAACTATATACACGCAGCGATACCAAACAAAAATACCAGGGGAGAACTAATGGAGAAGTAGCAAAAGAAATGGTACAAGTATGATGGACGGACATGGTCTTCATTAAAAAAATTGATAATTGGTACAATCAGAAAACCGGAGAAGTGGACTATCATTTGACACCAGCCCTCACCGGACATGGGTTTTTCTTCAAATATTTGTATGAAATCAAGAAAGCGCTGGTACTGCAATGATACAGTTACACCGGAGCACACACACGTTTTGTATGCATCAAATGGAATGGGATAAAAGAGGAGGCAAATAGGAAATGTAGAAGAAACATAACAAAAAACAATGTGGTAGATATAATGGAAGAAAACGAGGCAAACTGAGGCATCCTGGCAGACTTGATGAAACAAATTATAAAGGAAAAGTGTACACAAGAAAGAAGGCTAAGGGACAACTAGGAAACGGACGACAAATTACAGACAAATTACAGACCAAAGAAGAAGGAGAAAATTAAAATGAAAATGAAAATGCATGGAGCACAACGAATTCGTTGCCGAAGAAAATAAAGGAGGAAATAATAAAAATAAGGTTAAATGGAGTTCAATCCAATAACCTAGTGGAGATGAAGAGAGATGAAGAACGGAAATGTAGATAGGATGAAGAAAACGGTGTGCACCCGGAGAAAGAACAAAAAACTCGGGAGGAAAGCCAGGAGATAACAGAAAGAAAAACAAGAGAAACCATGGGGGCAACATACACATGAATAAAAGTAACAAATAAGCAGCGGTCACTAAAAGAAACAAAGGGGCAACAGTGTGTTCGAATTAAGACAGAAAAGCAGAACATAGAGAACGAGAGACAACGTATGCGCTTAAAGATCTGCCGAAAGTGGGATTCCGAGCGCCTGCAGGTGCAATAGAAGAAAGGGTTTTGGCTACTAAGCGCCTGAGCAACATTCTCAGGTGAATTCAGCACACTTCCGTTATACGAGTACATACAACCGGAAGCGTCTTTAGAAAATTCCCCCAACTATAAGCATACTATTCAGAAGAAATACCGAAAAGTGAAAATATTGTGTGTTAAAGAAAAAAATATGGACAGAGAGTGAATGGCAAATGGTAAAAGATGCATTTAATTCTGATTGACATGGTATAAGAATGTACTCGGTGTTCCATTTAAATCATGAATTTTCAAAAAGTCCCTCAAATAATGAAAAATTGGACATGATCTAAAGCCTGGCCTAAAAGTGGTCTATTTAGGACAGAAAATGACATTTTTCTTGCACAAAGAGTTTTTTTTTTTTTGTAATAGAAATACTAAAATATTATATTTTAATAGATCGCCATCGCTAACTTAGAACTGCAAAATATAAAATAGAGATTCAAATTAGAACTCCATAAACTTTTAATGGACGAGATGTCTGATTCACCCAGTATATTTTCATAATTTACACAATGACAGGATTTTCTCGTCTTATTCGTTGAAATTTATTAAATAAATTTGTAATATCAAATTATTATCTGTTATGTAAGTGATTAAATTAAATAAAGTTATGTTTAAAAATGATGTTCCAGGTTTGGATTAATTAAATTTCAAAATAGAATTGTTTCCAAAACATGGCACTTAGTCAACTTGATTCCTGAAGAATAAATAGACAGAGCCTACACTTCCGTTATTAAACAGTGACTTAAGGCTTATCTATCTTCTTTATAAATTTGTAATGGTCGCTTTCCGAACAGTTTTGAAAAATCAGTGTTTCCCTATAACTGCATTGAGAGCTTCTTGAATATAATAATATACTGTTCAACGCGTGACGAAAATGACATTTTTTAAGCGAGATAGCAGTTTACCAGACGAGGCAAAGCCGAGTTTGGTTTCCTCACTAGTCAGTGACAAAAAATGTGTTTTCATAAAGAGTCGTAGAAAAATAATATTTTACTATTATTATTACGTTACCTTGTGCCCTAAATAAATAATATGCTACTGTCGTCTGTCTTGCTTTTTAACCTGTTTCACGCAATCCATTAATAAAAGGAAAAATGCAAAAAGTACGCAACCTACTTTCCAGTAATTGCGGTATGTTGACAAAGCTATTTTTATCCGTTGAAAACAATAATTAATATTGCGTGTGATCAATCTAGGCATTTTGTAGGTCATATTTTTTCAGATTAAAGTTTTTATGAAAATGTTTGTTGTTACTATGTAAATTTTCGTATAAAAACATCGTTTACATTTTCCTTCCAAATTCGATCGAAATTAAAAAGAATTTTTAAATATATTTTTCTAAACGTTTCTTCTCGCTTCATTAAGCGATTATACCACAGGAATCCTGTCATTGAAATAAAAATTCCACATTTAAAGGGTTAATATTAGATAGAAAAGAATGAGTTTTAGAGTTTCCTTTTCTAATTCATTTCTGCTTAAAATTTAACCTGCTCTGATAAAATAAAATAAATAAATTTCTATTATATTAACTCTAAGAGCAACTACAATAGTAGGTAAGTTGTGCAGTCTCTAACTAAGCTTCTTGAATTATTTCAAACTTTACATACTTATTTTCCTTATTCTATTACCCTGGAAAGTTTTATTAATCGGAAATCGTTTATCGTAAGAACATTCACGCGGAGTTTCTAAGTTAATTTAAAGGGAAAATACCTGTATAATAATTTTATAAGTTTGTACACTTTACAAGAAATCCCAAGTGAACTTTGGACGTGTAACGTGAATTTAATGTTTTAATGCCCCTTTTCGTCGACTTCTAATAAAATCAAGCTTGATTTAAAGTGGACAGCATCCAATCTGAAATGGAACGTTGTCGCTTTAGCTGCGGTCACTGCCGTCATAATCCGCTTAAACTTGAAGACTTGTAAACTATATATATGAGGATTATATTTTTCATCACAATGTTCATATGTTTTGTATTGGAGAGTATAAGCAGTAAAAAACTTACTTATAAAAATTTGTTTTTAACAGTTTGGAAACTGGTATTAATAATTATTGTAATATGTTAGAACAAAATTTAGACAATAAATAATACATGGTGCTTAAGTCACCATGCATCAAACTTAGGGGACACTTTTGTGATATTATTCAGGACAAAATATCTTAATACAATTTCACATCGCATCGGAGCAATTGAACTTACGCACTATTTGAATTCGATGTTTTTAAAAACAGTGTAGCAATTTAAAAATCTACCACCATGAAACAAGATTGTTTGATGAACTATCCGCTTCAACTTAGGCGACATTTTATGATGCAAGACTACAACTAACCGATTCGTTTGAGTTTGATGAAGGTTAAGGCAGGTTAAGGATTCCGTTCATCCTCATGCACCGTACGTTTTAAAAATGTACCATTTTCCTTTCCTTTCGGTGCCTCAAAATTTATAGGTTAAAAGAAAATGTACAGGAAACTTTTATTGTTATTTTTCAATATCTACCGACGTACCGAGTTTGGTGCACTTTCATTAAAATAGCCTATATGTCGGTAATTGCCAACTTTAACAATGCCTTCTTTTTATTCAGAAGTTATTAGAAACTAAAATTTTAATTTTA
The DNA here is from genome assembly GCA_036172665.1 of Prosopocoilus inquinatus. NCBI lineage: Eukaryota > Metazoa > Arthropoda > Insecta > Coleoptera > Lucanidae > Prosopocoilus > Prosopocoilus inquinatus. The sequence continues at coordinate 50,498,320 of CM069871.1, forward strand.
ATTCAATGCGGTAATCGAAAAGTAATTAGTGTGTTATTACATTTCTTATAAATTTATGTTTTTGTAAGCAGGAGAAAGAGGAATTTCGAGTTTGTTAAGTATGCAGTGTACATACATGTTACCAGACTATGAATTTTTCGTTAGAATATTATTTCCGAAAAAGTGAGTATATCAGGGTTCAGAAAGTAGAAACCACATACGAGGGAGGTTCGATAGCTAACTTGGTTCGCATATTAATGTAGGGCGAAAAATACATCTGTGTGGGTGGTTATAAAGTTTCCTTAGAATGAATACATCGATTATTTTTTCTCGAAGGAAAAACAGGAAAGGAAATTCGCGGCTACATTAGGCGAATCATGCCCTTCTTGTAGGATCCTGAGATTTTGGGTAAATTAATTCAACACGAACCGACATCTAAAGGAAGAATGCGTTCTATCTGCTGAGAAGCTGGGAAAGAGATGACGTCTTTCGAGGCACGAAAGGAATTTTCGTGATTAATTACCTCGAAAAGATGTAAACTATCACTGGTGAATACTGTGCATTAATTTCAAGATTGAAGCCAGCGATCGCGGAAAAAAGTCAGGGGATGACCAATAAAAAGATACTGTTTCACCATAACAAAGCACCAACCTCCTTGGAAGTCTCATATGTTCCTAAAACTCAAAACTTTTCTGGCTGGACCAAAATTTAGAATAAATAAACCGGTCACACAGAGCCTAAACAAGTATTTTGAGGACCTTGTAAAAAAAACGCTTTAGGGACGGAATCGGGAACTTAGAGAAAGATTGAGCTAAGTGCGGTGAACTTCTAGGGTGTTTCGTCGAAAAGTAAAGACCTTGCAGAAGTTGGAATGCTGTCTATCATATGGAACTGAGTTATTTATCGAACTTCGTAGGAGGAAGAACAACAAAATAAACTAAAAATTATAATCCGAGAATTGAAGCAGGTGCTGAAAACCGATATAATGAAAAAAATAAGAACATATAAAGTAGCGACATCTTACTATCGCTTTTTGACCTAACATTGCAGTAGGATAGACAAATTGAAGCGGGATTTGCTCCTAATGAGTCCCCCATGCAAGGCGGCCATGCTTGCTGTCAAAGCATAATGAAAGATTTTAGAAAAATTTTGTGCAAATCGTTTTTGATTGCAGTGAGAACCTCGAGCAGCCTCTGGACAGCTGTTTCAGCCCTGCTTGGGGCTTCTTCAGCAGAAACGTAGCTCGACATTCCCACTGCAGACCAAAAACGACTTGCCCAATTTATTCGCAAATGCGATGTAAGAATGATGAACATATAAAGTAGCGACATCTTACTATCGCTTTTTGACCTAACATTGCAGTAGGATAGACAAATTGAAGCGGGATTTGCTCCAGAGGCTGCTCGAGGTTCTCACTGCAATCAAAAACGATTTGCACAAAATTTTTCTAAAATCTTTCATTATGCTTTGACAGCAAGCATGGCCGCCTTGCATGGGGGACTCATTAGGAGTAAATCCCGCTTCAATTTGTCTATCCTACTGCAATGTTAGGTCAAAAAGCGATAGTAAGATGTCGCTACTTTATATGTTCATCATTCTTACATCGCATTTGCGAATAAATTGGGCAAGTCGTTTTTGGTCTGCAGTGGGAATGTCGAGCTACGTTTCTGCTGAAGAAGCCCCAAGCAGGGCTGAAACAGCTGTCCAGAGGCTGCTCGAGGTTCTCACTGCAATCAAAAACGATTTGCACAAAATTTTTTTGAAAAAAATAAGGTAGAGTATCACGTAGTACGTGAAACGTTTTTGCAAAATTAAGGTAATTGAAATAAAGAAATAAAATTAGTGAAATTGATCTACGATTTGATGACGTGTCATCAACTTTATCTGATTACCTATAAACGCCTAAAGACGTTTGTGTGATAAATTAATTTTTTCATTAATAATTTCAACTTTTAATATGAAAGTAATTAAATTACAACTATTTACCGGCGTATATTACTTCTGACAATATTTTTTTATTGATGTACAATACAAAAATAAGTACCTTAAATAAGCACATTTTTCGTACCTTCAAGTAAACTGCCACCTTAGAGTGTAAGATGCGCTTTTCTGTGTTCAGAGCCTTTATGGTCATCTTTCTACTCATTTTCAGGCTTGTTGAAATGACTTAAGAGGAATCCCACCGAATAATGCCATATACGAAAACCATTAAAACGCGCGAAGTCGTAGAGGCTTTAGTTCTTAATCAATTTATTTCATTTTTTTACACCACATATTTAAGGACTAGAACTACAAAATGACCAATGGAAATTTCGCTACGATTAGTTGTTAATTAGAAAAAAAATAATTAACATTTAAAAATCGTAGTTGAACTTTACAGTAAAATTAAATATACTTCCAGTTCATATTTTCGAAAACGCGTTGGTCACTTTGTAGATTGAAGTTTTGTTAACAAAACCGCGAAAACAGCTTTAAAAAATATGTATATATAATGTAGTTATGAATTCGCGCGTTTTGCATGTTTTTCATGAATTATTTTCATGAGGCGTGGACGGATTTCTCCCACTATCAATTGTGGGGGAGGTAACGAAAGAGGAAGCAAACATATCTTCTCTTTCTGTTCCTCTAAAAATTGTTTAAGAGAATATTGCGGCTGGAAACAAAAATTAGCTTGTGACAGGCTGGTGGCAGGTCGTATCCGAGCCGGGAGTGACCGAATATTGTCGATGTTTGAAAAATACTTCGAAAGCATTTTGAATCATTTATTTACGTGAATTGTAATTTTAACATAGATATAGGCAAAAGAAACGAAAAATTGAAATTACACTTGTACATACTATAAAATTGAAATGTTTGTCGGAAGTATGAATGTTAGAAATGTTTGCGTTGCAAACATTTGTAACATGACAGTAACGAGAATATAATAATAGAAGAAAATATTTTTAAATTAATTACAAAATATTTAAATGTTTGTCAATAAATTTCGAACTCCGTTACTAAATTTTTCTAAGTGGAGTTTTATTAATGTGTTAATAAAATTTAATTATGTAAAAGTTTTTGTTATGAATGAATATGTCTTCATGTAAATAAGCTGTAACACTAATTATGTTTCTACAAAAATTACTAATTAAAACTTAGAAAAAAATATTAAATTAAAAATATGCGTTGTTAATGAGGACAATAAATAATACTAGCAATTGAATATATTTTCGGAAAAAAAATTCAAGTTCAATATTGTTAGTAATTTGACATTACTTCTATAAAGATATTTTTGCGTTGAAATCGAGACTCCAAAATTAACAATAATTAGAGTCAATAGAATAACCAAGTGCTAATTAATATAGTTCTTCTAGAAGAAATCCGAGACATGTGGTTCTAACCGGAAGCCAAGAATTCAACCGTAGTTCTTTATAATAAAGGAGTTGATCGCATGTACAGGGTGATTACGCGAGAATTCCTACCCCCCTTAACTACTTTATTTTTGATTTCAAGAAAAAATGTTTAATACAAACCTTGTAGGGACTAATTCAAAGTTTCTCCGTGTGCTCACAGAAAAACAATTTGTTGTCGGATAAACGAGATATGAACTAAGTTTTTTTTTTAATGGAACACCCTATATATTATTAAGATTTTCGATTTTAAATTAAGTTCTACTGGGACTACGTATATAATAAAACTAATAATTTAAAAGGTGTCTATAAAATAATTCCTATTTAATTTATTTTATTTTTGAATTTTAGATGTAGAAAACTCCCATTTATACAAGAGATATGATTCAAAATATCTTAAAAACTTTTACATTTTGCGTAAAAAAAATTGAGAACGCTTTAAATATGTTTTACGTTAAATTTTCATTTATTTTTTAAAGTTCAATTTTTCCGAATTATTTGTTGTTTCTAGCTTAAACGTTAATTTTTAGAAAATATCTAAATCGATTTAATATGTTAATGGTAAAATTTTATTCAATGTTATTTTATTTAAAATCAAAACTTCGTTTATTTTTTTGAGTGTCCGACACTCAATTGTTTTTTGTGAATGTCTATAGCAGTACTGAAATAAATTGTACGACTTCTTTTATCTTTTTTTTTTCTAAAATCAAAGTAAAAGGAGGTAGGAATTCTCTCGTAGTGACCCTGTACGGTGCCCGAAAAAAGGAATGTCTTCCCCATAAAATGCAAATGTTTGGGCTAAGCTGTCGAGACCCACATTACAGAGAGGCGGCCAAGCATTGCGAGCAGGTAATCCCGCTTGCGAAATGTGTCTGAGAGATATTCGAAACGTTAGACTGCCAGCTACCGTAAATATAATTATAAAACAAAGCGTTGTATTGTAACAATTTTATCGAATCACATTTTTCGTTTTTAATTCCAAGATAAAAATATAAATACGCATGATGGCCGTAATCAGAAACAGCTACAGTACAGGATTCCAGAGAAAAATTGTATTATTGATTTTAAAAATTATCGATGATGCCACATCAACTTATTCTATTTAATTTTGTGTATTCCTAATTTAAAATAATTTAAATCGATATTTCATTTGGTCCTGGCAAAATAAAATTCATAAAACGAACTATGACACAATCCAAAAGAGTTTATATTTGAAATGAACACTGAACCTTTACAATTTAAAAATAAAACGAATAACAATAAAATATTAAATGAATATTACTGCTTAAACACAAGTTAAAGGCCGAAATAAATCTTTGCAGAATTCTAATACTCAAATATTGAAATAATTTTTTTAATTAATAATTAATTACCATATGAGAATTTTTATAATTTTATAAAAAAAAATAAAAATTTACTTTTATTGTTCATGTATTGCATAGCAAAAAATGTATGACTTTACCAAACAAATAACACTTTGTTGTATAATTATATTTACAGAATTTAGCAGTCGCACGTTTCGAATTTATCTCAGGCAGATTTCGCAAGCAGGATTACCTGCTCGCAATGCTTGTCTTGGCTTGCTGTAAGCATTTTATGGAGGAGACATTCCTTTTTTCGGGTACTGTACTTTAGAGTTGGAATTCGTGAACATTTTCCTACAAAATATATTAAACATTCTTTATTCTAATTCACACATAAATGACGTATATAAAAATAAAAATTTAATTAAATTCTATAATAAAATTTAACTATATTAATTTATTAAAACTGTTCATCTCATCTTAAACAAGTTATGTCTTCATCATTATTATTTTAAAATTCCCTCCCAAGGATCGTGAATTATCGTGTGCTGGGACCCGTTCAGGAATAAGAAAGTGCGCGCTCTGGGTAATATACTTTCTCTCTCATGTAAATTATTTTGCGTGTTTTGCTTTCCATTTTAAACGCCCAAAGTGCAATCGCAATGCAGTTTCTGAACGCGCCTCAGTGGCCTCTCGAATCGTCATGAACGACTCGGATTTCATCGAACGGCCAGCCTGCTGCGCCCACATTATTTACAGTAGATATTTGTAATTGTAAAAATATTGTAAACATGCTGATACTGCCGAAGATTATTTCTTACAATTTGTATGTGGAGCTTATTTCTGCTTCAAAAATTTTAATTTCGTTAGAAGCCGACGACGCCGAAAGACAATGCAACAACATGCTAAAGGGTAACCAATGAAATGTTTGGAGCGCACCTACAGCCCAGGCCAACCAATAATAAAATTCGAAACATTTCCCCTTAAATGTCGTAGTGTTGGGGATTAACAAGCAAGTAAAATACCAACCCGAGAGGGGTACCTTTGCAAGGATTCCTCTTAAGCGAATTCGACGCTAGCTCTCCGACTGGAACCTTCCTTTAGTTATAAAATAGTTGATGTGAACAATCTCCGGAAAAGATTTCTTCCCTTATTGCCAGCGGCTTTCAAAAGAAAACTAAAATCAATGTTCCTCCGCAATCAAAACACATTACGTTATTAATTGTAGTCCAGTTTTATCATTTATTTCTCGTTTTGTTTGCATATTTTTACTTATTTATGTATAATATTTGTGTATTGAGTATGTTTTATTTAATCTTTTTATAGGCCTGACACATTGTTTTCAAACTTTATCAAGTACGACAAATGTCATACAAATTTAGTCATAGGACAGCTTTGTTTATTAGGATTTTTTGGGTATTTTAAATTCTAAATTTCCTAGTATTAAATTCACGGTTGAAAAAGAGGTTGATGGGAAATTAACATTCCTAGATGCCTTGGTTATTAGAAATAGTGAAAACATATTAGAATTTGATATACTATATAGGAAGGAAACAACCACCAACAGATTTATTATTAATGACTCACAACATGTCTTATCGCATAAGTAGTCTGCAATTTCTTTTCTACTTAATAGATTAGTCAATTTTCCACTCTCAAAAGAAAGATGCAACAAAGAACTCAGATTTATTAAAGATATAACAGTCCACAATGGTTACTCAGTAGATGTCGTAGAAAATACTTTAAGGAAAATTGTAAACAAAACCAACATCAAAAAACTTACCACTTTGTTACCGGTACAAACAAACATCCAAATATATTAAAATTCCGTTTGACAAATATTGTTCCAAAGGTTTAAATAACATTTTTAAAACGCAGGGGTAAACAATCGCACATACTAATAATAATACTTTAAAACATTTACTGGCAAACCCTAAAGACAAAACTGAACCAAATCAGAAATCAGGAATCTATGAAATATGTTGTCAAGGATATACTAAATAATATATTGGGTAAACAAAAAGAAATATACTGACACGTTTTAAAGAACACTTAGCTCATTTACAGTACAATAGAATTGAAAAATCTAGAGATGCCTAACATATTTTTGACACCAGTCATAAAATAGATTTAAACAATCTTAAGTAAAAGCAACGTCAAGCAACAGGGAATTAGACGGTTTTTGAAACAATTTTCATACAAAAAAATAAGGGAGATTTAATGAACACCGATCATGGGCCTTTGACAGGTTCCGTGTTGCTTGACTTGGTTGACGCAATCCGGTGAGATGCTCGCTTTAGAGAGCACGCTTCATTGGAGCGGAACGAATTAGTATGTAAGGTAGCGATAGTCATGACACGGTCTCTTCTCTTGTGATCAAGAAGAAGGCATCTACTGAAGATGGCAGCATAGCTGGCGAAATACGTATTTGGTTTTTAAACAAACTTTTTGTGGTTAGGAGGTTATTTACGTTATTTAGCTTTTCCATCCGGGTTTTTTGTATCGAAAACTTTGTTTCTGTGAATTGCTGCTCTCCATTTTAAAATACAAAAATGGCAGTGGTATTAAAGGAAAGAGAAAATTATGGACACTATTGTGGTGTTAAAATTATTCCTAAATATTAATACTTTCGGAATAAAAATAAAATTTTCAAATTTTAAACGAAAAATTTAGTCGCCTGTGTCAGGTTTGAAACTTTCAGTTGTTTCAATTAATGGAAAATAATTTATATGTCAGTCAAAAAGTATTATGAATTATTGTACAGAGCTAATAATAGGTAGGTACTCTTGTCGTTTAAGTTACAACAATTCTTTCTTTATTAGAATGATAATTGTATTCTACGTCATTGTATACAAAAATATTGTTGTTTCTGGTGCTATCAATAAACTTGAAATGATGCCATGGGCTATCAATACCGACAAATGTCGATACTAAATCAGTTTTCAATTCATTTGTAGTAAAGAATTAAATAAGTTCCACATGTTCAAGAATAAGTTACACAGAACTGTAAAGAATATTAAAAAAAACATCAATTCCACAAATCCAGTTGCCATCAATATTGTATTGAAACATATAAGAATAGTAGGAAAGTATTTTGTGAAGCAATGCAGGAGCCAAGAAATAAATCCTGGCAGTTTTTCATCGTCAGTATGCTACACATGAATGGAATTTTATTTTGAACAAGAAGCATATTGTACAAAATTCTGGTTATTCTAGAATTGCAAACTTCAAATCTGACATACTAAGGGGACTACATTCTTCATTTGAAATTTAAAAATTTAATTTATATTTCAAAAGTGTTAACAAATAGGAATAATTTTAACACGATAACATTGGCCTTAATTTTATCTTTCATTTAATACCACTACCATTTTTATATTTTTAAATGGCGAGCAGTAAACTACAGAAACGTAGTTCTCAATGGAACTTTGCTATGTTCGGGTTTGAAACTTTCCACTCGGTATAGGTATATTAGGCAATTATATTATGATAATTACGAATTGATTATGGATAAAGTAATAATGAACATCATCATTCTTACATCGCTTTGCGAATAAATTAGGCAAGTCGTTTTTGGTCTGCAGTGGGAATGTCGAGCTACGTTTCTGCTGAAGAAGCCCCAAGCAGGGCTGAAACAGCTGTCCAGAGGCTGCTCGAGGTTCTCACTGCAATCAAAAACGATTTGCACAAAATTTTTCTAAGATAAAGTAATAGATAACAGACGGTCAGTGACAAAATTGAGTAGACACTCCCCGAAAATTTAGTTTGATTATAATTTCAAAAATACTTGAAATAACATCTGTCTGAATTAACATTTCTTAAAAATACAAAATTTCGTTCATGCGCCACATACTAAAATTACAAACAAAATTTTCTTACGATTGTTATTTTTAAATTTACAAGAGTATGAAATTACATGTGCAAATTATTTATTTATATTTTTCCAAAAATTTCGGTAGCAATCATTTAAAGTGGTACGTTTTCTGTAATCGATTTCCCTATTATAATAGGGACTAACAAATTCAGCCTCACCATTGCACCATTGAAATTCATAAATAACCAATTGCGTCCAAATATATAATTTCAAAAATTACAGCGAGAAAATGTGGGAAAGAAAATTGCTACCGTTAAATTAAAAACATTAAAATGATTTTGAATAAATCTAATTTCAAGTAAAAAAGTGTCAACTGAATTTCGTAACTAACTGTAACTAGTGAAAAGTTTAATTTTAATACAAAATGCCTAAGGGGAAATCTATTTTTTCAACCTGTGTTGCTCTTGAGCTTAACAGATTGTTAACATATACTAAAAGCTGAGTTGCTCAGTATGCGGTTAAACAACCAATTTGTTAACTGTTCATTAAATATCAAACCACAGGTTATCTTCAAACTATTGCTTAGTCTATTTTAACCAGCAGATTTGTTAACTCAAATTTAACGTATAAATTTTAATTTGTGGTTAGTGGTGGTAAGCCTGATGATTAAGCAGCTAATTTCACACAATGCAGTATTTATTTTAACCTCTTTAATGTTTATTTGTTTGTAAGCTATTGTTATTTGTGCTATTGCGTTCTTTATGAAGAGTTATGGCTTCTAATAGTACAGGAGGTAAAAAACCTTGCCATAATTTTACAGAAGAAGAAGAAAAACTCCTTGTGCAATTAGTTCAAGAACATCAGAATATCACAGAATGTCAGAAAACCCATACCGTTAGTAATAAGAAACAAAATGCAACGTGGGAACTAATAACAAATAGGTTTAACACAGTCACTGGTAATTTACATGATTCCAAATCGATCAAAACAAAGTATGCCAATATGAAGAAAATTACAAAGAAGAAATTTGCTTTCGAAAGAACTCACATCCGTGGTACCGGAGGAGGACCCAAAATAGATAATGTTATTGATGGTGTGGATGAAACGCTTTATCAAATTTTACGTACCCAAATTATGGGTGTTGACGATGAATTTGGAGGGGATTGTAGGTAGTAGGAGCACTACAAATTATTATATTTTCTTACGTTTTTTGGTAATTATTTCCAAAAGCTACAAGTGGATCAAAAATTATAAATTTGGGAGGACATGTTCTACAATTAACTGTAATTGAAATGTACTTAGAATTAATTGGGGCAAACACCCCGTTTTTAATTAAAAAAATAATTAAATTCGTTGTGTTGTCCTTCTCTAACCAATGGTTACAAATACGGCGAGTTTTCTGTACTTTTGTAATAGTTGGTTATGCCACCCACTATACGCGTCAAGCGCCATTACAAAACAAACGAGGCCATTTAACCAAATGTGTTGTAAAATATTTTTTTTCTGCTAAACTAGCCGCGAGCCCCAAATAAAAATAGTGTTACAAGTCAACATATTATGCAGTGGTGATATGTGCAAAATGTCATCTTCATACGTTAGCTTGTAGCTTTTGTAAATAATTACCAATTTACATAATAGCTTTCAAGAAGTTTGTAAGTAGATAGTTATTTAATATTTAGTACGCAATGGATTATCCACGGTATTAGTGACTGATGAATGAAAGAAGTTTAAAAACGTATTACTCTTAAGCCTAAAATAAAATTGTTAAATTTAGATTTTGTTCTTATATTTAGGATTTTTTTTTTAATTTTGCTGATGTTTATAAAGTACCGTTAAGTTTAAAAATGGTGGTGATTCATTATTATTTTTCCTCACACTGTGCACTGTGTGTACTTATGTATTATTTCACTTATTTTTTTACAGACAGTGAAATTGAAGCTTCTCCTGAAACAGTTCAAAAACACGTGATAATGTTGGCTCTGTCGAACATTCTGATGCATGTAAGAATTCATATTCCTTAACTGAATCAGTTATTTCAGAATTGAAAGAAGAAAGCTTGTAATACCATTCAAATGGCACATGTGTTGTTTCTGAAACAGCTGATTCATTTATACTTGAACTCATGAGCTTTATCTGCTCTTGATATTGAAAGTGTAAATGCAAATGATTGTGAACTTTGTAAGACAAGGATACTTTACACATATATCTGTGATTTAGTTGAATGTCATACAATGGACAAGATCCATGAGTTCATCCTGAGATTCAGTTTAATAATCTTTTTAGCAATACTTCAGATTCAATTGAATAATCGTTTTAGTAATACTTGAATTGCCAAAATTGCATCAAGGACGGAAGAAAGTTGACAGAAAAATTGTCTATGTAGGCTATTAAAAAAAATTAACTAGCCGAATTACAGAAAAAAGCTTTTTGGAAAGAACATGAAATCAAAATAAAACATATGGAGGCATTGCATGAATTAGACTATAATAATAAAAAAATTTCTAAGGTTATTATTACGTTAACTAAAGTTTAAGCGCCCGATTTTCACGGTTTAACAAATATAATAGTTAAACTGCGTTTTACCTCTTCATCACTGTGTGAGCAACAAAGCGAAAACTTAAACGTTGATTAACTTTAAACATAGTTTAAACCTTCACTGAGCAACTCAGCTTAAGAAATGACTGCTAAGGTTAATTACAGTTTAAATTTTTTAACAAGTCTGAATTAACTACACAAATGGGAAAGCTTCAAGCCGTGTCTTAAGTCATTCTTTGATGATTCCTGTAAGTACGGGAATTGCAACGATTGTTTTTAGTCTAGTTTTATTAGCAGTTAGCTTTTACGAGCTTGTCTCGTCCCACACATTTTTATTGTCTGTGCGAATAAATAAAAGTACTGTTATTCAATCACATAATCAAAAGAGTATGATTTATCTTACGGCCATTATCTGAGGTTATTGTGATTTCTTAGAGATTACAGGGTTTTCACTTTATTTTCACAGAGACGACATTCCCTAATTTTTCCAGGTCTTCCCTTTTCATTGTTGACCACGATTACGCCCTATGTACAAAGAAATACATCACATTTACTACGGATAGAATTGTTGAATTACCTTTAAAAATTATAAGCAATTGATTTTAATAACATGCCACTACGTTTAAAAAATAATAAATTTTTCAGAGTATAGAACTTTTGGTACAGATAACCCAATTAACACAGTCGTTCGTGTGGTTGCCTATATTGTAAATTCCCAGAAATATATATATATATATATGCTGTAGTGTTCTTCCGGGTAGTCCTCCGCGTTGAGTTCTCTAAAGAACTATTTGTCTTCTGACAACGTTTCGGCAAGGTCTCACTTGCCATCTTCAGGTCTTCGCTGCTGCTTGCCTGCTTCTGCTCCTCGTCGTTACTCGAGTCACAGTGGCTTCTGGTCGCGCTGGTGGTGGTTTAAGTACCGTGTTGCGGTCACGCGTCGTTACGCTTGGTGGTTTTTCCGCTTGACTTCTTGTTGTTGGTTGATTGGGTCGTGCCTGTTGACTGCTTTCTCCTAATCCTGATGGTCCGGGGTTCGCTGGTTTCTGGCTTCGGGTTACTGGTCCTCGACGGTCGGTGGATTTTCGGATCACTGGCCTCCAGGTGGGTGGTAGTCGTAAGGCATCATCTCTGGTGTTTAAGTTCATCTGATGTTTCTCGATTTCTATCGCTTCTCGGATGATGCGTTTGGTCTTGTGTTCTACGCTGGCAATTGTTCTGGTGTTGTCGAAATCTATTTTGTGTGAAGTTGCTTTTACGTGTTGTGCCAATGATGATGTTTTCTCGTCCTTCTCGACGGCCTTTCGATGTTCTTCTCTCCTGACGTTTATTTTTCTATTTGTTTGGCCTATGTAGACCTTGTCGCAATCTTGACAGGGAATTCCGTACACGCCTTGGCTTTCCAGTTGTATTTTAGTTTTGACTGTTGGCAGGATGTTTCCAATTTTCTTGTCGGTGTTGAATGATGTCCGGATATTGTGTTTCTTGAGTATTCTGCTGATCTTCTCTGTTGTCCTTTTAACAAATGGTAGGCATGCTGTTCCTACTATATCTTTTTCCTCTTCCTGTGTCTTGGGTTTGCGTTGGTGTTCGGCTTTCCTGATTTGTTTGTCCTGATATCCATTTTTTATTAAAGATGAGCGGATTTTCTTCATTTCTTCTACCTTGTTTTCTGAGTCAGCCAATCTTTGGGACCGGGTGACGAGGGTCCTTACCACTGATTGCAATTGTGCTGGATGGTGATGTGATTGTGCGTTCAGGTACCGTTCCGTGTGGGTTGGTTTTCGGTATACGGAATGTCCAAGGCTTCCATCTGGTTTTTTTCTTTATAAGTACATCGAGGAATGGAAGTTCGTTGTTTTCTTCGATTTCCATCGTGAACTTGATCTTCGGATGGATTTCATTCAGGTGTTGCATAAATCTTCGTAGTTGTTCTTCTCCATGCTTCCATATTATGAAGGTGTCGTCCATATATCTGAGCCACAGGTGTGGTTTGTGACTTGCGGTATCGATGGCCCGTACTTCGAAATCCTCCATGAATAAGTTGGCGATTACAGGAGATAATGCTGATCCCATGGGTGATCCTTCTACTTGTTTATAACGTTGGTTCTTGAAGATGAAGTAGGTGTTCTTCAAGCAGTGCTTCACCAGGTCCATGGTGTCGTCTGGGATGTGGTGTTTTAGATGAATGATATCCACTGCTTCGTCTATTGGTATGTTGGTGAATAGTGAGACCACGTCGAAACTTACTAGCAGATCTCCTGGTTCTACGGTGAAGTCCTTTATACGCTCGATGAAGTGGCCTGCGTTCTTTACGTAGGATTCTGCTTCTTCGGCGTATGGCTGCAGTCGTTTGGCCAAGAATTTTGCTAGTGGTTGTAACGGTGATCCGGTGGAACTGACGATTGGCCTCAGTGGTATCCCTTCCTTGTGGATTTTTGGTAATCCGTAGAGCTTTGGGCATCTGGATGATTTTTCCCTCGGGATCAATTGTAATTGCTGCTCTTGACTGATTGAGCTGGCTTTGATTTTAGCTTTCGTTGTCTTCTCTAAGTATGTCGTTGGATCTGGGGCGATGGTGTTGTACGCTGGGTCGTTTAGTAGGACCTCCATCTTCGTTTCGTAGTCGTTACGATCCATCACAACGGTGGCGTTTCCTTTGTCGGCTGGAAGTATGACGATTTGTTCATTTTTCTTCAGCGTGTGTAGAGCTTGTAGTTCTTCTCGAGATAGGTTCCTCTTTGGTGGTTTTGCTCGTCTTAGGATTTGGGATACATCTTGTCGTATCTTGTCGGATTAACATATATATATATATATATATATATATTTGTGAAAACCTGATGAACTTTTTCAGAATTCAGTTGTATTAATCAACTTTACTAATTTTTAATATTCGAAACAAATTTCCATTTTAATCTAATTTTAGAACTTTTCAATGTCATTATGAATCTTTTCTGTCAAATTCCTGACTTGCCTTGAGAAGTGACAGCCCCGTACGACTTATAGAAGTTTTAAAAGTTGTAGAAATTAAATGAATAACAAAATTCTGTGGTATTCTGTAACCTGGTCAAATAGCCTAATATAAACAAAGAAATACTGTTATAGCACTGTTATCTGTTATAGTATGTTATATGGGAACAGTTAATTTTACAACCACTGTGCAACAATTTTGCTCTTCACTCTTTCCCTTTACCACAAAACAAAATGTCAGTTTTCTGAGGATGTCACCTTCTGTGGATAGATCGATGAATGTCCCCAATAAGTTGAATTGGAATTCACATGGTGTTCTATATGTCAGCAATCAGTCTACAACAATAGTATTGAATATAGGGTTGCCACATCGACCCTGTTATTCCAAAACGACGAACAGTCCAAGAACCATATTTTTAGAAATCACAGTTGTTAGTTTTAGTTTCTAGTTTCAGTGTAGAAATACATTAGTATGATGATGAATTTATGGCTTTGGTAAGACTAATAGCATAGAAATACGAAATTTAGTGAATTTTCGTCTATTTGCCAAATAATATAATGCTAAAATTCACTGTGCGTCCGGACGTTTTTCTTTTTATCGTATCAGTACATTCGCTTATTTACTTCATTAATATTAATTTCTAACCCTTTAAGCACTTCACCCTTTTATCACAATAAACATATTAATGTCCTAGTATTTGTACTAGTACATAAATCTTATATTTGAAAGATTGGTCTGTTTGTCCTTTTGGAATTATACCCCCGATTTATTCCAATAAGATATTAGAAGCAATTTGCAGTAACCTTTTTTTAATTAAGAATAATATAGGTTTACTGATTTACAAATTTATTGATTAAACTAATAAATTAAATACCGGCAATATAAAATAACATAATGAAATCTTTTGTCCCATTTTCCTATTTACTGAATATAATTTCTCTTACCGCAGCATGTGCAGCGATGCACTAATATTTATCAATCACATCAGTTTGAACCAGCTTGTGTACCTACTGTTTGCTACCGGTAATTAAATACCCACATACAATCAAATTTTAATCTAGCGTTCAAGTATTGATTTAATTGATTTACAGAAGCTGCTGGAATTTGTATTAATTATATAGACTTCGCAGCACCATTCCGTTCTCAATGTTACCTATACCGGGTGAACGATTTCAAATAACGCATTGAGAACTATTCGAAGCTCAAAATTCCCGTAGAAGATGTTTTGTACGGAAGTTCAAGATAACCTTTAGGAAGTTGAAAATGAAAATCCTCCGATATTCATTGCAAAAGCTTGCAACCAAATTCAAAGCGCTTTAGAAACACTGATCAGAAGCTTAAATATGTTGGGATGATAACTCTCTCAGTTTTAAGTTCTACCATTTCGAGGTAAAACATTTTTTAACGTATTTTTCGAAAAAATCCATAAATCAATGTACCATTCGGTATAATTCAATTCAAATTCAAAATCAATTTCAAATTTTTCTCAATATAGCATATGACACAAAGATCAAAGTGTACATGAGATTTGTCGAGGTAAGTACCCAAATAAATAATATAATAATTGAATACGAATTAAAACAATAACAGAGTGAAACAAGAAAGTAACAAAAATAGTGCTAAAATGAAATACATGTACAAGTATGGAGGCGGATAAACAACAATAAAGTAAAAGCAAGAAAGCGAAAGAAAGAATAAAGTGTGGAATAGAGTTTTTCAGTTATCATAATTGAGCATAAATTCATTTATCGAATACAAACAATTAGAAATAAAAAATAACTTTAATTTTGATTTAAAACTACCTGCGCTAGTCGGCATATCACATTTCCAAAATTGTTTTATCCTACGCAAAACTTCAGATCTACATACAATGGGCCTAGTAGTTAAGCGATTAAATGGTAACCGTATATCATCTTTTGTACGGGTACCGTAGCCGTGGAAGTCTTTATTTTGTGCAATATTGTCTAGGGTCTAGGGAATTAGCGTAAAGCATTATACATGAATAAGGACGCCACTGTCATTATTTCGAACTTCGTAAATAAATTTTTACAACTTGTCCTGGCCCAAAACATTGGGCATTAATCTTATAATCTTTTTTTGAACAATAAATACCTTTGAAGTATCCCGAGAATTGCCCCAGAAGATGATTTCATAGGAGAGTGCAGATTGAATCAATCCAAAATACACCATTCTCAGTATATCGGTAGATATTGTGTTCCGCAACCGAGAAATTAGAAAAGTATGCGCACTCAATTTTTTGACGAGTTGTTCCACATGACACATTCATGTTAATTTAGATATTAGAGTCAAGTTCCATTCCAATAAACTTACAAGACTGTCTTACCAGTTTAATTGATCATTATACTGGTATCTTACCAAAGCCGATTTATTGGCTGTACAATTTTTGGGTAAAATTTGTACTATTTGAGTTTTTGTATTGTTTAGTATTAAGTCGTTCCGTTTACACCAATCTACAAATTGCTATACAGAGACAGAAGCTGCTTTCACAGCTAACTTTTCGTCATTTTCGGATATGATGTCGGCTCATGTCGCCGGCGAATAGTATCACTTGGGCAGGTATTGTACAGTAAGCGGGAAGATTCTTTATAAAGAGAATAAAAAGGACCGGTCCTAAAATGGATTCCTGAGGTACTCCAACCACTGTGCACTAATCGCTAGAAAGATGTTTTGCAATTGAAACACACTGCGACCTCTCAGATAAGTAGGATGTATTCCAATTATTTTGTATTCCTCTGATTCCCAGTATTTCTTATTTGTTCGTAAGGAGCTTCAAATTTTCGAATGCCCGACTCAAATCAAAATATGGGGCATAGTTTTTATTTTTCGTATTTAATTTGCAAGTATGCTATTGTAAGTGTTAGCTATGGCTACAGTCGTGTATCTTCCTGTTCTGTATCCATTTTGTGAGTCGGAGTGGTTGACTGTGGTGTCGGTTGATAAAAGAAATCAGTCTTTTGTTGAAGGCTTCTTCGAAGATCTTTCCAAATTAACTCTGAATAGCCACTGGACGGTAAGATGCCGGTATGTGTGGATCGCCTTTGTTTTTATACACTCGTACAACTTTAGACAATTCACCCGGTATATGAAAAAGTAACAATTAAAATAAAAATTACAAATTAAAAATGAAGCAGATTTAATCACAATTATTATTTATTTGGTACGGATGCGGTGGCAACTTATGTGAGTTATAAATTCTTTTCATTTAGTTATCAGCGGAATTGGCCTTTTATTAAGGTTACGACATCGACGTCGGCGTCGTCCCGCTCGAGGAGAAAAGTAAAAACCCAGTGTGTTTATTTCATATGACTCGCCTTGTATGTAAGAAAGTCGCCAATAAAATAAAAGCAGTTGCAAATTACGTACACAGTTATTTACATTAAAAATTAATTTATTATTACCTATAGTATAATTTATAATATTCACAATGTCTCTTTCGTTTCTCAATTTTATCCACGAAGAAAAATACATTGTAATAGGTTCATTCTTTCATTTATTTATTTTTTTCATTGCAATCCGGTCGGTCGGTATCCTATGATTTATTTCTGCCATATTTCAACTCACTGATTTAGGGTTGCTTTTCATATAACAAATTACTGCATTTGTGGAGTACTATAATCATTATCAGCATCAAAAACATAGCACTTCATTTATTATTCATATCATATTTATTTATTTATTTCCGGCAACAATGACAATACTTTGTGTGGAATATAATACTAATAATAATAGACATCTTTATTTCTCAGTAACACAAGAACATCATTTAAATGTAATATAATGTAAGCGGGGAAACCTAAAGGTGGGGTTCACATATGTGGTCTTCCATCCAAACCTTGAATAACAATGACAAAGCAATAAGATAAACTCCTAAGACTAAGGGCTTAAATTTAAAGATTGAAAAAAAAACTAGAATATAAAAGAAGAAAAAAGAAAAGAAAAAGAGAAAAAAAATGCAGGTAAAGATGTTCTGTGATCACAACGAAAAAAAAGTTAAGTTGAAGGGTAATCAGATGTAAGAAAAATACAATGAAAGAATAATATTGTGAGAGAAAGTGTTTTTAATGTTAAATTAAATTTGTGAGGAACAGCTATTATCTTGTTGCAAGGTAAATAAAAAATCGTAGAAATTGATTCTGAAATTGGAGACGTTAAATTTTTTTAAGTGTGACGGAATATTGTTGTAAATCTGTGTAATTTGGTACTTGAAACATTCATCGAATGAAAATTTTGTAGGCAATTTATTATAGAAGCTCAAAAGGAAGGAATATTATTGCAAGGAAATGATTAGTCTGCAATTCCATTCTGCACGCAATCAAAGCAGACGGCATAAAACAATAGCGTTCCAACAATTGCGGAAACCATACAAGGCGTGTGTTATCTCAGATCAGGGAACCCCAGCATATGGAGTTATTATAACTCTAGAGCGGTGCAGGCGCTTGCACCAAATACAATGGAAACCACACACCAATTCGAGCGGCACTAATAACGATAAATAATAAATACTAGTTTCCAGTTAAACATGAGTACGGTACTGAAACGAGGATGCATTGTGAAGTAACGTCGTCCTCGTTGCGTGCTTTTACTCTCTTAAAATT
Organism: Prosopocoilus inquinatus; assembly: GCA_036172665.1. Classification (NCBI taxonomy): domain Eukaryota; kingdom Metazoa; phylum Arthropoda; class Insecta; order Coleoptera; family Lucanidae; genus Prosopocoilus; species Prosopocoilus inquinatus. Next base: position 50,516,928 of record CM069871.1, read on the forward strand.
TCCTGTTATTTCAGACGGGGAAGTTCCATATGTCAAGTGAAATCGATTTGTGAAGTGGGTAGGTGCATCAATAAATAATGAGCTTTTTGAATTAGAACGGTGTGGTATTGATCCCTTTACTGGGCCGATGACGTCGGTAAAAATAATGTCAGTTATTCGTAAAGGTGATTTGTATAGTCGAATTGGAAAAGTTTTTGCATTGATAGGACGAAGGGGATTAAAGAATAAACTAATCAATTTTTATCGCTTCCTATGTAGTTGTACACCTGCATGGGAAAATTTCAAGATTTAACAATTTGGATTACAATCTCTGTTTTATGGGAAGACTTTATTGGATGCTGACCCTGGAAGAGTAAATTCTGAAAAAAGAGGATTTTTATAGCAGAAGGGAATTGAAAAGGATTTCATTAAATTGCTAACCAATCCTTATCTGAAAATACCGACTTTTTATGGGTTAGAAATTAGGCTAAAATTAGGATACTAAAATTTTTGGACTTAATAAATACGTACAATAGCTGAAAGGAATTCATATATTCATTTTTGTGAGTCCTTGTCCTGTTGAACAAGTTTTCTCATCTTCGAGAGATTTGTGAAAAGACGGGGAAGCTCCCAAAAGAATGACAGCAAAGCTAAGTTTTATAGCAAGAGTTGATGCAAGAGTGAATAAAAACAAAGGAACATTGATGGTGGGACTGTTATTATAACTTTTACAAAAAAAAAGTCTCAACGACTTACAAGAAGCAGCAGCAAGACCAGCAGCAGCAGCAGCCCTGAGGAAGTTCTGCAATGGAGAACAAAACGTCGGCAGTAGAAGAAATCTGACACACGCGATTCCAACTGGAGGCCAACAATTCAGTCACAATCTATATTTTTTATTACCAGATTGATAGTGTATTTTTTCTCCTTTCTACTCTATCTGTTATATTAAAAAAAAAATCACACAAACAACGTCATTTTCCCAGTACGTGCGTGAATAAAAAAGAGTACAGAACATCGCAGGCAGAGATGCAGTTGCTAATTGTTTGTCACGAATTGACATTTTCCTTTTTTTTTCTTGTGATGCAATTTTGGATGTTGGTATTTTTATTAATTACAGTTCATATTTTTTCCAGCCAATCAATCATATAAGTCTGGCTAAAAAGCGTATATGTGTACTGCAAATTAAAAAAAAATATCCGTAATGTTACAGTCCAAGATTATGGCATCACAAGGAAACAGGAAAAACGTCAGTAATTGGTTCTACTTAAATCTATTTTTAATAAATTTTGTTGCAGTTTTTGATTACAGTGAATCCCTCGAGCAGCCTCTGTACATCTGGTTCGGCCCTGTTTGGGGCTTCATCACTTTGACTTACAGCAACTATATACAGCCTTCGTATTACTTTCTGTGAAAATTATATTTGGTAATTTTTTTCTTTATTTTTCTTCGTATGCACATTTTGTATGACTTTTGGAACAGGGAAAGTGAATCCTGTAGCTTGAAAAGTTGTCGCGATAGACAAAAACTTGAGTCATATTTGGATTTAGGTACCAAAAGTTAGTTAAAATCAGGTGTCAGATGTTGATTATATTCGATGTGATTTTATTTTTTAATTGTCAATTAATCATATTTTGTTTCTGTTTTTATTAGGTCGCCATTTTGTTTTCTTTCTCATTCGGTTTGATTTGATGACTCTTCTTTTTAATTATTTGTCTTTCTTCTTTAAAATTTACGGATAAAATTTTTGATTGGCAATTTTCATATCGATTTATTAGTTTTTATTTTCGGTCTGTCTGCATCGACAATCGTTCTTTGTTTTTATTTTAATAGATTTAACGGTATTGAATTTTTGTTTTGATAATCATTTGAGCGTCTTCTTTATATGAATTTATTTAATTTAATTATTGTGAGATCGCTAATAACTTACGTATAATAAAATAGTATCTGTGTTAGTGAATATTTCTTAATCTTTACATTACATTATACAGCATGAGTAAAAAGTAAAAAAAAATATTGATGGTATAGGGTCTTTATTATACTTATATAAAAGAGATGTTTTCTTATGCCTAATTGTTTGCCACAATCTGGCGTTTTTTTAATATATTATTATGACATTACGTTCTTCTTTTGTGTTCACACACATTATTGCATTGCCCATCATTGTTTTGAAGATGTTCAGTTTTTGCTAAAAATTCCGGCGATTGAAATGATCATAATAATTTAGAATACCAAATGTAACTAATATAAATATGATCGACAATTGTACTTTCTCTGCCTCTAGTTCTCGTAATAACAAAAATTCATTGCCTTTTCATGTTTTCAGGAAGAAACACAGACTTTACAAAGTACTGTGTGTAAAAATATATGTACAAAGTTTTTTTAATCTCAAACCGGACAGAAAAATGATTGGGAAACACACTCAACGTTTCGCTATAGATTTATAGCTTCGTCAGGAGTGAAAAAAAGTAAATAAACAAGTTGTCAAGAGAAACAAGTCGTCAAGAGAAACGAAAAGGTAACATGATTTTTAAACTAAACTACGGGTTGTTCGGAATAAAAGTAATGAGAACTTATTAAAGCTACTTTTTTTTTTTTTTAATATATATATATATAATTAATTAATTGACAGATCTATATCTTGTTTAAAGAGTCCAGAAAACTACAAAATATGTCATTTAAATTTTCAAAGTCCGTACGTTTATTAATAGAATTTCGAGACATTTTAATTTTACACATTCATTTCATAGAAATGTGTAAAATTAAAATGTCTCGAAATTCTATTAAATAAACGTACGGACTTTGAAAATTTAAATGACATATTTTGTAGTTTTCTGGACTCTTTAAACAAAATATAGATCTGTCAATTAATTAATTATATATATATATATTAAAAAAAAAAAAAAAAAAGTAGCTTTAATTAGTTCTCATTACTTTTATTCCGAACAACCCGTAGTTTAGTTTAAAAATCATGTTACCTTTTCGTTTCTCTTGACGACTTGTTTCTCTTGACAACTTGTTTATTTACTTTTTTTCACTCCTGACGAAGCTATAAATCTATAGCGAAACGTTGAGTGTGTTTCCCTTCATTTTTCTGTCCGGTTTGAGATTAAAAAAACTTTGTACTTACTATTTTCATCGGACAAGAACAAACTTCAATTAAAAATATATGCTTTAACACAGTTACGCACCTTTTTACTCGCTGAGTGTCTTTCGAAAAGTAAATAAAAGTAAAGAAGTAATCGTAACCGAACAAAAACATTTCTTTGTATCAGAATCGGGCGAGATTTGTTTCGTTTTGATTAAATACCAATATACAACATTCGTCATTTAAGCATTTCTTCGGAAAAATATAAGGAATATAACTGTTTCCAACCGTATAAGTACTTAAAAATAGAAATATATTAAGAGCACAATATTTTTAATGCTATTTTTAATACGTGGCGAATATTAATTATAAATACAATAAATTTTTTATTGGTTATTTAAGCCACTAGTGGTATCAAATATCTTACGGATTGAATATAATTTTAAAACAGTTCAATAGTATACCGGATGTCCCGAGCTCACCCGTCTAGAATCTTTATTTATTAATCAATTAACCTGAATTTTAGGGACAATAAATTAAACAAAAAGATGGAATTTTTCGACAAACTGCTAGTCGTCATAGGACTTCCGGTTTCGCCGGAAGTAATATCAACTTTCTTATTTTAAATGGAACACCCTATATATTGTTACATATTTGAAATTTACGGATCATTATGAGTCCGAATACGTATCAGTTGTTAATTTTGGTTTCCATGACAACGAAAAAAAGAGAGCTTTTTTATTTTTCAATCAAGAAAGCTATGAATCGCATTTTTTCGATTTAATGCGATCAAGTGTCTTACTGTCTCCAAAATTCAGGTTAATCGATGAAAAAAAAAAAATTAATAAATATAGATTCTAGAAGGGTGAGCACATGGCGCAGGACACCCGGTATAAGACTTGAGGTTTTAAATATGGATAAACAAGGAACTGGTTTGAATCTTTAAAACTAAAATTAAGAAATTCTCGAAGCATAAACACGTTACTTATGAAGTTCCGTTTGTTTAGAGTCATGAACGGATTAAACTTTATTTTTTCCGAATTTATATGTTAAACCCCCCTTAATTTTTTATTGCATTAATTAACTGAAACGTGAGATAATAAAACAATGTGAATTTTAAATGGATCTGCCGTCTCTCCCAAAGGAACAAGAATTTACATCAGGTTGATTTCAGCAACTTTAATTCCCTTAGCGCTTATTTTGCTTTTATTATTAGCAATGAGCTACTTTAAATTGGGAAACACCGCTAATGTTTCGTCTTTCTGTAACACATTCATAACAGCCGTATCCATAAAGATAAATGCTACGGTTTACAAATCAAATGCTAAATTAGATGTCGTATTCACAAATCGAAAATGTGGCATTTGTTCCATCGATTTATAAATCGTTTGATTTTATTGGTCTTGGTTTAATTATTTTTCCAAAAAATTGTTAATAATTGATGCAACTTCAATTTGTATTATAAAATACTTTAATTAAAGTTTTTATATAATTTTATTTAAATTTATTGTTGTGATTCACTTCAGGTACCCTTCAGTGTTGGGAAAAAAAACCGACATCGATGCTTGCCCATCAATGGTGAGGAGGTCTAGAAGTAACAAAGCCGTGGAAAACTTTACACACACATAATACACCCTCGCTCCTGAGATCCTGACAATTCCATGACTTAGGACCCCGTTGAGCAATCACCACAGATAAAGAAAAATATGCTAAATGAAGCGTTGCGAATACGAAAAGTAGCTAAATCATCTGTTTAAATTCTGTTAAGATTTTATTTAATTTGTTAACAAATCAAACCTAAATGGACGATTTATAAATCATTATCAACTACTAAACGGAGCATTTAAAGAAAACGATGCTTTATAAATACGACAGTCAGTATGTTTATTTTAATTTGAAAACAAAAAAAAAGATAGCTTCAGAGTAATCGAATAATAATTAAATATGGAGGAACTTACAAATAAAAGGTAAAAATCAAAGAGAAACAGGTACGACATGTAAAATATCTAAGGTTTCGTATGTAGTTGATGATTTATAACATTACAAAATATCGATTCAATAAAGGCGCAGTCGTTTCCATATTATCCATTCAGAAATGCTATCCTGAAAAATGTATGCTATATAGGAATATGCACTCTGCAGAATTTGCATAGGGAGCTTTCTTTCCCGGTATGAATGTTTAGGCAAAGAAGAAAACAAAGAAAAGATTCAGTTTTATTGAAATACGCTTCAAAGTGGTGGGTACCGTGCATTTCACAGCTTTCAGATTGTCTTTTAACTAACGAAAATTTGTACCGCAACTTTTTTTGGAAATTATTTTAAATCATGTGACGGAAGTTAAGGGAAGTGTTATTTAATTTGAAACTTGTAATTATAATGTGAATAAATTTTATTGCTGAATTTCATAATAAAGAACCAGGAAATGTTACAGATTTTCGCAGAGACTGCATTCATCCGCATCTTTTAATTTAGATAGAGTGATGCTTCGCTTGCTGGCGCAATTAAAAGAAAAACTTGCAATAAACATGCAGGAGGCCCCCCCAACGTCGAAGCTACGTTTACTTAGCATTGTTTGGTAAAGAGCTCTTGTCGCGAGCCATGTCGAGAGGTGGAATCCTTTAGAAATGAGGATGAAAGAGAATCTCTATGACGCGAAACTTGCTCCCAGCTCGAACGTTCCGTGTAAACAAATATCCTGTCTTTATGATTCCCATCTCCACCTATTCTAGATCCTCTTTTCATTTTATTGGGGCTTCTGTCGCTGCGGGGATGATTCACATGTGTAATCTTATAGCTGGTAATACCGGTGGAGTAAAGCATATATAAATCACTTACGTGAATTAAAAAAAAACGGCTTGCTAGCCTCGATTTACATTATTAAACAGAAATTTTGTCATATGAAATTTGATTTACCTTTATTCGATACATATTAAGGAATATAGAGAAAATGGGACACTGAGGAAAAACTGAATAACTGGATATTCGATAGTTAGTTACAACTAACAGTAAAATAAAAGTAAAAGTCTTACAAAAAATGTTACATTTCCAACAATAGTTCAGAGAGATTAGATAGCGGTCAGTTTTAGGTGTTTTTCATGTGAAAAGTAGGCAATAGTCATTGAGGTGTTAGTGAGTAAGGACAAGTAAAGTAAAATAAATGTACAAGGTTTCACAATATCTATTTATGTATCAAGTACGCAAAGTACAGTTTTAGAGGTTAGGTTTCGATTAACAACACCCACTACCTTGTCATAAGAAGTTGAACATATGTTTAGCCCGCAAACTAACAAGTATGTGGATAGAAAGCCAATATTTGAGGACAATTGTAACTTTTATATTATTTTGTTTCACCTTTTGTGCTCCAGTAATCACTTTGTTTTACTAATGCAAAAAACATGTAATAAAACCTTTAAGAAATAAGCACACGAAGTCTATCGGTACAAAAATTGCGTTATACGGCAATGTCAAGTTTCAAAACTTCCTCCAAACTAGCGTCACAAGTGTTGTTCAAAATTTGTTTCTCAACTAACAGGACTTTTAACTACAATGCCGAAAGCGAAAATTTATGAAACAGAGTTTCCTTTAATTTTAATTTAAAATAGCCTTTACTTTAAAACTTCCTTTTGTTAAAGAAGTTTTAAGCGATAGATTATAAAACCGGCCGTAATACACTAAAGTTGCAATGGCGTGGTTGCATAGTTACAATCAATTCAATGTTAACTATGAGATGATCACAAATGTTCTGTGGGAAAATATTTAAACAAATTTTAAATTATCATTAATCACGATTCGTCCCCTAAAACTATTTTATGTTCCTGTACTTAGATGACTAAAAATTTGTTTTGTCCTGCAGGATTTGTAGATTTCGAATCAGAAAATAGTGAGATAGTTAAAGGACATTGACTAAGATGTTGGGGGGACATATCTAGAAATAGACTTCGCAGAGCAACACATTATGTTTATGAACAAAGAGACAAAATAGCAGATTATTTTGTCACTCCAGACAGAGAAATTCTTCGGCAAAGAAATCATATATTCCGAGGATATATAGTAAAATAATAATTATAAGAATGGATCATATTGAGTATGCTTATCTTGTAAGATATATTTATCTATTAAAAATAAAAGAAATTAACATTTAACTTTTAATTTGCTCCCAAAACTAATTTAATAATTTACCATTTTAAATTTGCTTTAGTTTCTTTATTTTTTTTCCGTAATTCAGAAGTAATGTATTTACAAAAACATTCATCGTCATCATCAATTTTGACTGGTAACTTATTGAGGTGTTCTCTTATTGATGCGGTTAATGCAATAAATTCTGTTTCTAATTAATCTGTTTTCTTGCATTTTGGAATGTGTAAAGATTCCTGGTGTCGGATGGTAGCTGATGTCTCAGAAGATGTAGAGTTTATTTTTTTACCTATTGCTTTATTATTGCTATCTTGTGTACTATGTTGCAGAACAGAACCAAAACGTCTACAAATTTCAATATTATTAATGAACTTAACTAATTATTTAGATCATACTTGCGACTGATAATATGGTTATCTAAAAATGTTAGTTTTTCCAATAATATCCAAGTTTTCAGCGTAGAAGCTCCACTTCCAATTCTGTACTGTGTTTCTTATAATCGTTTTTCTTTAACATATCGTTCTCTCAATCTTCATCATCTTTTTGAAACATCCTCAACTGAAAATTGTGAAATACTTATACAATGCATAATTGAATTGGTTATTACAGAAGTGACACGTCATATATTATGCCACTTGAAAAGCATTAGACATGTGTTGCTCATTCGAAGCGTAAAAAAACATTATCTACGGTCTCTGATACCTACCTGATAATTGCATAAGTGATGCAATTTCTTGCCATGAATTATTTCTCATTTTTGTATCTTATTATTATTATCTGTATTTTAAAACTGTTGTGTTTTTTATCAAACAGATGAAGATTATTTCTCGCTAAATCAATTAAGAATTCATCCAGAGTTATTATTATGTCATTACTCTCATCTAATTTTTGGTTTCCTTGCATTATTTGATCTACTTGCAAAATTTCTTCTATTCTTTCATTTAAAAATTCTGCAAAACTTTCGTTTTCCATTTTCGTACTTGACGTTCACATCCAATAATCTACATATATTCACAACTTCAAAAACTAAAGCTATATCCGCCCCTGACAGGACTTCTGATTGGTCGAACCAAGGTTCAACCTATCCCAGTTACTATAGAAATTACCTATATGGAAATTTCCCTATTATCTGTTGAGAACATTCGGATAAGTTTAACATTGTCTTGTTACATCTGTTTTCAAATATTAAAATTTACTAAGTAAAAGTTTTTAGTTTGCTTATAACTTTTTCTTAAACATTGTGCTCTAAGCTTTAGCCCCTAAAGTTCCATTTTGTGGCATGTTTTGAATTCGCAAAATACTCATTTTAGAGCGCGAGTGCAAAAAAAATTAATTGAATGGTTATGATGAAACAATAAATAAAAATCGCATTTGTTGCACTCTTTTTGAAAGACACTGTCTGAATGGAAACTTGTAAATCCTAGGTCTGACAACGTAACGATTCCGTTTTTTTTTTTTAAACTGCTCTCTTACATATATGTACATAAGCATCAAATGACAAATTTGTGAACAGCAGTACAAAAATGCACCCGCTCGAATTATAAACAATGCTGGTAGCATCTCTGCTATGTGGAAGCCCGTGTTAATTTATGTTTTTGACGGTTAATTAGTAGAAGCTTAATTGTAAACGTTTACATTTCGTATTAGCTAGACAATTACCTGCCATCACAGCATTATCCCTTATTGACGCCATTATAGATTAGAAATTGTTGATTGGGTGTAGATATAGATTATAACACATACATACATTATTATGTTGAAATGAATTCTTTTCAGTTACCTATATCAAATAAAGGATGACAACAATTTGTTAGTAATTTCATTTTTCTACCTAAGAGTATGACACGAATTACATAAGAGTATTAACTTTTGTGTAAAATTTCTTACAAAGTAGGAAATTTCATTTAAAAATTATCACCGTGTCATCCGGGCGTAACGGTTAGTTTACTTGTCATCGTGCAATGAAATATTTCGCTGATAATGTATAGGTTCAGTTTCTTAATGGATCATGTTTCATTACTCTTTATACATATAACTGCAATCTAAAACTTCCATCGTATTTAAAATGTGTCATTAATCCTTGCTCTATTTCTAGGTGCGGACGTTATTTGTGAGTGGTCTACCCATGGATGCCAAGCCCCGTGAACTCTACCTACTATTCAGAGCTTATGAAGTAAGTACCCGCCACATCAGTAATAATAGTGATAGATCAAATTAAGTAAGAATAATCGTACCTAATGGGAATCAAGCAGGACTGCTCCATAGATTTTAAATAATGAATTGCGCTTTATCTTAACGTGCACTCAATTCTATTTAAAAACGTAATGGATTCTTATAATAATCTTTTCAGGACATGAAAGTGAACTCGATTTAACATACCACTTGTTTGAATTATTGAACACAGAACAAAAAGAAATTAATGTGAATTTATTAATCCCATGGTAAACTGTTTCCACTCTACCTTTCATTATTAACCCTAGTTCTCCTACCGAATACGGTTACCAATAAAGATACTATTATTAATATATCGGACTTGGTTCTAAATCTATTGTCCAGTTGAACGGTTTAGCATATGTTTGTGTACCTTTCAATTTTAGGGATTTGAAAAATGATAAATGACTGTGCAGAGGTAAAAAACTAAAATGATGTGGAAATCTTGTTACAATTACATCAGGATTCAAACTAGATATTCTAATTTGTATAGGTGGTTCAGATTTACACCTGAAAATTTTAAGAATCATAGAATTTTAGAAATTATGGAGCGGCTTTAATAAATAATGTCCAAAATCGCGGAAATGGCATCAGATTTTAAGAGCCTAATCAAGTATCAAATCAAATCAAATTATGTGAAAATGTATAATATAATTATAAAATATACAATTATTTTTTTACGCACACATGAAAAAATTGAACAGTACGTCAACGTTTCGCTGTGTGTTTGACATCTTCTTCAGGAAAATTATAAATCAAGGAAAACTAGAAAAGAGAAGCGTGTTGTCAACAATTCATTCATTATAGCGAGAATAAAGCATTCTAGAAAATATGTTTAAAGTTTCAACTTAAAATCGCCTATTAAAATAATAAAAACATTAAGTAACAGGCTATTCATAGAATGTGCGGCTAAATTTCAACGGCTTGTCGGCGATTGTCCAGAAATTCCGAGGAAATACGAAAATGATATTTTAAATACGTTTGATCTATAAAGGCGTCCCAAAACTCGTGCCCCAGAGAGTAAGGGGATGTGCAGACAGCAGTAGAGACTGCAAATTCGGAAAAAATATTATCTAGGATAAACTGTATTCTAATGAGGACAAAAAACCTGTAGCTAACGCCGAGAGCTCTTACTTAGGTAAAACGTAGGAACTTTAAATACTGCTAGGAGACGGTAGAACATTGTTATCTCCAAAATTTTAAAATGTTTTGGGCTACTGTAATGTCAATGTGACAGGGCTCCTTGAAAAGTCAAATGTGTTTACGTACGTAACTGATGTTGAGGAACAACAAGTTGGTTACAAAAGAGCATTAAAAAGAACAGAAAGTTATAGCCAGAGCTCAAAACATCCTCTATTCTTTTCTAAACACAATCGTGCTTTGCTCAAAATGCTCGGTTTAGAAGAGTCCGTAACCACTTGAGGAGTAACCGCCGCAAAAGCATCTTGGATTCGATTACTGGGTGGTCAGTGTCAACTGTTTTGAGTTGGCAATACTTAATTTAAGGTAGTATGACTGAATAATTCTGAATAATTGCTTGTCATGATCTATTCCATATCCGGTTTTAATCTGTCAAAAAAAGGTTATGTTTTGGTTATATTATAAACTGTATGCCATTTGTATTCTTTATTTTCATGTTTCACAAAGTTATACGATACGAGATATAAAATGTTAAACAGTAGCTAGAAAAAATAGGAAACGGAGAAAACAGTAAAGAAGAGTGACAGCTCAACAGTAAGCAAGAGTGGCAGTACAACGTCTGACACTTTGGTCTGACAGTTCGACGGAAATAATATAGGAGTAATATCTGTTTTCTTATTTATTTACCATGGAAGTATGTCGTGAAAGTTTAGGGAAAAAGTGGTACTTTTGTACGTTAAGTGATCGGTTATTTTGAGCCAAATCGTTAAGTTAACGGTCAGACTGTACCACGTGATCATTCAGCTGATTAGAAACATTGGTCGCGATTTAAAATGTGACCAGCGTGGTCTGAAACGTTAGGTGGTTAGTCAGACCAATTTGACCGATCAGAGTAGCAAATACAGGTGATGTGAAATAAGGATTTTAGCTACAGGTTAGATATATTACTTTTTTATTATCCAAAGGCTTAAACGAAGTAAACCCGCGGCGTATTTCACTAATTTCGAAACTTTAGAGACCCTTTCAAAACTTGTTCCATTCCCGCCCTCTTCTGTCATAATTTATAATCACAGTGCCTATCTAGCCATTAACTGTAGCCGTTAAGTGAGTAAAGTTCGACCACTTTGGTCAGAATTGCCGTTGACTTAACGCTACCTAAAGTTACTGCGAATGAAGCAATGTTGCAATATTTTCTTTTCGTCACAAGGTGTATTTTTCATTCAGTCGTTGCAAATCTTTTCTAAACATGTAATTAAAAAACTTGTCTGTATCAGTACGTTTGCCAGAAGAAGAACTTTTCAATTCTCGTTTTTTTTGTCAATATATCCCTTATATACTTTTGTGACACCTACAATAACTATTTCTAAATGAAAAGTACGCTTACAAATTTGAAATATTGTACTCACTGCAAAAATTTCCTCTAATCTTTCAAACATTTCCATTTTCCCCAAATCTGGCCTGTACGTTTAGTATCTTACAAACGCTTCTTTTATAGCAATTTTCATCTTGCGACTCACAATTTTCACCATTTTGGCATAAAATAATTAATTATTTACATAATAAATTGACTTGTAGAATTAACATACTAAGGGCCGTTTTCATAATCAGACTTTATATTTAAAGTTACTTTAACGGTGTCGGGAGATTTGCGCCTCGGACATTTGCGCCATCGATACATTTGCGCCGCTCGGGTTAAATTTACGGGAAACGGTCAGGTAATGTCAATAGCAATTTTACATGTGCGCCGCTGCCTCAGCATTAATAATATTCTTTGAAATTTTCGACCGCTTGGTAAATTATATTTCTGCAAATTTTAAATAAAATTATTTTCACCACTTTTAATTGCGCCCGTGCATACAATACAATATGCAACCGCTTATTTATAGATCTTCAAATCATTATTATTGTTCTTCTGAACATATGTTGTATTTCTAAATTAGTAGATTTTTGTCTTATGTTTTAGTGAATTTTATAAGTGCTATTTAATAATAAGAAGATGCATAATTCTTCCTTGGAATTTATTGAAATCTCGAAAGGTATTTACTTTTAAAAAATTATTTTAAATAGTAATGCTTTTCAAATTGTAAACCTAATAAATATAAAAAAAATTTAGAAGAAAATAAAACTATTTGCAGCAACTTTTTTAAAACTTATTCTTTGACAGCAAGCATGGCCGCTTTGTATGGGATGACTTATTATGCAGCCCACTGGCTTCAATTTGTCAATCCTAATTCAATGTCAGGTCAAAAAGCGATCGTAGGTTGTCGCTGTTTAAGCTATTCATTACTATTACATCGCAATTATGAATATCCTTGGACAAGTCATTTTGGTTTGCAGTGGAACTCTCGATCTGCGCTTTTCCTGGCGAACAATAGGGCTGAAACAGCTGTACAGATTCTGCACGAGGGATCCATTATAATCAAGAACGATTTACAACAATTTTTTCTATTAAATATGGAAATAATTGTTTTTCTATACAGGGAGATTCAGGCAACCCATTCATTAAAAGATTACGGACTTCCTCTTTGAATTTCTATTTCATATTTTGCGGTTATAAGTTAGCGATAATGATCTATTAAAATATAATATTTCCAACTTTCGGGCACTTCCGCTTGTACCGGAAGTTGATGTCAACTTTCTTATTTTAAATAGAATACCCCATTTTTTATTGTATTTCTGAAATTTTCATGAAATTCTAAAAATATTTTGTGTAACATATGATACAAGAAAAATTAGCCGTTTTAGAGATATTTCCACTTTTTAAAAAAAAGTTCAAAGCGCAGTATCTTGTTTATGATGCTGCCTGCCATCTTTGTGTAACAAAAGCCATAATTTCAATTTTTGACCTGAAGTGGGCTATGCTCATAAGCGTTCAGGTCGTACCTAATTTTACACAAAATCGTTTACGGGCTGGTTGAAAAGTAACTTCTATTCGAACTGATTTCAACTGTCGAAAAGTCATGTTTCTTAAATAGAATACCCAGTATTTTTTTATACTGTAAGAATCAGAATTAAATGTTCTTTCGAACTGTATTAGCATTCCCTATACCCATATTTTACGTTTCTCTTTCTATTCATGATTTTCTCTTTAACACATCAATTTTTTCACTTTTCAGTATTATTTCTGAATAGTGTGCTATGAAAATTTAACAAACTGAGGTTTTTTAAATTAATTTCTGACTGTAATTTAAATTTCATTTTAAAAACCGAAAAATAATATTTAAATACACATCTATCATCTGAACTTTTTATTTACATATATAAGAAATAAATAATTTCCCAGAACGGAGGCGCAAATGTTCAACTTTAAACCTCTACCTGTGCGGTAATTGAGCACCTTTTCTTAGAAGGACGCATATGTCCCGTATTCTACTTTAACCTAAAAAAATACATTTGTTTCCCTACACTTAAAGTGACTTTAAATTAAAGCTTCCTTAAAATCTGATTATGAAAATGGCCGTAACGGATATTACTTAAAGTTGAGAGTTGACAACAACGGTTGATCTATCTGATCTGAAGTGCCACATTTTGGCGTATGTTATAATGGTACGAAATTAATTTGTCTATTTTACTATAATAGACAACCTAATCAAATTAAATCACGACCTACTTGATGGTAAATAAATAAAAAAAACAAATATGACATGTTACTGAATCATGTTTATAAACTATCAAACATAAAAATGTATATACTGATGTAGGGACCTTTTGTTTCCAACCCTGGACACCTGAGATTGACCACTTTGTATTGCATAGTATGTGTTTATAGTATCCACAGATATTTATTATTCACAGTCATTTTTTATCAATTTTCTAGGATAATCCACTCCAAACTAATAAAAGTAGGTATTATTAACAAGCTATTGACTGCGTCAGCTGTTGAATTAACTTAATTAACAAAAATAGGCAGGCGAGTGGCGCAGGGGGTAGCCTAGCCGACTTATAAAGTTGAGCCACTTATCGGCGTGGGTTCGAATTCCCCCAGATCCATGGATGTTTCTGTTGTCCGGATTATGACCTAGGCGTGTTAAACAAAGCAAATTGTCTGGAACGGTATAGGCCATAAGACAATGAATGTGCAGATTGCTGCGCAAAGCAAAGAAAGAAGAAGAAAGAACAAAAATGATTTTACTTATCTTTTTATACAAATGGCTTTGGAAACGATTTTTTCTAAAAATGAAAGAGTTAATATGATTTACAGATTGAAAAAGTTGGGAGAAATCATTTTTGGCAAAACGGCTTTACAGCAACGTTTATTTTCTTGAACTGTTACTCTCTCATTTTTATTTATAATAAAAAGGATTATCCAGTCGTGTAGTAATATGAAGGCTGTTCCATTTTGAATAACCTATTAATTTTAAAATTCTTGGAAATAACTTGTTTTTTTGTTAATGGCCATCCGATACTTAAAATTCGAGGATATTGAAAATACAGATGTTTAAAAACATTTTTTCAAGTCGTGCTTAATGCGAAACTGCACAAATTTTGTTAATAAAGTTTTTTTTCTTGTAAAATGTACTTAAAGTAACACATTCGTGCTTCCTCGGAATTGTATGGACACCTGTATCATTAGAACTTTCTTGACGTACTAAGTCCCCGTAATACGTTGATGAAATTTGGATACGAACACCCTGTACATTTTTTTTAGTTTTTGCTTGTTCTGGTTTGTTTGCAGAAAATAATTAAAAGTTATACCTAATAATTCAAGTACTGGTTTTTGGTACTTAAACATTAAAGTTATGATCAAAGCTAGTGACATTCCGGACGGATACAGGGCCACCGCGAGGCCAAAAGCCGCCCGCGTGCCAATCCATATTTTGGCGCCCTCTGACAGATAAGTTGGGACAAACAAAAACAGTCAATTATCAAAATGATTAAAAATTAAAAGAAAAGAAATGGAAAAAACAGAAAAATTTTTAACATTTTCCTTCACATTTTTTAAACAGTCTCCTCTCTCCGCTTTTTCTAAACATTCCCCTTCACTTTTTTTAAACATTCTCCTTCACTTCTTTAAGCATTCTCCTTCACTTATATTTAAAGATTTTCCTTCATTTTTTCAAGTTCCTAGCGCTACCGCAAGCCCCCAAAAAACGAAGCGAAGCGCTTTCTTCTCATCTGACCGAGAAGGCAGACCTCTGTTTAGACGCCCCCCCCCCCCCCAGAATGCAAGTAGGCCAAGCCCGCTAGTTACTAATATTAGAAAAAATAAGAAACAAAATCACAAAAGCAAAATGAACATAAATTAATAAAAACTTAAAAAGTGATATATAATTTGTTTTTTTGTTAACCAAACTGTAACAGCTTATATAATTTATTTTTGTTTACCTACTAAAATTATTAAATTTTTATGAAAAATTTAGCAAACGAAAATTACAAAAATTAAACTTTTCTACTTTTAATTGCCACAGTTAACTGTTCTATTTTAGTCGACGTTTTGTCGTGAGGTTGACGGCTTCATCAAAACTTGTGGCTAGTTTTTCGAAAAATTTATACCAGACAAGAAACTGTTTCCAATTATTTTTCTTTTTTTTTTGGCGAAAAAAATGACAAAATGTGTCCAGTGACCAAGAGGCTAATTGCCGCCCCTTGAACATGGCGCCCTCGTGCACTGCACGCTTTGCACACATGGTTACGGGGGCCCTGGACGGATATATGGGCGTCCGACAGTACATAAATTTTGTAAAATGTGTAGTGTTAAATTCTAATGGAATATTCCTAGTTGTGTAAACAGTAAGAATATTTGTATTTGCTTTTTGATTTTTTAATTAGTACGCAATTAACACAATTAGCATTTAATATAACGTAAAATTTATTAAATGCCAAGCCTATTTAATATTCCCCATACGATGCTCCTCAAATTTATTTTGAAATTGATATCGTTTTTATGATAGGAAAAAAACGTTCGCTCAGCAGCGAATCTCGCAAATTTGTAAAAAATCGTATACAGCCTAGGAAAGTTCAGAATTTCTATAAAATAATGTTTTAAGATGAAAGAACTAATAATAAATAGTCCTTTTTATACACACCGCTGCATATGTTTGGTTTATGCAGTTGTTTATTTTCTGTTCTGCAGTAAAAAAAAATCACAATTTCATTTAAAGTTGCATTAAGTTCACGTGAATCGTTATTGTCAATTACAACATCCGCAGTTTCTATCTTTGTGCCATCATATTTCTAACTTCATTATGGGGCAGGAACGAAGAAAGGTTTTGTAAGGAGAGAATAACTTGCGAAAGAAAACGGTCCCTAGACTGCAGACAATAAAATTTTCGTTCGTAATTAATCCAACAATGTTACGACACAAGACAGGCGACATATTGCTACAGCATTCCAGAACTGAAATTAAATTTTTCCTTGGGGCAAGAAATGAAACGTCTGGGATAGTAAAAATCTGTTATTAATTTCGCTCTGGAAACGTTTCGGTTTATAGTGAACGACATATGAGCAAATGAGGTCAAAATTAAAAGAATACTTTTTACACATAAAACTTTCACAGAATAAATCAATTTTATTCTACGCTTATTAAATTTAAAAAAAGTAGTTCATTTAATAGCATGACTTAAACAATAATACGTGTATATTGTTTCTTGTGTTCAAAAAATAAACAGTGGTCTTTAGTAATATACTAAAATTTTAGTTTATAAAAATCCGAATACATATTAAAGTAACCTGAAATTCGCTTGTAAAAAGCGAACAACGTTGACTCTTTCGTGTGATTCGTCACAGGATATTGTCATGCACATTTTAATAAAACTTCGCTCTCAATTCTTCTTTTGAAAAATTTTACAGCCCACAAAGGAATATAAATAGGAGCTTAATGAACACGAGCCGTATTTTAAGCCAAGACTTGGTGTATCTTTGCGGTTTTAAAATGTGTTAACACTAATACCTGCTTATTTTCAGGGATACGAAGGATCCTTGTTAAAAGTAACGAGCAAAAATGGAAAAACAGCATCGGTAAGTCTTGTTCTGTGTTTTTTTTTTGTTGAAAATAAACGAAACTGGAAAACTTGATATTTATGAATTTTGCATGTCAGCGTTTCTAATTTGTAATTATTATAAAATTTAAATAGCTGTAATTAACCCTTGCCTAATTAATTAGTAGGCAATAAAATCATCAGTCCATTTTTTCTCAAAAATAGTCAATAAATATGTTGTTAATAAAATAAAACGTCATTTTTAACTAAATAAATAAATCAATTTTTAAATTATTCTTAATTCTTGTTGATTCAATAAATAAAATACACGGCAAGAAAATAATCAGAAAACTGAAAAATACCTGCCTTGCCAATTAGGTAACTTAAGGAGAAACTTGATTTAAAGAAAAAACATATTTTGTTGAGAAATGTTGCTGTCAATTGTTCGTTTCTGTTGAAAACTAATTCTTAAACGATTTCAACCATGCCCTACTAAAGATTAGAAATTTTAACGTTAAAAGTAAAAAGTACTTACAGATAATGTCAAGAAACTAAATTCGCCAAACAATATTTCGTAAGTGGTCGGAAATGTATACTGAGGAAAATAGAAAATCTGGATTTAATAATTTTTAAATGAAAAATATAACACAATGATGAATGATTATTTATAATGTTAACTATAACGTTTATAATTAAATAAAGGTATTACTTTTTATAGCCTTTGCAAATTACTCGAAATATTCTGTAGGTGTTTCGTCAAAGTAACAGTTCAAAAAGACGTAGCAGTTTTTATGATTATGTTCTTTTTTTGAATTTTATGATAGTTAATTTCGTTACTGTATGAATTCTACTTGATATTTATAAAGAACCCTTCAGACTGAGGTATTTTTTTTTCGTATGCTATCGTAGCTAACTGTAAGCTAAGGATCGTCACAGACAGCTCAAACTTCAGCTTCTGTAGTATGCAAAGACCGAAACTAAAGATGCAGTACGTCGCAAAATAAGCCGAAGCTTAAAGTAAAGCCTGAGCATAAAGCCGTACGTAAAAGCCTGTGAGCGAAGAAAAAATCGACAATAATTTGCGCGAAAAAGAATGCATCAAACGCAAGGAAAACTGCACGTAACATCGGGGACGAGGCTGAAACTATTCGAATGAGTTTCCGTCCTCCAAAGCACCACATAACACCAAATTGTGCTCCGCCTTCCAGACGGACCCATTGCAGAAATGGGGCCGACCCTCCTTCAAACACAACCATCAGGCTCTTAGGACATCACAACGACGATTGCATGCTTCAGGCAAGCCATAAATTAATAAAGCCATACTTAAATTCGCCCATGACAAAGGAAGGATTTGGACGAATCAAAATCATCTTGACATAAGCAAAAGCCAGCCATGCATAGATGACACAGTTAAAAACCAATAACATGAAATGTCAAAAGTAATCGTAATTTACCATTCCGTCGAAATAACAAGCGGCCAAAAGAGCAGCAGCAGACTCATTGTAAAAATGGGACCGAGTCCAATCAAACAGAACCACCAGGCCTTAAGGACATCACAACGACGACTACATGCTCTGGGCACGCCACAAATTAATAAAGCCAAATTTGGGTTCGCCCATAACGAAGGAAGGACTTGGACAAATCAAAATCATCATGACCTAAGCAAAATCCAATTGTGCATAGATGATATAAATAACAACCAACAGCATAAATTATCAAATGAACGTAATTTATCTTTCCGTAGGAATAACAAGGAACAAAACAAATTGTAAATCGTAGAAATTTATAACACAAAAACTGAGACGTCGCCAGATATTACGTTCGTCTCGACGTTTAGAATAAAACATTCGCTCTAATTCTCTTGCAAAATGCGAGAAATGCAGCTACAGACGCTTGCAGAAAATTGTCTTCCAGACAGACTCATCTTAAAAATAGGACCGAGCCCCCTCAAACAGAAACACCAAGCCTTAAGGACATCACAACGACGACTGCATGCTCTGAGCACGCCACAAATTAATAAAGCCAAACTTGGCTTCGCCCATAACGAAGGAAGGACTTAGACGAATCAAAATCATCATAACCTAAACAAAATCTAACCGTGCATAGATGGCACGAACAACCAATAGCATAAAATGTCAAAAGTGAACGTAACTTAACTTTCCGTCAGAATAACTAGTGGCAAAAAGAAACTGTAAATAGTAGAACTATATCGTCTTGACGTTTAAAATAAAACATTCGCTTTGGTTCTCACGCAAAGCTCGAGCAACGCAGCTGCGGAAGCTTGCAAATGATTGCGCAATCAACACTAAAAATAGAAACTCCAGGCCAATAAAAGTCTACTTAAGATGAGTAAAAAGCCGCCTCAGCGAAACTCGTACGATGATTTATTGCCGGGGTATTCTAAGATGTGTGCAAGGAACAGTCTGAGAATTGCACCACAAAACTAAATCGAGGTATGGAACAATTTATTTTATAAAAATCCAATTATATTACAACGAAGGTGTTGAACTTATTTTCAGACTGAGATATTTTTTTGTAAAATTATGGAATTTTACTCCTCGACATTAGACGTTAGACGTTAGTCTATGTGAAACAACTTTCTGTAATATTACGGAGAAGTTTCGAGAAGCTGGTTATATAAGAGATCTTCCAAAAATTCTACAAAAGATTACTGTTCGCTACAAATTTTCATAAATGGTTTAATTGAGTTTTACTTCTTAATAATTAATTCATTAATTGTTCTGTAGTGATGATAGTCTCCGTCAATTTATGGTATGAACTGGAAAACACATAGTTTCGACAAGACAGGAGAAGACAAGATAATCAACAAATTCTGATTTAAAAAAGAAGTTTGTTATTCGCTTAACAATTTGCTATCCATATGCAGTAATTTACGGTTCCCAAATATTCAATTTTCAATGTTTTTTATACTCAATGTAAACATGACATTTTGTCTAAGGGTAAGTAAATATCCTCGATTTGCAGGATTCTTCAGCAACAAATTCAAATTTTTACAAATCAAATATTTTCTCGAAAATGCGCAGGAATAATAATTTGCATCATCCACAATTTTTCTTCATCTTCAAATCAAATATCTGTGATTTTAAAGCTTGCTACAAGCCAGCTAGATTGCAATGAGACTCTTAAGTATCCTCTGGATAGCTATTTCAGCCCCAATTGGGGCCACATCAGCAGAGAAATAGCTCGAGATTTAGATTGATCTGTGAGTTTGATCGTTTGAAGCAAGGGCAGGTATTTTTCTTAATTAATTAATTTATAATTTGCAAAATATGGTTACAATAAATTAAATGTTTTGTTTGAAAAAAGAAACATAACTTATTTTTATACTTTACAATAAACAAAAAGCAAGTGTCTACACTTGGACTACTTTCACTTCATTTTTCTTTTTGCATCGTTTTATTTTACTCCAAGCGAAGACAACAAAAAATTGTCAACATAAAATGCAAAGGGTTAAAAATATTAATCAAAGCCATTTATAAATCAAAATTATTTACATTCATTTTAAATAAGATAACGAGGGGATTATAACCTCTTAACATCTAGGTGAATGTGGAATAGAATTTGTGAATTATCATTAAAGGACAAATGTGTCCAGTCTGCGAAACAAAAAGAAAGTAAAAAAGTGATAATAAAATGCAAGGGGTTAAACAAATATATATATTTACATTTATTCTAAATAAGATAACGACGGGCTATAACTACTAACGTCTAGCTAGGGAAATGTCGACTAGTGTTTGTAAATTATTATTGAGGGCCGAATATATCTCCAGTTTGCTCAAATAAAGTGGTGGTTTAGGGAGTGCTTTAATCACAGTCATTCTATATCGTATATTTAGGTACAAAGTTTTTTAATCTCGAACCGGACAGAAATATGAAGGGAAAACACTCAACGTTTTGCTATAGATATATAGCTTCGTCAGGAGTGAAGCTATAAATTTACAGCGAAACGTTGAGTGTTTTCCCTTCGTATTTCTGTCCGGTTCGAGATTAGAAAACTTTGTACTTACAATTTTCATCGGACAAGAACCAACTTCAATTACGTATATTTAGGGACAATATGTTTCATAACTGGATAGGTCTTACGGACTATGATGATAATTTAAAAATTCAGATATGGTTATCCTAAGAAAACTATTAAATGCAAGGACATGGGTGTTTTGAATTTTGGCTTTTATAAATTTTAGGACACCATTGAAATAGTGCGCTTTCTGAACGCCAAATTTCTGACTATTTGCACATGTTCTTTCTGGGCGGGATCGATTTGCAGAATGCCTAAACTTGTTTACACTTTAATTATTATCAATAATAATAGCCATACTATTGCGATAGTTCTTTGTAGTTATTGAACTGATAGATGTTAGAGGTTTTAATGTCCTTCTTCTAACAACTACTGCAATTGATATATGGATATGGAGTTGATACGTAACAATTTTTGCTATGAATCAAGTGACCTTGCAAAATCGATATTCTGTAAACAGTTTCGTAACAACTTGCAATCTGTACCAAGTGTGATATCAAGTTCATACGCATCTCTCCTCAATTATTGAAGACCTTATAAATTGATATGCGTATCAATGTTATATAATAGCCCTGAATAACTTGAAAGAGCTCTCCTGTGGTACTCCGATTCTTTCAATTCTAAACTTCGTTTTATTTTCAAAAACTGAATAGATCAAATTGTCTTCATGGTGTTGAATGGTCTCATTCCCCACAATATAAACAAGTGGCTTAATTCTTTTTGTTATAACAAACATCTTGCCACATAGTCTTACAAACAGTAATGCTAGAATTATTATATACGTATAAATATTATTGATGGCTCAGCTCCGTTGATTACCACAAAATTTAGACATTTTTATGGTGCTCTTCAGAGATATTTGAATTTAAGGATTTAAGTTAGATTTTAAGTTTAAAAGGAGTTAAATGGTGCTATTCAAAAAGCAAATTTAAGTAATTGTAACTCTTTAATACTTTAAATCTTAAAATTTATAGCATTAAGGCGAAAATGCGATTCTGAGCGGTACTTTAATTTTAAAGTTTAAAGTGTTAAAGAGTTAAAGTTACTTAAATTTGTTTTCTGAATAGCACCATTAATGTGGCTTGAAACCTTTCATCACCAAAGCATCGAAATAATTATGAAGTAAGAGTAATTTTTAAACCCAAAAACGTTTTGGGATTTTTTGAAATAACTTTTATTATTCCAGATCGAATTCCGTAATTTCATAATAAATTATTGATATTCTCATGATGAACTTTGAGTAGAATTGTTTATGTTTTATGTGTTGTACTGTGTGTACTAAAGTATTATATTTTGAAGTTTTCTTGTCAACATGTGTATCTTTTCTTGTTTTAGCCCGTAGGTTTTGTGACTTTCAATACTCGAGCAGGAGCCGAAGCCGCAAAACAAGATTTGCAGGTGGGTTCGTCGTCATCCATATGTGAAACACACACACACACACACCCCTGTAACATATTCCTACGCCGCATGCACCAGCACCGTGTGTCACTCGCAGACAACCTAAGCTTTTACAGCGTTAGTTAACCCTATCTCCCCTTTACATTTACAACTTTACATTTCTCGTGCAAAGTTCCGGCTAACTTACATAAAGTAGTATTCTATTTAAGCTTCGACGACTGAACGGTTTTCGAAGAAAAGTTTTTTCAAAAAGAGAAAAATTTGTCTTATGCTATAACTTCAAAATAAAATAACGTCGAATTTCTGAGGCATATTGTCACCTTTCTCTCGTTCGGTAACCCGGAACGAGAGTTCGGCGCGTTTGACCCACTCGGGAGAAATGAGGGGGCCTGCGCCAAAGCCGCAACTTACCTCGGCCCAGCAATCAGGTCGGTCGTCCTTCTGAAAACGAGATGGAAAAACAGTTACCTAACGGTGCGCACTCAGACGGCGTGGGATATCTCTAAAGGGTGCCACCAGCGGTGGTTACGCAACC
Organism: Prosopocoilus inquinatus; assembly: GCA_036172665.1. Classification (NCBI taxonomy): domain Eukaryota; kingdom Metazoa; phylum Arthropoda; class Insecta; order Coleoptera; family Lucanidae; genus Prosopocoilus; species Prosopocoilus inquinatus. Next base: position 50,540,366 of record CM069871.1, read on the forward strand.
CAAAGGTGTCAAAAACAAGGTGTGGTCTTAGACGTTTTCGTCAAGGGCGACCCCCTTGGACCCGCTTTCTCGACGGCGTACCCCTGAAAATGGTGAATGAACCTCCCTCCCCAAAGGTAGAGTATTTGATCCGACAAATCTCCAAACACAGCTCACAAAATCACGCAAACACCCTGAAGGGGTGTGTTGATTAACAAGATAGCGGTAAATAAAAATAAAAAAACCCAAAATAAAGTAACCTTTGCTTCTGCATGAGTACTCTGGTGTCTGCGCACAACAGCGTATCATAAAACAGACGGTAACGGAATTTTTAGTTTTGACAACCGCGAAAGCGCATGAAAAGCAAAACAAAATAAAAAGCAACTCGTGACACGTGAAGCGGGACAACGTGAAAATCAATAAACAAGAAAAACGAATAACAAAAGTGACGCTAAATATTAGTCTGCTCTGAAGGAGCCTCAAAATTTTAACAAATGAATGACGGTACAAAAATAAATAACAAAGTGTAAACGGGACGTCAATTATGTAATAAGGGCAAACGGTAGAAGCCCACTCAGTGAGGTTGCCGTCGCAAAAAAATAAATCTGTAAATTCGTGCCGCATGAGTTGACGCCACTCCCCGCGTAACGCCGAAGTTGGGGCTTAGCCGGTGACAGAAAAAAAAAGTCAGAAAGTGTTGGCGCTTACGCGGTCCAGGCGGATCCCACCTGGGTCGGTTCTCGAATAGTCGAGTTTTTAGGCGTTGATAGTGTCGACGTCAGGAGCAAAAACGGCGAACCAAAAAAAGACTGAGCTACGGCGTCAGATTTCTCACTTGGAGTCGAACGGCTTCCACACGAACGGAGGAAACAGCGTAAAGGCCCCACACAAGTTGCTTTAAGAAAGGGGTAAACAAAAGTAAATTAATAGAACGCCACAAACAACGATAACGTGGTCAACAGAATGGGGATCGTATAGAGACGAAGAGAAGGAAAAAAAAAGACTCACCTCATGCAAATTTCATGAGCATCGCACGTCGTTAATCAAATCCGCAATTACAGCGGCCCCAAACGCAACGGGAACAACTTCCTTGCAGTGCAAAAGCCCGAGGAAAAATGGGATTGCAAATAAACTTCCAAAGCAACAACGAGACGACCACTGTTGCAAGCGACGTGCGTAACTTAAGCAAAGTCAGCGCACGCGACACTCAAAAGCAAACACTATTCCCACTCAAATGGTGTACGTGTTCCGCGACCTAACGTACAACGACCAGACTTACAATAGAAGCTCGGAGACATCTTCCCTTAACGCAAAAAGGAAACTGCAACAGTGTATTATTTTAATTCAACAGTCCAGAAATGGCCACGTTTTGTGTTGAGAAAATTAACTTACAGCACAGCCGTCAGCTTTAGTCGTGGCAGGCGTGGGTATTATTTAAACGCGAAAATAAATTAACCAAAGATGAGGAGAGGACAAAAGAAAATGTCTCAATTTATACAAACAGAACAACAGTGGGTACAGACCTTATCAGAAGAATGTATACGCATTTTAAAAAATTTTGTAACTGTAGGAAATTTACACTTAAACGGAATTGAGAAGTATCCAAAATTTACGTGAAAATAATTGCATATTACGTAAAAAACAGTGAACATATAAAATAGCGACATCTTACTATCGCTTTTTGACCTAACATTGCAGTAGGATAGACAAATTGAAGCGGGATTTGCTCCTAATGAGTCCCCCATGCAAGGCGGCCATGCTTGCTGTCAAAGCATAATGAAAGATTTTAGAAAAAATTTGTGCAAATCGTTTTTGATTGCAGTGAGAACCTCGAGCAGCCTCTGGACAGCTGTTTCAGCCCTGCTTGGGGCTTCTTCAGCAGAAACGTAGCTCGACATTCCCACTGCAGACCAAAAACGACTTGCCCAATTTATTCGCAAATGCGATGTAAGAATGATGAACATATAAAATAGCGACATCTTACTATCGCTTTTTGACCTAACATTGCAGTAGGATAGACAAATTGAAGCGGGATTTGCTCCTAATGAGTCCCCCATGCAAGGCGGCCATGCTTGCTGTCAAAGCATAATGAAAGATTTTAGAAAAAATTTGTGCAAATCGTTTTTGATTGCAGTGAGAACCTCGAGCAGCCTCTGGACAGCTGTTTCAGCCCTGCTTGGGGCTTCTTCAGCAGAAACGTAGCTCGACATTCCCACTGCAGACCAAAAACGACTTGCCCAATTTATTCGCAAATGCGATGTAAGAATGATGAACATATAAAATAGCGACATCTTACTATCGCTTTTTGACCTAACATTGCAGTAGGATAGACAAATTGAAGCGGGATTTGCTCCTAATGAGTCCCCCATGCAAGGCGGCCATGCTTGCTGTCAAAGCATAATGAAAGATTTTAGAAAAAATTTGTGCAAATCGTTTTTGATTGCAGTGAGAACCTCGAGCTATTTTATATGTTCATCATTCTTACATCGCATTTGCGAATAAATTGGGCAAGTCGTTTTTGGTCTGCAGTGGGAATGTCGAGCTACGTTTCTGCTGAAGAAGCCCCAAGCAGGGCTGAAACAGCTGTCCAGAGGCTGCTCGAGGTTCTCACTGCAATCAAAAACGATTTGCACAAATTTTTTCTAAAATCTTTCATTATGCTTTGACAGCAAGCATGGCCGCCTTGCATGGGGGACTCATTAGGAGCAAATCCCGCTTCAATTTGTCTATCCTACTGCAATGTTAGGTCAAAAAGCGATAGTAAGATGTCGCTATTTTATATGTTCATCATTCTTACATCGCATTTGCGAATAAATTGGGCAAGTCGTTTTTGGTCTGCAGTGGGAATGTCGAGCTACGTTTCTGCTGAAGAAGCCCCAAGCAGGGCTGAAACAGCTGTCCAGAGGCTGCTCGAGGTTCTCACTGCAATCAAAAACGATTTGCACAAAATTTTTTGTAAAAAACAGTGACAAATTTTCAAATTCAAAATCAAACACAAACACTCACTAGATTTACAAAATAAATACTTAAAAGTTACTATAATTGACGTTAATCACCCAAAACTGTAGCGTTATTCATTGACATTAATCGCCCAAAGCGCTAAAGTTGTTTATTATGCAAAAATGGGCCTAAGGCCGAAACTACAATAATAGTGCATCTCCCACCTGAATCATTGGCCTGGCGAGATCATAGTACCGTCTGTCCATCTTTGCCTTTATTGACGTGTGGAGACGCCAGTTGCAAACACAGGTTCGAAGCCTTTTTCGACGAGAACCGGCGACAACACATTTCCGACATAAATGTCCTTAACATCGAAGACGAGGCTGAGGCAATTTGAATGAAGCTCCGTCCTCCAGGGCATCATGTACACTGCGTTATTAAATTATTTAGACTAACTCTTGCTGTGCAATATAGCTTGACAGATTTTTATCGTCGAAATCTCGGTTATTCCTTTAAATCTTCAACTGACAAAAGATCGTGCAATCAACGCTAAAAATAGAAACTCTGGGCCAGGTAAAGTTTACTTAAGCGAATATCGTACGATGATTATTACAGGAGTGTTCTAAGATGTATGCAAGAAACAGGTTGCGAATTACACCACTAAACTAAACCGAGACGTGGTACAATTTGTATTATCAAAATCCAATTATTCTGTGACAAAGATGTCAAAGATGTTGATAAAAACTTATTTTCAACGTAATAAAAGCAAGCGAGAATCTTATACGCCAGACGATCACACGGTTTCCAAACATTGCGCCATCGAGGATAAATGCGATTTAAAACTTGGCATATAGAGGATAACTTTTGAAAAGCGATTTTTCAAACCATAAAACGTGTCTATTTGTAATTTATTTTCTTAACTATAGAAATCGTATTCTAGACAACCCTAAATAGTTCAGCTAATAAGATAAATACTATCTTTTACTACAAACAAAATATTATGTATTTCTGGACAAGATGGCCAAAATCACCGCCGGTACCCCGGCTCTAGATTATCAGTTTTATATATGGAATATTCAGCTCCAGTTTTCAGTAAATAAATATACATCAGACTTAAGATTAAGAATTGTGCTTTGTGCACAAAAGGATGTTGTTTGTTTGAGAAGATTCTTCTGTATTTAAGGAGAAAAACTTGTCGGGATTTCAGTATTTCTTTATGTAATTTAGCCGACGCTTTTCAAACACATGTATTCAATAAAACAGTAACGCATTTTGAATTCACGATCACTCTTTTTGTGGGCAATTTTGCAGCAGGGCGTAAGGTTTGACCCCGACATGCCTCAGACGATCCGACTGGAGTTTGCTAAAAGTAACACCAAGGTTAGCAAGCCCAAACAGCAAGCTGCTAACGCCGCCAATACGCACCCAACTTTGATGCACCCCCTCACCGGACGTAAGTACACCCGCCGCCCCCGGGGACCAAGGGGCGGCTGCTACCTGCCCGCACACCCCTCCTCCACATCCCTTCACTCGCTTCACTCCCGTAGGTATAAAGTAGCGATAGATTTTATTTCCTTTCCGTAGTTGAAACCGTTTATTTTTTCTTTCTCGGCAATAAATGTATATAATTTTTCGTGTCGTCTAAAAATAGCAAATTGTTTTCAATTTACATAATGCAGCAGTGTTCTGAGAAAATTATATGCCTTGTACGTAATTCACAATAATGTCAACGTAATGATTAATTGATTCTTCCAGTTATTTTATATAAACGCCGCACTAAAGTTATTATTTATTTTTACATGTAACATTCTTTCCTTGCTTTCCTTAAACACAAAACATTTTACTAATAACAATAACACAAATCGTTGCTTACTTCATTTATAATATCTTTCTTTGTATTATTATACGTACTTTAACTTTTTACAATATTAGAGATCTCTCAACTTCAGAAGAACCCGCCAAGTGACCCGTGTTAAGTAATACAAGCAGCAGATAAGCTCATAGGTTTATCTCTATTTAATTCTACCCTTCCGCGTTTTTCTACAGATTACAAACTGAAACAGTGCTATATTTCACTAGTAAGATACCCTTTTTTTTCTCATTGAACATTTTCTAGTATAAATATTTTAAACAGGATGTTCAGTTTGAACGAAATTTGAAATTACTAACTTTGGTTTTCAAAGCCAGAATTTCAGTTAAATTTGCAAAAAAAATTAAAGTTCATTTTAAAGTTTTTCCCTGATAATGAAAAAAAAAAACGGCGTAGAATCCGAATTAAATTTTATTTTTCAATTTAGTCCCCCCTTACATCAACGCACTTATTACATTATTTTAACAACATTTTGGGTTTGTCTTCAAAATGTACCAGCAGCCTTCATTTCTTCGTCGTCACCAAAATTTCGTCCGCGAATGTCCTTTTCTAAATTTCCGAACAAGTAATTATCACTGGGAGCCATATCTGGACAACACGGAGGGTGATCGACTTGTTCGAAAATTTATGTAGCAGTGCTACATAATATGCCCCGCTGACTATGGTGTTACGTTCTTTAAAGTTTCTGAGTAGAATACTCTCACAATCTCAGGACATCGTAGCCATCACCTTCTTTGTCGATTGACAGGCTTTTAACTTGCCGGTGCTTCTCCTTTTCGTCTCCATTCCATTGACTTCCTTTTGGACAATTTATCGTAGTAAAGAATTGTAGTTTCATACCCTGTGACAATTAAAGGGGTGTCCCATAAATAAAGAGACAAATTTCAGTTACATTTCTTCAATATGTGTTTAATTGACAACATAGAAAATATAATATACAGAACATATGTAAATATCCATACAACTATATGTCACAATTAGCATTTCTAATTCCTTTATATACAATTTTAATTATATTTGATATAGCCTTACGCATGATAACTTTTCCTGATTTTTCTCCCACTTTCTTACTAATTCGTGACCACCTATTATTGAAGGAGCTTATAGTTTTTGATTTATCTATATATTTCCTATATTTCTTTTTACACAAAGTCCAAAATTTTTCTATTCCACGTGCCTGAGATACATTGGGAGCGTTTTCGCTTTTGGAAACATTCAATGCCCTGAGATGTCTAAAACTTGCAAAACTTTTTATTGTACGTGTAATGACACGTTTCCATATCAGGAGAAAAAAACCACATTACCATTATTATGATGTTAACGAATAAAAGGAATTAAACGCTTCTTTATATATATTATTTTAGATAAATTTCGGAGTTTATACAGCCTTCGCAGATAAGAGAATCATAAATTTTGCCAAATTCATCTAGTGCTTGCCAAATAAGGTATTTCTTAAAAAGCTTTAAGTTTGTCTCTCTCTGCATAATTAACGTCAGTACGTTTGTGTGAGTGAAAATATTGCTTACCAAGGATATAAGATTTGTCATCAATTATTATCAATGTTGTTTTCAAGTTTGTTGTACACTTTTCAACAAACTCTTTTGGTACGTATTTCTGGATCTTATAAATATTTTGGTGCTGATAACTTAGCAAATGCCTTCATATACTTAAATATTAATTTTTAATACGAGATGCAGTTGTTTTCGGAATATTTAGGTTATTGGCTATATTTCTCACAGAAGCTGCAGGAGTTTTGAAGAAAACGTGTTCGACCTTCTTGATGTTCTTTTCAGTTGCGTGTGACCTCAGTCTTCCAGAAATTTGCTTAAATTTTGTCACACCGGTATCGTCAAAGTTCCTCAATATACGATAAATAATAGTTCGTTGCATTCCTTCCTTTACAAAATGATTGACAGGTTTTGCCGTATGACTGGTAGTATTGAATAATTCGTTTTGCTGTAAGCTGTTTTCAGCATGTTTCATTTTGCTGCTTACAAAACACCAAAACACATTCACAGCAATAACTGTCAATTAGCTGACGTAATACCAAATTCTCCATCAAACAAAAAAGCAAGTGCAAAATCCAACGCCTACTTAATTTTCAAGCATTTCAAATATTATCTCTTTATTTATGGGACATCCCCTTATCGTGAACACATTCACAGAGTTTTCTTCACAGAGCTCTAAAAGGGCTCGAGCATATTCAACATGAGGCTGGCTCTGAACTGCTGAAAGATGTTTAAGAACCCATCTTGCACTAACTTGTCATAATTTACTAACTAACCACCAGGCACTGTTCATGCCTAAATGACTGTGAAGAATATTACGACTTAGTACGATATCTTCAACAAGGGCAATCTTGTTGTTCGTCACACTTCCATCGTCCTTCCTATTCTTAGGTCATCTTCCAAGGAGGATTCCTGCATCGTTCGAAACCGTTTTGTGGTCTTACACCCACTACATTAAACACTGGTTTCACTCACAAACATTCATTTTGAGCACTAGTGCTCATGGAGACTGTTTGTGAGTGATTTGAACAACTAGTGTTTAATGTAGTGAGTAGAAGAGCACTGAAGATAACAGCTCAGCTGCAAAAATACGTATATTCGTAAAAATTCATTGTTGTAAGAGAACTTTTTATTTATTTTCTAAACCACTGTCTACTATTCTCAAGAATTTGTCTTGAAAAACTTTTTCTGTTTGTCATACGTAACCCAATTATCTTTACCTTCTTTTAATAATAATAATATTAAATGGCCGTAACTTTTATACTTGAAAAGTTATGAAAAAAATGTTTAATATTTATCAATTTTTCGCGACTAACCGCTTACATGTGGTTAGGCGAAATAAGTAACTGCTGCATTTTCATGAGTTACCGATAACTGTTGATATAACGTCACATACAGAGTTAGTTAAAAGTATGGAGACGGCCATTTATTGTCGTTTATATTCATTTTAGGAAATTATGTCCTTTATGAAAATTTTTTGGGAAATTTTTATCTACAGTTGGAGTGTATTTGATTTCTTTTTCTTCAATTGTTTTTGAGTTACGCCTATCTGTGTAATTTTTTTAAAAGGAAACTTCTTAATTTTAATCTACCATTCGATTGAGTATTTTTTTCTCTTTACAATAGCAGTCTTATTTTTTTTTCAGAGTTGAGAAGTTTCTGAGAAAGAAAACAATGGTTCAAGTATTCATTTCCGGTAGTGCATGCTTATTCGCCCCACACAATGAGCTGCAGTAAATTACACAATTGAATTTGACGTAAACAATAACCACTGATAAAGTTACTCGCTCGAATTGGTTTATCGCTTACTTAGATGTACCTGACCTGGAGCTAATAAGCATGCACGTCGGGAAATGAATACTTGAATCGTTGTTTCTTTTTGGAAACGTCTGAATTCTGAAAAAGTAACAAGAATACTATTGGAAAGAGAAAAAAATACTCTACCGAATGGTAGAGTAAAACTAAGAAGGTTCGATTAAAAAAAAATTACAGATAGGTGCTACTCAAAAACAACTGAAGAAAAAAATTATTTAAGTATTCTCAACTGTAGATAAAAATTTCCCCAAAAAACTTTCATACAGGACATAATTTCCTAAAATGATATTAACAGCAATAACACTTTTAACTAACTCTGTATGTTGCTGCAGTTACTATTTTTCTAACCCGGTCAGAGAGTTTTTTTCTCTCTCTTATTTAGTGTGTTCTACGCAGATCTGTGGTTCCGCATGCTAACATCAGCTTGATTTAATCAAAACTTTTTTCTGTAGCTGTTAAATACACAATTCATGAGTGGACTATTGTGAAATTTTAAAATGCAATCTCCACAAAGCCAATAACCGTAACTGTTTTATTTTGGCGAATCTTGCTAATCTGACGTGGGGGTCTATTCTGTATCAAACCCGTTAAATTTAAAGGAGTTTAAATTTTGTTGCTACGATAACAACCAATCATGGAAATGTATTTTAAATTTTAAAGAGCGTCTAAATTTTAACAGCCCGTTAAACAATTACAGAATACGCCCCGTATTCTCATAACCATGACGTCACTGTTGCTAAGCATGCTAGTAGCGAAAAATACGTTATTGTTGGGTTTATTGCCACACATGTTGTGACCTTTTCAGTTTGTTTTTATCTTCTTTTGTTATGGTAACCAAATTTGTTTTTCTTTTTTTAATAGTACCTATAATTATTTTTAGCGATTTATGAAACAAGCATGCTTTTCTCTATTCAGTGATACATTTTTGTCATTATGGACAAAGAAATAAAATAACATAAAGAAGAGAAAATTGATTCAGTAATAAAACACAATTATCATTTTTGGTCAAGAAATTTGAGATTTCATTTTTTTAATTTTCCTTTTCTTAAACAAAATTATATTACCGAGTCGAGAGAAATACGCTTATTTAAAAATCAGTAAAAATTATTGCCTTTGTCAGGCAAATCAAAAAGAGTAGTTCTTTTTCTGCCCTACGTTGACTGCCTCCTGCAAGCGCCAACTGGTTCCTTAAGTTCGCAGTTGCGATTATATTCTATTTTACAGTAAAAATTATTGTAGGTACTGTTTAAAAAAGAACAGCCATAGCAACAAACGAAATCTCGGAGAACCTATGTACGCACGTACGTCAAGCATGCGTAGCGTAACTTTCCAAATAAGTTAGGAGTTAAGAGAAGTAATTAATTCATTAATTCATTAATTTTATTCATTTCAATCTTTCTTATTACTTTATGTTGTAGATCTTTAAATTCTAAAAAAAAAAATTTCTTGAAACTTTTTTGCACCTGCAGTAGTTATCGAGATATAGTCCGAGAACACACTGTTGGAACTTTTTAATTAATAATATACAGGGCATATTATTAATTAAAAAGTTTTTAAACTTTAACCGGACAGAATTCAAATTGGAAGGAGCATTCAATGTTTCACTATCGATTGATAGCTTCGTTCATAACTTCGTCAGCAGTGAAAACATTGCAGTTGAAAGCAAAAAAGGTAGACAAACTACAGTTTCCTGTAATTATTCTTTCTCAAAATGCCATAGATTAAAGACGAATTCACAGATTTTACCAAAGTTTTAAACTTGTTAATTTTAATAATAATAATAATAATAATAATAAGGTTTAGTTGCCCAACAGTAAAAACTTTCAATTACAAGGCAAAAACAAAGAACAAGAACAAGTAATAATTGTAACTAACATAGATACAAGGTAACAATAGAAAGGTTATCTAAGTTTACAAGTTAAGAGCTTAAGTAAAACTTAATTGGCATTAACTTGACCTTAATTGTTACTATTTATGACAACAAGAAGTGAGGTGAGGGATTCATGGAATATAACGTTTGTATTACAGAAGTTATTGTAAATTGTACACATAACATGTACAGGTGACCTTACAAGCATATTAGTTCGAGCGGATGTAAGATAGAATGTTGGAAATGCTCTAGCAGCGAGTCTAGGAACAGAAATACTCAATTTATTTTACAGAAACGGACAATCGACCTGGTTATTTATTAAAAGTTTATACAAGAAGGTGAGAACTATACTATTTCTTCTAACGCTTAGGGGCGTAACCCTGAAACTACTTAATAGAATATCATCGGGAAAGCCCGGATATGTGCTGGCATTTTAAACTACAGGTATTTGAGAAACTTGCTTTGGATCTTTTCCAGTTCTGCAGAGTAGCTGTCATAAATTGGATACCAGACAAGTGCGGCATATTCCATTCTAGAACGTAACAATGAGAAATAAAGAGCCTTTAAAGCATTGACATCATTAAAAGGTTTGGAATTTCTAATAATGAATCGTAAGACTTTATTAGAAGATTGGACCAAAGACGATAAGTGTTGCGTGAAAGTGAATTCAGAGTCGAATAAAACACCCAAATCCTTAACGGTTGTAACCCGAGTTAAAGGAGTTTCTCTCACAGAATATTCAAAATAAATATTCTTTTTACGTTTAGAATAAGTCATAACTTTACATGTGTGTAAATGTGTCTAATGTTACACCACCTATTAACATTATGTATGTAACTGAAAATACTGAAACTGAATAACTGAAAAATTTGGCATCATCTGGAAGCAACTACAAATTACAGCAAACTGACTGGCAAAGATCGTTGATATAGATTGTAAATAAAAGTGGTCCCGACCCTTGGGATACTCCCGACGTGGCAGTATAATAATATATGATAGTGATGATTATAATATACATACTGTATTCTTTGGTCGAAATAAGATCTGAAGAAGTCAACTAGTTTCTCAGTAAACCCGAGTCCAAGTAACTTGTTCATCAATATTGGGTGACTTATACGATCAAAGGCTTTGCTAAAATCTGTATAGATGACCCACTTGTCCCCTTTTGTCCAATATTTCAAACACAAATTGAGCAAAACTACCAAGGTTAGTAACAGTGGAACGGTTCTCAATAAAGCCATGTTGATATGGCGAAATGAAGTTAATGATAATAGGATAAATTTGATTATAAAGAACAATTTCAAAAATTTTAGCAAAGTTGGATAGAATCGTTATGGGTCTGTAATTAGAGACTACAGTTGGATCACCAAATTTCAAGACGGGGATAACTTTGGACAGTTTCCATAGATTAGGAAAACAAGAATGTTTCAGAGATAAATTGAAGATAATAGCTAGAGGCTTTAAAAAAATATTGGAACAATCTTTAATTAAGAAGAAGAAACTGGGGACTTGATCGTACCCTGCGGTCATTTTATTTTTCAATTTTTTAATGGCAGCAAATATATCAGATTCGTTAACCTGATTAATATGTATTGGGATGTTATTTACCATATTAGGAGGAGAACAAGTAGGATCAGAATCAGAGTAAACTGAGCTAAAATAACATCCAAAAGTATCTACAATTTTCTGGGGGGTATCAACAACCATGTCATCGGTCTTAATAATACCAGGTATCCGAGTACTGCAAGACTTAGTTTGAATGTAAGACCAAAAGTCTCTGGGTTCTCTATTGAAAGATCTTTCAATGTCTAAGAGATACTTGTCGTAACATTTTTATTTTTATTAAAGCTGTGAAGCGTTTGTATTCCATTAAAAAGGTATCAGACATCGTATTTCTGTATTTCTCGAGGTAGGTATATTTTAATTTAATATCTGAAATAATATCACCCGTAAACCAAGGCGGATAATCGGTTTTAGTTTTTCTTGCTTTAAAGAAAGGAACGTGTTTATGTAAAACGCTGTAGAGAATGTTGTAAAATTCTTGACAAACGTCGTTGACATCACTGAAACTTTCCAATAAAGACCAATTACACCTAAGTAACTCGTCGTATAAGTTGGGAAAATCAGCTTTACGGAAATTGAAACTCTTAAAATCTGTATTACGCTGTAGACCCACATTGTATGATGGTGCAATGTTAAACTCAATAGAGAGCGCCGGATGGAAGGCATCTTCCTTAACCAGAGGTATTAGCTCTCGAAAAACTTTAAAATTCATATTGTCTAATACTAAATCCAAAATTCGGCCAAGGGAATTAAAATTGTTTCATGTTGGGTCATATCCATCAAATTTAAGAAGATGTGTATCATAGAGCTTTGGAAGTCATTTATATGGTCATTGTAAAAATTAGGAATATTAAAGTCACCTAATATTAGCAACTTATTGGAATGAACATAAGTTTGTTCAAAATATTCGAATAGTATCTCGAGATCATTGCTTATTGAAGTGTGGGGCAAGTATGCTATATACGTAAATAAATTACTGATGTTTAATTTACATTTGCAACTTAAGATGTCGACATTGGGTAAAGCACTAGTTAACAATGATAAGTCTGGTAGAGCGATAATTAAGTTATTTTTGAAGGCCAGTAGAACACCACCTCCACGAACGTTCTCACCCGCTTGTAGATTTCTGTCCCAGCGAAAAACAGAGTACTTCCGAGTATTGAAGAGTTCCGAGTCACTTACACCAGGAGTAAACCATGTCTCAGTTAAACATATAACGTCATATTCACTCTGACTAATTGCTTGTTCAAATTGATGGAACTTATTTTTTATGCTCCTGACATTTTGATAGTAACAACTTAAACGACGGTTGGTTTTGGTAATTTTGAAAGCTTTTAAATTTTTAAATGTTACCTGTGAAGTCGTCTTTAATCACTACCATTTTCAGAAAGAATGATTTCAAGAAACTGTAGTTTGTCTACTTTTTGTACTTCCGACTGTAAATAAACATGCTGTTAAGAGAAACAAAAAGGTAAAATGATTTTAAACTAAAATACGAGTTATCCGGAGAAACGTAAAAGTAAGAACTAAATTAAGTTTTTCAGATCTATGAGTGTATTTTATTTAAAGAATCCAGAAAACTGCAAAATATGTCATTTAAATTGGCAAAATCAGTACGTTTATTAACAGAATTCAATAGTAAAACGTTACTCCTTCCAAATTGAATTCTTTCTTGATATTCTTAAAAAACGTTACTCCTTCCAAATTGAATTCTTTCTTGATATTCTTAAATTTTAATAGCTTAAATAGATACTAAAACATCTTACTCTTGTGTACATATTTAAAGTTCTCCTATTAAATAACTGAGCAACTAACTACATTATGTAGGAAACATGATAATCCATTTAGGTAATTATACCAAAGGTGAAAATGTATTAAACATACATTGTGTGATATAAAGTAAATATATCTAATAATTAGTCGAAATTAAGTAAATACAAGAAAAAAATATTGTTCCCATGAATGTATAAAAAATATTCAGAAATTTCTGAATTACGATACCTCGTTTATAGTATTTTGTACAATATGAGAATTTTATTCAGAACACTTCTGCATTAATAATTGGCTTATTTTAGTGTTTCAATTCGGAAGTAACTCATGCCCTCAACGATGTAGCGATCGTAAATGCATGATTATAACAGTATGTATAAACTCACACACACATAGCGTTTAGTTTACATTTTTAGAAAGGGCAAACTTATAGTGTAAGCTTTTGGTTTAAGCGGTACATGTTAACAATATCTCCAAGTTTTTACATTTTTTTTTTGTTGAAATTGGTACCGTAAGAAACCAGGATTCTGTACAGAAGTTTATTGTATATTTGAAGAAATTGGATGCAAATAGAAACCAGAAAAGTTGAAACGCACTGAACTCGAAGCGAGGTCAGGTGCAATTTTTCAGTGCCCTCTGCACACCTGTCGTTTATTTCAAATAAATAATGCATTAATGAAGCATAATGCAATTTTTGATTGTAAATTACAAGGATAAACGAACGAAGAAACCGACGATTGGTATCAGACAGATAACACAAGATATGCTATCAATCTCTGAGAAGTATCGACATTCGAATGTCATAATCATAATGTGTGATAATGTGTCAGAGGTCTACTTCATTCCCTTTTGTTACTATTAGCTTTGACGATGAATCCACTAATCAACGTTTAAAAATAATCTGGCGAACGGGAAAGTCTTTCACTCATTTTTGTGCACAATGTTTTTTTTTCAGTAAGATAAAATGTAAAATGATTATTAGTGGAAGCTTACACTTCACGTTTGCCCACTTTATGCATAACATACACACAGTATTTAGTTAGTTAATGTTGTTTTGGTTGCTATTATTTGAATATTGTTTTATTTCTTAGATTTGGGCGCCCCATTTTTTCCTGGCGGTCCAGAAATTTGGCATCATCCACTGGCTTATTCGGCTGCTGCAGAACTGCCTGGAGCCGCTCTGCAACACGCTACGCTCGTTCATCCTGCGCTCCATCCGCAGGTTCCAGTACGTTCCTATCTTTGACTATCTACAGACAAAACTCTGGACTCTCAGCTGCAACAAGCAGGCGCCCCAGTCCATCACCACGTTAGTTTCATTCTCTTATTGTCTATGAGCATTTCTTTTTCGATTTTTTGTTTTTTTTCTTTTTTCATCTCTGCGCTGAGAATGCTGATATAAAATTAAATCGATATAAAATTAAAATTATAATCCAAAGATAAAAGAAGAATCAAAATTTTGAATCAATTTATATAAAATGACGGAATTTAACACAAATAACAAAGAAAGTTAACATAATAATATTATATTACTTAGAAATAACATGAGAAAGAAACAAAAGACATGTTGTCTCTTAACATGTTTAAAAGAGTCATCATTCAGTACGTTAGTATAGCAATCAGCATGTGTCATTTGTCATTTTTTTTTAAACCTACCTACTTATTAGAATTTATTTTAGAAATTTGCTTAGCATTTGTACACACGTTCAGGGTGTCTTCGTGCAATTCTCTTATTTCTATGAACAATAAGGAATGTTTAATGCAAAACTTACCAAATCAGTTTTTCTAAGTACCCAAAAAAATGCGCCTGGCATAAGAGGCAAACAAACACAAACATTGCAAATGTCATTGATGTCTTGAACAATATTTATACAGTGTCTTTCAAAAAGTGTGCTACAAGTGGGAATTTTTTTTATTATCGATTTTTATAAAAATTTATTGATGTAGGGTACTTCTGCATCTCTTAAAATCAATTTGGCAGATATCAGATGAAATTTTTCTTGAACGGCATAGATCGTGGACACCGAGAAATGAATAATAATAATAATAATAATAATAATAATAATAATAATAATAATAATAATAATAATAATAATAATATTCTTTATTGCCTAACAGAAAGTTCCAATTACAAGGCAAATGCTACTCCATAACAGAGGTTTATGCTTATCGGATTAACTTACAATAAGCTACGACTAAACATTAATCAACTAATTAATTAACTAAGCTTAGCTAACTTAACTAAATCTTAACTTAAGCGATAACAATGAGATACGTCTAATAGATTCGCAGATGATGTTAGAATTAACCTAATTAAAATAATAGCAAGAAGAGAGAATAAATTGGAGAATGAAAAATAGAATGGAGAATGGAGAAAGAGGGCAATAAGGTTAAGAATAAGACTTTAGAAATCAGTCATTATCTAGAAGCTTTGCTATTGAAACAAGATTATCATTGAAAATGTCACATCTTAAACAGATGTTATTATAGATTGAACACATTACATGAACTCAGATCTCAATAACATGTTGGTTCTTGCTATGGAAAGATAAAAAGTAGAAGATTCTCTTGCTTCGGGTCTTGGTACTAAAAAGTTTAATTTGTTTAATAGAAACGGGCAATCTACCTGATTATGCACTAATTTATACAAAAGAGTAACAACAATAAATTTTCTCCTGTGACTAAGTGATGAAACTTCGAATCTTGATAGTAACTGTTTCTGATCTAACCCTCTCTCAGGATATACACCATGTCTCTTGAACCACATATATTTGAAAAATTTTCTCTGAACATTTTCTAAGATAGAAGAATGCCATTTCAATATAGGTATCCAAGCAATCACTGAATATTCCAATCTGGACCGGATTAAAGAGAAATAAAGCATTTTTAAGGCTTTTTCATTGGTGAAAGATCTACAATTTCTAATAATAAAACCTATCATTTTATTTGATGATTTGACCAGTGACAGCACGTGTTGAGAGAAGGTAAGTTCAGAGTCAAAGATTATCCCGAGATCTCTTACAGTTGTAACTCGAGCGAGAGGAGCCTGACCCACCTTATATTCAAATATCCACTTCTTTACGCACTTAGAGTACGTCATGACTTTACATTTATTAATATTAAGATGCAGACTGTTTGCCGCACACCACTGATTAACTCTGTCAATGTTTAGCTGTAGAGTAACACAATCTTGAAAAGAGTTGATTGAATGGATGAATTTGGCATCATCGGCAAACAGCTGAACTTCACAATCAACTGATTGGCATAGGTCGTTTATGTAGAGTGCAAAGAGGAGAGGACCCAAGTTCGATCCTTCAGGTACACCTGATGGCGCTGTGAAATATTGGGATTTGAAGCCATTATGGTGGACGTATTGTTGTCTTTGGTCCAGATAAGATTTAAAAAATGTAATTAGGTTTTCAGTAAAACCAAAACCAGATAATTTATTTAACATTATTGAGTGGCTAATGCTATCGAATGCTTTACTAATATCAGTGTAGATGACGTCAACTTGTCCTCGTTTGTCAAGTGATTCAGTTATAAACTGTACAAAACTGGTTAGGTTAGTTACGGTAGATCGCCGTTCAGTAAATCCATGTTGAGAAGGAGAATTTTGTAAGATTTTTTACACTGGGGTAGATTTTGGCATAAATGACAATTTCAAAAATTTTAGCAAAGTTCGATAAGATCGAAATAGGCCTGTAATTGGAGATAATTGTAGGAATGAGGAATGAAGACCGCTTAAGAATAAAGTGCTCTTACCTTATAAGATACAGGAACACGTCATAAGAATAAGTTGTTCATGATGAAAAGTTATGGCTAGAAATGAAGTTATAACCTCCTATCTCAAAAATGAAAAAAATCACAATTTATTGTGAACCACGCTTTATACACACTACATTAGGAAATACAGGTTGGGTTAAAATAACCATTATACAGCGTGGAAACTAAGTAGCGGATAAAATCCATAACTCCGTTAATATTTGTAATAAAGCAAAAATCTAAAAGGGGTAGCGATTCAAATTACAGCGCATAAGAAGAAGTATATCTTGAGATATTTTCGTGAATTTTTTTTAAGTTATGACGTCATCAAGATTTTTTTTAAATCACAACCTATATTTTTTATTTTTTATTTCGGTGGGTTTTTTTAACCTACTTTCAACAGTATAAAATTTTGAATCGATTACATAACAAAAAATTCAAGAAAAACGGACATAAAAGTTTAATTGTAAAGTTGAAGAAATTAACAGAATATCTAGTTAGCTAGGTGTAAAACAAACAAAATTTGTTTGATTGACAAGAACTTGTAAATACCTATCACAATAAAGTGAGTATTTTTATTCCCTGTGGATAGTAGGAGTTACACTAATTATTAAAAACCTTTTACCAAAATGGTGTTGCTGACTGAAAAACAAAGAATTGAAGTTCTAATGATGATTGGGTATGGCGATCGAACTAGAACTCATCAAGAGGTATGTCGACTTTTTATAGACAAATATCCTGATCAGCAAATAAGTCAATCCACAGTCAGCAGAATAGAAAATAAATTTCGAAATTACGGTATTGTGAAAGACCTTCCAAAAACTGGCCACCCTAAGACAAAATTAATTGACGATGTGCAGCTTGATATTTTACTAGAAATAGAAAATAATCCGCATTCGACTAGTCGAGACATTGCTTTAGAGCACAACCTGAGCCATACCTCGGTACTGAAACTTTTAAAAATGCAAAAGTTTCATCCGTATAAAGTAAAATTAATCCATGAGTTACCAGAAACTGACTATGATCATAGACAAGAATTTTGTGAAGAAATGTTGGAAATTTGCAATCGTGATCCAATGTTCTCGCAGCGTATAATTTTTTCTGATGAGGCAAGTTTTACTTTACATGGAACTGTTAACAGACATAATTGTCGATATTGGTCTAGGGAAAATCCCCACTGGATGCAAGAAGCTCATACTCAACATCCCCAGAAGCTCAACGTATGGACAGGAATTGTCGGTGACAGAATTTTAGGTCCATTCTTTATCGAAGGTAATTTAACTGGTGAGAAATATCTACACTTCTTACAATTCGAATTAGTACCTGCATTGGCGATATTATTTCCTAATGAAAATGACTGTGACGTACCAAACAATAACATTTGGATGCAACACGACGGTGCTCCGCCACACTACGCAGTTGGTGTGACGTTATTTGGACGAGATGTTCCCAGGTAGATGGATAGGAAGAAGAGGTCCAATGGAATGGCCAGCTAGATCCCCTGATCTAACGGCATTAGACTTTTTTCTATGGGGGTACTTAAAAAGCAAGGTGTATAAAAATAGACCTAACAACTTAGACGATCTTAAAGAAAGAATTCGACAGGAGTGTAGGTTAATAACACCTCAAACTATTCAAAATGTAATAAATGAATTTTATGAGCGTCTTGGGTATTGTCAGTTGGTGCATGGTCGTCAGTTTGAACATTTATTGTGATTTCAATGACTGTCAAAATCAAATTTTGTTTATTTACACCTTAATTTTGTTTCGTTTTAAACCTAGCTAACTAGATGTTCTGTTTATTTCTTCAACTTTACAATTAAACTTTTATGGCCGTTTTTCTTGAATTTTTTATTATGTAATCGATCCAAAATTTTATACTGTTGAAAGCAGGTTAAAGAATCCCACCGAAATCAAAAATAAAAAATATAGGTTGTCATTTAAAAAAAAATTTGATGACGTCATAACTTAAAAAAAATTCATGAAAATATCTCAAAATATACTTCTTCTTATGCGCTGTAATTTGAATCGCTATACCCCTTTCAGATTTTTGCTTTATTACAAATATTAACGGAGTTATGGATTTTATCCGTTACTTAGTTTCCACGCTGTATGTATAAATAATGTAGGATTTGTCTCTTTTATTCAAAAATCAGTAGCAAAGGATTAAATACCGGGTGGAAAGTTTCAAACCCGAACATAGCAAACTTGCGTTGAAAACTACGTTTCTGTAGATTACTGCTCGCCATTTAAAGGTGCAAAAATGGTAATAGTATGAAAGGAATGAGAAAATTAAAGCCAATATTATCGTGTTAAAATTATTCCTAAATATTAATACATTCAGAATAAAAAATTTTCAAATTTTAAATGAAAAATTTAGTCGCCCATGTAAGATTTTTGAAACTGTCAGTTCTTTTCACTTAACGGAAAATAATTCATACGTCAGTCAAAAAGTATTATGATTATGAATAATTATACGGGCTAAATAACAGGTACTCTTATCGTTTAAGTTGCAACGATTGTTTCTTAATTAGAATAACTTTATTCTGCGTCTTAGCATACAAAAATATTGTTGTTTCTGATTCTATCAATCATTCAATTTAAACTTGATACTAAATCAGTTTTATATTTCAATTGTACAAGAATTAAAAAAGTTCCACACGACTATACACTGTTCAAGAATACAATATAACATAAAACTGTAAAGAATATTTACACAAATCCCACATGAATTCCACAAATTCAGTTGCCATCAATTTTTTTTTTTTTTCAAAATTAACGAGAAAGTAGAAATGTATTTTGTGAAGCAATGAGAGCAAATAAATAAATCATAAGTTTTTCATCATCAGTATGTTTTACGGATGAATGAACTTTAATTTTGAATTGTTTTGAATCAGAAGCCTATTGTAGAAAATTCTGGTTATTGAGTTGCAAACTTCTAGTCTGACATACTAAGGCGACTACATTTTTCATTTGAAATTTGAAAATTTAATTTACATTCCAAAAGTTTTACTGCAATATAAATAATTTTAACACGATAATATTGGCCTTAATTTTCTCTTTCCTTTTATACCATTACCATTTCTGTATCTTTAAATGGCGAGCAGTAATTTACAAAAACTTAGTTCTCAATGCAAGTTTGCTATGTTCGGGTTTGAAACTTTCCACCCGGTATATATTTTATGTCTCACAAATGTCATTAGATAATAATCAACAACTTTCTTTCTATCCATAGCCGCCGTATAACTAATCCAATTAACGCAAAGTTTAATATCAAACAAACTCAAATTTCTACAATAATAGGAAACGCGAAATTCGTTATTTTTCAATAATTTCATTTTTTTCTGAGTGATTAATTTCAATGCATGCCGAAGCTTTATGCTTTTTTGGAGCATGATAGCAATTCGTTGAAATCAGCACTCAGAACCAAATGGTACTTGAAAAATAAGAACGTATTTCCTGTTTTCCTCTTCTTAATTTAGTATGTATAAAGAGTGGTTCTGAATAAATTCTTTTGTTTTTGAGATATGTAGTTATAATTTCATATCTTCTCTAATTAGCTTCTCGCTTTTAATTCTGAATGAATTATTTTTATGTCCTTTTCTTATATCTTGTGAAATAAGGTCACTCTATTCTTAAGCGGTATTCATTTTTTAGTGTCAACGCTGTGTACCATTCAAGATAAACTTCATCTGATATTTGTTAATTTGATTTTAGGGGATGCAGAAGTGTTCTGAATAAATTTAAATAAAAATCGAAAATAAAAAAAAATCCCCCATTTGTAACACACTTTTTGGAAGACATTGTATATTTCCAAATTAAATTTTTATTTTTATGGTCTACTTTGATTACGCACCACAAAAACTTCATTGCATTGTTTTTCTAATTTAATACGTAGCTTTGTGTTATACATTAGCTAAGACTACTTTTCGAATACAGAATGAGTTATAAAGTTGAAACTGCGAAATATTTCGAGAAATGCGCATCGCATGAAAAAAGAGTTCGAAATAAACCCTCCAAATTTTTGAGGGGACGAACCAATCCCATAAAAAATACTCCTAACTCAATTGGTCCCCCGGGGTGGTAGACGCGGGGATAATTTTGAAATTTCAAATAGTGAAGTTTTCGAAATAAACCCACCCTATTTTCGAGGGAAGGTAGAGGGGTAAATCAATCCCATAAAAGTTAACTTCATAGGTCCACCACGGTAGTGGGCGCGGGGTAATTTTTAATTTCAAATAAGAATCCGTATTTTTTATTGCAAATTCGTAATCTGCTGCAAGGATTGTATACTATTACTAATGATTAATTAGTGTTGGTACACCGTTGGATAAGAATATTAGACCAACTGCCGGTTTCCATTCGATTAAATACCGAGTTTCTATAACGTGATTCAGAATTCTCTTCCGATATTTATAGGGTGAATAGAACATCAAAAAAAGATTACCTGTTTGTATGCACATATTTTTTTTCAAAAAAGAAAAATAAGAAACTAGTAATTTGAAGGGCAATAAATAAATACTCCTAAATAATAATAAATATAATAGATATACGCTAACTTTTAAACCTCAATTACTGAAAAAATGTTTTTGGTTTATCGAAATGCAGAAGAAGATCCTTTAATATAAAGAATATTTTCTGTGACAATTTTTGAAGAAATATAAAATAAAAAATTAGGGATAAAATATTGAGAGTCAGTCCCTCGAACTACTCCTTAAAAAGGAAGGAAGATCTGATAAATACAGTACGACCTCTTTAATCCGAACTAATAATTGCACATGCACATTGCCATGCAAGGGGGCCATAATGAAACAATTGTTGCAAATTGTTTTTGATTGCAGTGAAAACTTCGAGCAGCCTCTGTATAGCTGTTTCAGTCCTATTTGCAACAATTTTTTTTTGTCATTATGCTTTGACAGCAAGCATGGCCACCTTGCATGGGGTAAACTTATTATGTAGCAAACCCCCTTCAATTTGTCTATCCTACTGCAATGTCAGATCAAAAAGCGATCGCAGGATGTCGCTGTTTTAACTATTCACCACTATTACATCGCAATTGCGAATAAATTGGTCAGGTCGTTTTTAATTTGCAGTGGGGATATCGAGCTACGTTTCTGCTGAAGAAGCCCCAAAAAGGGCCGAATTAGCTGTATAGAGGCTTCTCGAAGTTTCACTGCAATTAAAATCGATTTGGAACAATTTTTTTTTTTTAAATTACCGTATTTTTTGATGTTCTATTTACCCTGAAAGTATCGGAAGATAATCCTGAATCACGGTGTATGTGCAGACACTTGTGCAATACCACAATTTCGATCAAGGAGCTAATTTAAAAGCTACTTAAAAATTTTAGTGATTTTTAAAAATGTTTAATAATTCTATAAAATAGAAGTATAAAACATAAATGCATTAATAGATATTACACCAAATGCTCAATTCACTGTTTATAAAGAAATACAGCCAAACAGTGTCCCAACTTAACTTATCAAAACAGTTTGGATATTACTTATGTAATTGTTGTAGAAGTAATAGCTGCACATTGTTCCACAATTCTACCTCTTTCAAATCTCGGCAAAGAATGTGATAAAATTTTGATAGAAGGAGCAAAGCAAACAAATGGTGCTGTATAATAATAAATTCAATAGGGAAACAAATTTACAATTAAAAAAAGTGCATTGGCATTTTTAAGTTAATCAAAATGTACACCACAGGTAAACATAAAACGAGCCGTTTTTCAGATTGTCAAGTACTTCAGTTCGACTGAATGACTTCATAATAAACAGATCTTCCAAAGTACAAAATATTTCAGATACACTATACGAGGTATTTTTTTGTTGAAAACTTGATACTGTTAATCTATGTATATAAAAAAAAAAAAACATAGCTTTGATTTAAATCTCTTTTTGTGATGCCGTGAATGAATTATGCTCTGCGAATTTTGCATTAAACAATTGTTTCTATTTAAGAAAATGGAAATTGTCACGTTTACATCCTTTACGTTGTGTACAAAAGTAAAAGTTAATATTACTACAAATATTTTGCTCATATCCTTTCAGTACTCACAGGATCGCCTAAATTAAACTAGCATCAAAATTCATTACAGTTTTCTCAAAATCGATAATTTATAAATTTGTAACTCCTTTTAATTTTTCATAAAAATGAAATCAATTAATCTTTTCAAACTCTAGTAAAACCAGCAATACTGAGCTTCTTGGTTTCCATTTAGTTACATCCAAAATCAATTATGTCTGTTTAGCAATTGATAGTCTGGGCCTTTGTCTTAAATGCAAACAACTAATCTGATTCAGCACTCTATCTAAGTCCATGATTTATATTGTGATTTCGCTCTGACGGTCAACGGTTATTTTTTTCTAAAAGTGGATTTATTGTATCTTGTTCGGCGGCTACCCATTTGAAAAGTCTCTTCATTTTAACTTTTGTTTTATCATAAATACCAAATTTAATGGCTTGGCTAGGCACAAATTACTATTACAATTATGTATTTTGTACTATGTTTTATTATGTCATTTTCAAAGTCATTACCTTAGCTCTCTTTCTTTTTTTTTTGATATACATATGTAACATTGTGACTCCTATCCAACTTTATTCTTTCGCAAGTCTTTTACGGTAATTACTTACTTCCAGACGAAAATAAAAAGTGGTAATATCGTTAGGATTACATTTACATGTGAATATAAAATTTAAAAGACATTTAAAGCAGATACTTTCGTTAGCTAAAATCTCTATGTACAACTCTTGTAAGTCAGTTTCCAGGTTTATCTATGCAATACCATAATATCCAAAAGCATTCTTCTAACCTTCGTCATTTTCTTCGTTCTTCTGACTGGTCCGACTATTTCTATTCTAGCTTTTCCTAACTTAGCCCAATTCCAGAAAATTAACTTTAATTCTAGAAATGATTGATACATTTCAATGTAATTTGGTAGCTAAGATAATGCCTTTCAATTATTCCTTTCCATTTTATTTAATGATTTATATATTTGCAGCCTCCAATGTCTATGCCGCATCCAACAGCCTTGACTTCAGTACACGCAGCCTCGCTGCCTCATTTTTTACCAAGTCCTGCCTTGGCCTCCCCAGTGGGATCTTCTTCGTCTCAGCCCGGAATGGGAGTAAGCAATCCGCCTTGTTCAACATTGTTTGTGGCCAACTTAGGTCAATTCGTTTCAGAGCATGAACTGAAGGAAATATTCGGCAGGTTAGTAAATCCACGTGAAGAAGAATTCGTCAGTATTACACTTAGTGAAATATGTAGATAGATTTTTTTTTCGATTATGTTTACACTGAATTTATAACCTAGTGCAAGATATAGTGATGTAATGTGAACGTTTTCTGTTTATATAAAGTGGCCTGCCACGCAGAACCTACCATAATCTATGATGATGAAGAATTCATGGCGCAAATGATTTTTGTAAGTATAGGTTTGTGCGCCGGTGATTTATCACTGTTTGTCACTATACCTTGCACTGTAGCATATGACTGTCATATATATGTTTGCTCATGTCCGCAACACTTAGTATACTTAATCAGTAATAATTTAAAAAAGTCATAGTAAGATAACGCGAGCACCTTCCACTTACTTCCCTTTTTCGGTGCCGCATGTCATACATGTTACTAATGTGGTGAGGGTTTCGCTCTGTCTAACACACACTCTGAATGTGACCCTCGCACCTCCTGTAGTTTGCAGTAGTGCCCTGACACTGAGCGCACTTGTGGTGTTCTTGTTGCACAGCTTCCCTGGCTTCTGTCGCCTGCGCATGCACAACAAGGGTGGATCCCCGGTGGCCTTCATGGAATACCAGGATGTGCGTTGTGCCGCACAAGTTATGGCTGCACTGCAAGGTTCCTTCCTACTCTCCTCCGATCGCGGTCCCATTCGTATTGAGTACGCCAAAAGCAAAATGGCAGCAGAGGTCGGTTTACTTACCTTTCCTATACACACAAGAAAACCCTCTCCATTTTAAGACTTTCATCCTTTTCAAAATAGTTTGACTTCAGTTGCACATGATAGTAGTTCCAATATACAGGATAAAGCCAAATTCTTGGAAAAGTCAAAGTTGATACAGAGGGTGTACGCTCAGAGTATATATATCTCGAAGCAAACCTAATCACCTCTAAATTTAAAAGAAGATATAAAATACGTGATTCAAATCTTCACATAAATTAAAAGACACTGTCAAGTATAATATCCCTGAATGTATTTCACGGGAAGTACTACTGATTTACTAATATGCAAGACGTGTTACAACTCTGTTGCAATCACAGCAACATCATGAACTTTCGCCACATTTAATCTCATCCCGCTGAAGCTAGGTCTCTCTCTTCCGCGTAAACGAACATGAAACTTGACAGTCGGCGCTCGATATAGATACAGTATTATCTATGAATCACCCAAAACTCGTCACTTCGTTAATATTCCGAGCACAATATTGATATTAAAAAAATAATAAAATACGTCACAGCATAAAGAAATAAAAGTCTGCAAGTCTGGAGGGGTAAACGGCCACCCGACTTTGCCCGACCGAGAGATAACCGCAATGCCTGCACTTTCATTGATGAGGATATGCGTATTACCAAGAATTTCGGACGGGCGGACCTACGACGTTTATTTCTCGGTCGGACGAAGTCGGGCGGCCGTTTACCCCCTCCCCCCCCCCCAGGCAGAATAGCAACAGAATAAAAGAGATAAAAAAAACAAACTGGAAAGGCCACAACATGCGTGATAATAAACCAAACAACCATTATGTCAAACATTTTTTCATAACGTTTCAAATAAAAAAGTTACAGCTATTATTCAATACCTTTGTTCCACACTGTATAAAAACGATATCAAATTAATGTAAGTATCAATCAATTTAATGTAAGTATATTTTTTATTAAATGATTAAAATAAGCATAGGCATAAAGGGCTTTAAGCGCAAGGATATAAATTGTAGTATTTTTAAGCCACCCTTAATTTACTTTAAACGTTACCTTACTGGTAACATTACCGCAACATTACCAATTTCAGCGACATTGAGAAGGCGACATCTCACGGTCGAAGATTGCAATGACGGTTCTAATTAAAAATTAGATTCTTACAAAAATTTTTAATTAATTTGATATCAAATACACATCACATTTTTGGCCTTTGTGAAAATATGAGGTTTCTAATTTTTTTTAAATATTTTTGCAAAATAATTTATTTATTTTAAACTTCAAAGATTAGAATACCTATCCATTGTCAAGTGTAATTCATAAAAAATTAACTTTATTTCAAAGATTTTCAAATGTAATTTATAATTTAAATTTCAAATTAATTTCGGATTGTTTAATTTCAGAATTCGTTAATTCTAAGTTTGATTAATCGGTTTAATTCAGAAGTCATTAAATGAATTTCAGATTATATACTTTTTTGTCGCTACCTTAAAAGATAAGGACTTAAAGTCCACATGATGAAGAAGAACGCTATTCCACCTCAATGGTGATCGGCTAGCCTGCATCTTTTCAGTCTTCCATTGGTTTGTTTTTGCAAATTGCAAGAATGGTTGAACAGAACTATGTACTTCAAGCCTGTTGTGGTGTTTCCTGTTTTGTTCTTGTATAACTACTTTGACCACGGAATATAGAGTGTTTGATTGGAGAAGTATCGTCGTGCACATCTTAAATGTGGTTGACATTTCTCTGAACCTTGAAGCCTTAAAGATGAGGTTTGCGCGAAGGAGGTGCATTTTGGATCTGCACGACTATACTATGGTTCATTAGTCATTGCTCTAAGAATTTTTCCTGAATTATGTTTGACGAAATTTAAAATCATTTAAATTGATAAACCTAAAATTACAGCCTTTCATTCATCAATTTATCACAGAAATTTTTATTTAATTAGTCGGAAAACTATGTTCAAATATATCTACCACTTTTGCAGACTAAAAACAAATAGAAACAGACAGTTTATTTCGTTCACAGTGTTGTGAAGAATGCTTGCTTGGTAGCAAAGTTAGACACTGTATCATTTGAAAAAAAAATAGTTTTTTCACCAGGTTGCCAAGATTCAAAAATTATCGGCAAGAAATGTACGTTACCTTACTGAGAACATTGGAAATTTACCTTAACATATAACTGACTCACAATACTAATACTAATAGGACATAGTAACAACACTGTACGATAGACCAATGAAAGGTTCGGTAACGAGTGTGTCATTGCAGTTATAAAAAAGTTTCGTGTATGTATAAATTTGCCTGTTGAGATTAAACGCGTAACTTACATTACGGAGAAGGACGATGTATCCCATTATGTTCCCGAAACGTATCCACACTTGGATTAAAGGATAAAGGGTAGAGTCTCTTGTTGTTTATAATTTGAAATTTTTCAATTCCTTTTTAATATTCGATTTTAATAATACACCGATCCCAAGGTGAGGAAAAAATATTAATTTTAATCCATAGCTGATAAAAGAAAAACTTGAACGTGATTTTTTGTAATTTTTTTTTAAATAAAATAATTAAGGGATAAAAGACAAGCCAATTTCTTTCTAATAATCAATTGAATAATAGTCCGATCCCGTGACAGTGTTTAAATAGATAAATTGAAATAGCTATTTATTATTAAGTGTCTTATAAGGCAAAAAAAGTCACGAAAGGAATGTTTAGCCAGGAGAGCTTGCTCGAGTGGGCTAATTTTTCTTGAGGACTTATTTGTTGTTAAGGCACGAGTGTAATACATACTTTTGTCCGACACCTGTTTATTATGAAATCATAATAATGCCGATTTTGAATAACAATTTAATTGTGGGTTCATAATTCGATTAGCGTTTTGTAGACCTCATAATATATTCAAAATCGGCATTATTATGACTTCATAATAAACAGGTGTTGGATAAAAATATTAATTTTAAATCAAAGCTGATAAAGAAATAGGAGTACTTTTTAACATAATTTTTTCAAAGAATATATTTTTCTAAAATATTTAAGGGATAAAATTTAATAATAATTTAATAATAATTGTCTTAAAAGATAATAATAAATTTCTTTCTGATAATCAGTTGAATAATAGTCCGATCCGTATTTGCAATAAATAAATCGAAAAAAAAACAATACATTTAATAAACAGGATATCATACATTTGACTTTTCTACAGAATTTGTTACACCTCAATTTTTTTTAATGATTTCTTATTAATCGAATTGTATTTCAGGGATCAAAAGGAGAAGAAAATGGACAATCTTAACTTGTACATGCCGCTGAGTACTTGACAGCGAGCAATGGTTGTGACCGGACACTGTTAATCGTGTGCCGGAACTTTCAATGCTCGTCGAGCAAACCTTACATCATATATCTGTTAACTGTTGTAGTTGTACTGTTTAGAGTTACTGGACAGTATTTCCGTGATAAGTACAGGTATCTATTATCAACTTTCTCAATAGTCATTAATATGACTTCTCTTCATAAGAATGATATAAAATGGATAAGCTAAACCAAAGGTGCCCTAAAAGTTAAGTTTTAGATTATATTACATTATCAAGCTGACAGCAAGTATCCACAATCAGATGCTTGCGGTCACTTGAAACATTGTTTTGTCGAGCTTTCTTTAGGATATATAGATCTTATAATAATAAGAAACATATAAAGTATTTGGTTAATATATTTAATTTATATTATAGCAATAAACCAAATTAAGTAACACTGGCTCGACACGTTCGCCGGGTAGCAACACCCAAATTAAACATATCATTCACACTTGCTGCCCCTAAGATCGTGTTTCCAACCAGTGATAAAAATAAACGTCCTCGATTAGGGATGTAATTTCAGTGGATAGAAGTTAACCGCAAGTCATATTCCCTCATCGGAAATGTCATAGTTAAATACTTTACAATGTAAGAATGCTTTTTTTGCTTACTGATCATAGGAAACATAGAATACGAAGCATTTGTTGACTCGCAATCAAAAAATGGGTAAGCATGCTGTTACAGATGTAGGAAAATATTACAGTTCTCTAGAAAATATTTAAAGTTAAGGTTTAGTTAAGACATTTTACCGTACCTTAATTAATTTTTAATTAACGGTTAGTCGATTAAACCAGTTATGTACCTAACATAAAACGCTTAGGCTTAATTTGTTTCTGTTATTTAATGTTAGCTTCTTTGTGAACTTAAAGTATTATTTAATGTGAACCAAAAGAATTAAGTATTTACTATATTTTATGAGGAAAAAACATTTTATATTAGGTACATGAGTTTAGTTAACCAAAGGTTATATTAAGTAGCTAGTAATTGTTAAAATATTTATTTTACAAGTTGTAAACATAAGTTTAGTGATTAGAATTATTTTTTATATAATTTTATAATTTTTTTACATCTTAATGATCACTGACATTATGAAAAAAAAATGTATAATGTTGTAATAACACTGGTAATTCTCTATATTATCTAGATTATATTCATATAGTGTTGTAGTGCTTTTTGTGTGACGTTTATGTGATATATCTATTACTATCATGTAGGTGTATTTTAGAGCCAGACTCTGGTGAAAAGGCCATCCGAGGTAAAGAATCATGTGAAATAAAAATAAACAATTCAGGCCATCACTTTAAGTGCAAAGCAGTCAATTATGTTGTAGGTGAAATTGTAATCTTTCATTCGACGTTGATTCCATATCTCGGGGTCTCGAATGCAGATTCAAGCGGCTCAACTATAATACTCAGGTCCAAATATTGCTTTTACATCACAAGTTACAACGTCAGTGAAATACTTGCGTCTGGGTAATGCAGCTGAGTTGTTCTGCGTTAAATTTCCGTCCAATGGCATGTCGGTAGACATGTTGCAGCTCAAGTACAGAGCGTGGGTAGGGTGGGTGCGGATCGGGGTAATCAGGCTGGTCCGCAGTCTGTCTTTGGGGACTATAGAAAACATATCAGCTTAATTAATAAATATAATACCTGTTATATGCAATCCGACCTTTGAATGTCGTCTTGTAACTGTGTTTTATCCGCAAATTCCGTGTTTTACAATTATGTTTTTCACATTTGTGGAGGTTTGTTGGTCTTATTGCTACAGAGCTCAGAGATGCTCTTTCACTTTGTATGCATCCTTAGTTTTGTGGCAATGACAATTTGTGATATAATATCAACGGTATTATTAACTAGCCACAATCGCCTTCTCTGCTTTAGGTCATAGGTTAACAAACACCACTTTCTAAACATATCATGATCTGTGCCCCTTGTCAAGTGACATCTTAAATTTTTAGAAATTAAGTAAGGTAATGAAAGATTTGATAATATTTAAAAATATGAATTTACATATATTATTATAAGAAAGTAATTAATTGTTCAGAGCAGTGGAATTCTACATGATGTATATTAAATCCATTAATGTAGTTAAGTTTGTATAAGCGGCTGCTGTGTAGTGTGTATTTTTACCCAGCGAGCAATAGGTATGGCTCAGCCGATACCTAGCCTTAGTTGACTGTCATACGACCGGGGAATGCATATCTTTACTGTAATAATAAATCAAGTAGGCGTGTAACTTAGTTTTATGTAACATGTGTTGAATTGTTGGTTTTAGAGATATAAGTACAACTGAAATTACTTGATGGGTTTTAGGCGAGAACAGTCTCGTGCTGGGTATTATTGATACTAGTCAGATATTTGTATAACCCACCCCACCATCTTGCCCCTTATCTTTTTCAGAGAAGCATTCCAAACAAAGATTGTATTACCTGACAACGTACTTAGCTATAAACTGTATAGGGTCCAAAAGATGGGAAATAAATATGTATAATAAGCCTGTGTTTTCTTGAACTACCTATATCCAAAATTAAAGTAGCAAAAAAGGACGGACGCAGATTTAGTGACTATGGCTCGTATTCTCATTTCATGATTAGAGTCGTCTGTAACTATTAAGCCGTGTTTAAAATAAACATAAACGACATAATTGAAGTTGATTTTTGTCCAATGAAAATTGTAAGTAAAAAGTTTTTTTCTTAACTTGAAACAGACAAAATTATGAAGGGAAAACACTCAACCTTTCGCTATTGATTAATAGCTTCGTCAAGAGTGAAAAAAAGGAGTAAATAAAGAAGTTGTCAGGAGAAAAAACACGCCAAGAGAAACAAAAAGTAAAGTAAAATACTAGCTGTCTAGAATAAAGGTACAAGTAACAAGAACTGAATTAAAACTATTTTTCTTTTGTTATTATTAAATATAAATTGACAGATCTATATCCGATTTAATAAATCCAGAAAACTGCAAAATATGTCATTTAAATTTTCAAAATCAGTAAGTTTATTAATAGAATTTGAAGACATTTTAATTTTACACATTTCTATGAAAGGCCTTTTAAAAATATTAGATTCACAATACAAAGTGTCGGTATTATCACAATCAAAATTATATTTATTTACTAATGAATGCTCTACAAGCATTGAATGATTTTTGATTATTTTTTTGAATATGATACTTATGTTGGTCTAAAAGTTTTTTTTTAATTTTGGCTTGTTTCACCTATATAAACTGAATTACAATTTGAACATTTGATTTCATGAACCACCTTAGGTTGTTTAATTTCGGTGTTTTGGTATTTAAATTCGAGAAAATAAATTTTTTTGCAAAAGTTTTTTTTTAATTGTTTTTACAAAAGAAACGTTACACTTCTTCTACATACGAAATAAAACGAATGAACTGGTTACGGGTCATCCAAATCAGTGTTGCCATCTTAACTATTAGGAGGAAAATTTAAATGTTTTCGTTCAATCTCGTTACACTCTCCCCCTCTGGTTGACGCGAAGGTCTCCTGCGTTGACCAGATGTAAAAGGTTTTCTTTCATTTTTCTTCTTCTTGGGTCTGTCACGTTTCCTTTTCGGTACGATTGGTACAACTACTGCTGGCGTATCATTACTCCGGTACAGCTGAAGATCAGAGGCGTGGTATTTCCCAATTATTTCCGGTGGATCACTACAAGTGATTATTTCATAAGTGTTCGGCATAATAATTTTAGATACAACGTAAGGTCCATCGCATTTAGGAACGAATTTAGAAGTAAAGCCCTTTTCCGCATTACTAAGGACATGGGTTTTAACCAGACTCTTATCGATATTCTCTTTACATTTATCTTGTTTCTTCATTAATCCTGCTTTTGCTTTGCAAAGAGTGTTTGAAAGCTTTCGAAGATACGGTGTAATTCGTGATAAAAAAATTTTCAGCTTCAACCACTTTTCGTAAATCGTGCGGGGCTCGAAGTTTCCTACCGAAGGTCAAATATGCAGGCGTGTATCCGACTATTTCGCACATGGTAGAATTTATGGCAAATCTTATGCTTGCAATATGATCATCCCCGGTGTCGTGCTTCCCCCTACCAAAATAGAAAGTTGCGTTTTCAGTACTCTGTTCTTTCTCTCTACAGGATTGCTCTCGGCGTGGTAAAATGGAATGAAGGACTGCTTAATGTGAAAACAATACACAACCTTCTGCATGACGTCACTAATAAATTGTACCCCATTATCAGAAATTATTTTGCGCGGTGTCCCATACCGTAAGAAAATTTCTTCAATCAAAATTTTAGCACAGGCGTCAGCAGTTGCGGCTTTTAAGCAAAATAATTATAACCATTTCGAGGCGACGTCCTCAACTACTGGGATCAATCGATTCTTGTTGGATGTCTCTGGAAATGGACCGAATAAATCAATCGCTATGATTTCGAATCTTTGGGAAGGTGCTGGTGTTTGTAGAAGATCAGATGGTTTAAGGTTGGTTGCCTTGTAACGCAGGCATTCAATGCAATTCCTGATGTAATCTGCTATATAGCGCCTTATACTAGTAAAATAAAACTTTGATGAAATTTTCTGTAAAGTACGTTCAACGCCGTAATGACCTGCAGTATTGGAATCATGATACTGTTTCATAATCTCTTCTCGACATTGTGTAGGTATAACTAACTGCGGTTCGTCGAAATCTAAGTCAGGGTCGTATCGATACAAAATACCGTTTGACAAAATGTCACCTCTTTCAGACCATCTAACATTTTCCAAAGGATCATTTCTTTCCAGCGCTTCTATGATTTTCTGCACTTCTTTGTCGTTCAACTGTTCGCTTCTCATATTTTCTGTTCCCAAATTCGGTATTTCTACGGACACAGAACATGTCACACTTATTGACATTCGCATGAACGCAGAATGGTCTTGATAACAAGTCATTCAGTCTTCCGGGTGTAAAAGTAATCCTCATATTGAGTCCTTGAATTTCTAAAGCCCATCTTGCAAGGCGTCCAGGCCTGGAATTATACCGGGTGTCCCGCGCCATGTGCTCACCCTTCTAGAATCTTTATTTATTTTAATCGATTAACCTGAATTTTGGAGACAATAAACTAAACAAAAAATGGAATTTTCCGACATACTGATAGTCGTCATGGGACTTCCGGTTTCGCCGGAAGTGATATCAACTTTCTTATTTTAAATAGAATACCCTATATATTTTTACATATTTAAAATCTACGGATCATTACGAGTCCGAATATGTATCAATTGTTAATTTTGGTTTCCATGACAACGAAAAAAAACTTTTTTTATTTTTCAATCTAGAAAGCTATGAATCGCATTTTTTCGATATAATGCGATCAAGTGTTTCGAAAAAATCACTCCTTTGATGGTATTTTGATTTTTAACATTTTTACAGTATTTGAAATTTTCATTAGCTCTTAACTCATTTTTTTCGATAGAACCTCATGTTTCTTAGCTTAGTTCAACTGAACATCTTTTTCTGAATACGCTGATACCAAATACGTCATATTTTCTTTGAAAATAATTTAAAATAGAGCATGTCTTATTGAAATTTTACACTCCCTTTATTTCAAATGACTTTCAAAGAAAATATGACGTATTTTCTTTTCATAAAGTTGCAAATTGTCAGGTATATTGTATTCGTTTTCGAATGGGTATCGCTTTAATGGTTCATCAGAAATACTAACATTCTTTTGGTATATTCAGTACGACTTTGACTGCTTCGAGAAAGTCAACTCCTAATGGTTGTTTTTTAATCTTGGCAATACAGTGAACGATATTGGCACCACTCTGGTCTTGATCTTAACATCAACATTAGTTTGGAGAACATCTTCTTCTCGAATTTTACCGTCTGCATATGATAAAAGAACTCTAGACTCGGTGAAAGTGTGTCCGAATTATTGCAAAACACGATACAACTTGAAACCAGGTATGTTAACTTGAGCTCCAGAGTCAGCAAATCCTACTCCATCAATATTTGCTATATTTAATGGCAAAAGTATTCTTGACACGAAACGTGGATTTGATGTGGATACTGAAGTTTCGTAGAAGCCAAGTGACTTTACTTGTAAATGTTTGGAATTAGGTTTTCCTCGACATGTACATTTTGCACGCACAACACCAGGTTGTCCGCACCCATAGCATACAATTTTATTTGTAGAATCAACTGCTGTCACTTGTTTTGTTGGCTCTGTATTAGGTTCTGTTGCTTCGTATCTTTTCAAATACTTTTTGCATTCATTCTTCATGTGGCCAAAATTTTTGCAAAAAATGCAGCGAGGTCGCAATTTCTTATCAGACTTGTCAAGAAACGTAAAACTGGAAGGTTGATTTGCATCTAATGATGTTGATTCCTTCATAGATTGCTCAATGTCACGCAATTGTGTGAGTAGTTCCTTGAAATTTCCGAAATTTGCACGCGGAAGTCGTTTACGCAGTTTATTTTGCAGTTACCCGTATATCATATCAAGCCGAGCTACTTCCGGTAAATCGTAAGGTAGCTTACATACGGTGGAGATGTTTTTGAATACGCATCTCTGAGTCATAGATAAAAGATATATTAGATGTCAAAGCCAACGTTGTATATGTGGAGCAACAAAATGTGCGCCTCATGCGGTCTGGGGGAATTAAAATAAAAAAAGGCGCGTAATTTAAAAATATTTCTGCGTTAACGGTTTAAGTATTGTTCAGGAAATTAAATAATCTAATACATTGAGCTGCATTCTTGTCTAAGATACTAGTTTCAGAAGAATAAACGGACAACGATTTTCTTTCTATAAATTACGACCACGTTTGCTCGGATCGTTTTTCGCCCCGGCGCTTAATAAGGCCGCGCGGCCATGATAGCCGAAAAAGTGCACTTTTTGCTTATTATTCTCTCTTACCTTATTTTTATCACAAATTGTCCTGTTCGTTCGCCTGGGATGGCCGCAAACGAAATTTAAACGTTTAAACGGCTTCTGACAACCGATTCCAAACTTTTCAAAATCAATAAAAGGTAATCAAGGTAACTTAAAAATATGTTAAGGTTTACAGATTACTATAAATACAGTGCCATCCCAGCGACCTGGCGGGAATTATAATTGCGTTTAAAACTGTGGGAATAGACATAAACCCCTGTGCTCTGAGCGCGGCGACGGCACTGTCCCAATCCGAAACCGTTTTTTTTTAATACCTTGCCACCAGGTGGCTGCGAGTCCTTCGAGTAACATGGAAAGTCCCCGTAACGCATTATCATTTGAAATACTCGTGTAGTCTTAATACACTGTCTAAGAACGGGTCAATATCTGCTGTTTTTGAGCCATCCAAACGAACAGTACATTTTGCAAAACTACCGGATTGTTGCGGAATCGACGTAACACTTTGCGGAGATTCAATCCGATCGCAAACACTTTCCAATAGTTCTTCGTTCGATTTTCTTGTTGCATCGCGAAGTTCAGTAATTAACGCCATGAACTGTTCATTAGTCATTGTTACTGATGTCGTTACTGACTGAGCTGATTCAATCGATTTTTCTGATTTCAGCGGCATCGCGTATGTAAATGTTCTTTGGTAAAAACACAAGTTCGTACCGATCACTTGATAACGTAATGCGGTAAAGCACAAGAATCCGGAATGCAGTAAGTTAAAAAGTACTTGTGTTAGGAATCCTGTGCTTGTGACGTAAACATACAAACTTATTTCAGCTAGATGCGATGCACCAAAAACTGATGTGTCAGTTGTCCGTAAAAAGTGGTACTCGTACTCTTTTGCCTCGCAATTTGCCTGTGGAATTTTGCACACAAACTCATCTACAATGTTAATAGCACATGTACTGCGTATATTACTTATGAGCAAGGAAGAGAAATCGGGCCACTTGTTCCGCGCTCAGTACGAAAATTTAATACTCGGACTGTACTAGCTCTGCCCGCAGTGTTTGGAAAGGGAGTTATCTCATGTGGCTGCATCGAGCACAATACTGTCGACTTGTAGGCGTTTTTATTGTTTGCAATTAAATATTTAAAGTATGTGGTGATTTGCAGCGACTATTACATGCATTTTTATATTTTTAAAGAGAAACTTTCTTCTATTATCTCTCTAGGATGTGCGAACGTTTTGACAATTAAATACATTTAAATCGTTTAATAGTCGAAGAAAAAACCTGAACTAACTCGTATATCTTCCCTCTCCATTCAATGATAATTAGAAGCATCGCAGCCACGCAAAGGTGGAAGGAGTGAACAGTACATTCGGCGTGAAAAGCAACAAGTGAATACGAAACTTTTTAACCGGTAAACTACACAACACGTAAAACAACGAACCGATAACTGCGTTGTTTCAGCACTTTTCTGTTTATTGTTAGTAAACACAACAACTGATACTATTACCGTGTTTCAGGCCACAAGTTGAGCGCCAATTTTACAAAAGTTTTTTTTTATTGTTTTTACAAAAGAAACGTTACACTTCTATATACGAAATAAAACGAATGAACTGGTTATGGGTAATCTAAAAAAAAACTACATTTGTTTCCCTATACTTAAAGTGACTTTAAATTAAAGCTTCTTTAAAGTCTGATTATAAAAATGGCCGTTGTAGGCAAAAAAATACGTTTTATACATGACAATAAATTTTAAGCACAAAGTTTTTTTAATCTCGAACCGGACAGAATTATGAAGGGAAAACACTCAACGTTTTGCTATAGATTTATAGCTTCGTCAGGAGTCACTCCTTCATCGGACAAGAACCAACTTCAATTAATAAATTTAAAGTTATTCAATTCGTGAATTAACACTTTCCACTCATCGATAAAATTGCATTGAACGTCTGGTAGTTATACACGGTGATTCAAGAAATGTCTCCCGATATTTTTAGGGTGAATAGAACATCAAAAAATAAAGTCATCTTTTTATATAATTTTTTTTTCCGGATGAGAATAACAAGAGAGTTATATGCCTTGAAAGAGGGGTGAAAAATTTTTCTTTTTGGCAATATTTTCTGGGTCCTTTAAATCTCCGAACTAATATTTAAAACACAGACATAAGGCAACTAACTGTGCATTAACAACATATTTGTCAAATCCTCCAACCTTTTTAAAAGGTGGTTTGTAAGGGTAGGTTTCAGTTTTTTATGCATATTTTTTTATTTTTTACAATTAAGGTTAAATTTTTATTTTGGAAACTATATTGATGCAATAACCGAGTTCAGAAAACAGCACCGCCTAAGTTGCTAACCATGGTGTTCCTGAGCAACTTAGCTGCTGAGTTTTCCTAAACGCGGCCCTTCCAAGAGATTTAAACAGGAAAATAATATGTATACTAATAAAAATATGTCGAAAAAAGTGGCTGAATCATACAACTAATTAACAAGCTTTAAACGTTAACTTCAACGTTCTGCAGACCTTGTAGAAGTCAGTAGGTATATGATTAAAACAAGATGCATGTACTTTGAGTGCACGCTAGTGTAACAAATGAACAGACCCGATGTGTTACTTAGCATTACTTAAAATTAAATTGAGATATGTCCGTTGAAATTTCTCTTGAACGGTATATAGCAGACCTTAGCATGGTAGGGAAACGTGACGGGGTATATCCCCTTTCTTCGCGATATTAGTTGCGCGCTTATTTCAGCAACCAATCACACAGGAGACTTTTTTGTAACTTCTATGTGATCATACGTGTTACTTAAAGGATTCATTGTTACCGTCGATGGGTGGGGGATACTACAAGCTGGCTCTTCTCGTATTTTATGCCCACGTTTGGTATATAGCGTGACACCGAAAAATGAAAACCGTTTAAGAGTAAAGTGCCAAGTAAAGAATGCAAAATTATGACTAGACATGAAATTATAACCTCCAATCTAAAAAAACTGTCACTATTCTGAACCACGTTTATTACACTACACTACCTTAGGAAATACTAGTGTTGTGAGTCGGTAATATTACCACGTTACCTTACGGTAAATTTCCAATGTTACCGGTAAAGTAACATTCATTTGTTACCGTTTATTACTTCTGTTACTTCTGTTGTCAACATAACGTAATTTCGAGTTGGATACCTGCAAAATGCAAGCAAACTAATGAAACAAATGATCAAGGAATATATTTAATTATTTAGAAAAAACGTAAATACTAAAAAAAGGAAAATAATTATTCATATATTTCGTAACCTAAAATGATTTTCTCTTAAACATGAAATTATTTAGTGGAAAAATGTAATATTAAATATTGGAAACCTTTTTTTTAACAAAAGCTAATTGCTAACACCGGTATGAGATGTCGTCACTCGAGCTGTAATTGGTAATGTTACGGTAACGTTATCGGTAAGGTAACATTAAAAAGAAATTATCGGTAATTTAACAACACTGCGTAATACTGGTAGGGTTAAAAACAGAACGTCTGTCTTTCAATGTAAAGGTGTAATTATGTGTTGCTTTTGGATCAATATTTTGTGAGCAAAAAGAAGTACCTATTGTTACTTAAAATACTACAACGTTACCGTTCTTCATTAAGGCTAGTCTGGCCCACC
Organism: Prosopocoilus inquinatus; assembly: GCA_036172665.1. Classification (NCBI taxonomy): domain Eukaryota; kingdom Metazoa; phylum Arthropoda; class Insecta; order Coleoptera; family Lucanidae; genus Prosopocoilus; species Prosopocoilus inquinatus. The sequence goes on from CM069871.1 coordinate 50,579,213, forward strand.
TAAAAAAAAAACTGTTTTTCCTTTTTTTCGGAATTAAACTGAACTTTTTGTTAATGTGTAATACAGTGTAAAATCTTTAACGTGAACGTCCCGTAATATGAACGCACCTAAACGTGAACACGTGGTCTGGGGACTCTGCATGTTCTAAAACGTGAACGACATTAATATTTAATACTCTAAAACGTGAACACAGGTATAAATGCATTTAGACACTCTTAAGATTCGGCTGCATAAACTCCGTAGTTATTGCACATAGTTTTAGATCTAATCTGTGGTTTCAATTGTTTCTACATTATGATCTCTAAGAAGACGAATTATTTAACATTAGAAAAAAAGCTCAGTAAAAATTAGTTTTACGGTTAGTTGATTTGGTTTTTGCTGGACCAGGAAAGCGGAAATCGCTGTGACTCAGAATTTCCTAAGATGGAAAAGGGTGTCCCAAACGTTTGGAAAAGTCCAAGAATGCCCATTTAAATTAATTTAACAAGAAAATGTCTTAAGAAAAGTTATATATTTTCAAATACACAGGTTATTCATTTAATGAGTTACAAACCTAATTTATTATTTTTTAAATGAAACACTATATTTTATTGGATTTTCGGTTAGCCCTTGAAGAGACGATAAATATGATATAACATTATACCTACTTATTTTAAAAAAAAAATTTGTGCAAATCGTTCTTGATAGTTCGAAGCAGCCAAGCAACCTAGTAGTTTCCGTTTTATTTTTCTTCAAACTTTCAAGAAATATATTTTTAGCTGCATTGAATCGTGCAGGTGACATATCGCGATCTTCCATTGCTTGGGCTGCGTTTGGGCCATAGTTTTCATCAGCAGGTGTAGCTAATTGCAGTCTTCGACGTACCTTTCCCGGCACTTTCCGAAACCGTTGTTTTTGTTGACGTGCAATAAATGTAAATTGTATGAAAAGCGCTTGGAAAAATTTATTCGCTTGGCTCCAATAAATTTTGCCACAACCGAGTTACTACGTTTCAGCAGCTTTATTTGTCATATTCAATAACAAACTTTTTGCATTGTAGACCAGTCTGTTTGTGCATGATAATATATATTGATATAGTCCGCACTCCCTCATTTTTGTAATTATTATTAAATTATTTCCGGTTGCCATATTTTCCGTGCAAAAATAACCAATTTCTGAGCAATTTTTATGTTCGCCAAATATACGACTGGGTGCATTAATTAAGTCCTTTTTCAAATTAGAACAAGCTTCGGCTAAATTTACGTTTTTGCGCCTGTACTTTGCGGCATGTTCCGCAGCAATTCTAAGCCTTTTTATGTTAGTACTTAAAATATTTCGAAGGGAAATGTCAACAAGCTTACCAGACGAACTAAACCGCTTTTGGCTCAATTCTTTCAGTTTCGTACAGAAATTTCTAAAAAGATGGTTAGAGCATTCTACCTTTTCAACTATCAATTTATGTCCATAAGGACGAGCCTCTAATAATTTTATGTACACACTGGAATCTCCGTCACCTACCAATTTAGCATATTTAATACCGTCCATTTCCATACTACACTTAAATCCTTCCACAATGATATCACTTTCCATAGCAGTTGAAGGTCCATCATGATTTCTGTAGCAAGTATGATGTGGATATTCAACAGAGAGCGAAGCAGCTCTTGCACAAATACAGCAATATTTGTTCCGAACGCCGATAAATAATATTTTGCCTGTCTTTTGACCTATTATACAACCCTAAAAAATGCTGCGTTTAAATAGGTGATAATAATTTGTCAGTGTTCCCAAATTTTTACAATTTTCACTATTAATAAACGAAATCTTTCACATAATGTAAATTATTATACAGATTTACTTACCACCCCAGAAAGTGCGTTATAATTTTCACGATAAGATCTCTTTGACCACGCGCCATCGGCTATGACAGGAATCAAAGGAATTCCGTCTTGAATTCCGTCTTCATCCACTTCTCCACTTTTTATAGCTAGCTCCGCTTCCTCTCTTCCTGCTGCCTGCATAGAAATCCAAGCACTCTCACGGTTTCAAAGAGCTTTTTCTGGCATTTCCCGAAAATGTCTTTGGACATCGGCGGTATGTTTAAAACACCCACAACTTCTGACAGTTGCGTCCAAACATTACCTGTCGAAATACATGCAGACACTGTGGCCATATTCACATCTAATATTTCGTTGTCAACGCTATCTGTATCCAGATCTAGAGTCATTTTGCATATTTTACATTGTAAAGTAAATGTCGATCGTAATCCGATTCTTCTTTCTTTTATAATTTTCATATCCACAAAAGAACATTTGAAAAGATCCACATGTTTATGGTTCATTAAAGTTTTGAACCAGTGGCCAACGTCAATAATTCGTCTCCCAGTAGGAAAAAAATCGGGCACAAGCTCGACTTGTGACTTGAAAAGGGTGAGAAATTAGTTCCAGTACCCTAATATTTCTGTTATAGAGGATGCTTACAGTTTATTGTCTGGCACATCTGAAACACATATTTCATTGTTTGTAGAAGGGCCAGCTACCTCTTGTTCGACAACTTGGCTTGTGCTGGACCTCAAATTACAGATACAATTTTAAAATAAGTAAAAACGAAGACGAAATATTTTTGCTACTCACTCGATATCCTGTTCATTATAAATACTACCGTTCATATCTAAGAAGTTGCACCCTACCTCTTGTAAATCTTTCTCATTAAATTGAGATCTAAAATTAGAAAACGAGAAATAAAAAGGCAATTTGAACTTGTGCATGATAATATATTGCAGTAGACAACTGCTTTTAGTTATTATCAGGAAAATCTATAATTACTACAGTCGAATTCTGAACATGAAAAACAAACAGAAATACAAATAATAATCGATGTTCAAATGAGTAACGTACAGTACGCCTTATACCGTGGATTCCCCCATTTACTTAACATATTTTTGTTTTCATTTTCGTTTTTTTCGAAAAGATTGCTTTTGCTGAAAAGTTTTGTTTCTTAGAAAAGCCAAAAGAAAGAGTAAATTATAAACAATAATTATTAAATGTAATCACATAGGTACTTTTTTCAATGAATAAACTCTGTAGGTATTTTTTAACGAATAAATTCTCTCTAATAAAAAATCAAACGTATTATAAGGTGATTAAACTAGTAAAAGCTACATCATCTCAGGGTGTGTTTCCAATAAACAAAACATTTCTCTAACTTTTTTTCGAAAAACGTATACAAATATTTAAATATTTGTCGATCATAGCTAATTTGTTAGTAACTAAGTGCATTTTTTCAGAAGGTTTTTTCCACTTTACAAAAAGATGGCTGGGAAATTAAGTCCTAAATATAAAATTAAGTTCATTTTTAAATTCTGAACAATATTTTCCTTTACTGTTTCGCTGTAAAATTTACAAGACTGTAAGCTAATAATTGCAAATATTTAATTTAACACGCTATTTTGCTACATCTGAAAAACGATTCAACATAGTGTATGCATGACACTGAAAATAAAATTTATCTCTACGAAATAGGTACATAAATAAAAATTTGTTTTAGTTCTTTTCAATTAGCACAATTATTTTGTATTTTACTAAGAAATAATTTTCAAACAGGGAAATAGCGTATACAATTAAATGCTTGTAAATATTAATATTCTTGTATATTTTTGAGAAAAATTGCAATGTAATAAGAAAGAATAAGACTACAGGTACAGGTGATGTATTAGTTTAGATTATATAACATAGTAGGTACATACTTACCTAAATGCTGTTGAATTCCTATTCACGTGCTGTATACAATTTTCACTTGCCGCATTTTTCTGCCTAATGTTTTTAAAATTTAGGTTACATTTATTTCAATTAATATAATATTTAATTTCAAATATTAATAGTAACTAAAATGTATTTAATTGAACAAAATAAATTACATACCACCGTTTATTAATAAGCAATCGCATGCGCGCTTTTATGAATCCTTTTCGTTTTTTTGATAAAGTAGGATAATGACTTTTATCTCTACTTCCTTTTGCCATATTGATACTTAAGCCACAGACAACAACTAAAGCAGACGTTCTACCTATATGCACTTTTATGCACCCCATCAAATCGAAAATTGTCTACAACTAAACTAGGTGTCACTGGCGTCAGTTGTAGATACAGTAAGTCTGTAAAGTAGTCAACAGGTCTTTTATTCTTCTGGTCTACACAACCCACCATTACAGTTCAATTTCCGCCAAGCAATGACGACTTGTTCCGAATAGGCACGATCACTGTATTTTTGTAGTATTTGTAAACATTACATTTCACACATCTCGACATTCGCAACTTGAGAACGAGAATCATAATATTGTAAATAATTTTAGCAAATTTTGCATAATCATATTTAATGCATACGCTGAAGGAAATTTAAATTGAGTTGCAGTTATATAGAAGTTAGAACTTAAAAATATACTTCTGCATACTGTACATGTGAGAGGTGTGACATAAACAATGATCTGGTATGGGGTGGATGGGGTGTAGAGTGAGAGGTATCGCGACGAACATCAGAGAAAGAGAAAACTAGCCTCGATCAGCCGAGTCGGGGCAAAACGTGAAAACATTCGTTGTCTGCGCGTTCAGTTAGCCAGTTTTTTGGATTTTGTGGGGTCGTTTTTTCGATTTTAAGTTATATAAAGTGACTTATCAAGTTTTTGTTTATTATTTCACATTCATTGATTTAGCTTCTAGTTTTTACGGGATATTTTAAATTGATTTTGAATGTCATTTTATTAGATTTTTAGTTTTATGTGAGTGATTATTTTACTCTAAAAAGATAAGCAGATTTCTGAATTTTTTTTATTATAATATTTCAATAATCGCGTTAATAAAATGGAGAATACCTACTTGTTTCGCTGATGTTTGCATAAATATGCGACAAAAAGATGTAAATATATCCATCCACAGAGAGGGTAGACACATTTTAAAATTACTTAAAATATTGAATATATTTCGTGTTACACGCATGTGCAAATTGTAAAAATAGATAGTCTAATTTAAAATTGGAATATGAACTATGAATTACGAAGTTCATTAAGGCCGAGTTAAATGAGTGGTCAAATTGCACAGAGTCAACGGTCCGACTAAACCCTCTGACCAATCAGCAATTGAAAAAAGTGATCACGTGATTTGGTCTGACCACTTCGACCGTTCACTTACCGCAGCCTTCATTTTGACAATTCGCTACCGCTTACTCGCCATGGCAACGGTGTTTGCAAACGCATTAAGCTTAGTTCAGATGCATTCCGAATCATAGATAAAAGGTATATTAGATATCAAAGCCAACGTTGTATATGTGGAGCAACAAAATGCGCGCCCCGCGCGGCCTGGGGTGAATTAGAATAAAAAAGGCGCGTAATTTCAAAATATTTCTGCGTTATCGGTTTAAGTATTGAACAGATAAAACAGCGACATCCTACATTTTTTGACCGGATATTGCAGTAGGATAGACAAACTAAAGCGGATTTGCTCCTAATAAGTCCCCCATGCAAGGCGGCCATGCTTGCTGTCAAAGCATAATGAAAATTTTAAAAAAATTTGTTGCAAATCGTTTTTGATTGCAGTGAAAACCTCCAGCAGCCTCTGTACTGCTGTTTCAGCCCTGTTTGGGGTTTCATCAGCAGAGACGTAGTTCGACATTGTCACTGCAAACCAAAAACTTTAGGGCTATTTCCCTGGGCTATTCCAGAAGAATAAACGGACAATTTGTGATTTTCTTTCTATAAATTACGACCACGTTTGCTCGGATCGTTTTTCGCTCCGGCGCTTAATAAGGCCGCGCGGCCATGATAGCCGAAAAAGTGCAATCTTCGCTTAAGCCGGCAATACATGTTCCAATAATTTCACGTAAAAATTCATGTAAACATGTGTGTATAAATTCATGAATTGTAATTCGCAATACACGTTTCAATTATATTAATAAAAAGATGTTCCGTTAAATAGTAATTTAGAATGTTAATGTTGATGAAAATGGTAACTCATTAATGCTTCTAACTTCAAGTTATTTTCTTTGAATAGCTAGGAATGTTGGATTATGTTATCAAGGGTATCATCCAAACGGAGAGCACTTGGTTATCAATGATTAAACTATCTTGAAGCTAAAATTATTTATAAACATATACCCACAAGAACTAGCTGAAGTCGTTCTTCATTCATTTGAATCAACAGCCAACAGCAACAATCAAAGCCACTAGAATTTACTAAAATTTCACGTCAAAAACCTTGAAAAATAGAACTTGCTCTATGTTGTCAATTTTACACGTATAAATTCATGTAATTCTTTTTTCTCGCTATACACGTTGAAAAATAGGTTTTGTCATAAATTACATGTAAATTTCATGCAATTCATGGTCATGTATTGCCGGCTTTAGCATTCTCTCTTACCTTATTTTTATCACAAATTGTCCTGTTCGTTCGCCTGGGATGGCCGCAAACGAAATTTAAACGTTTAATTAAATAAGAAATCGAATTAATACTTTGGCTTCTAACAACCGATTCCAAACTTTTCAAAATCAATAAAAGGTAACCATGATAATTTAAAAATATGCTGAGGATTACAGCTTACTGTAAATACAGTGCCATCACTGCCGTCCCAGCGACCTGGGGGGAATTATAATTGCGTTTAAAACTGTGGCAGTAGACATAAATCCCTGTGATTCCGAATATGCAAAATATTTATTGCGATTTGTTTTTGATTGGCTAGTTTTTTGCGTATCCGGATGCATCTGAACTAAGCTTTCATTTGCCCCAAACCACGTAGTATCGGCCATTTCTAATCTTTGTTACTCTTAGGGAATGCTCATATTATCTTTCTCTCTGTAATGTTAAAACTTATTCAAAATGACGCTAGACTCATCTAACCTTATTACACCATTGGACATAAACGACATATGATTGTTTTATTCACGACCTACTAGATTTCACGAGACGACGTCCCTATACGGCCTGGGCAATTTGCTAGTTCAAATGTTTCTGTGTTGACGCCACTTCGCCAAAAAACCGGAAACGGATGTATATCCGTGACGTCATTTTTGACAGATGTCAGCTTCTTTGACAGTTTCGCGTATATGCTCAGTAAAGTTGTGTTTCTTTGCTCAGGTTGGCTCAGGTATAGTTTTCTGGTGGTATCGGTAGACATTACTAATTCTACAAATGATTTAATTACGGCCAAATCTTAATTTAATGGTAAAGTAGTTTGAAATTTTACACGGTAGGTACAAAATAAAAAAATCGTTTTCTTAACTTTCCTTACTCAAACTTCTTTAGTCTTCTTTCTTCTTTGGTTGTTGTGGCACAAAGAGGAACTCTATAATGTAACGTAAAAATTACTTACCCTGTTTGACAAATTTATTCTGATCCTGGCTTGCGAAGCTTTATAATGTAATTTCGTGCTCCATTACGTTATTCCTTTCAATAAAAATAATTTAATAATTATAACAAAGTAGTTTTAATTAATTCGCACCGTTGCACTGTCATAAATGTGCATTTGACGTTTGCGACGTTTAAGTGTCAGAAAACTTCGAAATGTCGACTTTAAATTTATTTTATGTGGGAAATATTTTCCCTCATGTTAAGGCAGAATCTTATGTTCTTTAGCCTTGTTCATTTTTTATATCAAATGTAATATTTTAAAATTTTTATTAACGCTTGCCATAAAATTTGGCAGCTTAACTAAAAATTTCCCATCCCATTAAAGTGTGTACAATTTTCATATTAACACCCGATGTTTCCTAGGGTCCATAATAGGTGCTTTCTTTCGCTCACAAAATCGTGATCCAAACGTGTTTTGATTCAAAAACAGACGTTCTTTTCTACGAATCTCTCTATTTTTAAAACTTGTTTCGATTGAATTATTGTTATTTACAAATGAACTGTCAATCAAAAATTCAAGTCAGGCGTTTTATTGTAACAACTACGAATTTCTGGTCCAAACTATTCGAAACACGATTCAAACTTTTAAGGGAAAGAAAGCAGCTAATGATTACTTTTACACACATCTTACAACAATACTAATTAATGTCGTGTGCGTTCAAAATTTCATCATTCGCTTGTTAATTTCTTGTTTGATTTGGCAATGTTACTTTTTTGGCTGTTACAGTCTTATGCAATAATTAATTTCAAACCCCAGGTTAAATGAAAGTGGCTTATTTTGTTGTCATTTGGTCTCACCTTAGAAATTTGGCAAACGAATTTTTCAACGCAGTATTTATAATAATAAAATGTACAATATTCTTATTTATTATTAGTTTATTTTTTCTTTGTAGCTTGCTCGTTCGTTTTGCGCCAATGTTATATTTATTTTTTTCATATTTAGTTTGTAGAGATTACTAATCAACACAAGAACGATTGATTTCTTTTATTTCTAGCAACGCCTCCAGTATTTTTCTTTAAGTTTTTCAATATCCCAACGCTATAATCTTGGTAAAAGAACACCTTGAATTTCAGAAACCAGGTATTTAGTACTTCAAATACTTTTATATTAATTTTAAATAATTCTTTAATGTATGTATGTACTTTTGAATCACTGGGGAAAATAATTGCATAATTCAATATGAATGAAAATACCATCATCTTTTGCTCGGCAATTTTCGTGGCGCCTTCGGGTCTGATAGTGGCTAGACTCTAGTGGGAATATTTTCAATCTCAATCATAGATTATCTCAATTTTAAAACATCCGCGCAGAAGGGAAGGAAGATATTTTTAAGTCTTCCGGTCTTAGTTCTCGGTTGCACTAGGCTCAAAATTAATTTCCGAAGTACAACCAACTAAGTGTATGCCATCTCGCGGTAAAATTTTAATACATAAATCTGGTGCAAAATTTCTACAGGGCTGACAGGTCTGCTTTAGTTGTCTGTGCTTAAGCTCACACTTCAAACACAACCTTTAACTTTTACGATCGCAGAAAAAAAATAACTGTGATAAGTAACATTCCAAAGAGGGGTGGCTTCGTTTGAAATACTACACCAATGAAATGCGCTCCTTACTGGTGCAAAGATTTACAGTTTGAAGAGACATCTGTTTTCAGGCTTTAGAATATATGTGTTGAAAACAGTACCATCCAATGTTACGTTTTATTTGAAATATGTATAACTATTTCGTTCGTAGACAATAGAGGACTACTGTAAACCACACGGGTCCGTATTCATGTTTACATAAAAAGGTCGCATTTATTTAGAAAAAAATAATTAATCTCCCTCTATTTTACTTGAAATCCACAGTTTTCATTAGAAATTACTCAGTTTTTAACAACAATTTTGAACTTTTTAATATGGTCCCGTGTAGGGTGCTATATGTACTATAAATAGTAGGAAATATGGATTATTTTAATGTTTCTTAATACATTTAAAACGTAATTTCGTGAAGCGTATTTCAGATGCGCACGGAGGAGCAAGTCAAGCGCCTTAAAAGTAAGATAAATCCAGCACAAATTTTATAGAGTAATACAATTGGCTGTATTTGTATAAATTTTCAGTTGATTTCCACTATTTTGCTCTAAATTTAGAATTGAAAGGGCGTAGTGGATGAAGGAAATTCCCGTATTGACATCCTTACATTTAATAAAAAAAAACTTTTTTAAATACATTTTTAAAAGTGTATTTCTTATAACGAGCTTTCAACAAAAAAAATACACCTCGAGTAGCCTTGGAAACAAAAGTACCATCGCGAATTAAGAATCAGTAATACTACTTTTATTGTCAAAGTAAAACCATAACAAGAAACTTCATTCTGACTTTTGTTCAAAGTTGGGTTTAAACCAAAATATTTTGCTTAATTTCTACCAAAAATTAGAACTCCTTTATCCCAGTATTTTCTGGTCGCGATGGTACGTACCGTAGATTGAACAGTACAAGTTCTGTGGTAATCGCAAGAACTGTCAGAATACAAAATTTAGGTTATACGATGAACCTGAATTCAAGCTATTTTCTTTACGTATGAAAATAGTACTTTCAAAATTTTTTCTAGCATTGTTACTTTCACCAATAAATATGGTAATTTGCAGATATAAAAAAAGTAGGATCTTATGCACTGTACTCAATGTACCTCCCATCTTCTTTCAACCTTAAGTAATAAAATGTTTTGGAGTTACTCTGAGTGCGCACTCAGTGCATGTCGTGCACGTCAGTAGAAAACGCTATCAGGTTTTGTCACGTAAGAAGTCGAGATATATTTTATATATATTATAATATATAAATATATTATATATATTATATACAAATACAAACTGCGACATATTGCATATGTTAACGATGATTCATAAACATACAATTTAATACGTAAAATAGAAGTATTAAATTAGCCCACAAACTGCTTACCTTTTTATTAAATAGATGATGTTTCATGTCCCCAAATTAAGAACAGCAATGACAATCAGCACTATCAACAGCAATCGGAAAATAAGTCGAATAAGTTTAATAAATTAACGGAACCAGTGATGAGTGAAGGGAAAGCTGCGACGCCATAATATTATTGCGCACATGCGCATTACATAATTGTGACATCGTTGAATTTGGGTTGTTATTATAACATTTCAATAAAACGTTACTTATCATAAAAATATCATGTTCCAACAATATTATGTAATGTTTCATGTCAAGCTGTAAAATAATTTCCATATTTTCAATAAATGTTATTATTCTGTTATGTGGTAACATTACATTGGTGTTTCATAGCATTCCATATACCATTCGTAATATTCTATCAACATTTTGTTAAAAATGTTGCTAAGTTGTGTTGAAAACGTTTCAGAAATGCTATGTAACATTCTATGCTTAGTGGGTAGGTTAATAACCAAGCTTAAGAATTGGGTCCACTTAGTACCGACGCTTTTCACGCCGAATGTACTGATCACTCCTTCCACCTTTGCGCGGCTGCGATGCTTCTAATTGTCATTGAATGGAGAGGGAAGATATGCGAGTTAGTTCAGGTTTTTTCTTCGACGACTAAACGATTTAAATGTATTTAATCGTCAAAACGTTCGCACATCCTAGAGAGATAATAGAAGAAAGTTTCTCTGTGAAAATATAAAAGTGCATGTAATAGTCAGCAACGTGAGATAACTCCCTTCCAAATACGGCGGGCGGAGCCAGTACAGTCCGAGTATTAAATTTTCGTACTGAGCGCCAAACAAGTGGCCCGATTTCTTTTCCTTGTTAATAATTAATTCATTGGTCCCTAATTAGAACTAAACAGTTGGTAGTTGTTACGTTGGTAGTATTTAACAGCGGCCATTTTTCCCAAGTGTCAGCGTTTTCTGTTTTGCAAGTAACGAAATCATGGCTACAGAACGATACAGTTTTTCATTAACAACTTTCAGGTATGTATAAATTAATCTTTTAATTAGCTAAAAAACTCTTAAGACGGTGTTTTTTTATAACATTAATTTAATGATTTTCTGTTTTTACCGTCCGGCTTTTTTTTTGCAGTCCTTCAGGAAAATTAGTGCAAATTGAATATGCTTTGGCTGCTGTGGCAGCAGGAGCCCCTTCGGTGGGTATTAAAGGTAATTAGACCTACATCTATAAGCATTATATTGAAAATGACACATCATTTTTAGCCTCAAATGGAGTAGTCATTGCAACAGAAAACAAGCATAAATCAATTCTTTATGATGAACATAGTGTGAATAAAGTTGAAATGGTAACAAATCATATTGGTATGGTGTACTCGGGAATGGGTCCTGATTATAGGCTACTAGTCAAACAAGCAAGAAAAATGGCACAACAGTATTTCTTGGTCTACAAAGAGCCAATTCCAACAGTGCAACTTGTCCAGCGAGTAGCTGCTGTAATGCAAGAGTATACGCAATCTGGTGGTGTGAGACCGTTTGGAGTTTCTTTGCTGGTTTGTGGTTGGGATAATGATCGTCCATATTTATTCCAATGTGACCCTTCCGGGGCATATTTTGCTTGGAAAGCAACTGCTATGGGCAAAAATTTTAGTAACGGAAAGACGTTTTTAGAGAAAAGGTATGGACCTCTTTTTCGGATGCTCAAAACATTAAGTATTTTTCTGGAACTTTAAGATATTGAAAATTCATCATAGCATGAGTTTTCTTTTTAACTTTGAACTTGCAGTATAAATATTCGTACATTCAATTTTAAAAGGAATGGGATTTCATTGCAGGCTACTTTTGAGAATAAGGTATTCAAAATACTTGTACTTTTGATGCTTTAAGCATTTTGAATTATTGTTTGAGATGATAAAGTTGTCATTTATGAAGGCACCGTCGAAGAATTACAAAAAATAAAATCACTCTTTCCATGAAATCTGTTACAAGCTATGCTTGTTACACAGACTGCCAAGGTGATTGTTTACTGCTTGACACTTCTGTCTGGGTTTACCAAATTTGATACAAGAATTATCACTGTGTCGTATGGACCTTAGCTTAATAAATAGTTTTACAGGCTGCTAACAATTTGGTGATGCTATCTTGCTCAATGAAAACAATATTCCTGCAGCCTTAAGAACATCAAGCGGCAAGAATTTAAAGTAGTGCATCGCAGCTCCTTTCAATTACTCTGATTGCTACAATGGATTATAGAGGCTATTTTCCGGCGCGGACCTTTAGCTTTAAGGGCCCTGGTCTAACACTGTTTGGGGGCCAATTAATTAACTCAAATTTTTGTATTAACAAATAAGTCACGTGGGCTACAAGCTAAAATGAACATCAAATATAATCTGAAAATGCAAAGACGCCAAATTCAGGAATTAAAAAATTAAAAGAGTAATCAAGTTTTCTTATTATCTAATTAATTATAATCGTAAAAATTATAACTTATTAATCATAACAAGATATAATGTCAATACACCTTAATGTTTATTATCTCGGAAAAATATGATACTTTCAGGGGTTCATTTTAATAGAGAGTGATTCATAATAGGCATTTACGACTAAAAATGTTTTAGAATGAAAAAATTAATTAAAAATATAAGAGACACAAATTAAATAAAATATTGTAATCTAAGAGTCCACTTTGCTGACAAATAACTTGCCTTTTTTAAATTTCTCGTGGTTGGCCGTGAATGATTAATTATGGACCAGCTTTAATTGATCCGACGTATAAAATACCATAAGGCCACCTTTAAACTAATAAAACGACCTAAAATGGTTCTCTTATAGCCGTTTCCCCATGTCTGATTAGATATTAAAGAAGGTTTAACAGTAAACCCAGTTTGCACTGCGGCTTAAACCGTAGTTAGAAACTCCATAAGTTAAAGCAGCATGGAAGACGGATTAAATTGAGTTGGTTTAGTGAGTTTCTAAGTACGGTCTAAGCTGCAGTGCAAACTGGGTTTACTGTTAAAACTGGTTTAATTTTTAACCAGACATTGTAGTCCAGTAAAAGAAGTTTAAAAAATGCGGTAGCTTCCGAAAAAATCCAATCTAGCTGAATTTTTCTATACACCTTTATGCAGCTGTTATACATAACATACTAAAAGTCCCCATCTATATTATGCCGGCTTCACGTGTTATAAGGTCAAAAGTCAAGAGAATTGATTTTTCGGGATTATCTCGCTTCTTATTGGACTGACAACAATTCGGGTTATTATAAGAATTGTAGATTAGACAATTCCCCACAAAAAAGTTCTTATACATTTTTTACGTGCGATGAACCGTTTACTCTATATCGCGCTGCGAATGAAACAAGGAGCATAACTCGCTCTTAAATTCCTAGTTATTCTCCACTCATGGTCAGTATTTTTTCTTCATCAGGATTGTTTCAGATCACTATCGTAGCAGATTCAGTCACTCTGCTGCCAAACTTTCAGTGCATTGCAATTTTTTTTTCTGTTTAAAAATTTAAGAAATATTGAGAAACATCATGATTGATTGAAATGATTTCTGTCCAAAAGAATTATTCAAAATTGAAAATTGCCGGTCAAATGTCATTGTAGATCACGGAAGAGTTTTCTCCTGTCAGTGTATGGAGCTCCAGTCTCAGAAGTTTCCATTGATGACTACAGATATTGAGCTTCGCAAATCAGTCAAATTTTCAACATCTATACCGAGTATACTACTAAGTACAAATTTGGTAAAACCATGAATTAAATCCACATCAATGGGGACGAGTAATGAAAAATAATATTTTAAAATCTATAACTAAGTTATTACCGCCTGCGCCGGATGAACGCAAAATCATGCCTCAATGCTACTCCTGAGGCTAATTCTTCTTACAGTTCTAATAATAAAACACAAATAGGTGACGATGATGAAATAAGTTCTTTAGAATATTTACTGTCAAGTACATCCGAGAAAGTTGATGCCAAAAAAAAAAAGATGAGGAAAAAGAAAAAGAAGAGGAGGAAGAAGTACCAGAGGAAGACTTCGACGAAGAAGGATAATAATTTGAAGTATGGATTGTTTCTACATAAAAAAAAAAGATATAACAAAAGACGTCTCGCATCCTATCTCGAAAATAGTATAGAAATGAATGCATTTCACGTTGTTTGTATAATCTTTAAACCATTTCTCTTGACGTTTGACCTTGAATAACACGTGAAGTATGATATCGATGGGGACTTTTAGTATGTTATTTATAATGGCTACATGAAGGTGTATACAAATATTCAGATAGGTTGGATTTTTTCGGAAGACAAATCCTTATTTTTAGTGTATTATTGTGCAAATCGCTATTAGAAGAGCCAGAAACACACCTATTATGATTTTACATTGAATTTTGAAAAAAATTTGTTAATAAGACTTGTTGAAGCTTTACGACATTAATTACGTTTCAAGCAAACCTGATTTAGAACTGACAATTCACGGCCAACCACTAGAGAAATTTTTAAAAAGGCACGTTATAAGGAAGTGTAAAAAGGAAGTCTCCTCTTTTGAGTGTTTTGTTCAGTATTAAAAATAAATTACGATTTTCAGCAATTTTAATCTGATTCAAATAAATTATTTGAGTATCCGATCTTGATAATCATCTTCTCCTTCCCGACAATCTGGTTTTTAGATTAAGCTATTCCAACCAAGTCTTCATACTCAGTCAAATAACAAATTTTAACTTAGAATTTCACATGAAAAATTCCTGCCTATTCGGAATCACCCTGTGTATTAACTTACATTGCTTTTGATTTTCTGATGTTTTTTTTTAAAGGTAAATACATCGCATTTACAGATGAAGTGCACATTTTCGCAAAAATTAGAATTGAGAAGGTTGCAATAATTTTTAAGTATTTTAATTTTTTTTTATATTCCGTTAATGGACACAAAAGAAATTAATAAATAAAGTGTATTCTTTCCTTTTCTAAACAAATTTTGGACAATAAATTTTCGTAATCATTTGAAGTTGTGGGGCTAAAGCACATTTTCATTTTAGGTACGAACAATTTTGTATAATTTATTTATTCTTGAATTAATTTAAATTTCATTTTTTGACCACGAAGGAGCCCTTTGAGTCAACGGGGCCATAAAGACTATGCCTAATGCCCGGTTTCTAGAAACTTTGTCTATGAGTTCAATAACTATTGGTTCGATAAAATCGCTGACTGTTTCTGAAAGCAAGCTCCTCATAAGTTAACAGTTCTATAGTTATTAGGTGATACAATAGTTACACCAGTTGCCAATAGATGGATAATGTTTCGTTGCAAACTTCTCTCTGAATATTAGTGCCCCGAAAAGTGGCATTTGATTCAATTTGATTTTAAATTCTCCTTCGAATTGTGATTTATCATGTGCATTCCAATTGCCGCGGAAAGTAAAAATTAAAACCAAGTCCGCGGAACTTAGCCAAACTCAAACAGAATCAAATATTTCATCTGAAGAACTTGACGAATCGTTATTATCCAAGCCTATGATAATTTAAAATCTTATTAGACGTTTAGGTTTTTACAAAAATAATTATTAGGGTTACTTTAATCAGGTGAGTACTTACATACCTAAGGTCCAGTTTTACAAACGGGGCTCAACTTTGAGCTGATGCTTAAACCCTTAGCAACGATTATTTCAACAATTGTTGTGAAGGAATTAAGCTTCGGCTCAAAGTTAAACCGTCATTGTAAAACTGGGCCTAAGTAGTAATAGGTTATTAATAAGACCTCGAATCTGAAGGACCAAACTCGGAGGCGTTGCATTCCGCGCGCGGCGGGGCTCGATTTCTCGCAGCATTTCCGATAGGCACGGGGATTCTACAATCGAATTCTGCGTCTCATTAATTTTGATTTTGTCGATTCGACATTTATTTGATTGCTCAGTCTCTCCGTAAATATTGAAGAGTTCAAAATTTACTTAGAGAAAGCATCTCTCACAACTTGTTATGTTGAGAGATCATTTTCTCTTTGTCTTTAAAAGACAAGACATTCTCACGGCAAATCGTAACGAACGAACGAACGAAAATTTGAACATATAAAATAGGTTCTCACTGCAATCAAAAACGATTTGCACAAAAATTTTTCTAAAATCTTTCATTATGCTTTGACAGCAAGCATGGCCGCCTTGCATGGGGGACTCATTAGGAGCAAATCCCGCTTCAATTTGTCTAACCTACTGCAATGTTAGGTCAGAAAGCGATAGTAAGATGTCGCTATTTTATATGTTCATCATTCTTACATCGCATTTGCGAATAAATTGGGCAAGTCGTTTTTGGTCTGCAGTGGGAATGTCGAGCTACGTTTCTGCTGAAGAAGCCCCAAGCAGGGCTGAAACAGCTGTCCAGAGGCTGCTCGAGGTTCTCACTGCAATCAAAAACGATTTGCACAAAATTTTTCGAAAATTTGAACGTTATTTAATAATTAATTTTAATAACAATTAATAGCTGAGAAATTTTAGTATTTTCTTCCCCATTCGAATTTCGAATACCTGAGAATACTTAACAACGCGCGTCTCTGTTAAACCGGGCAATCGAACGATTCAGATCTGTGCTACACCGGGGGTGTTACGATGCGTAATCGGCATCTGGGAGACTGGACGGGCTATTTTCCTCGATGCTTTAGTTATTACATACCAAATAGTAATAGGTTATTACTACAGCAATTGTACCTATTATGTATTACATAAAATATTAGTAATACCTACATATAAAATAGCGACAACTTACTATCGCTTTTTGACCTAACATTGCAGTAGGATAGACAAATTGAAGCGGGATTTGCTCCTAATGAGTCCCCCATGCAAGGCGGCCATGCTTGCTGTCAAAGCATAATGAAAGATTTTAGAAAAATTTTGTGCAAATCGTTTTTGATTGCAGTGAGAACCTCGAGCAGCCTCTGGACAGCTGTTTCAGCCCTGCTTGGGGCTTCTTCAGCAGAAAATCCCGCTTCAATTTGTCTATCCTACTGCAATGTTAGGTCAAAAAGCGATAGTAAGATGTCGCTATTTTATATGTTCATCATTCTTACATCGCATTTGCGAATAAATTGGGCAAGTCGTTTTTGGTCTGCAGTGGGAATGTCGAGCTACGTTTCTGCTGAAGAAGCCCCAAGCAGGGCTGAAACAGCTGTCCAGAGACTGCTCGAGGTTCTCACTGCAATCAAAAAAGATTTGCACAAAAATTTTTCTAAAATAATACCTACCTACTTCATGTATAATTAAATCAATATTGTATAAAAATTAAAAATTCCTGTACGTTACTATTTCGTATTTTAGGTTATAGCATCATTGTAGCTCCGATAACTTATAGGGCCGGTATAGAATCGATAAGTGATTTTGGCTTTCATGCTCGGTTTCTGAAAGCTGATTTATCGAATCGATAAAGTTAGTAAGTTCCAAAATCAAAATTATCGATTCTATACCGGCCCTATAAGTTATCGGAGCTACAAGGATGCTATAATCTAATTGACGCATACGCTTAGACGTAAAAATACGAAATAGTAATGTACGGGGATTTTTAATTTTTATACAATATTGCTTTAATTACACATGAAGTAGGTAGGTATTATTAATATTTTATGTAATACAAAGTAGGTACAATTGCTGTAGTAATAATAACCTATTATTACTTAGGTATGTAATAACCTATTACTACTAGATTTAGATAATAACGATTCGTCAAGTTCTTCAGATGAAGAAATATTTGATTCTGTTTGAGTTTGGCTATTAAATATTTCTGTTATATTCTCCTATATTCTCCCAAGCTTTCATCTTTTTACTTACGGTGACACCATTTTTTTAATTAAAAAAAAAACAAGTTCCGCGATCTTTGTTTTACTTTTTTACTTTCCGCCGCCATTGGATTGCACAAGATAAATCACAATTCGAATGAGGCAGTAAAATCAAATTGAATCAAATGCTACTTTTCCGGCACTAATATTCAGAGAGAAATTTGCAACAAAACATTATCCATCTATTGGGCAACTGGTGTAACTATTGTATCTCCCGATAACTGTTGAATAGTTAACTTATGAGGAACTTGCTTTCAGAAACAGTCAGCGATTTTATCGAATCAATAGTTATTGAACTCATAGGCAAACTTTCTAGAAACCGGGCATCAGAAACGTTTTCTTGAGTTATGGAGCGTTTATCGAATACATAACTTTATCTGTTCGATAAATCAGCTTTCAGAAACCGGACATTAATCCACCCATGGCTATTCTGTATCGAGTACGTTAAATTTAACGGACTGTTGCTACGGTAACAACCAACGAAAAAGCGTTATGATTGATTGTTAGCATTTTAACGTACTTCATAGAGAATAGCCCCTAAAGTCGTTTTAATTGATCTCTTATCTCTTTGTATAATAAGTGGATGAAATGTTCAAATACCTATCATATCTTTTTTTTCACTCCCGAGGAAGCTATCAATCGATGGTGAAACATTGAGTGCTCTTTCCAGTTTGAATACTGTCTGGTTAAAGTATAAAAACTTGTATTTATAACTTCTTTATTTAATATTTAGTAATAAAATTCATATTGTTTAATACCTTCCATAATTAGTTCAATTTTTCTTATTTTCAATTTGTTAAAAATACACGAGTTTGATGATTTGAACCTTAGGACATGATCCCAAGAGCATGTAATCTAAAATCACAGACTTGTCGTTTCTTAGAGACCACTAATATGCCGCTAAGATTTTACAAGTCTGATGAGGTAAACTAAACGTTGCACATAGGAGTATTTATGATGAAAATTCGACCAAAATAATTTTTTGATTTAAATGGTCTCTAAATCAGACTTAATGGCAATTTATATGCTTCAAAGAAAAATTAGTTCATGCATTGCGATTAAAATGGCCTTTTTTTTCTGTTGTGGTTGCTTAAGTCTTGTCCACCTCAGGAGCGGAACTATTTTGTGTGTGTAAAGTGTTCTATGACTTTGTTGCTTCCAAACCTCCTCGTCGTTGTAGGGGAAGCAGTGACGAATTTTATCTCCAATACTGAAGGGTATCTGAAGTGGATACCGACCACCCCAGAAAAATTCTCAAGCGCGGTTCGAACCCACGACTATGCGATTGCAAGGCCGGTCGCTTATCACTTGGACCCTTAAGGCGTTATTTGGAAATAATATTAGATTTTATTAGAACTCTAGAACGCAAAAATAAATAAAGATTGCAGTGATTAATTATTATTATTATTACATTCTTCTAGTGATGCTGTTTAGTTTTCTATTCATCTATCGAAGATTCGTCGTGGCATGATTTAATATTCCCCATATACACCGTAATTCAGAAATGTCTTCCGATATTTTGACAAGGATACTTTTTCATATATTTTTTTTATATTCAAAAATAAGAAACTGGTAAATTTTAGGGTATTAACATTACGTAATTGATGCACACTAACTTTTAAACTTCAATTACTCCAAAACAGTTGAGTTTATCGAAATGCAATAAGAGGACCTTTTTTGTGCCAAATAATGTAGAGAATATTATCTTCACAAAATTTTGTTGAAATATGTAAAAAATAAAAAGTTTGTGGTAAAATACTGATAGCTACCCGTAAAAAACTACCCCTTAAAATGGCTGGAGACTGGTGCCTTATATCTGTGTTTAAATGACTAGCTTGATAAGTTAAAGGATTCAGAAGATAATGCCAAGACACAATATTTATATACTTATTATATTATTAGTGTCTATTTATCTAGTGATGCTTTCGTACTTTCAACTGTACATTCACAAAACTTTCTAGTAAACTTGAATCGGTATGAACGAAAATGCTTGTTTCATGATTCTGCTGATTCTTCAGATAATTGAAATAATTAACGGCAATAAGACGCGTTTAACAACGACATGTCCGTGGATTAAAATTTTATGCAGAGCGTCCTGTAATCATAGAACACAATCCGTACAAATAGACACAGGTATAGTTTTGCAAACGTCCAAAGTAATTTGACATCAATTTTTCAGTATCGATTTGTAAACCACACCACATAATAATAATACGTCTTTATTAGCTCAAGCTATTAATTTACAATTATACAAATATGTTTACATTCTAAACTATACTACAAGTAAAAAGTAAAAACTAAAAAGTAAATTACAGTTAATATATATTTACAGTATACCCATTTCATATTTTAAAATTAGTTCTAACAAAATTAATTAACTCCTTTTTAAAATTACTTAAATTATAATTTTTGATTTCGCTTGGTAAATTATTAAATATTCGCAGCCCTTTATAAAACAATGATTTATTTGTTTTACTTTTAGTGCATTTATCAACAAAGAAATTACTTGCACTTCTTGTCGGATAACTATGTATATCACTGGCATATATAAGTCGCTCGCATATGTAAAACGGCAATTGTTTGTGCTTCATTTTGTAAATAAAAATCATTGTTTTATAAATAATTCTCTGCTCAACACTCATTAAATTTAGACTCATTAACATCTTATCAACTGGAGTGTATATACTACATTTTAAAATTTGTCGCATCGCTCTATTTTTTTTTTTGTAACTGCTGTATTTCATTTTTATTTAAGTGGAAAAGTACCGTGGAGCAAAATTCTAAATGAGGAGCAATAAAAGCTTTATATAATAAACTTCTAGTATACATGCTTAATGATTTTCCTACTCTATACATAAAATTTACTTTTTGTGACATTTTCCGCATTACATAATTTGCATGACTTTTAAAATTTAAGTTACAATCGATTATGATACCTAAATATTTAATTTCATTAACTCTTTCAACTCTTATATTGTTTATTAATACATCTTTATCTATTTTCAAGTTATTTAATTTATAATTGTTGCCGATAATCATAAACTTTGTTTTACTCATATTTGCACACAAATTATTATTACATAACCATCTATAAACATGATCCAATTCTATATTCATAGTATCGATCATAGTACCTATGTTATCACCTCTTATATATAGCATTGTATCATCAGCAAACAAGCAAATTTCACAATCTTTTACAACTTTTACCATATCATTAATGTACAATATGAAAAGAAATGGTCCCAAAATTGTTCCCTGCGGAACACGATGCTTAATTTCAAGGTCATTGGAAACGTAATCCTTGAATTTAACTTTTTGCTTCCTGTCACCAGTATGAACGAAGCCATTCCCACACCGTATCACTTATTCCATAATGTCTCAGTTACTCCAACAACAAATTTCTATTAACAGTTTCAAATGCTCTTCTAAAATCTAAGAACACAGCTAGGACAATACTACCATCGTCAATCTTTTTCAACCATTTATCACATATACTTATAATGACTGATTCACAAGAATGTTGTTTGCGGAATCCCGATTGTTTTTCGGTTATGATATTATTTTCATCACAATAGTTTATCAATTGCTCTTTCACAAACGTTTCAATTATTTTTTCATAGGGAGGTACTGTATTTATGGGTCTAAAGTTTTCACAACGATTTGAGTTCGTCACTTTTGGAACTGGGGTAACATATGTTATTTTCCATTTGCTGGGAAACACACCATATTCCAATGATGTATTTATCATGTCCAAAATACGATCACCCACAACCTCACATGCATCTTTTAAAACCACTGTAGAAATTCCATCTTCGTGTCCATTAGTATTTTTAAGAACAGTCACAATTGATCTCAAGTCCTTCATTTCCATTTTCTTAAATTTTTTCATTTTAGAAAAACATTCATTAATTTCAGTTGTTATATTGAATTTAGGAATCATATTTATTATATCACTTATACTGTCTAAGAAATATGCATTAAACTTATTTGCAATCATTTCAGAAGTATTTATTTCACTACAATCAAATATTACACTATCATTTACAGATATTTTTTTATTTCCCAAGACATTTCTTATATTTTTCCACATTTCTTTACTATTATTTTTGTTAGCATCAATTACACTATGTAGATATTCTTCTTTTGCTCGCCTTATCATTGCATTAACTTTATTTCTTTGTAGTTTAAATTCTTCCCACACTCCGATTACTTTTGTTATCATTGCCTCTTGGTATTTGTAGTCTCGTTCTCTCATTGCTGAAATAATTTCATAATTGATCCATTTATTATGCTGAAATCTTTTAGGTATCTCACTACTCATTAAAGGACACATTGAATTAAATACATTAGATATGTCATTTATAATGTTATTAGCTAATTCCTCAACATTTGTTATACTATTATTCCATTTCAGATTTCTTAAGTTTTCTTGAAATTTAGCCACATTATAATTTTTGTAGCTATGCTTTTGAAATATGACTTTTTTATTATTAGGTCTTAAAATATCAATATTCACTGTAATAATAGAGTGGTCACTGATTCTGAATAACAAAGTCAATTAATGTTGCGCTATTCACATTAATTCTAGTTGGTTCCTTAATCATTTGCTGAAATCCGTTTTTGTAAATTAAATTCTTGCATTTAGTACTATAATAAGTATCATTATTTAAGTCAAAATTAAAGTCTCCGACTATAACTACGTCTCCGTCAAATTCAATACAGTTTTCCAGGAGGTTCCCAAAGTAATCCATAAAAACCGCATCATTATTTTGTGGTGGATGATATATTGTTGATACCAAGTACTTAGCATTTCCAATTTGAAACGTTATTGTTATAATCCAAAGAAACATTTCGAGACTCTCAATTTTGATGGTTTTATATTGCAGTTCTTCTTTTATGAACACCAATACACCACCCGTTCTTCTATTAGTGGTTAGACATTTTTCTACATTATATCCCTTAATTTCTAGTTCACTATTTGTAATATTATCATCTACATGTGTCTCACTTAAACATAAAATGGCAGGTTTCCATTCACCTACTAAATAATGAATTTTATCCTTGTTATTTAAGTAACTTTGACAATTAAAATATACAATAGTGAATTTTTCTCTCTCTTTCTCTCTTATGTTTTTATTTATTAATTGCTATGAACTGAATTTAGTTTTATTAATAATGGCATCGACAATTCTTAAATAGCATCTAACTTAATTTTTAATTTTTGTACAGCTTTTATACAATTACTACATTTTTCTGTTTCACTCTCACATTCATCCGTTTTATGGTTTCCAGCACATTTAAAACAGACCGTATTGTTTTTACATTCATTACTAAAATGATTATATCCAGCACATTTAAAACATCTTATAACGTTATAATATTCCTGAAAACTACATTCTCTCCATCCCAAATTTAATTTGTCCAAACCACTAATTTTTTCGTATACTACACTATTGATTTCCATTATTATGTTGCACGCATTTCCTTTTTTCCTGTTTTGGTATTTTCTAATGATTTTTAATTTTTCTTTTGTGTTCTAAACCATTTTGTTCAACAATTGTTTCAATTATACTGCGATCAACTTTATTGATGTAATCCTTTTCTGCTCCAAAAATTATGATTTTAGGATTTTTCATTTTCGTTTTCTCCACTATGTATTTATCTCCTAACTCTTCTTCTACTTTTCTTTGTATTTTAACGCTGGATTCCACATTTGCACAATTAATGATTATACCACCTTTCTTAATGTTTCTTATATTTTTTACTCCAACTATCAATTTACTAGGATCAATTTTTTCTTTAACTTCTTTTACAGTTTGACTACTTTTTTGATCAATATCAACTGGCTTAACCATAATTACTTCTTTACTATTATTTTTTGTTATACTAGCGTACGATTTTTCATCAGTAATAGGTACTTTGGCTGTACTTAAAGCCTGTTTTAGTAATTTAATTTCCAATTTTAATTCTTGATTCTCTATGCTCAATTGTTCAGTTATATTGAGTATTGCTTTGTATTGATCATTTATCATTTGAAACATTTTTGTTATATTACTTATTCCTACGCTTTTTATCGATTCATTTATGCTTTCTATATTATTATCCACTTCACACGGTGGAATATTTGCTTCTAGCTCTTCTTCACCTTCGTCTTCAGGAACACTACATTTCCTGCTTGGCTCACATCTTACACATTTCCAATTCAACTGTTTCATATGAATTCCTCTTCTCTCATTTATTCCTCCGCATCGACTATGGCAATACAATTTACATCCATTACATTGCATAGGTTTTTGTTCATTAAATGTCTTTTTACAAAAACAGCAACGTATATTTGGATCCATAACTGCAGACCTAAACATTTTTCTTAAAAACCGTGCAATATACACTTATTCATAGTTTCCACGTAGGACACTTATTCAGGGCTGTGGGTCACTTCCCCGAACACCTCCACTTCTACCCGGTTCAGCAACCAGTGTTTGTTAAGTTTATATTTTCGTTTAATGTGAATAATTATAAACTCTTAATAAATGTCTTATTAAGCTGTATATTATAACGAAAAATATTTTAACATGTAGTACATCTTTCCACCTTTCATTTAAACAATTTTTTATAAAGTTCTTACCACACAAAAATACTTTTATTTGACACCGAAAATATCAACGTGCATTCTCTGCACTCTGCACAACACTCTCACATATAATATTTAAAATTATTCTAATGCCCGAACTTTCCACCTCCTTATAAATTTATCTGCCAGATAATATCCTTGGAGACAATTGTATTGTATAGACCTTTTCCAAGGATGTTATTTGGCCAATAAATTTATAAGGAAGTAGAATGATCAGGCATAACCCTTTTTAGACTGATAATTTTATAAAGCTTATAAAACTAATATCCGCGAAAATCCGCAAAGTTTCTCTTTCATACAGTAAAGTAGATATTTATATGTTGTAATCATGTAGGAAACTTTATCCAATTACATCCATAACGAAACAATAAGACCCGCGATATATTTATTTAATAACGAAGAAACGTTTTCTTTATAATTTGCTACAAAATAATGTTGCTTTGAAAAGCATATTAATTTTAATATACATACCTATTTTTTAATGTTTCATAGTTAGTAATTCGACACCATTCACAATAAAAAATTGAAAACACAATGTATAAATTACTCGCAAAAAGAAGTTGGCAGAAAAATTGATTTAAGTGTTATTGGCAATTGTCGCTTTTCGACTGCTTTTGTCGCACATTTTGCTCTTTCAACACAGAAAACAGGTATTGTTTAACATTTGTTATATATTTGGCTACCGTAGAAACAAAACTATTTTGTATAAATGCAATAATCACAAAGCAACACAAAACCTGTGGCTGTAATCCAAATAAATAGTGAGAAAACCCCTCGACCACATTAATTCACTGAAAGCGAATACGTATTTCGGTAACGAAGTTACCATCTTCAGCGCTAAACTGATATTAAACTTTAAAACAACAAATAAACTAAACTAGACTAGCCGCACTCCCCCCCTCACATTCTTTGTACCGTATTATGCATGCAAAGCAAACCGGGATTCTTCGAAAATCTAAAGGTCGAAGAGGCAAGAAGCGGTCGGCCCGGACTTCTCAAAATTCATTAATCTATTCCTATTTTTGTGAATCTCCAAGCTTTCGAAAGAATCTAGGTTTGTTTTGTTATTAATTTGTTTGATTAAATCTATTTTATTTACCGAATGATTGTTTTCAAGCATGTGTAAGGCAACACTGGATTTATCAAAGCGTTTGTATTTTAAATGAGCCAAGTGTTCTTTGAATCTAATTTTTAAGGATCTTTTTGTTTGCCCTACATAAATTTGATCACAATTTTTACAACTAATTTTATATATACCTGATTTATCCTCCGAATCTACTTTATCTTTTGGATTTCCCAGCAACGATTTTAAGCTGTTATTGTTGGTGTAAACTATTCTTA
This sequence comes from Prosopocoilus inquinatus, assembly GCA_036172665.1. Taxonomy (NCBI): domain Eukaryota; kingdom Metazoa; phylum Arthropoda; class Insecta; order Coleoptera; family Lucanidae; genus Prosopocoilus; species Prosopocoilus inquinatus. The sequence goes on from CM069871.1 coordinate 50,605,289, forward strand.
AACCTAATTTTTTAAAAATTGTATTCAACCCTTTAGTATATTGAGGATAAAACGGCATTTTTACAATTTTCTTATAATCTACCTCACCTATTTTGTCAGATTTTAGTGTGGTTATTTTATTAATCTCTAATTTTTGTTTTTGTTTTCTAATAATGTTATAGATTACATCGGGTTGGTAACCATTGTACGTGGCGATTTTAATAATTTCTTGAAGTTCTTTACTATAATTAACAGTTGATAAAGGGAATGTCAGCATCCTATGCACTAAGAAATTTAAGGCCGCTAATTTATATTGTTTGCAATGATTTGAATCCGCGGGAATGAATCTATTAACATTAGTAGATTTCCTATAAACGTTAAATTCTAATTTATTACTATTTCTAGTTACTAATGTGTCTAAGAAGGGTAGTTTATTGTTAGTTTCAATTTCATAGGTAAATTTGATGGTGGTGAATTTAGAGTTTAAACTTTTAAGGAATTCCTCTATTGAACATTTACTTTGGTCAAAAACACAAAATATATCATCGACGTATCTTACCCAGATTTTAGGGAAATAATCTAAAGAGGCTTTAAGTTCCGTTTCAAATTTACCCATAAACAGATTTGCCATAAACGGTGACAAGCTATTTCCCATGGCTGCCCCTTCCAATTGTTGGTAAAACTCGTTGTTAAATTTAAAGAAATTTTGATTCATGCATAAACTAGTGAGTTTTATTAATTCATCCACTTCCTCCTTATCGAAGCTATTCTTTGATAGAAGTTCTTTCAGGTAATCTAAGGTGGTTTTTACAAGTATACTAGGAAATAACGAAGTGACATCGAAGGATACTAAAATTTCGTTTGGTTTTATTTCTAGATTTTTTAATTTTTCAATAAATTCTAATGAATTTTTAACAGAAAAATCGGGTAATTTAACTGGAAGGTTAAATTAACAACATCTAACCCAATAATCCCTAGATTGTATTGTTTACCAAAAATACACAAACCAGGTAACAGCATGAGACCCATTGTATCCTGTATAAATTCACCGACTTCTTCATTATCGAGGTGGTTAAGTGATAAATTTAATAACCTTCCAGTTAAATTACCCGATTTTTCTGTTAAAAATTCATTAGAATTTATTGAAAAATTAAAAAATCTAGAAATAAAACCAAACGAAATTTTAGTATCCTTCGATGTCACTTCGTTATTTCCTAGTATACCTGTAAAAACCACCTTAGATTACCTGAAAGAACTTCTATCAAAGAATAGCTTCGATAAGGAGGAAGTGGATGAATTAATAAAACTCACTAGTTTATGCATGAATCAAAATTTCTTTAAATTTAACAACGAGTTTTACCAACAATTGGAAGGGGCAGCCATGGGAAATAGCTTGTCACCGTTTATGGCAAATCTGTTTATGGGTAAATTTGAAACGGAACTTAAAGCCTCTTTAGATTATTTCCCTAAAATCTGGGTAAGATACGTCGATGATATATTTTGTGTTTTTGACCAAAGTAAATGTTCAATAGAGGAATTCCTTAAAAGTTTAAACTCTAAATTCACCACCATCAAATTTACCTATGAAATTGAAACTAACAATAAACTACCCTTCTTAGACACATTAGTAACTAGAAATAGTAATAAATTAGAATTTAACTTTTATAGGAAATCTACTAATGTTAATAGATTCATTCCCGCGGATTCAAATCATTGCAAACAATATAAATTAGCGGCCTTAAATTTCTTAGTGCATAGGATGCTGACATTCCCTTTATCAACTGTTAATTATAGTAAAGAACTTCAAGAAATTATTAAAATCGCCACGTACAATGGTTACCAACCCGATGTAATCTATAACATTATTAGAAAACAAAAACAAAAATTAGAGATTAATAAAATAACCACACTAAAATCTGACAAAATAGGTGAGGTAGATTATAAGAAAATTGTAAAAATGCCGTTTTATCCTCAATATACTAAAGGGTTGAATACAATTTTTAAAAAATTAGGTTTAAGAATAGTTTACACCAACAATAACAGCTTAAAATCGTTGCTGGGAAATCCAAAAGATAAAGTAGATTCGGAGGATAAATCAGGTATATATAAAATTAGTTGTAAAAATTGTGATCAAATTTATGTAGGGCAAACAAAAAGATCCTTAAAAATTAGATTCAAAGAACACTTGGCTCATTTAAAATACAAACGCTTTGATAAATCCAGTGTTGCCTTACACATGCTTGAAAACAATCATTCGGTAAATAAAATAGATTTAATCAAACAAATTAATAACAAAACAAACCTAGATTCTTTCGAAAGCTTGGAGATTCACAAAAATAGGAATAGATTAATGAATTTTGAGAAGTCCGGGCCGACCGCTTCTTGCCTCTTCGACCTTTAGATTTTCGAAGAATCCCGGTTTGCTTTGCATGCATAATACGGTACAAAGAATGTGAGGGGGGGAGTGCGGCTAGTCTAGTTTAGTTTATTTGTTGTTTTAAAGTTTAATATCAGTTTAGCGCTGAAGATGGTAACTTCGTTACCGAAATACGTATTCGCTTTCAGTGAATTAATGTGGTCGAGGGGTTTTCTCACTATTTATATAAATGCAACTTTTAGAAATTGACTTATTGTCAGGTTTTCATAGTAAATACTCCTATGTGCGTTGAATCGATTTTGTTGGCCAGTGGTTAAAAATCTGAGATTTTGAGACGCTAGACTTCTGATGGGATTGATGGTGATATTAGTAGTGGACAACACTGAGTTATTATAAAGAAGTATCACCATTGCAACAACCTGGTTGGTTGTTTGTCACGTTTTGAAATATTGGACGTACAGTTTCCAGTTCAGTTTCTAAGCTTTCCAAAAGAAAATGCTGCAAAAATGTTTGATTCCCATTGACTTTTTGTTACTTTGTCGTGAACCATAATAAAAATTATTATGGAGACTATTTTTTTACTGAACTAAAATATTGAAAATTTAATATTTTTCTTTTTTTTAGATATAGCGAAGACTTGGAGCTAGACGATGCTGTTCACACTGCCATTTTAACCCTTAAGGAAAGTTTTGAAGGGCAAATGACGGCCGACAACATCGAAGTTGGAATTTGTGATCCATCTGGCTTTCGAAGATTAGATCCCTCGCATGTTAAGGACTACTTAGCCAATATTCCTTAATTTATTCTGTATTTTAAACCACTAGTTGGTGAAATATTTTTTCTAAGTTTGATAATTTATAGAAGAATTAAGGAATACATAATGCATATTAACTATTTGAATTTATTCTGTTTATGGCTTGGCCCCTCTGAAAGTGTCAATTCATAATTACAGCTACCCAGCAAAATTCTCAGTATTAAATTTATGTCAAAAAAAGTGTCCACACTTTTTTGTCAAATTTGACAAAAATAAAAATCCGGACAAGAATGTGACATAACATGCGTATATACACAAATTTGATAAATCCACTTTTTTTGAGATTATGTTACTGTCAAAACAAAGAATAATTTGAAACATCACATTTAATAAACTGAAATGTCGCAATAGCTCTTCCTTCTGCTTGTAATTTTCAAGTGGGAAAGTTATTCGTCTTTTACTTTTTAAGCGGAACTTAAATAAACCAAAATATGAGATAACAAATTATTATTAAAAAATCTATATTATACACTGAGAATCTTATAAGAATGCACATAGTATTCATCAATGGAAGCTTTATTACATTATTATTTCCAAATTTATTTTCTTCGCCATGGTTACCGTGCGTTTTTAGTAATGACACTACTGATTTAGAATTGTCAGATAGAATTAAATTGTTCTCTTGATTTATTGTAAAATGCATACAACCGCCGAAAAAGTAAAAATGTAGGTGCACGTTATTTTCAGATGAAATTCATTGACAGAGGTCTTTGCGTTATTTGCCGCCAAATTTCCGGATAGATCAATTATTCCCTTCTTTAATACTTCCTATGTGCAATTTGTAAATGATTCAGCATTGAGAATTGAGTAGTAACTATAGCAACGTAATGTTAAAACCTCTATGTGCAATTTTATATGATTCAGAAATGTATTATCTGATCACGTAATTTTCGTCTATGTGCAGCGTTATAAGATTCTCACTGTATGGCAAAATTACTGGTGATATTTTCTGTATGTACAGTTGAGAAAATTGAAAGCGGAACATTAAGCTTTCGTTAGTTTAAACCTTACTTCTAAATTTTGGTAACTATGGTAATTTATCAACCTGCACATTAAATAAACTGAATAATCATTCCCTTTATAATTAAAAATACTTCTTTTAAAAAAAAAAATTGTTGCAAATCGTTTTTGATTGCAGTGAAAACCTCGAGCAGCCTCTGTACAGTTGTTTCAGCAGAGACGTAGCTCGACTGCAAACCAAAGACGACTTGACCAATTTGTTCGCAATGTCAGGTCACAAAGCGATCGCAGGATGTCGCTGTTTTATCTATAAAAATACTTCATACATACAGGGTTAGTTAAAAGTATGGAGACGGCGACTTATTGTCGTTAATATTCATTTTAGGAAATTATGTTCAATACAAAAGTTTGTTATGAAATTATTATCTACATTTGATGATTTTTTTTCCTCAATTGTTTTTAAGTTACGACGTCATCGATATTTGTTTGAAATGACAACCTATATTTCTGATTATTGATTTCGATAGTTCATTCTATTCTCTTTTCAACGGTATACAATGTTCAGTATGTTACGTTTGAAAAAAATTGAGAAAAAGTGCTTTAAAGTTCAAATATAATTTTATTCGATTGGTTCATTGTCAAATTAGAAATGGAGAACAATTTGAACACTTACTTTAATTTAGTTAGTTATTAATTTGTTTTTAATGATAAGATTGTGACTGATAAGTTTATTGCAAATAAATGAGTCTAGAACCGTGTTAATTAATTCTGCTAATTTAATGGATCTTTAATATTTGAACTTTAAGCCACTTTTTCTCAATTTTTTTCAAATGTAACATACTGAACATTATATATCGTTGAAAAGAGAATAGAATGAACTATCGAAATCAATAATCAGAAATATAGGTTGCCATTTCAAACAGATATCGAAAAAAACAGTTGAAGAAAAAAGAATTCAAGTATCCTCAAATGTAGATAATAATTTCATAACAAACTTTTGTATTGAACATAATTTCCTAAAATGAATATTAACGACAATAAGTCGCCGTCTCCATACTTTTAACTAACCATGTATACACTTGTTTGCAAAAAAATCGCGTACACCTTCAAAATCAAGTAGCCGAGTTTTCACCTATTTTTTGCTTTGTAAATGGGTATTTTGAGAATTTTGTCATGTTTCCAAACATACGGGTTAGGAACAGCCGTTGAAATTATTACTATTTTACCTGATATGAGTCAGACAGTAGCTATTCAGTAAATATTACGACATTCCCAACATTTAATGGCCCATAAATGTAACGTAATTTAATCGAAATACAATTGTTGATTGCTGTCCTATTAATACAATTTTTTGAACACTTGTCAAGACTCTTCAAAGCTCAATTTGTAATTTTCGACGTGTTGGTGACAAGAGTATAGGAAAATGTATCCTTTGCGGTTTATAATGGATTTTTTCTTAATTCAGAAGGGCATTATTCGAATCGTAAATCGACATTTTTGGACATCTATCTTCAATCTTTTCTATCTGCAAATTTTTCTTCTTCCCGCATATTATTTGTGCATCGTAGTATTTTTATTTAAGCTACTAATGAGAATCACAATTCGCCTTCTATCTTACTCATTTTCTGTCAGTCTGAATTTTAATTTTTGACACTGACAAATGAAATCTCAAGACCAACTTAATACAACGAAATGCAAGTGTACGCGATTTTTTTTGCAAGCCACAGTATATCATGCTATTGTAAGTTATTTTTTATTTTACTTACAATTGCTGCCATGCGAAATAAAATGAAACAAAATAATGGTTCTTAATATTTAGTAAAGTAGCCTTTGGATTGAATTATTTATTGATTGAATTAAGATTTCTAATATATCCTATATCCAAAATGCCGCATAGTTATTCTACAGGCTTCACTAATTCCACTTGATTCACTGGTCGAAAATTTTCTCTTATATTTCCGCTAGAATGATGAAACATTTTTGAGAACTCAATTTGACAAGTTGTTTCTGACATTAGTAAATTAATTAGGGCCATTTGCACCACTTTCAGTTAAAATTTAAGGTCCACTTAACTCCATAGAAACGTTTGTTACAATAATTATTTCTATGGAGTTAAGTGGAGCTTAAATTTTAACTGAAAGTGGTGCAAATGGCCCTTAGAAGGGTTATGATCGTCAAGGAAACTTCACACTACTAAAATAATCCGAAATTTCGTAATAAGATTTGTCCCGCAGGACGCTGTGGAAATCGCGCAAAACTTTAAATTTTCACTACCGATAGTGCTATTTCCACAGTGTCCGGTTTAGAGATTAAAAAAAAAATTGTACAATTTTCATCGGACTTCAATCGACTTCACTTTAATATTAAAATTAAAACTCTTTTCCATTTTAGAGCAAATTAATATATAAAAATTACTTTGACATGAAACTTCAAATACCTTGCCAACTTAATATTTTGATAATGTTCTATAGGGGACTTACGTTTTATACCAACGTAATGCAACAGGTGGTGGTTTTTTAATTTGTGAACAACGTATATTGTCACCGTTCAAAAAAATTGATTAAGGATAAATTCATTTTCCATTTTTGCCTAAGCTGTAAAATTATATGACCAATACTTTTCAAGATGAAATAATGGCCGACGTTTATTAATTATTATCATTGATGTAAGTTAATAATTGCAGCCACCCTTCAAAATTTTTAGCATTATTAAATTTATGTCAAAAAAGTGCCCACTTTTTTGTAGCGACAGTATAACATAAAACAGTTCTATTAAATACATTCATTTCGCCATCCACGATCACGTAAATCTAACGTTTTGAATTGGTTCAAAATAATAAACGAATTTACAAATTTATTTAAAAAATTTACCGATCGACATAATTACTTACTCATAGAAAAAGTTTGATTGGAGCCCAAAGAACGACAACCAATGAATAATAGTAACTGAAATTATTTTATATACATACATATGCCGTGAACTCAGAAACTGGGCGTACAAATTATTCAGAATATGGAAGAGCTTATGAACAAATATATCGCGAAAATCATTAAAATCTGTAAACTTATTTTTCAATTGTTAAAAATTGTTTAGTATGCCCCGAAAAGTCAGAATCTTGCCCATATGCGCCATAGAAGCAAATATGTAATTTGCATATAATCCCAGCTCTAGTTATTAGGTAAGGTGTACTAAATACGTCATTCATTTCGTATTTCTTCTTCGCAATTTTGTGATCAGCCTGTACATGTATTGTCATGTTCAATTAAAACGATAATTTCGTAACCCTTAGAACAATTAAGAGGGGATGGCGACACAATTCTTTAAATGTTAACCGCTAAATGTCCATAAGGGTGCGGTTTGCATGCAACAGGATCCTTTTTTTGAGCATGATAGTACATCGGAATTTTTTTGAAGTACTGAACTTCTCCAGCACGATGTTAAAATTTGACCATATTTTTGCAAACAACCTATACAGGGTGATTTGTTAGCCTCTTTACAAACTTTGGCAAATTAAAGTAGATGTAATTTTGCTTTTGTTTAGAAGTAATAATGATTTCAGTGTTTCATTTATTTGAAAAGTTGTTATTTAATCATTGTATCAACTGCGTTCCTCGGAGCATTTGGTTAGAAGTTATAACCATTAAAGTTATTTAAAAATAAAAAAAATAGTAATCATGATTTAACAAAACAATGGAAACAAAAGTTGCAATGGAAACCTTATGCAGATATGCATCACGTGTTTTTAGAAACTGCTCTTGTTGATTATCTGGAAGGTACGCCACTTTTTCTTAAACAATGTATGTGGTATCTGCACGATGGAGAACCGCCTCACCAAGGAAGGCAACTTTCCCAAACAGGTAAATCAGTAACAGGGGTCCTGTTATACCAAGGCCAGTTAGACTGCCTGATTTAAGTCCTTTTTATTTGAGGGGTCATTTGAAGCAGCTCGTTTATCAAGTGGACATAAATGATCGCAATCAATTGGTGCAAAGGATTGAAGATTCGATAACTGATATTAGAAATAATGTTAATTTACTCCAAATACAAGAAAGTTTCCTTCGTCGTTGCAAATCATGTATTCAGTTGAGAGGGTTAATTTTTGAACGTCTGTTATAATTTCTTAACCTGAGTTTTGAAATTTTTATTTACGTGTCTATAGAATTATAATACAAATGTTTGTTATTGAATGATTTTTAGTAAATGAAAAACTAAAATCACTATAACTTCTAAACAAAAGCAATTTGGACCTAAATTGATAAGATTTTTTTCCATAAAATACATCTACTTTAATTTGGCAAAGTTTGTAAAGAAGTTAACAAATCACCCTGTATAATATAATTAAATAATAATTTTTATTATGGTTGCTGAAATTATGGAACGTTTTTGTCAGTTATTCGGTCATACCAAAAAAAAAAAAAAAAATGCGCACGTCCATTATTAAATTACAATGAAAAATAATTTTAAGGAGAATTCAAAAATATTTGATTGTCATAACAAGATTACCTGAGTGCCTTGCCAAAAAAACGCTAAGTTTGATACAATTTCTTGTTTAGCGATTTCTTTCTCCTAAAATCGGCGTTTATGTCAGATATACAGGAGCAATTTTATTTTTATTCACTTCGTCAGGTATTTCTTAGCGATTATTTTGAAATTCTAAGTGATATTCATTTTTATTTAATGCTTTGTTTCAATGACAAAGATTTGAATTTCTGGAGTCTTTCTGGTCGAGAGCAAGTTTTTATCTTCTTGAGTCAACAGTCATATACCGGCTGTTTCAAATTGGGTGTGCACTGAAGGGATCTCCTAAACCGTAAGAGATACAAATTCGGTTAAATGGAAGAAAAGTTGCACGAATCAATGCCTAATTCGTATCCGTTGAGAGAATCATTTTTTTCTTATTTCTTCTTGAAATATTAATAAAAATGTAAGAAAATCGATTTTCTTTTTCTCTCTTTATCTCTTTTATTATACATAATTATGAAATTCTGATTTAACTTTCTACAGGCACTTTTTGATTCTGCTTCGAATAGGAGTAATAGAATTGAAGTTAAACGTTTCGTCTTTCCACGACCATCATCAGTTTCGATTTCTTAAATACAACTTATGTTTTTTTATTGTTCTATTCGATAGCATTTTTTCTCCTGATCGTAATGATATATCACACTTAATAGTTGATATTAATTTGAAACTTAAATAATTCAGATTTTACATGAAAATTTTATTTAATAATTTCAAATTTTTGGTTCAAGAACACAATATAAGACTGTTGACTCAAGAAATTCTTATTATTAATTTTGCTTATAACTAAATGATTAAAGAGATTTTATTTTACTCCTATTTATTATATTAAGTTATTCAGAAAAAATGTCGTTTTTATTTTTTATCAACTAATTATTATTTCGAAGGTAACCAGATATAATTTTTTATTTATTTATTTATTGCAAATTGAAGAGTATACTTCTTTAAACAATATACTACGCTACTGTTAATTCGTACTTAATTGTGTGTTCTTAAACAGAATAACCAAAAACGAAGAACTCTTGAATTGCTGTTTTACGAGTTTAGAAGGAAAGCACAGCTGCACAAGTGGCTTGGAATATCTGTGAAGAAAACACAAAAAATCTCTTAAGGTAAAACTTGTCCTACGTGAATTTACAAAATTTAGAAATGGCGAGATTACTCTTCTCGGGTTGTCCTTTAAAGATTCACCATTTTTTTTTCCGGAATTTATTAAAGAAAATCCGGTTATTGCAACATATCGATTGTCAATCGAGATGGATGCATTCGATTCAACCATTTAGTGCCACTTAAGAGGTCGTAGTACGATTATTAAACGTTCTACAAAATTTTCACATAACTTAATGAATCTCAACCTATAAACACCTTTTTATCATTTGTATAAAATTACTCCAAACTACCCGTGACAATCGTATTTTGTGATTTTTAAAGAATCCTTAGACTTAGACAATGGCTTAATACTCGACAAGTGTCAGTTTCAGTGGTTAAAAAGGATTGTTTTGGAAGATAAATAATGCTCTGAGTTTAGTGGAATATCTTTGGCGTGATCCGTTTTGAATTTGTTTCAAATGTCCTTGCAATTAATATTGCAGTCTGTTGTGCTCAACTTACCACAGTACACGAAATTTTACGTTTACGGTACCCTGCATTAGTCAATACAAATCACGTGATCCATCACCAGGATATTGCAAAACCGCATAGTACAATTAAGTCTCAATAAAAATTATTTTGTTCGATGAAATATTTCTTTAATTAAAGACAGAAATTTTAATGAATATCGCGAAGTCGATACGGCATGTCAAGAACTTATTGACTTTAGAGAAGTTGACTGGTATCATCGAGGAATACAAATGCTGGCAGAATGATGGCAAAGGATCACTAATGAAAATGGCAATTGCATAGTTTAATCAAAATTAATATATTTCGTGTAATACAAGCATTCCAAATTAAAAAAGACATTTTTTTCTGAACAACCTAATAAAATCTACTTTAAAGGAGCATTCCTTTGAAGTCACATTTGAATAACACTTCTCGTCATTACTTGACTTGATTTTTTACTGAGAGCAAATCAAGCAGAAGTCGGTATTTTCTCATAAGAAAACAGAAAATCATCCAAAACATTTATTTACAAAATACACACAATAATTTACAAAATGAGGTAACATTAAAAAAAACACCGGCGACAATCGAATGTTTATCAAACCATTAATTTCTGTAACTGAATAAGCGCGAAATATAATTGAATGAACCGTTCTTGACTGAAGATATTTTTCGATTCTCTTTAATTTAGTTTTAATAATTAATGAAATTTTTTAGTTATTATTATATATAGGATAAATATATTTTGCGCGGTTCAAATTCTAATGAAGCGGGCAATATAAGATATTAGACCGTAGCGTGTAAACAAACGCGAGGGCTGCGGAGACAATTAACGCCGCTACAGCAATGGTGTTACTCAGTATAACAAAAAACAGAGCAATATTGCCGCAGTAAAAAATTACAATTGTGTAATCAATTCTTCTTGTTTAAATGTGTAAAGATTTTCAGAGTAATTAGTTGACCAGTTGTACTTCGACCGGCGAACTTTATTACGACATTGCGTCATCTAGTAAGAACGACGTAAATTATTTTCACCGTCCCATTACACAATGTGCCTGTTCGATACATTTTTACGGCTCTACGGAAACGATGGCGTGTACTTACTGAAATCCTAAGCTTATTTATTATTGTTATATTAACGAACGAACAAAGTACTTGTGGAGAGTTGTGATTTCTGATTTAGCAACGATTTCGAACTTCACAGAAATCGTGGTGAAAGTAAAAGAAAAAATAACCTATTTAGCCCTTAAGAAAACTAATACTTAAGAATTATGCCGTGAACCATTGAGTTGACCTTAAAGATGTCGACCCAAAATTGTGGATTAATGAATATATTTCTGGTGCAGAAATGTTTTTCTGTAATGTTTTCAATGAACACAAGGCGATATACACATACATATATACATATCATTTGTTAACGATCTGAATTATCTAATATAAGAAAAATTATAACTTTTCTGTTGTTTTCAGTTCTACTAGTTCTTCACTCCTTTTCCAAATCTGTTCGCAAAACAAATAGATTACACATTTTGAAGTTGAAATAAATTCTATACAAGACAACTGAATAGATTATTAGGTATGTCTTCTATGGAATTTTGGATATTACACTAACAATGAGTTTCACAAAAAATTTGTTAATCAGCGATTAATTTAATTCTCTGATTAAGGAACGTTATTGGACGAAGTTATCAATAGATTTGAAAGAACTGATTATATTGTTTCACCCAACAAATCACAGGCTTTAATCACGCTGTTAAATTAATCAGTGATTAAATAATTTGTGTGAAGCTTTTTTCTCGAAAATTAGAAGTAGTTGGAAGTTGTAGAAAAAAACAATAATAATAACAAAAATATCGGACACCAACTTTGAAATATTAAATGGGAATATATGAGGAATTGAATGGGATCTTTTAAAATATCATTTATCTCTTTTATTTGAACAAATTTCTTATATTTTATTTAGTTTTTGAGAAAAAATCAAAATATGGCAAAAACACGGCAGATTTTTGACTTAATCGTACATTGTTCTAATAGGTTTAAAATGTTACTTTGACAAGTACTGGAAAGGACACGTCTGATATTTATAAATCATGGAAATTCTTCCATCTTCATACATTTTCTCGTATCATAATTACTATATTTTAAAATATTTGTTAACATTTAAAAAAATCTAATATAATAATAATAATTTCGAACTTCACAGAAATTGTGGTGAAAGTGAAAGAAAAAATAACCTGTTTAGCCCTTAAGAAGAAAATTAATGCTTAAGAATTATGCCGTGAACCATTGAGTTGACCCTAAAGATGTCGACAGCAGTGTCCCAAAATTGTGGATTAATGAATATATTTCTAGTGCAGAAATGTTTTTCTGTAATGTTTTCAATGAACACAAGGCGATATACACATACATATATACATATCATTTGTTAACGATCTGAATTATCCAATATAAGAAAAATTATAACTTTTCTGTTGGTCTCAGTTCTACTAGTTCTTCACTCCTTTTCCAAATCTGTTCGCAAAACTTCTTATTGTTGGCTTTGAATGGTTGAAAGAAAGGCTTGCAGTCAGAAAAGAACTTTCCCGTGGTGGTTTCCAATTTTGAAGATAGAGCACAGTTAATGATACTTTGCGCCCCTTCGTGTGGACTCTAAAATATACAATAGGGAATTAGTGAACGTTAATTAAATAATTACAAATAATTACGAACTCATTCATAAGATACATAAGTTATTTTAGGGTCTTTAAAATTGTGTAAAAAATTCTGTACTATACTCTATTTTCTTCTTTTCTTTTTTCTATTTTCTTTTGATTTTACAACTAGTTGCTATTTTAATAAAATAAAAAAAGAACACGAATAAATTACTAATAGGAGAACCACATTCTTTTATAACTTGGGAATTACCGTCTATCAATAAAAAAATAGAGTACAGCTACAATCATTATTTCAAACACGAATGAGAAGGAGATACCCATGGTCGGTTTTAATCAGTTGTAACCCCTTTCACATATCTATTTATATAAATATTTGCATATTGATTTACCTTAGAAAATAGTTTTAGAGCAAATATATCCAGAAGAAATGCCAAAACTTTAGCATCTCCTAGTTTAAAAATTTTCGTGTAAACAACTCCAGGGTGGACCGAGTTGCTCGTCACTCCAGATCCCTTCAGTCTTGAGGCGAACCCATTGGATGTAATGATATTACATAACTTAGAATTTCCATATCTTGTCCAAAGGTATGGAGTTGGCTTATTTAAATTTTCTATTGTTAATATATTTGTGAATGCCAACAATGAGCTAGTGAATATTATGCGACTTGGTGCAGACTTCTTCAGCAAATCTGAAATGTAAAATTTGTAGATATTGATTATGTCCAGTTTATTTACATATTTACCAAGGAGTAAATGTGTGAGTAGAAATCCACCGAAATGATTCACTTGCATTTGTGTTTGCAATCCATCATCAGTATAATCTTTTGCGGCATGTCCAATCCCCGCATTGTTGATCAAAACATCCAATCTTTCCTCTGTTTCATTGATGTCTTTAGCAAAATCTCTTACAGATTGTAAAGAAGATAGATCAAGAAATTTCGTGACTATGTTGTTATTGTGAGTGTATTTTATTATATTTAATTTGGAAGTGGTTGCATCATCTTTGTCAGCTATTATAACTCTCGCACCTCTGCCAGCTAGTGCTAATGCTGTTTCATAACCAAGACCTGAAACGACCTGTTAAATTACTACCTAAAATAAACCATTTTCTAAATAATTAAAAATACAAAATAAGTATAATTTAAATTTTCGGCCCTATCCTCCTCGATAATCAGAATACAGTAAAAAGATGTATTGGTTTTGCTTGCAGGACCCCTAAATCATATTAAATTATGTGCTTAAATGTTCCTTGAAATATTCATGCACTAATGCAGCAGACCTGGGCATATTAGGAAACATATTCCTTGCTCGGCAATATTAGAATCCAGCCGTTTTATTACATTTCGTGGGGATGCGCTTAAATGAATATCGATCGCACGTGTTTATGTTTTGATAATTATTGAAGGTGCATTTAATGCTAAGTGAACGTTTGTTAACTATTGTTATTGTTTATACAGGATGCACTTCCAATTTTCAAAACATGAAGACATCCGACTGATTTTCGTTTGTGCGTTTCCCCACTAAATGTATCTTTATAAAACCACTGAATTCCAATTGCGCGCTTAATCCCAACAAGCAGCGATATGGTTAGACAATCCATATTAATGTAGGTTAAAGAATTATTTGGTAGTATTCCAATTTTAATTATTGGTTTTTATGGCCTAGAATTATTTATAGAAGTTAACTACAGTTACACCTTTACAATTTTCTTCAATAGCGCCTTAACTATCAATTGCAAAAGAAAATTTCTTATTCAAAAGTTATCGCCCGTAACAAGTTCTATATCAGCAAATTATTTGCGTGTTCCATAAGTAAGTTATTTACCAAACTTTGTTAAATGGAATGTATCAATTATTGCAGATTTCGGTAGATCTCTTAAAAGTAAGCATTTTTTAATTAGCAATTGTAGGGCTAAATCGTAGCATTCGCAATCTACAGCTATTTAATTGAATTAAAGAGCTAAAATGTAGAGATATTTTATTCATAAACAGCGGGCACACAAAATATCTTTAGTGTTCGTAACTAATTATAAATATCATGTAATCATTATGAGTAATAGTAATAATATTTTTTGTGTACGTTAAACAAATGTTTAAATTTCTCAAAAAAAAAATAAATGGAACGCCCTGTATATTTTCACATATTCGAATAGTTGATTCTAACAAACGAAATTTGTATTGGTCTATAGCTTACGGTTTTCAAGTATCTGCTCTTACAGTTACAACTTCTGGAAAGAACCTTATGTCAAGAAAATATTCAAAAGAAAACGGCACAATTACGTTTATATATTAAATCTCAAGGAAGTATTGACATTTATAAATAATCCGAGAACTTAAGTTCACTATAAGATCTGCTTATAGCTGAAATTAACAGATTGCTAAAGTTTTAATAAAGAAATTCAAAATGTAATTTTCATTTAATGAAACTTGAAGCCTATCAATCCTTCAATTTATTTTCAACATGTAATCGATACCTGTTGAATATCTGCTAATAATTTCTAGCTGATTTTTTGAAAAACTTGTCTTATTTTTTTAATATCCATTCGTACTGGGTTGAATTAAAAAAATAAGTATTACTAGCGGTTGAAACATTTTCAATAACAAATCATTAGCGTTGAATATCGATTAGATATTGAAAATAAATTGAAGGATTGATAGATTTCAAGTATCATTAAATGAAAATTACATTTAGAATTTCTTTGTTAGAAGTACAGACGTTTAAAACGTTTTGACATTTTAAAAGTCAGTGATGAAAATAAGTTAATTGTGGTACTCTTTGTCCAGTTTGCTAGAAGTACAACATACCACGAAGGGATACGTCAGCCTCCATATGAAGGCATATTTGGTGTTAAACCAAAAAGGAGTATAACATCTTCATCTCTACCTTACAGAGCAAATTGGAAATATTTAACTCTTAATTCTGTCGAAAAAATGTAAAGTCGAAACCTAGCACGACTTTATCCCAAACATAGGAGTTAATTTTTGTCAAAAGAGCAGCAGCAAAAGAAAATCTTGTTCTACAAGCAAAGATAATGATACGATTCTCAAAAATTAAATGTCCTCCTGCTCAAATTGGTGATACTGTACGGACACATGTCCGTACAGTGCTATAGTATGTAGCAGTTATTGTAGGTGTAGAAGATTCCGACTTTTATAAATTAGCAAACAAAAATGGCACCTTAAAGCCAGTTTGTGATTTGTAAAGACTTCCCTCTGATGAAATATCTTTGCAAGAAATATCACTGAGAGAAGCAGCTTCAGCTAATTTAAAAAGTGGATGACAGGTCTATAGCGTTGTACGAGCCCTGTCTCAGTGAAGTTGGCCCAACTAACGAAAATAATTATTCTAAGAAAACCCTCCTTGTAGAAAGAAAATTTATGAAAACCAACAGAATATTGTAAAGATATGTTTATTAACATTTAACATATAAAACTAAATTATAACTACCAGGAATAACTAAAAAATAATAAAATAAAAACAAGGAAATATATCCAATATTATCACAAATTGATAAATCGACGAAAATTAAAAATTGAGCTACCATATTGTTACCACTGTGTCATGTCGCCTTGTCGACTTATTACCACTTCTATATGTTTTTCAAAACAGCTCACTTGCTTTCGAAAAAGTGACTAGCAAATTTGATACGTTTCAGTTATACATTTGTTAAAATCAAATTATTTTACCAAATGACAACTTGAAACTAAAATATACGAGAATATTTTTAAGGAATACTTTTAGTAGCATGTGGATGAACCAAAAATTCATGTATCTTCAACCAGTTTTTCTCAATTGTAACATAAATTCACAGTTTTCATATTTTTAACAGTAAGGTCAACATCACTGAGACAGGCTAGTAATTGCAAAAAAAGGTGTTCTACAAGCAAATGCAGCTGTAAAAGCAAGGGAGTCTGGTGCAATTCGAAATGCCATTGTAGGTAGTTTAAGTTGTTGCAACAAATAAGTTTATATTTCTTTCTTCTGTTATTTTAGTTTTTTTTTTTGTAGTTTGAGGCATGCTGTTTTATTTAAATATAAATCATTTTATTTTCTAAAAATTAGTTTTTCCTTAAATTTTTCAACAATCACCATATATGTATGATGTTGAATGTCAACATTTGCCGGTGTAAGTCAGAAATAATGTTATTTTGAAAACATTTTGAACATGCACCAAATTAAATATTGACATTCACCGGAGAATGTCGACATTCATCCATTTTCGGTCTTTCACAGCAACATATACAGCCTGTAATCAAATAAGTTTCACATATTAAAACTGTAATGGCCAGTTGCACCGAACACTTAAGCCGAGCTTAACTTTAAGCATCGCTTAGATTGTGATTTATTGAATGTTGCGTAACCTCAATTGTCCCATTATAAGCAGTACTTAAAGTTAAGCTCGGCTTAAGTGTTCGATGCAACTGGCCATAAGTTCTTTATCACTTAAGAAAGTGATTTCTGCAAATATGAATTTTATTGGTGAAAAATTAAAGAAAATAAAACCCCCCCAGAGCCCGGAAACTTTTTGTTTGAAAACCTCTGACTGGTCGTGTATCAGTTTATACGGGCGCATCATAAAACGTCGTAAAACAATAAAGCGTCATCGAATTGAAGGGCACTGGGTTAAAATCATCGCTTATGTAATTCCATATCGGAATAGAATTATAAATATCCATCGCGTTGCTTATTAAATTAATCAATTTTCTTAATTTTCACGTAATTGTTAATAGTTTTCTGCTTACAAAACTGTAAAAATAAATAAAAATTAGAAATTCCGTTTTCTAAAATTATTTTACTAATTCATACGTAATCATCGTGTACTTTATTTGCTGGTCGTCAATAAACTGCATTGTTATTTCTTTATTGCGCAAAATGTTTAAGAATGTCTTTTCTTTCTGCATTTCGGAAAATCATTATGGAATGCAGTCATCGCTTTTATTATTTTGTGGAACCAAAACAATAAAGCGTCATCGCACTCGAACTACGAAGAAACGTATTCGTTAGTGGAAATAATTAACAAAGCGACAATCAATCAGAGCGACTAATAATTTTTTTAAATTACTTTAATACGCGAAATTACCACTGTAAATCATGTGTACTCTTGGTTTACAAAGACCAGGATGTCAATATCTAATTATTGTCGATTATCTAATGAAACAGATTTAATTCTGATCAATGCAAGCAGATTTAAATTGTTCTGCTTTAATTATAATGCACACACGGGGCACGACCGAGAGGTTGTCAATTTGAACTGTCGTCTTTAATGGGTCGGTGATTCTATTTTATTGTGTTCCCATAAAGCTTTTAAAATGCGATCAAGCAATTGACCTTGAATTTTGCTGGAATTTTGTTTTATAACGTTGTGTTTGTCCACGGCCGACCAAAAGTTCTCAAACAAAAGAGTCAATACTCCTCCACTAGGTCATTTTTTTATTTTTGAGCTAGACTTTTGGTAGCTGCAGCATTAATTCCCTTACATGATGAGGAACTTACGGTATTAATATGTGAAACTAATTTGATTACACCCTGTATAGATTATTTGGGCAACTCGTTCATTAATGGTTCACGCACAGTTTTTTTGAATTTGCTTTTTCATATTTTGTAGTTTACAGGGCGTCCCACCAACTGTATATACTTGTCAAGTTAGTTGAACACTGTCACTTTATTTGACTGGGCAACCCCCCCATACATGTGTGTGTTACAGTTTTCATACATAACATCATGACATCCTTCCTGTTTACAAATGTAAGTACAGCATTTAAATATATCAACTAAAACTATATTTTAAGCTTAACTAATAGTTAACTGACTAACCTAAATATTCTAATACTAACACATTTATTTAAATTTTGTAACGCTTAGGAAATTTAACAACTCGTCCCGAACGTGTTATTCTTTCTTCATTTGAGTTCGTTGTTAAGGGTAAGTTTAAGTTAGCCGTTAAAGGTAAGTTTAAATCATTGTTTGTTTCAACTCTCTGTTCGTTATTAATTTTAATTTCTTCAATCACTATGTGTGCCGTTGTGCCCTTCAACTTAGCAACTTCTACAAATTTTGAGTAATAGTCAATTCCAATTAGATAATCTTCATTTTCCAAAGTAAATAAATCAAATCCAACTTTTTCCCAAACATTTTCTGGAACTTCATGTGGCAGAAGGCTTTCTTTTGTATTATTTCTCTTCAAACTAGAACATATACCACATCGTTCAATTAACTGCTCAATATCTCTGGACATACCTATCCAACATAATACTTCTCTTGCTAAATTTTTACATTTTTCCTGTCCTAAATGTGTATAATGTATTTTTTCTAACATGTCTTTCCTCAACGATTTTGGTACCAACAGTCTATTAGATTTATAAATTATTTTATCACTATAAGTTAATTCGTCTCTAATAGTCCAGTACATTTTAAGTTCTTCTGGTAATTCACTTTTATTTCCTGGAAACCCATTTTGAATTTTTTCTATTAGTTTTACTAAATTATTATCTTTCATTGTTTCCTGTTGGAACATTTTATATTTCTTATCCGTCATTGGTAAATTCTTTCGGACGACACATAATTGCTTTTCATATTCATCTGTTTCATCTATTCCCGTAGTACTTTCACCTACTGAACGTGATAATGTGTCTGCAATGTATAATTCTTTACCTTTTTTTATATTGTCACGATAAGGATTTAATTTTTAGCCTAAAAGTAATAAATATAAAATGTAAAGGAGTCGCGACGAAATATTTCCGCGAGGAATAAAGTAGAACAATTAAGACAGCAATCTTGCGAAATCTAAGTTATAAGCAGTTCACGTTTCATAACAAAACATCGGTGGCATGCGCTATATGTGGGACAAATTAATACAACAGGTGACGAAAGGAGAACACAGAAACATGTGATAACAGTCGAATAGACAGATTTTCGCCTATATAACGTGCGGAAGAAGATGGGAAGACAGTCGAACCCGACTCCGGTAGGCTTAGTGCCTACTGTAAGAAGGGCAGCCGCCCTCGCAGTCGAACCAGCCGTCGACTCAAGTAGGCCTAGTGCCAACTTCCCCAGGAGGACCTTCCTCACCAACGCCGTGCAACCGCCACCCTCATCAGGACGCTGCCCGTTCCACGGAGGCATCCTCACCGACGCCTTACCGCCGCCACCCTCATCAGGACCCTGCCGTTTCCAAGAAGGATCATCATCACCGACGCCTTGCCGCCACCACCCTCATCAGGACGCTGCCGTTTCCAAGAAGGATCATCATCACCGACGCCTTGTTGCCGCCACCCTCATCAGGACATCTCATCGCAATTGCTGCAGCCCTCGAGATTGCCCTGGATCCGGTTAGTCGAATCGTCGGGTCTCTTCAACCCCAGCACGGAGGGATTCCTCATCCTTGCTGTCGCAGCCGACCCGTCGCGATTTCCGATAATCACGAAAACGCACCCCCGCACATTTAAAGATCGTCCGCCGATAGATAAAAATATTCATTTAATAAAGGTATACATTGTTTTGGTAAACTGTGTTTTCAAGCTCTACCACTGAGAACCCGCTACCTACCCCTAACCAAGTGACATGGTGGAGGCTCCTCGCTGTCGCAGCATCCCTCGTGACAATATACTAATTTGAAAGTATATTGTTGTAATTTAATTAACATTCTTTGTAATCTACAAGGAGCTTGTGTCAATGTTTTTTTAAAGATTGTAACTAATGGACTATGATCAGTTTCTATAGTCACGTCTGTTCTTGCATAAATATAATGATGAAATTTTTCACATGCTATCACAATAGCTAACATTTCTTTTTCTATTTGTGCGTAGCCTTGTTGAGTTTCTGTTAAGGATCGTGACGCGAAGACTACCGGCATTCCATCTTGCAACAATACTGCTTCACATGCTTTTTGCGATGCATCACAAGATATTGTTATTGGTTTGTTAATATCAAAATGTTTTAGTACCGGTGAATTCATTAAAACTCTTTTTATATTTTCTAACGCTTTTTGTTATTCTTTATTCCACTTAAATGCAATGTCTTTTTTCAACAATTGCCTCAATGGTTCTGTTAATGCACTAGCATTTTTTACAAATCTAGAAACGTACTGTACCATCCCCAACAATCTTTCAACATCTTTTTTATTTTGAGGTCTTGCATATTTTTTATTGCTTCTATTTTACTCTCATCTGGTTGTATACCATCCCTACTTATACGATGTCCCAAGTATACTATTTCCTTTAGCCCAAATCTGCATTTTTCTTTATTAAATTTTAAGTTATTTCTTTGGGCTACTTCCATGACTTTCTTCAATCTTTGATTATGCTCCTCTTTGGTTTTGCCCCAAATTAGAATGTCATCTACATATGTATCTACACCCATAATTCCATCAAACAATTGTCTAATTTTTTGTGTGAAAACTTCAGGTGCTGACGTTATGCCATATGGCATCCGCAAAAACTTATATCGGCCAAATGGGGTATTGAAAGTGCATAACTTACTACTTTCTTCATCTAGCCTAACTTGCCAAAATCCATTACTGCAATCGACAGTTGAAAAATATTTCGCCCCACTAATTTTATTGATAATGTCATCTAAAGATGGTATTTTATAATGTTCTCTGCGTATAGCTTTGTTAAGATCAGATGGATCAATACATAATCTAATACCTTTGTCTTTTTTATGAACAATAACTAATGAATTTACCCAATCACTTGGTTCTGTAACTTTCATTACTACATTTTGTTTTTCTAATGTGTTTAATTTTTGTTTCAGTTCTTCCATAATGGCAAATGGAACCTTCCTTGGCTGATGCACTACTGGTTTGATGTTTTTATCAATTTCTATATGATACAAGCCTTCTATACAACCTAATCCTTCAAAACAATTTTTGTATTTGTTTAATATTTGTTCAATTTCTGTATTGTTATTACTTTCAATGACATTCACTTTACGTTTAATCAAAATTAGTTTTATACATGCTTCTAACCCTAGTATAGCTCCATTATTAGCATCCACTATGTGAAATTGTATATCTTGATTTATGTTTTTATTTTTCAGGTTAATGTAACAAGTACCATTGCATTTTATTTTAGAATTATTGTACCCTGTTAAATTTCCATTAAATTTAGACAAACAAGTTTCTTTACTTATTTTTAATTTTTTATATACAACTAATGGTAACATGTTGCACTGCGCACCTGTATCCAATTTGAAAATTACACTAAGACTGTTATCCAATACAAAGTTTTCTGTCCATGCATTATCTACATTAGAGTCATTTATTATTTTACCAAGAAACAAATTTTGAGTGTCATCTTCATCAACAATATTTACTTTTTTATTTTTACACACTGTTGAAAAATGTCCTACCTTTTTGCAGTTGAAACACCGTACGCTCTTGGCTGGACAACTATTTTTGTCTTTTACATGATCATTACCGCAACACAAACACTTCGTCTTTCTTTCTTCTCTCTGGACTCTGTTCTTCTCCGGTTGTGTTTGCTTCAACGGTTTGGTACCCATCATCTTCGGATAATTCTTCGATTTTACTCGGCTGCTGCTGATGCTGTCTATTTCTTGCATTTCCTTCTTGTCTATATCTTCTAAGTGCTTCCTTGCTTGTTCTGCTGCCTTGCAAATATCAATAGCCGTTTTCAGGTCTAAATTTACCTCCCTTAGTAAACGATTTTTAAGTGCTCTGTCTTTTATACTTAATACGACTCTGTCCTTTATCAAACTATCTGTTAGGTTTCCGAACTCACAGTTTGTACTTAATCGTCGTAATTCATTGATGTATTCATCTATACTCTCTGATGTTTTCATTTCCCTCAGAAAAAACATGCCTTTCATAAGTTACATTTTTGGTCGGTATAAAATATGCCTCTAATTTCTCTATAATTCTTTCAAATGAATTTCTATCTGCAGCTTGTTCAAATACAATATTATTATAAATGTTTAAAGCTTGATCGCCTATCGTATTTAACAATAATGCTGCCTTGTAATTGCTTGTTTCGGCATCCATTTTGGAAGCTTTCAAATAAATATCGAATTTTTGTTTGAAAAACTCCCAGTTATTTGCCATATTTACCGTAAACATCAATTCACTGGGCACCTTAGCATTTGTGCTAAATATATTGTTGTTTTCAGCCATTTCTTTTCTTTTTTTGTTACTATTTCTAGTCTTTTTTGACTGTCTCTGACTGCGCCATGTATATACTTGTCAAGTTAGTTGAACACTGTCACTTTATTTGACTGGGCAACCCCCCATACATGTGTGTGTTACAGTTTTCATACATAACATCATGACACCAACAACGTAGTACGATGTGTTTATGTGCAGGTTTGGCTTGCCAAAAGACTACTGCCACAGAAAATAATAAAATACGTAATCCCATTAAATTACTTTAAAAAACTAACTAATTTATTTTAACGTAGAAAATTAACTAACACATCAAAAATGTTTGATTAATCATTCTTAATAGTGTTTAAGATTTACTGGAAATTATATATTCATTTTAATTATCTCTTCTTTAGAGATTATATTATAGTAACAACAGTTTAAGCACGGAAAAAAGGTATGACAAATCACCATACTAACTAACCTATCACTATCAAAATCTGATTTGCCATGATTTAATTTTAATCTGTGACTGTAAAACCATAAAACTTTGAAATGCGATATATAATCATTTACATGTGGGATATATAGTTTGGAAGAGAACGTTGAGTCAAAGTTAGGAGTTATTGGACTTTTGAACATAATTGTTCTATTCCTCGTTCCATATAACTAAAAGGTTACTTTTTAGTTAGGTAACTGTAAGAGAAACAGAAATCATATTACGTACATTATTATTTATTGAGGTTTCGTTATTATTAATCTAAATAACTTGAATCTTCGGTAGTTGTTGAGGTATTGTCCAAGAACACACTATTGGGACACCTATATAGATTAACGATAATGATCTTTGTATAAAATTTTAATAACGATTTAGCTCGCGACGTCGTGCAGCTAATTTTGACCTGAAATTTTAATCAAACACCTCCACACTTTTTATATTTTTGATGGCGTCTTGGAACTCTAAAACGATTTGAATTCAATAAAATTTTCAATCATTTGGTTTTGAAACGGTATTATGTCGGTTTACAAAATTAATTCATTTCAGTGAATGAAAAGTAGCACAGAGGTAAACTATCGTATCTCCACATTCGGAAAAATTTTATATTATCAAGAAGATACTATAATTTACTTCCTTGGATAGAAGAGATTCTATAGTTTCTAACACCGGTGTCTTCAAAATTAGTCAATCTACACTTACGATTGCTTACTATTTAAAAAAAAAGTCTCCTATGTAGCGAAAAAATGGTTAAAGTGGTAAAGTAAAATTTGCCCAAATATGGAGATACGATAGTTTGCCTCTGTCCTACTGAAATACAGATTTCATTGTTTTCTTGAATTTTACATTTATAATTTAATTATACTCAAGGTATCGTTATGAACACAAAAATATTCTTGTAACGTACGTACTGGTATTTTATTTTTTAATAAGCAATTTCGTGTTAAGCTTACCTACAGGTAAAAATCCAGTAGGTATTCAATTCGAGACGACATTGTAAACAGAAAAAAATACAAAAATGAAATGGTGAACGTAGAGCCAAAAATATAAAGCATAAATTAATTTCGATTTCACGCAATTAGCTGTGTTCTTTAATGCTTAAACTTACTCGCGTAATAGTTTTTGATTCACTTGCTCTGGTTACACCCAGGACCCAGACGCAAATGTTTATTGCTGTGATCGCGGCAACACCTGAGGTTAAAATAACATGCAAATACTCTAAATGCAACTAGTACAAATTAATGTAAAATGTTAAAATTGATTTATGCAGCAGCGTTTAGTGTACCGTAATAAGTAACGTGACGTACGAGGTCAATACACAGTTATACAAACGTGTAATGTGATGGTGACTTTTTATCTTTATTAAATTAAATTAATTAAAAATAAGTCAAATCATTTTTTATTCACATAATAGGTTTGTTATACAGTTATGTGCTACATATGGTCAATATTACTGTGCAGTATTAAATATTATACAATAATACTGACGGTGTAAGGGCTGTTTAAATCGAATTCGATATTTTTATTTTTATTTATAATTGCAGAATCGTATCTATTTCATCATTTCATACCTTTTCACGTGGAAGATTAAAGAATTACCTGGCCATGATTGCATATAGTTTAAAAGTAATTTTGAAATAATGAAAATTATTATTTGTATTTAATCTGTTAATAAAATGATTGATGGTTTTAAATTAGTAAAAGTAAACCAGTACGAAACAAAATTTTTAATAATGGTTTCTTTTTACTAACTTAAATCCAATCAATTTATTAATAGATTAAAGTCCCTGGACTTCTAAGCCATTTAGTAAGGTGGCCATAATTATATAATTAATAGTCGAGGACAGTATTTTATGGACATTAGACTCATACAATTTCTGTTTTCAAGGCAATTCATCATTCGCATGTACCAGAAAATAAATTCTTATGTCCGATTTCTTCACCTCCTGATAAATTAGATATTATCCGGCAGTTAAACTTATCAAGAGGTGAAGAAATCGAGCATAAGTAATTTTATACTCGTAAAAAAACGATTTGCAACAAAATTTTGTAAAAATTTCTGTAAACTTAAGACAATTTCTGCCACGGACAATGAATATTAAAGGATAAACGGATAGTCGCTTAGGATTTTCTGCCAATATGCCATTTTAGGCTGCTTGTTATTACATATTAATAAGAAGATTTATTTGAGTACTTAATTCATAATTATATTCTTGTTTATTAGCTAGATACGTAAAAAACTTAATAAATATAAAAATTTTAAAATAAATACTTTCCTGCGTTTCCTCCAGTAATTAGCACTGTTTTTCCGTTTAAACAAACATTGCTTCTAGTTCTGCCGACCGTTAATTTTTTAATAAGTACTAACACTACAACTGCTATGATCGTACACCCTAATATGTATACGAAATCGGAATAATTCATGTTTAAATTTTGGTGTTGAGAAACACGGCTCACTATTGAGACTGTGGATACACCCCGGAAAGTACCTGATTTTTATTCTGAAAATGATCTTTGAATTATAATTACAACCGATACGAAGGCAACAAATCCTAAAGCAAACAAACCGGTTAGTGATATGACGCACTAGGAAGACAAATGTACTACAGGTGAATAATTTTTTATGGCGATGTCCTTTTGAAAAAATATATTTTCCAACATTTTTCGTTGACAATACAACCACATTTCATTATAATTCTGTCTACTCATTCTAAGACAATTACGAAGTGCATAAACAAACATAATGGTAAACTAATGGAAAAGGAAAAAAAAAATTAAGTACCTACCGTAAATAGCACTAATAACAATAAGCTTGGTAGCATATTTAATTATCACCAAGTCCAAAGAAACTGCCAGTTACATCAGTGATGGAGGCAGTCCGTTTTTACGCACGGGCCTGCTGCACAAGAAAAACATTCACTAGAAAGCAAAAAAACTAATTTAATTTTTCAGAAGCTTGTGTCTGTTATTCCTGTAAATACCTACATTAAGGTTGTTGAATAACAAGTATCGAAAGTGACACTCTCAAAGAAAATGCAAGTAATAGTAGAATCAAAAAGTCTGAACTTTGCTTATCAGTATTTTTTTTTCATTTTTTCAAGTTCTTTTAGTTTTTACTCTGCATTCGATAATATCGATCGTTAAGGACCAGCTTCAAACCTATGCGAAGTTAGGAGACAGACAAAGATGAAAAGTTTTTAATTTGGATTCAAGTATTGATAGTTAAGGACCAGCTTCATTTTCTCAAATAATTGCGATTACGAGATGGCGCAACTGATTAAAACCTATGCGAGGTCAATAGGCAGGTTTTTGTTCGTAAAGATGAAATGTTATTAGAGAAAATTAGATTAAAATTGTTTTATTGTTTTCTCTATTGACAACAAGATATGGGACACCTGATTCTTGATTCTTATTTGATTACTGTCACGCCTTGATATAGATCCTTTTTTTTTTCATTTCCTTTAACTGCTTTTTAGTATTTTTCTTCATTTTTCTCAAACTCTTTTAATTTTTACTTTGCATTCAATAATAATGAGATCTTAGAAAAATTTTGTGCAAATCGTTCTTGATTGCAGTGAAAACCTCGAGCAGCCTCTGGACAGGTGTTTCAGCCCTGCTTGGGGCTTCTTCAGCAGAGACGTAGCTCGACATTCCCACTGCAGACCAAAAACGACTTGCCCAATTTATTCGCAATTGCGATGTAAGAATGATGAACAGATAAAATAGCGACATCTTACTATCGCTTTTTGACCTGACATTGCAGTAGGATAGACAAATTGAAGCGGGATTTGCTCCTAATAAGTCCCCCATGCAAGGCGGCCATGCTTGCTGTCAAAGCAATCAAAAACGATTTGCACAAAATTTTTCTAAAAACTTTCATTATGCTTTGACAGCAAGCATGGCCGCCTTGCAAGGCGGGACTTATTAGGAGCAAATCCCGCTACAATTTGTCTATCCTACTGCAATGTCAGGTCAAAAAGCGATAGTAAGATGTCGCTATTTTATCTGTTCATCATTCTTACATCGCAATTGCGAATAAATTGGGCAAGTCGTTTTTGGTCTGCAGTGGGAATGTCGAGCTACGTCTCTGCTGAAGAAGCCCCAAGCAGGGCTGAAACAGCAGTCCAGAGGCTGCTCGAGGTTTTCACTGCACTCAAAAACGATTTGCACAAAATTTTTCTAAAAACTTTCATTATGCTTTGACAGCAAGCATGGCCGCCTTGCATGGGGGACTTATTAGGAGCAAATCCTGCTTCAATTTGTCTATCCTACTGCAATGTCAGGTCAAAAAGCGATAGTAAGATGTCGCTATTTTATCTGTTAATAATGAGATCATTAAGGACCATTACGGACCAACTTCATTTTATTATCAAATAATTATGATTTCGAGTATCTCTGTATAGACACCATAAATATTCATGGTATATGATTTGCATATGACTAACTTTCATAAGGGGGCCCCAAAATTAAAAGTGCCAGGGTCACCGACTTAAGACGGTATTGGATGGAGGAAAGCCAAATAAACATTGAACTAGGTATACAGGGTGATTAAAAATACTATTGCTAACTTCGTAATTATTGGAGCTACGAAATTGCTAACAAAATGGAACACGATTACAGTGGTGTTATCAAAAAAAAAAAAACAATTACACGTCGCATTCTCAAAATATTTTTATGCGTAAATACATCCTGTATTTTTTTTATTAAGAAACGCATAATATCGAATTCTAAATACAAATCGCCCTTTACACTTAAACAAATAATAAAAGAGTTATTGCGATGTCTGGATTCCTCATATGCAAAAAAAAATATTAAAAATTTGCTACAAATTGGTTAACTATTATTTACTACTCGCCAAATGAAGTGTTGAAGCATTGTTGCGGCGACAACCTTCTAGCCTACCGTTCGTTGCTAGTCAAATAGCGGCGGGTAAAGTCGCTTCATATGACAGTAGCTTAAGTCGGGCGGATCGGATAAATTGCGGTTGGAGTTCTCGAGCTGCTGTACTGCTGATGAGGTTGTAATTAGAACCAAAATAGCTACACAGACAATCAAGCATTGCAATTTAGCTGATTTATAGCAAATTCTTAATTAAAGTTAATTGTTAATGATAAATACGAATATCACAATAAATCCTTTCTTACTCGTTTTGGGGGGAAATAGTAAAAGTAGTTGTTTGTATTTGTTATTCTTTTGTTTACCCAGAAAAATACAGGATGTTCCATTAAAGAAAACTTTACATGTGAAAATATTTTGAGAATGCGATGCGCAATTGTGTTTTTTATTACCAAGGAAAAGAATTCAGGCCACTTAGTGTTGAATATTTTTTACGCTGAATGTACTATTTACTCTTGTCATCTTTCCATGGCGTATGATGCGATGGATTGAATTGTTATCGAATGGGAACGGCAGACGTGCAATTGTGCAATACCAGCGTGCACACGTTGTGGGCGAGTCTGATATAGTCCGAATAATAAATTTTCATACCTTTCGCGGAACAAGTGGCCTGAATTCTTTTCCCTGTTTATTACCAATGTAATACTGAGTAAAAACAGTTTGATAACCCTCAAAGTCATATTGTAGTAACAACTATATCAAAAAAAAGTAATTTCTTTTACTCCGTTATGTTTAAATACGGGGTTCTCCATAATAGATTACACATTTTGAAGTTGAAATAAATTCTATACAAGACAACTGAATAGATTATTAGGTATGTCTTCTATGGAATTTTGGATATTACACTAACAATGAGTTTCACAAAAAATTTGTTAATCAGCGATTAATTTAATTCTCTGATTAAGGAACGTTATTGGACGAAGTTATCAATAGATTTGAAAGAACTGATTATATTGTTTCACCCAACAAATCACAGGCTTTAATCACGCTGTTAAATTAATCAGTGATTAAATAATTTGTGTGAAGCTGTTTTCTCGAAAATTAGAAGTAGTTGGAAGTTGTAGAAAAAAAAACAATAATAATAACAAAAATATCGGACACCAACTTTGAAATATTAAATGGGAATATATGAGGAATTGAATGGGATCTTTTAAAATATCATTTATCTCTTTTATTTGAACAAATTTCTTATATTTTATTTAGTTTTTGAGAAAAAATCAAAATATGGCAAAAACACGGCAGATTTTTGACTTAATCGTACATTGTTCTAATAGGTTTAAAATGTTACTTTGACAAGTATTGGAAAGGACACATCTGATATTTATAAATCATGGAAATTCTTCCATCTTCATACATTTTCTCGTATCATAATTACTATATTTTAAAATATTTGTTAACATTTAAAAAAATCTAATATAATAATAATAATTTCGAACTTCACAGAAATTGTGGTGAAAGTGAAAGAAAAAATAACCTGTTTAGCCCTTAAGAAGAAAATTAATGCTTAAGAATTATGCCGTGAACCATTGAGTTGACCCTAAAGATGTCGACAGCAGTGTCCCAAAATTGTGGATTAATGAATATATTTCTAGTGCAGAAATGTTTTTCTGTAATGTTTTCAATGAACACAAGGCGATATACACATACATATATACATATCATTTGTTAACGATCTGAATTATCCAATATAAGAAAAATTATAACTTTTCTGTTGGTCTCAGTTCTACTAGTTCTTCACTCCTTTTCCAAATCTGTTCGCAAAACTTCTTATTGTTGGCTTTAAATGGTTGAAAGAAAGGCTTGCAGTCAGAAAAGAACTTTCCCGTGGTGGTTTCCAATTTTGAAGATAGAGCACAGTTAATGATACTTTGCGCCCCTTCGTGTGGACTCTAAAACATACAATAGGGAATTTGTGAATGTGAATTAAATGATTAATTTAATTTAATTAATTTTCGATTTAAAAAATAAAAAAACCAAAATGAAAAATTTTCGTCTTTTCTCAATAGCTGCAAAGTGAAAAGGAATAAATCAAGTTGATTTTCGGATTATTAATGAATATGAAAGTACGCAACTTTTTCTTAATTTAACCGACCCCGTACCTTTTGAGATAAGTGAAATCCCAATGCCTAGGCTCGAAAAATGGTCAGCCTGTATCTATAGAAATTCTTGCCTATGGATTTACCTTAGAAAATAGTTTTAGAGCAAATACATCCAAAATAAATGTTAAAATTTTGGCATCTCCTAATTTTAAAAAATTCGTGTAAGCAAGTCCAGGATGCACCGAGTTGCTCGTTACTCCAGATCCCTTCAGTCTTGAGGCGAATCCATTGGCTGTGATGATATTACATAACTTAGAATTTCCATATATTGTCCAAAGGTATGGAGTTGGCTTATTTAAATTTTCTATTGTTAATATATTTGTGAATGCCAACAATGAGCTAGTGAATATTATGCGACTCGGTGCAGACTTCTTCAGCAAATCTGAAATGTAAAACTTGTAGGTATGGATTATGTTCAGTTTATTTACATATTTACCAAGAAGTAAATGTGTGAGTAGAAATCCACCGAAATGATTCACTTGCATTTGTGTTTGCAATCCATCATCGGTATAATCTTTTGCGGCATGGCCAATCCCCGCATTGTTGATCAAAACATCCAATCTTTCCTCTGTTTCATTGATGTCTCTAGCAAAATCTCTTACAGATTGTAAAGAAGACAAATCAAGAAATTTCGTGACTATGTTGTTATTGTGAGTGTATCTTATTATATTTAATTTGGAAGTGGTTGCGTCATCTTTGTCAGCTATTATAACTCTCGCACCTCTGCCAGCTAATGCTAATGCTGTTTCATAACCAAGACCTAAAACGAATTAACCAATAAATATTCACTATGGTAACCTCTCTCTGCCACTTTGTAACATGTGTCCAAGTCAAAATTTAAAGTGAAAGTTTTATTTGTTTGTTCGTATTATGGTTAGACAATTCATATTAATTTAATATACCGCAATCATCATATACATATTGCTGTGTAACCCTTTGTTGGTGTGTCATATTTATATCTGTAGTTCGTCTGTATTGCTCGCTCTTTTGGGTTCTTTTTCTCAGGATGTTGGTTCGATGAAGGGCCGAACACCTTCCAACTCTTGTGACGGAATACCCAAGTAATTATTTACGCGTAACGAAGTCTCAGAATTCACGATAGCCAGCTTTTCACTCCAGATTTGCACCTTTTGTGGAAACTGACTTTCGCTTTGCACCCAGATGTCTGATTTTACTCGAGATTTGCACCTGTTGTATCCTCAAACATCTGCATACAATGAATTTGAGATTCCGATATTTTTCGGCTTTAACTACGTGTTTACATTTGCTGAAGGCAGGGGTCTTTGTTTTATAAGTCATAACAATTAGTGATGGCTCGCGCACAATCACAAGTTTAAATTTGTGATTTACTTTCATCTCATTCCTGTAGACTCCTGTTCAGGAGAGAGAGCCAATTCCTATGTAAATTTTTTGTCCACGTAATATGACGTAGTAGTATTTAGTAACGTATTTATCTGTTGCGATGGCGCCACTATTTTACGCGCCTTTTTAATTTAAATAATTCTTTAGGTTTTCTTCTCCATACATTCATTTAAGTAATACGTTATATTCTGCAAAGACTCTAATATGCTGTAATATACATTACAAGTCTACCTAAATGAATGTATGGAGAAGAAAACCTAAAGAAACGGAAAATCATGCTTAAATTTTGATATTTACTAGATTTTAAGCTAACAATTACTACATTTAACTGCAAGTAATAACACATTATTTGAACATTGTTATTCATGAAGTTCATAATTTATGGAAATGCTTTCAAAATTGCAATTCAATGCATTCTTTCTTGATCCGTACACATTATTTTTGACTTTAAGTGTGAATATCTTCAAAATTACTGCAAACTAAACTTCCTTTTTAACAATTTTTATTCAGAATATTATACTTTGACCAATTTTAAATTTTATAAATCAGCTAATCACTCACACATAATAATACTTGTTACACTTTAATAAAATTATTTAAAGTGATTGTTCCATAGTTGTAGCTCCTTCTGTACTTTCATTTGTATTAAAATGATAAATTGTCTCGGTAGGTAATACGATGTGGGATCTCCGTATTAATTTAATCGTCCTACGTTCATGTCCTGGATACACATATCTGTAACAATTTATATTTTACTGCCATTGTTAATTTGGTAAAATAAAAACCTTAATATGGATTATTATGATGCTAATAGGAATGCTAACTGAAGTTTGTTCTTGTCCGATGAAAATAGTAAGTACAAAGTTTTTTTAACCTCAAACCGGACAGAAAAATGAAGGGAACACACTCAACGTTTCGCTATAGATTTATAGCTTTTTACACTCCTGACGAAGCTATAAATCTATAGCGAAACGTTGAGTGTGTACCCTTCATTTTTCTGTCCGGTTTGAGATTAAAAAAACTTTGTACTTGTAATGCTAACCTTTCATCAGTGTGACACATACACATCTTCTTGCATCGAAATTGTCACAGGGCTTCGTTATCTAAATTAGCGGCCCTAATTCCAAATTGAAAGAAATTTGGTCTGATTGGAACATGAATTGCATTCAATAACTACACATTTAAATCTTCTTTTGCAGATTTTGCGAGGTCCATTTTTCTCAAACTCTGTTTATATTGGAGACTATTCTCTGGTCACACAAAAATAATTTAATCATCAACAATGTTTATTTAACGGACAATTTGATTTAACCCATTATATTTGTGCCAGTTCTTTAATTTATTTAAACGATCACGATCTCCGCAATCACTAAAGTAATTGACATTGGCAACATGTGAAATTTCATTCGCGCCAAATTTACAATTACTCCTAGCGCCATCTCTCCGGATAAATACGTTACTACAACAGCCTGGACAAAAATTTTCAATTGCCAATAAACCTCTCTTCTGCTCCTGTTGCGGCTGGCGCATATGTCTCCATCGATGTTGTTTCAGTCGCCATAGTTGTTCAAAATAAATAAAATTCTTTTCCACTTAACACATTTTACTATAAATTCTTACTTATTTTACAAAATGATACTAACATTTACGTATTGACGTTCTTGAAAGTTCGGACTATTACAAAAGATTATTATTCAAAGAATTGCCGCTAACTAGACGATACCCTGCTTTTATTCTGTTTTCCCTTCCATTTCTTCTCCCACGGTCCGCGAACATTGCGCGCGCATCCTTCGTTACTAGTGTACTTCATGTCGGTATGTTTAATGCCTAACCTGTTAACACAATACAAAATTTTGGTTGGTACTACAATTGACATTTGTTTGTTTTGTCGTAACTCTTCTTGGACCGGGCTGGTTTCTTAGCGGAATGCTAACGGTCCATCGTTACTTGTAGCGAAAAAATGAAACACTCACGTCACAGTTCACTAAAACTATTTATTTAATAGTAATGATACAATTACTTAAAACTACCGTAAAAAGAACACGAAACCGACACGAGTTGTTTGCGATAACTTGTAACTGTTGATTATTACAATGTTGCTGATGTTACTGAGCCATAGTTATGGCCACTGAATGATGAGTTAAAATAACTGCTTTATTGCTTTTCGTCCGACAATTTTAAAGGAAAAATGCCGGGTTAAGATAGTGGGGTGGATACTAGGGGGAAGAAAATTCATTGGGCTCAGATGGGGGTGTAAAATTCTGATTGGTTATGAGCAATTAGGTAGGCAGGGTTTGATGGACATTGGATGATAATCATCTAGGTCCAGAGAAACTTTAATGCATTGCAGTTTTGAGAAAGAGAAAATTGACGTTTCGTGAGAAGGGGCTTAGGAAAACCTACAATTACTCCGGCGACAGAGACGATTATGTCTGCGGGAGATTTGTGAACTTTGCATTGATAACCATAAAATGTAAGAGATTTCCTAGCCGGGAACAATGAATCAAGTCGGGACAAGCAAATAGGTAAACACATTAATAAAATTAGAAAAGGCCCGCATTTAAAATAATTTACATATACAAAGTAAGGGATAATTGCACAGTGAAACCTAAGCAGGCTTCTGAGAAAGGTTGAGGTGAGGATTTTCCTAGCATTAGTTTCTGAACGCAAATATCTACAATAAGAATAAATGATGTGTTTTAAAATTATGAACTTATCCTAAACTAAAATGTATGTAAAATAAGCGTTTGTGACTACGTAACAAACAACATTTAACCTCAAGTATGAATTCTCAGACCACATTGTTTACGTTACAAAATTTTGAAAAACATTCCAAAAATAAACATGTAAGTAATTTCTTTTTACACTTATACACATCAAATAGTGTTTCAAATTTTCCTACAGTTCGAAAACAAATTTTGATTCGCCAAAAACAATGTCCAAATAATTTCTAACCTAAACAAAATTCCTCATAACAACAAAATTTCTACAATTTGGAAACAATTAACTTAAACAATTTCTAAAAATTTAAATAAAACCTGAATTTCATTTTTTTTTAACCTTGCCAAAAACTTTCCCAAACATAATTTTTCCTATTCTAATTTTAAAATTTCCCTTAGGAGTCTTTCGTAATCAACGAAAACGTCTTTGAGGAAGTTCATCTTGAGACGCACCTTCCTACCGTCTTCGACTTTGCTGGAAATGTTTGTATTCCTAACTAAAACAGTTCACACATATGCACTCTTGTCCTTTTAGGTACAGAAGTTTCCCGCACTTTCACTAATCTAGCGTCTCAGTGTCATTTAGGAGTTCACTATTCATAGTTTATTTTCAAAATTCTCTACCGAAGTGTCCACGTTAAAAGTTTAGGTATTCTGTCAAAATTGTACATTAACTAATTTTACCAATACTTGTTCTTCACGAATTAAACGAAAATTATTTTCATTTTTCGTGCTTAGTCGTATATCACAGCAATATGTATATATGCATCGTGATTCAGAAATGTCTCCCGATGTTTTCAAGGTGAATAGAATGTCAATAATAAGGTCACCTTTTTATATATTTTTTCGAAAATTAAAAATAAGAAAGTTGCACATGTTAATTAATGTGTCAAGTAATTTTCTAAATTGTTCTAAATAAAAACGTCAGTTATTGAATCCAATAGACAGTTTTTCTCATCGCTTCAAGAGGCAGAGATCACACGTGGTTTCAACAAAAAGTAATTAAAAAATCATTTTTTTTATATCTTTTGATTAATTTAATTTTTTGTTGCTTTAAAGTAACATAAGTTTAGTAGTTATTTATATGTCCAGACTTTGAGCAAACAAATCGTTACGTTATAAGGGTTTATCTCATATTTGACCAAATTCCTGTCATTGCCAGTTTTTTTGAATGTTAAAGATTTGGAAGCCTCAAAAATATTTAAAAGGTTAGTAATAGTTCATTTTTATTTGGTGTAATAACCTAAGCGCATATTCTCCAACATACATTTTTTTCAGGATTTTAATGTGAAAAATGTAATTTCGGTAATTGTCCTAATTTATAAAATTAGAAAAAAAATAGTCCTCAGTACTGCAAGTAGAATATGTACTTAAGATGATATACACCTCTAAAATCGCATACTGCAGTTTTTTGGCTCTAATAAAATCCTAAATATTTCACTGCAATCAAAAACGATTTGCACAAAAATTTTCTAAATATTGTCCTCTATAAATTTATTATTTCGGCAATGTCAAAGTTAAATCATCCTACCTAGTTTATCCAACACGTCGACAATCTCTTTTTGTGTTAGTGAAGCAGAGTATAGCTGCATTAAAGTGTCAGAGCAGGTAAAATATTCATATTGTTGTTAGTTAAAAGTTTGATGAAGTTTTTGGACAGAAAAGGTGGTCTAGCTTCAAATCTGCCGAAAATATCATTTCGGTAATAGTCATTTCGGTAACAAACTTGCATTGAGGTTGTTTACCCAGCAACAAAATCGTTTCTTTTCCATTTCATAGGCTCATATTTATTAAAATCTTACCAAGTTTTAAATTCTAAAAAAAAAAAAACAAAAATACGGAATAATAATAAATAAGTTGTGTTCAACGAAAACTATTAATTTTCGTAATTTATCCCAGCCAATAAGATACTACACAAATTTTTAAACGGCTAAAAGCCCGTTTTACAAAAAGGCCTTCAAAAAATTCGAAAATGCGAGCCTTTCCTTGAAATTTTGCAATAGTCAATAACAAAAAAAAACCTAACTGAATGATATATTACATACATATAATACACATAGATTAATGAACGTTTTATTATTCTGAGTGTGTGTTTATTTCCCATCCAATGGTAAACTGAAATTTGTATAAATTACCGAAATTACTACTGTTCATTACAGAAATAACGAAAATCAAATCAGTTTCTCTTAGTTACGTGGGATGCTGGAAATTTTTCTGGAATCTAGTAGGACTAGAATTGTTAGCGTTTATCAACTGTCATATTTGAAAAATTTGACGTTTTTCGCCTATAATTCTATTGCAAGTTCCTATCAAAGTGAACTAGTTTTGTTTGTACAGCATTTGGGAAAAAGTAATTTTGTGTAAACATGGAAATCTCTGATTTTTTACAATTTCAAATGTGGTCTAACGCCGAAACAATGCCTCAATCGGCTTCATTTGGCTTTTGGAGATGAAGCACCATCAAAGAGCAGTGTTTATAATTGGTTTGCCGAATTCCAGCGTGGAGGTACCTCTCTCAGTGACGAATTTCGTGAAGGTCGTCCATCAACATCTGTTGTTGCCACTAATGTAGATGCCGTGCGTGAAATGCTTGAGCGAGATCGACATGTGACACACCGTGAGATTCAAGCATCCTTACGCATTGACATGAAAGCAATACACCAGATTTTGCATGATCATTTGAACGTCCGAAAGCTTTGCAGTCGTTGGATCCCACACAATTTAACAGAAGCGCAAAAGCAGGGTCGTGTCAAATGGTGCGAAGAAATGCTCAAGAAATTCAATGGAGGTCGTTCAAATTTAGTTTACAACATCGTTACTGGTGACGAAACGTGGATCTATTCGTACGAGCGAGAAAGTAAACAACAATCTACCGTTTGCGTCTTTCAAAATTAACCAAAACCAACAAAAGTTGTTCGTTCACGTAGTGCTGCGAAGCAAATGATTGCTTGTTTCTTTGGTTTAACTGGGTATGTAGCAACCGTGGCTTTAGAGGATCGAAAAAGCGTGAATGCTGATTGGTATACTACAATTTTTGCCGGAAGTCATCGATCAAATAAGAAGAAACAATCGAAATCGACGAATTATTCTCCATCATGACAACGCCAGCTCTCACTCAGCCCGTCAAACAGTTGATTTTTTGTCCAAGAAACATGTTGAATTGATGACTCATTGTCCATATTTACCTGATTTATCACCTAATGATTTCTTTTTGTTCCCAAATATCAAAAATAAAATGCGTGGTGAGCGATTTTCGTCGGCTGAAGCAGCGGCTGAAACATTCCGGACACTGGTTTCTGAGGTGCCATCTTTAGAGTGGAAAACGTGCTTTAGAAATTGGTTTGAGCGTATGCAAAAGTGTATTGACGTCAAAGACGAGTACTTCGAAAAACAATGATACCGTTTACCAAATTTCATATGCGTTTTTTCATACCGTTTCCAGAAACTTTTCCAGCAGCCCACGTATATTGAAACGTAAGTATGTATGATCTTTGCTGATACTGAAAATGAACTTATTTAGCCTAATTTTATGATACTGGTGAATAAATTTTTCAAATTTCTTATCATTACTTTCTTTGTCAAACTGGACAATTATATGATATCCACCCATTAATGCAACCGTATAAAATAGAAAATGTAATTACCGCTTGAAAACGAACAGGAGAAGCACCGCAATCAAAAATTATCTAAATACAAGCATATATTTTTCAAATCTTTGGCTGCTTTTTCCTCCCGTTTTTGAAAAATTAATTGCTTTTTCTCGTATATAAAGATGCGTTTATAACGTAACGGTGCCTCTTCGCAAACTCTTTATTAAACTTCAAATATTTGGAAAAGGTCAATTCAGACTTTATAAAACTTTTAAATAAGTTCGTGCAATTTGAAGGACGACCGTTCAAATATTTAACTTAAAATTTTAATTGTAGGTAGCTACTAAGATAACATAATTTATTATTATTATTATTATTTAATTTCTTTTGTGCAGGTTTACCAAAACAGTTAGATTCTAAAACTTGCTATTTACTAAATTTTATTTAATTGAAATTTAATTATTTTTTTTATATATAGTGTTTTCTTTTAACTGTGGCCATATGGTTTTAGTGGTAAAAACTTTATCTCAGGCTAACTTATGTTTCTTTTAAGCAAATTTTAGTTTCTAATAATCAATTACATAATTTATTACGAATTACATATTCCCAGAATAACAGTGTCATCTTTAATTTAACAAGTTGAAATTTTTAATGAGCAAATGTCGATCGAATAGGTTAACGTTAGAAAGAACTTGTTCACTACCGTCTAAAATGTCTGTGTGACGAATTAATTTTTGATTTTGATCTACTCGATTCATATGACTCGTTAATAATTTCAACTTGTCACATTAAAATAATTAAATTAATGACATCGCTCTTATTCTAGGAATATACAGCGTGGAAACTAAGTAGCGGATAAAATCCATAACTCCGTTAATATTTGTAATAAAGCAAAAATCTAAAAGGGGTATAGCGATGCAAATTACAGCGCATAAGAAGAAGTATATTTTGAGATATTTTCATGAATTTTTTTTAAGTTATGACGTCATCAAGATTTTTTTTAAATGACAACCTATATTTTTTATTTTTGATTTCGGTGGGTTTTTTTAACCTACTTTCAACAGTATAACATTTTGAATCGATTACATAACAAAAAATTCAAGAAAAACGGCCATAAAAGTTTAATTGTAAAGTTGAAGAAATTAACAGAATATCTAGTTAGCTAGGTGTAAAACAAACAAAATTTGTTTGATTGACAAGAACTTGTAAATACCTATCACAATAAAGTGAGTATTTTTATTCCCTGTGGATAGTAGGAGTTACACTAATTATTAAAAACCTTTTACCAAAATGGTGTTGCTGACTGAAAAACAAAGAATTGAAGTTCTAATGATGATTGGGTATGGCGATCGAATTAGAACTCATTAAGAGGTGTGTTGATTTTTTATAGACAAATATCCTGATCAGCAAATAAGTCAATCCACAGTCAGCAGAATAGAAAATAAATTTCGAAATTACGGTATTGTGAAAGACCTTCCAAAAACTGGCCACCCTAAGACAAAATTAATTGACGATGTGCAGCTTGATATTTTACTAGAAATAGAAAATAATCCGCATTCGACTAGTCGAAACATTGCTTTAGAGCACAACCTGAGCCATACCTCGGTACTGAAACTTTTAAAAATGCAAAAGTTTCATCCGTATAAAGTAAAATTAGTCCATGAGTTAGCAGAAACTGACTATGATCATAGACAAGAATTTTGTGAAGAAATGTTGGAAATTTGCAATCGTGATCCAATGTTCTCGCAGCGTATAATTTTTTCTGATGAGGCAAGTTTTACTTTACATGGAACTGTTAACAGACATAATTGTCGATATTGGTCTAGGGAAAATCCCCACTGGATGCAAGAAGCTCATACTCAACATCCCCAGAAGCTCAACGTATGGACAGGAATTGTCGGTGACAGAATTTTAGGTCCATTCTTTATCGAGGGTAATTTAACTGGTGAGAAATATCTACACTTTTTACAATTCGAATTAGTACCTGCATTGGCGATATTATTTCCTAATGAAAATGACTGTGACGTACCAAACAATAACATTTGGATGCAACACGACGGTGCTCCGCCACACTACGCAGTTGATGTGCGACGTTATTTGGACGAGATGTTCCCAGGTAGATGGATAGGAAGAAGAGGTCCAATGGAATGGCCAGCTAGATCCCCTGATCTAACGCCATTAGACTTTTTTCTATGGGGGTACTTAAAAAGCAAGGTGTATAAAAATAGACCTAACAACTTAGACGATCTTAAAGAAAGAATTCGACAGGAGTGTAGGTTAATAACACCTCAAACTATTCAAAATGTAATAAATGAATTTTATGAGCGTCTTGGGTATTGTCAGTTGGTGCATGGTCGTCAGTTTGAACATTTATTGTGATTTCAATGACTCTCAAAATCAAATTTTGTTTATTTACACCTTAATTTTGTTTCGTTTTAAACCTAGCTAACTATATGTTCTGTTTATTTCTTCAACTTTACAATTAAACTTTTATGGCCGTTTTTCTTGAATTTTTTGTTATGTAATCGATCCAAAATTTTATACTGTTGAAAGCAGGTTGAAGAATCCCACCGAAATAAAAAATAAAAAATATAGGTTGTCATTTAAAAAA
This sequence comes from Prosopocoilus inquinatus, assembly GCA_036172665.1. NCBI lineage: Eukaryota > Metazoa > Arthropoda > Insecta > Coleoptera > Lucanidae > Prosopocoilus > Prosopocoilus inquinatus. Next base: position 50,646,059 of record CM069871.1, read on the forward strand.
AATCTTGATGACGTCATAACTTAAGAAAAATTCATGAAAATATCTCAAAATATACTTCTTCTTATGTGCTGTAATTTGAATCGCTATACCCCTTTTAGATTTTTGCTTTATTACAAATATTAACGGAGTTATGGATTTTATCCGCTACTTAGTTTCCACGCTGTATATTTTGTAACAAATTGTGTAGTTGATTCTTAGGGACTAAAATTTGCTTAAAATGTTTTGGAGAACATAAGTTAATATAAGGTAAGATGTATATGTATATATATAGCATATAAATTCCTACGGCTACAGTTAAAAAAAACACAACGTATACATATTCACCCCAATGTTGTATCATTTAGGTTAAACATAACGTGCTGTTATCGATGTTGTCACATAGGAATTTGAACGTGAACGTGATTATAAGTAATGTTACGGAGGGCGAGCTACAAGAACACGTTTGTAATGTGAATGGTAAAAGGACGTGTTTTGGTTACTGTAAAACGAAGTATTTCGAACGTCTATGTATTGAAGATGCCGGACATGTTACAAGCTCACCAAGAGGCCATCTTCAGCGAAGCACAAATGCTGTAAAGATAAATTAACAAACGAATAAATTGATTGCAGAGTAAGATACCTTAAATAAATGGGGTTTCTAATTGCAATATACCATGGTTATTTAGTCAAAACAAGTTACACATGTTAGAAACAGGTTAAGCTTACAAATTAAGTATATTTATGGGGCCAAAACAAAAACACTAAGAACGCTCCAGTGAGGAAAATTTACAATTTACTTTACTAAGCTAATATAACTAACATCATATAATGGAGATTCTTACTAAAAAAAATAACACCGCTTTTAATTTTGGACTTTTGTTTTATGCATTTGTAAAGACAATTTTGTTATCATAGTATGTTGAACCAAATTCAAAGCTGAATAACGTTTGAGCAACTCGTGACTAAAATTTATTTGATGAAATTTTAGAAAAAAATAGTATATTAAAAAAACGTTTCATTAGACGTGATTTTAGCGCATGCGTCCAGTTTTAGAAAACGAGGTAAAGACGAGTTTTCTAAATGGACAAGTGCGCCAAAATGTTTTAAAAGACGTGTATTTTATAGTATTTTTTTCTATTTTGGTGCTTGTTGATGGCGGATTGACTGACGCTCAAAACAATTTCAAACAAATGCCAGTTTAGAGGTTATGCCTATAATTATATACAGAGTCGCTTTTAGGTACAGAAACGGTCGATTATTTCTTAAAGTAAGATAGCTAGCGAAAAATGTTAAATACAAAACTTTTAGGGCTTTAAAAAATCTATTACAGTAAAGAAGAATTAAATATACGGGATTAGTTAAAAAGTCGTAGAGTTTTCAAAATTCTAGAGAGAAATTGTGTAGCAACCCACATACATAAACTTAACCGCTTTCGAGAAATCGAGTTACCTTAGAAATTTTCTAGCTCCATAACAACGCCTCACATGTTTTAATACTCAACTGTTTTCTTTGGAATTGTATTTTATAAGGTGCCCAAAGTGTACACCGTTGACATCGTGACAGTAATAAATTCGTCGAATTGCAGTGAATTTAAAAGGTTGTTGGGAGGAAATTTCTAGACGAAAAATACTGCTTTTACATGGTCACTTGATTCATAGCAATAATTGTTATGCATCAAGTCCATATCAATGCTACAAAATAGACCCCAATAAACAATTAAACGGAGACGAAACTACTTACATACATGCTAGTCTGTATTGGCAGCTGATAACTTTGCCGCCAGATGCCAGAGGCCACATTTTTTTTATTTTATCAAATTCATAATAATTCATAGAAAAAGAAATGGTTAAAACCCAAAAAGTTTAAGTATCAGTAAAAAAGCAAGACATCTGTTATAAGAACTGTTAGAAATAAAGGTATATACCTTTATTTCTAACACTTAAATATAGCTTTCTACTGAAATAGATTATATAATCTATTACAGTAGAAAGCTACATTTAAGTGCTATCCGTTACCGAACTAAAAAAATGGGAGTAACAGGTTCTGGCCAAAATCCTAAATATATTGTGTTGCATTTCCTATGTCTATATTGCCTAAACACTCAGAAACATACAGGGTGGGCCAATAGTGTGTATTCGGTGGACAGCGCCTATATTAATGCAGATTTTTTAAATATGTTTTCGCTATTACTTACCTATGGTATAGATGCATGATTTAAAATTAATTACAATTATACAGAGCGTTCCGTGTGGCTGTGCCAGACCAAAGTTATGTTCTTTTAAATTGAATATGCTGTATATTATGGTTTATTTCGATTCGTCCTTAAGAGTATCTAAACTTAATAGTTTTTGAGATATTGACATTTCAATATAAAAAAATGGTATTATTTGTTGTTTTACAGATTAGATGTTTATTAAAATTTGACACTTAAATTTTACAGTAACATTACATAATCTCTACAGAACAAAACAATTTCCATCTCGAACTTATTCCTTATTTACACAGGGAGATTCATAACTCCGATGTTTATTTTACTCGGTTAGTTTAAATGGAACACCCTATATTTGATGACTGAATTTAATAGGTCTTTGATTAAGCTTTACAATGATATAGGGTTCAGTATGTGTTACACAACAAGCCTACCCACAGTAAGATGTTAAAATCGCAGATTCATAAATCAGCATTTATTCCATCTTCAAATGGAATATTTTGTATACAATTTAGTTGATTTTAATTAAAAAAAAAATGTGCATTGAGACTGTTTGTACTTTTTAGTGTATTAAGAATTGACATTTATTTGATCTGTAACATAAAAAACCTTCCTAACCTTACAAACCAGGGAAATGCAGAAACACCAGTTCGAAGCAAATTCCACGGAACAATAACCGACAGATGAAAATTCTATCTCTAGAACATGCACTGGCAGTGGGGATCGAATCCACGCCTGAAGATCCCCCCCCCCCCCTCTAAGTATCAGTTCCGTTGCCAGCGAAACTAATGCTTAGCTCCTAAAATTTTAATTTTAATTTTATTATATTATTTAATTTTTATTTTAAATAAGATAACACCCAACAACAATAACAATACCCATAAAGGTACCAATAAAGATAACATTAACAATATAAAAACTATAACAGTTGATTTAAATGTAAATCAATCTCCTTGTCATAGAAAACGATGTGAAAAGCACCACGGTTATCACTTTGAAAATTTTCTATGTTGTTACTAATGTTAAATCAGTTGTTATTCTTATTATTATGAACATATAAAATAGCGACATCTTACTATCGCTTTTTGACCTAACATTGCAGTAGGATAGACAAATTGAAGCGGGATTTGCTCCTAATGAGTCCCCCATGCAAGGCGGCCATGCTTGCTGTCAAAGCATAATGAAAGATTTTGGAAAAATTTTGTGCAAATCGTTTTTGATTGCAGTGAGAACCTCGAGCAGCCTCTGGACAGCTGTTTCAGCCCTGCTTGGGGCTTCTTCAGCAGAAACGTAGCTCGACATTCCCACTGCAGACCAGAAACGACTTGCCCAATTTATTCGCAAATGCGATGTAAGAATGATGAACATATAAAATAGCGACATCTTACTATCGTTTTTTGACCTAACATTGCAGTAGGATAGACAAATTGAAGCGGGATTTACTCCTAATGAGTCCCCCATGCAAGGCGGCCATGCTTGCTGTCAAAGCATAATGAAAGATTTTAGAAAAAAATTGTGCAAATCGTTTTTGATAGCAGTGAGAACCTCGAGCAGCCTCTGGACAGCTGTTTCAGCCCTGCTTGGGGCTTCTTCAGCAGAAACGTAGCTCGACATTCCCACTGCAGACCAGAAACGACTTGCCCAATTTATTCGCAAATGCGATGTAAGAATGATGAACATATAAAATAGCGACATCTTACTATCTCTTTTTGACCTAACATTGCAGTAGGATAGACAAATTGAAGCGGGATTTGCTCCTAATGAGTCCCCCATGCAAGGCGGCCATGCTTGCTGTCAAAGCATAATGAAAGATTTTAGAAAAATTTTGTGCAAATCGTTTTTGATTGCAGTGAGAAACTCGAGCAGCCTCTGGACAGCTGTTTCAGCCCTGCTTGGGGCTTCTTCAGCAGAAACGTAGCTCGACATTCCCACTGCAGACCAAAAACGACTTGCCCAATTTATTCGCAAATGCGATGTAAGAATGATGAACATATAAAATAGCGACATCTTACTATCGCTTTTTGACCTAACATTGTAGTAGGATAGACAAATTGAAGCGGGATTTGCTCCTAATGAGTCCCCCATGCAAGGCGGCCATGCTTGCTGTCAAAGTATAATGAAAGATTTTAGAAAAATTTTGTGCAAATCGTTTTTGATTGCAGTGAGAACCTCGAGCAGCCTCTGGACAGCTGTTTCAGCCCTGCTTGGGGCTTCTTCAGCAGAAACGTAGCTCGACATTCCCACTGCAGACCAAAAACGACTTGCCCAATTTATTCGCAAATGCGATGTAAGAATGATGAACATATAAAATAGCGACATCTTACTATCGCTTTTTGACCTAACATTGCAGTAGGATAGACAAATTGAAGCGGGATTTGCTCCTAATGAGTCCCCCATGCAAGGCGGCCATGCTTGCTGTCAAAGTATAATGAAAGATTTTGGAAAAATTTTGTGCAAATCGTTTTTGATTGCAGTGAGAACCTCGAGCAGCCTCTGGACAGCTGTTTCAGCCCTGCTTGGGGCTTCTTCAGCAGAAACGTAGCTCGACATTCCCACTGCAGACCAGAAACGACTTGCCCAATTTATTCGCAAATGCGATGTAAGAATGATGAACATATAAAATAGCGACATCTTACTATCGTTTTTTGACCTAACATTGCAGTAGGATAGACAAATTGAAGCGGGATTTACTCCTAATGAGTCCCCCATGCAAGGCGGCCATGCTTGCTGTCAAAGCATAATGAAAGATTTTAGAAAAAAATTGTGCAAATCGTTTTTGATTGCAGTGAGAACCTCGAGCAGCCTCTGGACAGCTGTTTCAGCCCTGCTTGGGGCTTCTTCAGCAGAAACGTAGCTCGACATTCCCACTGCAGACCAGAAACGACTTGCCCAATTTATTCGCAAATGCGATGTAAGAATGATGAACATATAAAATAGCGACATCTTACTATCTCTTTTTGACCTAACATTGCAGTAGGATAGACAAATTGAAGCGGGATTTGCTCCTAATGAGTCCCGCCTTGCAAGGCGGCCATGCTTGCTGTCAAAGCATAATGAAAGATTTTAGAAAAATTTTGTGCAAATCGTTTTTGATTGCAGTGAGAACCTCGAGCAGCCTCTGGACAGCTGTTTCAGCCCTGCTTGGGGCTTCTTCAGCAGAAACGTAGCTCGACATTCCCACTGCAGACCAAAAACGACTTGCCCAATTTATTCGCAAATGCGATGTAAGAATGATGAACATATAAAATAGCGACATCTTACTATCGCTTTTTGACCTAACATTGCAGTAGGATAGACAAATTGAAGCGGGATTTGCTCCTAATGAGTCCCCCATGCAAGGCGGCCATGCTTGCTGTCAAAGTATAATGAAAGATTTTGGAAAAATTTTGTGCAAATCGTTTTTGATTGCAGTGAGAACCTCGAGCAGCCTCTGGACAGCTGTTTCAGCCCTGCTTGGGGCTTCTTCAGCAGAAACGTAGCTCGACATTCCCACTGCAGACCAGAAACGACTTGCCCAATTTATTCGCAAATGCGATGTAAGAATGATGAACATATAAAATAGCGACATCTTACTATCGTTTTTTGACCTAACATTGCAGTAGGATAGACAAATTGAAGCGGGATTTACTCCTAATGAGTCCCCCATGCAAGGCGGCCATGCTTGCTGTCAAAGCATAATGAAAGATTTTAGAAAAAAATTGTGCAAATCGTTTTTGATTGCAGTGAGAACCTCGAGCAGCCTCTGGACAGCTGTTTCAGCCCTGCTTGGGGCTTCTTCAGCAGAAACGTAGCTCGACATTCCCACTGCAGACCAGAAACGACTTGCCCAATTTATTCGCAAATGCGATGTAAGAATGATGAAACATATAAAATAGCGACATCTTACTATCTCTTTTTGACCTAACATTGCAGTAGGATAGACAAATTGAAGCGGGATTTGCTCCTAATGAGTCCCCCATGCAAGGCGGCCATGCTTGCTGTCAAAGCATAATGAAAGATTTTAGAAAAATTTTGTGTAAATCGTTTTTGATTGCAGTGAGAACCTCGAGCAGCCTCTGGACAGCTGTTTCAGCCCTGCTTGGGGCTTCTTCAGCAGAAACGTAGCTCGACATTCCCACTGCAGACCAAAAACGACTTGCCCAATTTATTCGCAAATGCGATGTAAGAATGATGAACATATAAAATAGCGACATCTTACTGTCGCTTTTTGACCTAACATTGCAGTAGGATAGACAAATTGAAGCGGGATTTGCTCCTAATGAGTCCCCCATGCAAGGCGGCCATGCTTGCTGTCAAAGTATAATGAAAGATTTTAGAAAAATTTTGTGCAAATCGTTTTTGATTGCAGTGAGAACCTCGAGCAGCCTCTGGACAGCTGTTTCAGCCCTGCTTGGGGCTTCTTCAGCAGAAACGTAGCTCGACATTCCCACTGCAGACCAAAAACGACTTGCCCAATTTATTCGCAAATGCGATGTAAGAATGATGAACATATAAAATAGCGACATCTTACTGTCGCTTTTTGACCTAACATTGCAGTAGGATAGACAAATTGAAGCGGGATTTGCTCCTAATGAGTCCACCATGCAAGGCGGCCATGCTTGCTGTCAAAGCATAATGAAAGATTTTAGAAAAATTTTGTGCAAATCATTTTTGATTGCAGTGAGAACCTCGAGCAGCCACTGGACAGCTGTTTCATCATTCTTACATCGCAATTGCGAATAAATTGGGCAAGTCGTTTTTGGTCTGCAGTGGGAATGTTGAGCTACGTTTCTGCTGAAGAAGCCCCAAGCAGGGCTGAAACAGCTGTCCAGAGGCTGCTCGAGGTTCTCACTGCAATCAAAAACGATTTGCACAAAATTTTTCTTATTGTTACGTTTCTAGGGTTTTAATTTATTTATTTAAACGAATGAAACACTCGATAAAAACTTAACCGTAATTTAATAAAGCTTAAAAACTAATTTATTTGTAATTATTTATTTTCACACTAAAAATCTAACTTCGACGTTCGCTGTTAGAATTCGACTGCCTGGTGAGTCAACTCCGGGCGATTTTATATCATTTGCTGGCGTCTGGAAGTCTCTACGCTGGAAGATTCTAGTCTGTTCGATGTAGGCCCCGATGGCGTGACGGCCGATGACACATAACAGCGAACCGACTTCTTGACGCCTTGCGCTAAGCCGGTTGGCGCGCCACACTGCCCCCTTCTTAAAAACGTTTCGTCTCGAAATGTTCCTGGTGATAGTCTTGAAGGAGGGTGTCGGAATCTACATGCTGGCCCATTCTTGCAACTTCCCGTCTGGAAGAAGTAACAGTCTACGGTATTGCTGTTGCTGACTGTTGCCTGTGGGTGGTGGCTGCAGACTAGGACTTCAATTCCCGTTCTGTGGAAGATGACTTCCAGCATGCTTCGGACTACTCTCCAGTCTAGTCCGTCCAATCCGCAGCCCAATTTGGGGATGGCTAACTTCATCTGATGGTTCTCTATTAGCTGTCTACTCAGGCTATATAGGGCTCTCCACATACTTTGATAATCAGGTTTACCGCTTGATGTCTTCTTAGTGACTAAATAATGCACGTGGCGCCTCCGATCTGCCGTTGAATCAATGATCTGCAAGCTCTTGCCTACCACGGGATGCTGTCTTCGTAGCTCCTCGATTTGGCCAAATTTCTTCCTAAACACCTGAGCGATTCCTTTGGACATTTTCAGGTCTTCTGCTACGCAGTGGGCCAGACTGTACTCCAGTGGCACTTTAAAGAGATCTTGTTGCTTCTCCGTGGTCACTCCAAACCGTGCCTTGCTTCCTTAGGCGTGATGAGACATGAAGGTTTCGAAGTTCACTTCGGAAACTTGCGCCCTTTGTACTGTCCCTTCATCTGCTTCTCCATGGTAAGGGGCTATCCGGTTGAAGTGGATTACTTTGGGTTTGCCATGGGGGACCTTCTTGATGCGGTAAACGACATCGTTGATCCGTTTCATCACTTTGTAAGGACCTTCCCAAGAGGTCTGTAATTTTGGGGAGAGGCCTCGACGTCTTTGGGGGTTATAAAGCCAGACCAGTGCTCCAGGTTGGTATCCCCCGTGTTGAGCGTTGATGTCATAGTGCTCCTTCATCCGATCGCTGGCCGTCTGTTTATTGTGACGCACTTGGTTGTGGATATCATCCATTTTCCTGCGTAATTTGCTCACGTAATCTTCGTCGGCAGAGACTTCGCCAGGCTTCACATCAAACTTCAGGTCGCAGGGCAGTCTCGGTTCTCACCCGAATACCACTTTCGCGGGAGTCTCCCCTGTTGTCTCATGAACAGATGAGCGGTATGCCATTAGAAACAGGGGGATGTACGTGTCCCAGTCCCTCTGATGATTGGAAACGACCTTGGACAAATGTCGGTTGATGGTTCTATTGAACCTTTCCACCATTCCGTCCGACTGTGGGTGGAGTGCAGTTGTTCTAGTTTTTCGTACGCCGAGCAGAGTACACACGTTCTTGAACAAGGCCGATTCAAAGTTTCTTCCTTGGTCTGAATGCAGTTCCATAGGTGCACCATACCGACTGATCCATTCCCTGACAAGGACTTCCGCAATAGTGACTGCCTCTTGGTTAGGTAGGGCGTAAGCTTCAACCCACTTGCTAAAGTAGTCCATTACCACGACGATGTACTTGTTTCCACCATTCGTTTCTGGAAACGGGCCGCCTACATCGATGGCAACTCTCTCAAAAGGACTTCCAACGTTGTACTGTCTCATGGGAGCCTTACCCCGCCTGTGGGGGCCGTTACTGGCTGCGCAGACTGCACACTTTCTGCACCAATCCTTCACGTCTTCCTTGCAGTTCACCCAGTAAAATCTTTCGCGCACCATCTCCATAGTCTTCTTAACTCCCAGATGCCCTCCCGAAGTTCCATCGTGAAGTTCCCTCAGAACTTCTGGTACCCTATTCTTGGGGATTAGTAACTGTGTCTTCTCTTCCATGCCTTCTGGATTCTCCATGCTTCGTCTCAGAAGACCACGATCCAACACTATGGAGTCCCACTGTGCCCAGTATGATTTTACGGACGGTGCACATGGTGCTACCTCTTCCCAGGTAGGCCTCGCGTCCCTGCTTTTCCACTCTAGCACTAATTTCAAATCCGGGTCGTTCTCCTGGTCTCTTCGCAGTTCTTCGGCTTGCCATTTGTCGTCAACAATGGCTGTCCTCGCAGTCGTGGCTACTTTCTCGTCCAAACGACTACAGTGCTTGCAGTCTTCGGCACAGGGTCTTCTCGACAAAGCATCGGCATTTCGATGGCTAGTTCCTGCCCGATGCTGAATTTCAAAATCGTACTCCTGAAGTCGTTCGATCCATCGCGCAACTTGCCCTTCTGGGTTCTTGAAACGGAGAAGCCATTTTAGAGCGGCGTGGTCGGTCCTCAGCAGGAAGCGTCTACCATACAAGTACTTGTAGAAGTGTTCTATCGTTTTTACGACGGCTAGCAATTCCCTTCTTGTGACGCAATAGTTTCGTTCCGGCTTTGATAGGACTTTACTGAAGTAGCCGATCACCTTCTCTTGCCCCTCTTGTATCTGGGAGAGTACGCCACCAATCCCAACGTTGCTAGCATCTGTGTCCACGACGAACTTGCCTTCCGGGAGAGGATAACTCAAAATAGGAGCACTAATCAAGTACTGCTTTAGTTGTTCAAAGCCAATTTGACACTGTTGGTCCCATTCAAATTGACGACCTTCTTCAGTGAGTTTTGTTAACGGCTTAGCAATGTCTGCAAATCCAGGAACGTAGCGCCGATAGTAAGTGCACAGGCCAAGGAAACTCCTTATTTGGTGTTTATTTCTGGGAGTTGGCCAGTCTTTCACCACCTGAATCTTCACAGGGTCCACGGCGATTCCATTTCCATTAACAATGTGCCCCAGGTAATTCACTTCCTTCTGGAACAGGTGACACTTCTTGAGGCTAAGCTTTAGTCCATCTCCGCGAAGCCGCTGGAACACTCCTTCCAGGTTCCTTAGGTGGTCGTCGAACGTCTTTCCCACGACAATTATGTCGTCAAGGTACACCATGCACGTTGTCCAGGACAGACTTTTCAGAACCGTCTCCATTAACCTCTCGAATGTCGCTGGGGCATTACATAATCCGAATGGCATCACTGTGAACTGCCACAGACCCATACCAATGGAAAACGCCGTCTTTTCTCGATCTTCGGGCGCCAGCTCCACTTGCCAATATCCACTCTTTAGGTCCAAAGTTGAGAAGATCTTTGAGCCGGCCAGGGTGTCCAGGGTATCATCAATCCGTGGCAGGGGATAGCTGTCCTTCTTGGTGACATTATTGAGTAACCGGTAGTCTACACAGAACCTGGTGGACCCATCCTTCTTCTTCACAAGCACTACTGGTGACGCCCACGGGCTGCTTGATGGTTCTATTGCATTATCCTTTTCCATCTCGCGAATAATGCGTTCCGCTTCCTCACGCTTCGCCAACGGTAATCGCCTTGGAGCTTGACGGATAGGTCTTTCTTCTCCAGTCTCTATTTTGTGTTTCACGACATCAGTTCTTCCCTTGGATCCATTTTCTATCTCAAATACATCTTGATAGCGGCCGATCAGGTTCTTCGCTTTTGTCTTCTGGTCTGGAGTCAATTCCTGGGCTGTTGACATAACCATTTCCCATAATTTCCTTGGGACTTTCGCTTCTGGCACGTTTGCTTCAAGGTGGCGGGAGATGGAGGACACCATGGTGCAGCTTCCCAAGATGGTTCCTTTCTTGATATTGACGGAGAAACAATTGACGTTCATCAGGCGGACAGGTACTTCCTTCATCGCCGTCAACAACATTTTCCCAACGAGGACTCCTCTTCCAATCCTTTGATCATCAGTATTAGGTTCAACCATAATGACTTGCCCATCTTGAAAAACATCGTCCAGTTTTGCGTCGACGTTAACCTCAGTCCTGCTGGGTAATACAACGTCTTCAGCGAGGACTACTCGAGCGGCCACGTCTCCTCGTTGATGTAGAACCAATTCCTCATTATTGACCGCCATCACGCCACGCTTTAAGTGCAATTGGAACCCGTGGGCACACATGACGTCCATGCCCAAAATTGCCTCGTCCTCTATATCTGCCACCAGTGCACGGTGTTTTATTGGAGTTGAACCAATGGTGATGATAACCTCTACTTCACCGTGGACAGTTGCTGATGTTCCAGTTGCAGTTTTCAGTTTCCACTTGGTCGGCTCGGTGCGTCCAGATGACTTAATGACGTCGGGTCTTAGGATGGTCTTCGTCGCACCCGTATCCAACAACATGGTGTGAGGAATGTCATCAATGGTGACATCCACGAAGACACTGCTGGTTAACTGCCGTAGGGATATTACTTGTTTGGCTTTCGTCTTTGGGGGCCTTTGAATACGGGTCGACGTTTGGCCCTCTGCACCGGCCCGGCTTAGTTTAACTGTGGCTTCCTTGGATCCTGTCTGGGCTTTGGACATCGCCTGCGAACATGTCCTTCGTCCTGGCCTTTCCAGCGGCTTTTTCTGCTTGAAGACCTGTTCCACAATGCGGCGAACATCCTCGGCGGTGGTATACTCCCTGGGTCGCTCCTTTATAGCAGATCCCACCTTGGCGTTAGCGGATTCTTCCTCTTTTTCCTCTTGGAAGTCCATAGCCGCTCGCACCTTGACATGCCCTCTTGAGACTCGTCTCGCCGCTTCAAATTCCAAGGCATAAGCCAATGCGTTCTTGGATGTCTTCGGATGGGTCATTCTCAATGCCTGCTGGTTGTCTAGGTCACGGATTCCATCTATGAAGGTCTGCACCGTCAAACATTTGAGGAATTCAACAGGAGCTGTGGGATATGCCAACTGGGCCAGCCGCGCTACGTCCGCTTCGAATTCCTGAAGACTTTCTCCGGATTTCTGACAGCGATTCCTCAACTGCGCATGGTATACCTCGGTCAGATGGGCCTGTCCGTAACGCATTTCCATCCTATTCACAAGCTTGTCGAAGTCTTCTTGTTCCTCTTGCGGCATCGTCTGTAGCACATCGATAGCGTCCCATCTCAAGGCCACAATTAACGAAGTGGCTTTTTCGCTGGCCGTCCATCTGTTCGCTTTTGCTGCTGCTTCGAACTGTTTGAAGTAGTTGGGCCAAGAAGACTTTCCATCGAACGTTGGTGGTTTTACTTTCAATTTCGAATTTTCTGTTGGTCCTTCCACAATTCGGGTTTCATTATTTTCTAGTGTTTCTACTGGTGGCTGATCCCCGAACACTCGCAACCCCGCCATGATTTGTTCCAGATTTTTGATTTTATTATCCTGCTGGAATATTATTTCTTCCACATTTTCTTGCCAGTTCCTTGTTTCTTCCGATATTTTTACCACTAGTTGATCTTCAAGTCCTTTTGTTTGGTCTAGAAATTTCTCGTCGAAATTTCTGGATTGCTCTCGAAATTTCTCGTCTAAGTCTCTAGATTGTTCCAACAATTTATTCTGTAATTTGTCGAAATTTCCAGCTTGTTCTAGAAGCTTCTCCTCTAAATTTCTGGATTGTTCCATTAATTTAGTTCGCAACTCGTCTTTGAAGTTTACAGATTGTTCTCGAAGTTCGTCCTTGAAATTTCCAGATTGTTCTAGAAGTTTCTTCTCTAAATTTCCAGACTGTTCTTGAAACTTCTCGTCCAAATTTCTGGATTGTTCTCGAAGTTCGTCAATGAAATTTCCAGATTGTTCTAGAAACTTCTCGTCCAAATTTCTGGATTGTTCTCGAAGTTCGTCCTTGAAATTTCTGGATTGTTCTCGAAATTCATCCTTCAAGATTTTATTAAAATCGACGGGACCACACGAAATTTCGAAAAGGAATTCCAATTCGGTTTTTAATTCGGCCACTTTTAAGTCTTTCAGCAACACTTTTCTCGTAGCCATTGTTTTTTTTTTTCCTATACTGTACTTATTTAATAATCTGATTAAATTTAATTTACTTTAAATTGTTTATTTATTTGCACAAACCCGCACACCGACACCACTGTTACGTTTCTAGGGTTTTAATTTATTTATTTAAACGAATAAAACACTCGATAAAAACTTAACCGTAATTGAATAAAGCTTAAAACTAATTTATTTGTAATAATTTATTTTCACACTAAAAATCTAACTTCGACGTTCGCTGTTAGAATTCGACTGCCTGGTGAGTCAACTCCGGGCGATTTTATATCATTTGCTGGCGTCTGGAAGTCTCTACGCTGGAAGATTCTAGTCTGTTCGATGTAGGCCCCGATGGCGTGACGGCCGATGACACATAACAGCGAACCGACTTCTTGACGCCTTGCGCTAAGCCGGTTGGCGCGCCACATTATTATTATGGTTATAATTTTACTGTTATTTTCATTGGTATTGTTATTGTCCTTTGTTGCATTCCTTAGCCTTATTTAATCTTACTTAAAATAATCGGACAATGTTGCTATAATAAAGATTAAGTATGCATTTTGTCTGTGATGTCATATATCAAATGAGTATTTTTTTAACAGACTAGAAACTAGAAGCAGACTCAATACAGATTTTCTAAATAAAATCAACGGTATTACAGACAATTCAATTAGAAGATGGAATAATTCTGTTTTATGAATTTACAAATTTGACATCTTCCTGTGGGTAGGCTTGTTGTTTAACACATACTGAACCTTATATCATTGTAAAGCTTAATTAAAAACCTATTAAATTCAGTCATAAAATATAGGGTGTTCCATTTAAACTAATTCCATAGACGTTATGTAATGTTTAATAAACTAATCTATAAAACATCAAATAATACCATTTTTTTACATTGAAATGTCAATATCTCAGAAACTATTAGGTTTAGATACATAATATTCTTATAATAAATTTATCTACTCTTAAAGACGAATCGAAATAAACCATAATATACAGTATGTTCCATTAAAAAAAACATAACTCTGGTCTGGCACAGCCACACGGAACACTCTGTATAATTGTAACTAACTTTAAATCATGAATCTATACCATAGATAAGTAATAGTGAAAACAGATTTTAAAAATCTGCATTAATATAGACGCTATCCACCGAATACGCACTATTGGCCCAGCCTGTAGATTCAAAGTTTATATAAATTGTGAAGGAATTTTCCAAGGAAAAACTTTTTACAAAAATAATTGAGTAAATCTAATTTATGTTCATATTGTTGTATTTGGAATCTTCATTGGTCATCTGTGCCATTTAAAAATTGTCATTTCCTACGTATCTACTAATACACTTTCCGGGTCACATTGACAGTTAAAAATATTTTTTAAATATGCCGCCTGAATTTCGTAATCTTTTCTTCTCTTCGTATTTTTGCTATAGGCTTCACAAAAGAAATACAGGTTGTTCAGACACCTGTACAATAATACTGACAAGGCCGTTTAAATTGTATCCATTCAACTTGTCACAAAATACAGAATTCTTCAATGATTTTTGAATTCTCGTAAAATACACAAATGTTTTTATTACTTACATTTTCAATTGCATCGAAGACCGAAGAAATACGCGGCCACGAATGCATATAATTTAAAAAATATCTAATCTATTAGTAAATTTATCGGTCGGATTATAATTAGTCAAAAGAGAGTTAAAGATTTTGTTTAATATTGGTTTCTTTTTACTAATTAAAATACGATCAATGGATTAAGAGATTAAATATAAACAGTATTTTTCATTAGTTCAAAATTACTTTTAAATATATACATTCGTGGCCGTGGAAGCCATTTAGCAAGGTGGTCCTAATTCAATAGGCAAGGACTCTATTTCATCAGACACTTCCGTCTGGACATTAGATTCGTAGAATTTTTACCACTGACAATAGGCATTTTCGTAAATTGAACCGTGTTGGTCGGGTGACAGGTTAATGTGTTATTCGGAACCGGGCGACGTCAGATCGGAACATTTACGAACGCAAAGAGCAGAAATATTTATTGGTTTGACAAAACCTTTAACGTTTTACAATAAATTGAGTCGTTATTAGCACGTTATGAATGAGAAAACTAAATGAAAAATTGCTCCAGCTACTGTTTTGTTTCCAATTAAGTTATATATATAATTACTCTTAAATATCTGGTGAAATTGTTCTTATTTACCTTCAACGTTTCGTTTTATTAAATTTCGTAATTATTGGAGCACTAACAAAATCTTCAGTTGTGCAAATACCTAGATTAAAACCAACATGTTCAACATAACCCGCCCAACCCTACTCAGTTAGTAGGGTTACTTCAGTAGCAACCTGGTTTGCAAACCTAGTGTTTTTACGAACCCTTTCATGTTTGCTACCCGTAATAAACGAACGCGTATTTCTCTAACGCGGTACCAACCCATTTAACCTTTTTGTATTTACGGAAACGAATTATGAGTATTAAAGGGTAAGCGAATAGTCGTTAAGGATTTCCGGTTAATCTGACATACTAGGTGCTTATTATTATTAATAAGAAGAATTATTTGTGTCTCTTACGGGAATCTCCGTAACTATAAGAGATGGAAAAAAACTAGTGGCCAAGTCTCGATCTCTTTTTTGGAGATTAAGTCAATAGCGTAAACAAAAATTGGCTATCTTTTGTTTTCAAGTTATGGGCAAAAATTGACATTTTCGACTTTTCGTTTTTCGGTCATATCTGTTTGTTTTTGTTTTTCGTGTTTTTAATAAAATATGACTCAAGAGAAACAAAAAAAAAGAAAGCTTAATTTAGTTCTAATTTAGTTATTATTACCTTTATGTTTATCCGAACAACTTGTATTTTAGTGTAAAATCATGTTTTCTTTTCGCTTCTCTTGACAACTTATTTATTTACATTTTTTCACTCCTGACGAAACTATGAAGCGATAGCGAAACGTAGACTGTTCTTGCGATTTCGCAGTGTCCGCTTTAAAGTTTAAAAACTATTTTCTCTCACATATTTCATCGAACAAAGGCGACTTCAATTATAAATTTTTTATTGAAGTCGTTTCTTGTCCGATGGAAATTGTATAAAAATTGTTTTCAATTAAAAAAAAAAAAATTACAGGAACGTTCAACGTTTCTTCTTAACGAAGCTATAAACCGATAGCGAAACGTTGAGTATTCGTGCAATTTCGACTGTTTCGATTGAAAACAATTTTTCTATAAACTGAATGATAAACTCATTTTCAATAGAAAATCAGACAGGAACTCTTATCAGAACGGTCGCTCAAAACGACAAAACGGAAATTTGTAAATTAACGCGAATACGAAATTATTTACGCAGCCAAAACTTTGAAAATATTTGAAAGCTCGTTAAAATTTAATAAAATAAAAAATCTGCTCCGCATTGAACCCAGTCTACTGAGACTAGGATATTTACGCAAGGATAATAATAAAAATGACAGTTTTTCCTATTAATTATAAGAAATAAACCCAACAAAGTATATATTTTTGAAAACAGAAAAGAAATCTCTATTTAATGAGGGCATTGTCTGCTATGATTTCTATTTAAAAAAATATAACTTTATGTTATAACTAAGGCCTCGAATCTGAGGGTCCAAACTCAGAGGCGTTGTATTCCGCGCGCGTCGGGGCTCGATTTCTCGCTGCATTTCCGATAGGCACGGGTATTCTACGATCGAATTCTGCGTTTCATTAATTTTCATTTTCACGATTAGACATTTATTTGATTGCTGAGTCTGTCCGTAAATATTGAAGAGTTCAAAATTTACCTAGAGAAAGCGTCTCTCACACTCTGTTATGTTGAGAGATCATTTTCTCGCTTTAAAAGACAAGACATTCTCACGGCAAATCGAAACGAACGAACGAACGAACGAACGAAAATTTGGAACGTTATTTAATAATTAATTTTAATAACAATTAATAGCTATGAAATTTTAGTATTTTCTTCCCTATTCGAATTTCGAATACCTGAGAATACTCAACAACGCGCGTCTCTGTTAAACCGGGCAATCGAACGATGCAGATCTGCGCTACACCGGGGGTGTTACGATCCGTAATCGGTATCTGGGAGACTGGACGGGCTCTTTTCCTTGATCCTTTAGTTATAAATTGAAAATTTAAGTAAATATTAAAAAAGCAACTACACCACTGAATTGTATTCCAAAAAGTGCCCTAATAATGATCAGTTTTTTTAATATCTTTAGAAATAAACGAGATATGACCGAAAAACGAAAAGTCGAAAATGTCAATTTTTGCCCGTAACTCGAAAACAAAAGAAGATAGCCAATTTTTGTTTACGCTTTTGACTTAATCTCCAAAAAATAGATCTAGACTTGGCCAATAGTTTTTTTCTGTCACTTATAGTTACGGAGATGCCCATAAGAGACATTAATCCACCCTGTACAAAATGTAATAAACCTATGAATTTTAAAATGAATACTTTCCTGCGTTTCCTCCGGTAATTAGCACTGTTTTTCCAATTAAGCAAACATTGCTTCTAGTTCTGCCGAGTGTTAATTTTTTTGTAAGTACTAACACTACAACTGCTATGAACGTGCACGCTAATGATATGAATACGAAATCAGAATAATTCATATTTAAATTTTGGTGTTGAGAAACACGACTCACTGTTAAGACTGTGGGTCCTTACCGGAAGACACCGGAGTTTTATTCTAAAATTCTTTTAACCATGATTTCCCCCAATCCGAATGTAACATCAGCTACAGAAGATAAACCGATAATGAAATGACGCAGTGTGAAGCCAATCGTACAGGTTTTTAATTTTTTTTTAAACATCTGATTATTCATTTTTTCTAACATTCTTTTTTGGTCAATCATTACACTTATAATGCAGAAACAAGTATATAATCCTAAACTAATGGAAATGCAAAAGTAAAATTAAGTACCTACTATTGAAAGCACTCATAAAAACTTTAAACTTTTTACGTATCTAATTATCACTAAGTCCAGTTTTAATTAGTTGTAACCCTGTATGTAGATTGCACAATTGAAATCAAATAAAATATACCAAATCCACTAACAGGGCTATTATGTATTATGTTTAATACAGGGTTCCTCGTAATAGCTACCCATTTTGATATTTAAATAAATAAAAATAAATTCTACATAAGATAACTGAATAAATTGTTAGGTATATCAATCTACGTATATTATACCAGGTGTTTCAGACCACTTGTCTCAGCCATATTTTTCTCGAAAATTAGAGGTAACACGAAATTAAACGGAAATTTAAAACAAAAAGTTATAGATGATACATTTGATGGGACTATAATTGTGTTTCAAAATCAACTGGAAATAACGGAGAACAACTTTAAAATTTTAAATGGAAAATATATATGTATACAAAAAATGTTTTGTAAGCTGTACACGAAAACAATTTTTCCTGAGAAACAAATAAAGTGTTTAACGAATAACTAGTTTTTATGTATTTTATTCTATATTTTTTGCTTTTTTGTCACACGAATTTATGTACGAAATATTTTGTTTATGAGCAACTAATACTTTACAAGAAATAGATATTTTGTTTCAAATTTAATTATTGACTTTTTTCTATTTCAGACGTCGGACTAAGAAGGTTATTACTTTAATTGGAATTTATGTAAGAAAATCTCATTTACTGCACCATCTAAAATAATTTACAACGCGGATACAGTACAAGAAATGCTTTATTTTTCAACAAAATCTAGACACGGGACACAGGATTTAAGATAAATCAAAAAAGGTAATTCAAAATAACAAAATCAAAACAACAGAGGAAATATATGTAGGTACTTAAGACAATATATGTACTTAAGAAACCTAAAAAAAATGAAAATAAATAAATATGTAAATATAATAAATAATATAAATAAATATAGTAAAAACAATGATTTTTACTGTATTTAAAATGAAATGCAAAATACATAGTTATTTCCTGAAAATTTCAGGAGTCGTTTTTTACAAAACAGAAACGGTATGTAGACCCTGAAAGGTAGTTGCAATCCAAAACATTTGAAATGTAAAGGAAATACATAACGCATATTGAACAGAATAGTTCAACAAGTTGATTTTGACATTTTACGAAAGGAATGAAGCGAAAAGGGAATGATTCCTAAATGTCGAGATATAGCGAAATACCACTTTAAAAAAATGTGTAATATTTAGGACACGTAATTCTTTTTTTCAAAAGTAATTTCTCCTGATTCAGATAAAGCTGAAGTAATAAAAAAATATTAGGTAATACAAAAATTCAAACTATTGTAAACTTTTCGCAGTATCAGCTAATATTATAGAAAAAATTTCTCAAAAAATTAAATCCTTTGAATCTTGAGACAATTTAAAAATACTTCAACAAATCCACTTATTTTACAACAATCAAATTTGTCGCCAGATAATGAATTTATATTAAGAACTGACGTTTCCGGCTATGGTATTGGTGGATTCTTTCAAATTCAAATAATGAGCCAGTCGAGCATTAAATAAAGCGGAAACAAATTATGTAACAATCGAGAAAGAATTTTTAGCAATCGTGCGTGCGGTCGATAGAGTATTTTTTACCTATAGGGTAGAAAATTTCAAATAATCACCGATCATAGAATAGTGATGGGCGAGAAATAGTATTCGAATAAAATTAAAAGCCGAATGAAATTAGTATTCGAATAAAATTAAAATTAAATTAATATTCGAATAAAAATATTCGAATGAAATTAGTATTCGAATGGAATTCATATTCGAATGAAAATAGTATTCGAATGAAAGCAGTATTCGAATGAAAATAGCTGTCGGTACTCGAGTTCCCCATACAACCGAATACATTGACCGTGACGACATTTTATTTATAACTCACATAAATCTTTTTGATAGCCATTTGATAATTATTAAGGTATAGTTGTATTAAAACAGAAAGAAAGTATAACGTTTTCTATGTAAGTTCGAAAAATACAACGGAAGCTACTAAAATAAGAAGTGACTGATAACAAAAGACATATTTGAGATTACAACATTAGTGACGTATCTTGTAACGATTCTGCTTATTGTTAGTTAATCTTTGCTTTACTATTTTATTCGGTTGTAGGAGGGTGAAAGACTGACTTTCTTAAACCTTTAATAAATATATATTTTACCCATCACTCTATAATTAAATTCTTTAAGTATTTTGTTTCTGTGACAGTAAATGACCAGAATGGTACGCAGATCTCCAGGTGTTTTGAAATTTTACGCTTTCTTTCGTAGGTATGATTTTAAACTGAACACCTTCCTAGAAACACGTCGTAACTTACATTTTTACCACATTGACAATTTCTTTAATTTACTGTATTATCTGACCTAAGCAAATGGTCCGCACTTTGTTTCGCGATGGGACATTGCTCTTTAATATTCGTTTTTATCGCGAAACAAACTGCCGACCAATTGCTTCAATCATCACATTTCCTTAGGAATTCAATTACATCATTATTTAAATTTTTCCCAAAATAGGACCGTTTAATATTTACACACTTATGAATTTAGTTATTCAAGAGGATGAATAATTCATTCCGAACATGATTGTGATGGGCGATAAATAGTATTCGAATGAAACTAGTATTCGAATAAAATTAGAAGTCGAATGAAATTAGTATTCGAATAAAATTAATATTCAAATAAAAATAGTATTCAAATGATATTAGTATTTGAATCAAATTCGTATTCGAATGAAAATAGTATTCGAAGAAAAGTCATATTCGAAGGAAAGTCATATTCGAATGAAAGCAGTATTCGAACGAAAATAGCTGTTTTATTATAAATTACTTATATGCCTAAATCAAAATTTTACAACAATCATATTTAACGCATCAGGTACAAATCTTTAAATGTTTACAACAAATCTTATGCGCAATGGTTGTCCTGGCCTCACCTGCATTTGGATTGCTAAGTCAGCTTTAACACCAGCTTTTAGACAAAACCACGCGAGTTCAATTGTATTCAACATCGGGCTGTAAGGGGAAAGTCTTAGGAAATAATTATCGGCAAATTCGTTCTTCCTAAAAACAACCTGAATTGAAGAGTGGCATGGAACATTGTCGATGACCATGACGACAGGTGTTTGATATAAATTTCGGATATTTTGGATGCATCCACGAATGAAATCATTAGTTTGCGGTTTTTTAAATGCTCCTTTTCTAATCATAATGTATTAGGCCCATGTTTCCAATACATACGATAACATGAATATTTGACCCTCTACTCGCTGCAGAAATATGAGTGCAACGCGTACTTTTCTTAGATCTTCCTTTTGTATGTGAAGTGTATAAATTAAAATTCGTTTCGTCCATGTAAACTGTTGGAATATTATCAGATTGATAATCTAATAGCTGTCGAGCAAATTCACATCTATTGGTTTTGTTCAATTTGAAACTTTTTTTTATTTGCTTTAATGTTATGCGCGGATTCTTTTCGATGTATTCTTCTATGAGATTATAGTGGTCATTAGCGATTTTTATTTTTCTTTTTCCACCACGTGTATTTTCAGGTTCTTGCTGTTTTTTCACCCAACGGTATGCGGTTGATTTTTTCACTCCTAAGGTATTCGCTAGTGTTCTCCAATCTTGGTTGTTATTATATAGGACACAGATTTGTTTCTTCATGGCTTCAGCGTCCACTTTCTTAATATAAGGCATTTTTTGTGACCTTATTCAGTTTAATGTATATAGTTTAATGGAAACAGAATTAAACAAGACGGAAGAAACACAGCCATCTTAATGAATTTGTAAAAAAATAAAATATCTTCTTTATTTAATAATTTCCGATAAAATGATAAATGCATCATTGCAATCAGGACGAAAGATACTACTAGTTTGGTAATTTAACCGTATCTGTAACTTTAATAATAAAAAAGTAAGCAATAGTGCCGAGTTATTTTTGAGGAGGATGATCAAAATTTCTATTATACAGTGTTTCCCAAAAGTATCGGATAAATTCTATGAAATGTTGTCAGTGTCAAACAATTAAAATTCAGACTTGCAGAAAATGAGAAAGTTAGAAGATGAATAGTGATTCTCAGTTGTCGCGAATGATTACAGCTTAAATAAAAACACTCTGATGCACAAATAATATGTGGAAAGAAGAAAAATTTGCAAATAGAAAAGATTGTTGGAGATAGACGTCTAAAAATATCGATTCACAATTTGAAAAATTCCCTTCTGAATTAAGAGAAAATCCAATATAAACCGCAAGGGATTCCATGTTTTAACAAATTTTCCAACACTATTGTCACTAACACGTCGAAAATTACAAATTCAACTTTGGAGAGTCTTGTTAAGTGTTAAAAAAATTAGATTAATAGCAGAACATAAGCAATCGACTATTCTATTTCGATTAAATTACATTTATGGGCCGTTAAATGTATGGAATGGCGTAATATTTATTGAACAAATCGTACTGTCTGACTCACAGCAGGTAAAATAATAGTATTCATTTCAATCTCAGTTCCTAATCTGTACGTTTGGAAATATGACAAAATTCTCAAAATACCCATTTACAAAGCAAAAAATGGGTAAAAACTCGGCTACTTGATTTTGAAAGTGTACGCGATTTTATTGCAAGCAAGTGTAATTTTCTACCCCCCACCCCTCAGCCCCTAAGCGATAACAACCCCAACTTTAAAAATTCAAATAACAAAGCACCCCTTGTGATATCTCATTTAACAGCATTCTTTATGCTGAATACAATAAACAATTTTTTTTTCAAAATGAGATCATAAATAAAAATAAGTATATAAATAGTGGCTTCACTTTTGATAACTAATCGTTAAAACAAGTAACAAATACTGCACCATGTAATGTCAATAAATTCTGTTTGATATATAACAACTTGCAATTGTTTTTATCACTTATTGCTAGAGCCGTAACAATGCCCGCTCGAAAATTCGCCGTTTTATTTCAATATATGTTTCTGAATATCTCAGTTATTTATCACTTTTATTTGTTGTATTTAGCATTAAAAATGTTATTTAACGAGGTATCACAAGCGGTATTTTTGCTATTTGAATTTTTAAAGTTGAGGTTGTTATAGCTTAGAGGTTGAGGGACGGGGGATTGAAAATTACATCCTCAAATGATTTAAAAATAAAAATCGACCTCTCTGAGAATTTTTGTGAAGCATTTTTCTTAACCATTTTATAGAATTTATCCGTTACTTTTGGGAAACACTGTATACATACAATAACTTCATTATTATTAAGGTACGAAATCTTTCAAATCTTCAGCAATAGTGAACCTACAATTACAACGACGATACCAAAAAAAAAAACAATTACGCATCGCGTTCTCATATCTTCATATATAAACTTTTATTTAATGAAATATTACGTACTTTTTGTTGCGAAACGAAAGAATAGTAAATTATAAATATAAAGTACTCTTTACTATTTAACCTCAGAACGAATAATAAAGGGGTTATTGCGATATTTGTATTCACTAAAAAAAATCACTAAAAATCTGCTACAATTCGGCTAAATTGCAACAGGGTTCTCATAGCGATTTCGGCCCTAATTGAGGCGTCATCAGAAGAAGAACATTTCGAGAATTCCACCGTAATCTGACTGATCCGGTCAGCTTACACATGGACAATGCTTAATTATTAATCTTGAGTAAAAGCAGTATATTTTTGCTAATTTGAACGACTTCGTACCATCAATAAAAACGAAGTTATTGTGTGCGTGTAACAAAAATTTTGAATACACTGCATACTCAATGCAAAGTTCAAACCGTGATCATAATTCACAAAGCGCAATGTAAAGTTTTGTTTTATTGTTGCAAACGTCACAATTTATTAATTTGTAATTACTTCAAACCAACCCGCTAAAACTGAGAGGGTAGGTTTTTGGGAGTTTATCAGCAATGATTAAATAAAAGAAACGATAACTTAAAACTGCTGCATTAATATTAAACAATTACAAAGGTAAAGTAAAACCGTTTAGACGTGTTGAATTTAAAAAAAATGGGCGGGGGGGGGGGGAGAAAAACTTGATAAAACTAAGCATGCGACATGTCTATGAGGTAGCTCGACTCTCTCCACTGGAAACCACACTTTTCGTAACAAAGGACTTAACTACTTAATACTAATTTAAATTTGATTTGGCTGGACGAGACCGAACTTTCACTACTAAGGACCAGCCTGCAAGTGCCTCCTTGTTATCTCGTTGCTCTCCGGTGCGGTGGTTTATCGCCCGTAAATATTTCTGTCGGTGAAGTATACAGCGTAGTTCACTTGATTCAATATATAGGATATTACAATTACAACGAATTCAACCAGGGTATTACAAACCTAGGAGCTAGTAAAACATAAATAAGTTTA
The DNA here is from genome assembly GCA_036172665.1 of Prosopocoilus inquinatus. Classification (NCBI taxonomy): domain Eukaryota; kingdom Metazoa; phylum Arthropoda; class Insecta; order Coleoptera; family Lucanidae; genus Prosopocoilus; species Prosopocoilus inquinatus. The sequence goes on from CM069871.1 coordinate 50,670,513, forward strand.
ACATTCGACGCAAAGACATTATCAATTACTTAATCGGCAGGCATAATTTTTACAAGTGCGTAAGCGAAGCGACCATGTAAAGTTGTAAAAAATGATCTTACAAAGTCGAAAATAGGAGACGTTTCTCTCGCTTATGGTATTATTGTACGTATGCATTTCTGTATTTCAATATCTTTGTGCCATGTTTTGAGTCTAAAAATGTGAATTGTTTGTATGTCTATGTGTACCTGTTAGTAAAATGTACCACATATAAGAAACTTAATTTGTTTTTTATGCGCATGTATCTCCAAATTGTTATTTATATCTACACTATTCCGCATCATCGGTATGGAATAAATGTAATTAGTATTTTACAATAGCGAACTAATTAGGATATTAAAATTTATTTACGGTTAATGCTTCTTCATCATTAAAGACAAATAAGCCTTGAAAATAGTTATGCCCACATTACTGGAATACAAGCTTAAACATATAGAGCTAACGTTTGACGCTTCGGTATTCGAATATCACCAGATTCAAATTAATGTCCATATTAATTTAGCTATGACTATACACGTTCTGACACCGGGGTGCTCAGCAGACAAAGAGATATTGCAGGATCCTTTAGCGAGCTTTGTTCTTGAGTTATTCCAAGTGCTATGCTCGAATACTTCTGTGACGTTTCCATAGTGTAATTGATTCACTCTGCGCACTGCTGTAGAAACGCTAAACATTTTACCTACGCCGCTTGAGTATAATCTCATGAGATTTTGATATGCATTATGTAAATACATATCGCTCATAGTACGGTTACAGATAAATCCTTAAGATATCGGAGGCGGTTACTATTTGGTCTGTGGTTAACCCCCCTTATTCCGTAAACTCATAACGACATCGTTAAATAATGAAAATCTTTGAGTGAATTTGATCAATTACTACTAAGAAATACCATGTATGATTTTGTTATTCAATAATGTCATCAATTAATAAATTAGTTAAAAAATGTTGCGATTGTGTACAGGTTACAAGTAATTAAAGGCTGACCATGGAATTTCGTAAACTATAAGAGATATAGAGATGGGTAAATTTCAAAAAAATGCGTTATTTTGGAGTCTATAAAAATATGCAAAAACTCTCGTCTATCTCCATTCGTTTTTGAAATATCTTATTTATTTATTATTACAAAATCAAAAAGTTCGGTAACTTTATATTAAAATTTATAGATAACCTTATACCATTGGCAGAAATAGGTTATGAGTGACAGTTTCGCAGTAAATTTTGTCTTTTTTTATGGGCATTTTTTTAGATATTCGTACCACGTAATACAAAAATGAAATACGAATACGACGATGTGAGTGATATGCTGACCAAAAATATTAAGGTTATTCGCTCTCAATATGTACAGTTGTAAATAATTTCTTCGTTTTTATTTTTTTTTGTATATTATAGTGCTAGCATCTTAGTTTGTCATAGAACAATTTTTAGTGATTCAAGTAATTTTTAGTCCGCACTTCTTTGAAATTCAATTATTCAAATTTTAATGTACCATTCACGAAATTGTTCTTAGAAAATGCGCTTAGAAATTTAGCTCCTGAATGCCGGGTTTTACCACTCATCTTTTGTTCTTTGTGACACGGTATTTAGAGTCGTTAAGAATTGACACCCGCGGTGCAGTCTACCGATTGATCTTTCGTCTAAATCATTAGATGAGATCAGCGCAGAGACTACTCTTTCAATTCAAGTCATATTTCAAATTTATTTTTAATTGTAAGAGTTTTGTGAAATAGTTGTTTTGGAGTTATTAAATAGTTCTTATACTCAGTGTTGGTGTTTCCATTACTACGAGACAGCAGTTGTTCATGCTTATGCACAGCAACCTCAAAACAAAGGTACTAAAAATATTTTCAGAAAATTTTTAAATAAGTAACCGGATGTGTACAAACAGTAAGAATTAAAATTATTATTAAATTAACAAATCTTATAAAATTATAGTACATATTTATATAATAAATGTCATTTTCTGAAACTGTTCTTTAGTAGCTTAATATTCTGTTTTAAAACAAAACCATAAGTGTATTGTATCGTCGTATTCAGATTATTTTTTTATATCACGTAGTAAGAATATCTAAGATAGCGTCCATTACAGAAAAAACAGTTGGAAGTCGTACCTGCGAAACTGGCACTCCTAAAATGTTCAGTTTTTTTTTAAAGATATTTCAGAAAGGAATAAAGATAATCTCATACACTCATTTCACACTTTTGTCGCACTTTTGATACAAGCAAAAATGAGACAAAAGTATAAAAAGAGTTGAATAAACGAACGCAAGTTAAGAGAACCATCGTTTTGTTTATTTAGGGTAGATCAATTTCAATTTCGACAGGGCCAGGGGAAAGGTATTCGGCGCCCTTATGCAAAACATTGTTTGGCACCCGCTTCCAGATTTTTTTATTTTTCCAAAATTTGTATTAAAAAATTAATTTTAACAAATTCTCGCTTAACTATTTTAAATGATTTTTACCGAAATTTTGGGAAAAATAGTATAAGTAAACCGGATATATAAGTATCTAGAAGATAATTTAATAATAAACGAAACCCAATTTGGATTTAGAAAGCCGAAGCACTACGGATGGCGTACTACAGACAACACACAACAATGCTTTAATAGACGCGAACATTCCGTGTCAGTCTTCTGTGATTTAAGTAAAGCATTCGACTGCATCCAGCATACTATATTAATTGATAAGCTAAAAATATATAATTTCGGAAACAACAGTATAAAGTTAATTAAATCATATTTATCCCATCGTGTGTAACAAGTTTTTTATGGTGGACAACTTTCGGAGGAAAAAACCTTAAATGTACAGGTACTGCAAGAATCGGTGTTAGCCCATTCTTGTTTTTAATCTATTTTAATGATAGTAACTTGTGTGTGTTACGAACGCCAATTGCATATTCTTCGTAGATGATACAACTATAATTGTTCAAAATGCTAATGTTGCGGAGGCAAAACTGGAATCGGAGGTGGCTGTAAATATTAAAATAAAATAAGAAATAATCATTCGGCCCTGTAGATTTACAATAATAATACTGGCGAACTATAGAACGAACAACATGACAATATAGAGCTTGCGCAAACACAGCGTTACGTTATAAATGCAAACGTTATAAAATTTAAAATGCAATTACTGCTTGAAAACGAACAGAGGAAGCACCGTATCCAAATATTATCTAAATTTAAGTGTGCTTTTCCCTTCCTTTTTTTTTTGGTTCCGTCAGGACCGTCCGTGGAAGAAGTTAGATTTAAGATAGTTAATATTTTAACTTCATGAAAGAAATAAAGTAAATAATTTCCTCTTTTTTTGTTTGTCAGTCTGTAGTCATCGGTTAGAGCAGGGGTAGTCAACCTTTTTATATCCATCGCCCACTTTGGTATCTCTGTTAGTAGTAACATTTTCTAACGCCTACTGGTTCCACATTAATGCTGATTTGTAAAGTAGGGAAGTAATTTTACTTTACAGTCAGTCGATTAGTATGTATGTACCGTTTGGTTGTTCCGCTACCGCCCATGAAAGCTGGAGCGCCCACTAGTGGGCTGTAGGGACCAGGTTGAGTACCACTTAGTTAGAGCGTGCTCGTACATGTTGCAGCAGCTGGTGTAGTAAACACGTTTGTACACTAATGCTTAAAAGTTTCGAAATGAAAAGCAATAAAATCGTTCGAATTTGAACCTTATTGAAACGGGCCTAATATATTTCGAACCTTAAGGAACAGAGACACTTTCTCCGCACCCCGATAGGAGGGTTGTTTACTTAGGTCCTATTAAACCCCGGCCGGTGCAGATGTTTATGGTTTGTTGAATTTCGTTGCCAGTATTTGGTTCCGAGTATTTATTGAGGCGACGCGCGGTTGTGAACGCGGACGCGGTGGCGAATTTGTTTGTTCTCTTTTGCTTTAACTTAAAAATTGAACAAAAAATGTTTTTTTTTTTTAATTAGAATATTTTATATTGTTAAATAACAGGATTTCAGATCATATTATAAAGACATATAAATGTTAAATTGCTATAAAGGATCGACGATGTTAATTAATCTGAAAAATTATAATTATACCAAATTTCTGCCTTCAGAAACTTCTGGTTTGTTTGACTTCACAAAAATTTTATTCGTTTGTATTTTATTTCTATTTTTTTATGTAAATATATGTATATGTGAATTATTATTTTGTTAATTTAAATTTCAGTTTTGCTTTTACTTGTAATAAGTTTTTCGTTGTTCTCAATAATAAAGTCTACTAATTTATTAATGAGAAATATGTCACAGTATTATTGGTCTGTTTTTTTTGGAAATATATACGTGAATTATTGTTTTGTTAATTTTTACTTTAGTTTTGTTTTTACTTGTAATAAGTTTTTCGTTGTTCTCAATAATAAAGTCTTGAATGCTTTTTCCAGTGTATGTTATTCTTTTTTATACGGTATTATACATATTTCATTCTACGCCACAGAGGAAAAAATAATATTCTTCTTTTTAGTTTCTTCTCAAATCTGACATCAGTAAAATAAGTTGAAAAGTTCATCCACAAAGTTTGGCAAGTTTTCATTAATCTAGAAGTTAAGAGAAAATGATTAAATCGTATAACATTTATTTTGTGAAAATATGTGAATGATTTTTGAGTATTTGAAAAAATATATAGAATGAGCTAGATTATTTAAATTTGTTTCTTATTATAATAATATAAATGCTAAGAAGTTCTGCTCAACAAAGCTATTAATTAGTTGCAAAACATATGTGTATTTAATGAAACTAGAAAGTTAAATTTAATTAACGAAAAATAACAGATTTTATTTTATTGACTTATTTAATTTCAATTGCCAAAGTTTCAGAAATTTTAATTTCATAATGCACACATTATTTACTACACATGTTATAATATTTAGAAAATAAATTTTGTTAAATTTCTTATCCATCCAACTACAATGAAAGTCTTTCTAGCAGATTATTCAAGTTGGTTGAATAAGTTCGCATCTGTGTTAAATCGCTGTGTTTGCGATGACCGGTTTTATTATCGGGGTAGCAGGTACGGTTGTAAAAGCTATAAGGTTCATAATTGCAAAGCATAAAATTTCTTACTGCCAGTGGCATGTCTCGTACTCCGAAAGCTTTATAGCAGAAGTGTACATGTCGTTGCCTCGAGGATAACGCGTGATCACTTCGTTTCTTCGGTGGCCCGACTTGTTAACAAACTAAATGTAACTACTTATACAAAAGCTTTTAACAAATTTCGGTAAATACTTCTGCATATGAAAGTCATAAATCGTAATATAAGTATGTAGAACTTAGCTAATTATGTGGAATGTAATTAATGGAATTTTTCATTTCATCTAATATTCGCATCTTAATCTTTTCCAGTGTATAAATATTTATCCAAAATAGTGGAGAATGCGTTCGTTTTTACTTAGAACTAACAAAACATTAGATTTTTGTTTGCAAACTACGGAGGGAATGAATTTAACTTTGTAAAATTTTCCGCCGTGTATTTTCACCAAACTACAATGTTGATTTATAAAAAAAGTCAAAGTTCGACAAGCTTTTACAGTTAATGAAAAAAGAATTTCTTTATTTTTCAATTAATTAAATGAATGTGACCGATATACTACTAATGAATTAAAACGTCAATTATGTGTCTGTTTCTGATCTGACTTCAAAAGTTGTGTTAGCTAATTAGAAATTTTTACGAGCACGAAGATTACTGAAGTGTAAAACAGAAAGAAAACTACTAAACCCATATTAGATTAAATCATTGAAAAAAATTAAGTATAAAAGGAAAATTATGGGATTGAAGTAGCCTCTGCTTTAATCTTGATGTTGGAAGATAATGAAAAGAAACGAAGCAGGTAGGTATGTGCGCATATATGCACCGTTATGTAATAAAAAAAAGAATTTTCAAATATGCACATCACATGTACTTTATCAAACAGTTTCAAATTTGTATGCTTTTAGCGTGTAAATATAAAAAAGTATTTAAATCATTTAACACACAGGTATATGTGTTTTCGAAACCCTTCTATAAATTTGAGGGATCCTTTTCCAAATGAAATGTTGAAATACCCACGCCTATACAAAGGGCATTTGATCACCAGATATGCCCTGAATTATTTGCCGACATATAAATCGTAAAAACTTTACGGGCACTAAAAGATACGGTTAAAATATTCGCATTCAGAAGTAATAGAAACCAGCCGCAAATTTATTTCGCCTGACGTTTGTATAGATGAAAGTAGAGCAGAACAGTACGAGAAGTCGTTCCAAGTGTTCTATATTACTTGTGTGTTGCTACTGCAAAGGACGTTTCTCCTGATTAGATCTTTATCTCGAAAATCCTAGAAGAGAAATATTAGAAGGAAGTATATACACGAAAGGTTGGATATCAAATATTGGATACTACGTGAAGTCGATATTTTCAATTACATTTTTTGTTAAAACAAAATAAAAAAAATAATGGAAAAACAGATTAGCAAATTTCATATTTAATTGGAAAGGTAGGAAGTAAACGATCATATGCATTAACAGCTTTGTTCGTAAAAGCTAAATTACTGTCAGAAGTTTAAGTTTGTAAGCTTTACAGTAAACACTAGTTAAATATTTTTTACTGATCACAAGTATATTTATATTTATGTTTGTTTTGAGAAATTTAAAGGGATTAGTGGACAAGAAAGTTTTGATGGCTGCATACCATTCATTAGTTTCATCTTATATGTCTTATTGCCTTCTAGTATGGGACCATGCATCAGGGTCAACTCGTATGTTTGGTCTCCAGAGAAAAGCAATTCGTATTATCACAGGTTTAGGATACACAGACGACGTAAAACAAAAATTTATTGATTCACAAATTTTAACATGTCCTTCCATGTACATCTATCTTTGTTTCACTTTTATCCACTCGAAAAGGAACTCGTGTACAGTATAAAGCGAGTTCCACGATTTTAATACAAGATACGCTTCTGACATTAGACTAAAAGTTTACAGATTAGAAAGTAGCAGAAATTCTCTGAATTATTACGGGCCGAAATTTTATAATCTTTTGCCAGCTGAAATAAAAAGTCTCCCGATGGCGAATTTTAGTCGCAGCGTTAAATTATTTTTAATGCAGAAAGCTTTGTATAGTATTAATGAATTTGTTAATTCGGAAATTTGTATCTGATATTACAGCTCTACTTTTTATATATTAGCAATATTTTTCCTTGACTGAAGCAAATGTTAGGCTGCATTTTGTGATATTTTGTATGTGATATTTATATGTATTTATTTGTTATATTTTATTGTTTGTTTGTTGACGTGTACGATGCTGTCCACACTGTCCGCTGATGTACCAATAAAGAAGAATTGAAATGAAATAATTATAAGATTTCTAATTAGTTTTAATATGTATAAAATCTCAATCATTGCAATAATTTTTGTTACGAGAAAATAGTACAATAAGATTAATAAAAAATGTCATGATAAAATATGTATTTAAAAGACCGAAGAAAAGATTTATTTAAAGCTTTATGTCAATTTAATGTACTTATAAGAGAATGATACTGTCACCTTTATCTCGTTCGGCAACCCGACCCGAAACGAGAGTTCGACGCGTTTGACCCGCTCTGGGGAAGTGAGAGAGTCTGCACTAATTCCGCAACTTACCTCGACCCAGAAATCAAGTCGGCCGTCCTTTCGAAAACAAAATGGATAATCAGAGTTGCGTAACGGTGCCCACTTGTCACCAAATTTCCTCTAAAACGAACAGCCTCCAATCTAACCTGGACCTGGTGACAAGTCTGCGCTGGGTCTTTCACCAGCTTTTCTCCTCAGCTAGTTACAGCAAGAATGGGGGTAGGTAATATTATGATAGTAAGATATTCGGGCGTCAGTACGGACTCAACCCAAGGTGATTGCATAAAAGCACCTCATCAGCGTCCCCGGACTGACTTAGTGATTGCAGAAGGTCCCAAACAAAACTTGAGGATAAGCTTATCTCATTCGTAGGCGAAGGTAGAATAGGAACGAGACACATAAATTTACAAAATTCGGGCTTTATTTAACTACAACAAAAATGCAATACAGATACTATGCACGGTATCAGTAGATAAAACGAAAGTAAATAATAAAACTTACGTTATGAATACTGCTACTTAAACCATACGTATAACTTAGAAAAATTTTGTGCAAATCGTTTTTGATTGGAGTGAGAACCTCGAGCAGCCTCTGGACAGCTGTTTCAGCCCTGCTTGGGGCTTCTTCAGCAGAAACGTAGCTCGACATTCCCACTGCAGACCAAAAACGACTTGCCCAATTTATTCGCAATTGCCATGTAAGAATGATGAACATATAAAATAGCGACATCTTACTATCGCTTTTTGACCTAACATTGCAGTAGGATAGACAAATTGAAGCGGGATTTGCTCCTAATGAGTCCCCCATGCAAGGCGGCCATGCTTGCTGTCAAAGCATAATGAAAGATTTTGGAAAAATTTTGTGCAAATCGTTTTTGATTGCAGTGAGAACCTCGAGCAGCCTCTGGACAGCTGTTTCAGCCCTGCTTGGGGCTTCTTCAGCAGAAACGTAGCTCGACATTCCCACTGCAGACCAAAAACGACTTGCCCAATTTATTCGCAATTGCCATGTAAGAATGATGAACATATAAAATAGCGACATCTTACTATCGTTTTTTGACCTAACATTGCAGTAGGATAGACAAATTGAAGCGGGATTTACTCCTAATGAGTCCCCCATGCAAGGCGGCCATGCTTGCTGTCAAAGCATAATGAAAGATTTTAGAAAAAAATTGTGCAAATCGTTTTTGATTGCAGTGAGAACCTCGAGCAGCCTCTGGACAGCTGTTTCAGCCCTGCTTGGGGCTTCTTCAGCAGAAACGTAGCTCGACATTCCCACTGCAGACCAGAAACGACTTGCCCCAAGGTGATATCTGAAACAACAGTATATTTTGCTGCCGAAAGACTACTTTTTGAATGGTTTAAAAAAATTGGAAACTCGCTGGGTTAAGTGTAAATATAAGTAAAATAACTTTTTTATTGAAGTCAGTCTTTTGTTAAACTGCCCTCGTAGTTGTGAATATAAAAACAAGAGGGCGCAATTTTAGCACTTGGTATCTATTGCAAAAGTTTGAAACGAATAATTCTCAACGACCTAGGTAAGTATTATAAATAAATAACTTTTGTGAAAAAGTTATTTTACATTTTTATTCACTTGACGTTCAACTTTTGTGAAAATGTCTTTGCATTCACGATTTATTTAACACTTGGATTACATTGTTACATCTGCATGAAGAATTACAAAAGGCGCAGTAACGTTGGAACAAGAAATACCCCTACATAAATTTGGCCGTGACGTTACTTCGTTGTCATTATCACGTCACAATTGACGTAAAAGGTACGTTATCTACTGATGTGATATGGCTTGACTTATAAAGTGATTAAGACGTCGCTCAGGCGTCTTTTGGATATTAAAATGACGACATTTTAGTGACAAAGTTAGCGGCATTATAACGCCCTTTTCACCTGACTCTGTTAGCTGAGTCTGCGAGAGTACTCTGACGTCTGCTCAGAAAAGCGTAACATGAAACAAACGGTAAAGGAATTTTAACGTCCGCAAGAGCTCAAATAAACAAAACAAAAAATATATAATACGAGACGCGTGAAGCGCCACAGTGCGAAAAACGTTCAAAAATGAAACGCACGCTAAATACACTTCTGCTCCGAAGAAGCCTCAAATTAACAAATAAAACGGTACGAAATAAGTAACAAACGTAAAAGGGACTTCCACAACGGTAAATTACACCGAAAAAAAATAATAAACTGAACAAGCGGGAGGGGCACAAAACACAGTGAGGTTGCCGCCGTTCGGAATAAAGGCAGCTATAGCGTCGCAGCCTCCACACGAAAAACTAATGCGGCTTGGGAATATCACAAGACGACTCTACTGACTCCAAGCACGTTACCAATTAATAAAGCCAAATATGGCCGTACCCCCTTTTGAAGAGGAGTGCTTGCACGAATCAAGAACATCATAACATCAATAGGAACCAACCGAGTATAAAATGTCATAAAGAGGGCCCAATAGCTTTAAAAGTGGAGTGTAAACGTAATTTAATCCATCGAATCCGTCGTAATAACAACTTGCAAAAAACTGTAATTCTCGTGATCTAGTCACACAAAAAAGGAGCCATCGGCGGCATGGCAGGTGCGACAGAAGCGTTTTCCCACACACAATTTCTTAACATTGTGCAATCAAGAATAAATGCGATTTAAAAGTCATATGCAGAATGTTTTCATACCATGAGGCCGTAGCAAGCTTATATCTCATCTCTTTGGCAGGTATTGGTTTGGGAATTATTGCTAAGACATTTTAATTCCTCTCTGCAAAAGGTTCATTTTTCTCTGCTAACTAGAAATAAGACCAATATCAAGTCGGTTCAATATTTCATTAAGAATTTGCATGTGCTGTTCGAAAGTTTGAATAACAATTATAATATCATCGAAATAAGCAACTAAATGAGATTCCAAGTCAACACCAATAACTCTGTTAAAAAAATGCCATGAGGTAGGGGCTTTGCGAAGATCAAACCAAATTCGTGTAATTTGGAATATACTATGATTCGGAACAGCAAATGCAGTACAGGCACGAGAATTTTTGAACACAGAAATCTGCCACTATGTCGATTATATGTAATAATAAATGAAGACCAAGGAATCATCGATTTTTCAATAATAACTTTCCCTAATAGAGAAAGAGAATACTTGATTTTAATTTTTTATATTGGAGATGACAAAGAATAATATAACTTCTTAATTGATGGACTGTCGACGATAATCTCATGTGCCACTATCTTAGTATAACCTAAATGAATCGTGTACATTAGAGAAAGCTTCTTAAGTACAATAGACAATTCTTGTTGTTGGAAATTATTGAAGTAACAGAATTCGGTTGGGTTAAAGTTGGGTACTCTGACACAAGTTCATAATAACATCAATGATACATTAGGTAATGTTCCTCATGATAAGCCCAAAGAACTACGCGATAATAACGAAAACGATTACGGACTCCTTTCAAATTGCTAATGCATTCAACGATCCATTTCTAAGCATACCAAAAACAACTCAATTATCATCCTCTAAAACTTGTAAGTCACACACAAATAACCAGTCTATTTTTTTATATCCCACAACACCCCTCGAAATTTCAAAACTTATTAATAAATTCTCATCTCAAAAATCAAGAGGCTCAGACAACGTCTCTGGTTATATATTAAGTAAAGTTAATAAACTCATATCGATTCCACTATCATATTTAATCAATCTATTGTTTGAAGGACATTTTCCATCTTCATTGAAACTATCCAAAATCATACCTGTTTACAAAAGTAAAGGAGAAATAACTAGTTGTGTCAATTACCGGCCTATTGCCCTACAATGCTCTATTGCAAAGATATTTGAATCCGCCTTTGGTGATCGACTTATAAATTTCCTAGAAAAGAATAATTTTCTTACTGCGAACCAACATGGTTTCAGGAGAGGCCGATCCACAGATTCGGCAATTTCCGATGCACTTAATTTCATTTTAGATTCCTTGAACAATAAAAATAAACATATAAAATAGCGACATCTTACTATCGCTTTTTGACCTGACATTGCAGTAGGATAGACAAATTGAAGCGGGATTTGCTCCTAATAAGTCCCCCATGCAAGGCGGCCATGCTTGCTGTCAAAGCATAATGAAAGTTTTTAGAAAAATTTTGTGCAAATCGTTTTTGAGTGCAGTGAAAACCTCGAGCAGCCTCTGGACTGCTGTTTCAGCCCTGCTTGGGGCTTCTTCAGCAGAGACGTAGCTCGACATTCCCACTGCAGACCAATAACGACTTACCCAATTTATTCGCAATTGCGATGTAAGAATGAACATATAAAATAGCGACATCTTACTATCGCTTTTTGACCTGACATTGCAGTAGGATAGACAAATTGAAGCGGGATTTGCTCCTAATAAGTCCCCCATGCAAGGCGGTCATGCTTGCTGTCAAAGCATAATGAAAGTTTTTAGAAAAATTTTGTGCAAATCGTTTTTGATTGCTTTGACAGCAAGCATGGCCGCCTTGCATGGGGGACTTATTAGGAGCAAATCCCGCTTCAATTTGTCTATCCTACTGCAATGTCAGGTCAAAAAGCGATAGTAAGATGTCGTTATTTTATATGTTCATCATTCTTACATCGCAAATGCGAATAAATTGGGCAAGTCGTTTTTGGTCTACAGTGGGAATGTCGAGCTACGTCTCTGCTGAAGAAGCCCCAAGCAGGGCTGAAACAGCTGTCCAGAGGCTGCTCGAGGTTCTCACTGCAATTAAAAACGATTTGCACAAAATTTTTCTAAATAAAAATAAAGTTGCAGCTATTTTTTTCGACATGTCAAGGGCCTTTGACACTATCGATCACTCTTCGCTATTAAACAAACTCAATAATATTGGTATCCGCGGACCAGCATTAGCCTGGGTAACAGAATATTTGAGTAGTCGAACTTAGTATGTACAAATTAACAATTTACAGTCATCACAAAAACAAAATCCGGTGGGTGTACTGCAGGGATCACTGCTCGGTCCATTATTGTTTATCATTTTTGTTAATGATATGACACGAACTCTATCGACGCCTGGTAGAATCATTTTATACGCTGGTGACTCTACAATGTTAACTGCTGCCAATGATCTCGAAACTCTTATACATAATTAAAATAACATTGTTAATGAGATGCATTTATATTGTTGTAACAATGCACGGGTTTTGAATCCATCTCAAATTAACTTCATCAGTTTTATAACCAGAAATATTAACGTTTGCAGTAGCCTCTTAATTAAATTACAGGGTAAATCCATACGACAGGTGCAAGACATAAAATTTTTAGGTATCTACATGGAAGAAAAGTTGACGTGGAATAAACACATTGAATACTTATGTTCAAAAATGAGCTCAGTTTGTTTCCTACTGAGAAGATTGTATGGACTAGTTAATTTACATGTTCTGCGTCTCTCCTATTTCGGTTTGTGTCAATCTGCCATATCATATGGGATTATTTTCTGGGGATCTTCATCCAGAGTTAACATACAAACATTATTTGTCATCCAAAAAAAAGCTATCCGTATTATCTGCGGCGAAAAATATGACATTGTAAACCGTTATTTTCTAAAACTAAAATACTAACTTTGTCGTGTCTTTACATATTCAACTTGGTAGTTTACGTTAGACAAAATATCTCAAAATTTCCAACCAATTGCTCCATTCATGAGTACGATACGCGGAGTAGCAATAATCTGCACACGCCCTATAATCGTCTGGCAGTATGTTGCGCCAGTCCCTTCCATAATGGTATTAAATTTTACAAGAAACTTCCCGCAAACATAAAATGTGTCAAAAGCCTCAGTAATTTTAAGGAAAAATTGAAGACATTGCTATTAACTCATCAGTATTGTGACATACAAGAATTTTTGGACAACACAGTACTGTGATATTTTAATTTTTTTGACATTTTCAAGTACCATGTAAATACTTTTGTACCTTGCATTGGTGACGAATAAGTTAGTTATGGTACCCTTTATATGAAATAAATCAACACTCATTATGAAGTCATGTAAATTGGGATTGAGTATTGCGAAATCTAGAAAAATTGAGAACAGTAAAGTGTCCTTAAAACTAACGTTCTTCGTTACGATGTCTAAGGTTATAGTACGTGTTTTAAGTACGTATTTTAAGCCAAAACCAACAGAAATTTTATCGTAAAGCAAATGAAAAGGTTTAGCTTTTACGACGATTTGTAATTTCCATAAAATTTAAAATAAATATTTCATACATACATATTTAAAATGTATAAAATTACGGAGACGTTTAGTTACAAGACTTGTGCCTGCTTATATAACAACATTCCACTACAAAATGCATTTATGCTCTAAATAACCCGAAGCAAAAAGATAATAAATGGAAACTCATTATTCAAATGTACAGTCCTCGGATTACAAGGATAACGAATCGTAAGGCCTGCAATTCATTTTAGTCAAATAAATGTGCATATTTAACCAGCAATCTTTTAATTACGAATTAATATTCCTCGCGGGCGAGATAAATAAGTTTTATAATAAATCATGCAGAGAACAATGTCCGCCTTCTTTAATTATTGCGCTAACAAATTTTGAAACTGTTTGAAAGCGCTCCTCTTGTAATTAATTGCTCTGTTTAGATATTACTCAGAAAGGTGTAAATATTTATATTCGCTATAACTAGATATACAGGGTGAATGGTAATTCTTTTGAGGGCGCCTTGATAGAGCTCACTTTATAATTTAATTACCCATAATATCTGTTCTACAAAAGTTTGTGATATTTTTTTGTCCTTTTCTTATAAATGTCATACTCCGTATTATTATTTATTTCAAATTACAAAAAAAAAACTATTGATCGTTACTAGAAAGAATATCTCTTTTTTCTAATATTCCAATTCCTTTGCGTTTACATAAAAACTATATTAAATATTCAGGTTTGATTCTAAAACTGATAAGACATTCAATGCACAGTTGACTAGAAAATTCTGTTTTCCGACTCTTCCAATCAGAACATTTTTTTTACCTTTCGTAGTCTAATAATAACGGAAAAAATTGTGCTGAAGTAGATTTTCTGAAAAAAATTTATGAGTAACACATGATGCTTTAATTTTGTTATGTTTGTAATAAAGTTAAGGGAAGCATATGTATGTACAAAGAATTTAAGAACAAAAAAACTTTGTGTGTGTTCCCATCATATTTCTGTCCGGTTCAAGATTAAAAATACTTTGTACTTACAATTTTCATCGAACAAGAACCAACTTCAATTCAAAAATTTTTGTTTACCATGAGTTGAACCTGGGTACATTTAATTTATGAGATACTAATTTTATTCAAACAAGTACATTTCTCACCGGGGCAGCAATTTCGCGACAGCATTTATTACATGATAAATCTCCAGCGTCTGCAAGATAATCTTGTCAAATGATGCTTAGGTTTCCGAACAGTTTCCAGACGGCTGAAAGTCACTTCCATTAAAAGATTTAATTAAATTCTGAGATTGTAATTCTAAACTCGTTTTCTTTAACCAAGCGAAATAATTCCTAAGTGCTTTATCATACTTCATTTCAGAGTCCGGAACTCTTATTATAAACTTAGGGATCTTTTTTTAAAATGTTTATTCATTACTTTCTGGATTAACGTTAAATTAAATTTCATAATGCTTGGCGTTAAATAATCTTTGCAACTCAATTCAATTCGTTCTTATTAATTGCATACAGGTGTGTAAAGAGTTTGTTCAAAATATTTTGCACCCTATCTAGAGGGTTTATTTTAGGAGCTAAAGAAACGCGTTAAATGTAAAAGTGGTAGATTTTTATAGCTATTATCATGTGCAGTTATCACAAGAAACAAAAGCGCATCGCAAATTGGAGAAAAAAAATACAATTTTTGTGCTTTTTTTTTTAAATAGAACATCCTGTATGTTGTTTGCTAAGAGGAAAGATTATATTTTCCAAATTTCGAAAATATATAATATGTTGACATTTGGCGAGGCCGTTCGTGATATAATTAAGTTTAAAATATCAGCATAATGACGTTTAAAAAATAAAAATCTAGACGGCCTGGAAAGGTGCTTACAAAAGTTCTAAGTGGCTGTTTTAGATAGCAAAAAAGCAATAGAAGTTCGAATACTAGAAACCCTATACAATAAATTTATAATGAAAACAAAAGTCTAGGCCGCCTTAATATTTTAATCATTAATTTGTTGATATTCTAACCTCAAATATTTCACAAATGGCTTTCCCAAATATCAATGTATTATACTTTTGAAATCAGGAAAAAAAGAACTTTCATCTTAGCAAACGATATACAGGATGTTTCATTAAAAAAAATAAAAATTGTATTTTTTCTCCAATTTGCGATGCCCTTTTGTTTCTTATGATAACTCCAAAACATAATAGCCATAAATTTTTTTAAAAGATTCTCTAAAAAAACAACTTTTGCATTAAAATTTTTTCTCTAGCTCCTATAATAAACCCTCTAGATAGGGTGCAAAATATATAAAAAAAAAAACTACATACCATGAGTTTTCTTTTTAACTTTGAACGTACAATGTAAATATCCCTATGTTCAATTTTAGAAAAAAACGGATCAATGCATTGCACGATGTCTATGATGAAACAAGATGAGTTTCAGTCAAGGAATATTAACACTTATTTTGTAAATAAGAACATTTTAACTATTCTAAATGTCCGCCTTGACGTTTTCAACAATCGATAATCAAACACTTTCATATATTTTTCAAATATTTTAAACGTCATTCGTGATATTTCTTAACTGACTGTAGCAGCACGTTTGTTTTATTGAAGCTTGTTCGCATTTCCTGTAATGCATTGATACGTTTTTTCTGAAATTGAATATGGGAATATTTACATTGTATGTTCATAGTTAGAAAAAAGTCACGGTATGTAGGTTCATTAATATGGCAATGTGTCTGACAAAGTGTGTACAAGCAGAGGCGGCCTTAATAGTTGCGAGGCCGCGGGCGAGAAATTTTTCCGAGACGGAAAAAAACGATTGCAGGCCATAAAATCTAGTTCTCACAAAACAGATGTTACTCTTGAAATAAGAGGTGGTCGGAAAGGTAGTTTCACTAAAAATACCATTTGTTTATTTGTAGAGCAAATTACTAAGGAAGTCGGAAATATTTCCGAATTTATAAGATTATAGATCAGGGGGTCAGCCATTTTAAGCATCGACCTCTCAGAGGAAAATAAAAACTTCCATCGACCTACATTCAAATTTAATTAATATTTCTAACACGTCAGGTCTAGACAATTTTGTTAAATTGTAACAATCTGGTATTTATTTGACATGACGTTCTTTTTAATTATAAACCCATCGCTTCTTCTCTTTTCTCTTAATTCAATTTGACTTTTATATTTGAATTAACAATTTAATTCTTTTTCGCTTTTTTTGTCCAAACATTCCGATAGAGATGCATCTATGTTCATGATTCAATTGAATTTAGTTTTACCCAATTTCTATTTTAGTCTAAACTTCATCATCGATCGTTTTCTGTTTTGTTTTTTCCTGATTTGATTGATATTTGTTATTTAATTCAGTTTTTAATATAATCAATTAATATACCTTTGGTTTTTCTTTTAGTTCATTTATTTGAGGTGATTTTATTTTTTATTATTTGATCGTCTTTTTGTTTGCTTTACACTTTAATCCCATCACGACAGATCGCTATTTTTGTTTCCTCTTTTATTCAATTTTCTAATTATTAATTGATCGTCCTTTTTCTGTAATATGATAAAATTCATTAATTTTTAAATCAACTCGATTTACTGTTAGTATTATACAATTCTTCATTTTGATCGTAAATTTATCATCATGTTTTCGCACCTGTACTTTAGATTGAGTTCTTTTTTTTATTGTACAATTGTTTCTGAAATAAACTAGCAATCAAATCGAAATCAACTAATCGACCTCTGTTTTTTCTTTTGATCAATTTCAATTTTCGTTTTTTATTTTCAACTAATAATTTATCATCTTGTTTTTATTCTTCTGTTTCATTTTATTTGATATGATTTTTATTTGCCAGTTATGAGTTGATCCTCTATTGTTTGGTTTTCTTTTACTTAACTGTCGTCAATGGATTGCCATTTTCGTTTCTTTTTCTTCTTTGACTTGACTTTATTTTATTTTTTAATTATTCTTCGTCTTTTTCTTTAATATTTCAGATTCTACTTACTGGATTTTACACACTTAATTTTCGTTCTATCTTCATCGATGATCATCTTTCTTTTTGTTTTACTCAATTTGACTGTATTTTATAAATATTTATATCAATTGATTGATCTTTTTTATTCGAAGTACATGAGCGATGGCAACTTAATAAATCAATTGTATGTGTATAGAAATGTACTTCTTAAACTTCTATAGAAGTTATTAGATCCGCTAAAATACAGAAATTGTATTTATGACACAAAAGTGGACAAAAGCCTTTTTTTGGATTTTTATTATAACCTCAAATTTATTTAATATTATTTGTAAATCTCTTATTTCTTTTTAATAAACTATTCAGATAGACCTACACTGAACTAGAATTTATAGCTCCGACCCCCTAGAAGACCCTTAGACGTTCATCGACCCCTTTCGAGTCTTCTTCGATCCCCAAAGGATATTTCATAACCTGAATTCTGAAATTAAAAACGCACATAATGTAGGTGGTGCGGGCCCCGAGCAGTTGCCTCGTTCGTCCGCCCGTAAGGCAGTCAGTGTGTACAGATTTTTTTATTAACACCCTGTATAAATGAAATGATTACTACCATGGTTACCGAAACTTGGAAGGAATGTTTAAACTAAGGGAGTTTTACTGTGCCGGTTTATGATTCCGCACTGTGCATAATACGATGCATTAATAAATTATTTAGGTGAACTATTGCTATGAAATATTTAACGCTGCACAGTGAAAATCATTTTTGTACTTTTGTGAGTTTTATGCCGTAAAAATTCGCAAGTTTGACATGTTTGAAAGTTCAATGGAATAAAGCGATACTTTCAAAGACAATAAAAATCTGACAAGCTAAATTGCACAGCAAGGGTTAATCTGAATAATTTAATAACGTAATGTATATTCTTTATACATTTCCTAAGTTGATCGATCTCCCTCGAGGAGGGCCTTGTCAGGTGTTATCTCCTTTTAGCTACGTGGGAATTAAAGTTTGCAAGTTGTATATTTAGACCAACACTTCGTTTAATACCTGAAATGGTAATATACAGATCCCGCCACATTAAATAGGCACACCTGAGTACCCACGAGGCAATCTTACAATGTATGCGTAAGTACATACATGCGATCCCTATTCTAAACGGTCTAGCGAAACTCTCATATCTTTGTAATCTGATACGTTTGAGTATGAACATTTTAGATAATTGTTTACAAGTAATGTAAATACTATAATGGGATAAATGGGATATTAATGGGATACAAATAATTGTAGTAAGTTATCCTAGAAATGGCTTTAGTTAAAATTATGAACGTATTTTGTATCACTTAATAACAACTTAATAGATTAGTAATAAGTATAAAATGAAGATTGTTTGAATTGTGGAAATAAAAGACTAACTGCACTATTGAGAACAAAAATAACAAGAAAAATATTAAAATAGAATCACGGTAGCATGTACACCGCATAACACTGATTACATTTGCAGATGTATGTCGATTTAAATTCTATGCCTATTTACAGTGGTTTTATCTTTATCGAAACATGCTACTTATTAAATTATTGATTACCTCCTGGGTTTATTTTTTATTCCATCTTAAGTGGCGCTGGCACTCATTTAAAGAAATTGAATGATACCGAGAAAGCTCTCTTAAAGGTGTTTCATCATTATCGAATATCTGATGAACGGCAAGGTTAATTCACTCTTCTAATATTTTAGCTGGTAGGTCAACAATGTTACATTCACGTTTCAGTCAAGTAACTACATGCACGTAACTAATAAATAAGTTATGAATGTTAATTATCCTCTATTTTATCTTGGTAAGCGGAATTATACAGATTGGTTTAACGTGTTACATAACTAAAAGACGACAACAAATTAAAAATTTACTAACTAGTTTCAATAAAATAATAAAGAGACTGTGCAAACAACATGTCCTCCTTTTCGTAACACGTTTATTCGACCTATAACTCATTTATTCTACTTTTACCAAGATTTGAAAATGGTCTTTTGATCGAAACATGTCATCATAACGACTTCGACCTTTATTAATAAATAATAAACTTTAAGTTGACAGCGTTCTTAGTGACTTAAGGCACCTCAAGATTTCAATTCAATTAATTACAGTCACTAATATGGATAATCCACTACAAAATAAAAAAAGAATACAAATAACTTCTTCTTTTAATTTTTTATCACATCTACAAAAGAAAATTATGTAATCTACGAGAGAGTTAATTATTACATGTAGGTATACGTCCAGATCTTCCTAATTTCTGTTAAATTTGTCTGCTATATAATATCTTAAAAAAACTACTGTGTCGACAATAGTTTCCTAGGATATTATCTAGCAAATAAATTTACCAGGTCATGGAAAGATCTGGCCTTTTCTAACGTAATTGATTTTTTTTGTTGAGTACGTAACCTTTTGATAAAATAAAAAAAGTGGAGCACGGTAAAAAAGGAGTACAAAAATCAAACAAATTTCATACATTCATACACACACACAATTAAAGCTGTATTTCTTGCAACTTAAAAGGTAGGCAGCTTGGTTATCATGCGAGTATAACTGAGACTTCTATCACGTTTCGAGAAACAAACTTTTACATCCAATCCACATACACCGACAGAGATTTGTTCCTTGCGAACTTAAAAGAAGTGTTGGGATTACCTAGATAATTTATCTGAATTGTTTATCTAGTTAAAAAGTTTTCATCTATTATCTTTTATCTAGATAAATATCTAATTTATTTTTTACATGATCAACAAACACTGGAAACGGATAATTGCAACTTCGCAACGACCCTTTACATATTTGTTCTATTAATAAGTAGATAACATTTAAGTTTTTATGTTTTTAGATGTTTTATAAATTATTGTTAATAATTTCTTACATATATTTCAAACGATTTTTCCATGGACAGCATTTCAAAGTCTACTTCACTGACAGTTTTAACGCTGCTGTTAAATACCGTGAATTTATTTTAACATAAAACATTGCTGTTACATGCGGATCTGAGAATCAATATCACCATTTACAATTTGAAAAAGAAACTGGCCTTTTAAAAATAGAGCATAAGATGACAGCGCTGATGAATCTGTTCTGTTATTAGTGATTTTGACATACATCTACTACAAAATAATAGCAACTCTTTTAATTATCTTAGGTAAGTATTTCTAGTTCGAAATAAGTGAACTTAAAACATACCTTCTTTTGTTAAAATGATATTGACAAATAATACTCAGAATATCAGAACACGGAGTTACAATAAACATTCACTCGCTGTTAGTTAGGTCTCTCATTCCCTGTCTTCTTCCGTTCTCGCTTCTCTGACTGCAACAGATGCTGAGGGTAAACGTCTTAGTTTTAGAGCATCGCATTCCAATTCGATAAGAGCATGCAAATTTCAAGTAACTCCTTACGAGTATCTATTTACTAATAAGGAACAGTTTACTTGCCGGGGCCGTTCTTCCGGCCCTGCCCATTCCAGCGGTGAATCTCGAAGCTGTAGCTCCCTCACAATAAGTTTGGACACTGGACAAGTTGTCGTCACATGTAGAGTTCTTATCTTCGCATGCATTAACCCTCACATTTACCTGTGGATATAAAACCCATCCCCCAATGGATATTAGCATACCTTGCCTCCTGAGCATATGCTTTCAGGATTATTGGTGTAACCGCGTAAATTTCTAAAATATACAACTACAGCATCAACAAGTTTTCCAAAACTTTCACTTTTTTTGTTTGACAGATTAATTAAAATGCATAAATTTAGCGATGCGACGATTTTTAAAAATTGGATTTAGTTTCTGTACTAAAATAGTAAATAAGATTGTGGTTTAAGAAATAATTGAAATTAATATCCGCCCACAGTAATTTTATATCCGTAGATACGTATTTCGGCAGCTAAGCTGCCATCTTTAGTACGCTACCAATTTATAAGCACCTAAAAAGATCTAAAAACAACCTAGTCATCCTAATAAAATCTTAAAAATATAAAAACTAACAACAATCTAATCATCCTAAAAGATATACAGTGACCCCCAGATAAGTCGGGCCATATGGGAAATTTCTTTATTACTGAACTGTCAGAAAAATTTATTCTTTATGAAAGCTCCTGCATCTTTCCAAACTTAAGATGCATATATCAAAGCTTGAATACCTCTTGTCATATACCGAAGAAATCAAAATATTTGAAATCGACATGAGAGTACCTTTTTTGAAATCTTTATTTGCAAAAGTTACTCAGAACTTTTAGGTGATCTTAAATATGAAATTATGGCTGTATAAGATGAAAAAAAAACAATTTTACGTATTTTCAATTTTTCTCCTACCAACGCGTGTCGAAGAATTTTGAATGTGTAGAGCTGGATGTTTCTTCAAGTGTAACAAGAACTTAGCCAGAAATTTGTCTTTTGTTCAACTATCAACTAGAAATTATGATTAATAGCATTGATACCCTAAAAATTGTAATTTTATGTAGCCAACCTTTTTTCCGTCGTAAGTACCAATGATTTCATATTTGAGATCTCATAGTAATTCTGAGCAACTTTTCCAAATAAAATTTCCGCATAGCGTGGAAAATGTTTTACTTTACTTTAATACTTTACTTTTATGTCGATTTCAAATATTTTGATTCCCTCGGTATAAGACAAGAGATATTAAAATTCTGATATGTGCATTTTGAGTTTGGGAAGATGCTTTCATATATGTCTAAATGTAAGTAAATATAAATTAATATGCAAATATCCGAAATTAATCGTCAGAAAAACCCTACAAATAAGAGCCAGCCAAACAACACTGAAACGAACAGTCCAAAGATCCGAAAAAAGTTCTTATTCTAACGAATAAATAAGTTTATAATTCCCTGTTATTTGATACCTGATAATCCTGAAAAATAAAATATCAAAAAACAGGTTTTTTCTGACGGTTAATTTTAGGTGTTTACATATTAATTTATATTTGGTTGTTTTTTGACGATTTATACTTAATAATATATATTTTATTTTATTTTCAGGATTTTTAGGTATCAAATAACAGGGAATTTATACTTATTTATTCGTCAGAATAAGAACTTTTTTCGGGTCTTTGGACTGTTTGTTTCTGTGTTTCCGTGTTGTTTGGTTGGCTCTTATTTATAGGATTTTTCTGCCGGTTAATTTTGGATGTTTGCGCATTAATTTATATTTACTTACATTTAGACATATACAGTGACCGGCAGAAAGTTGACAACATATGGGAAAATTCTTTATTATTGATTCTCAGAAAAAAATATTCTTTATAAAAGCTTCCCAAACTCAAGGTGCCCGTACCAAAATTAGAAAATTTCTTATCATATACCAAGGAATCAAAATATTTGAAAACGACGTAAGAGTAAAGTACTTTTATTTTCCACGCTATACGTAAATTTTATTCGGAAAAGTTACTCAAAATTATTGTGAAACCTCAAATATGAAATTATAGCTACCTACGATGAAAAAAAAATTGATTACAAAAAATTGCAATTTTTAGGGTATCAATGTTGTTAATCATAATTTCTAGTTGATAATTGAGCAAAAGACAAATCTCAGAGTATGTTCATGTCACACTTGAAGAAACGTCCAGCTCTACATATTCAAAATTCTACGACACGGGTACGAGAAAAATTGAAAAATATGTGAAATTCTTTTCTTAATCGTAGACACCCATGATTTCATATATCTCTTAATAATTCTGAGTAACTTTTCTAAAAATAATTTCCGCGTAGCGTGGAAAATAAAGGTACTTTACTCTTATGTCGATTTCAAATATTTTGATTTCATACAGAATAAATTTTTCTGAGAAATCAATAATAAAGAATTTTCCAATATGTAGCCAACTTTCTGCCGGTCACTGTATATCTTTCAGGATGATTAGATTGTTGTTACTTTTTACATTTTTATGATTTTATTAGGATGACTAGGTTGTTTTTAGATCTTTTTAATTGCTTTTCAGTTGGTAGCGTACTTAAGATGGCAGCTTAGCTGCCGAAGTACGTATCTACGGATATAAAATTATTGTGGGCGGAGATTAATTTCAATTATTTAGTTTTTGTAGTAACATGAAAAATAATGTTTGGTTTCGTACACTTATTTTTTATTTTTTAACATCTGTATCTGTTATCTTTTATTTTCATCTAAATACAGGCTGTTCATGGGAAGCCGCGACAATAGCTAACTTTCTTATTTGTATTTTTATGAAGTAACTTAACTTAGGAAAGTTTTAGGACCTTTTCTCTTCGGTTTTATGGTACTTTCAAAAAAAAACAAATGACAATTTTCGAGATTTTCACTTGTTTTTAACTTTTTTTTAACGGAATGTTAGATTTTTTATCATCGCATCGCGTTCAGGATGTCAAATTAATTATGTCTCTAAAATATCATCTCCCAAAGCCTACTATTTTAGAAATGAATTAGTAACAAAATCTTGGGTTCACGGGAAATGGCTACAGGTCCTGAAACTTTCCTGATTTAAGCTACTTCGTAAAATTTCAAATAAACTAACTCTTTTATTTGAAATTTTACGAAGTAGCTTAAATCAGGAAAGTTTCAGGACCTTCCCTGCTCGATTTTATGGTACCTTTGGAAAAACAAATTCATTATCAGAAACCACATTCCATTTACACTTGTAATGAATTTCTTGCTTTACCAGTTAACAAACGAATGGAAAGGGTTTCAGCTTTAAAACTATGCTACAATTTTTTACAGAAAAATCATCAGGTTCAGAATTGCAAGTTAGGACATTGCAAGCGTTGTGACATAAAACACAACACCCTACTGCATCCTATTTCAGGTTCCTCATCTAATAAGGCCTTGGACATTTCAACTGCAAAACAAGCTTCAAGTCAAGGTACGAACCAGAATCAAGTTAGTACCACAGTCTGTAACTATTCTTCTCAAGGTCAAGTATTACTTGCTACTGCTGTAGTACAAATTTCTGACGTTCATGGAAATTTCCATAATTGTAGGGCACTACTGGACAATGCTTCCATGTCCAATTTCATTTCCAAAGAACTAGTTGACAAATTAGGTATTGGTTCTTCTCAATCGGATTTGAATAAATCTTGCAATGTTCAAATCAAATCTTTACATTCTAAGTTTCATGCGGATATTCAGTGTTTGGTAATCCCAGATATCACAGGGAATATTCCAGGCATACAATTTGATGCGTCGTGTTTTCGGTTACCATATAACATTAAGTTTGCTGATCCAACTTTTAACATTCCAAACAAAATTGATCTTCTAATTGGTGCAAACATTTTCTGGCGATTAATATGTGCAGGCACAATGTATCTGGGGCGAAACAAGCCGATTATACAAAAATCCAGACTTGGGTGGATTATTTCAGGTCCTTTAGGTTCTTCAGAATGTAGACTCACACCTCGTCACTTTATCAAAAATTCAGAGATCCAACTTCAATTAACCAGGTTCTGGGAAATTGAAGAAATGTCAAGTAAACCATCTTTGTCAACTGAGCAAGATCAGGCAGAGAAACATTTTAGCGAAACATTTAGGCGCAGTCCTGAAGGAAGATTCATTGTTTCAGTTCCGTTAAGGGATTGAATTAGTAAGTTAGGCGACTCCAAAGATTTAGCAAGAAACCAATTCCTAAGCATTGAAAAAAACTCATTTCAAATCCAGAGTTGAAACATTTGTACACAGATTTCATGAACGAGTATGAACAGCTTTCACATATGTCTCTATTTAAGACGTCAGAGGATCAAATCGTTTATTATTCACCTCATCACAGTGTGCTAAGAAATAACAGTTATACCACAAAGCTAAGAGTGGTTTTCAATTGCTCAGCAAATTCAATTTCTGGTGTATCGTACAATTCATTACAAATGACTAATTAGATTTAGGCAACATTCATATGTTATTTCTGCAGACATTTGTAAAATGTACAGAAAAATTCTAATCGATGAAAATTTCATACCACTTCAGTTGATTTTTTAGAGATCTGATCCAGAACAAGAACTTCAAACATTTTCACTCAATACTTTGACGTATGGTACTGCCACTGCTCCATTTCTTGCGACACGTTGTCTTAAACAATCGGCATTAGAACATGAGTTATTTCATCCTTGTGCAGCTCAAGTGATTAGTCAAGATTTTTATGTAGATGATTTACTATCAGGAGCAAATTCTATTGAGGATGTAATTCAACTAGCCCGACAGGTCGAATCAATTCTTCAATCAGGATGTTTTCCATTGAGAAAATGGAAATCGAACAGTCAAGATGTGCTAGAATGTATCAAGGCCTCCAATTCTTGCAATGATGTCTTCTATTTCAGTCCTAAAGAGACAAGTAAAACACTTGGATTAGTTTGGTCTAGTACAGAAGATAATTTTTTATTCAAAATCAATCTACCTACTTACGTTCGAAAAATCACCACACGAGTAATTCTTTCAGAAACTTCCAAGATTTTTGATCCCTTAGGTTTGATCAGCCCTGTAGTTATAACGGCGAAAATTCTTCTACAGTCATTATGGTCTTTGAACTTGTCGTGGGATCAAGAAGTTCCTGACGAACTTGGATGAAACTGGTTATCTCTCAGGTCAGACATTTTAGAATTGAAATTTTTGAAAATTCAACGACATGTTTTATGTAAAAATCTAATTCAAATCGAGTTACATGGCTTTTCAGATGCGTCACAAAATGCATATGTTGCTTGCGTTTACATTCGCATTATCGATTCCGATCGCAATGTTCATGTCCATCTCTTGAGTTCTAAAACCAGAACAGCTCCAATCAAGCCAGTCACTATTCCGGGACTAGAGTTGTGTGCAGCACTACTTCTTGCTCGATTCGTTGCGAAGATTAAAAGCTCCTTCACAATCGAATTTGACAATTACGTTATGTGGTGCGATTCAACAGTTGCATTAGCATGGATAAGAAGTTCTCCTACAAATTTACAGGATTTCGTTTCTAACAGAGTCGCTGAGATACAAAGAAGCATGCTTATTTCTAATTGGAGGTACGTGCCAACCAGTTCAAATCCCGCTGATATACTTTCCAGAGGTACGTCAGCAAGAGCTTTCTTAAATTTAAAGACTTGGTTTCATGGACCTAGTTAGCTTAGTGATATGCCAGATTCTTGGCCAATTGACATTTCTTTACACAATCCTATCAAATTAGACGAGTTACCGGAAATTCGCAAGCAAACGCAATGCACAATGATTTGTTTCCATTTAATCGATTTTCATCTTTAATCCGCATTAAGAGAGTAACAACATTTTGTATTCGTTTCTTACACAATTGTAAGGTAAGATCACATCAGAGAAGACTTGATATTTTAACCCTAGATGAATTAAATCATTCAATGGAAGTTTTACTTAAGATAGCTCAGAACGAATCCTTTCCAGACGAAATTCGAGACTTGTTATTGACATCATTAGTTAGTAAAAAATGCAGGCTTCTTAGCTTAATACCTTTCCTAGATCAAGGATTCATACGAGTGGGTGGTAGGCTTCAGCATTCCTCATTTGACTTCAATAAAAAACATCCGATAGTTTTATTTTCTAAGCATCATTTGACTTTTTCATGTCAAAGCATTGCACTGTGGTCCTCAGTTGTTGCTTGCAAATGTTCGTGAATTCTATTGGCCAATTGCAGGTAAAAGTCTAGCAAAACGAGTGTCCAGAGAGTGCATTACTTGTTTCAAATTCAATCCAACAACGCAAACTCCTCTCATGGGTAATCTACCAAAACCACGTGTTACTCCAAGCCCACCTTTTACATTCACAGGAGTGGATTACGTAGGTCCGCTGTATATCAAAGATAGAAAAGGTCGTGGTTGCAAAACTCAAAAATGTTACCTTTGTCTCTTCATTTGTCTATCCATAAAAACTGTTCACTTAGAAATTGTATCGAGTTTGACCACAGAAGCTTTTTTAGAGACTTTTCAGAGATTCATTGTGCTGCTATTCTCCACATTTAGGTGGACTTTGGGAGGCTGGAGTTAAGCCTTCTAAATATCGTATAAAAAGAGTTCTTTTAAATCGATGTTTAACTTTTGAAAATCTTTACACAATAATAACGCAGATAGAAAGTATCTTAAACTCAAGGCCGTTAACACAAATGTCTAGTGACCCAATTTGATTTAGAAGTGCTAAGGCCAGCATATTTTCTCATCGGAAGAACATTCCATGCATTAGCCTACCCAGACGTCCAGCATACTCCTGAAAACCGTTTGTCACATTTTCAACAACTGGAACATCTGAAGCAACAGTTTTGGTCAATATTAGTATTGGTGCGATGGTGTTAGTTCGGGATGACAATTTGCCTCCGTTTAAGTGGTGATTCGGTCGCATTGTAGAATTACTGACGGGTATAGATAATGTAGTACGGATTGTATCCATCAAAACGTCAACTGGTATTATACAGCGCGCCGTTGCAAAAGTGTGCCCACTACCACTTGACTCAAATGATTATTGTAATAATTGATAACGTTCATTAAGGTTTCTTTTTATAATTGTCATGATTCATTTTATCACAATATTTGCAAATTTGTGATGTCATTTTTTGGCAATTTGTCTGTTTCTTGTATTCATAGCAAAGTTTTGAAAGTATTCTTTCAAGGTTGGGCGCCATGTTTGAGCTTTACGAATTCAATATGTAAACCATTTAATTCGTCGCTTCAAAATTTAAAAAATGTTAGAGTACGGCGTTGATTTCGTCTTGGATATTAAATTGTAACTTTTTATATAAACACAACTGCTGTCAAAGAATAAAATTCCTTTTACATTAAAAATACAGTCCTCTGAATCATTTCTACATGGTGAAGAAAAATAGCAATTTTGCATTTTTTTTTCTATTCGGTGCTTTAATGAGCTATATTATGAAACTCAAATGAGCCACTAGGGCTTCATACTTTCAACTCAATTGAGTCATTTGGGTTTCATAAAGTAGAACATTAAAGCACCTGAAATTTTATTTTGTCAGATTGGTGGCAACATACGCTGCTAGATTTTTTCAAATATCAAATTATAAATTATAACTCACCTCTTAGTTATACATGTTTGAAATTACCTCTATTTTCTAGCATCCTAAATTACGAAAACATAACTGATACGTAATTATAGTCATAACCTCTAAACTGACATTTGTTTGAAATTATTTTAAGCTTGAACCAATCTCACCAATCGCCAACTTTGAATAGTTTTCCGCTGATATGCAGAGTGCGCACTGAGATTTTTGACGTTCGACTTTAGTGGAAGTTGGCACCCAATTCAGCGAAAAAACTGCACTCCCAGTGGAATACGATTACTAAGAATCGGTTTAATATCTAACCTCAAAAGGAAACAAATTTGAATTTAAATAAATTTCAGGAACAATTTCGAAACTCAGAATTTGTTTAGTAAGATTTTATATGGATTTATTTATCATAAAATTACTTTTGAACTACAAAGAAAATAAACTACATAATAAAATATGTATTATTAATGTCACCTCTTCATTAAAATATTTTTTTATGACGTTCACATGACTGCCGATGTGGTTTCTTCAAATAAGAACCCGCTAGCGGCATAAAGTTTCGTAAAATTTTCCGTCATATTTAGTGCACTAAACGTCACCGAAGTCAATAGCGAGGGCCACTTTTTCCGCACTCAATTCGAACTTTTTCAGTGCTCGTGCGCCAGCGGAATACAAAACACTTAATAAGTGCAATTCTCAAATACCAGTGGAATGTAACATTTTCCCTCAGTGCGCACAGAGTGCAAGAAAGTGCGACCAGTGGAAAGCGCTATAAGATTTTTTCATGTCTAAGAAACCAAAATAGAAAAAATACTATAAAGTACACAAATGAAGTTGATTCTTGTCCGATGAAAATTGTAAATACAAAGTTTTTTTAATCTTGAACCGGTCAGAAATATGATGGGAACACACTCAACGTTTCGCTATAGATTTATAGCTTCGAAACTATAAATCTACGGCGAAACGTTGAGTGTGTTCCTATTATATTTCTGTCCGGTTCAAGATTAAAAAAAACTTTGTACTTATAAAACACACGTTTCATATGACGTTTTTGGCGCACGCGTCCAGTTTTAAATGGAATAAAATCGCGTCTTATGAAACTTATTTTTTAATACATTATTTAAATACGAAAAGTTATAACCCTCTTACATTAGAAAATGGTCACAAGATATGGTGTTTTGTAGTTTTATTATGAAAAAAAAAAAGAAAATGATATTACGTTCCTTTTAAGTTTTAAATAAATGATGTTTACATAATTCTGTACTTTCAGCTAACAACATTAAATGGAAAGCGAAAGTAAATGTATTTCTGCAACATTTATTATTTGACACTAAGCTATCATAATTGTACTGTGTGGGTAGAACTATACGACGTGCAAATTTGTCAAGTTAAATTATTCACTGCGTTGAAACAAGCTCTCGCATTTATTAAATCATACTAATTTATCACGACTTCTTTATCTGCAATTTCTTGATTGTTTGTGCAAATGAAACCTTGTGCCGACTTTCCGGCATGTCAGGAAACGAGCGTTGATTTACGACAGTAATAACTGACTCCTGCGAACAAGTGTCACCTGGCATGAGATAAGAGTTCCATACCCACGGACGTAATGCCGAAAATGCCATCACATACGTTTCGGTTATGTGTACCGACTTTACCTGTGTATCGACGTTACGGAAGACCGAGAAAAGCAGGAGAGATTTGAAAGCTTCCCGTTTCATTTTGTACGGGGATGTTTTATTTGCATTGGTGTATATCGACAAACTCCTGGATCCTTTCAAATGATTTGTATGGAGTCGTTTGTAGTGAAGAATTTATTCAGTGGCGAAGTATACAAAAGGAGTAAAAAAGGATTACATTCGTGTCTACTATCGCTATTGTTAGTTCTCTTGTAGTATTGCCAAAATTTCATGTTACAAATTTGTTTTATCTCATGCTCAGGACACAGTATTTATATATCAGCGATTCAATAAATTTCAGTCTAGGATGATTATGGGAAGTTTTATGTCTTTGATTATATCTAATAGCGTTTTCGTTTGGTATGCTTTGTGTGAACTGAGTGCTTACTCAGAATATTTTCATCTCATTTCATTACAAGATGTTAAAACGAGATGAAGAAACATCGAGTAAGTGCACAATTCTCAATCAAAAGCACTACAAATTATTTAAATGTCAGTTTGATAAATATGGGACAATTAATAAATTTTGACTTAATTTATTAGCAACTTGGCTTTTGGGATTTATAATGGTTTTCAGAGAATATCTGTGCTTAGAAGCGTACTTTCGCACGGGACCAATCATTAATGATTGGTGATAACAAAGGTTGATGTGACAACATTCTATGCAAGAGCGTCTAGTTGATTTCCAAGAAACATATCCTCAAGTTTCTGTATAAATATTTCGTGAAACTGGAAGCCTACAAAGAAGAAAATAACTGCTGACCCCACATAAAATTTTCGGAAAATCGTTTAAAACACACCAAGACTGTTGATTTTTTGCGGAGAAAAAATGGACCCATCATTATTAATACTCACTGACGATCATGATTATTTACGTAGTGTGTACTGATTTTGAAGTTTGGAGATAATAATAACAAATGTAATAAATATCATGTGTATTGAGAGTTATACTAGTAACATGCTTCCATGATCTCTGCTTTGACATGTCCAAAATAAGAATAAAAAAAGGAACGAAGCAGTTTTTTGTTTTGTGCTCTTTCTCAACGAGATGTTCCCTCATATTCAACTTGTTGGAGAATCTTAGAAACTGATTTGCTATAGTAGTTATTGAAGATTTTGTCAAGTTTCTTATTACAGCGCATTCCAACCTTAGTACGAAGTATGGCTATATGCGCCCCTCTCTATCTTTCATGGTTTTTCAATAAAGCAATTTTTATCTCTTCGAATTCTCCATAAGGCCTGTACTGCATTCTAAGAGTGGAACGCGTTATTGTATGAATGACGAAATTTTAAATCAAAGTTTCTTTTCTGTCGAAGCATGGTTTTATCGGAATTAATTATGCTATGAAATGTCACTGGAACCTAGGCAGAAAATCGCCTGGATTTGGATGATAACGTTCGTGTTCGTGCCCCAGGTAGTTTTGTTTCTGAGGTCTTTAAGGGTTTTAATTTTGCCTGAGGTTAACGGAAGTATTCTCAATTTTCATTGCGGATTCGCTGCAAGCCGTGGGCACGGCCTTGCTGGTGTTTCAAATTTTACCGAACTTCGATGCGATCATAGGGGTGATGTTGACGAATGTCGTTTGCTTAATTCCAGCGATTCTCTGTGAGTAATCTTGATGATTTAATTACTATCATTTATGGATTTTTCTGAAGAACTCAGAATTAGTGTCCCGCACTAAAAAAAAAAAACATAAGGAATAAATAAAACGATGATGAATTCAGTATTAGTGGAGAGAGAAAAATGCGTCTAAACTTGATCTTTTTTTGCACCCTCTCAGTTGTCGACGGCTTAATTATTATCAAAATTTATCGTAAATATACGATTATGTCCGCTTCTGCCCTTTCTAAAGCCACTTTGGGATTCTGTTAAAGTTTCTTCAATGACATTTTAGTTTCGTGCTTAGGTTTTGTGCATACAACTTCACTCCTACGTTTAGAAATATAATATTTTCTATAATAATTGTTTACGATCTCTTTGATCTTTTTTTTTATTGTCAAAATCATTCTCGATTCCCAATTATTAGGTTCATCCTCTTCCATTTAGGCTTTATTCATAATTTATAGCGATACTTACTTTCCTTTTTGTCCCATACATTTGATCATTTCGGTTGTTATTCTATTCCGTTCTGATGATTAACCTTTTTTCAATTTTCGTAAAGCTTTTTTGGTTCTTGCATTGTTATTCCCTCTTCGTTTATTATCCCTTTTCTGTTTGTAGTTATTTCTTTTTCTTCTTCTTCCCCTACCCGTCAACTTCTTGAAATATTCTCGCCATCTTGTCTTTATTTCTTTTCCTTCTGTAAATATATATTTCCTTTTGAGCTTTTTATGTACATTGTCTGGTTTGTTTTTTTTTTCTTTCTTATGTTTTTCTATTAATTTAAAGAACTGTTTTTGGTTACTTTTACTATATTTTTCCAGTTTTGTTCCGAATTCCGTCCATGTTTTCCTTTTTGCTTCAAGTATCGTCCTTTTTTCTCTTTGTTGTTTATATTCTTCATTAAAACCCTCATCTGTTTTGTTTTGTAAACACGTTTTCCATTTTCTTTTTTTTCTTTACTCTTAGTTGTTTTTGTATTTCCTTTGTCCACCATGCTTGCCGTTTGCTTTCTAGGATTAAGTAGTAGTTTTAAATACATGTTCCACATACTTTTTTGATTGTTTCGATAAATAATAATTACTTCCATAAATCTGTTTCATATGTGTTCGACATACATTAATTAATTTATTAATTATTTCTCATTGATTTTTTATTACCTTATTGTTTCGTGTTTTGTTATTTTGTTTATATTCCAAGTTCCTATTTTCAATCATCTTTGTTTTCTTTCTTCTTGCGTAATCGTCGACATTGTTCTCTCCGCTTTAAACTCGTGTGTTCTTTTGAGCTGTTGCCTTTGTCCGTTTTTTCCATTTTTAAACAACTATGAGAATGTGAAGTTCTCGAAACCCGCATTTTTATAGACAAACCACTTTTCCCGTTATGGCAAGGTGTAAGGTGACGAGCGACGATTAAGAGTGACATTCTTTTTTTTTTAACTTTCAACACTTACAGGTCAAAGATAACGAGAGGAAATTCTTAATTTCATTAAACAATTATATGATGACGAGCTGCAAATAAGTTTTCTCTTTCATGGAAAGATGCCGGGAAGTACAAGAATTTGTTGTTGACTATTTAATTAGCGCAACTATACCAATTATATGAATGTGATTTAACTACTTTCGATTTCTTTTTGTAGCCGTACCTAAAAAATTGAATTTTCAAAACTCAACAATTTGGAAAGACAGTCAACGAATCACTGCAAACCATGAGGAGGTAAATAACTGGGCCGTAAATTTGGACATAATTATTTAAATAATCACTTATTTTCATTGCATAAACGTTAAAAATAAATAATTAAGATTAGTTTTTCTGGGTGACAACGTAAATGTAAAATGACAAACAGCGAATTATAACCAATCACTGTGTAAGTTTAAATGCATACAAATTTAATTAATCACATTTATTATTTATTTTAGACAGAATTAAACATATTGTAGTGTTGTGCTTGCGCTTCAACTTGGGACATCAATTTTTGTAGCTTTGGGATATTTCGAACTTCATCATTAGTTGCCAAAATATATACTGCGTTGTTCTTGCGCCCCACATTGGAACTAGGTTACATTAAAGATATGACTTTAAAGAAGTATGTTTCCCTCGATTAATGCCATTCATTTCAACGTTACCTATCAGGTTACCCAAAATTTATATGAATATTAAATACATTGCGAAAAGAGTTCACGTTCCAGCAATCCACCAGTCAACGAAGTTCACAGTCTGGGTTTCCCTATAATCAGCCGATTGGTAAATGTTTATTCATTCTGAAATCCTTGTCGCTAAATATCATAGCGTAACGACAGATTCTTGAGCTTAAAATAAGAAGATTTAACCAAACTATCTATATCCAAAAGTGCTTCGTTATGCCAGTATTCTGCTTCAAAGTTCTTGAAGAGAAAGTTAGTTTTTCTTACAATAAAGAACCGCCTGAATCTATTTAGATACTATTGCGTCCCACAGAAATGTAAGCCACATTTATAGGTGGCTTTAATTCTTTGCAGTAAACCGCTAGTGTGAGAAACAGTGAGAGAAAGTGTTGCAGTGGATCGCTGTAGGATGCTACAACACAGATTTTACTATAACTTTTTTGAGATTTTAAAAATAACTTCAGTTAACACATTTTTAGAGACACATTCGATGTAAACTATTTCGTATCTTTCTAACTTTTGATAGTTTTTCAAAATAAGAAAATCTACGTGACTACAACATTTCTTATTGAAAACAGGTATACTTTACTGCCTACTACGTGCCTATATCTATAATTATAGACATGTATATATACATGTATAGATTTATTCTCACTAAACTAAAAATAGATATTTGATCTTGAATTTTTCCGTTCTCTCAAAGTTTCACTTAAATTCTTTTAGTGTCACTTTTACTTTTGTCATATTTTTTTGTCTATGTTTTTACCTTTTTTTTATTGCTTCTTCCATTTAGTTTCTTGTGATTTCCCCTGTGCTATTTCCAAATTCGTTCACTTCCGTTAACTTTTCTGCATGAATATCTGTATGTTCGAAATACTGTCACCGTTTCCATCATTTTTTCTTCATTTTTAAGGAAACTAATCCAAATAATCACTTCATGTTATTATTATCTTAGTTTTATTTATGTCTTTCTTTATCCTTAATATTTATATAATCTTCTTTTAAAGAAAAGGTAAGAAAGTGAAGAATACAAATTTGTATGTCCTTGAATGTAGAATATAGAAGAATGAGCATTTTCAATTTTTTTATTCCTTTTTAAATTGAACTGAATTGAATTTTCTAATAATCATAATATACAGGGAAAAATTATTGGGTCCGTAATGGAGCTATTTTTTAACTCTTTATTGTAAGTTATATAACTAATCACAATCATATCGGTGAGTAGGTGACATCCTATAATCGCTTTTTGACCTGACATTGCAGTAGGATAACAAATTGAAGCGGATTTGCTACATAATAAGCTACCTCAGGTAAGGCGGCCATGCTTGCTGTCAAAGCATAATGAAAGTTTTAAGGAATTTTGTTGCAAGTCGTTTCTGATTGCAGTGAAAACCTCAAGCAGCCTATGTACAGCTGTTTCATTTATACTTGAGTAGATAGCTCATTATCCGGTGATGGACAATTTTTTCAATAACTTTTGAAAAAACACTGAGGACCGATAATGTAACTACTTATACAAAAGCGTTTAACAAATGTCGTCCGAAAAGATGGAGAATAATTTTTAGTTAGAATTAACAAAACACTAAGTTTTAGTTTGCAAATTACGGAGGAAATGAATTTAATTGCGTAAAATTTTTCGTCGTGTAAATTATTCAAAAGTCGGTCAAAGACATTGCTAATTGAAAACGAGAGAATAAAAAAGTTTCATTTTCCCCAAGAACAAATCCAATTTCCTTTCGTTGTAATAGTTGTAAATGTCGTACTATTGCTCCTGCATTTGCATGCATTCGTAACTCCGGCAAAGTCTGTAATAAGAAAAGGAATTTTACGGCTTCTCGTCTTTTCCAAACAGACACCACAGTAGCAGCATCGAAGCGGAAAAGTATTACATGGATTACTTATCGTCACTCGAAGTCATTTAATTTTTTAGTAAAGTACGGTTTTAGCGTTTGTCTGTCATGATTCGAATTGGAAATTTTTAAGTGAAATAAACTCGAATAATATAATTACAACGTAATTTTCGGAGTTGAGGAATAATAATAGGAGTAATTTGTTATACAAGACAGTATTTTATCGATGTCGTTTTTCACGAGTCGATAATTAAATTTTACCGTCGTGAGTAACATTCTATTTTTTTCTATAGCGAAGGTTAAAGACAAAATTTAAATAATTTCGCAGAAAAATAAAAAGAGCAATCATGTCTCAAAATCGCGTCGTATGATCATGATCCCGGTAAATAGATTGGGTTGTCGCTATGGTTAATACAAAAATTGTTATTTATCTACCCCTGCTGTTAAACATTCGTTTTATCGACTGTTTTGAGTTGGATAAAGCACGCTTTTTAACGTTCGATATAGAAAAAAGTAAATTGATATTTTAATGTCAAAATACGCTGGTCATGTCTGTTTTATACGTTTATATTTTTAATAATAATCAAGAAATATAACAAAAATTCTTAATTTTTTCACCACTGATCGGTTGCCAGGTACAGGAGTAAAAACAAAAAATATTCTGAGAAACTAAAAAGAGAAATGTTTTTTTTTTCCATATTTTTTTCGTTAATTTTTAAGGAGATTGCTAGCAAAACTTTCTATGAAAAAACACAAATAAGTTTGTATGCTGTTGTATATTTGTTTCTTTATTATGTTTTTATTATAGACAAATTAAAAATTAAAATATATATATATATATATATATATATATATATATATATATATATTTTTTTTTTCCGTTTATGAATAATAGTATCGGCACACCATGATGATCAGCTAATTGATTTCCTACACTAAGTTTCATTTACCTTCTGCAGGAAAATTAGTTTTAAAAGATCTACGGTAAATTTTCAATATTCGGGGCAAAATAAGCAGCAACAAGACATTTTACCTTACTAAATTTTTTCCCTAAATTCAAAAGGAAGACCACTTCGCCTACTTATTTCTTTTGCTGCCTGGAAGGTCTTAACGTCAAATTTGGGATAACTCTATTTCGCTCTAAGCAGACCTGAATTACCTTCTCTACCGTCTAAAGTATACAAGATAAAAAACACTGTTTCACACGAGTTTAGACATACTGCGTGATCCATTTGAAAATTTTGAGGAAAACTATATTTTGCAAAACTCAACGCCCTGTACACATAATAACTAATAGATTGAAGCTGTTGTAAAATTTCTGTAGATGATATATTGTATTGACTATCTATAAAAATTCGCGATGAAATGTAAATAAATAATCAAACTATAAGAGCTCAAAGCAGAGCAATTTTTTATACACTATCATTAATATTTAAAAACTTTTTAATAAAACTTCAGAAATTTTATTATGTGTGTGTTATTACCTACTCGTTATGCGTACTTTCGAAATATGTAAAAATATACTGGGTGTTACATTTAAAAAAATATAACTTTGGTATGGCTCTCAGTTACTGAACAGCCTGTATAGCCAACAATAATTTTAGAAAGTAGAGCTGACTGTCAGCTCGTTTGAATTTCTTTTCTATCTTGTATACTTTAGGTAGAGAAGACCGCGGCAGTCGGTGGACACCCTGTATATACGTAAATTTATTAAATATTCTAAATAAATTATTTTCGCCTGTTCATGTTGAATTTCTTGAAGCTGTCTTTCCACAAAGGATTCAATAGAATTCTCATCTATTTCGATTTCAGTTTCATCAATCTCCTTTTCACTAGGTACTGATAATTGTGAGTAATTATCGGCAGTCATATTTGATATGGAGCTTGGTATTTCTTGGTCTTTCGTAAATAGTAAATAGCAATAAGTTGTAATACCATAATGTTGGTACAGATACGTCATCAGTGGAAGAAGCACTACGTCGACTGTCCAAAACTTTTTTAAAATCTTTCTGGAAAAATCCGTGTAAACTTTTTTTTAAACAAAATCGTGATTTGCTTCCGGAACGGTTAGCATAAAGAAACTAATTTATCGCCTCATTTTCAAGTATTTATTACTGTAACTTTTGCTCTTAATTTTCCATAGGCATGGATATTCCTTATATATGTTTATGAATTCGCTCAAAAACTCTTTACTACAGCAGCGAGAATCCGCCACGGTCACTCAATCGCGCAGTCAAAAGTGTACAATTTTTGACATGTGCGATCTGAACGCGCCCTGCGCGGACATGGCGTGGCCTGCCGACCACACTCCTAACCGCGTACTGGCTTTCTTCCTATTACATACATTTCTGAACGCACATCTGACTGGTGTACCATAATAGCGCGGTTAAGAACGTACGTGTAACAGCTGTTTAATAATCTCAACATTTAAAAATTAATTTTTTAATCCGTTTCAGTACTTACGCTCTATTTTTGGAGGATTCAAACAAAGAAGTACCCTAAAGCTTACCTTAAGCTTTATATAGGGTGGGCCAATAGTGTTTATTCGGTAGATAGCGCCTTTATTATTGCAGATTTTTCAAATCTGTTTTCGCTGTTGCTTACGTATGGTATAAATGCATGATTTAAAATTAGTTACAGTTATACAGAGTATTCCGTGTGGCTGGGCCAGACCAGTTATGTTTTCTTTTTTTTTTAATGGAACATACAGTATATTATGGTTTATTTCGATTCGCTTTTAAGAGTAGATAAATGTATTATAAGGATATTATGCACCTAAACCTAATAGTTTTTGAGATATTGACATACAAATGTAAAAAAATGGTATTATTTGATGTTTTACAGATTAGATGTTTATTAAAATTCGGCATTTAAATTTTACATTAACCTTACATAACCTCCATGCAATAGCAGCATTATTCCATCTTTTGATGGAATATTTTGTCTCTAAAATTGTTGATTTTATTTATAAAATTTGTATTGAGTCTGTTTCTAGTTTCTAGTCTGTTAGAAATAACACTCATTTGATTTATGACATCACAGACAATATGCATACTTAATTTTTATTTTACCAACATTGCTTCATTATTTTAAGTAAGATTAAGTAACGCTAAGGAACGCAACAAACGACAATAATAATACGAATGAAAATAACTGTAAAATTATAACCATGATAATAATAATAATAATAACAACTGATTTAACATTAATAACGACATAAAGAAATTTCAACATTATAACCATGGTGCTCTGCACATCGTTTTCTATGACAAGGAGATTGATTCACATTTAAATCAACTATTATAGTTAATTATATTATTATTGTTATTTTTATTGGTATCTTTATTCGTACCTTTAATGGTATTGCTATTTTTGTTGGGTATTATCTTATTTAAAATTATCAGATAGTGTCGATAAAATTAAAATTAAAATTTTTAGGAGCTAAGCATTAGTTTCGCGGGCAACGGAACTGACATTTGGACGGGGGGCAAAGAAGGTAAACATGTAGTAAGTCGGTCGCAGTCACAGTTAATTATCATAATGACCAACCATTACAACTCTGCGACAAACCAGAAAGCTTGGAGCTAGAGTGGTATTAAATAAAAGTATGCACGCTTTTTATGTTACAGATCAAATAAATATAAATTCTTAACAGACTAAAAAGTAAAAACAGTTTTAATACAGATTTTTTTATTAAAACCAACTAAATTATAGACAAAATATTCCATTGGAAGTTAGAATAAATGCTGATTTATGAAACTACGATTTTGACATCTTACTGTGTGTGGGCTTGTTGTGTAACACATACTGAACCCTATATCATTGTAAAGCTTAATCAAAGACCTATTAAATTCAGTCATAAAATATAGGCTGTTTCATTTAAACTAACCGAGTAAAATAAATATCAGAGTTATGAATCACCCTGTGTAAAATAATAGGAATATGTTCGAGATGGAAATTGTTTTCTATTGCGTAGAGGTTATGTAATGTTACTGTAAAAATTAAATGCCGAATTTTAATACACATCTAATCTGTAAAACATCAAATAATACCATTCTTTACATTGAAATGTCAATATCTGAAAAACTATTAGGTTTAGGTACCATAACATACAGTATGTTCCATTAAAAAAAAAAAAAAACATAACTTTGGTCTGGCACAGCCACACGGAAAACTCTGTATAATTGTAACTAATTTTAAGTCGTGCATCTGTACCACAGGTAAGTAATAGCAAAAACAGATTTTAAAAAACTGCATTAATATAGGCGCTATCTACCGAATACGCACTACTGACCCACCCTGTAGGTATTTTTCCGACAACTGGTATATCTAAACCGAAATTTACAGAAATGATTAATTAATAAGTTGAGGCACGTACCAGCTCGATCACTGCCAGTAGAAAGACAAGTCAGGTTTGAAGTAGGAGTCCGCGATTGAGTTGAATCTCACTCTAAACTACAGCCGTAGATGATATCTTCTTCAGTCATGATGACGTCAAAGTACTTTCTTTGATTCAATGCGAAATCATTTAATTACATAATATCCATGATTTTGACAGCTAAATGCGGATAGGTCTAAGCAAGAATATATAAACATTTGCCGAAGAAGTGGCCATCTTGTCAACCAGGTGACCTTAGGGTGGTCTGACGCCTGGTAACTCGTCTGTAAGTAAGTAACGGACGAACAATAAGTGTCGTCCAGAGAAGATACAAAATAATTTACCAATCAACTCGAATAATATGCCAAAATTACGATATTTTCGAGGACGTTCGATCCGAGTAACCGCTTCGAAGTGGAAAATCAAAATTCGCTGCGACTTCGAGAAACGTAGGGCAGGCAGGTCCGTTTTTACAGTACGAGTATAATCCACTAGAAATGGGTATCTAAGGTCGACCGTCAAAATATCGAATTGTGTTGGCAACAATGAAAGCCAAAATGGCAAACACAGCTGAATCGCTATAAAAAAATATACAAAAATGCTTTGGTGAATAACTCAACAGAACGCTTGAATTTTAAAGTTTGTAAGTCATTCAGTAGGGACAGTGGACAGATACAGAAACTGACCTAAATATTTAGAAAGCGAACGGTTTCGAAAAAGTTAAAATTCTCCTGAGATAAAAATAGTGATGACAGTCCGAGGCTTCAAAAATTAATTTAGCAACAGATTGGGGA
The DNA here is from genome assembly GCA_036172665.1 of Prosopocoilus inquinatus. Lineage (NCBI taxonomy): Eukaryota > Metazoa > Arthropoda > Insecta > Coleoptera > Lucanidae > Prosopocoilus > Prosopocoilus inquinatus. Next base: position 50,711,744 of record CM069871.1, read on the forward strand.
ATGCTTTTAAATTGAAATGAACCTGTAACAGAATTCCCCAGGTACGTGTCCTCCGAGGAGTCGGCCGCTCAAAATTAGTTTTCTAATATAACACCAATGACTGAGCTACAAATTGTTGCTACTTGATTACAGATACTTACAAATGAATTTCTAATCACTAGTAACGAAAAAATATAGGAGTAATAATTAAAATAGTTGGGGGGCACCCGAGAAATTAATAATTACGAAACCTATAATAAACCTATAAATCTTATTTTTAGTTCACCTAATCTCTTAATTTGTCGCTAATAGAGTAGGTGTAGGACATAATCCATAAGAGACTAATGTCTCCAGCTAATCTTCCATTGACGCTGGAAGTTGTCCACCATGAATTATAATTTGCCGAGGACTAATACATCAATAAAATCTAAACCACCTGCTGAAATTCATGCTCCGGCGAGTTAATCTTTATTTGTTAAGTTTTCATTAAAATTCATATTGCATCTCAGTATTCGAAACTTAATTACTAATATCACGTGGTTATTCTTTTACCTGTCATTGTGGAGGTAAAACTACAACAACAGTATCTGGGATTCAATATTTCAATTTTTCAAATATATTATTAGCAGAGCAAACGTGCATTTCACAAAGCAACTGAATACTCTGTGTTATCAAATAATGTCTAAGTGAGTTTATTTAGGTATGAATATGTTAGTGTTCCTAAGTCTAAAACGAGCCTTGAAGTTTGCGATGTGTAATGTCAGCGCCGGGAATTTGTGTTAACTTCAATTAATGTATGATGTTCTAACTTATATTGATCGATGTATGTTTATATATCATAATGAAATTAGCATAGTTAGTATTTCTGGCTCCTTGTTTAATTACGATTTTCGTAAACTTGTTACAGCAAAATTAGTGGATAGTCTGCAATTCTCGATTGTAGTATGCACCACTGCTGTTTTATTTTTGTTTTAAGCATAATAATGCAATTGTGTCAGTATTATACCTTGGAGGCCAAATTAGAAGAGCTTAGCAATTAGAATTCCCTATAGAAAATGATAAATCCTAATTCTCGGAGTAACTATATTTTGTGCCCGCACTACTTTTAAATAGAATGGTTATTAATTAAATAAAGATTTTATTTTCACAATAACTCCTAAAGAATTATTAAGCTAAGGAATGGTGGAAGAAGATGGAAGTGAGATAATAAAATTCAATTAAAGGGTGACATTTTTCAAATGTTAAAATGGGCGTCACGTAACAATATCTGACAAAAGAAGAGTAGGTACTTACATCATGTAATTCTTGAAAAAGAAACACACAAATACCATCACATTCTATTAAAGAATTTATAAAACTTCAAGCTAAATGAAGTAATGCATATTAAATGCATATTAAACCTAAAAGAAAATAAAAATTCTAGATTACATATGATTTACATATTTATTAACTAAAGTAAAAAACAATAAATTAAGCGAATATACGCTACAGACGTAAACATTCCCGACGTTAGTATGGATGAAATTTAATGAAAAAAAAATTAATCTCTTGCATTTTCGTATGGGAGGCACTTTTATTAGTCTGCTTAATGACCGTTTCCTTTATAATTGCATGAAATATCACTTCACGATTCAGAACACGGCGAACGTAATACCCGGTAACATGCGTCTTTTAAATTCATTTTTTATTATTTTTTAGAACGTGCCTTGCAAATATAAAAGGGAGCAATCAAGCTTTAATAACCCGAGCAATTCCTGAAATTAGGAGAGGACAGAGATGTGTCTCTTTTTGTTTGAAATTACGTTTGTATGTGCTAGCGTTACATAATTAGGTGTTTGTTATTTATAATCGAGTTTTTATGCTGTTCGTTCAACTGAAAAAAATAAAATTCGTTTTGTTTAATTAAACGCGTTGTTAATTAGTTTTGAATACTAAAAAATTAATGAAGCATATTTACAAAGTTTGCATGCGGTTTTGAATGTTTTTGACAAAATTATGTAGAAAATTTATTTCTGATTCATTTTTCAGATATAGACAAATAGCACGTAAAAATAAACATGCATAAATATTGGCTCTTATGTAAATTTTAGTGCAAAATGGCTGAGGACAAAAGTGTTCAGTTTTGTAGGTGCAAAAAATAAAATAAATTAACATTTTTAAATAATGTATTCAAACTGAAGCTTATAGTTTAGCTTTAAGTGAATCGCTCATAAAATTCCCGTTTGCCAATTGGTACTGAGATACTAATTACATTGCCAAGTGGTACTGACAATGAGGCACTCTACCATATTTGCTTGTTTTAATATCACTATACCTTCATTGAAATTCTGTCGACTTTTTTTTATTACACCATATGAAGCTAAGCAAACGTAATAAATTTTAAACCATTAAGAATAAATCCGGCTTGCTTCAATCTAGTCTATCATCAGGATATTCTGAGAAAAATAATTATAAACCTTAAAATAAAAGATATATTATCCACCATATTACGCGAAGTCGGTTGCCTCCACCAATTGACGTGCGTTCATAATGTTAAAAATTTATCTTAAATTCGAAAACATGATTTTAATTTTACTAAGAATATTCCTGTTACTTTTTTGGAACATTTTTATTAGTATTCAAACTAACAGGTATCAGAATATTCCTGGGAGATTCTTAGTTAAATTAAAATTCATGTGTTCCAATTTAAGATTCAAGAGTATGTATTAATTAAAATTGCCGCAACAAATCAATTTTGAAAAATATAGTCAGAATTACGTACTTTTAAATTCATACACGCACTAGAATTGAATATCTTAGTTCTGAGAACATAAATGTTCCAATTATGAACACGCAACTCGATGAAGGAATGTGATGACCAGTAATAAACTTGTAATTAACATTTAAGTTATGGTGACCATTTTTATAAAATAAAAAAGCGGAACAAAATTTTCATGCACTAGATAAGGATAGTGATAGGTTGATTAAAAATATAAACTTTATAGGTAAGTACTTATTTTGATGAGGGTCTCAATCGTTCAATGTTAATGCAACGTTATTATGCTTTGACAGCAAGCATGGCGGCCTTGCATGGGATAGCTTATTATGTAGCAAATCCGCTTTAATTTGTTATCCTCCCGCAATATTAGATCAAAAAGCGATCATAGGATGTCGCTGTTTTGTCTATTCACCACTATTACATCGTATTTGCGAATAAATTGGTCAAGTTGTTTTTGGCTGCAGTGGATATTTCGAGTTACGTCTCTGCTGAAGAAGTCCCAAATGGGTCTGAAACAGCTGTACAGAGGCTACTCGATGTTTTCACTGCAATGAAAAACGATTTGCAACAAAATTTATTAAGTGTTAATCCTTTTGTTTGAACTTGGGCAATGAGGATGCATGAACCGGATGTGACGTAAGGCGTAGAGAGTAGTGATTCAGTAGTAAGTTAATAAGTAATTAAGGTGGGGTAGTTACAAAATAATAAATAAAACGAACGTCAACAGAAAAGTTGAGTTTTCTTCGTCTTCCTACATCTTCAAGCAGATATTTTTTTAAAGAAAAGTAAAAGTAAATATTGTGTGAAGTACTGCAAACAAAATGATAAAAACAACATTTTCCTGTGATAAAATTAGATGTTTGGTTTGTACGGTTAGTTCTATATTCTCCTCAAATATCACGTAGTGGATGCAGATATTATCACTTCGCATGACTGCAGTCACGTTAATAGTTTATTTAGCTGTCTAACGGCATATGAGAATTTGCGCAGGTGTTTAACATTAAATGGAACCCACGTCGGCTGTGAATTCGAAATATCCTGACGGTTAATCCTGCAATATCTGCCAATAATTGCAAGATTCCGACTGAGATTGAGATTACGCTGTCTTTTCTTACCAAGGGTTTCCTAGGCAACTCTCTTCAATTCCTTATAAGGCTCATACGTATGAACTGTTAAATTCTTAAAAGAAATAATAGAAGTTAACTCTGTCCGATGTAAATTGCTCTTTCCAATTTTAATTTTAATAGTATCCGGTTAACGTATTTTCTCGAAAGAACTACAAAATTCTATATCGAATTTTTTTGAAGTTGAACTTTTATTTTTATGTACTTTTATTTTATGGAAATAATTAACTTGAAATAGGAAAAATTGTGATATTTTTTCGAATAAAAATCAAACTTATAATTGAGTTGGAAAAGAAGAATTAACTAATCTAATGTACTACATATTGGCATGTAAATGTAATGTACTGCTGAGATGAAGTTTTTATCGTACGTATGTTTGATGAATGAATTGCTATTATTTTTGATATGCTTTAAGTTTTACTCAGATTTTTGACGGTAAATGAAAGGGGAGGGGTGTTTGTGTGATGGTGTATTTGTGTTTTTAATTCAAATTTAAGTTGCCCACCGTTTGGCTGGTTTTCGCAAATCCTCCAAAATAACGAACCACTTTCAAAATGAATGTATGTAAACATAAAAATACTCCATAAGTAGAAGTTTTAGAAAAAATAAAAATAAACTTGAATTAAATAAAGTTAATCCGAACATGCCTCGATCCGAACCTCTAGTAATCCGAACAGCGAAAACTCGAAGCTATAATCCGAAATTCCTTGGCTGTTAAAACTGCTTTTCCTGCTTGAAAGATTTGGAGAATTTGAGATTAAAGAGGGACGTATGTTTGACGTAAATTGTTAAAAAAATGTGAAGAAAAATAACTACAAGAACAGAAATAGCATATTGAGTTAATAAGAAACGCGCATGCCTCTTAAAATTGCTCAAAAAAAGTTGAAAACACTTGAACATAATTTTTTTACGATTGTGCTAATACCTCTCACGCCAGTAGGGGAAGTGATCACCTGATCAACGAAAACCAATGACAGTAATCCCCAAATACCCAATTATCCAAACCTCTAAAGCAGGAAAAGTAGCTTTATTGTTCATTGTTCAATAGAATATTGAGTTGATAAGTACAGTTTGCATCGCAATTTAGAAAGGAGATGACTTCTAAAAGGAAACACATGACTTCATCGATAAATAAAAAAAATGAGTTATTAAGAGCTTAGAGGCGGGTTTCTAAAGTCTGTACAGGGTGGCCCAAAGATTTCTTCTGTGAGGCTTATGGGAAAAAAATTAGAAAAAAAAATGAAAGAAATTTATACTAGACATTACGCGGTATACTATAAAATTATTTTAAACTATACAGAGTGATCAGAAAATTGTGGCTCGTGGAAACTAATTTTTCTTTAATGGAACACCCTGTATGTTTCTAGATATTTGGATGCGCCGCTATGAGCTGATTACAACGGTATAAAGATATGTTGATTTCATTGAACTACTTTCGTAAATTTTTTTTCTTGTAGAATTGTGCAAAAATTCAGTCCGTTTGAATATTAATTTCTGATTACTGAGGTAACACAGACGAACGAAAATCTAACACGATATTTTTAGGACTCTGGCCTTTATGAAAATGTAAACAAAATTAAGATATCTTTTTGCATTATCCGAGTGATCGATACTTATGAAACATTCGGTATCTCATTTTTTTTTAATGGAACGGCCTACTTTTTATTTCAGAAATGGATAACACTTAAATGTAGATTTCTGCTGATATAAGATTATATACCTTTATTTCTAATCATTTCGTCACTAGAAATTTTCTTTTTATAAGTATTTCAATGGTCGGCTTTTTAAACTACACACCCAGTATTGCTACTTTCCTACTGAAATTCAATCATTCGAAGTCATTTTTCAATCATTTGATTATACTTTCAAAGATCTCTAATTTGAATACCCTCGCGATAGGATTTATTTTACCAAAAATAATTTAAAACCGACCATTGAAATACTTGTAAAAAGAAAATTTTTAGTGATGAAATAATTAAAAATAAAGGTATATAACCTGATATCAGCAGAAAGCTACATTTAAGTGTTATCCATTTCTGAAATAAAAAGTAGGCCGTTCCATTAAAAAAATGAGATACCGAATGTTTCGTAAGTATCGACCGCTTGGCATAATGCAAAAAGATATCTTAATTTTCTTCACATTTTCATAAAGGCCAGAGTCCTGAAAATATCGTGTTAGATTTTCGTTCGTCTGTGTTATCTCATTAAACAGAAATTCATATTCAACCTGACTGAATTTTTGCAGAATTCTTCAATAAAAAAAAATATTTTACGAAAATAGTTCAATGAAATCAATATATCTTCATACCGTTGTAATCTGCTCACTGCGGCGCATCCAAATATCTAAAAATATATAGGGTGTTCCATTAAAAAATATTAGTTTCCAAGTACCGCCATTTTCCTGATCACTATGTATAGTTCAAAGTAATTTTACAATATGCCTCGTATTGTTTAGTATAAAATTCTTTATCGATTCTTTTCCTAATTTTTTTCTTATAGGCCCCACAGGAGAAATACGCGTCGTTGGGCCACCCTGTACAGTTAATTTTTGATTTGAAATTAAAGAACTTTTATTTTGAGAAAATTAACACTCGTAGGATAATTATTATGAAAATGGATATTTTCTGTCTTTTGTTCGATAATCCAGACATTTCGAAAATCCGAATCAACCAAGGCAATTACTAGTTTGGATTGAAGAGGTCCTATTGTATAAATAAACCTGTAGGAGTCTGTTGGTTTGACGAAATTTTGGAGATTCTTGGGGAATCTTTGAACTGTTGCAACTAGTCATCTAATTCCAAATTCTTTATTTACTGCAGCTAGTTTTAACTGTATAATATTTAAAAAATAAGTAGAAGAAGATTAAATAGAGGAATGCGTAAATTTATAAATAAATTAAGTAATTAATTAAATATTTCAAACACTACCTCTGCGATTACCTCATTGGTATTGATACGATTAGATTTTCTATAAAACCATTTAAAATTTACGGAAAAAATTAACATACTTACCAGTATGTAATCGCATTCTAGTTACGTAGGCTGCTGGAAAATTTTCTGGAATCTAGTAGGTCTAGAATTGTTAGCTTTTATCAACTGTCTTATTTGAAACATTTGATGTTTTTCGCCTATAATTCTATTGACAGTTCCTATCCAAGTGAACTAGTTTTGTTTGTACAGCCCTTGAGAAAAAGTAATTTTGCGTAAACATGGAAATGTCGTGTGAAAATTTTCGTGCCATGATTTTTTACGATTTCAAATGTGGTCTTAAGCCAGCAATACATGTTTTCACGTAATTTCACGTAAAAATTCATGTAAACATGTGTGTATAAATTCATGAATTGTAATTTCAATACACGTTTCAATTATATTAATAAAAAGGTATTCTGCTAAATAGTAAATTAAAATGTTAATGTTGGTGAAGATGGTAACTCATTAATGCATCTAACTTGAAGTTATTTTCTTCGAGCAGCTGGGAATGTTGGATTATATTATCAAAGGTATCATCCAAACGGAGAGCACATGGTCATCACTGATAAAACTGTCTTGAAACTAATATTATTTATAAACATATGCCCACATACATAAACTAGCTGAAGTCGTTCTTCATTCACCTAAGCTAACAGCTAACAGCAATAATCAAAGTCACTAGAATTTACTAAAATCTCACGTCAAAAACCTTGAGAAATAGAACTTGCTCTTTGTTGTCAATTTTACACGTATAAATTCATGTAATTCCTTTTGCTCGCTATACACGTTGAAAAATAGTTCGTCATAAAATACACATAAATTTCATGCAATTTGTGATCGTCTATTGCGGGCTTAACGCCGAAACAATGCCTCGATAGGCTTCATTGGGCTTTTGGAGATGAAGCACTGTCTTTATAATTGGTTTGCCGAATTAAAGCGTGGACGTACCTCTCTCAGTGACGAATTTCGTGAAGGTCGTCCATCAACATCTGTTGTTGCCACTAATGTATGTGCTGTGCGTGAAATGCTTGAGCGAGATCGACATGTGAAATACCGTGAGATTCAAGCATCCTTGCGCATTGACATGAAAGCAATACACCAGATTTTCCATGATCATTTGAACGTACGAAAGCTTTGCAGTCGTTGGATCCCACACAATTTAACAGAAGCGCAAAAGCAGGGTCTATTCGTACGAGCCAGAAAGTAAATAACAATCTACCGTTTGGGTATTTCAAAATGAATCAAAACCAACAAAAGTTGTTCGTTCACGCAGTGCTGCGAAGCAAATGATTGCTTATTTCTTTGGTTTAACTGGATATGTAGCAACCGTGGCTTTAGAGGATCGAAGAACCGTGAATGCTGATTGGTATACTACAATTTTTGCCGGAAGTCATCGATCAAATAAGAAGAAACAATCGAAATCGACGAATTATTCTCCATCATGACAACGCCAGCTTTCACTCAGCCCGTCAAACAGTTGATTTTTTGTCCAAGAAACATGTTGAATTGATGACTCATTGTCATTGTCCATATTCACCTGATTTATCACCTAATGATTTCTTTTTGTTCCCAAATATCAAAAATAAAATGCGTGGTGAGCGATTTTCGTCGGCTGAAGCAGCGGTTGAAACATTCCGGACACTGGTTTCTGAGGTGCCATCTTTAGAGTGGAAAACGTGCTTTAGAAATTGGTTTGAGCGTATGCAAAAGTGTATTGACGTCAAAGACGAGTACTTCGAAAAACAATGATACCGTTTACCAAATTTCATATGCGTTTTTTCATACCGTTTCCAGAAACTTTTCCAGCAGCCCACGTACAAAACCCAGAACTCATTATAACAACGCGCGAATTGTGAAACTGGAGCGCTTATTCGCAAGCCTTTGGTAAACTCAACTCCTAATTCGTGACTGAGGTAAGTAAGCAGATTTTTGTAAACAAACCCGTATCAATAGGTCGCGCCGACTTCAGTCGTTAACTAAATCGTTAGTTTGATTCACATCAAGTGACGTTCAGACTTCACCCCTGATGGACGCCGCCGTCTTTTCCCCTGGACTGCACTGTCATCGCTACGGGATGCAATCGATGAAAGCTTTATCTACGCCCCTACAAACCGGAAGTCTCCTCATAACAAGGTGAAGGCGCAAAAGACGCGTTAGTATTATGTGTTTTATTTTTGTATATTCCTTTACTATTATCTTACACTCAATTATTATCATATATTATTGAACCAATGGGTAAATTGTTAGAGTTAATACAAGCCCCTTCAACAATAGATTCGGACTTTTAACATTTTGCCTTTTTACTACGAAAATGACAAAGCTCTTAATAAAAATAAAGTGTGTATTGCATGCCATTGTGATTATACATTTTTTAAGTATGTTATAACAGGAAAATTATTTAAAAAGGGAACTAAATTTGCTTTCTGAAACCATAATACATTTTACTCAAGAAATAAGTAAAATCGACGTGTCCCTGCTTGTACTTGACAAGGCTCATAGGAGTAATAATTTTTTGTTTTATAAACTATTTTGTCCTGTTACTAACTGCTTCCATGACAAGGATGATGTTTAGCAAATCAAAATACCAGTAATACAAAAGACTTTTTTGCTATCATTTCAGAGAAGAATAAAATTATGTGAAGATGAAGGTTATGGGAATATTTCTGATATAATAGTAAATAAAAAATAAAATAGCTTTCAATAAAGATAATACATTTTACTAGAGATACAAGTAAAACTTAGTATCCGAACCTACAGTTGACAGGGCTCGTATACCATACAGGGTGTTCTTTTACTGTGTACAAATAAAAAAAACCTCAGTATAAGTACGTGAAATGCTACCTTCAGCGTGTATTTTCGGGTAGCTACCAAATCGTAGCCAAAAAAATTCGGAGGTTCCACTTGTTTGAAACTGCTGAGATGTGCGACAGAGAAACATTTAGCCAGGTCATTGACGTCTTCCTCTGTAGTCAGTGGGTGTGCCCATCATAACGCCGATCATAAAAAGAGTCACGCTTTTAAATCCTTTCTCCAGCGTTTCATAATAAAAATCACTGATATCGTTTATTACTAAGCATAGGATTAGAATAAGTACACGCCATCGTTTCAGTATCGTTTCATATACTCCGGAGATCGAAGTACAACTGGACAACTAATTACTCTAAAAATCTTTACACATTGAAACAAGAAGAGTCGATTGCATGACTGTAATTTTTTATTGCGGCAATATTACTCTGTTTTTTGTTATACTGAGTAACACCGTTGCTGTAGCGGCGTTAATTGTCTTCGCCGTCCTCGCGTTTATTTATACGCTACGGTCTAATATCTTATATTGCCCGCTTCGTTAGAATTTCAACCGCGCAAAATAGATTTTCTCGATATACCGGGTGGAAAGTTTCAAACCCGAACATAGCAAACTTGTATTGAAAACTTTGTTTCTGTGAATTGCTGCTCGCTATTTGAAGATACAAAATTGGCAATGGTATTAAAGAAAAGAGAAAATTATAGACAATATTATGGTGTTAAAATTATTCCTAAATATTAATACTTTCGGAATATAAATAAAATTTTCAAAGTTTAAACGAAAAATTAATCGCCTATTGCCCGATTTCTTCACCTCCTGATAAATTTATCTGCCAGGTATTAGCTTTGGAAACAATTGTATCGATAATAGTTTCCGATGATACTACCTGGCAGATAAATTTATCCGTAGGTGAAGAAATCGGGCCTAAGTCAGATTTGAAACTTTCAGTTCTTTCAATTAAAAGAAAATAATTTATACGTCAGTCAAAAAGTATTATGACTTATTGTAAATAATAGGTAGGTACTCTTGCCGTTTAAGTTAAGTTTTAATTATTCGATTGTACTAAGAATTAAATAAGTTTCACACGGTTGATGAATAAGTTACACCCAAATGTAAAGAATATTAAAAAGAAACCCACATCATTTACACAAATTCAGTTGCCATCAAAGTTGTTTTGAAATTAATAAGAATAGTAGGAAAGTATTGTGTGAAGTAATGCAGGAGCAAAGAAATAAATCCTAACAGTTTTTCATCGTCAGTATGCTACACAGATGAATTAAATTTTATTTTGGATAAGAAGCATATTGTACAAAATTCTGGTTATTGAATTGGAAACTTCAAATCGTATGTCAGATTTGAAGTGAAGTAAGGCGACTACATTTTTCATTTAAAATTTAAAAATTTAATTTCTATTTCAAAAGTATTAACACAATATGAATAATTATAACACCATAACATTGGTCTTAATTTTATCTTCTATTTAATACCATTACCATTTTTGTATCTTTAAATGGCGAACAGTAATCTATAGAAACGTATTTCTCAATGGAACTTTGATATGTTCGGGTTTGAAACTTTCCACCCGGTATATTTATTACAATGCCCAGGTCCTATGTGCGTTTCCGCGGACTTCCCAGTACAAGAGTAACATATCTGTTTTTACGTTATTTGTAAATTCCATTACGATCTTAATATGCGGTTTTACGAATCAAAAATCTTTCTTCGTTTGTCAAATTTTTCGTATCTGCAGAAGGCTAATGTAATACTGCCCCACCTTAAGCGCGTTACAGCGGCCCCCGTTGTAAAAACACAAAAAATTGCCGTAATAAAAAGCATCACTAGAAATGCGAAACTGCGACTTTATCGAATGCATGCGATAATACTTTAAGATATTAATCAATTTGTAAATTTTGGAATTTGCAATGCAGGCGCGTTAAAAATGCTTTACTTGGCCGAATTTCATAACTGAATTAATAGGAATTGTAAATTTAATATCAGTCGTATTAGTAGTGAGCATATATCAGTTTTAATAGCTATTTTATTCTCCTTAGTGTGATTACGTAATGCGACTGTTTTTAATCTGTATAAACAGTAGATTAATTACTACATTATTTTAAAGTTTCTTTATTACATTAAAGAAATCTTAATCTATTTAATTAGAAATGGAAAGGCAATTTATTACTTGTGAAGGTAAATATCCGGAAATAAACCGACGAATGACGGTGATGTCATTATTTAACTCATCCGCATTTTTTGCCCAGTAATTAAATCGTCGGTTTATAATTTGAAAATACCTGAAATTGTAATTACTTAGGGCGAAGTGGCACTTGTTTTAATTAATCCATGCGCTTTGTGAATGCGTTTAAAATGTTTCGACTGTTACGATCTATTAATAGGCCTCATACGAATGAAACAGATGTTCGTTTACGATAAAACACTGACCTATATTAAAGTGACACAGGCAAGGCGGCGTACCATCCAGTCGTTAGCTATTCCAGCAGTTCTCAAACGGTTTGGTGAAAACCTTCCAATGCATTTTTTCTTGAAAACTATTAACTTCATGTTAAGGGTACATAAGTTTAATCGTTGCCATTTATGGTAATGTATTACAGGTTTAAATATTTGCACACAGTAAAAGAGCACCCTGTGTAATTCACCATTGGTTACTTTCACTTTCCATAAGAGTTCGACAAAATTGTTATTTTCGAATCAGCTGCAAACTAAGACAGACAATACTACCTTTGTCGTAAAATTTAATAAAATTATTTTCACAAGACCGCTTGTTGGTTTATGACAGCTTATAAGTTAGATTAATTCTGCAATAAAACTTTATTTTATTTATTTTTCGTTTATGCATTTTAGTTCACTATTTACTTTAATTGCAGCGTAGTTCTCTGACTACTCGAGGTTCCAAAAACAACCAAAACAGTTGTACAGAGTATGTTGGAGAATTCATTGCAGTTAAAATACATTATATTTTTTTAATTTCTACAACCTACTCGGTATATAGCAAATCTATATTTTTTTTAGTTTTAAAGTTACACATATGAATATAGAGTCAAGCAAATTTTGTAAACACTTTTTGTAATAATTATGTATGTTTACAGCATTATGCTGCAACAGAGACCGTAGATAAAAGTATTCCTCTCGTAAACCGTGTGAAAATATTGACGAAGGAATCAAATTCAAATGAACTTGGGTTATTATTCAAGTCAGCATTTGCAGCAAATTTATGCACGCGTACAAATAAAAGCTGCTCAGCGCCGCTGTTCTGACAACATTAATTTTCTGTGTTTATGTCTTTGAACTTGTACACCTGCCATAGTCATTTGTTCTGGTCCTTTACATTTTCCGAACGACGTGCCAGCCGAGCTGCCATTGCAGCATGCAATTAAGTATAAATTACAGTTCACATTAATTCATAATCAAAAACGGTATCGGTCGTATATTATTCTAAATTTAAACAAGTTTTCCGGTTTTAATTAGGCTTATAGATTTTGTACGGGGAACTGATAATAAAAAGTTAAGTTTTAGATAACTTGAAAAGATGCTTACAGAGTTAAAACTCTTAATTGCTTTAAGCACGTTACTTTAATTGCTTCGCAATGGCAAATCTCTCGAGATATCAGACCACGACGACGAAAATTCGTATCCTACAAAGCCTGGACACACACGACAACATCAATCTTTGTAAGCAGGAGCTCTAAAAAGTAATAAGAAACAGTAATTTATCAAAGTGATTCTTTTTATTCGAGAGTACGAGTTTATTTTAACCGCATCAGATGCGGTTTCATTTAAATACGACTTGCCTTTATATTTTTGAAGCAAATAATTCTAAACACTTTATCATCTTCATCATATAAGCTCTATTTTTCAAAGTCTAATCCTTTTTATTAAACATGTATTATTTTTTTTATTGAACATTACATTTTCGTTTATTGTTTGTAAAGCCTTGTTTTCACGGTGAGAGTTTCTGTGTTCCGTTCTCCTGACAGTAACGGCCGTATTCAGAGACGTGAAATAAGCATCACCGGCGCCCCTTTTGAGTTGAAAATTTTGTTCCCACGATGATAATTTCTCTGATAATTACTGTCATGAAAGTAACTATTGCTGTCATGACAGCAACTATCATCTTGTAAATTACTTGAAAGTCGCTTTCTGTTGTTTTGTACCAAATAAGACGTCATTTTCCTCCACAGATGGTTTATATTTGGCAGGAATGGCAAAATTTACAGAAAGTATTTCTGTAACCTCAGTCATAAAAAATTACATGTTACTACAGTAATGTTTTTAAACTAACTTGATGTAATACAAAATTAATGTAACATGCTATAACTTAACACTTTCAGGCTTTCATGAGACAACTTTCATACTATCTCGTCTGGCTCGACAGTTGAAAGTAGCTTTTGCGATAGTATGATTCATCTAAAAACACTGGATTTCACGATGATAGTTTGTACGAGAATTGCTGTCGTAATACCAATAGTTACTCTCACGAAAGTAACTATCACGAACTCTCACCATGCAAACGAGGTTAAAGTCTGTCTAATTGCTTAACATCATGTCTCTGAATTCGGCCCTTATTCTCACGAAATCAACTAAAACAAAACCCCTCATCGTAGAAACGAGGCTTAAAACAGAGATTATTAATATTAGTACTGTGTAAAGATTTATAGTCAGTACCTTTCAGAAAATGAGGTAAATGTTTATTAAAAGTTACGTATTCTCAAAATGTCTTTACAACAAAGGTGTACTTTTACTTACACATGAAAAGTAAGTGCATACACCGATGAGAAGTTAGTAATAAAATTCCAGCAATAAAATTATGAAATTTCAAAACGCTGCCACCGCTAAAATAACGATCACAGATCAATAATATTTAATCTATTACAAAGAGTATAATGTATATGTGTCTCATATGAAGAAACTGAAAAAACATTTGATATTAAGTTAACTATGACTATTTAAACCAGCATAAGTCATTATTCATATAATACATCAAAACAATTGCTTTCACTGAAAATTTTCACACAGTCATAAAGTAAACATACATATCTATTTAATAATGCCATTAGAAAGTTTTAGCCGGTTGATTTGAAGTAATTAGAAATTAATTAAAAGTGACTCTCAGATCAATGAAACAGTACCAATTTCAAATGTTCATAACTTTTCTCAGAGAACTTGCATAAAAATTCTGTTTGCAGAATATTAAAGCACGGATCGAAATCTATCGTTTAAACCACCCTCTGAGTTTTAGCCGGTTGGTTTGAAGTAATTAGAAATAAATTAAAAGTGACGCTTTTAATTTATTTCTTTAAATTAAAAGTGACGCTTTTAATTAATTTCTAATTACTTCAAACCAACCGGCTAAAACTCAGAGGGTTTAAACGATAGGAATCGATCCGTGCTTCAATATTCTGCAAACAGAATTTTTATGCAAGTGCGGAATGGAAAGTTATGAACTTTTGAAGTTGGTCTGTGCGTCACTTTTAATTAATTTCTAATTACTTCAAACCAACCGGCTAAAACTCAGAGGATGGCTTAAACGATAGATTTCAATCCGTGCTTTAATATTCTGCAAACAGAATTTTTATGCAAGTTCTCTGAGAAAAGTTATGAACATTTGAAATTGGTACTGATTCAATGATCTGAGAGTCACTTTTAATTAATTTGTAATTACTTCAAATCAACCGGCTAAAACTCAGAGGGTGGTTTAAACGATAAATTTCGATAGTGCTTTCATATTCTGCAAACAGAATTTTTATGCAAGTGCGGAATGGAAAGTTATGAACATTTAAAGTTGGTCTGTGCGTCACTTTTAATTAATTTCTAATTACTTCAAATCAACCGGCTAAAACTCAGAGGGTAGTTTGAACGATAGATTTCGATCCGTGCTTTAACATTCTGCAAACAGAATTTTTATGCAAGTTCTCTGAGAAAAGTTATGAACATTTGAAATTGGTCCGAGCGCCACTTTTAATTAATTTCTAATTACTTCAAATCAGCCGGCTAAAACTTTCTGAAGGCATTATTAAATAGATATGTATGTTTACTTTATATGAAATTATGTGAAAATTTTCAGTGAAAGCAATTTTTTTGGTGCGATATATGAATAATGACTTATGCTGGTTTAAATAGTCATAGTTAACTTAATATCAAATATTTTTTCAGTTTCTTCATATGAGGGGAATCTACACATTATACTCTTTGTAATAGATTAAATATTATTGATCTGTCATCGTTATTTTAGCGGTGGCAGCGTTTTGAAATTTCATAATTTTATTGCTGGAATTTTGTTGCTAACTTCTCATCGGTAGTGCATACATATTGTGGCGCGCCAGCCGGCTTACTACGTCAAACTGAAGGCGTCAAGAAGTCGGTCCGTTATGCGTCATTGGCCATCACGCCACCATCGAAGAAACTCGAATTATCCAGGCTGGAAAATTCGAGACGGCAGCAAGGGATATAAAATCGCTCGGGGTGGACTCAGGAGGCAGTCGAATTCTAACAGCGATCGTCGAAGTTAGATTTTAGTGTGTAAATAAATTGTTACAAATAAATTAGTTTGTAAGCGTTATTAAATTACGGTTAAGTTTTTACCGAGTCTTTTATTCGTTTAAATAAATAAATTTAAACCCTAGAAACGTAACAGTGGTGTCGGTGTGCGGGTTTGTGAAAATAAATAAACAATTTAAAGTAAATTAAATTTAATCAGATTATTAAATAAGTACAGTATAGGAAAGAAACAATGGATACGAGAAAAGTGTTGTTGAAAGACTTAAAAGTGGCCGAATTAAAAACCGAATTGGAAGAACGAGAGTTAGAAACCTGTGGTTTGAAAGGCGCACTTCAACAGCGTCTCCGAAGCGATTTGTTGACAGCTGTTGAAGATCCAGAGACGTTCCTTTTCGAAATTTCGTGTGATCCCGCCGATTTTAATAAAATCTTGAAGGATGAATTTCGAGAACAATCCAAAATATGGACGAGAAGTTTCAAGAACAGTCGGGAAATTTAGAGGAAAAGCTTCTAGAACAATCTGGAAATTTCAAGGACGAACTTCGAGAACAATCCAGAAATTTGGACGAGAAGTTTCAAGAACAGTCTGGAAATTTAGAGAAGAAGCTTCTAGAACAATCTGGGAATTTCAATGACGAACTTCGAGAACAATCCAGAAATTTGGACGAGAAGTTTCAAGAACAGTCTGGAAATTTAGAGGAAAAGCTTCTAGAACAATCGGGAAATTTCAAGGACGAACATCGAGAACAATCTGTAAACTTCAAAGACGAGTTGCAAAGTAAATTGATGGAGCAATCCAGAAATTTAGAGGAGAAGCTTCTAGAACAATCTGGAAATTTCGACAAATTACAGAATAAATTGTTGGAACAATCTAGAGACTTAGACAAGAAATTTCGAGAGCAATCCAGAAATTTCGACGAGAAATTTCTAGAACAAACAAAAGGACTCGAAGATAAACTAGTGATTACAGAAATAATATTTCAGCAGGATAACAAAATCAAAAATCTGGAACAAATCATGGCGGGGTTGCGAGTGTTCGGGGATCAGCCACCAGTAGAAACACTAGAAAATAATGAAACTCGAATTGTGGAAGGACCAACAGAAAATTCGAAATTGAAAATAAAACCACCAACGTTCGATGGAAAGTCTTCTTGGCCCAACTATTTCAAACAGTTCGAAGCAGCAGCAAAGGCGAACAGATGGACGGCCAGCGAAAAAGCCACTTCGTTAATTGTCGCCTTGAGAGGGGACGCTATCGATGTGCTACAGACGATGCCGCCAGAGGAGCAAGAAGACTTCGACAAGCTGGTGAATAGGATGGAAATGCGTTATGGACAGACCCATCTGACCGTGGTATGCCATGCGCAGTTGAGGAATCGCTGTCAGAAATCCGGAGAGAGTCTTCAAGAATTCGAAGCGGACGTAGCGCGTCTGGCCCAGTTGGCATATCCCACAGCTCCTGTTGAATTCCTCAAATGTTTGACGGTGCAGACCTTCATAGATGGAATCCGTGACCCAGACAACCAGCAGGCATTGAGAATGGCCCATCCGAAGACATCCAAGAACGCATTGGCTTATGCCTTGGAATTTGAAGCGGCGGGACGAGTTTCAAGAGGGCATGTCAAGGTGCGAGCGGCTATGGACTTCCAAGAGGAAGAAAAGGAAGAATCCGTCAACGCCAAGGTGTGATCTGCTAATAAGGAGCAATCCAAGGAATATGCCACCGCCGAGGATGTTAGCCGCATTGTGGAACAGGTCCTCAAGCAGAAGAAGCCGCTGGTGTGGCCAGGAGGAAGGACATGTTCGCAGGCGATGCCCAAAGCCCAGACAGGATCCAAGAAAGCCACAGTTAAACTAAGCCGGGTCGGTGCAGAGGGGCAAACGTCGATCCTTATTCAAAGGCCCCCAAAGACGAAAGCCAACCAAGTAATATTCCTACGGCAGTTAACCAGCAGTGTCTTCGTGGATGTTACCATTGATGACATTCCTCACACCATGTTATTGGATACGGGTGCGACGAAGACCATCCTAAGACCCGACGTCATTAAGTCATCTGGACGCACCGAACCGACCAAGTGGAGACTGAAAACTGCAACTGGAACATCAGCAACTGTCCACGGTGAAGTAGAGGTTATCAACTCCAATAAAACACCGTGCACTGGTGGCAGACATAGAGGACGAGGCAATTTTGGGCATGGACGTCATGTGTGCCCACGGGTTCCAATTGGACTTAAAGCGTGGCGTGATGGCGGTCAATAATGAGGAGTTGGTTCTACATCAACGAGGAGACGTGGCCGCTCGAGTAGTCCTCGCTGAAGACGTTGTATTACCCAGCAGGACTGAGGTTATCGTCGACGCAAAAATGGACGGTGGTTTTCAAGATGGGCAAGTCATTATGGTTGAACCTAATACTGATGATCAAAGGATTGGAAGAGGAGTCCTCGTTGGGAAAATGTTGCTGACAGCGAAGAAGGAAGTACCTGTCCGCCTGATGAACGTCAATTGTTTCTCCGTCAACATCAAGAAAGGAACCATCTTGGGAAGCTGCACCATGGTGTCCTCCATCTCCCGCCAACTTGAAACAAACGTGCCAGTAGCGAAAGTCCCAATGAAGTTATGGGAAATGGTTATGTCAACAGCTCAGGAAATGACTCCAGACCAGAAGACAAAAGCAAAGAATCTGATCGGCCGTTATCAAGATGTATTCGAGGTAGAAAATGGATCCAAGGGAAGAACTGATGTCGTGAAACACAAAATAGAGACTGGAGAAGAAAGACCTATCCGTCAAGCTCCAAGGCGATTACCGTTGGCGAAGCGTGAGGAAGCGGAACGCATTATTCGTGAGATGGAAAAGGATAATGTAATAGAACCATCAAGCAGCCCGTGGGCGTCACCAGTAGTGCTTGTGAAGAAGAAGGATGGGTCCACCAGGTTCTGTGTAGACTACCGGTTACTCAACAATGTCACCAAGAAGGACAGCTATCCCCTGCCACGGATTGCTGATACCCTGGACACCCTGGC
This sequence comes from Prosopocoilus inquinatus, assembly GCA_036172665.1. NCBI lineage: Eukaryota > Metazoa > Arthropoda > Insecta > Coleoptera > Lucanidae > Prosopocoilus > Prosopocoilus inquinatus. Next base: position 50,730,914 of record CM069871.1, read on the forward strand.
CGGCTCAAAGATCTTCTCAACTTTGGACTTAAAAAGTGGATATTGACAAGTGGAGCTGGCGCCTGAAGATCGAGAAAAGACGGCGTTTTCCATTGGTATAGGTCTGTGGCAATTCACAGTGATGCCATTCGGGTTATGTAATGCCCCAGCGACATTCGAGAGGTTAATGGAGACGGTTCTGAAAGGTCTGTCCTGGACAACGTGCATGGTGTACCTTGACGACATAATTGTCGTGGGAAAAACGTTCGACGACCATCTGAGGAACCTGGAAGGAGCGTTCCAGCGGCTTCGCGGAGCTGGACTAAAGCTTAGCCTCAAGAAGTGTCACCTGTTCTAGAAGGAAGTTAATTACCTGGGGCACATTGTTAATGGAAATGGAATCGCCGTGGACCCTGTGAAGATTCAGGTGGTGAAAGACTGGCCAACTCCCAGAAATAAACACCAAATAAGGAGTTTCCTTGGCCTGTGCACTTACTATCGGCGCTACGTTCCTGGATTTGCAGACATTGCTAAGCCGTTAACAAAACTCACTGAAGAAGGTCGTCAATTTGAATGGGACCAACAGTGTCAAATTGGCTTTGAACAACTAAAGCAGTACTTGATTAGTGCTCCTATTTTGAGTTATCCTCTCCCGGAAGGCAAGTTCGTCGTGGACACAGATGCTAGCAACGTTGGGATTGGTGGCGTACTCTCCCAGATACAAGAGGGGCAAGAGAAGGTGATCGGCTACTTCAGTAAAGTCCTATCAAAGCCGGAACGAAACTATTGCGTCACAAGAAGGGAATTGCTAGCCGTCGTAAAAACGATAGAACACTTCTACAAGTATTTGTATGGTAGACGCTTCCTGCTGAAGACCGACCACGCCGCTCTAAAATGGCTTCTCCGTTTCAAGAACCCAGAAGGGCAAGTTGCGCGATGGATCGAACGACTTCAGGAGTACGATTTTGAAATTCAGCATCGGGCAGGAACTAGCCATCGAAATGCCGATGCTTTGTCGAGAAGACCCTGTGCCGAAGACTGCAAGCACTGTAGTCGTTTGGACGAGAAAGTAGCCACGACTGCGAGGACAGCCATTGTTGACGACAAATGGCAAGCCGAAGAACTGCGAAGAGACCAGGAGAACGACCCGGATTTGAAATTAGTGCTAGAATGGAAAAGCAGAGACGCGAGGCCTGCCTGGGAAGAGGTAGCACCGTCCGTAAAATCATACTGGGCGCAGTGGGACTCCATAGTGTTGGATCGTGGTCTTCTGAGACGAAGCATAGAGAATCAGGAAGACATGGAACAGAAGACACAGTTACTAATCCCCAAGAATAGGGTGCCAGAAGTTCTGAGGGAACTTCACGATGAGGGCATCTGGGAGTTAAGAAGACTATGGAGAAGGTGCGCGAAAGATTTTACTGGGTGAACGGTCCCCGTAGGCGGGGAAAGGCCCCCATGAGACAATACAACGTTGGAAGTCCTTTTGAGAGAGTTGCCATCGATGTAGCCGGCCCGTATCCAGAAACGAATGGTGGAAACAAGTACATCGTCGTGGTAATGGACTACTTTAGCAAGTGGGTTGAAGCTTACGCCCTACCTAACCAAGAGGCAGTCACTATTGCGGAAGTCCTTGTCAGGGAATGGATCAGTCGGTATGGTGCACCTATGGAACTGCATTCAGACCAAGGAAGGAACTTTGAATCGGCCTTGTTCAAGAACGTGTGTACTCTGCTCGGCGTACGAAAAACTAGAACAACTGCACTCCATCCACAGTCGGACGGAATGGTGGAAAGGTTCAACAGAACCATCAACCGACATTTGTCTAAGGTCGTTTCCGATCATCAGAGGGACTGGGACACGTACATTCCCCTGTTCCTAATGGCATACCGCTCGTCCGTTAATGAGACAACAGGGGAGACTCCGGCGAAAGTGGTATTCGGGCGAGAGCCGAGACTGCCCTGTGACTGCCGCTCAGGTGTTTAGGAAGAAATTTGGCCAAATCGAGGAGCTCCGAAGACAGCATCCCGTGGTAGGCAAGAGTGTGCAGATCATCGATTCGACGGCAGATCGGAGGCGCCACGTGCATTATTTAGTCACTAAGAAGACATCAAGCGGTAAACCTGATTATCAAAGTATGTGGAGAGCCCTATGTAGCTTGAGGAGACAGCTAACAGAGAACCACCAGATGAAGTTAGCCATCTCCAAATTGGGCTGCGGATTGGACGGACTAGACTGGAGAGTAATTCGAAGCATGCTGGAAGTCATCTTCCACAGAAAGGGAATTGAAGTCCTAGTCTGCAGCCACCACCCACAGGCAATAGTCAGCAACAGCAGTGGACTGCTACTTCTTCCAGACGGGAAGTTGCAAGAATGGGCCAGCATGTAGATTCCGACACCCTCCTTCAAGACTATCACCAGGAACATTTCGAGACGAAACGTTTTTAAGAAGGGGGCAGTGTGGCACGCCAGCCGGCATACTACGTCAAACTGAAGGCGTCAAGAAGTCGGTCCGTTATGCGTCATTAGCCATCACGCCACCATCGAACAAACTCGAATTTTCCAGCCTGGAAAATTCGAGACGGCAGCAAAGGATATAAAATCGCTCGGGGTGGACTCAGGAGGCAGTCGAATTCTAACAGCGACCGTCGAAGTTAGATTTTGGTGTGTAAATAAATTGTTATAAATAAATTAGTTTGTAAGCGTTATTAAATTATGATTAAGTTTTTACCGAGTGTTTTATTCGTTTAAATAAATAAATTTAAACCCTAGAAACGTAACAATATCCTTTGCTTTTTATATGATTTATGCTAAAAATGTACAACGAAATAGATGCGACATAGTGATGAAGCGAACGATTTAGTTTTATTTTATATTTCTGCGGTACATAAAGCTCCACCATTTACGCAAATGAAAGGATACAAAAAAGAACTGCGAACACTCGGCGTATCTCAAAAACTGATACTGAATTCATGAACGCTAATAACTTGTCCAAGTATTTACGACATTAGTAAAGCGTATTACCCGCGCTAAAATAGAAACTACTTATGCTCAAGTGCAGCATTTGACCCTAATGACTCACACGAAGCTATATATAACATATTATTTAATTAGAAAACCAAGAGCCGTTTCGACTTTAAACCTGTCTACACCAAATTGATTTTCCTGGGCTTATTAAATAATTCTAGTTGACCCCTTAATACCCCTGATCGACGGAAATGGTTATTCGATACATGTGCTGCTTAATTAAATTTGTAATTTGAATTCATGGTAGTTAAAAGGGAGAGGTGTAAGAGTGAACGTTTATTTATTACGTTCTTGATGTTATTAATTATTTTTTTTCTATATTTTAAACTTAAAGTTGTCGGACATACATATATAGCCTGGAAAATACACAGACTGTTCAAAAATAACTCGCTAACTTGCTAACATTTTTATTATTAAAGTTACAGATACGGTTAAATTAGCAAAGTAGTAGTACCTTTTGTCCTCATTGCAACGATCTTTTCAAAAAAAACAACTGAACATCGCGTTTATGAAACAGAGGGAAAATAACACTTTTTTTTAATCATCCTATATATTATTTGACCAATTGATAGAGAATAAAATTCTGACTTAAAATTGTTCTTTATCATTTTATCGGAAATTAATAAATAAAGATATTTTGACTTTCTACAAATTCATTAAGATGGCTGTATTTCAAGAATAAAACATTTGAAAGACAGATGAGAAGCGTTGCCACCGCTAAAATAACGATCACAGATCAATAATATATAATCTATTGCAAGGAGTATAATGTGTAGATTCCCCTCATATGAAGAAATTTAAAAAAATATTTGATATTAAGTTAACTATGATTATTTTAACCAGCATAAGTCATTACTCATATATTGCACCAAAACAATTGCCTTCACTGAAAATTTTCACGTAGTCATAAAGTAAACATCCGTAGATATTTAATAATGCCTTTAGAAAGTTTTAGCCGGTTGATTTGAAGTAATTAGAAATTAATTAAAAGTATGACGCTCGGAACAATGAAACAGTACCAACTTCAAACGTTCATAACTTTCCATCCAGCATTTGCATAAACATTCTGTTTGCAGAATATGAAAGTGCATATCGTACTGCAATGAACTATTATGCGATTTTAGTGTTATGTGTGATAAAATTATTTGCCTTGGGGACAATATTAACTTATTAACCTGTTCCATTGATAGTATTTCTTTTCTTTCAATTTTGAAAGCCTTGAACTTAAAACAAGTAATTGACAGCCCGACTCGGGTTTCTCGAAATTCCTTTTCTCTAATTGATGTGATTGTAACTAATGAAAATACGATTGTTGCCGATAGTGGTGTACTTGATGTTCACGAATTATTTGATCACAGTTTAATACATTGCAGTATTAAATGTAATATTCGTATAAATACCCCAGTCTACCGTACTTATCGTTCTTTCAAACATTTTAATCATTAATTTTTTGTTCAGGATTTAATGTCTCTTCCCTGGTAGACAATTATTCAATTGGATAATGTAAATGAGAAAGTCGATTTTTTGAATTTTAATTTAACAACATTATTCGATTTGCATGAGCCATGGACAACGTCAAGTTTTAATAAGCCAAAAGTTGGTTGGTTGACTGACAATGTTAAACTCATGATGAAAATGCGTGATAATGCGTTAAAAAGGTTTAAACGAACCAAAATGCAGACTCATTGGAATTATTACAAACAATTGAGAAACTTTACCTCTAGTGCTATTAAATCTGAAAAAAAGGCGTACTTGGAATATAGCTTTCGCAATTCGAATAAAAAAGTATTTTGGAAAAATCCGAAAGAGTTTAACATTGTCAACCGAACAACTCCTGTAATACCGCAACACCTTAAAGATGTAAATGCTATTAACAACTTTTTTAATTCAATTACCGGCTCTCTAAACACTCCTGACGTAAATGTCCTAAATTTTTACAGTAACAATATTAGCTCAAAAGCTTCTAATTTTTGCTTTAAAGAGTATCAGAGGATCAGGTGGCAAAGTTAATTGGTGAGATCACTTCTAAATCAACGGGTTTTGATGACATCTCAATTACTATGATTAATCTTTGCTGTCCGTACTTAGTTCCAATTTTCACACATATATTTAATTTTTGTCTTACTACAAGTAATTTTCCAGATCAATGGAAACTAGCAAAAATAATACTTTTACCCAAAATTAATAAAGTTGAGAATTTTAAGGATCTGCGGCCGATCAGCATCTTGGCTACATTGTCAAAGGTTTTGGAAAAGATAATGAGTGACCAGTTGGGGAGTTATCTGACATCATGTTCCCTAATACCTACAACCCGGTCTGGCTTTCGACCCGGCTATATTTGCACTACTACGTTATCTCATATTGTTGATGATATTATCAGGGCAACCGATGAAAATAAACTTAGTCTGTTGGTTACTCTTGATTATTCTAAGGCCTTTGACAGAATAAATCATGACCTCTTATTAGCTATTTTACATTATATTGGCCTAGATGCAGCCTCTGTTACTTTATTTTCCAATTATCTTAACCGAAGAACACAAACAGTTGTCCTTGATAATCGCCATTCAGATATTGCATCACTTAGATCAGGAGTACCGCAGGGATCTATCCTTGGACCTTTGCTTTATTCAATCTATACCTCTAATTTTTTCTCCTTTGGTAAAATTCAATCTAATCACCACATGTATGCCGACGATACACAACTGTATAGATCATTTAGTTTCCCCAGTCTTGATACAGCCGTCCATGATATTATCACCGACCTAAGTAAGTTAGTTGATATTTCGTCAAAACACTGTTTAGAGATCAATCCTAATAAATCGTACTATTCTTTGTTTGGCAGAGAAGTTTCTCGTAGTTCTGCTTTGCCACTAATCGCAATTACCCTTAACAATTCTAGGTTGAAGCACTGTGATTCTTTAAAAAATCTGGGTTTAATAATTGACGTAAAATTACGTTTCAAAGAACATGTGACAGCATGCATAAGAAAAGCTTTCTGTAATTTAAAAATATTGTACCCTAGTAGACATTTTCTAACGACGGCAGCAAAAATTACATTATGTGAATCTATTATATTGTCACATTTCAGCTTCTGTGACGTTGTTTATGGTCCATGTTTAGATTTCAGAGATCTTAAGCGTATTCAGACAATGCAAAACAGTTGCCTAAGATTTACTTACGGCATTCCGAGACGGCAGCATATTTCTTACAAGTTACAGGAAGCGAAATGGCTTAATATGGAGGATAGATGTTTTCTCCATTTCGCCAGTTTTTCTCACAAAATTTTAATATCTGCAACCCCTCCTTATCTATTGATGAAAATTAGACATCGCACAGACATACATAGTATAAATATAAGACGCAAAGATTTCATTGATGTTCCTAAACACAAAACAACACTGTTCAAGAGATCATTTACTTATAACGTAGCGTACTGTTTAAATAGCCTCGATTGTACTCTAAAACAATTACCTCCTAAACAATTTAAGAGACATCTGAAGCTGTACCTGTTGACTAGACGAGCGTTAACATGAGATGTTTAACGTAAAATATATAACACAATTTTTAATATTACTTTATGAAATTTGCTTGTTTCCGCCAAAACTACATACATTCAATTTCTTTCCTAATTTCTGTTTCTTTAGATCAAGTAAGATTGTCCTTCCATTTATAGGTCTGCCATGTGTTATCAAACTTTCATATATAGTACTTATATTTATAGATATAACTCAGTTAAGTTTAGTTAAGTTCGGGTTGGCAGGTAGAACATTTTGCTGCATTTGTTATAGTAAACTGTTGCCAGTCCCATTGGATTCCTATTATCTGTTTCATCACTGTAAGTTTTTTTTTCTTTGAAATGGTCCAATAAATTTATTATTATTATATCGAGAGCTTCCGTCTAAAGCACCCACTGAGTTTTAGCCGGTTTATAACATTCCATCCAGCATTTGCATAAACATTCTGTTTGCAGAATATGAAAGCACAAATCGAAATCTATCGTTTAAGCCACTCTCTGAGTTTTAGCAGGTTGATTTGAAGTAATTAGAAAGTAATAAGTTGTGGCATTTGCAAGAGTAAAACAATATTAACTTTACATTGTCTCTTCTGAATTATTTTGTACATAAAAAATAAATAATTAAATATTTCAAGGCTACTACGAAAAGCATTGATTTTATAAGTATAGATATAGACGGGTCCAAACCAAAAAGTATAAGAATTTCTTGTAATTTTCGATCTGCTTATTCTAAATTGGGGTTATGATAAATGTATTATGAAGAAATCAAAAACAATAACACGGCATCTTATGTAAAAAAGGCCAGGCACAGAAACGTGAAAAATCGTTTCAAATTTTCTTGTGCATGCAACAGGTAAGAACACAAGAGCAAATTTTATTCTATTGAATATATTTTATAAACACAAATGAATAAGCTAACCACTTGGAAGAGTTAACAGACAAATATCCATTAACTGCTTCACATCTTGAGCAAAACTGAGAAAATCGGAAATCTTTTTTTCTGAAGTATTAGGCCGAAGAGAATTTTCTTTGGCAACCAAGAAACACATTTTGTAAATACTTATCGAATCCTACTAAAATTTTATCTAGTTTGCCCAATAATTCCAAATTACAATTTTTTTTTCTAATTTTCGTACCCTAAATAAGTGCTATTTTTAGCCACACAACAAATCTATAATAAAAAAATTTCCCATATGGTGCGAACTTTTTAGCGGTCACTGTATACAGACTGTTCAAAAATAACTCGACACTACTGCTAACTTTTTTATTATTAAAATTACAGATCCGGTTAAATTAACAAACTATTAGTTTTTTTTTGCGTTGATTGCAACGATCGACGACAAGCAAAAAAATGAACAACGCGTTTAGGAAATGAAGAAAACAGAACACTTTCTTTTAAATGGAACACGCTGTATATTATTTGACCAATCGATAGAGAATAAAATTCTGAATTAAAAATGTTTTTTATTATTTTATCGGAAATTAATAAATAAAGAAGATACTTTGATTTTTTACAAATTCATTAAGATGGCTGTGTTCCAATAACAAAACATTTGAAAACCGTGTATGTATATGAAAACATTAATTTTGGTTTACTTGTTTATTATAAAAGATATTTCTGAGTGAGTTTTGTAAAAATCTTTTAATAAAAGGAATTTTCATAAGATGCATGTTCTGGGCCAGAAAATGCATCTTATAAAAATTCTTGAAACATGAGAAAATTCTCAAAATACCCAATTACAAAGCAAAAAATAGGTAAAAACTCGGCTACTTGATTTTGAAGGTGTACACGATTTTATGGCAAGCAAGTGTAATTTTCAACCCCCCACCCCTCATCCCCTAAGCCATAACAACCCCAACTTAAAAAATTCAAATAGCAAAGCACCCCTTTGGTCGGCCCTAATTGAGGCCTCATCAGAAGAAGAACATATCGAGAATGCTACCGTAATCTGACTGATCCGATCAGCTTACGCACGGACATTGCTTAATTACTAATCTTGAGTAAAAGCAGTATATTTTTGCCAATTTGAACGACTTCGTACCATCCATAATAACGAAGTTATTGTGTGCGTATAACAAAAACTTTGAACACTCTGTATACTCAATGCAAAGTTCAAACCATGGCCATAATTCACAAAGCACAATGTAAAGTTTTGTTTTATTGTTTCAAAAGGCACAATTTATTAATTTCTAATTACTTCAAATCAACCGGCTAAAACTTTCTAAAGGCATTATTAAATAGATATGGATGTTTACTTTACGACTACGTGAAATTTTCAGTGAAAGCAATTATTTTAGTGAATTACATGAATAATGACTTATGCTGGTTAAAATAGTCATAGTTAACTTAATATCAAATACTTTTTTCAGTTTCTTCATATGAGGGGAATCTACACATTATACTCTTTGTAATAGATTAAATATTATTGATCTGTGATCGTTATTTTAGCGGTGGCAGCGTTTCGAAATTTCATAATTTTATTGCTAACTTCTCATCGGTTGAAAAGAGTGTGTGTATGTGAAAACATTAATTTTGGTTTATTTGTTTATAATAAAAGGTGTTATTGCCTGAGTTTTGTAAAAATCTTTTAATAACAAGAATTTTTCAAGATGCACTTTCTGGTCGAGAACATGCAACTTATGAACATTCTGAGCCAGAACATGCACCTTATGAAAATTCTTTTTATTAAAAGATTTTTACAAAACTGACTCAGAAACACCTTTTATACATTTCACATACATACACGATTTTCAAATGTTTTGTTCTTGGAACACAGCCATCTTAATGAATTTGTAAAAAATCAAAATATCATCTTTATTTATTAATTTCCGATAAAATGATAAAGAATAATTTTAATTCGGAATTTTATTCTCTATCGGTTGGTCAAATAATATGTAGGGTATTCCATTAATAAAAAGTGTTATTTTCTCTTTATTTCATAAACGCGATGTTCAATTATTTTTTTGAATGCATCGTTGCAAAAGATACTACTAGTTTGCTAATTTAACCGTATCTGTAACTTTAATAATAAAAAAGTTAGCAATAGTGTCGAGTTATTTTTGAACAGTCTGTATATGATAACATATATGTACAACGACGCTCAACTTAAATATACAATTTAATAATTTCGTAACCCTTACGATAAATGTTCTTAAAAGTATGGTTCGTATGCAGGAGTATCGTTTAAGTTGAGCATCGCAGTACGTCCTTTAAATTTTAATACGTGTGTTAAGAATTTGACGTATTTGTCCTATTACAGTGTAACACTAGATTTCAGTTACTTTTTGGGTTTTTTCATGATAATTACTTTTTATATTTACTTTTTGGATTTTCTCATGATTGTTACTTTTTATATCTATTATTCAGTTTATGTAAAGTCAGTTCTTTTTGAAACTAAAACTCGTTGCAATGGTGCAGTGGCTACTAGATAGATAATATTTTTTCTTCGGAGTTATTTTCGCAATCATAAAAAAGTCGATAGCACTATGTTGAGTTGCACAAACATCAGCAAGTTTTTTAAATGCAATTTCAAGAATAGATAGTGTTCATGTTCATCTCGCAATTTCTCTTGAGGCTTTCCTTTATACCGTTTTCTTCTCACATTACTTCACATCTATGCGCAAGTACAGATCACAGCTGTGCTCATCAGTACACCTCTCTTATTTTGTACCCTGATTAAATATTCATGCAGGGAAATAAATAAAACACAAATTATCTGTAATCGGAGGATGAAAATACGGCTTTAGAAGGAGATTACAAATAATTTTGTAAAATATATTTCCACAAATTTACCCGTAAGACACCAGATTCAGATTACTGAAAAGCATAACTTTCAAAATTTTAATTCTAATAAATATACTGGATGTCATCGACTATTATAGTAATAATTGTACCTCGTATAGACGGTATCAAAATATTACGGTATAACTTAAATCTCCCTGGATAAACAAAGAAGTTAACGACCTATTAAAAATGGCGAGAGATGGTGTATCTTAGATCTTATCAATTAATGTTCATTGGTTGAATTGATAGTTCTTTATCACTTTACGCAAGAAATTGTAACAAATTTAATATTTTAGAGGTTTATGAAGAAATGATAAACACTACAAAAAGTAACTATTGAAAGATGAAACTTTGAAGGACATATTTGCAGATAAAATATAATAAAGAAGTTATCATAAATTTAAAGAAAAGTGTGAAATTCTTAATTATCACGTCGTGTCATTATCTATAGTATGTTCAAAGTCGAATATTGTGAAGACTCCGTTGAAAAATTTGACACTAAACATAAATCAATCTATGTTCTTATCCGCAACTGATTCAGAAGAAGTTCTAAAATTAAAGTGCAATAAATCAGGCGTCGATTTACGGTGTACCCGTAACTATAATCAAAGCCGTAGTATTGCTAGTCCTTTCTGTGACGTCATAAACGCTTCATTTCTTAGCGGTCATTATCCTGAAACTCTTAAACAATTGAGAATTGTGGCCATTTATAAATCTGAAAACTATAGACCCATTGCTATTCAAGATCAATTCGTTAAAGGCTTTGAAAAAATTTTCACAAGACGTCTCTCGTATGTATATCAGTAAGCATCGGCCGATGCAACGGCTGTATTGCAAAGCTCATCACGGAAAGGAAAAGGTAGGAGAGTTCGGAGCGTTTAACCCGCTCAGGAGAAGTGAGAGGACCTGCGCCGATTCCGCAACTTACCTCGGCCCAGAAGTCAGATCGGTCATCGTTTCGAATACAAGATGGAAAATCAGATTTGCATAACTGTGCCCCCTCAGTGGAAACGGCGTGGGATATCTCTAGCGATATTACGGAAAAATACGCCACCCAGTGGTGGTTGCGCAACCCAAAGATGTCAAAAATACACAGCCGGGAAGGTATGTTCTTAGACGTTCTCCTCAAGGGCAACACCTTTAGACCCGCTTCCTCGACAGCATACGTTGTGACGGCCAAATCGAACAGGCAAAGGTCATATGCAGTACACTAAACCAAACAGACACTGTGAACGGACGTTGGGTAGAGTTCTTATTTATAAAAAAAAGATAAAAATATAACACGTGACGCGTGAAGCGCGAGAACGCGATAAATGTTAAAAAAAATGTAACGCTAAATACACTTCTGTTCTGAAGGAGCCCCAAATTAACAAGTAAAACGGTACAAAATACATAACAAAATGAAAACGGGATTACAACAACGATAAATTACTCGAAAAACCCTAAAAAATATATATACCGGGTGGAATATGAAAAGCCTTTGACGCTGTAAGATCTTTTTTTACCCGCTATTAATAAATGATACGTCAAACAAAATTACTTATTATTATTATTAAAAAAAGCCTAAATTTGAATCGATTTAACATTTTCTTATGTGTTTTTGACAGAAGATAGTCAACTTTTGTTTTTCAAATTGCACTACTATTTCTTTACTCATTTTTATAAAAATGAGAAAGAGAATTTAAGGAAGTAATTTAGAAATTTAAAAAATGAAGCACATTAAATACTTCATAACAACATTAATCACATTAAACAAAGACTAAGTAGGCTGCGCATATTTTGTCTGTCTATCGCGTATTTTACGAAAATTAACTTAAAAAAATATCACATTTTCAATGTAAAAAAAAATTGAAATGAATAACCACAATTATGTGGATATGATTGAAGTATATTTTGAACGTGGAAAAAATACTTCATCTGCGTTGACACTTTACAGAAATTGTTTTCCTAACAAATAACAACCAAGTGCAGATAAATAAGTAAATAAATAAAAATAAAATTTAAAAATCAAAGAAAATAAATCAATTGTAATGTAGGCGTGTTCAGAGTTAAAATTTGTACAAGAAAAAGCACAGAAAAATATAGTGTAATTAAAAAAAAAATAAGTTGGATGCGATCTATCAAAAAATAGACTTTAAAAAGAAATTTATTGCAGTTCATGTTAAATTGTTTTTAAAGCGATTTTGTTTAACGTATCATTTTTTAAAATTGGATAAAAATAAGGAAGTTACAGCATCAAAGGTTTTCATATTCCATACGGTTTATAACTAAACAACGGTAGGGGAACAAAACACAGTGAGGTTGCCGCCGCAAAAAAAAATATAAATCCGATTCACAAGCCGCGCCGCTCGAGTCAACGCGATGCCCCGTGTAACGCCAAAGCCGGGACTTGGCCGGTGAGAGGAAAAAAATTAAAACAGAATTTGGATCGGGCTTACGTGGTCGCCAAAAAAAAAACAAAAGATTTCCCACGATTCAAGCTGGTCCCGCCTGCGATGGTTCCACGTCGTTCTAGTTTTTCCCCTCTAGGACGTCGGCTGCATCGACGTCACGGGAGCAAAAAAAGAAGAAAGGGGCTAAAAAGGCTGAGCTATGGCGTCGGAATATGTGGGCTGCTGTAAAATTTTCTGGAATCTAGTAAGTCTAGAATTGTTAGCGTTTATTGTAACGGTCACATTTTTTGTTGACGTTCCTTTATATTCTTTTTGCCACGTTTCGTATTTTTCTGTGATTTTGGTTGTAAACTTCAAACAAACACCATTTCGTTCTTTAATTTATCTCGTTATTATGACTCTTAACGCCCCTATTTCTCGCAACTTTTGTTTCAGTTCTTAGTTATGAATCTTCTTTTGCTCTAATTTTCGGAAATTACTAATTAGATGTCGACCCTGGTCACGATCAATTAATTTCTCGATATCGTATACGGAAATGACGTCACTCCAGGGACATTCTGATCCACCCTGCGGGTGGTTAGAGAAGAACGACACGGTGTGGTAAAGAGCCTCCATATTTTAGGTGCGTGTTGTCTGGATGCAATTTTGGTGAAGTTAGCGGCTTATAATTCAACCGTTAGATTGAGTTTTTATCCTACTTTGTGTCAGTTTATTATCGTCCGTCTGCTCTTCTGCCGTAGAGCATTTTTCTGCCAAGGCCGTTTCACCACGTGTTCCGTTCCGTACTTGATTTGGAAAAACTGGCTCAAGATCGTAAGTAAAATACTTTGTATTTAAGGACGATTAGGAAATCATTTTCTAAAATTTCTAATTCGATTTATGTAGAGTTTTACCACGCTACCGAATTATTCCACCTTAGGATATTTTTCCACGCTTCCGAATTTTTCCACTGCCGAATTACTCCACGTCTGGATATTTTGTCTACGACCCCAAGCTTTCTCGTTGGGTGTTGTTTGGGTGTGTTACTTAAGTTGCTAATGCTGGTACCACCTTCGATCCCGCTTTGTCGAGAAGATAACTTCAGATTTTGCCTTACCGTTTGAAGCTACTCTGGATTTTGTGTCGTATCTTTCAAGAGGATGAGTAAGAAACAGCATTATTTGTTTTGTTGTACCGCATGCAAGTAAGACAACACATTACTTATTTATCGTATCGAATGCAACCTTTCGTTGGGGCTTATCGTAACGTTAATGGTCTAAGGACATTATTAAGGTAATAATGTCCTTAGACCATTAACGTTACGATAAGCCCTTTATTTACCTTATTATTACCTTATCGTACCATAAATAAAGTATCTTTAAAATTTACTTTATCGTATAAAGATTTTGTTTGATTATCGTTTTTGATTGTCAAAAGACAATACTAAAAGAATATTAGGTCACATTCCTAAATCGATTTACATTGTATATTTTATTGTAATTTTTTTTTTGTAATATTAAGAAACACTAAGTTACTTTCATTCGTTTACATTATAAATATTATTGATATTTATTGGTATTCTGTGCTAATTCATCTTTTGTTATATGCATTCTGAATTTTCAATATATGAGACAATTTAAGAAACTTAATATAAACAAATTTGCGTATTTAACTTACCGGACTTTTTTTAGTAATTAAAGTTAAAAGAAATTACTTGGCGCTCAAATTTGTTTCGTTAAGTTACCGTTTATTTCTTTGACGCAGTACACAACTTTTCTTTAGAAAAAGTGTTCAAAGAATTGTCCTTCCGAATTCACCTCAGCCTCCGAATTTTACTGAGCTATGGCAACCAAACAGGTAAGAACCTTACTTACAAAAAGTGTACGTCACATTATCAACTGTCATATTTGAAAACTTTGACGTTTTTCGCTTATAATTCTATTGACAGTTCCTATCCAAGAACTAGTTTTGTTTGTACAGCATTTGAGAAAAAGTAATTTTGTGTAAACATGGAAATCTCGTGTGAAAATTTTCGTGCCATGATTTTTTTACAATTTCAAATGTGGTCTAACGCCGAAACAATGCCTCGATCGGCTTCATTGGGCTTTTGGAGATGAAGCACCATCAAAGAGTAGTGTTTATAATTGGTTTGCCGAATTCCATCGTGGACGTATGACAGTGACGAATTCCGTGAAGGTCGTCCATCAACATCTGTTGTTGCCACTAATGTATGTGCTGTGCGTGAAATGCTTGAGCGAGATCGACATGTGATATACCGTGAGATTCAAGCATCTTTACGCATTGACACGAAAGCAATACACCAGATTTTGCATGATCATTTGAACGTACGAAAGCTTTGCAATCGTTGGATCCCACACAATTTAACTGAAGCGCTAAAGCAGGGTCGTGTCAAATGGTGTGAAGAAATGCTCAAGAAATTCAAAGGAGGTCGTTCAAATTTAGTTTATAACATCGTTACTGGTGACGAAACTTGGATCTATTCGTACGAGCCAGAAACTAAACAACAATCTACCGTTTGGGTATTTCAAAATTAACCAAAACCAACAAAAGTTGTTCGTTCACGCAGTGCTGCGAAGCAAATGATTGCTTGTTTCTTTGGTTTAAGTGGACATGTAGCAACCGTGTCTTTAGAGGATCAAAGAACCGTGAATGCTGATTGGTATATATACAATTCGTTTGCCGGAAGTCATCGATCATATAAGAAGAAACAATCGAATTCGACTAATTATTCTCCATCATGACAACGCCAGCTCTCACTCAGCCCGTCAAACAGTTGATTTTTTGTGTATCAAAAATGTTGAATTAATGACTCATTGTCCATATTCACCTGATTTATCTCCTAATGATTTCTTTTTGTTCCCAAATATCAAAAATAAAATGCATGGTGAGCGATTTTCGTCGGCTGAAATAGCGGTTGAAACATTCCGGACACTGGTTTCTGAGGTACCATCTTTAGAGTGAAAACGTGCTTTAGAAATTTGTTCGAGCGTATAGAAAAGTGTATTGACGTCAAATGCGAATACTTCGAAAAACAATAATACCGTTTACCAAATTTAAAATGCGTTTCTTCATACCGTTTCCAGAAACTTTTCCAGCAGCCCACGTACCAACTTGAATCAACAGGCTTCCTTACGAACGGAGGGAAACTGCTCCGCACAAGTTGCTTTACAAAGAGGAAATAACAACAAATTAGTAAAACGCCACGAACTCCTTTGCTTTGAAAAAACGGGGGTCCACTTAAACTTCTAACGCAGCAAAAAAATTGACCAACACCAACGTTCGAAAATCAAGTGACGCGAAGTCTAGTCTGTCGCACGACGCAACTCTGTCTCAAAACGGAACGTCCTCCGCGGTCTTACGGCAAAAGATCGAACTCGTAACGAAGATTGGAGACTCACTCCTTCAACACAAAAACCGTAACAGTCGTTAAAAAAAACTTTATGCGGTATTTTGTAACTTAAGTTGCTATTTTGACTCCATTAAAGGTCAACTTTTATGTACGAAATTCGAGCACCTTGGTATATGAGAAGTATTGAATGGATTAGGTTATACTTAGAGACTTGTACACAGCAGATTGTTTTAAAAAAATCGACATCCAGTCCTCTTCCAACAATAACAGGTGTTCCACAAGGATAAATTTTCTGCCCGATGTTATTTAGTTTGTCCGTCAACGATCTGCCATCTGTTCATTTATTTTATTTCTGGTACAATTTTATTGGAACTTTTTAATTCAGTTTATTAAAAAAAGTAACAATAAAAAAGTTATTTACTAAAATGATAATCTACTTCCCTTTATCTACGCCATCGGTGACGAATGTTCCATTTTCTGTATGATATATTTATCCCTGTGTTTCACTTCTCTTGCATATTAAGTTTCAACCATGTATCTTTATCCGTTCCAGAGATATTTAACAAAATACGCTTTTCAAGTTACGTCTTTAACAGGTTATACATCCGAAACGAAAAAAACTTTTATATATACGTATAAATTAGGATAAGTTGCAATCTTTTAATGCCGTCTGCGCGTGGTATAATTATTGCCATCATATTCGATAACATCTGGTAGGAAGAAATACTGAAAGGAAAAATACAAAAGACAAACAATTATACATGTTTAGACTTAATTTTAGTTTGAATTATTTTTTTCGTATCAATTTGTACAAAAATATGTGTCCCATTAAACCCTCATTTCTGTCAGTGAATAATTACTCTGATTAATTACTAATTAATAATAACTGTTCGAATTGAAATACTGCGTACTAGCATTCATACAAAGTACAATACTATTTAGAAACCTGTCGAGAATTCCAGAATCATGGAGGTTCAGTATTTTTCCCAAAGAATCTAATGTCACGCAAGAATAATAATAATAGGTAGCAAATGAAGATTTATTTTCCACTTAACAGCTTTCATAAATTTGAAACTACCCGCACTGAAACAGAATATTTTACATTTTCTAACATCGTTTGTCATTTGTGTACCTCGACTTTAAATCGTCGGAATACATATTAAATTGCATGGGCTTTTTCGATTAACGGCGAAATATTATGCGTAGGTTTTAACGATGTAATGTGAGTATATCTCAATGTTATTATGTAAGCATAAAATATGATGGAGCATTTTGCATCAATTTATTCAGCAGTGTGCGCACATGCGATATTAAAAGTTAAAATTTGCAAATAATTTATTTAATTACCTTATATAGGACACTACCAACATCTGCCACTTCAATTTACTTTCTTAATTCGAGAAAGTATATTGGATGTTCCATTTAAAATAACAAAGTCAGTACTCATTTGTTACGTTTCCGACTGTAATTTGTTTTTGGTTTTGAGTAAATTCTTATGATTCAGGTAAATTTCTAAAACATTTGCATTTAACATCTTTTTATACATATATCTGACAATAAAGTGTATAGGTAGCGTTCAAAATTTAACCAAAAACTCTGTACATATAAATACCGGGTGTTTTAAAATGCTATTGAAAAAAATTGGTTGTTACTGATGGTGAGTTGAATGCCGCTTACATAAATAATGAGTCGACGCACATGGTGTTATTTTATGGAAAAAAATAAAAAATAATAAAAATAAATGGCTTTCTTGTATTTCGTAGGACTTCCAGATGCCACAGTTTGCAATTTCTAAAGACCCTGTATATTCTTTAATATTTATGAATTATTTACGTGTTCGACATATGTTCAATAAATTTAAAAAAGTTTTATTATTAACAACTCATATGATATATCTGATTTATGCTGGTTGCTATGGTTACATAATAAGCAAACTAAGAAAACTCACTGTGAGAACTGTAGTAATTTAGAAAATTTGAGATTTAGCAATTCATATAATTAATTTTTAGAAATATCTCCTTGTAATCATAATCCTTAGACAAATTAAACAATATCGAAACCCCAATAATTAAGAATTTAAACAAAATGTCCGTAATTTATGACACCATTAAATGTGCTCTTTAATCGTTGTGCTATTATTAAAGTTTTCTATATCAATTGTTAAACTTTGTATATGTTAAGGGGTTCCTAGGATTTTTGTGAAACAAATCAAGATAACTTGTAAACTCTAACCACCTAGCCTCCCTTAGCGCCTCTTCCTCCCATTGCAACTCCTCCTCAGGTACATGAACTCGAAACTCGACCTCCCTTTAACATACAGAATTAAATTACGATATGTACCGAAATTACTAAATAATATTTGATTCAGTACTCTACATTTATTTGTTCTGTTCAATATACTGCAAAATTGTCGGTCCTTTTAGGAACGTACTGTTCAAAAACCAAAAGTCATCCCCATCATCATTTACACGAGTTCAACATCTGAGTTTCTTTTAAGAGTTTTTGATGACCGGTCATCAGGAATTGCCGCTCACCACACAGTTCACTGTTACATTGTCAGCTTAACAATCACAGGTATTTCTTTTCAATTATTAAATTTATTTTATTAAATAAATTCAAAATAACTTATTGTTCTTTTCTCCAAGTAAACTAAAATTTATTTCAGGGTGTTTTTTTTTTAAACTAAGTATCATAGCAATACGCAATACACTCGCCGTGAATGACCCTGTATAATATGCCTATATTTTGAAAGTATAGTATACACACATTTATCACGTTCTTTTTATGAAAAAATTTGTGCAAATCGTTCTTATTAGGAGCAAATCCTGCTTCAATTTGTCTATCCTACTGCAATGTCAAGTCAAAAAGCGATAGTAAGATGTCGCTATTTTATCTGTTCATCGTTCTTTTTATGTTCAGGAGTTCAGATGATGATCAGTTTCATAGCCGACAGAAATTAAGTGTTTCTTTTTATTAATTATTCCAACAATTTAAATTCAAAATGCGTCGGAAAATTTTGACTTTAAATGTTAATTAGTACTCTAAATATTGTTATAAAAAAGTGATTTATTTGGTATTTCATTTTTAATATTACACAGAGCATAACATAATTAACATATTTAGTGCTTCTCCGTTAGATGACGCATAAAAATGCGATTGAATTTCGCGCAAGTAATAAACGTAATAGTATAATTCTAAGTATTTAAAAGTTTGGCCTCGTCACGTTCAACTTTTTGTCCAACTATATTTTTTTAATTTTTTTACACATCACAATAAAGTCCCAGAGCTTTTATGCTCTACCAGGAAACGCCGAGGGCGGTGTTTGATCGTTTCATAATAAATCAGTTAAGTCCTAGATGCGTTTCTCATTAAATTGATTGACGCAGTTCAATTGAAAATCGCAACGATAAATCAATAAATTTATTGGTATTTGACTTTTTTCTTATCTTGTCAAAGCTGAGATTGATTGACTGACAGTGTACATACAAAATTTCCAACAATTTCCGAAACAAGTAAAAGATAAATAACGTGTATTCTAAAATATGTGAATAACTTAACTTAAAGTACCAGACTGTGTGCATTTTTGTCTTCATATTTTAACTGTTGTTCTATATTGAATAACAAATGTGGAATCATTGCAATTCACGTTGTATATTAATACACGTCAAAAATCGAATTTCCTACTGCCATCCACTGCCTACTTAAATGATGTTAAATAACACCAATCCCAGAGAAACTTTCAATATTTTAAAACATAACCATTTTTTTTTCTTTAAAAAGGACGTTAAAGGCACAAAAGAGAAAAGAAAGTAGGAGTAAAAATACTCGTTACAGCACTCGTTCGTTCCATCACTCCACGCTACGTGGCTCGCATACTATATAATTAAATTTAAAAAGTGACAACTAGCCGACATTTTTAAACATTTTTTTTAATGTTTCACATGACACTGCCTACTGTTAGGTCATTATAGTGTGTTAAAATAAAAGAAAAACACAAAAAGTGTTATCACGCCTAGTTTCTGTTTAGTCAGTAGCATGAAAGCAGTGCTATTTGTAGCAACCATGTCAGGAAATACGAGTATTACATAAGCAGAATTAGCAGAGTATAATTAAACAGTAATTAATGATGACGAAAACTTAAATAACAATATACGTTTTTCTTTTTGAAAAAACTAGCAAAAACCGCTCATTACGGCCCAGAGTTGGGAGTATCTTGAAGAATAAAGATCCTAAATACTTTTTTAAGATACAAGATAGTATCTTGTATTTTGTATTTAAATGCATTTTTGCAACCATAAAGTATCTACGAAATAAAGATACTTTCAAAAAGTACTTGTATCTTATATCTTAATAAAGTAAATTAAATACTAATAAAGTATTTAAAATATTTAAAATAATTTAAGATATTAAACAGTATTGAGAATATATGTCGTTCGTTGTGAGATAGAGTGAGAAAATCGGCAAAAGATTCAGTGTGGCAGGATGTATTAAATTCTTTACTGCATTTTGCTTATTTTTACAAGTAATTATTATCGTTAATAGTTATACATCCAACACAAATACAGAACAGCAGTTAACTGAAGTAATGTAAAATATTAATTTGTATGAAATTCAAAGGTTGTTTCGCTTTAGTTAATTTTATATTAATTAGCTAATTACCTTTCGTTTTTATTTATCAATAAAGATGGCATAATTTTCTGCTTTTCTCTCGTATTGAGTAGTATATTATTGTCACGAAGGGTGCTGGTACACGGGACACCTGTACATAAGTTATAATGTAATTATTGCATGGGGCACTTTGCTAAGTGGACAAGATCAATGGTCGATTGACCGCGGGTGGATCGATCATTAGGCGACGTAGTGCCAACTCAGGAAGGTGCCTCTGAGCGGTTCCAGGAAGTGTGCCTAATAAAGTGGTGGAAAACAAGTTGGGGTTTTTCCTCGCGGCTCCACCGGTTCCCCCGCTACACTTCCAACGCCAGGAGGACGGTGAGCTTACCAAATTAATTTCTTGACGGATCTTCTGTCCCAATAAATAAAAAGGCAGCCAGGACTACTGAGCTACCTCTCACTTTTTTAAAGCATCGCCGCTACCTCTGAGCGAGCGTTACATTATTCTGTATCAAAAGCCTTAAATTGAAAGGGCTTTTCATTTTGTTGCTATTGTTTTTATTGTACTTTAAAGCATTTAAACTTTAACAGTTTGTTACAGAATCTTCCCCATAGAAAGGATAATGTTTAGGACAAAAAGAAATGTCGAAGTATTTTAGATATTATAGCATCTTGTATCTCGAATATTTTATGTAAAATATCTTTTTAAAAAGTATCTTTAAATATATTTATAAAAATATTTTGTATCTTGTATTTAAATACTTTTCAGCAGTATCTTTCCCACCTCCCCTTAGGGGTATGCATCAATCAGTAACATGTTACGTCATTGGAACTATAAAATTAATGAAAATATTCTTGAACACTCATATGAGTGAGTCATCACATGCCTTAGTGTATCGTAACAGTAGTGTAGAATTGAGATCGACAATGACACTAATTTAAATATTATTGTCGGTTGCTTTCCCAATTCTACGCACCTAAATACTAAAATGCTCGTTGTTATGTATACACCTACCATAGAATAAAAACAAACATATGAGAGTCAGGACATAAATAGAAAATATTAACGTCATAAATAAAAGTGTACCCATTTATTATTAATAAATTAATATTATCACGAAGCATTCTCGGCTCCCTCCTTTCTTCAACATAACAAATTGGCGACGAGGTGTTTAAGAACTTTGTTACAATGGTGGAAGCGGAAAAAGGAAAAATCAGTTTTAATGTTGAAGATTTTAGAATTCTCATGTCTGAAGCAATACAAATGGCAATATCTTCTACAAAGAAGGAACCTACTGCAACTACTGAACGGCTGATGGAATCATTATCGAACAGAATTAACGAATTTAATTACGATAAGGATCAAGATAAATTTTTTGAAGAATGGTACGACAGGTACGTCGATCTTTTCTCAGAAGACGCTAAAGGCTTAGAGGAATCGGCTAAAGTACGCTTGTTACTCTCTAAGTTGGGTCAAATTGAATATGATCGATACAAACGTCACATTTTACCAAAAAAACCTAGAGATTTCAGTTTTACTGAAACTGTAGAAACATTGAAGACTATCTTTGGTCCGATTCGCTCGCTATTCGCTACTCGTTATCAAGCTCTAAAAATAAGGTATGAGTTAGGTACAGATTTGTTAACACACGCTGGACTAGTATCTGACGCAGTAGAACGCTTTCAAGTACAAAAACTAGATTCAGATGCATTAAAATGTTTACTTTTTGCATCTAGTTTAAGTGCTAATGAACATGCTACCCTTCGTACAAGATGCTTAAAATATATGGATGAACATCCAAATTCGAAATTAAGCGATTTAGTTAATGACTGTCAAAAATACTTATGTCTCCAAGACGACGTAAAACTTATTGGTAAAAGTCATGAAACAGTCAGTCATAGTACTGTCAATACTCTTCATTCAAAAAGAAAATTGCAGTGCCATAATTCAACTAAAACGCAACTTTCGAAGAATGTTATCTGCACACGCTGTGCTGGAAAACACTATCGTTCTCAGTGCAACGCTAAACAGGACAATTTAGTATGTGCATTTTGCTCTAAAACTGGACATGTTGAATCCGTTTGCTTTAAGAAAAAGCAATATAAAATACAAGTAGGAAAAACAAAAAACAAGGTGAAACAACCTTCCAAGTTGAGTTACATCACTTGTATAAATAGAATTTCTTTTCAAAACCGTCGTTATGTCACACTTCAAATTCAAAATGTGTCAGTAACGATGCAAGTAGATCTCGGTGCAGACATAACACTTCTACCAGAGGACTGCATCAAGAGACTTAACACGAATATTAAAATTTTACCTACTTCACGCAAAGCCCGAGTTGCTAACGGTACATTTTTACGGCTGAAAGGAAAAGTCAATCTTCCTTTAAATTTTAATGGTACCCAAGTTGTACATACTTGTTACCTTGTGCTAAACAAACTTCATCTAATGGGAAATGATCTCATGGAGGCTTTACATCTTTTGGACAAACCTTTAAACGAAGTCTGCGATAAAAATTCGAATGGCTTATGCTCCTGTAGTTTGCTCAACAACACCGTTGATCCCACTGCTGCTTTAGAGACAAAAATATCTTCTAATCAAGATGTCAGCTATTGGAATACGAACAAAAATCCCAGCTCCAGTAAATCAGCAAAGAAAGGAAAGAAAAATGAAGCATTTAAATTATCTGAAGATGTACCAGACAATCTACGTAAATCAGAACAGATATTTTTGAATGAAATAATTAAAGCGTATCCTGACATTTTTGCACCTGGACTAGGATGTTGCAAACTTTTTCAAGCACATTTGAAACTTAAACCAGCAGCACAATCAGTTTTCTGTCCAAAACGTACAGTTTCCTATGCATACCAGAAAGCAGTTGAAGAAGAACTTGATCGTCTTGAAAATCTTGGCGTTATAAAAAAAGTAAATTATTCAAACTGGGCAGCACCAATTCACGTTGTGAAGAAAGCAAATGGTTCGCTACGGATTACTGTGGACTATTCTACCGGATTAAACAATGCTCTCGAACTTCATCAGTATCCATTACCTTTACCGGAAGACATTTTCACTACGCTGAATGGTGGCAGCATATTTTCAACAATAGACTTCTCAGATGCATACTTGCAAATTGAAGTTGACGATCAAAGCAAACAATTACTTACAGCAAACACCCATCGCGGCTTATACCAGTATCAAAGGCTCGCATTTGGTGTTAAAAGCGCTCCAGGTATTTTTCAAGAATTAATGGATAAAATGATTTCAGGTTTACGGGGAGTAGCTGCTTACCTTGATGATTTAATTGTTACCGGAAGAAATAATCAAGAGCATCAAGAAAATCTTTGCGCAGTTTTCCAAAGAATTCAACAATACGGATTTAAAATTCGACTCCAAAAATGTAATTTTTTTGCAGAGTCCGTAAAATATTGGGGTCAAATCATCGACAAGAATGGTCGCCGACCGGATCCAGAAAAAATAGCAGCCATTGTTCGAATGCCAGAACCAAAGAACATTGGTGAATTACGTTCATTTTTAGGAATGATCACGTATTACGGTAATTACGTTGATGAAATGCGTAACATTCGCGCACCTCTGGATGAACTTTTAAGAAAAAACACAACTTTTGAATGGTCTTCAAAATGCCAGGAAAGTTTAGAAAAAGCGAAGAAAATTCTCCAATCAAAATTACTTCTGACGCATTACGATCCGAGACTACCAATCATCGTTGCTGCAGATGCATCGCAACATGGAATTGGAGCAGTCATTCAACACAAATTTCCGGATGGTTCCATAAAAGCAGTGTGCCATGCTTCACGCACACTCACTGAAACGGAACGAAAGTACTCACAAATTGAAAAAGAAGGTTTAGCACTCACGTTTGCGGTCAAGAAATTTCATAAAATGATTTTTGGAAGATCTTTTATTCTTCAAACTGACCATCGACCACTTATGGCGATCTTTGGAAATAAGAAAGGTATACCTCAACACACTGCCAACAGATTAGCTAGGTGGGCACTTATGCTACTAGCTTACGATTTAAAAATTGAATACATTCGCACTACTTCTTTCGGACAAGCAGATGCGCTGTCTCGACTTATAGCAAGTCAACCTACGTCTGAAGAAGATATTGTTATAGCTACGGTAAAGGACAGTGAAGATATTGAAGCAGATATTAACTCAATCTTTGCTGCGGCAACACGACAACTTCCTATCACTCCAGAAGAAATCGAAACGGCAACTCAGGATGACGACATTTTACGTGAAGTTTATGAGTTAATTTCTAACGGATGGACTAAGTCTTCGGTGACATCGCAGCTATTGCCTTACGAGCGCCGAAAAGCTTCACTCAGCATCGTCAACCGCTGTATCATGTTCAAGGATCGGATTGTCATTCCGCAAGTCCTACAGCATCGCATACTTACACAGCTTCATTTGTCACACCCAGGTATCGTGCGAATGAAAGCACTTGCTCGAAGCTACGTGTATTGGCCTACGATTGACAATGATATAGAAAATTTGGTGAAAACATGCAACGAATGTCAAGCATATCAGAAAATGTCTGCCAAAACTTCTTTGAGTTCATGGCCCAAGACAGAAACACCATGGACACGAATTCACATCGATTACGCTGGTCCTTTTCTTGGCTCGAATTTTCTCGTAGTCGTAGATTCCTATTCAAAGTGGCCAGAGATTATTAAAACCAATTCAACGAATAGTTTAACAACAATCAAGCTGTTGAAGCAACTGTTCAGTCGCTATGGTTTACCACACGTTATAGTCTCAGATAATGGTACCCAATTTGCATCCGGAGAATTTCAGCAATTTTGTCAAGCACATGGAATTACACATTTGCGAACTGCACCATATACTCCGCAATCAAATGGACAAGCCGAACGCTTTGTAGATTCTTTTAAACGAACTTTACACAAACTTCACTCCACGATGAATACTGACGAAGCACTTTTGCTTTTCCTAGCAACCTACCGGACAACTCCTGCTGAAGTTATTTCTTACCAGACTCCAGCTGAACTTTTTCTACAACGAAAAATTCGTACAATGTACAATTTAATGCTTCCAAATGAACATCCAGTCTCAAATAAATCAAACAAGAAAATGGAAATGCAATTTAATCGTCATTATGGAGCAAGAAATCGAGAATTTAAGCCTCAAGAACCTGTTTATGGAAGAGATTATCGTAATCCAAATAAACCAGGTTGGCTACCAGGTAAAATTATTAAGAAGAGAGGAAAGGTATTGTATGAAGTACACCTTGAATCGTATGGAACGTGTTTTCGGCATGCAAATCAACTTCGAAAACGCCTAGAAATGCCCGAAGTACGTGAACGACATGATTTACCAGAAGTGTGCCGTGAACTTCAAGATGCTCTAACAGTTCCTTGTTTCCTGTCTGCTGAAACTTTTAAAAATTCTATTTCAGCTACACCAGATCCTGCGTCGAACACTTCAGACAGTTCTCCTACTGTTCCCGTACCGAAGCCGAAAATTCTGCGACGTTCTTCCCGAATCAAGAAGCCTGTTTTTCGTTACACATCGCAGCCGACTTCATTATGAAGAAACAAACTTTAAATAAAAGTTTATTTTCTTTTCGCATGGGAGATGTTATGTATACACCTACCATAGAATAAAAACAAACATATGAGAGTCAGGACATAAATAGAAAATATTAACGTCATAAATAAAAGTGTACCCATTTATTATTAATAAATTAATATTATCACGAAGCATTCTCGGCTCCCTCCTTTCTTCAACATAACACTCGTAAAATTTGTGGACTAGTTATGAACAAAATATCAAAAAGAGCAAGTATTTTTTTGCATCAGGTTTTTTAAACCTGTTTTCTTTGTATTCTGTATTAATTCTAATGGTTATCGTCCTATCAATCTAGTAAGCATGGTTATCAATACAAGAAAACGATTTTGTCAGTCGTGTATAGTCATGAATAGTTAATTTTAAATCAAAAGATGTTGATATAAGAGATAGCTCAGTAAAGCTATAGTCGGGCCGCCGAAGAAACGGAGTGATCACGCGCTGCTCTTGTGACACCGACACGGAAAGCCGTCTTTACATCAAACACCAGAAATTACCACTTACCAGTATTTTATTCAAATATTAAATTAAGTCTTAAGAAAGACTGATTAATAATAACGCCAATTTGTTAAAAATAGGAAAAATACGAACTACTGCAAATATGACCACTTTGTTATTCTGCAGAGTGACCGACACTGTAGGCTAGTGTAAATCTGTCGGTACTTAGCTCACAGAAACAGCAATCACGTGTATATCACGCAGTTTTATTACTCCGTTTCTTCGGCGGCCCAACTATAGTATTTGAATGCAACGCGCAACGAAACGTGTTACTCGGCGCAGTTGCAAGTCTGTATGTGGCTTTACAATAACAACTTCGCCGTGATTCATTTTTTCTACAGAAACTATCTACTTGCTTATAATCAGCTATCGTAATAATTTTCATTTTATTAGTAGTCTGAAAGTGCTCCGATATCTAAAAGCAGGCCATTCACTAGGGCACATGCTCGGCAACGCGGCTCTTAGTAACAAGTTCGCTTGTGTGTTAACAAGTTGATCAGCATATTCGTAAGTTGCAGGCTTCTGGGAAAACACCCAAAAGTCGTGTACAGCAAGTCACTCATTAGGAAACATGTTGACGGACATGTTGGTGAGCATGTTGCCCAACATGTTCCTTAGTACGTGGCCTGCTTAATACTGATACTTTAATGTATCATGTACGATGAACGACGAACGTATTCCAGCTGTTTTGCTTGCAGTTTTTCGATTTTAACGTACGTGAATGTTAATTTCAAATATTCTTTCACTTTCTTCTCCCTAGTTTGGGGATGAAGTTTATAAACATGCATGTGGTTCCATTTGGTAACTGCTGTTAACGTATTTTTTTTGTGCGCTCTCCGCTTATCGGCTTGTTTGACTTACTATTTTTAAGATTTGTTCCTTTTTTATTTGGTAATTTAGTGTTATGGAAGCATTTCTCTTGATACAAAGCATGCGCTACATCAATTTTTTTGCTAAACTTTTGTAGCTTGTTCTGTCATGTTTTTTCCTGCTTTGTTTTTTATCTGCAAGTACTTTTCAGTTACGTAAAAGTGACTGATTTACTTTATTGTGGTTGGTCACCGCTGCATACGATCTTGTTTCCCGAATTTTGTGCGTATTCTTTTCCTCCATAGATGGCACACTTAGCGAAGTGTATTTTTTAGTAGTGTTTTTTTCAACTGACCGACAAGCTCTATGCTAATCTGATTAGCATCTATCACTAAACTGCATTTTTTTCGTATCCAGGAGTAGCTACTCGTAACTGATACGCGTTACTTTCTCCTTGCCCCTCGAGCACCGATAATTTCCTGGATCATTTCAGATGTAGTGTAACCTTCTTTATTGCTTTCCGGGGTAACGCGCGGTCGGCTGCGGGGTGGTGTGGACAGATGACGGTGAGCACTCTAAGCAAGAAACGGGGTTGGTGGGAAGAACATACCAAATGGGAAACTACGTATTCTGTGGGGGACCAACAGAATACAATAGCAGGAGGAACGGACGGCGGTACATACGAGGGGGCGGCGGTTGACCATGCTGGCCTGCTTACCCGGAGAGAACTGTCATAACCCGCGGGAGACCAGCGGGCTGTATTAGCAAATAGGCGGTTTACAAGCCGTGATCTACGACTAGCTCACCAGGATGGGTCGGTCAATATTCTGCGGATGGCTAGCAGGAAACCTAGAGAGGAAGGACCGACAGGCCCCTTAGAGCATTTCGGCTGTCTCAGATATATTCTTTTTACTGACTACTACGTTACACCTTTTACATGGTTTTATCGTACCATTCATCATCGTATCCGGTTCAGTTGCCGCTGATGCAAATTCTACAAGAAGATTTCATGATGAACTTAAAAATAGAAATAATACCCGTGCGTAGTAAATAGTCTTATGTCATCCAGGAATAACATATCGTCGTCTATGTCGAAAAAAGATGTACAACACACGTAGGGATCTAGGCATAAAACATTGGCGCTATTTGTTTTGGCCAGAGTAGTTAAAGACACATTGATAATAGTATTCAGATACACAGTGGCGGTTAGTGATGATTTGCAGCGGGTGGGCAACATTTGCAAAAAAAAGGGGTACAAAAAAGGGTTCTTTCATTAAAGGAAGCTCCTCCGAGTGATTTTTTTTTATGTAGGTTAGGACATATTTTAGTATTTTTACCATGTTCAGGTAATGAAAGGTATTGAAAGATAAGAAAAATTATTCTTTTTTCTTTTTTATTCACACATTATTAAGGAAACAAAAATAACAAGGAAGTAAATCAATTTAATAAATTCTCAAATAATAAATATGTTTCTGCAGAATATAACAACATAACAAAATGAAGTAATGTAAAAAAGCGGGTTAAGTGGTTTTTATTTATAACTAATATTTAACATATTATAATTCAGGCGGCAACATATTTGTAAGTTAATTAAATTCGTTTGTTTTTACTCTATGCGAAATCTATATCTGTAATTTTGTCGTAAAATCTTATAAAAATTTAACACCTTTCGATAAAAATTTTTGCCAAATTACTTAATCGTGGCTGATTCTTAGTATTTCTAGAAAAACTTTTAATATGCTTTAGAGCTGAAAAGCTCCCTTCCACTGAAGCAGAATTAGCGCGTAGAGGTAAAACTAGACATAGTAATTTATAAATTTCTGGAACGTCAGTGCACAGTCCGTTGGAGTAAATAAACGCCACAATATCTGAATAATTTGAAGATATACCAAATATATTTATATCGGAGTACCATACTTGCAACTCATTCTGCAATTTATTTTTTACAAATAATTTTGGATGTTTTAAAGACTTAACGAATTTAACAAATTGTATGGAAACTTTTTTTAAACGAGACAAATTTATTTTTATCTAGTAACTCTAAGCCCCGGTATTATAAACGCAAAGTAAATTTAGTATATAGTTTAATGCCTTAGTAACAATCGTTAAAACAATGGTTACTAAGGCCCGGTTTCACCATCACAGTTTAACTTTAAACTTTGCTTTATTCCCATGGTAACAATTGCAAGGATAATTGTGATGGTGAAACCGAACCTAAGGCATTAAACTGTAGAGAAAATTTAACTTGCATTTATAATACCGGGCCTAAGAAAGTTAATGATTCAAAACCTTTAAATCTAATTTATTTAAGTATTTGGTTTATAATTAAATCTAATAGTTTGTTATAAAGTGGCGTGAAGTATGATTTGGAATTATTAAACGCATCGTGATCTGTTTTGCGTTTCTTGTATATTATACTGGGTGTCACATAACCTACGGAGGAAATTAAAAGAGTAGCTAGGGGAGATCAAATTAAAGATATTTTCTTAATAATTTTTTGGTATAAAAGCAATAACTAAAAAGTTACAAGAGTTTAAATGAAAATTAATTAACAAGCAATAGTTACTCCCTGTAGTAATACTTTACATTTTAAATTCTAATTTGAGGCATTTATGAGTTAATTGAACACTGCTTTACAATAAACAACTATTTAAAAAAATGTAGTCACGTTAAAGTAACGGTAATATCATTTTTTCTTTTATGTCCAAAAACAGGTTTTCATCTCGTTGTGCACCGCCTGCTAATTAAAAACAAAACTGGGAAACAAATTAACATATACATTTTATGAGTGGTGGTTTTGATAAATTTAGAGTTAATTTAATAATAAAGTGCATTTTGTGAGATAATTTTGATTAATTAAGAAGCTATAGGTGAAAATTAAAGAAGAAGTTAAGAAAGTTAAACTACTGTGACTTTCTTATTATTTGGTTTTGGTTAAAAGCGAATTAAGAAAAGAGCTTTATTTTGACGTCCTACAGCTGCCCTTTCAATCTCCTCCGTACGTTGTGAGACACCCAACATTTTATCAAAATGTCTGCCATCCTCTATAAATGTTTTTAAAGTTAAAATTAAATATTCTATTCTATACTTGCAGTACAATATGTCAAAAAATTTAGATTGTAAAATATCGAAAATCATATCTGTGTGCTGAAAAATTAGGTAAAATGTGTTTAATAAAAATAAACTCGCAGAGTTTCCTAACATTTTTTTAAATCCGAGAGCTGCTCTTATGGATTTGTAATCTCTAGAGAAATATTCGTTGTTTAATATGTATTCAAAAGTTTGCAGAAGTTGATTTCTTTGATTAATAATTACATCAATCATGCGAGATTTATAATTCCACCGTGTATCTGAATCACTTGGCAGCCGTTTGGTACATACTTCATGTAAAACTCTGGTACTTTTTGTAGACTTAGAGAAAAAAAGCAGACAATCCATTAATATTGGCATTCTTTGACTTTATTTACAGAATCTTGTAAAATTAAATTTAGCCTATGAGCATAGCAATGTAATCAGCAGGGAAAAGAATTAAGGCCACTTAGTGTTGGACGCTTTTTACGTTGAATGTACTTTGCGATGCATCGATTTGTTATTGAGTGGAAGGGGAAGGAGTGCAATGCGAGCGTTCGCACGTTATGTGCGAGGCTGATACAGTTCGAGTACTAAATTTTTGTACCGTTCGCGTAACAAGTGGCCTGAATTCTTTTCCTTGGTAATAAGTGTTCATTTCGAAATACGGTAGCATTACCTGTGAAAATCTTTTGTTTTGAAAAATGTTTGTCGCAGTGGTAAAATTGGACGTAACCTACCTTTAAAATGTCATCATAATATAAAACGTATCTAGAAGAATATAAAATACAACTCACTCACAAATTAAATAATTTTTTTCCTTATCTGAGATCACCGGTCAGCAATTCTTGCACCAATGTGATGCGGTAAAGATAGAGCTTTGCATTTTTAGGTAATAATTTGTGGCACCTTCCAACCGAAAGCTCAAACTAATCAAATTCATTGTGATAACGAGCGAATAGAGATGTATGGAGCATTTTCCACTACAAGTATTGCACTATTGCACTTTCCATAACTTTATCAGTATGTTTTCATAGTTGACTGTTCTTCGGAAGATCCTCCAGTTTGTCGAAACATCTGTACCTATCAATGCAGATTGTCTTCAAATATTTTATAGTCAACAATACAGCGGCAAATTCAGTTCTAAATTCTTCCAAGCAGTTTCGCTACTCCCGTGACTTTTGAACCGTTAAGAAAATTAATTTTCAGTCATAAATCTGCTTCAATGTAAACATCAAACATCGTTTTGTAATGCAACATAAAGTCAAGTTTTAAAACACTATATACACTTGAATTTCAAGAACTTGGAGTAGTTCCTGTGAAGAGTTAACAATTCCAACAATATAAGTTATTTGTTTCAGTACTTGTCAGCCAATTGTATTTCTTATACCAATTCGTATTGAAAGCTATTACTACCGCGGTTGTTAGAAACAACCAGATTTTTTATATACGGAGACCGTTTTAATTTATAAATAAAAATTTTATCAAATTTTTCGTATGAAGATGTGAATGATATACAAGCCTGTGATAAATTTTTACAATGTACTGCAAATAACATAGTTTTTTAATTCATCTTTTGTAAGAAATTGATTAATAAGTTGCTAAAATGATCACCTGATTTTGCATGAAACCAAATCAGATCAATTTAAAATATAAAATTATCCAGAAAATTATCAACAGAAATGACACTGCTTCCCTGTGAGACAAGTTAAACATCAAATCAATCAAGAATTAATTGTAGCCTTGTTGTAAGTAAGAGAGAATTTTCGTAATGAAGAAATCGCGATAAAATAAGCTATACAGACTTTTTCTTTTGATTTTCCCCCTTTATAAATTATGTTTCCAATTGGTTAAATTGTATTCCAATTTCTGAACTATCAAGCCCTTTGACAAACTTGGGAAACATAATATACTTAAAAAGTATTTAATTACTGTATCTAGATGCTTAACAGAACTGATTTTGGCAGGCATTTATTCGCTTGGTTGTCTTTGTTTAAAAATTTTTAATGTCATCAACAGATCAATACAATACAATATAATTATTAATTTACTGGGTACTTACTTTTATACCATATAAAATATAGCAGTCAGACACAAGCATATTATTCACACAATAATGTGATACCGCCTTTTCTGAAGTATTCACAATATTTCATCTAGCAGAACCGCATAAAACAATAAAGGACCGTGTGTTTGACAGGCAGCATTTTCTAACAGGCGGGACATAAAAGAGGCGTAGGGCATAACGAACGTTTAGTGCAAATTTATTAATATGGGATTGGTATTTTTAAGGGCAATACGTATTGTGGCAAATTCTCAGCGCAAAGCACATTTTACGCCCCTTTGTCGGCAATTTCGCCGCGCATTTTTTTTCAACAAAGAAAGAATGTAGCTCAAAAACGGCAGCAGGCATGCGACAATCGAGCGCGCTTTCGACGCAGGATGGGAAGCTTTTGAATTATGGAAATTCACGTTCTTGTAAATATTTTTTGCGCTCGAGAGGAATCCGCCGTTTAGGAAATTATATTCCGCTTAGGCTTGCTTGCTTTCTCAAGACACCGTGTTCACTTAATTTGAATACGTCAAGTTGGTATGTTTTTGTGTACCCTAATGAACCAGATGTCGTGTACAGACAAAAAAAGATTGAATTTTAAGTGATTCCAAATTTGTTTTTAAATATATGTATAAGTTTATTTTTTAATAGTGATTTTTCTGCGACTTAAAGAAATGCGAATTACTAATTACTCATCACTTATACTAACTGATTTACAAAACTTACAAAAAGATACTCCTATAAATTTTCCATGCTTGTTTAGTGAAAGTAGCTTTTATTTAATGCCGTATGTTTACGACAATCCGTAACGAATGGTTAATAATTTAGTAGTGCCTCACCATCCCTACATTTGTGCCTGGCAGCTGGGTATCATTTATGATTGATTTTTCAAACAGGGAGTATGTAAATTTGGTGCAAATTACGTCCAAAGTTACATATTTAACGATGCATTTACCATCCTCGCATTCACACGTACACATTAATAGTATAAGCTTCTCCAGCTCTATATAGATAATTTAATATAAATTTCAGTGTCTCCTTTAATTTAATTTTGTCTTGTCACCAACGCTTATTATTATGGATTCAAAACTGTAAATGTCTCCAATCTGACTACACCTGACATATTTTATGGTTTAATATTTTCAATTCTTAACCTTTTTTTTATATATGATGCATGTTGCAACGTTATTGTATATTTGGATTCAGGGTTCGGAAACTCATAAACTACTCGCGAGTGAGTAATAAAAAATATGCTCGAGAGAAAATGCTCGTCTTCGTGAGAATGAACGTTATCAATTCGTGTGCGCACATGAACGAATATATAAAACTCATTTCGTAAGAGCTCATGCCTCGTGAGAGGCACGTGCAATGTGCAGACAAGCAGTTAAAAATCCTCGACAATTTTATACTGTGCCGTTCGTTTCCCGCATTAAACCGATGAACAATACACAATTATCATTAATCATTAGTTTTATTAGCAAAATAAGCCATTTTATAATATTAAATAATAGGTTTGTCTCGCAAAATAAATAACCGCTTCCATATTTCTGTGATAAAGAAATATTCTCAAAATTTATTGATATTTATTCGTAAATTAAAAAAAGAACTAAAATCCCGTTACTAAGGCCTTGGTCTTGACGTACCGAAATGAGCGCACGCTAACGTCCACGACTTGCTCTTGAAGTTGAACAAAAGCGAGCGAAAGAACGTATTGCTCATCTTCGCGTTTAACAATGTCCGTGAGTAAACTGTGAGTAGATTAACTGGTTCATGTGCGCACCGAACCCTGTTTGGATTAACAATACTTGTTAAGTAACAACGCATATATTTACCTAACACGAAACTCTTTTTAGGCTCAGGGTCTAAAACCTTTTATCTTTGTTTATAACAGTTACAGAAATTCTTTGCAATTGTTATAAATGAATGCTCAATTTATATTTGAAATGAAATTCTCATTAAATTAAAATCGATTATTTTTCAAGCTTTGTTTTAACAGTATTTTTTTTGCAATAATTGAATGAAATGAAATGAATGTTTTGTTTTTGTTTAATTGTTTATAACAAACTAATTTCTTCAGCGGTTTATTGTTTGATATTGACAGCAACCGCAAATTTAACATGGATACAGGCTATTTATGATGATTTATGATTGACATTTAGGTCCAGTTTTACAAATGGGGCTCAACTTTGAGCTGAGGCTTAAACCCTTAGCAACGATTATTTCGACAATTGTTGTGAAGAATTTAAGCTTCGGCTTAAAGTTAAACCATCATTGTAAAACTGGGGCTTAATGTTCAAAATTTGATAGACCAAAGGGTATTTATTTAGTAACTAATCTATTTTAAGAAATTATATTGTAATCTGGCCAAGTTTCTTACGGTTGCGTTTAACTTTAGCACAACTCAATTATTATTATTTATATTCACCGGCGCATCAAGTTTGTTTACGTTTAATTACGATTTCTTTGACAAGGATGTTCTCATGTTTTTCGTCCACTGCCCCTGAAATTGTGTTTCCTTTATTTATAGGCCACGTATAAAAAATGATTCCTACTCCTTAAATTGTCTGTCATACCCAGTCACATATGATTTAGCCGGTCAACAATTTTTTACTCTTCATTTCGTTCACAAAAACCAAATTCTTAATTTTGATCATTGAAAGTTTTTAAACTGTAACTAATAAATCAAATAAAAAAATAGGTACATGAATTGGTTCTGTTGTTATCGATGATGACCATTTCAGCTCACGATGTGTTCACTTTTTAATTTGACTTTGGATATGCCTTCTACGTACAACAAAGCCCGTAGGGTTCTGTATATCGTACTGGCCTCCAGGTTGACTTAGGTTTCGGTCAGTTGTGGTCAATGTGTTTTATTGGAATTATAACTTTCCCTTGTTACATGGAAATTGTCTGACATTGATGAAAATCTCAAAATTATTATTATTATTTTACAATACATTCAAAATCGTAAGCAAAATTCATTCCGTACAATTAAAATTCAAACTCTCTAATAAAATAACATAGGAATATGTTATACCTAATAAATTTGTCATCAAAGTTCGAATGCGGTCCATATCTCTGTTGAGGCAGATGATTTTCAGAATTACTTCTTTTGCTGAATAAGTGCATCTGCTCATTAATAAATTGGGCGAGATTTAGACGAATTTAACACTTGTCATTTACACAAATTTAGGAATATATTAAATGGCATGCACAACATACCAGAAGGGATTAAAATCAGATCTACCTAAAATCTATCTTAACCGGAAAAGTGATTTGTCAAAGAGACGGTAAGTGCAGGAAATTCTGGACATTCCTAGAGACTATACGATTTTTTGCAAAATTTGCGACATTTATTGGCGAGTGAACGTTTTATATTCAGCCCCAAAAACATAAAAATGAAACGGCTTCAAAACAAATTTGATGAACGTCGTATGGGGATTATTAAATAGGTTTATGCATCTAATAAATTTTATGCTAAATTGAGTACGGTGTTAGTTGCACGTATACTAATAAGAAAAATTAAAAAGCAAATACAAATATTTGTACAGTTTAAACAAATAGGAACCTTCATTAGAATTTAATATTATAGATTTTATAAAATTCATGTAGAGTAGGACGACTTATATTCGTCTAGAATGTCACTAGCTTTGACCATAACTTTAAAAAGGTCTAAGTTCTAAAAACCAGTACTTGAATAAATCATTAGGCATAATAGCATATTTTCAACAAATTTCATCAACATAATGCTGGGGGACTCGTATGTTAAGAAAGTTCTAACGAACACATACAAGGTGTTCATACGATTCTGAGAAAACACGAAAATGACGCTTCAAATACATATTACCAAGCTTTATTAACAAAAGTCGTACAGTTTGGCATTATCTGCAACTTTGGAAGAAATGTTTTTAAACATCTGTACTTTCATAATGTTCTCTAATTTTAAATATCGGATGGCTATTAACGAAAATAGAGTTACTCATATTACTACACGAGTGGATATACTTTTTTATTATAATTTGCTTTCTTCATGATTTACTGTAAAGATGAGAAAGTTACAGTTCAAGAAAGCAAACGTTGCTGTAAAGCCGTTTCGCCAAAGATAATTTCGGTAATACCGAAAAATCGGAATACCAAACATTTTTATACTGTTTAGTAAAACCGGTAAAAAAATTTGAAATACCGAAATATCGATATTGGTTTTATCTCACTTAACGCCATCTAAGTTATCCTAATTTATAATTTTGACTTTAGTTTTCATTATTTACTGATGTGCTTATTTTTTAATAATTCTTTTCGTTTTCTATTAATTATTGTGCTCAACAAATGAACCGGGAGATTTAAAAAAGTTATACTAAACTTAGATTAAATGAGAAAAAGATTGATATAACAATTCATCAAAATATCTTAGTAGTTCATTTGTTGAATAGTGTATTATTACAAAGACATAAGCTTTACTTTTATTTTTGTTATTTATTGTTATTTAACAGAATTTTTGATTATCTATAACGTATAATGCTGTTAATCTTAGTTTTAATATATTTTTGTTTCTCTAAATGACTTTCTTTCTGGGAGCTTTTTTATACCATTGCTCTTCTGTTTTATACTATAGGTATAATATCATTTATTTATTTCAATACCAACAAAATATGGAAATCCCGGAATCCCGGTATTTTAAATATAAATATCGAATGAATTGTATTGTAAAAAGGCGTCGGTATTCCTGCCCTAGCAGCAACAACACTTTTTGGTAAAAATTATAGGACTTCTTTATGCATATATCAACTTTAAAAATTTTAATTGTGTACATGTGCGGCGGTAATTGTAGACTCCTTCTGCATGTACTCAATCTAAAGAATAACCTCGTTATTCCAAGAAGTTTTCGCCTTGCAGATGTTTGCGTTCTTGCTTTTTTTGGTAATGGAGATCCTTTGTACAGGGTGGCCCAACGATGCGTATTTCTTCTGTGAGGCCTATAGGAAAAAAATTAGGAAAAAAATCGATAAAGAATTTTATACTAGGCAATCCACGACATATTGTAAAATTATTTTGAACCATACAGAGTGATCAGAAAAATGGTGGTTCGTAGAAACTAATTTTTTTTTAATGGAACAGCCTGTATATTTTTAGATATTTGGATGCGCCGCAATGAGCAGATTACAACGGTATAAAGATATATTGATTTCATTGAACTATTTTCGTAAAATAAATTTTGTTCTTGAATAATTCATCAAAAATTCAATCAGTTTGAATATGAATTTCTGATTAATGAGATAACACAGACGAACGAAAATCTAACACATTTTTGGGACTTTGGCTTTTATGAAAATGTGAAGAAAATGAAGATATCTTTTTGCATTATACCGAGCGATCAATACTTACGAAACATTCGGTATCTTATTTTTTTTTTAATGGAACGGCCTACTTTTTATTTCAGAAATGGATATCACTTAAATGTAGCTTTCTGCCGATATAGGATATATACCTTTATTTTTAATAATTTCGTCATTAAAAATTTTATTTTTACAAATATTTCAGTGGTCTGTTTTTAAATTATTTTTAGTAAAATAAATCCTGTCACGGGGGTATTCAAATTAGAGATCTTTGAAAGTAGAATCAAATGATCGAAAAATGACTTCGAATGATTGAATTTAGGTAGGAAAGTAGCAATACTGGGTGTATAGTTTAAAACGCCGACCATTTAAATACTTATAAAAAGAAAATTTCTAGTGACAAAATTATTAAAAATAAAGGTATATAACTTTATATCAGCAGAAAGCTGCATTTAAGTGCTATTCATTTCTGAAATAAAAAGTAAGCCGTTCCATTAAAAAAAAATAAGATACCAAATGTTTCATAAGTATTGATCGCTCGGTATAATGCAAAAAGATATCTTAATTTTGTTCACATTTTCATAAAGGCCAAAGAATAAAAATATTCAAACTGACTGAATTTTTGAAAAATTCTTCAAGAAAAAAAATTATTTTACGAAAGTTATTCAATGAAATCAATAATATATCTTTGTACCGTTGTAATCAGCTCACTGGCGCATCCAAATATCTAAAAATATACAGGATGTTCCATTTAAAAAAAATAGGTTTCCACGCACCACCATTTTTCTGATCACTCTGTATGGTTCAAAATAATTTTACAATATGTCGCGGATTGCCTAGTATAAAATTCTTTATAGATTTCTTTCCTATTTTTTTTCTCATAAGCCTCACAGAAGAAATACGCATCGTTGGGCCACCCTGTACAGCCATTGCATTGAATCTTTTTTTTGTTGAGGGATCTCACAATCAGTGAAACGCCTACATTTCACAACAAGTTGCAATTTTGGAAACAAGATCTTAGTCACGAGCTAAAGCCGCCAAGTTTTCTTCGCAAATTTCTTGCTTGCACAACTTTTGTTCAATACTTTCGGAACCCAGCGTCCACCAATTTCAAAACGGACGCTTTGCACATTCCTATTTTATTTCGGATAACCAAAACTTTCGATTTGTCGATGAATTAAACTATTTCTTGATTATGTTTCTTCGGTCGTTGGCTTCACACGTCGTCAGCTTTTGGAATCATCTCGAAGAAATTCTCTGCTCCATTTGAACTGCTTCATGCCTGATTTCTTCACCTCCTGATAAATTTATCTACCAGATATTATCCATGGAAACCATTGTATCGATAATAGTTTCCAAGGATACTGCCTGGTGGATAAATTTACCTGTAGGTGAAGAAATCGAGCCTAGTCGGATTTTTATTTGAGAAAATATGATGCAGGAGTTACACCACCTACAGTCATATGTTTGTGTATAATTTTTGCTAATTACTACTAATTAACTACTCTAGTTTTAAATCACTAATTTTCTCGCGTTTTGTAAAGTGTGTAAACCACAAGCAAGATTATATTTACACCAAATTACACACAACTCGTTAGAAAATTGCAGCAACTTAACAGTAAATAATTGTTACGATTGTGTGTTTTTTCTTGGCCAGGTATATTTTATTTTAATTCGTTCTTGATGTCAGAATCACTTTTGACTAGATTCTAATTTTAAAATTCCTGCAGATTCAATAAATGTTTTATGTATGTAACGTACATGCTTCAGTGAAATAATTTGGCATATAAATTGTAAGGCAGTCCAGTAAATAGCCTTATATTTTGAACAGGATACAAAAAGTAAAACAGAAATTCATTTAAATGAAACGCAAATAATTTTTATGTTATTTAAACTTATATGGACAGTTAATTAACAAAGGCAAACGCGACTTTGAAACTCTAACCGAAAAATTGCGAAGCATAATATTTTTGTATGTAAGTACGTCTGTGCAGAAGTACATTTTTCGTAAATTATTATGCTGCTTCTCGTTTCCGTCGTATATTTTTAAGTGTTAGAAGTTTAAGACATCGTCGGAAAGTTTATATTCAGCGTCTATAATAAAGGCGCTCTTCGGGGAACTTTTGAATTGTTCCGAAAAAGTCTGATTACTCCAGAAACAAATTTCCCTGTAATGCTCTTTTAAAATCGCTTTCGTTACGTTAACGTAAAAACTCAGTGACGATTTCTTTAATTAATTTAATTTTTAATGTATCTGTACACACAATAACCATTTAAAATTCCCCATTGGATAAAGTTAAGTATGAGTAAGATTAAAATTTTATAGAAATAAATAGTTTAAATAATAAGTAGTTTCTTAAAGTATTAAAATTACAAGGTATTTTTAATTTTTGAAGCAGATGTTACGCAATATAGGAAGACATACTTTTGGAGACACAAGTGGTGACAACTTGCATTCTATAAATACTATATGCCACTTTTCCAAATTTTTTTAGATCGTTTTTGATGGAAGGATCCCGCAATAAGAGCAGGCAGGTGACCTCTGTGAAGTTGGCACCTCATTTTTCAAAAAAGTGATTTTTTGTAGGAGTTCTGATAGCACCCCAAAAAGTTCTGGAGTTCTATGTCAAAATTAAAAAGAGTTCTAGCGGATTAAACATAAAAAAATGACTTTTAAAATTTGGGGTGCTAAGTTTACAAAACGGGATTTGAAAATTGGCTATGAAATGTTAATTGTTGGAAATAATTAATTTCACCATTAAGACTTTCTTTAGAACTATTGAGGTGCTATCTCTCTTATTCTACAAAATATCAGAACACGAAGAAACACTTTATTTTTGGGTGTAGAGACCTATAAATGCAAAATAATTATTTCTTCTTAAAAGAAAAGAACCTCAAATTATTATTATTTTTTTTTTCATTTTAAGCTTTTACAACACTCGAGAATTTTGTCAAAGTGCAAAATGGAAATTTTTCTGGAAATTTTTTTCGTTCTGCTTGGAGTTCTGGGTAGCACCCTATGAATTGTCACAATTATCCTTAACGACCAAAGCGCTAAAATCAAAAGTAAAAAAGTTCCAGCGATTTTTCGTGTCTCGATATGAAATTTTGTCAAAGTGCAAAATGGAAATTTTTCTCGAAAATTTTTTCGTTCTGCTTGGAGTTCTGGGTAGCACCCCACGAGTGCTCACGATTATTTTTAACGACCAAAGCGCTAAATTCAAAAGTAATAAAATTCCGACAATTTTTTGTTTTTCGGATTGAAGTGTCAAAGCGTAAAATGAAAAAAAAAATAATTTGAGGTTCTTTTCTTTTAAGAGTAGTATGGTACTTAAACTAATAATTATTTTGCATTTATAGGTCTCTACACCCCAAAATAAAGTGTTTCTTCGTGTTCTGATCTTTTGTAGAATAAGGGAGGTATATTAATTTCAACATTTCGAGATTCTATTCAGAGTTCTGGATAGCACCTCAATAGTTCTAAAGAAAGTCTTAATGGTGAAATTAATTATTTCCAACAATTAACATTTTATAGCCAATTTTCAAATCCCGTTTTGTGAACTTAGCACCCCAAATTTTAAAAGTCATTTTTTTATGTTTAATCCGCTAGAACTCTTTTTAATTTTGACATAGAACTTCAGAACTCTTTGGGGTGCTATCAGAACTCCTACAAAAAATTTTTTGAAAAATGAGGTGCCAACTTCACAGAAGTAAGCAGGTGCACAAAATTTAAAATGTTTACGCACTGCATCAAGTACTACCAGATCAAAATTTTTAAAAGTTTTTAAGTAGGACTAGAAATATTCACTAGATTTCAATTTAATTCAAATTTGAAGAGCAAATCTTTTTACGACACTTGACCCTTTTCAAAATGTGTATGTACATGTAGAAACTATAGAAGTTTTTTTTTTAATTTTACTTATTTCTGTATATATGTCAATTGTATCAAGTGTAAATTATGAGCCTCGTCAACTATAAGTTTGGACAAGCTGTTTGACTTTTTACGACGTAACTGAAGTTTTTATTAATGAAAATTTAATATTAACATATTGGTGGAATTAGTTATCAATTGTTATAATAGAAAGTTTATTAAAAAGGGAACTAAACTTTTAAGAGCTGTAATACATTTTACCCAAGAAATAAATAAAACCTTAGTGTCAAAATCTACAATTATAGTTGACGGGGTTGGTAAATCCTTTGTGATAATATATACCTAAAGAGAAAAGTATTTTTATGAAGATGTCTACGCTGAGCTTTGTAAGCAACCACGTTTTTTTTGCTCGTTTATAATTTAGCTTAAATGAGACCAACGCATAATGAGGAAAGATAATATTTTCTCTAACGAGTTATTCTTAGTAAAACAGAAATAAAATATCCTGTAATATAACCAACAAATTGAATATTTGTTTTCAACTGTTGGTTACAATGCGATAATTGGCAGCGTGGATGGATGCAAAGTCAGACTGCCCCGTTTCGATCAAAAATAGATCTGTCAACCGAATTTCTTCCTGAATGTCAGCGTCATCAATTGCTTTTATCGTCCGGTTCAAGTTTGTTTGCTTTGCAAAGTGCTGAAAACATTCTGGGACAATTTAATTTTCAAGAAGCTTTTTTTTATTTTCTTATCGGCCACGTCACGCAGTCGCCAAACAATTGACATCTTTTTAAAAGTACTGCTCTATTAAGAATTACGTACATAAAAAAATATTATAAAAGATTTAAGATTGTAATGATATTTCTGTTGTAACGTATCTTTTTTTTATATTATTAAATTAGCATTTCTTTAATTATTCTGAAGGTATATTTAATTGATTAGACTTTTTATTTTTTTTACATTGCTAGTTATTTACTTCAAAAGAATTTTACATTTGGGGTACATATTTTCAAAACATATTTAAAAATAATAATTACTACTAATTATTCGACTGCAAAGCTTTCGTATACGTTCAAATGATCATGCAAAATCTGGTGTATTGCTTTCATGTCAATGCCTAAGGATGCTTGAATCTCACGGTATGTCACATGTCGATCTCGCTCAAGCATTTCACGTACAGCATCTACATTAGTGGTAACAACAGATGTTGAACCTTCACCAAATTCGTCACTGAGAGAGATACGTCTACGCTGGAATTCGGCAAACCAATTATAAACAGTGCTCTCTGATGGTGCTTCATCTCCAATAGCCAAATGAAACCGATCGAGGCATTGTTTCGGCGTCAGACCACATTTGAAGTCGTAAAAAATCATAGCACGAAAATTTTCACGCGAGATTTCAATGTTTACACAAAATTACTTTTTCTCAAATGCTATACAAACAAAACTAGTTCACTTGGATAGGAACTGTCAATAGAATTGTACGCGAAGTTGATAAACGCTAACAATTCTAGACCTACTAGGAAATTCAGGGTTTTTATTACTGAAAGGAAGGATTTTTAAGTAAACCGAGAAAGAGATAAGTAGAAGCAGACAGACTTCGACAATTACTCTAAGAATTAAAGTAAGCGCCATTTAAGCAAGTCATGTAAAACGGTTTGGAAATCGAGCTCTAGCTTTCAATCTACATAGACTAGAATACACTACTCACAAAGTGATTCGAGATGCAAACTCCTACAGTTTGTCTAAAAGAATGAACGACAAAAAGGGGTTGAAAGGTGCCCCCCCCCCCCAGCCTCCATCCGCACGCTTTTACAACATGTTTAATAATAATAATAATAATAATAACTTTGTTGTGTCATATGAGGTATACATTCCATG
Organism: Prosopocoilus inquinatus; assembly: GCA_036172665.1. Classification (NCBI taxonomy): domain Eukaryota; kingdom Metazoa; phylum Arthropoda; class Insecta; order Coleoptera; family Lucanidae; genus Prosopocoilus; species Prosopocoilus inquinatus. The sequence continues at coordinate 50,774,696 of CM069871.1, forward strand.
CGGACATGAAAAAAGAAATAAAAATTTGATTTAAATACATTAAATTTCTACCTAATTGACTTACAGTACGAAAAACTTTATTCGGATTGCAAGAAATCAAGACGAAAATCGAATAAAGAGGGACGAAGTACGACGATGCATGTCGAGCGAATTATTCGAAAATTAAAACAAAGAAACAAAAGAAAATTCTTTAACTAATTCGAAAAGAAGAACTGAAACAAACAAAAATATAAAAGAAATAATGTGAAGAAAAAGGAATATTATTCGATTAAGAAGCAAGAACAACAAAATACAAAAAAAGAAAGACGAACGAAAAACAAAAGAAGATCAACGAAAATTAAGCAGATGTGTAAAGGTTCGGATATTCAGTACGCAGAGATGCAAAGTTTTGTGTTTTCCGGACGTTAATAAATGTTTATGTTGAGGCAGGCTTTGCCGCTGGTTGGCACTTGGCAAGCGAGTGTTACGCGTTTTCCAGAAGGTATGTCATCTGCGTGGAATATTCTAGAAAGTTCAATGTTTTTCCAGTGTACTGAAATATAAGGGATGACGGCGCGCCATTTGAATAGAGTTACATTTAGCGAGCGATAGTGCGAGCATCTTATGGAGGACCGTCGAATAAAAGTAGGTACGCGATATTTCTGAGACTGTAGGTACCTCCTCTGAACGGATGTATAATGTCCTGCACGAAAACTTGCACATGAAAAAACTTTATGCTCGATCGGTGCCGCGATTGTTGACTAGCAACCAAAAATACACAAGAAAGGAAATTTCATGCAGTGCTTGGCAATATTTAATCGCAATCCGAAAGATTTCTTGCGACAATTCGTTACCGTAGATGAATCATGGATACTGTCGAAACTCATTGAATTTTTATTTTTGAATTTAAAAACATAATTTAGTATCGCGATACCGTTGGCCGCGACACTCTATCAAAAAGATTGATAGCAACAACAACAATAACAAGTTTTGTTTTTTTTGTAAGAGCAAAATAAAAGGTCAAATTTCTAAAGAAGCAGTAGTTATTGTAACAGAAACGACAGCAAATACATCAATACACTCCTGAGATAAAACAGCAGTGGAAACAGTGGATACTGAGTGGTGAAATTGAACCGAAGAAGGCAAAGATCATTTTCTCAGATGGGAAGGTCATGGCCAATTTTTTTTGGGATTCACGCGGCCTGATCCTGGTTGACTAGCTAGAGAAGGAAAATACAATAACTGGAGTCTATTATGTAACTTTATTTTACCTTTTGAAAGAACAGCTGGAACAAAAACGTCCAAAACGCACACAAGAAAGTGCTGTTCCACCAAGACAACGCGCCATCGCATAAATTGACAACTGCAATGGAAAACCTGCATGATTTAGGCTTTGAATTAATTCCTCATCCACCCTATTCTCCGGACTTAGTCTCGAGTGTTTTTCTCCTCTTCCCAAACTTGAAAATTTGGCTTATTGGGAAGAAATTTCCGTCTAATGAAGCTGTCATCGTCATTATCAATCAGTATTTTTGCAACTTTTAAAAAAGCTATTTTTCTGAAGGTTTGAAACAATTAGAATCTCGTTGGGGTGAGTGTATGGCTCTCAATGGAGACTAAGTTGAAAAATAAAATAGTGTTACAGCAGTGACGCGCAAATAAATCTATTTTTAGTACGAGCCACCCCATCTTACGTCACAGAATGATACAGCAATTTCTCGTTGGTTCTGAAATCTACTATAAAATCCGTTCCGGCCCGCCAGTGGAGCAGTTTTAAGTTAATAAGCGAAGCGCTTATATCTCGAATAGTAGCAGGTACATTCCGCAGAAGTGTTATTTGATAGACAAGTGTTGCAGCTGTGTTTTTAATTGTGTAAAACCACAGTTTGTAATTAACGTGTACTCAAAAGCGGAAATTTTCAAGAATGAAGCTGTGCGAGTTAAAAGTGAAAGAGTTGGGTGATAAATTAGAATAAAGAGGCCCGGAAAATTCGGGAGAGAAAAGCGTCTTACAAAAACGGTTGAAACAAGCTCTTGTAGATGAAGGTATAGACCCGGAAATATTTAAATTCAAGACGCGGCAGCTCTACTGAAAGAAAGGAAAGAAAATATGAAGTTAGAAATGTAGAAAATGAAAGAAAAAATGGAAAAAGGTAACGAAAATGTGAAATTAAAAGTGAAAGAACAGACAGAAGTCAGAGGGCAAGTTCATTATTGATATTGATGCTAGAAAAACATGGAACTGGAGGCATACTGTCGCAAGTGCAAGATGGGCAAGAACGCGTTATTGGTTACTTCAGCAAAGTTTTGTCGAAAGCTGAGAGGAACTACTGCGTAACCAGAAAGGAGCTTCTTGTTTCTTGCTGTGGTGAAGACAACACAACACTTTCACAAATATCTTTATGATCAGCAGTTTCATCTTCGTACAGACCATACAACATTGAAGTGGTTGCTTCAGTTCAAGAGCATAGAAGGCCTGCTTGCCAGATGGATAGAAAGATTACAAAAGTACGATTTTACGAACGAACATCGTCCAGGTCGCGTCCATAACAATGCAGACGCACTCTCCAGAAGATCTTGTCCTGGAGATGCAAAAGTAGAAAATAAAGAAGGGATAATTTCCATCATAAGGACTGTTGTTATAGTAGACAAGTGACAAATGGAGATCATCAAGAGGGAGCAATGAGAAGATCCTAAAATAAGAACCATAATTGAATGGAAGGAAAGAGGACAGCGTCCAACATGGGAAAGAAACCAGCGTTTAATTTATTGGGCACAATGGGATTCTCTGGAGTTAAAGAATGGACTATTAATGAACAAGGGAAAGAATCCAGCGTTTAACTTATTGAGCACAATGCTATTCTCTGGAGTTAAAGAATGGGACTGCTAATAAGAAAAAGGGAATCACCTGATGGGAGTGAGATGAAAGACCAATTAGTGCTTCCAAGGGTAAGGGTCACTGAGGTTCTGGAAGAGATTCATGACGATGCGTCTAATGGACATTTGGGCAACACTAAGACATTATCGAAAGTGTGAGAAAGGTTCTATTGGGTGAAATGTAAAACTGTTGTAGAAATTGGTGTGCCAGATGTGCTACATGTGCTGCAGTATCCGGATCCGCGAAAAAAATTCGCTGAAAACTGCACCGTTAGAACTCGGTGCCCCATTTGAGAGTATTGCCATTGACATAGCAGGACCATTTCCAGAAATCAACCGTGAAAATAAATACATCATGGTAGTAACTGATTATTTCACCAAATGGCGAAACCAAGAGTCCATAACTGTTTTGAATGCCTTGATAGAGAATTGGATAACAAGATTTGGAGTACCTCTGAAGATCCGTTCCGATCAAGGCAGGAATTTTGAAGGACCCATTTTCCAGGAATTGACCTGGTTACTAGGCATTTTCAGAGCGCGAATAACTCCCTTGCACCCACAGTCAGATGGAATGGGGGAGCGTTTCAATAAGACCTTGGAAAGACATTTGGCTAAAGTTGTTTCGAAGAAACAACGGGACTGGGACGAACATATTCCCCTTTTCCTGATGGCGTACCGTTCTGCAGAGCATGACACTATTAAACGAACTCCATACAGTGTCTTATCTTGGAAGAGAAATGCATCTGCCTTGTGACTTAAAATTTGGGCATCCAGAAACTCAGCTGGGACTAAGTGAATACTGTCAATAACTTGAACGCCGTTTAGTTGGCACTCACGAATACGACGACGTAACATTAGTTTGGCGACAGACAAATTGAAGACCCCCTACGATCGACGAGCCAATGAAATAGGATTCCAAGAAGGGGACCAGGTGTGGCTATACAATTCCAGAAGGACTCTTGGACTCAGTCCCAAATTGCTGGCGCCTTGGGATGGAACCTATCAAATAATTGAGAAGATCAATGATGTGGTCTATAGGATACAAAAGCTACTCTACGGTAAAATAAAAGTAATCCACGTCGACCGTTTGACTCGATACTCTGTTCGGGATGAATAGGACTCAAAGGGAGGCAGTGTTACAGCAGTGTCGCGCAAATAAATCTATTTTTCTTACGAGTCACCCCATTTTACGTCACAGAATGTTATATAGCAATTTCTCGTTGGTTCACGAGGATTCTAATACCTTCCAGAATACAGGAATCTACTATAAAAGCCATACCGGCCCGCCGGTGGAGCAGTTATAAATTAGCCAGCGAAGTGTCTGTAACTCGAATAGTAGAAAGTACATTCTGTAGAAGTGTTCTTTGACAGACAAATGTTGCCGTTCATTCATTTTAATTGTGTAAAGCAACAGTTTGTTGCAATTAACCTGTTCTGAAATTAACGACTATAATTTGTGAACCCCCAATTCGTAACAATAGTATTGTTTTCCAAAAAAAAAAAATGGTGTAACTTGTTTTTTACGCTAATTATCAGACAACCCGGGTAATTATATATAGGGTTGGGATAAAGTATGGATCCATCGAAATATCTCGGAAGTGGAATTGACGATTTTAATGAAATTTTGTACATGCAGATAGAAACAAATGGCACATGCGAGGGACTGATTTTTGTTTCCATTAAACTTCCGGTTTAGCCGAAAACGGCACCAACTTTTTTATTTTAAATAGAACACTGTATAATTTTACGTATTTTGATACTCCTCTGCCTTCTGCATCCATTAATATCAGGTTTCTTACCTTTATCTCTAGTCTCTAGCCGAAAAGATAGCTTTTTAATTATTGGCTCTAAACTATATTAATTTATTTCTTTTTTGTTTATTTTTTTGTATTTGCAATGGTTTTTATGTATTACTAAAGAGCAAAAGAACTATTTTAAGTGTTCAAAATGTTGGCCATTTACTTCTTGGCAATAAGCAAGTCTATGAACAAATCCCTGAGACACATTTGCGAAAACTTCCCTACGAATTAAATTACATTCATCCAATATCCTTTGCCTCAATTCTTGCAAATTATTTGGACATCTCACGTAAACAGCTGATTTTAAATATCCCCATAGAAAAAAATCCATAGGATTAAGATCTGGGGAGCGAGCGGGCCATTCAATAAACCCTTTACGACCAATCCATCGATTGGAAAATGTTACATTCAAAAAATCCCTAACTCGTCTATCATAGTGCGGAGGCGCTCCATCTTGCTGAAACCAAAGATTTTGAGGAAGCAGGAATAATTTCATTGTTTAAAAGTTCCAAATACTTCGCCCCGGTCAGTGTACCATTAATAAAAAATGGACCAATAAGCCTATTGAGTATTGAGTATGTGCTTCATGCAATAAGTTAGGATTCTCGACAGACCAATATCGTATTATGGCGATTTACAGAACCATTTAAACAAAAAGTTGCCTCGTCCATAAATACCAAATTAGTTGCAAAATGCTCGTCGCTATTACAGACTTCCATCATTCTTTCGCAAAATTCTACTCGACGATCGTAATCATCTTCTGACAGTTCTTGGATCAGGTGGACTTTATAAGGGTGGTATTTTTCGCGTTTCAATATTTTGGCTACAGAACGACGACTTATCCCATGGTGTAATGCAAGAAATGTGGTAGAAGTTTGAGGTGACTCTTCCAGTTCTGTAGCAATATTTTCACTAACAATTGCGTGAGTTGCGGTCTTTGGTCTTCCACTTTTTGGCAAATTTTTCACTGTCCCATTCAAATTGTAGCGTCTAAGTGTTTTACCAACAACCGAGCGCGTTATAGGATTTCGTTCTGGGTGTAAACCGTTAAATAAGTCGCAAACTTCTTGATGAGTTCTAACACGATCACCAAAACCGATCATCATTAAGATTTCAATCCGTTCTTTTTCACTTAAATGAAACATTTCCGATGTAGGAATTGATACTGACAGATGTTGCTGACAATAAAATAACTATCAATTCCACAGGCTACTAGACAAAGAGGTATTTTTTGAGAAAACTAAAAGGTTATCTTTTTGGCTAAAGACTAGAGATAAAGATAAGAAACCTGATATTAATGGATGCAGAAGGCAGAGGAGTATCAAAATACGTAAAATTATACATAGTGTTCTATTTAAAATAAAAAAGTTGGTGCCGCTTCCGGCTAAACCGGAAGTTTAATGGAAACAAAAATCAGTCCCTCGCATGCGCCATTTGTTTCTATCTGCATGTACAAAATTTCATTAAAATCGTCAATTCCACTTCCGAGATAATTCGATGGATCCATACTTTATCCCAACCCTGTATTTACAATCAGATCCGTGCCTCAATAATTTTTATAAGAAAATAGGTGATTCTGGATGAATATACTGTCAAATACAGCTTCCCTGCAAGTTTAGTCGCTTTTAAAGTCAATAAGTTATAAACCAACTTAATTTCGTCTTGAAGTATTTAATAGAATAAATTAAGTAAGAGTAAGTAAGTAAGACTTACACTTCATATTTTATTCTTCCTTATAAATATTATAACTGCATTTTATGCAAGGTAAAGTCAGAAGTCGTTTGTATTTCAATTCTTTACAATAAATGTAACAAGTTCCTGACAATGCATTTATTATTTGTTTAGTGGTTTCACTGTTTTAGATTAAAACCAACTCATCTCATAGTGCATCATAAGCATTATACGTGGTGGTGAAAGCGTACAATGCACTGAAACGTAAGAAGACTGCTATGGTGAACACATTGTTTTAGTACTCGTAATAATCATCAAAATGCAGAAGAGCTGGCTTTCGGATGCAATACAAAACGACATTTTGACGAACGTGTAAGCTGAGAAAATTAAATTGCGCACAGTTTCATACTCGCTCAGCAGATATGCGGTGCAGTTTGCTCCTTTTGTGCACGTATGTATGTACGAACGCCTGGAATTCGAAATATAAGGCCAACCGACAATTTCACGAAAGAGAAAACTCGAAACTAATCAATAATAACTGTCAGTTACGCAAAGTGAAAACTGTCTACGTAGGAACGGTGGCGCTTCATTAATAACTATTCTAAGCAGGTTAAGTTCATATTTTTAGAACGTTTCTTAATTTGAGAATCCAGACGTGTTTATATTTAAAACCTAATTGAAAACATTTCGCACTTGAAACTGCGCAAAAGCAGATATTTAAAATCACGTGAATTTTACTGACGTAGAAGGAATATGGCCTCACGTATTTTCTAAAATTAATCGCCATATTCCACTCACTCATAGCTACACATGTGAGATATTAAAACGTTTCGAGCGTGAATTCGTAATCTCTCTTGCCACATAAACTCCCAGAAATCTTGCAGACGTTGGTTGCATTAAGCTGTGTAACCGGAATTCATCTAAAGCCGAAAAGTACGACAATAAATCAATACGTGTATCATCAAATACTCATGCCGTGTTCTCAACCGGTTCGCGTGCCCAGAATAATCCGGGTACGTTGAAATCAAAAACTTACCGATGTTGCCCGAAATTAATGTACGATAGAGAAATTCCCGTCTGGACGATAAAAGGAAATAAAAGTTAAACCCTGAAAGCATTAAAAGGGGTCTCGCATTTATAAAGTCAAATGCGTTGCAATAAAATTTTAAATATGGATAAATGCACGTTGCTTTCAACAAAGGTTAGCGCGCACATAAAACCATTGAAATATTAAGAGTATTTTTGAGCGTTATATTTTTTTTTCAATTCTAGTAGATCTACCTTTAGAAAACTTTTAGTCGTTATTTTATTTCGTTTAACAAATAAGATTTTTTTAACCAGACAAATTTCAATAACCCCCCTATTTTTATTTAAATAGGGGTTGCAAGGCAACCTGGCGCCAAGATGCCATTGAAATCAAGAAATTTAAATGTTTGTTGAAAACAAACATACTTTCCCATAATTGACTTTTCTTACCATACAGCGTGTCTCTAAATTCCGTGTGCATGGCTTAACCACTGATTCCTGCGCTCAAAATAAGACGATTTAACCAAACTTATCTAGGATCCATATGGTCTCGTTAAGGCGGTATTCTTCTACAAAGTTCTTGAAGAGAAAGTTAATTTTTCTTAAAACAAAAGAACGCCTGAACCGATTTAGATGAAATTTGGTATGAGATCCCACATGAAGGTAAGTCATTACATTTACAGGTGGTTCTAGTTACTTGTAGTGAATCGCTAGCGTAACCATAAAAGATAGCAAAGTTGGTATATATATATATATATATATATATATATATATATGTTAATCCGTAGGCTTCCGCGGGTGTTGGTGTTGAATGCTGTAGTATTCTTCCGGGTAGTCCTCCGCGTTGAGTTCTCTAAAGAACTATTTGTCTTCTGACAACGTTTCGGCAAGGTCTCACTTGCCATCTTCAGGTCTTCGCTGCTGCTTGCCTGCTTCTGCTCCTCGTCGTTACTCGAGTCACAGTGGCTTCTGGTCGCGCTGGTGGTGGTTTAAGTACCGTGTTGCGGTCACGCGTCGTTACGCTTGGTAGTTTTTCCGCTTGACTTCTTGTTGTTGGTTGATTGGGTCGTGCCTGTTGACTGCTTTCTCCTAATCCTGATGGTCCGGGGTTCGCTGGTTTCTGGCTTCGGGTTACTGGTCCTCGACGGTCGGTGGATTTTCGGATCACTGGCCTCCAGGTGGGTGGTAGTCGTAAGGCATCATCTCTGGTGTTTAAGTTCATCTGATGTTTCTCGATTTCTATCGCTTCTCGGATGATGCGTTTGGTCTTGTGTTCTACGCTGGCAATTGTTCTGGTGTTGTCGAAATCTATTTTGTGTGAAGTCGCTTTTACGTGTTGTGCCAATGATGATGTTTTCTCGTCCTTCTCGACGGCCTTTCGATGTTCTTCTCTCCTGACGCTTATTTTTCTATTTGTTTGGCCTATGTAGACCTTGTCGCAATCTTGACAGGGAATTCCGTACACGCCTTGGCTTTCCAGTTGTATTTTAGTTTTGACTGTTGGCAGGATGTTTCCAATTTTCTTGTCGGTGTTGAATGATGTCCGGATATTGTGTTTCTTGAGTATTCTGCTGATCTTCTCTGTTGTCCCTTTAACAAATGGTAGGCATGCTGTTCCTACTATATCTTTTTCCTCTTCCTGTGTCTTGGGTTTGCGTTGGTGTTCGGCTTTCCTGATTTGTTTGTCCTGATATCCATTTTTTATTAAAGATGAGCGGATTTTCTTCATTTCTTCTACCTTGTTTTCTGAGTCAGCCAATCTTTGGGACCGGGTGACGAGGGTCCTTACCACTGATTGCAATTGTGCTGGATGGTGATGTGATTGTGCGTTCAGGTACCGTTCCGTGTGGGTTGGTTTTCGGTATACGGAATGTCCAAGGCTTCCATCTGGTTTTTTCTTTATAAGTACATCGAGGAATGGAAGTTCGTTGTTTTCTTCGATTTCCATCGTGAACTTGATCTTCGGATGGATTTCATTCAGGTGTTGCAGAAATCTTCGTAGTTGTTCTTCTCCATGCTTCCATATTATGAAGGTGTCGTCCATATACCTGAGCCACAGGTGTGGTTTGTGACTTGCGGTATCGATGGCCTGTACTTCGAAATCCTCCATGAATAAGTTGGCGATTACAGGAGATAATGCTGATCCCATGGGTGATCCTTCTACTTGTTTATAACGTTGATTCTTGAAGACGAAGTAGGTGTTCTTCAAGCAGTGCTTCACCAGGTCCATGGTGTCGTCTGGGATGTGGTGTTTTAGATGAATGATATCCACTATATATATCTAAAGTAACGAATACATGCGGGTACAAACTTTTTCGTTACCTTTACAGCACTAATGTAGACTAAAATACTGATTTCGCAACTGTAAGTTTTACGATATCGTGCTTTCGTACGTTTAATATTATATTTTTTTTCTATGAAAATAAAATATCTTGAGTCTCGGTCATTTATATTTATGTATTTTTTTCTAGAGTAATAAAATTATAAAAGTTGACAATAACGGTCAATTTATTTAATAGAGGGAACTCCATAATTTTTTAATCAGCTGTGGACGAAAAAATGTCAATTTTCAGATCGTACAGATAAAGTACGAACTAAATTTGTAGGGCATTCAATAATGTAATCACTAAAATAAAAATCATGCTTATGCATGAGTTACCATTTACCTTTGCCGCTCACAAAACGATAATTTTAACGAAACAGTCAGGGGTGTTTTGGACTACTGACATTTGTCAATATTATCTTGAAAAGTAATCCTAATACGTTTTCGGATCGTATTAAAAATAAAGCAATAAAATAGCGAGTATGCTATTATTTATTACTCCAACAATAGGGCTGTGCGATGAGTGAAGTAAGGCCAAGGTCATCAATTTCCAAACGCATATGATTCAGATGGATTGTTTATTAAATTTACTTCTTTTATAAAAACTACCAGCCTATTTGAATCACATAAATTTTGTTTTCGGACGCAAACTTAAAGACAACGTTTGCAATGTTAGTAGGAATAAACTGATTAGGTGTTCAAATTGCAATCATCGTTATCCATATTTTATAAAATTAGTACTGAATAAATTTTCTACAGATGATTCCATACCCTTATTAATAATGAACTAAATGTTTTAAAGCTTTTTTCCGGCATTCAGTTCCGTTTAAGGTCAAGTTCACTCCTGATTTCTCGCTGCTATATTCATAAAACTAAAAAAAAAAAACTTTTAGGACTGTGTTTATATCCTTCATCTGGCAGCTGGTTCTTAAACAGTGCAGTCTTGTGGATTTTGGGTAAAAGGTTTTATTAATTATTTTTCGAAAACTAAAACACCCAAAAAAATTCAGTTTCATCGTAATCAGTCATTTATATTCTTGTATGGACTATTACTTGGCGGTCTATTTAAGAATCACCCTGTATATATTGCACTAAATTGAATATAAAATTTTGTTCCATATAATTGTAAGAAATAAATGGATAAATTCAAAATAAATGCAAACGTGACTGATTATCCTATATACCATTACATTAAAATCGGCCGTTTCTACAGTATTGCCACATTTAGTCTTCTTTAAGCCCAGGTAGGATCACTGAATTGTAATTTTACTGACTGTTCCACTGTTGGCAACAGTTCTTTTAACTGGTTTCGGCAAAGGTACACAGTAGTGAACAATAAAATCCGGGCGCGTTATTACCACAAAGTAAACCTTACTTCAATACTTTTGAAATTAAGTGTCACTAATTTTGACGTTTAATATAAATTGTACCGTTCATAATTAAAGTATTTATTTTCTTTTTAACAAAATTACTCATTTAAATTCTGTTCAAAGGTTTACAGTATTGACTTTGTCATGTGAAATTTCGACTTAATAAATTTGATATTTCAAATCGATTTTTTAGGTTTTGACAGAAACAAAACATAATAACAGCTTAATTTAGCAAACTGTATAAATACGCATAGGTATGTCAAACTGTACAAAGTACTATGGCCAGCGCTAATTACCGGACATTTTCTTAACTAAACATTTTGACATGTGATACGACATACGATATTTAATTCCATTGCGTAGGTTACACAGAATAAGGTTATCTTTCTTATACTTCAAATTTACATTTTCAATTACAGCGTTTTGCAGAAAAAGTTTAGCAAGGGTTTATTGATGTTGACACTTTGAGAATTTTGAGCTTTGGACCGGACCCCCAGCCACCAGGGCATAAACAGATTGTGACGTAGATTTTGTAGATGTATCAATAGGGTACGAGATCGAACACTAAGGACATTATTTAGTAACACATTATTAAGTCAAACACTGTTGTGAGAGATAATCCGCACACTGAGGGCTGGCCCGAGGTCCAGGCTTCGGAGAATTATCCGAGTAAGGACAATGAATTAAGTACAGATTAAGCGGTGCGTCGTAGTTAAGAGTTAAAAGTGTGAGGTTTAGACGAATTAAAGCTAATATTTAAAGACATCCGTGAAATATATTTTACCAATCCCATCAAGACGTTTGTGTAGAAGAAACTTTCCGTTCTTCGTATTGCGACATGATGGTATGATAGGAAAAAACATTTCGTTCTTCGGATAATACCCCGGTTTATCGAATCGGGGCACGATCATTAAATCTATGTATTAATCAGTGCAAGAGTTCTATTAATTTTTTTTATGCTAATTAATATAACTCCAAAGTATATTACTGTAGTGATTTTCTGTTCTGACGAACACTTGTTTTGATTTTCTTGAACAATTTCCGGCTTCTCCATTTCAAAAGGGTCAATTGTACCAGGCACTTAAGCCGAGCTTAAGTTTGAGTATTGCGTTGGTTAGATTGTGAGTTACGTAACCTCAAATATCACATTATAAACAATAGTTAAATTTAAGCTCGGCTTAAGTGTTTGGTGCAATTGGCCATTAATGATTCTGTTGTATACGGAGTAGCGGGGCACAAGTATCATTACGGCCAGACAATACCGAGACAAAATAGTTGTTTTTCATGACGAAAAACAAGCAAAGTGTTATGGCTTAAAGTTCAAACTCAACTTTTATGCTTGGTTTATACAGTCACTAAAACTAAAACTAAAAATTAACTAAAACTAAAATTAAAACTATGCAAAAGTTTCCGTTTATACAAGTAAAAATTACGCATGTTCGTTGCACACCTAGCTATAAAAATTCCGTGGAGGGAATATTAACTGGAGAGAAAGTACAATCAAATTTACGGCCATCCCGCCTTTACCACTAAGAATTGAAATAAACGAATTCTTAATTTTTAGTGAATTTAGCGTTTTAATTTCTTAGTTGATAGTTATTAATGTTTAGTTATTAGTTTTAGTGACTGTATAAACCACACTTTAATAAACGCTAAAATGAAATTTCTTACATCGACAATAACAATAACACTGTTTTTAGTTATTCTTAATTCATCGGAGATTCTTCGTATAACTCCAGTCACGAAGGTTAAGTACTGGAGGAGTAAATAGCGAGCAGAAAACGAACCTATTTTCGGACGCGCGCTCATCTCTCTCTCTCTGTTCATTTTGCCATACAAAAGGTCCGCGGCCAGACCGGTTTTCAGTAATACACGTTATATGGTATGGCGTCCTCATGGGGTAAAACTCGATGACTCCAGCACATTGTAATAATTGTTTCTTGTTCTTCGGATAAGTAAGGTATTTATAAATGATAAATAACAGGAATACATCATTTATGAAAGTCTACTTTAAGTGGTAAAATATTTAGTTGTCCCAGTATTTTATCAATTAAAGTGGTCTTTCATAAAGGACGTATTCCTGTCATAATTTATAAACACTTGACAGATGCCATGCTTATTCGAATAACAAGAAACAGTTGTTATAAAACTAAAACTACTTAGTTTCATAGTTTATATGATGATACCATCACTTGATGGTCATCATATGAACAACCTCCAATTAATTAAGAATAAGTAAAACCAATTTTATTGTCCAAGTAGAGACCGTCACAAGAAACCTCATTTTGACTTTTGTTCAAAGTTCGGTTTAACCATAATATTCTGTTTGATTTCCGTCAAAAATGACAACAGCTTTGTCCCAGTATGTTCCGGACGCGACGGCAAACAGAACGTTATTCCTATCTTAAAATAAGGTTGAGCAGTTGAAACTGGATACAGTTGTAACATTTCTCGAAGTTTTTAAATTGCTTCTGTACATTCAGTTAGTAGATAGGATAGATTTTAGGGCTAATTAATTCTCATCTTGGTGTTGTATTAACGCAGCTATGAAATCTCGCAACAAAAATATTACAACTGACGCCAGTTTCCTCTGCTTAAACAAATAACAAATTACTAAATTATCCAGAAAGTTAAAGAACAAATCGAAGTATCTTCTGTACTTTAAACGCAATTGCATTAAATTATTATTTGTTTGCATTTACTTCTAAATTTCATATTATTGGCAAAGTGTCAAGTAAGATGTACAGGATTGAACTTCTTTACATTCATAGACTACATACGCGGGAAGTGTTTTTCAAATATTGACCTTTGTTCACTTTCAAGCTGAAGTGAACTGAGATTTGCATGCTTTGGCGCCTAGAACAGTAATATCCTATAGTGTGAATGTAGTCGGGAGATCGAGGACAACGGAAATTCTTCTTCCCTCTTGACAACCCTCGAAACCACTCGTTCTCTCGAAATTCTGCTTTATTCTCAGCGCTCCGTTGTCGAGAATTCTGTCTTTTATTATGAAATATTCTAGCGGAACAAAACTGGCAATTTATTTCATTTTGAGTATGATATGATTTATATATATAAACTCTCCATATATATATATTTTTAATTTTACATTCAATTATGTGTTTTTTTTTTGCTTGCACATATGCTAAAGTTTATGCTCGTCGGCTGAAAGTTATTTATGTGGGTAATATATTTCAATATGCCAAATCCAGGTTTCAATTTTCCAGAAGTTGTACTGTCAACAACTACAGTCGCTATGATTGATGAGATTGTGCCGCTAACCATCCACTGGTCAGCATCTGCTGAAGTCACCCGTCAATTCTACATCGAAACATTGTATTAATTAATTAATCGAGGATCGAAACAATTACGAAATTAAATTACTAATACGACGTCATCTACATAGCGTCAATATTTTCAAATTTAATTAAACATTTACTCAGGATAAATAATTTATTAAGGCGTCCCAATTAGTAATTAGTTTGTTTTCAACAAAATTTTTAAAGGTTTAGAAAAACTAGTTTCAAAATGTAAATATGCAGATGTATTAAAAATTAAGTCATCTGACAAAGGCAAGATTAAAGATGCTGGGACTTGTATTGTCGTTTGTATGTGTATGTATAATATTCGATTCCTTCAAGATATGTTGCACGTTTCCCCGTACATAGTACATGTCATACGTACATCTATCAGGATGATCGTTTATACTTATGGCAGGTCAGAAATTCTTTACGGTTACATTTGAAAGCAGATAAATTGCTTGAAACAGAAACTTGCATCTTGCAGTTGTTCGTGTTTCTCTTGCAATACATTTATCAAGCTGACAAAAGTACAATCAGTACAGGTTTTCATCTTGGAAAATTCAAAAATGCAGTACAAAAATTAAATTAATTAACTATACGGTCGAAAAACAATCAAATTTAAGAATTTTTGTTCATTGTTTTTATCAACTGTTAACTTTTTCAATTGACTGTTTTATCTTTTATATTTGAAACATTACACATAAGGATCTATGACGTTCCGCCGCAGCCGTTTCGCCGCGACCATTTTGCGTGGCCGTTTCGTTTCGTTTTCGGCCATTTCGCCCTTGGGAAAAAATTTTGAATCTTAGTTTTTATTGGTAAAATTGATAATTGTACGCTACTGAACCCAAATACTCCATATTAGTTCTAACGCTAAAATCACGCCCAATTTCTAAAATTCTGTCGTTGCAACTGACCGGCCATTATTTGCTCTATATAAATGTTGCGACCTTTTTGAACTTTTTTTAATCCATCGATGAATTTCCAAATAGGTGGATGATCTACGCGCAATTCCTTTTGAAGACGACGATGCGCGGCTTCCGCATGATTATTTGTGCGGTCTTCTACAATTAGGGTATGTTTGTAAACATTCCATAGATTGGGTCACGATATTTGTTTAAATTTCATATTCGTAAGCGACTTCTACAAGAACAAACAAAAAGTCTTCACCAAGGTGGTAGTAGATAATACATTGATATGTACACGCTTATTATTCATGTTTATTACTCATGTTTAGAGGTAAATTGCTTAACACAATATTATCTTTATCTATTGTTTCACCCAATTTACAGCGCATACTATTAGATTTGTTTTAGCCAAGAAGGTCGTGTGGAAGATCAGTATCTCTATTTATAGAGTGTTTCTGAACACCACCTTGAGTTATTTCGCTCTTGTGTTATTAATTTTTTTCTAATGTCTAATATATATAATATGTACAGGAACGAAATAAAAAGATATTATTATTATTATATAAAGATATTATTATATACAGAACACTGGTACGCGCACTTGCCTATCTTCCCCATACAAAACGAGGAAGTCAAAACTAGTGCCTAGTTACGTGATTTAAATTTTACCGCTAGATGACACCAATGTATGAAGGACTGTCACTAAACGTCATTAATGTACTCCCGCAGGTTATATTAGGTGTTTTAGGTACGGTTGTATGCGACGTATGTTCGGTATTTACGTGTGTATTAATGGCAAATTTTCGTTGGTGTGTAATGAAATAAAGAATAAACGGCGAGTGTCAAATTTAGCAAGCAATCAAACAGATGTAGAAAGATATTTACTAATGTTACGAACAAGTACGTTTTGCTATGATTTTTACAAACCTTTCAGAGGCTATCGGTATTATTTGTTTCTTGTATCTGTTTGGTAGTGGTGAAAGAAAGGGCAGATGTGAGATTAGTATTAGTTCAGTAGGAGCATACATTTAGTTGAGTAATAGCATCATCTGTCAGTGTTCTTCGAATGATTTCATTTCCACTGACTTAACGATTTTTTACAAATTTTTCTTGAAATTGTATCAAGCACATAAAATGTTGCTTTAATATTGTGACACCTGCATTTTGGTTCATTCTTGAAGCCTTTCCGAAATCTATATTAACAATATTTCATAATTAATGGTATGAATCGTAAGTCTACATCTGTAACCCAAATTGGTTTGACAGCAGTTTATTCTCGTTAACTGAAAATTTAATTATGCTTTAAATATCTACTGTTTTGATTCACTGGCATTGAATCAACGCACAACGAGTATCTTCATCTTGTGTTATTACAAGATGCAAACACTGACTGCAACCAGTGCAAATGAATCGAACATGCTATTTGTTTCGCTCTTCTTTATCAATTTCTTCGAGATTAATAAATCATTTTATTTTCTGAAAGAGCCAGAGTGAAACGTAGATAAACTTTCATAACGTTGGTCATCATCATCAGTTTTTTCAAACTTGTGATGCAAATGAAGACAAGTGCTACTCCTACGGTAATCTTGGAATAAGGGATGTAATCAGATTAAACAATATGTTTATTAAATTAGAAATAATATAAAGAAGGTTATGAGCCTCTCACATAACACTTGATATTTTCAGCTTCGATGGAATTAATTTGCAAGGTCATCAAATTTGAAGGAAACAAGCCGCAGTAACGTTTAGGTGTTTTAACTTTATGCACTTTTGGTGTCACTTGCATGCAGAACTGATGTTACTAGATAGGTACTTTTGTGACTTTATATCCACTCATTATATTGAGTACATTTTAATCAGTACATCGGTCAGTTTAATGCCAGATGGATTGGTGGATATTCTAGGTTAGATAGCAATCTTACGATGAGTTCATGTTTATGTTAAAATCTCCTTGCTTCAATACAAATTAACTCTGAGAAGTCTTTCTATTTTGACTGCAATGTAACTAAATTAGGAAACGAATTAAATTATTCGCCAATCCATACCCTCTTTAAATTAAAATTTCTACGCCTGACAACTTCGCTTTAAATTCATAGTTAAAATTTAAAATGCAGTATTTAACCTCAAACTAGTTGTTTCGTAGTGACCTCTGTTTATCTCTGCCCATGTGTGTGTTTACCACAAGAGCCTCAGAAGAATCGGCTGCGGAATTTGATAAGAATGACAGTCCGCGATACGGTTCTGCCATCTAGCG
Organism: Prosopocoilus inquinatus; assembly: GCA_036172665.1. Lineage (NCBI taxonomy): Eukaryota > Metazoa > Arthropoda > Insecta > Coleoptera > Lucanidae > Prosopocoilus > Prosopocoilus inquinatus. The sequence continues at coordinate 50,792,205 of CM069871.1, forward strand.
AATTTTTACAAACTACTCAACTTGCTCAAAATTTTAAACTGAAAATGGCGGCGAGTGAGCGTACCAGTGTTCTCTATATCGTGGATTGAGTGGAAACAATGGATTCCGTCTCCCATTTCCCGGACGGTTCGGTTTTCCAACATAATTGTCCTCGAACCCATCAGGCACAAGGTTGTTGGAGAACTTCGTCGAGATTAGCAATCGGGACAAAAGCTAACGCAATTATCTGTAATATAATAACAGAAAAATGAGAGTTACTACTGGATGTACTCCTCTGAATTTCTTCGTCATAATACCCTAGATTTGGCTGAATATGCTTGGAGATATTTTTAATGTACCTACCATCTACATACCAAGTATCTGCAGTGTATAAAAGCTGTAGCCAATCCTCTTTTCCAATAACTAAAATTCTGTCTGGTCTACCTTCCAAATTACAAAGCGGGAAGTTTATTGTGACATCAACTTGAGGCACATACTGTTGATATGACTGCGGTATATCAAGTTCTTGGAGGTTTGCAGGGTCAGCTAGAACAGCGTTTATTTGTCTGCCTTTACAACTAATTATTTTCCTCAAAGCTGCATTATTCGGTAATGTAACTTGGAAGGCTTACGTCAGCGCACTTATGCACTCATTAATCACTTGGCTGGTGGGTCCAACAGTTTCCTCTGATCAAATTTTTATTTTGGTTACGACCGACTTTACCTCGACATAGGCCGCCGAAGCATCATGTGAGTGAACATTTAATTTTTTAATCACTTCTCCATTGAAAGTATGGATTCGAGCTTTGCACCGACTCCTTTCTTCACAGCGCCAGAATTTCAAGTTGTCATCTTTGGCACTAACTTTATTGAAACAAAAAAAATCACCCTTTCGTAATAGGGACAGAAAACAACTAATTTGGCATTAGTTGCCAAATATTCTAGGTCGGATATTCCCATCTATAGAAAACGAGGCGTGGTTAATGCTTAGTATAAACTCGAATGCGATCTTGAATGCGTACTTAAAACTAGCATACGAAAAAGCAAAACTAAGTTCACATTTTTCCCAAATAACTATAACCGGTGGAGAAACGTCCCAGCGGCAAAAGGCTAGCGGCGAAATGGTTCAGCGGCGAAACGCTCTCGACAAAATGGCTACGATAAGACGTTTCATTCCAAGGTAAGTTACGTTTGGCGCAGTCCCGTAAACTGTGGATCAAAACGCGCACCGCGCTCCTTATCACGTAACATTAATTAAAAATGTTCTTTGAACAAGACCAAAATAAAAAATGCACGAAGTCCCATTAAAAAAAAATAATCCTCGAGGTCTATGACATGAAGAAAAGCTGTGTAACTGTGCCCACTCAGTGGAGACGGTGTGAAGGATTCAGAAGGTGTTACAATTAAGGGTGTCACCCGACAAATGTTAGTGTTACAAACCGACAAGTAGAAGGTGTTACACCGCCGGGAAAGTGCATCCCTGTACATGTCCTGAAGGCACAACTTCCTAGGACCTGCTTCCGCAATAGTGTCACAAGTGATTTTTTACCACGCCCCTCAATACCTCGATCCACCATGCTGTGGAAAACGTACAGGGGTAGGAGTACATGGTATAGAGCCTCTACGAACAGGGGTTGTTGCTGAGGGGTTGTGGACCAGAGATCTGGATCTGATGACTGCGTTGGAGTTTCGGCGCGGCGTCTGCGTTTGGTCCGGACGATGCTCAGCTGTGCGACGATTTTCGTAGTGCAAAGACAGCGGTCGGCAACGGCTGACTTGGGGTTGTCGAGGCTCGGTTCTCAGGACGATGGAGTCGAATCGATTACGTATAACGTTTTAAATGTGTTAATTGTTTTATCTAGAATTTCACATCCGTATTCATCAACAGTTTTAGTCATTACTACTCGTAAAACGTTACTAACGTGTAACTAGTTTAGTTGTAGTGAATACTTATTAATAGACATGTTTAAAGGTGTATTACTGTTAATTACTCGTTAGTCAACGATTACATTTTAGTCACGGCAAAACTTTAGTTTTATTAAACTTAATTTTATTAAACTTAGTTTTAATTAAACTCAAATGTTTCTGATTAAAGCCCCGATTTTTTCATCTCCTGTTAATAAATAATAATTTGCCATATAATATCTTAGGAAATCAGTACCGAGATAATGATTTCCAGAGTTATTACCTAGCTGATAAATTTATCAAGAGGTGAAGAAATCGACAGTATTATATTATTTTCGTTCATTTGTGTTACCTTTTCATTTTTTTATTATTAATGGTTTAAAGAATTATGACGGATGATTTTTATGATTTATTGGAAGATATAGAAGATGTGCAAGGTGTTAGAGCTGTTGATCAAAATATTAATTGATTAAAAGTATATCGCGAACGTTTGATCCACTAGTTAAATATTCCGACAAAGATTTGAAAACACTGTATAGGCTAGTTTATAACATTATTCGTAAAAACTAAAGCCGGGAATAATTTACCAAACGGACAGGACAATCCTGGAATGTCCCGTCCGTTATGCAAGTCATTGTCTTTATTATTAACTTTTATGTGTACTTGAAATTTGAAGTTCAGTTTACATAGTACTTTCACATCGATGAAAATGATCCAATAGAATATGAATACTTAAAAATGAGGTATTTATCCAAAGAAAATCACAAATTGTCGCTGTTATAGTTTAGAAAATTTGTTTCCGACAAATATGGTCACTTTGTGTCAGTATCACATTTTTATAATAGATTTTCAAAAACTATAGTTCAAAAGACAGTACAATTGTTACGCAAGAATATTTCTGAACCAATTCCACTACCACTGCAATTGATTTCCACAAGCAACTATACCTCGTATAGTGTATTCATTTCTCGAGCAATTGCTTTAGAAATTAACGGTTTTATTAAATTTCCGACAGACTCCAAAGAAACGTGAATATTAATCCTATTTCTTTTATTGGATTGTACAGTTAAATTTGAAAAAAAATAATCACAGTAATATATTCGTCTATTGCGGCAATGCGTTTGCGTGTACCATGGTCAATTTGTGTGTGATTAACTATCCGATGTTTAGTTAGTACAGAGATAGCAGCACTGTCTGAATGGCTGAATTTAGTCAGAAGTTAATCTTGTACTAAGTGGTCATAGTGTAGTATTTGTATAGACATAGGTATATGAATACGGGTGTAAATGTTTTTTTTTTAATATTTTACGGAAAAATTTAATCGTGACAATAGCATATCCTAGGGGAAGTTAAAACAAAAGGAACAGATCTGATCCTCGAGTTCTCTCCCAAAGGAAAGATGACAGGATCCAAACGAAAGAGTATTGACGGATTGTGTGTGAGATTAGCGTGAGTATTCTCTCGTTGCTTATAGTCTCTTAATATCTAAGCAAAATATCCAAAAATTATGGCGTAAAGCGCGCGAACACACAGTAAGGAGAAAAACTCCAAAATTACGTAAATTCGCTCTCTGACTAGAGCCAAATAAAATTAACAATTAACAACAAAAAAACTAGTAAAATGCAGACATTAACAGTATAAATAGAACTAATATGTATTCAAAAACAAAACCAAAACAAAAACTTCCCTAACTATGTTATCATAACAAAAGAAACATCCCTCCCGCCGAATTCGTCGGTGAAAATAAATCAGGCCAACACCAGACCCGCCACTGACTCGAAAGACGCCGTGGAGTGACGCCATGCAATCCGGGAACAAGAATAGGATGGCCGCAACAGCCCGAAAACGAGAGCGGTATACTTTTCCCTCAATGCGATGCAGGAGATCATGTCGACCCTCGGGTTCAGAGCGACACTCACGGGGCTGGGTTAAACGCAACTTGCTAGAAAAAAGAAAATGTGTGAAATACGGCGAGCGGTAAACGCACGTGGAAATCAAACAAGCAACAAGATAAAAAATAAACATGGCGCTTACCTTGCTATGAACAGCAAGCCCAAAAATAGACTTGCATGGCTCCCAAAACAACAGCTCACTCATTAGCAGCCAAAAGGGAGCAATACAACCTGACACCGGGTGGCGGATACAAACGCAGAACTACAATGCACTCGACAGCCATGTACGGAAATTGACTGCCCGACCAGAACGATCAGTATGAAATTCGGTTGTAATATTATTTTTTTTTTGTTTTCTTCACTATTCGGTTGTAATCTTATTTTTTTTGTTTTCTTCACTATTATCACCTGCTAAAGTACTTAAAATTTTTATATTAACGCTTGTATACTCGGTAAGAAATTTTTCCCTTTTGTTATAAACATGTTGAAGTATCTAGTAAAATATTTAGAGTAAAACCTCTGGTGTGAATGTGCAGAAACATTTTACACTATGAATAAAATTCACACAAAACAACTCTGTATTTTGCAATATGTATATTGTAACATTTTGCATGTAGGAGTCCAAATGTTTAAATGCGAAGGATTTTAATTTCATAAAGGGTTTTAATTTTTGCTACGTACACAGAAAATATTTTTTTTGAAATAAGATTTTATGAACTTTCCACGCGTTCTGTTTGCACAGTACGTAGTTCTCAGCGCTGGCGGTTTTCAATAAGCTCGGGTAAAGCCGGGAAGCTTCGTCCATTTCCAATATTTATACAAATTTAATATACACCACAACGACCTACGACTATCGATTTCCAAAGATACCCTTGCAACAAACTTTAACAATAGTAGTTAGAGATCTATTGCTGCTAAAACTTTCCGCTTTTGTATTTTAACCGCACAAAAGCGTTTTTTTTCCGGACATTCGTAGTAATGTAAGCTGCGTGAAAGTATTGTTTTCTAAGAGCATTAAACCTCTTCTTCCTCTAGTACCGAGATTGCTAGCTTTGAATTGCAACTCGTCTCGCTGAGCAAGACAAAAATATCGATTTTGGTAACCGGCCAGACGTTCAAGTTTAGGATCAGACTACCTCAGAGTGTTTACTCACTTCGACCCGTACATACATATTCATCATTACAAGCAGCAATTTCATGCTTTCGCTTCAAAAATCCCTGCTGATTCACACAGTTGTCGCAGCTTGTCCTTTAATTACGTTTTCCGTAGCACTTTAAAAGTAATCCAGAATCGAATTAATTTGATTTTGTTTTCCATGTATTAAAGATTTCTTACTCCATTAAAGTTAATTAAATAAGAGTAAGTGCAACCGAAATTTATATACATAATGAAAATTCGTATTCCTTACTGTTTATATTGATTGGGTTCGAACAGTAAGTAGGCAGTTAAGGAGCCGCTATTACATATAAGGAAACGACCTTCGTTTCGCCATATGAATGCATGTACTGCGTACTTTCTGTCAGATTTACAGAGCAATTTATTATTTTTATTCCTGCATTGGTTTTGTTTAGTTTTAAGGCAAAAATAGGGCGTCTTCTGCTATTCGTGGGTGTTGCAGCAGAAACAGAGTATAGATAGACATTCTGGAATATCATCTCATAAGTGAGTAGACACGATTGTAGTCGGTTAAGATTCTTGTAGTTACATTCGGAATACATAAGTCCTCCACAAGCAGATTTTCAAGCCCGTTTGGAGACATGGTCTTCGGCCAGTAAAAGTAGTATCGAAATTATTCAAAAACTCCAGAACAAAGTCGATGCCCTTTGGTGAAATGCTCCGCAACACTAATCTCAACCTGGACCTCGCAATAGATACTGTTGACCGGACTAAGGTCCGCCTGAAGTAATGAACTTCTAAGCTTCTCTAATACGTCAAGCCATCCACCTCCTCGACAAAACCAATACAGGGAGGAGAAGACACGATACTTAAATCCTATGAGTTATTCAATTACTGATGATGCAGCGCACGGCAATAGCGGTAGTGTATAGTAAATAACATGAATTTATCAAGTCGCAGTCTCGCGTTTAAATTACAGCAAAAAATGAAGTGGCGTTCTTGATAAAATACATGTTACTATACACATCAATATCAAGTGTAAGTAAGCTTGAGAATTAAAAAAAAGTGCTAGAATGCTATAAAAGATTTTTTTTTATAACTTAGTTTACAATGGAGGAAATTACTCCACCTGATAAGCGAGGAATAGCATACATATTGGACACAGGAGGAAAAATAATATTCAAGGAAGTCGACAATGACTGTTCTTTTAAGTTACTTTAAGATACTTGCAAAATTCTAATGCCAAACAATTAATGTTGGTAAAGTTTTTAGGTGTTTAATATTTGTACCAAATCTTACATCTCTACTAATAAAAGTATTAAAAAATAAAAACATTCAGATTGCAACAAAAAATTTATTAACAATTAAGTCTCTTTTTACAAAAGTTAAAAATCCTTGTGATAAATTCAAACAAATTAATTCTATGAAATTCCTTGTCATGATTGTGATTCTTTTTCTATTGGTCAAACATAACTCTTCATTCAAGAATTATTTCACACAAAAGTGATATTGGGCTTAGATCTAATGTTTGTGCTTTATCTGAACATGCCAATAATAAAGACCAAAAGATTAACTTTGAAGATGCAAACATTTTAGATATTGAACCAATTGTCAAAGACTTTTTATTGAAATGTGCTAGACTTTTTGTAATAAAAAAAGTATTAATAAAAGGACTGATATTGAGAAGCTTAGTTGCATTTATACTTACCTATTAAATTTTAAAATAAAAAAGGACAACCAGATTGTAGTAAATCAAAATTCACGTCATATTACCTTATAAAGAGAAGAGAAGAATAAAGAATATATTTTTCTACTATAATTCAATTTTCAAAATTGTGAAAATAACAAGCTGTCAAAAATGTAATTGCCAAATAATTTTTACAACTTAATTTAAAAGAATCTTTTTCTTATGACTAGTGAATTAGCTTCATCTACTACTCATTAAGGAGTAAGTAATCATTTGTAATTGTTTATAAAATATTAATGTAAAATTCTTTTTGTAGAAACCTTGAAAAAGGAAATAAAATTTCCGAAAGTCCTGTTAAACTTCAAAAGATTATTATTAACCTATTTGACTGCAGCCCAGTTACAGAATTTATTCTTTAAAATTAGAAGTATACATAAATGATTACTAAGTGATCATTTACCAAGAATGGAATTCTGTGAATTTTTGGATGGACAAAATTAATGAGAGCGAAAGTATTTTAAATATGATTTTGTTTACGGTTGAGAGCAGTTTTAGTTTGAATGGAAAAGTACATAAACAAAATAAACTTATAGAATCCAAGAAACTCATTCACAGTGGCCTGTAAAAGTAAATGTATGGGTAGGAATTTTGGGTAATAATATATTGGGTTTAGTTTTTTATTGAGAGTTGTCTAAACCAGGCTAAATACATAGACCTCCTTCAATTGGAGGTTTGTCCACATCTAGCTGATTTAAGGGCCAATGGAGAAATAATTTTTCAATTTCACAGTGGTGCTACCATTACCGAATTTTTGAATATCAGTTTTCCATACATTTGGACTGGACGACACGGATCATTTAAATAGCCTGTCAGAAGTCCAGATCTGACACCACTAGACTTCTTTATGTGGGGATATGTATCTTCAAAAGTATACGACAACGTACGTGGACAACCCGAAAACTTAGAGGAATAGAGGAATGAAAGAACAGAATAAGAGAAGCATGTAATTCTATTACATTACGGGAATCACAAAATACGAAGAGAGAATTTTACAATCGATTAGGATATTAGGTAAAACAGCGACATCCTACGTTTCCGCTGAAGTAGCCCCAAATAGGGCTGATTTGCAACAAATTTTTTTTATTATGATATTGTTTAGTAGCCGAAGGGAAAAATTTCAAGCCATTTCTTTAATAATAAATTAATTTTTGTTTCGTTTCCACTAATTTTTGAATTATGTTATTTAAATAAATGCCTGTTTTTAGTAATTTGAAATGAAAATATTCGTTCACAAAACTCTCGCGACGTTTACAGTTTAGGCAGCGCTGACGTTAATTATATTTTGACTTTGGCCTACTCGGTTAATATTTACAATTAATTTGAACGCTTTTAATGTTAAAATATTGAAATTAATAAAGCACCAATTATTCTAGTAATGTGTATTTTGTAATAAATTGTGTAATCGATTATTAAAGATTGAAATTTGACTAAAATCTTTGGCAGAACAAAAGTTAACACGAGGCGAAATTTTCCCCATTTAAACCCGTTTGGCCACAGTTAAAGAAAAACACTGTATATTGTAACAAGCACCTGTGATATATGAAAATTCCCATAAGTAAGTGATTTACCGCTAACTTTAGATGATGACGCATATAATCGAATACAGCTCTGCGAACTATGGCATTATCGCCGCCCCGGATTTTGGAAAGCTCTCAGAAAAGCTCCGATGTTTGTTTAAGTCAGTCCATACAATGTATTAATATATCCGTAGTGCTCTGTGTAAGCTCTACCTGTACAAGATCATGTATAACAACTAGTTATTTGTTAACATAATAAAAGTAGCTATTACATATTCTGACAACGTCTGTTACGGCTATCCCTAAAAGAAACCGTAACAATATTTTTACATTTTTGAATGTGTTACTCCAAAGAATTTGATTCAGAAACTCTTCGTCCGTTTCCTTAACAAGTGCATTACTTTTAAGTATTTAAAGGCCTCCATTAACAGTGATTATCAAAACATGGTGGGAACGAACAATGAGCGTGTTCCGCTTGAATTTTCCATGTTACCTTATCTGTTCTGCTATGCATCCAGTTGTTACCGTCATTATTTTGCCAACCCTAATATGCAATTAGTATATTTGGAGAAGCAGAACGTTGTATCTTATTGATTTAGTTCATACGGCGCCTGGTTCTACCACTTATTCGTGCGCGCCGCCGCAACTTCACCACCGGCTCACATCATCTAGGGCCTGCAAAAACACTGATACCTAATGGTGCCTAGATCACGAATTGGGAGAACGTAGTTAATGATGTGATGGACCACGCCAGTTCTTTGTTGCACTGAATAAGATAATGTGAGGGACAGGGTTTAAATGATGAAAGGAAGTTATCACTTTCCAAGGACTCGGCGAGTTCAACCGCTAGCCTTTTTGATGAGAGGGAAAGAAATATCCAATTTAGATTTACATAAAAATAAATAACTGTGTCCACTCTTTCTTGTCACCCTTTTTTCCAAAATTTTAGTGGACCATTAACAATCTAAATAACAATTCCCTTGTGTGTATCTTTTTTTATTTTTGTATATTTGACACTTGATCACGTATACAATGGCACCGAAGAGCTCAGATTGATTATAACAAAAAAAAAAACGCGTGTCGAATCATGTTTAGACTAACGCACAGGTGTACAAACCAGGAAACTGGTGTGTAGAAGTCACGGCTAATCTTTCTTGGCGTCCAGTCTGTTTCAAATATAAAATAAATACATTTCTGTACATAATCGCTGAATAGCAAAACTAATTTAATAAATATTTAAAATATTGCCTTTTAAATACATACAGTGTTTCCCAAAAGTAACGGATAAATTCTATAAAATGGTTGAGAAAAATGTTGCAGAAAAACGCTCGGACAGTTCGATTTTTATTTTTAAATCGTCATTTGCAGATGTAATTTTCAACCCCCCATCCCTCAACCCCTAAGCGACAGCAATCCCAACTTCAAAAATTCAAATAACAAGGTACTTCTTGAAATACCTCATTTAATAGCATTTGTTATGGAGACTACAATAAAAAATTTCAAAATCGCTTGATAAATAACTGAGATATTTAGCAAAATATTTGAAATCCAAGTGCCAATATTCGAGTAGGCCTTGTTATAACGCTAGCAATAAGTGATAAAAACAATTGTAGTTAAATTTAATTTAATTTTAATATTGTTTTATTTAATTTTTTTAAAGTGTGATGTTTTTTTTTGTTGAATGTCTCAGTTATTTATCAAACGATTTTGAGAAAGTTTTATTGTATTCTCCATTAAAAGAATGCTATTAAATGAGGTATTACAAGGGGTACCTTGCTATTTGAATTTTTAAAGTTGAGGTTGCTGTCGCTTAGGGGTTGAGGGGTGGAGGGTGAAAATTACATCTCCAAATGACGATTTAAAAATAAAAATTGACCTGTCCGGGAGTTTTTCTGCAACATTCTTCTCAACCATTTTACGAAATTTATCCTTTACTGTCGGAAAACACTTTCATTTCAAATATTTTTGCTGAATATCTCAGTAATTTATCAACCGATTTTGAAAAAGTTTTTTTTATTGTATTCTCCATTAAAAAATTAATGTTAAAATAAGGTATTACAAGGAGTACCTTGCTATTTGAATTTTTATAGTTGGGTATGCTGTCGCTTAGGGGTTGAGGGGTGGGGGGTTGAAAATTACATCTCCAAATGGTAATTTAAAAATGAAAATTGATTTGTCCGAGAGTTTTTCTGTAATATTTTTTTCAACCATTTTATATAATTTATCCGTTACGTTTGGGAAAGACTGTTTGTATCTCAATTGGAAGCTATTATTTGAGGTAACCAGTTTCAATGAAGAACAAGTTCTTGAATGTTTTTCTCGAAAAATTACTTAAGAAACTTTCTTAAAGACCAAAAGAACTTGCGGATTTCTAAATGATGAAAAAATATATAAATAAAGATTGGTATTGAGGTTATATACTTTAGCACGTAGACATGACGTGGTAATGTAGATTTAAGTTAATTAATATCAGGAACACGTTTTATTTTATTCTTTCCTGAATTGAACAGTACTTGTACAACTTTTTAGTAAATACAACACTTTTTTGCTGGTGTGAGATTTGCGACTTTAATTGATTTCAGTCTTATCTTAAGAGTGACAGAAATACAAATCAATCTGAGCTTCAGTGGGTTGCAAAGAGACAGGTTACTGAAATCAATACCAAAGTATCCCTCGCAGCAAATCTATGAATAATTGCGTTAAGGCATTTTAAAATTATTTTCACGGGCATTATTTTAGCGATGAATTTTATTCTGTTTTGAATGAATTATTAACTACTAGAAAAAAATAACTACTTAAATATATACCTAAGGCCCAATTTTGTATAGAGTTTATAATAATCTACCAAAAGAGTTTAAATCTATCAGCAGTTAAAAGGTGCTTTCTTTTGCTTAAAAGTTTGAATCATGTTTTGAATAGTTTGGGCCTGAATTTCCTAGTTGTTGCAATAAAACTCCTGTCTTGAATTTTTGATTGACAGTTCATTTGTAAATAACTATAATTCAATTCAATCCAAAGAAGTTTTAAAAATAGAGAGATTCAAATAAAAGAATGGCTAATTTTGAATCAAAACACGTTTGGATCACGATTTGTGTGAGCGAAAGAGAGTACCTGTAATGTATTTAAAAATACATTGAAAGATTACTTAGTAGCTAAATGTTACTATAGTTTAAGCGACTTTTATTAAATTTAAGGTCTGTATTTTCTGTATAGTTTAAACGACTTTGTTAAATTTAAGGTTTGTATTTTTTCCATGATGTATCCATTATCTTTTCTGATGTTATTGGATTAATAAATACATTTACATTTATAAACTTAAGATAAATTTACTATTTACGACGCGTGGAAAACAAACGAACCAGCTGACATTAATAATTAGTTTACCTGTTTTCCACAGCCACGTTATACCATTACTCGTTTTAAAACAAATAATTCACACAGGTATAAGGTTCTAAAAAAATATAGCAGATGGGTATAAGACATGCATGACAAAAACGAAAGTAGTGTATTAGACGAACAATTTAGGATATAAAAATATAGGGCATGCTATTTAAGAAATTTGACATATGTCATTTTGAAATTTCCAACATTTTGCTGAGTACCATGATCACCCTGTAACTATAAAAATACATTTAATAATGGCTTAAAATAAGCTAACGTACCAGCTACGTCTGTATCGAAAATCTTATCTCTAAAGTTAAAAATAAATAAAATATGAATAAATAAAATAATGGCTGCAAGTGACAGTTTTTAGATAAAATGTTAAATATCTTCAGAACGGTCAGAATTAGACATAGATTATGGTATGTTAAAAATGTGTAGAATTTTATGGGCAATTCAAATTTGATGTAATATATAGGGTGTGCCATTAAATTTTTAAATAAAAATGTCTTGAAATTTTTTTTATATCTGCAGTAGTTATCGAGATATAGCCCGAGAACGCACTGTTGGGACAGCCTGTATATTTATTTCTTTTTGAATTCTTGAAAACGGTCCAGTCCTTATCTCTTTCTATGTTTAACTAATTGCCCTTCCTTATTATCGTTTAAATAAAAATGCAACCTTTAAATTACAAAATGTATTCAAATATATTCAAATATCAGAGAAATTTTAGTACAATAACGAAAGATTACAAACAAAATAACATGTGAATTTAATTATTAATGTAATTAAAATTTAACAATTGATGTAAAATTAAAGCTAAAATATGAAAGAAAAAAGCAAAGGTCAACAGAAATCAGTTTACTCCTAAACCGTTGCTAGATGCTAAATTTTAAGCAACGATGATTTTATTCTATTTAAACTCACCCTCGCCAATCGAGGATACTTCTCAGGCACATTTTTAAATTAAAATAAATTAGGAAAATTGACTGATTAAATTTCTTTTTAGAATTTTGGAAAAAAATCACGACGCGTGTTCACAAACTAAATTGCATTCGGACTCGAAGAAGCACTTTTCTAGATGACAGGAGTTCATGCCACAGGCAACTGTTGAACTCCTCTCTGATCAGAAAAGCTACCTATTTATTTGAATTGAATGACCTACTTTAGGATACGTCAGCATTAGGCGTTGGTACTGAGAAAAAAACCTTGATGACTTATTATATTTTTTCTAGTACCAAGGTTCGAATGCAGAACAAGGTTCTTTTGCAGGAATCAAAAGTACTTATGTAACTATTTCTTTTATCACGATGTTTCAGAGATATTAATGCCCTTGATTTAACTTTTCGGTACATAATACGAGTTCCAATTTAATAAAATATCCAAATGAAATAAAGTGTACTGAATTATAAAAAAATAATAATCCTAAGAATCTGGATTCTTACACATTCTTAATATAGTAATAATAATATTAATAATATTAATAATAATAATAATAATAATAATAATAATAATAATAATAATAATAATAATAATAATAACAATAACAATAACAATAACAATAACAATAACAATAACAATAACAATAACAATAACAATAACAATAACAATAACAATAACAATAACAATAACAATAACAATAACAATAACAATAACAATAACAATAACAATAATAATAATTAATAATAATAATAATAATAATAATAGTAATAATAATAATATCTTGTACGAAGTGAGGGAGAAAGGCTACCAACGTTAATGTTCATTGATTGAATCGATAATTCTCTGTCATTTTGCCCAAGAAATTGCAATAAATCCTACAAGGTGTCACACAGGCTTTGTTGCTTGCTATGCCGGTTGTTTTAAATTGAGTATGCACTGAAGGCATCTAAACCGTAAGAGATACAATTTTGGTTAAATGGAAGAAAAGTTTCAGGAATCAATGCCTTATTCGTACCCATTGACAGAACGTTTTTTTTCCTTACTTCTTTTTGAGATATTAACGAAAATATAAAAAAGTCAATTTTCTTTCATAACTCTGAAATAGGCTGTTGTAGGTAGGTCTTCAATATTAGGAACAGAAGTTTTAAAAATCGTGTTCTTCAAACAAAGAAGAACAAAAAAATTCTAGGGTGTTAATTCAGGAGAACGCAGTGGATATTCGATATCAGTATCTTAGCTTATGATACCATTATCATAGAACTAGCGTAAGTAATTCAGAGTCTCTCGTGTTGCATGAGCTGTGGCCCCATCGTGTTGGAAATATCCATGCTGTAGCTCGTCGTCCAATAATTGTTTTATGGAAACAATTAAGATGTTGTATCGTTCAGTGTTTACAGTTTACTCAAAAAACATTATGTGAATTAGTTGTAAGAAATGAGGGTTACCTGTACTCCTCAACCTAAAATTCTGCGAATTGACTTATCCAGATATATGAAACCATGCTTCGTCTGAACAGAGAGTCTGATCCAGCAAATCATCGTTATGCATGAGATGCTGAAAAAACCAACGGCAGTATAAACGATTTCTGATACTCCGCTGGCCAAAGTTCCTGGATTTCCTTGGTCTTTGTTCAGAATTTTTTGACAGTTACTGTGTTAAGCCTAACTCTTGGAGTAATTAAGATATGATCTTTCTAGGTTTCATCATTTACATGTTGTCTTACATCTTAACAGTGTCTGTAGTTCTAATAGAAAGTCTTCCACTTCCTTTTTTGCATTCAATACTACCTGGATTTTTAAATTCTGCAACTGTATTTATAATGGTTACAAGTAAATTTTGAATATTCAAAAAAATTCAGCGATAACCGCTGAAGTTTTTTTTTTACAAGACCTCTCATGAACGCACAAAAATCCGCGAACTCTTTCAGCTTAAAAAGAATAGGATATAATATTTTTATGAAAATTGTAAACTTTTACGAAAATAATTTTAATCAAAAGAATAAAATACGCTTAAAACATTGTAACCAAGTTCACATTGATGCTACATAATGTACCCCAAGGGAGCAATGTATTCACAACGGGCTTGCTGTTATTTATTACAAAGAATTCTGCCACCTCAGCATCCAATCTGCGGAAAATATAAATATGACACATTATTAATCTCTACCAAGTACTTTTCTGAAACTGACAAGGTGCGTTTGTAGTTAAGATTGAGCTTACATCGCCGCGAGTTTTCCACCTGGGACATATAAGATTTTAAATAAAATTTAGCTTCTTTATATGAAAATAATAGGTGATTTTGTATTCATAAACTCAGTTAACATTTTATCTAACGGAGGAAATGCCAGGTAATAAAGAAAAACAATCTATAACAGTATCGAGAAATATCGCCTTACCTGCTCCACTACAGCTCGCGTGAAGTTATTATTTGCAAAACCAATTTCCTCGTACCTTCCCTGCGGCCCTCTTTTCGTAACTTTGCCGCTGCTTATAGGCGAAACGGCATATAAGAAAGAAATCTAATTTTTATAAATGTATATTACCGCTAGGAAAAGAAAAAAGAAATCTCGGCTTGAATTCTTGTTTACTTTCCATTCATAAAATATAATGTGATACACTTTCTTTTTTGAGTATGTGTTTGCTGTAGTTATTTCTTGAATAAATATTTACGTCTTACTAACCAGATTAGCACAAAATAAGACAACATGTACAGTTTCTTTAGTTAAGTTATTTAAATATATATACAAACAGAGTGAATAATTAATATAAGAACGACAAAAAGAATCATTAAAATTAAAAAAACAATAAACATTTTATTATACTATAGTCTAAATTAATTATTAACTGACAATAGACTGACTTATAATGGTTTTTACATGTATGTAAACCGCGTAGTGGCTAATTGCCAATCACCCATAGATGATGATATACATACGTAGAATGAGCCGATCTTACCTGCGTTCACCGAATTCCCAGTTGATTAATTGTAGTCAGAGGCAAACAATGAGTAATACCAGCGGTCAGCTCATAAATTTGCAGAGGCGTCGTGGACAAAAAAGAAATAGTATTCCCAAAATAAAAGAAAAACCACGTCAGGTGACAATAGAAGTATTTAAAAAATAAATACTGGTAGGCGTCAACTGAAGTAAATACACCAAAGGTGTCGAACTTCAATCTTAAATCGTGGACGTGTCCAAGACAACAAATCAATAATGAGCAGAAATTAAATAACAATAATATCGTGAAGATTAAACTTAAATTTTGATATCGATTATGCTCAAAAACTTAAATATACAAAGAAATAGCGTACTAAATAAATGGAAATTCGTTCTAACATATCGTTTTTCTTTCTCATTCAAAGTGATAAATACTTATAACTTACACTTTAATATCAAAGCATATTACTTGTATTTCCTTAGCAATATAAATTCCATAAATGTAGAAGAAAACCTCAACGTGATGTCTGAAATTAATAATTGTCACACAGACTTTAGTTTTCACATTTTCCTTCAGAGCTTTATATCATCAGCTGAGTATGCTCTTTGATGATGTGCACATCTCGTTTTACTTACCGGAAGTATAAAATAATCCATACGTTTATTGCCTGTAAAGTTGAGAATTCAGACTAGTTCTGTAAATTTTACTTCCGGAGAAAAATTCCGCTCATACTGCAGCATGATTTATCTCCCTGTGTTTATGGACCAGGAAAATTAACTTTGTGAAACATTTCTGCAAATGTGAGCGAGGTTTTTGGCAAATTTACGGCACAATTTCAAACGTGTCGCCGATGTTAAAGAGCAGTAATTGAAAATTATATGAAGTGGCCGTTTTACGTTGCGTCGTTGACACAATGGAAGAATTTACCTGCATAATGGGGTAGTAAGCATTAACCGTCTGGAAATTACTTTTGTAACAGCGAACGAGTGTTATGGTCTGTTGATTAATGTAATTTTGCGATGAATGTCTGTTTATTGTCATGTTAAAAGTGCCATAACTCTTATGATAACATATTTTTTATACGGCCCCTCGATAAATATCTTTTTGTTATAAGTTATTAAATTTTAATATATCAGTAGAAAACAGTATTTCTTTAAATTTAATTGAAGAAAAACAAACAGCTGAAACTGCATATTTAGAATTCAGAAACTGTTAATTTTAAAGGCAAATATTAAATTAAATAATAATAATAATAATAATAGGCGTTTATTTATTAACCCATAAAAATATGTAATGAGAAAAAAATATGTATACAGAACTGTATAAGGTTAAATGGTTTTAACCCACACTGGTCGTAGTTTAGTTTAGTTTATTGTCCTTTAGATTGTTTTTTACAAATCGGCCTTGTTTTCATACCAACTATTATACTTAGTAGATCAAGAACTAGATTCGTCAACTTACAAACTATTATACTAACTAGATCTATATTTAATATAGAAATCAGATGGCAAAATAGGAAACTAGAAAAGAATCATAATTATATAACTCAACCATCACCTATACCTATACTAGTATCACCCCCGTCCGACTCAATAGGAAAATTTGTATCTCTTTAAAGTACGGGTCAGGGGGTGTGAGAGACAAGGAAAAAGTAAAGTTGATTTTTCAACTTTCAGATGGCGCTAGCCATATCAAGAAATTCCAGTAACTTTATTTTCGTTATGTTTATAAAATTAGTTTTTACTCCAGGCACAAAAGGCGTTAAGATCATTTCCTGTAGTTCGTTTCCAAGCGACGCTTGTTCTGAAAATGTCAAAATCAGTGAAAATGTTATCATTAAAAAATTTTCTTTGCGGAATTTCTTCAAGATTTCGGTTTCTCACATTATGGTTATTTGAGTTCGTTGCAACTGTTATTTATCGTTTGGTTTTGCTGTTGCGTTTCACATTGCCTATCAAAAAAAGGTCAAATACGTGGATTTCCAATTAAGCAAGAAGCAAGTTGTAATAGTCTAAGATCCCACTGCAACTTTTTTACGTTCATCTGTTATTTTAACGAAACATGATTTTAATGAAAGATTACATGTAGAGGAACACAACCGATCGGGTTGCCTTGCAAGATCTTGCCGCAAGTACTTTTAATTGCCGAAGTTTCAACAGTATTTTTTTCCAATAAATTCGTTCATTTGTTAGGGCAGTTAATGAAGTGCTATTAAGTGAAATGTGAAAAAACTTGGTTGCCGCCTCTCAGCTTGCCGCAAGTCACTTGCAGCCAGGTGTAAAAGGGACCTCTTTCGTCGATCATCTACGTTCATCACGTATAGAAACAAATTTTCTACAAAGACTCAGAGAAATGTCAAGTTGCAACGAAACCAATTAATGCTGGCAACCTTCCGTTGCGGCAGCTTTTGCGCAGGCAACCAAACTCTATCGTACCAAGGGCAAATTTAGCTCCAATTTGGTATAAAATTTATTTCCATACGCGATGAACGTAGATCGACGAAAGAGGTCCCTTTTACACCTGGCTGCAAGTGACTTGCGGCACGCTGAGAGGCGGCAATCAAGTTTTTTCGAATTCTTCAGATCGTTCTTCACTTAATGGCACCTTCTTTACTGCCCTAACAAATGAACGAATTTATTGAATAAAAATCTGTTGAAACTTAAAGATAGTTGCGGCAAGATTTTGCAAGGCAATCCGCACGCTTTGTGTTCCTTTATGTGTAATCTTTCATTTAAATCCTGTTTCGTGAAAATAACAGATGAACGTAGAAAATTGCAGGGGGATCTCATACTATAAGTGTGTCATTTTCCCAATTCAAATAATTTTTAAAAATATGAAAATTTTTACAGTTTTTATGCACTTTTGGCGAAACAGAGGCGCTGAAGTATTGTGGAAAGCTTTTCAAGTTTGCGACATACCTACATTTTAACAATTGTGATAAACAACCAGAAAAAGTACAGTTACATTAATCCTGAATGCTAGACCAACAGAAAGTTTACCAAACGTTAAAGCTCACTACCAGAAATAGCGAGTTAAGCAATTATTCTTTCCATTTTTCCAATTTCTAATACTTTTCTGGAATAATTGCAAATGTCAGTGTTAGGCCTGGTTTCACCAACACAGTTTAACCTTAAATTTCGCTTTATTCCCATGGTAACAATTGCAAGGATAATTGTTTCCATAGGAATAAAACGGAGCTTAAAGTTAAACTGCGATGAAGAAACCGGGCCTCAGTCGTATATGTAAGCCGGTGATGTAAGCTATGTAAGTGCCTCATGTAATTATTTTTTAATACATCATTTTAAAAAAAAAATTGTGCAAATCGTTTTTGATTGCAGTGAAAACCTCGAGCAGCCTCTGTACAGCTGTTTCAGCCCTGCTTCAATTTGTCTATCCTACTACAATGTCTGGTCAAAAAGCGATCGTAAGATGTCGCTGTTTTATCTATTCATCACTCTTAAATCGCAATTGCGAATAAATTGGACAAGTCGTTTTTGTTTGCAGTGGGAATGTCGAGCTACGTCTCTGCTGAAGAAGCCCCAAGCAGGGCTGAAACAGCTGTACAGAGGCTGCTCGAGGTTTTCACTGCAATCAAAAACGATTTGCACAAAATTTTTTTAAAAACTTTCATTATGTTTTGACAGCAAGCATGGCCGCCTTGCATGGGGGTCTTATTAGGAGCAAATCTCGCTTCAATTTGTCTATCCTACTGGTCTGTCTGGTCAAAAAGCGATCGTAAGATGTCGCTATTTCATCTATACATCATTTTTAGAAAGGACGATTTTCTCTTTGCATATTACGCTTATTTAGCTATGTTTTTGTGAAAATATATTTACGTTATTTAACATTGTACTTACATTTTTGCATTTTGGATAATTGTGGTAAAATGAATAAAAAATCATTATTTTTTTATTTATTTCCATATTTTTCAAAATCCGTGCGTGTTAAGTCATATCATGTAACTGTTTTACAACGGATTCGAATATTCCGCGTTTTCTTAAATTTACCAATTCAAATATCCCACGCTTTCCTAAATAAATTAAATGTTTCGAGCGACATCTGAAAGTTGAGAAGGAAGGTTGCTATTTTTGTGGAGGGAAAAGTATACCCAAAATGTACATGGACTCGGCTATCTATAACTAGGATAATCGGTGACTAGTATCTTCAAGATATTCATTTACAGAGTAATATCCCTAGGAAATAAGAAAGATTTTCAATTTTCTTTTAAAAATCACGGTGTCTTGTATGTTCTTTACACAATCGGGAGTAAAAAAGTGCGTAATATTACTGGTAAGAGTACATCAAGACTAACGCTGCTTTCAGACTAGTCGTCAAAACGCACGGCTTTGCATGCGCAGAGACGATTTTTAGATGGCCGCGCGCACGCACGACCATGCGTTTTGACGACTAGTCTGAAAGCGCTTTTCAGTCGACACAAGGCAAAACAGGAGCTGGATAATTTCTTACAGACTTTGTTACGTTTTCATTTTAAGAAAAGGATTTAAAATCAAAATTAATGCATTTATCGACATCTGTCGATTTTGTTAAGTATTGTTTTTCTTTTGAGTTCGCGCATGAGACGCGAAAAAATTTATTCGCACTTCTTCCGTCTTCAACAGTGCTAGTAAATATACGTTGCGATACATCCTCCGATAATTTGTTAATTTAAAATATCCACAAAATCCAGTGGGATTAGAACAGTTATCAAGGAATAAGAAGAACCAGACAGCTTTGTGAAGTTTGTTATTTTGCCTTTGATTTCTTGTCTGATTTTTATTCACGCTGTGTGGAAAAATGCATCGCATGTGTTGCTTTATTATCGCTTTTCTTAGGAAAACCTCGATTAATCAATCGTACGTGCACATTTATTTAATACAGAAAATCGTTGAGCACGCTTTTCCTCGATTTATTCCGTTTGGGCGAGGTCATTTTGAACTTTGGACTCAGCCACGCCAACGCTTCTTCTGGATTCTTCCGTATCCGGATTTGTACCCTTCAACCTTGGAAGTGGCTTTACATAACAGAAAGATTTTCAGCCTGAAAATTCGTGCGGGTCCGTGAGTTTAATTATTCATACTTACTCAAAATAATTCGTTTTTGCTAAATTTTAGTATCAAAAAGTTAGTTAAGGAAAATACCTAGTGCGTAAGATATTTATTAATTTATTTATTTCTGCGTCATGTCAAAACAGGGTTGTCGAGCACTAACGTATAAATTTTGATTTCATTAAAGTGCATCGACATTCGCCTCTAAATAGTACTATTTTGGGCCATAGGGTATTTTAAATTACCGTTAATCTATACCTCATTTCTCTCGATTAAATGTACGCTATTTTATTTTTAATTTTATTGTAATTATCGAGCAATAAAATTTCTGTCACTTGTAAAACTTTTTGATATGGGAAATGCATTACTGTACGAAATCCGATGATTTTCACCGTTTTCTTTCTTTGCTTGGGCTGAATTTTGTTGGGCTCTCTGAATTTTAAACGGTATGGCGCCCAATTTACCACCTAACATATCTTTTTATCAATTAAAAGAAAGAGATAAAGAAGATATTTTTTGAACCCCTCCCAGCGCCGATTTTGAGCTAGCGGCCGTAACAGCTACGATTTCTGTTTATGTATTTCACTTGCCTCGGTATCCTATACCATCGACTCTACAGAATAAGTTGTAGAGTTTATGGGGATTTTCAGGTGTGACAACTTCCGCAATATGTAAGCACCGATCCAATCTATTGTCTAAAAAAACCTAAAACTTTTACATCATTACTTGTTTGAAATCCAGGTAAGACATTTACTTAGTCCGGCTTAAAGTAAAGTATTGAGTTTTGCTTCTGTTTAGAAATAAGTTATTATGATTACGCCAAAGTGAGAGTTCTGTCTTAACAGTTTGCGCAGGAGCTTGGACGCCCTCAGGGCACGATACTGAGACCATTACTAACACATCATCAGCATAGTTAATGAGTAGATCTCTCCGTATGTGATCCGAGAGATCATTAACGAACAAGGTAAGAAACAAAAATTGTTCCAAATCGTTTTTGATTGCAGTGAAAGCCTCGAGCAGCCTCTGTAAGTTAAGAATGAGCGGTCCCGGCACTGAATAATTGACGAATACAGCTGTCTTTCTATCTTCCAGAAAGGAATTAATCCAATCCGACACATTTCCTCAGTTTGTCAGATATAAAATCAAAATCGACACTGGCAAATGCTTTTGACATATAGAAAAACCAAGGACGTGTTCTCTTTTGTCTAGCTTTATGTGGATATAATTTATTATATCGCAGCCGTCTCCGTCGATCGCCTGTTCCTGAAGCCGTGTTGACATTCGTTTAATACATCATATCGCATAAATACAAGTTAATTTTCTTCATTGATATTTTTTCAAAAATTTTTCAGAAAGTACTAAGTATACAAATGGGTCTACAATCGGCAAAAAAAAACTGAGTTATCAGTGTTCTTAGAAACCGGCACTATCTTGGTTAGTTTCAAAGCATCTGGAAAAACACCTACACTAAACGATTGATTAATTAAATCGATTGCGGTAAAATGACCTGACAGATATTTTTTAATACCAACGCAGAAATGTTATCTTGACTCACGTTACACTTGTTTTTTACATTGATAATTACTTCCTCGACCTCCTGTTCAGTTATTGGAGCCAGGTATAAACTGTTATTGATGTTTTTTGACTTCGTACAAGACGTTTTGTCCTAAGTGATTTTGAAGCTGTATCGTAATATTATTCACAAAATATTCACCGAATGTGTCCGCAACTTTGTCCCCTGTACACGGGTTATTGTTGATTTTGTAGGGAAATTTCGTTACACTCGTTTTTGTTACTCTTTCCCAAATCACTATTTACGAATTTCCAAACTACATTTATTATCTACCTTAGCAATTCTGTGATTGTTTTGTAATGATCTTGTTTCATCAATTAATTTCCTGTATTTCCTCTTCTTTATTTT
Organism: Prosopocoilus inquinatus; assembly: GCA_036172665.1. Lineage (NCBI taxonomy): Eukaryota > Metazoa > Arthropoda > Insecta > Coleoptera > Lucanidae > Prosopocoilus > Prosopocoilus inquinatus. The sequence continues at coordinate 50,814,587 of CM069871.1, forward strand.
ATAAAATTCATTCAGACAAGGAAAATTCTGCTCTGGCAAGGATAATTTTATCGTTAACCCAATTTTTCCTTTGTTTGTTAGATTGATTACTCAATATTTTGCGTGCTTGTAACAGTCGATAAAAATATGTTGTCTGTTTTTTAATGTCAAAACCACGAACCATAAACTATGAAAAAGAGATGCATAACGCAAGTAACTTGAACTAAAAAAATGAAAGAAAAAGAAAGATAAGAAAAAAGGGTATTAACTGTTGAAACTGACTAAATACACGTTTAAAAGAGAAAACCAAAACAATTTTAAAATTTTCTGATAAGGAATTCCAGAAAGCTACTGTGCAATACAAAAAGAACTTCGTAAATTTGGCGGTTTTACGTGCAGGTATAGTAATTACATTTTTATGTCGAATATTGATGTTATGGATATCCGTACGAAAGGTAATTTTTAGTGTTGCGAGTCGCAAAAATTACCACGTTACCTTACGGTAAATTTCCAATGTTACCGGTAAGGTATTACCATTTGTTACCTCTGTCGTCAAGATAACGTAATTTCGAGTTACACACTTGCAAAATTTAAGTAAACTAGTGAAAGAAATGGTCAAGGAATATTTTTGTTTATTTGGGAAAAAACGTAAATACTAAAAAGAGGAAATAAATATTTCATAACCTAAAATGATTTTTGTTTACACATGATTTTATTTAGTGGAAATAAAAAATATTAAATATTGTAAACATTATTTTTAACAAAAGCCAAAAATATAATGCGTATTCGGTATCAAATTAATCAGAAAATTGAGTAAAAAACGTATTTTTAGTTAAAAGTGTAATTGGTAACTCGCCACTTGAGCTGTAATTGGCAATATTACGGTAACATTACCGGTGTAACATTAAAAATAAATTACCGGTAATTTAATAGCACTAGTAATTTTTATTATATAGGGAAGGGCAAAAGTATGGAATCTACTTAATATTTCGTCGTATTTGCCGTATCTAATTGAAATTACGTTTTTGATTTAGAGCCAATAAAACCTAGATTGCCAATTTTTTTTTCAATTTATTTATCTGTTTATCTTTTTCAGAATTTTAGATACAACTGGAAGATTGCTTATTGTCTTAAATTTTCTAATTCAGATAAACGTGATGCGATAGGAACTGGGACTATACACTGTTGAAAAACAATGTGATTTGCTGTCCAGTGTGAAAATGAACACTGGTTCAGTGTGAAAATTCTTACATATTCGTACTAAAACGTGTTAATTCGGCGTAGACCGCAAATAACACCGGCCGGTGTTATTATTATTTTCAACAGTGTAATTGCCGGATAAACATTTTCACTTAAACAGAAACTGGCAATATGAGTAACATAATTCAGGAGAAAAGGACAACATAATTTATTGAAACGAAGGCGAAGATTATCCGTGCCAATTGCCTCAGAGTATACACTACATATAATTTTTTAAATTTCCTCAGTAGACACAGGCATAAAGAAGAAATTTCCTGAATTTTCTTGTGTGTAGTATTTCGGCTTTTTTGATTATTAAAAATTTTCCACAATGTTTTAGAATTATTGTTATTAAAACAAGAATTTAAATGTCTTGCTTTTTTCTGAGAGTATATGTATGTACAGGGTTTATTTTAGAAGGTAGAGGAAAAACCTTGAATGAAAAATTTATATGGTTTTACCGTGCCTTCAATTGAATTCCTCATTAAAGTAAGCTGTGATTTTTTTTATGAAGTTGCCGACACAATTTTAGAAAAACAGTTGTCATTAACTGTCAGTACTGATCATAACATCAAATAAAAACACAACATTAATGTTTAAAGTAGATACTCAAAGTGCTCTCCTTCAGCTTGAATACATAAGCGTACTCTACGTTTCATGTTTTTAAAGCCGTTTGCTAAGTGTTCGGGAGTTATGTTAGCATACACATCTGTAATGCCCGCACCAAGTTCTTCGATTGTGTGACGCGTAGTTCTAAAAACTGTGTTTCTCATGTGCGGATAAATGAAGTAATCCATAATTGTAAGATCCGGAAACCTTGCAGGAAAATTCACAATCCGATTATCGAAAAACTGCTGCAGAAAAGTCATTGTTTGATGAGCCGTGTGGGCAGTAGCATTGTCTTGCTGAAAAAAACCTTCTGTAAGTTCATCATCATGTAGTTGATTAATGAAAGATTCTAATAACTCATTTCGGTATCTTTCAGCAGTTACTGAGTCGTTAAAAAATATTGGTCCGATGATATGCCTTCTTGACACTGCTAGCCAAACACCAAGTTTTAATGGATGTAATGGAGTTTCCAAAAATTCATGGGGATTTTCTGCTGACCATATTCTCATATTCTGTTTATTTAAATACCCTGAGAGATGAAACCAGGTTTCATCGGAAAAGAAACACTAGTCAAGAATGTCGTCGTTTTTTAAGTTATCAAGAAACCACTGACAATATTCTGTTCTTCTGTGAAAATCTACTGGCCTGAGTTCGTGGACTGCTTGAATCTTATATGGATAAAGCTTTAAGTCTTTTTAAAGAATAGTGTGACATGTTCCCACTGATAGCTGAACTTCTTGTGAAAGTTTCGCAGTAGATTTCTTGGGAGAGTGTTCATTCGATCCTGAACATCTTCAGTGCAGGCTGCAGTCCTTTTCTTAGCTGCTCCGCTCCCTGTTTTGCGACCAAGTGATCCTGTTTTTAGGATTTAGGAAATTAGAAAACTGCTGTCGAAACTTCTGTACACGCTGATTAATTGAATAAACTAACTGTCCATTTTCTATTCTACCGGTTTGAAAAACTTTCAACAATAAATATTTTCTGCTGTAATTCTAACATTTTGAATTAATTGAAAATACAAAGTGTCAATTTGACATGTGTTTAATTAAATAATTGAACAGCTATCAGTGCTGCAAATCTTAGGAGAAAAAAACAGTGAAATCGTAGCTCACTTTAATGAGGAATTCAATTGAAGGCACGATATATCTATGAACTTCTAGGGTTATTATAAGAAACAAAAGCGCATCACAAATTGGAAAAAAACATATAATTTTTGTTTCTTCTTTTAAATGGAACGGCGCGTATATTGTTTACTATGATGAAAGATCATATTTTCCTGATTTCAAAAATATAAAATCCTACAACTTTTACATTTAAAATTTTTCTGTAGCTCCTAAAATTAACCCTCTAGGTAGGGTGCAAAATATAAAAAAAGACTGTACGTATTCTAGTTTCCTAGTTTTTTTTTTTAAGGCGTTATTTCGTAACTGTATCATTTCTTTAATGTTGCGTTTGGCCCGCTCTAGAGAAGTGAGAGGGCCTGCGCCAATTCCACAACTTACGTCGGCCCAGAAGCCAAGACAACGCGAAAAACGTTAAAAAATGAAACGATAAATACACTTCTGCTCAGAAGGAGCCCTAAATTAAACAAGTAAAACAGGACGAAATAAATAACAAATGTAAAAGGGATTTCAACAACAGTAAATTACCAAAAACCCCAAAAAAGATTTAATCTGAACAAACGGTAGGGGCCAAAACGCAGTGAGGTTGCCGCCGCAAAAGAAATAAATCCGAGGATTCACAAGCCGCGCCGCTCGAGTCATCACAATGTTCCGCACAACGCCGAAGCTGGGAGTTGGCCAGTGAGAGGAAAAGAAGAATTGGAACGATCTTACTTGGTGACAGAAAAAGATTCCACTTGATTCAAGCGTATCCCGCCTGCGATGTTCCCTGGTTGGCCGTAATCGAATTTTCTTCTCTTGGGCATTGGCTGCGTCAACGTCACAGGAGCAAAAAAAAGAAGAGCCAAAAAGGTTGAACTACGGCATCGGGTACACCAGCTTGTTTCATGAAGCTTCTTCACAAATAGCGGGGTAGTAGGTAAGCCCCATACAAGTTTCTATAGAAAGGGGAAACAACATCAAATTAATAAAACGCCACGAACAAAATGAAAACATGACTAGCAAATGGCGCTCATACAAGAAAACGGAGAAGGGCAAAAAACACAAAACTCACCTCACTGAAGGATAAATGAGCCTTCAAGGATCACACGACAGCAGATCCCGAAACCGCGGTCCCAAAAGCAAACGAAAAAACTCCCTCGATGTGACAAAACCCCAAAAAAGAACGGTGATCTACTTAAACGTCTTCCACAGCAACAAAAAGTCCGTTCACCTCAAGTAGACGCGAAAAAATCAAGTGACGCCAAGCAAGAGTCTGCCACGCGCACAACCATCACGACGTAACCCTATCTTAAAACGGAACGTCATACGCGATTTCATGGGAAAAGGCCAAAATCGCATCGCATCACTCCTTCAGCACAAAAAGAAACCGTAACACCTTTCTGGTACATGAACATTCAATAAGTCTACTAAGTTAGTATTCAAAAATGTTTACCATCAATGTTAGGAAATATACCGCATTATCTGAGATAAACTAATGCGAGATTCAGGAATCTAGAACCAATAGGATTGAAGGAATGAGTTTGCAGATGATCTGGTTCTCAATATTATTGATTTCTTTTTGATTCAAGTTTTTTTTTTACTTTCAATGATAAATATTAGTTAGATCTTTGGCACACCCATGGGTGACCAGCCTTGACCCAGCCTCGCCTATCCTAGCAAATCTAGTGATGAATAAACTTTTGAATACTGTAGTTCCTAAACTTACTTTTAACCTTCCTTTTTTGGTCTGTTATGTAGACGAAATTGCTACTAGTATACTATCGAACTGGAAAAAGACAATAAACTGCCGTTTCTCGACGTTATGCTCATGAGATACGAAAATGGACCCATATTCACTGACTAGGCACATTAAACCCACCCATTATAGACATGTTATCTACTATATTTCGATTCATCTCTTTCATAAAAAATAGCTATTTTTAAATCACTTCAACATCCTATAATGAAAAAATTAGCCATTCATAATGGTTACCCAAAAAAAAAATTATTATTCAACTTTTGAAGAATAACAAATTTAGAATAAAAACAACTCTACCGATACATATATTACCATTAGTTTCAAAAAACTTTCATTCATTTCCCACCTTTCTCAACAGTTATCTAGAATTTTCTAAAATGATAAGTTTACTATTACGTATTTGTCCGTAAAACTTTAAATTGTAGTTTTTTGAAACTCAAGAGTAGAACTACGACAGGTTTATAAGACCAACTGTAAAGACTGTGACTCTGCATATATCGAACAAACGAGACAGAATCTAGGGAATCGTGTTAATAATCGTAAATATGATTGCCAACCTTCACAATTGTCACGCAATCACAAAACACAAAACAGCTCTTAGCTTACATCATTTCACTAATCAGGTCATAATTTCGACTTTCAAAATGTTGAGATCCTCGATCAAGACTCATGCCTACCAAAAAGGCTATTTCGGAAATGATCCACATTCAAATTGTACCTAATACTATTAATCATGGAAATGATAATGACAACCTCAGTATTATTTACCATAATTTAATTAAATTTCACCGCTATTTGGTTTCTGATTACTTCCTCCTTTCTGTTTATTTGTTCGATGGTATTGTTTCAGTTTCTTAAGTTTAAGTTGGCACTGTCACTCTGTTTTTGTTTAGTACTGAACCTTGTTACGCTTCGTATTTTTATTGTGTTGTAGACTAAATTATAATAATAATAATAATAATAATATTTATTAGTTCTACAAGTAGAATAAGTCCAACAAAATTCATAACATAATTACTTAAGCCGATCTAAAAATTCACTTATACTATAGAACTTATCCCTTAACAAAATGTTTTTAACTTGAAATTTAAAATGCACATTGTTTAAATCTTTTAAATCTGTTGGAAGAGCATTATAGAGCTTTATACCAGTATTGACAGGTCCGTTGTAGGTTATAGCCATATTATACAGTTTGGGAAGAATTTCGTTATGACGGGTACTATAAGGATGAACAGTTCTATTATCCAGATTATTTCGATTAGAATGGACGTAACACACAAGCTGCAGAATATATAAACAAGCCAAAGGCAGAATGTTAAGTTTAGCGAAGATTGGACGACAGAAATCTCTAAGCGAAGTGCCAGTCATGCAACATAATACTGTTTTTTGAAAAAAATTAACATGTTTTAAGTAATCTTAAAGTATTCTATGGAACTGTTCTCTCAACACATACCTTAATGCATCACCCTGTTTGATCTGATAGTTATCTGTTAGATTTTTTAAACTAGTAATATAGCCGAAACGTCAGCTAATTAACCAAGCCAACTTTCTTCCACATCAAGAATCAGTTCACTCTATTCTGCATTAATCATGTTTATTCAGTGATTTATCAGCTTATCATTTTTATAATTACTTTATGATATTAAAAATTGAAGTTTGTTCTTGTCCGATGAAAATAGTAAGTAGAAAGTTTTTTTAATCTCAAACCGGACAGAAAAATGAAGGGAAACACACTCAACGTTTCGCTATAGATTTATAGCTGACGAAGCTATAAATCTATAGCGAAACGTTGAGTGTGTTTCCCTTCATTTTTCTGTCCGGTTTGAGATTAAAAAAACTTTCTACTTGATATTAAAAATATATATATACATTATTAAAGAAAGAGTAGTTTGATTTCTGTTCTATTTAAAAAATCTAGTTTTATGTGAGTACAAAAAGCGTAATATTCCCTTCTGTATGAGGTTTGAAACAGAAGTAGGAAGTGTTTGAGGGTTTACGACGGTTGTTTCTCGGATAACGCACGTTTTCAATGAACTCTTCTTATAATGTGACACTATCTGCATTATGCGGAGCCTTTTGTTATGCGCATATGGGGCTTCTGCCACGTACTCGTATTACCGGTATCTGATTACTCTTCACGAATGCCCTGAAAAAAAGGAAATGGTTAATATAAACCGCAAAGTGTACGTACGTATCAGATTGCGCCGTTTCCTGTTGCAAATAACTATTTGGTTTTAGCATCACGTACACAAATCTGTATTTAGACGATGTGAGTAAAGGTATTAACACCCTTTAAATATTTACAGTTTTATTCTAATATATGTATTTTATACTAGTAGGATAATTTGATATATTAAAATTGATAAAAGTAATAAAGCGTTTTCGCAGAGAAACGTATTAGGTATCTTACTGTTTCTCTTGTACAAAATTACGTAGCTTATTAGGCTCGAGTTACACAATTTCTGTTAAATTTACTTAGACTGAGACAATTTCCTATTATTATCTCCGTTCTAAGTGGTTTTGTGTTAAATTATGCACGTTAACCCGACGTACCCTCCACTGACAATAACTTGAAACCGTGATGAATCTAAGACCCACTAAGGAAGCGATCCGGCTGGCGTTTAGTAGGTAATTTCAAATTAATTAGGAACAGTTGGCAATGTTCTACTTCATTCTTTACGATCTTGAAAGATACTAGTTTCTCAAGATAGTATCAATTCACCTATCATATCATGATACATATATACACTAAATACTAAAAAAAATAGGATTTAAGTGAGCAAATACATTTTTTAAATTTCAATTTTCCATCTAATATGTACACTACTGTCGAAAACTTTTAAGACGACAAGCAGTAAATCTGTTGGAATTTAAGCCTTATTGAAATAGCCCATCTGAATTTAGAACCTCCTGCATTTGAGCCGCCTCGTTTGTCTCTCCCTTTCTTGACCAGGGGATGAGCAGGGTCATAAAATTCATTCAAGAGAGCAGGTAATCTGTTAAGTATTGAATAAGGAAATTCCAGGTAATGAGAACTGCATAATTTGTAATGTATTATGACAGTAATTATTAATAAAATTAATTCAGGTATATATAGTTATATTTTGTGAAGTCATGTTTAGTTAGTTAATTGTTTTTAGTTTAATGTTAATAAAAATAATACCTATCTGGGCTTTGTTATATTCTGTATTTTTTTATGATTCAATTTAAATTTTCATATTTAAATTGTTAACAAAATTGAAAAATTTTAAATCAAAATGTTTTAAACTGCCATAATTTCGGAATGAGTTTAAATTTAAAATTAAGTTTGAACGTGTTATTGTTGTTGAATAATAAATAAACGAAGTGATTGGAATAGGAAAATACTTTCTATGTTTCATGTGTTGCTATTTAAAATTTCCAACGCTAATTTAGATCAAACTATTACACAGAGTCAAACAAAACGAGTAAAATAAATAAAAACTATTTTATTAACCTATCTTTTCTATATAAATGGAAAGAGTAACAAAATTTTTTTTTTATGTTACATTAATTTTTAATTGGATTTATGGCCATTTTGATAATCAGACTTTAAGAAAGCGTTAAGTCAATGTAAGAACAGGGAAACAAATGTATTAAATGTATTTTTTTAGAAAAATTTTGTGCAAATCGTTCTTGATTGCAGTGAAAACCTCGAGCAGCCTCTGGACAGCTGTTTCAGCCCTGCTTGGGGTTTCTTCAGCAGAGACGTAGCTCGACATTCCCACCGCAGACCAAAAACGACTTGCCCAATTTATTCGCAATTGCGATGTAAGAATGATGAACAAATAAAATAGCAACATCTTACTATCGCTTTTTGACCTGACATTGCAGTAGGATAGACAAATTGAAGCGGGATTTGCTCCTAATGAGTCCCCCATGCAAGGCGGCCATGCTTGCTGTCAAGCATAATGAAAGTTTTTAGAAAAATTTTGTGCAAATCGTTCTTGATTTTAGTGAAAACCTCGAGCAGCCTCTGTACAGTTGTTTCGGCCCTGCTCAAAATTTTTCTAAAACTTTCATTATGCTTTGACAGCAAGCATGGCCGCCTTGCATGGGGGACTCATTAGGAGCAAATCCCGCTTCAATTTGTCTATCCTACTGCAATGTCAGGTCAAAAAGCGATAGTAAGATGTCGCTATTTTATCTGTTCAGTATTTTTTTAGGTTAAAATAACTTTAAATTTAAAGTCCTATTCTGAAATCGGACCTTACTGTTATATTAATTAATTCATGAGAACGTATGATAAAGAATATTCTTAAAAGTGATGCAAATTTCTATTCACAACACCGGGAATTTTAATACAAATTGAGGAATTTAAGCATCTAATAAGAAAGTGAAAATTAATACTAAGTAGGATATTGTTCCTAATATTTAATCCTGTTGAATTATCCTGCGCAGAAAGGATTTTATACCTCTCCATCCTATTACATTTGTAAAATGTTGGTATTCTGGAAAATTTCCGGTAATACCGTGTATTATCCCAATTTAGTGTGTAGGTACACAGAGAAAAATCAATAGGTAAAAATAACACAAATTGTAGTTAAAATGAAGACGAAAACAAATTGTAGCAAATATTCGCACAATTGTCGGACTATTTACTGGAATTGTGCTAATATTTGCTACAATTTGTTTCTGTTTTCATTCTGACTACAATTTGTGTTACTACTACTGTAGATCATTCTCTGTGTATAAAAAGCTGCTAACTAATTATCCTGTAGTATTGAACAATTTCTTGTGTCGGAAAGTTTTATTTAATTTCGTTGTGAAATGTAACGCAGAACACATACTACCAAAAGAGATAATCATTCCATTTTATATTGTCATAGGACCAACGATTCCTGTTATTATTACTGGAAACCGTAACCAATATTTATTTATTAGGCTTGCCGCTGGCCGTACCATAAAAGCAGGTCAGCCGCCTAAATGTTGTTAACGTTCATAATTGCAAAGCACGAATATTTGTACGGCCAGGGTATTAATAATAATGATAATAATAATATATATTTATTTCAATAAAGTATAGAGTACAAAAAAAAACATTGTACAAGAAATACGTCGCAAACAAGGTTGAAAATTAAGATATTTTTTTACAATAAGCAGTAAATTCAGATACAGAATAACAATTTAATGTTAATAGAATGTCTCTAATTTGTTTTTTATATCTGTTAAATTTACATTCATTTTTAAGACGCCGTAGAAGGCAATTAAAGAGTTTACAGCCCATATAAGGAAGACCTTTTTGAAATAAGGACGATCTATGTGGGGAAGGTAACAAGTAATTATAATTACGAGTATTATAATCATGATTTTGAAGAACTCCAAAATTCTCTTTATATTTAAATACAAAAAGCAACACTTCTAATATATACAGCCTGTAATCAAATAAGTTTCACATATTAAAACTGTAAGTTCTTTATCACTTAAGAAAGTGATTTCTGCAAATATGAATTTTATTGGTGAAAAATTAAAGAAATTAAAACCCCCCCAGAGCCCGGAAACTTTTTGTTTGAAAACCTCTGACTAGCCGTGTAACAGTTTCTACAAGCGCATCATAAAACGTCGTAAAACAGTAAAGCGTGATCGAACTGAAGTGCACTGGATTAAAATCTTCGCTTATGTAATTCCATAACGGAATAGAATTATAAATATCCATGGCGTTGCTTATTAAATTAATCAATTTTCTCAATTTTCACGTAATTGTTAATAGTTTTCTGCTCACAAAACTGTAAAAATAAATAAAAATTAGAAATTCCATTTTCTAAAATTATTTTACTAATTCGTACGTATTCATCGTGTACTTTATTTGCTGGTCGTCAATAAGCTGCATTGTTATTTCTTTATTGCGCAAAATGTTTAAGAATGTCTTTTCTTTCTGCATTTCGGAAAATCATTATTGAATGCAGTCATCGCTTTTATTATTTTGTGGAACCAAAACAATAAAGCGTCATCGCACTCGAACTACGAAGAGACGTATTCGTTAGTGGAAATAATTAACAAAGCGACAATCAATCAGAGCGACTAAGAATTTTTTTTAATTACTTTAATACGCGAAATTAGCACTGTAAATCATGTGTACTATTGGTTTACAAATACCAGGATGTCAATATCTAATTATTGTCGATTATCTAATGAAACAGATTTAATTCTCATTGTCAATTTGAACTGTCGTCTTTAATGGGTCGGTGATTCTATTTTATTATGTTCCCATAAAGCTTTTAAAATGCGATCAAGCAATTGATCTTGAATCTTGCTGGAATTTTGTTTCATGACGTTGTTTTTGTGCACGGACGACCAAGAGTTCTCAAACAAAAGAGTCAATAATCCTCCACTATGTAATTTGTTTATTTTTGAGCTAGACTTTTGGTAGTTGCAACATTAATTCTCTTACATGATGAGGAACTTGCGGTATTAATATGTGAAACTAATTTGATTACACCCTGTATATGTCATAAAAAGTCAAAAAATGTTTAACTTTGAAAGTGTTCTTACAAGAATCTCTGTTTGCCAAATCACATATTATCCGTATAACTCTTTTTTGAACAATGAAAATTCGATGAGCTTCAGAACTCTTTCCCCAATGTATTACACCATATCTCAACTTGGAATAAAAGTTAGAATAATAAAAAGTTTTCAAAGTATTGAAAGTGCAAGATTTCTTAAGTTGGTATAAGGCAAAACAAACCCTAGATAACGAATTACAAAGATAATTTACATGTGAAATCCAATTCAAATCCTCATCGATGATCACGCCAAGTAACCTTGAAGAATCACATAGAGAAGTAATATCTTCGGAAAGTTTGAAATTAGATATTTTATATTTGCAGTTGTTTTTAAAGATTATACACTTAGTTTTTTCATCATTTACAACCAACTTATTCGCAATCATCCAACGTAAAATATGTGTCTAAACAGATTTCGCTCTTGCCCACAACTCATTAGCATTGCTACCACTCACTGTAAAATTGATATCATCAGCATAAAGTGCAATATTTGAAGTTTTGGTTATTATTATTATTATTTCATTTCGTCTTAAAACTTTTCGACATCCCTGTACATACAGGTGTCCCACTTAAGGCGGATTCTTTCATACCTCTCTACTTATTAATTTTACGAAAAAATGTTTCAAATTAAAGTTTCACTATATCATATGGAGCATATTTTAAAATTAGTTTGACGTATACAGAATGTTTCATCATACATAAGTTTAATCTAAATCGTTTTCGCGTTATTCAACTTTTGAAATAAATTATCGCTTAAACAAATGCAAATATCTTCCGAACAAATGGCGTTAGAGACTTGTCGTTCCTTGCAAAAGTTTCGTCTTAAAACGCTCTTTCAGTTACACTGTCAAGAAAAAAATTCCAGCAGCATAAGTTCTTACAAAAAAATTAATATACTTGAGAACATTCAAACTGCGATACACAGAGAAAAATGAATAGTAAAAGTGACACAATTCTAATATATATTTGTATATGCAAAATAAAATTATTTTATTTATTCAATAAGCTAACTCGAAAATGAAAAACCAACGTATACCAAAAGTGATTGTTTGACAACCTCCGCTTAATTAGGCATTGTTTGGGCAATTTCCTTCACCGGATTATCGCAAGTCGCCCACATGCGATAATGATTACCCCTAATTCAATACAATAAATACCTGTAATAATTGTCTTGTCCAATTTAGTTGCGAATTATCAGTCAACATGGATGTTTCAACAATGCACAGTGAAAAGGGAAAAGTGATGTTATTACTGAATAATTTTAAATTCTCAAAAGCACATATACTCAAGGAAGTGACAATGTTGTAATAAATAATATGTGTAATATAGACCATAATCATGAACCTGATATTACTCTCAACCGAAAAATTTTAAGTAATTCGGCTAAAAGAAAAGCTGTTGACGATCTAACGGAGAGGCCATCCAAAATAATTCACCGCCACCTTAGGAGAGAAAAGTTCAAAATCTTAACTTTAACATCTCAGGACATCCTGTGTGCACGGATCATCATCGTTCTAGTTTGCCAAGAATACCCAAAACCCTGGATGAGACTATCGAAATTGTGAAGAATATGGATATCAAAACAAATAAAGAGGAAAATTTTCTATTCGAGGCAAATGAACATGACAAGTTTATAATATTTACATGTTTTACAAATTTGTATTTTCTTTGTAATGTTGAAGGTATTTTTATAGATGGAACATTCCAATATTGCTCCAAATTTTTCTGTCAAATGTTTACGATCCATGGCTACAAAGGAGAGGACTATGTACCATTAGTTTTTTATTTGTTACGTGACAAGAAGACAGAAACTTATCTAAAAGTTCTCACAAAATTAGTGCATCATTGTTCCCTTCTTGATTTAAATTTAAAACCAAAAAAGGTAGTTGTAGATTTTGAAATAGCAATTCATAATGCTATTCGGGTAACGTGGCCCAACGTTGTTTTAAATGGCTGTAAATTTCATCTTTGTCAAAATTGGTATAAAAAAATTCAAGCTTTAGGATTGTCAAAAGATTATGAGAACGATAACTCTTATATTGGTCAATATTTAAAACTCTTTTTTGGTCTCCCATACTTGAATTCGCAAGATGTCGATAATTTTTATGCTCTAGAGTTATTTGAAATTATGCCTCATAACGAAAGAGTAATTGAATTTTGTGATTATGTGTTAGAAAACTATATTACTGAAGATGCACTTTTTCTTCCCGCTATTTGGGCATGTAATTCTGCGTCTATGTGCCGAACCACTAATGCATGTGAATCATTCCATACTAAGTTTAATGAAAATTTTTACAATTCACATCCTAATTTTCATCAATTTGTAGACGTTTTAGTTAATTTTCAAAGTGAAGTATATATTAAAATAATAAAATGAAGTGTATATTATAATATATATACGGCTAACAATTTTGTTAAAAAAAATAGGCCGGATATTAAAAGAAAAATTGATTATTTACAACAGGAAATTGATAAATGTTACATTCACAAATCTGTTACCAAAATGCAATTTGTTAAAAGTGTATCAATTAAAAATTTAGTACATTGATTTGTTTTTCAACACATGTTTGTTTTATTTCACCCTTCCTGTTTCTAATGCCTAGATTCAGATTACCTGTCAGGAGATGGTGGTGGTCGAACTCGTATTGCAGATAATCCGTAACCCTTGCCTCGTGCGGATTATTTCAGGTAAGATGGTCGAACTCGTCTACGCCCTCATATTCAAGCTTATAATTTCTTCTATTATTTTTGTCAGTTGCAGTTTTGTAGGTCATTTAGTTTTACTCGATTAAATCCTTTGAAAGCCCGTAAAGCGCACAAAAGCTGGTGCGCTGAATCGATCGTTTATTCAATCAACGACAAACAACAAACATATCAGTTGTTGACCGATTTGAGCGAAAACCTTGTTTTTCATTCACATACGAGGTGGTTGGAATTTGTCCAAAATTGTGTTAATATCTGTGTTTTTAACATCGCGAGGGACACATAAAAAAGAATAATAACTCACTGATGCTAAAATAAGAAGAAAATGTTCTATACATCTAGAAAATGAAATGAAAATCGAGAAAGAGAAACTATACATGCTCCATGCACTTTACCTTTGAACATATATTCAAATGATTCAGCTACGTTGAGCGATGGTAAAATTATGACGTGGGAGTGAAATTAGCATGTCAAATATAACCCCCGTTTAGGTAAACAGGGGCATCGAAAGAAATAAATTAAGGTAGCAAACACATTGATGCGCGAAACTAAAGTGTAATGTCTGAAAAATTCAGTCCACTATTCCACGCACAAGTTCCTCTTAATTTTCTGGTTTTATACTATTTCTTCCTATTCTTCATTTCAACATAGACAAGCTGCTTCAAATTGAGTAGGTATATGCACTGAAGGCTTCTTCTAAACTAACTGTTGTTGATGACGACGTACAAAAGTCGGTACTCGAGATTGCACGTTGCAACGTGGGTTCCAGTCTTACCAGGGCCACGAATGTTTGTGCTGTCCCTGTCCATTGATTGGCCCAGCTTAATTTATACATAGTAAATATCTGAAATCGTTAATACCAGAAGGCAAAATGAGCGGGGAATGTGCAAAGCAAAGCAGTGGCGGATTTGGCACTTAAGAGGCCCCATGCGGATTTCAGTTTTGAGTGTGCAATAAATGGAATTTTATTTCAAATGATATTTACTTTGAATGCGTTGCATTTTTCTCAAGGTGAATAGTGTTTCCTTCGTGTTGCTCGCAATCTTGAAATGTAGAGGTGCATAGGGCCCAGTTTCTTTTTAATTAAATTTTCTGTAGATTTTAAATGAATTTCGTAGATACCTATTGCAGTGCCATCTTTCAGAATAATTTTCCACCATATAAGGTAGGCACACCTGAGCGCTTACGAGGCAGTCTTACAGCGTGAGTGTAAGTGCGATGCCGATGAACGCCGATTTAAATTTTGTGCATATTTGGAGTGGTTTCATCTGTATACAGTGTATTCACGACGTGTGGAAACATTGCCACGCGAAAAATATCCCGGCTCGCCTCGTCATATTCCGTTTTACCGCAAACAAATTTAATGAAAACAACTGAGGAACAGTACAGTTGGCAACGGCTGATCGTTAAATTTTAAAATTTAAAATTAAATTAAATTAAAATTCGACTTAATTCATGGAACTACTTCAAGTGAGAGAAGAACGGAATTATGTCCTTGTCGGTTGCAAAAAATTTAATAAATCTAACAACTCACTCATTTCAAGAAAATTACGGATTAGCTGGCACCTGGCGGAAGTTTCGCGAACAAAATAAAAGAGAAAAGGGAAATTCCTTTCCATTTGGCAACGTTGCAACTTACTATTCAAATGCACTATAAAATTTTGTAAAATTAAAAAAGCCAGAAATGCGAAATGGGAAATTTCTTTCAACCTGGTAACGCTGTCAATTTGAATATTAACACCAGATTTTAATGAAATTAGCAAAAATGAATAAATTAAAAGCGAAAAGGAAAAAATGTTGGGACTTGGCGATGTTTTCGTTTACTATTTAGAAAAACTACAAATTAAAAGCAAAGTCTCTTTCAATTTGGCAACGCTGTCGATGACGATTTAGGAGAGCCAAAATTGATATTTCTGGAGACTTGGAAACGTTGTTTACTGCACTATTCAAGTACAATATGTATAGTTTCGCAAAATTAAAAGTGTCAAATCAGAACCGAATAGGGAAATTTCTTTCAACTTGGCAACGTCGGAAGCAGAAGACAGATTTTCTTTTAGTGCTGCGGCGGAAAACAAGAAGACCGTCAATTTCACTAAAGTTCCACTTTAATTTTCTTTGGTCCGAGAATATCCGACGAGTGGATACCAGAAACAAAAAAAGAGAATGTAACTGGTAGCTTGATTTTTTACTCATAGTAAAGCCGCGGTGGAAATCAAGAACGGAAAACGAAATTCTTCAAAGTTAAGTTTTCTTCAAAAACACAACTTTTGGTTTGGGTAAAAAGAGCTTGCTTCTACTTTTAATATTTTTTTAAGAAAATTTTTCTCTTGCCATTTTTGCAGAAGAAACCCTCTGAAGAAGAAGAAACGGTATAAGTCGGGAAAATTTTTAAAGCACCGTTATACTTGGGGATGGGACGATTCGTCGTCGCCAACTCGCCGTCGCCGATTCACCGTCGCCAATTCGTCGTCGATCCAATTTACCGTCCGCCCAATTCGCCATCCCATGTTACTACTTTATTTAGCTTGATAAGCTTTAAAACACTTTCTGACCATTTTAGATAATATCCAAGTTATACCTACAAATTGAAGAAAATAACTATAATTTCAGTACGTTTCAAGTAAATTAAAATGGACTTTACTATTGTTTTTCTATTTCAAGTTAAAATAAATTCCTAAATACAATGCGACCACCGTAAGACACAAAATTACGAACAAATTGGTGCTGTACGTACACATAATCATAATTCTATTTTTTTTTTTTAATGGAACCCCTTTTTCAATTTATAATTTTAAATGACGAGCTTTCATGAATCAATATTTTCAAAGCAGTCGACTTTTGATGTGTAGTGATTTTGATTGATATGAAAATCAATATGATTTTGAGCAGAATCTGAAAATATAAAAAAGAAGAATTGGAGGGATTTTACGAACACACTGAAGAATAAGAAATACTTCCTGGAAGACCAAATTTTTTTATCTGTTTCTTTATCTATGTATCACATTTAATTAATAACAAATTATTTTATTTTCCATTAATTATGTTAACTTCTTTATTTTATTTACATATAATTATCGGTATATTATTATTTGTATATGTACCTGGACTTAAAACTTTAATCGCTGACGGCGAATTTACCGACGGCGAGTTTTCCGGCGGTGAATTGTACCTACGACGGTGAATTGGCGACGACAAATCGGCGATGGCGAATTGTCCTAGACCCGTTATACTTTGGGTGAGAAGTCGTTTAAATAATTTCTAGATACATATATATTTTTTTACCTATTCAAATAAAAACAAAAAAATTAAATTCGTCAAATTTTAATTTTTTGAAATAATTCGGAAATTATGAAATTTTATGTGTTAGTTTCATAATATTATCCTACTAATTCCTTATAAATCATCCGTTTCAACTGAACCTGTATCTCCTATGACAACTCGAATCCCCACGTTGGGAATGTTATATTACGCTGTACATTTAGGCATTTTAAAAAATAGTATAGCCCCTGCAATAATAACGGCAATAATAACGACAAATTATTTTAGAGCAAAACATGCAAGCAGAACTAAACCTAAATTGTAAACATTGGTTGGTGGAAGACTACGGAATTTTTGCTTGGCTACATACTCGTACTCTTCGCTAAAATATTTATCAACAAGTGGGGTCCGTTTTTATACTTAATATTGAAACAGATTGACCAATGGTGAATTGTTAAGGTCTAGCTGGCTATTCAATAAGTTGTCGGAATTCTTAAGCTTGTTTATTTCTAGGGATTCCAGGAGGTCTAGTTTTTTACTTTTACTTTCTACGTGTTAAAAAATTTTACACGTAGAAAGTAAAAGTAAAAAACTAGACCTCCTGGAATCCCTAGAAATAAACAGGAGGTTTAGTTTTTTACTTTTACTTTCTACGTGTTAAAAAATTTTACATGTAGAAAGTAAAAGTAAAAAACTAGACCTCCTGGAATCTCTAGAAATAAAGAAGCTTAAGAATTCCGACAACTTATTGAATAGCCAACTAGACCGTAACAATTCACCATTGGTCATTCTGTTTCAATATTAAGTATAAAAACCAACCCCAAGATATTTTGTGTTACTAACCGAAGAAGTTATAGTAATAGCGAAACATGTCGTAGTATTTAAGAAATTTTGTAACTTTACAAAATATAGTGGAAATTGTGAGTAAAAAAGATTAGTTTTTTTTACATCTACGTCTACGTTCAAAAAAATACAGCGTGGAAACTAAGTAGCGGATAAAATCCATAACTCCGTTAATATTTGTAATAAAGCAAAAATCTAAAAGGGGTATAGCGATTCAAATTACAGCGCATAAGAAGAAGTATATTTTGAGATATTTTCATGAATTTTTCTTAAGTTATGACGTCATCAAGATTTTTTTTAAATGACAACCTATATTTTTTATTTTTTATTTCGGTGGGATTCTTCAACCTGCTTTCAACAGTATAAAATTTTGGATCGATTACATAACAAAAAATTCAAGAAAAACGGCCATAAAAGTTTAATTGTAAAGTTGAAGAAATAAACAGAACATCTAGTTAGCTAGGTTTAAAACGAAACAAAATTAAGGTGTAAATAAACAAAATTTCATTTTAACAGTCATTGAAATCACAATAAATGTTCACTGACAATACCGAAGACGCTCATAAAATTAATTTATTACATTTTGAATAGTTTGAGGTGTTGTTAACCTACACTCCTGTCGAATTCTTTCTTTAAGATCGTCTAAGTTGTTAGGTCTATTTTTATACACCTTGCTTTTTAAGTACCCCCATAGAAAAAAGTCTAATGGCGTTAGATCAGGGGATCTAGCTGGCCATTCCATTGGACCTCTTCTTCCTATCCATCTACCTGGGAACATCTCGTCCAAATAACGTCGCACATCAACTGCGTAGTGTGGCGGAGCACCGTCGTGTTGCATCCAAATGTTATTGTTTGGTACGTCACAGTCATATTCATTAGGAAATAATATCGCCAATGCAGGTACTAATTCGAATTGTAAGAAGTGTAGATATTTCTCACCAGTTAAATTACCTTCGATAAAGAATGGACCTAAAATTCTGTCACCGACAATTCCTGTCCATACGTTGAGCTTCTGGGGATGTTGAGTATGAGCTTCTTGCATCCAGTGGGGATTTTCCCTAGACCAATATCGACAATTATGTCTGTTAACAGTTCCATGTAAAGTAAAACTTGCCTCATCAGAAAAAATTATACGCTGCGAGAACATTGGATCACGATTGCAAATTTCCAACATTTCTTCACAAAATTCTTGTCTATGATCATAGTCAGTTTCTGCTAACTCATGGACTAATTTTACTTTATACGGATGAAACTTTTGCATTTTTAAAAGTTTCAGTACCGAGGTATGGCTCAGGTTGTGCTCTAAAGCAATGTTTCGACTAGTCGAATGCGGATTATTTTCTATTTCTAGTAAAATATCAAGTTGCACATCGTCAATTAATTTTGTCTTAGGGTGGCCAGTTTTTGGAAAGTCTTTCACAATACCGTAATTTCGAAATTTATTTTCTATTCTACTGACTGTGGATTGACTTATTTGCTGATCAGGATATTTGTCTATAAAAAGTCGACACACCTCTTGATGAGTTCTAATTCGATCGCCATACCCAATCATCATTAGAACTTCAATTCTTTGTTTTTCAGTCAGCAACACCATTTTGGTAAAAGGTTTTTAATAATTAGTGTAACTCCTACTATCCACAGGGAATAAAAATACTCACTTTATTGTGATAGGTATTTACAAGTTCTTGTCAATCAAACAAATTTTGTTTGTTTTACACCTAGCTAACTAGATATTCTGTTAATTTCTTCAACTTTACAATTAAACTTTTATGGCCGTTTTTCTTGAATTTTTTGTTATGTAATCGATCCAAAATTTTATACTGTTGAAAGTAGGTTAAAAAAACCCACCGAAATCAAAAATAAAAAATATAGGTTGTCATTTAAAAAAATCTTGATGACGTCATAACTTAAAAAAAATTCATGAAAATTTCTCAAAATATACTTCTTATGCGCTGTAATTTGAATCGCTAACCCCTTTTAGATTTTTGCTTTATTACAAATATTAACGGAGTTATGGATTTTATCCGCTACTTAGTTTCCACGCTGTATATTGTAAAGGTTCGGAAATTCAGTACTCAAAGAAGCAATGTTTTTCTAAATATTAAATTGCGATTTTATGTTATAATGAATCATAATGAATCATAATGCGTACAAGATCAGAATATAATGAGACTTTCGTGGAACTGAGATGCATACGACCTGGCGTTAGCAGAGCATAACCGGGTCGAGCCTGGAAAGTTGCAAAATTACCCCTAATTGAAGAGGTAAGTGCAAAAAGTGCATGTTTTGCATTTTTGAGATAACCAATGTCAAGTACGTTAATTTACATGTACTATCGTGTGGTAAACAACTCAGATAAACTCCAAGAAGTCGATAAATTTACCAAACAGCAATAGCAACAATTTCAGTCGAATTCCAATTCAGCGAAAAAAGTTGCTAAGTGGCAAGAAATGCCCCTAATTCTCGGAAATAACTACTTCTTGATTCGAATGTAGCATGAAAAGTTGTTTCAGTATCAAATTCTATCATCCTGATTTATCGAATTTGTCAAAATACTATTAAGCTATTACTTATATTTATATTAAATTCTTGACCGGATTTAATGTCCGCTACCGTACCTTCATTTTGTCAAAATTTAAATTATTATAACATATACTCTATTTTTTTTATAATATTAGATCCAATTCTCAGGTGGCTAGGAATAAATTTCATGTCTTAGCTAAATACAGATATTCTTGTTAACTTGATAGCGCATATCATTTCTTAACTGAAATATTATACCACTAGTTTAATATAACTAATTTTTACTTTATACTTTTACAAAATGATTTTCAAACAAACACAAAGCTTACATCACAGAATATTATTTGTGCATTGCACAAAAAGTGGATGAAATTTGGACGTACTGGTGTATACCTGTTCTAAGTTAAAACATGAGTTCTTTTTGCACGAGCAACTAAGATTTGAGATTTAAAAAGTCATACGTTACTTTTTGCAAACAAAATAAAAATAATATTCTTCGTTGAAATGCTTCTATCTATCGTAAATGACCGACATCACCGAAATTCAGTGCAAAAGAGGCTAAGTCCAAAACAATTTTGTATTATTTTTCAGGGAATAAGCGAATTTTCTAAATTTGAACTTTGGCTTTTTATTTTAAACCAATGTATCTCTGCGTGTAAAAAAATCAAATACCTTACCACTTACGTATAAATCGGAAAGGAAAAAGCGTGTAAGCAGAGCGGGACCGTACAAGAAATGGATATTCCGAGTCCTTCGAGTGCTAACCTACTAATTACGTGTTCCCTGTTGAAAGTCTTTTTCTAATTATTTTTTTTTTCAGTCAGTTTCCTTGAATTCTTGATGAATTGTAAAATTTTTAGTTAATATTTCAAAATTCCATTCGGTCTCAATTAAAATGAAACTTGTTCATATTAAAATTAATTTTCTTAATGTAATTGTATTGTGAACTAAATTTCACGTTTTGTTAATATATATTGGGTTCACAATAGGAAAAACTTTTTTTATTTTAGAGTTTTCGAGAAAAAGTAATTCTTTATAAAAGTTTTTGCTTGTCCTAAAACTTCCAAAAATGTTATTGAAAATGATGAATTCCTTTTGATAGCTGAGATAGCTGAGAAAAATAGAAAATTTTATTTCTTTTTCAAAAAATTTCAATAAAATTATGTTGGCCGGTCTTGTCAGTTAATGTTACCTACTAATATATGTGGAAAAACTATTCAGAAAAGAATGTTAACTCTACAGCTTATTTACTTAATTGAATGTTATGGAATGTCGAATCGTTTGCCGTAAAATCTCAAGTGAGATCTTAAAAAGAATCCCGTATGCGGGTAACAAAAAAAATTATGAAAAAGACCAGCGTTAAAAGAAAATGAAGTTTATCTTGACACTGAGGCTACTACTTTGCCAATGATTTTCATAGCACTTCGCTTGTCTTAACAATGAGGAATCGATGATTTAAATTATGAACGATTTAAATATTTATTCCAAACAACTTAAAAAGTCAGATTTTTTTTAATTAAAATTTTAGTAGTTTTGATATTATGAGGACTAACATTTTAATTTATGACACAAGCGGTACCAGTTAACGTAATTTTACTAAGAAAAACTTCAGATTTTGCGATGTCTTGCAACAAAAAAATGACTTTTTCTCGAAAACTCAAAAATAAAATTGTTTCTCCTATTATTGTAAACTAAATTTCACATTTTGTTTAATATATTTTTGTATTTAATTTTTTTTTAATATGTTGTTATATTTAAAAATTTGGGTATTTTTATTTGACATATTCATTCTCACAAGTGTAATAAAAGGGGACGAAAAGTAGGTTTTCAACCCACTTCCTTTAGTTCAAGCATCATAATGGGACGAAATACCTTTTGCATTGATAAAAAGATGTAATGACCCAAATTTGGACTTTACAAATTTTTAAATAAAAGCTTTTTTTATCAAAATATGATATTAATAAAAAAATCAGAAATAAATAAAAAGTAGTAATATATTTAATTATATTATAGGTTCTATTTAAGTGCTCTTAAGTTTGTGTAAAAGATATTTTGTTCATTTTAATTAAATTTATAATAAATTTCAGTTTCTATTACTGAAGTAAGTGTGGCTGTAATATTCCTTCAATTAACCTGAAAATTATTTAACTGCAGTATCTACATCTCTCTATTTATGGAGCACCTCATCTTACTAATTTAACCCCGGAGGGGATGTGACGAGATTACCAATTTTAATGTGCGATTTGCTGGCGACTGTCATCCACACGCTGGATATTAATGGTTCCCTAATTGTGTTATTGAGTGGAAACCAGAGCGATAAGAACACAATGCAAGCGGACCGATCATCAATTATATACCTTTTTTGTTGCTATATCTCTTTGTTCGTTAGGAGTTAACGAATCGCGTTACCCATTACGGTTATCTCTGGGCTCATCAAAATCATTTAATGATGCTAATGCCGTTAAAGCCTGATAATGTTTTATCGCCGTAGATGTATTTTCACGGCGTTTTTCAGCAGGTCTATCAAGCATAATGATTTTAACGCCGTCGAAAATTCTGCTTTTATCTGAAAAGCGGTTTTTCCAGTCAATCGTATTTTGCTGATTTATTTAAAGAAGGAAAAACATTTCACAGAAATATATCTTGCATGTGCTGAATTTATACATTAATAACGTCATATTGAGCTTATTACTGGATAAAGCTTCGTATGCCATAACGCGAAAAACTAGATTATTTAAGAGCACTCGCTTAAATTCTAAATTTAAAGCACTAATCCAGAGATGCAGACCGAGAGATAATAAATTTGCTTTAAGTTGCGCTCACAAAAAGAAACAATTTAGAAATGATAATTTTGCACTTGCAGAAGATGGTTTAATTAAAGTAGCAAGTTAGAGTACGTAGTGTTAACTGATCTCGAAACTCCCCGCGTCTTTAACCATTAAAACATAGGTTCTTGAACTTTAAATTACAAACAAGTTGAAACTGCACACAGAACCACGGTAGAATGCATATTTTTAATTTGCATGAATTTCGTAGTATCGTGTTAAAAAGAATTTACATTTATGCAAATGCAGCATGCGGAAGGCTTCTATTTGTAACAAAATTGTTCTCTGAAACATGTTATGTCAGCACTTCATGTCGAATATTATTATTCTTCGCTTAACCAACAAATTTCGGTGTTACACGAAACGTTTACGAACTAAAAATATTGGATAAGGAGCGCAGAGCTCGGGTCAGATATTTAATAAACTCTTAAAGGCATGATCGACTGTATTTATTTTGGAGTAGCAGATGTTTATCTAGAAAATTTAGTGTGTACCAAGAAAATATTCCTCTTACGAAATAAAATGTTATTGCTGAAATAATTCTACTTCTTGTAGGATTTATTTCTGAAACACTACACAGAATGATAAAAGTTTAATCTCGTTAATATCGGGAAACGATAGAACTTCAGAAACTAATATGTTGGCTAGGTATTTTTTGTTAAAATATTAGTGACAGATAATACTATCAGAAGATAGAGTTACAAAAAACATTCACTCACCGTTAGTTAGATCTCTCATTATGTTCTTTCTTTCTTTCTCGCTTCCCTGACCATTCAAATTACAGGTAACCATTTACAAGCATCCATTCAATAATAGGAAACATTCTACTCACAGGGTTTTTTTCCGGCCTCGAAGGTATTCTCGAATCTTCGTACTTCGCATGCATAAGACAAGCCCCAGGTGGATATTAGCATACCTTGCCTTCTCAGAATGATTGGTGTAACCACTCCTATAAGTACCTCCAACAGTTCGCCCGAGCGCGGATCTGCTCCAAGTCACGGCTGTTCTTGGAAGCACGATGCTACCATGCGTGTTAGGCATCGGCTAGGTGTTTTCCAGCATCGTCGGTTCTCTACCAATGACCTTCACTGGGACCGTTCCCCGATATTTCCATTTTGCTGGTGACAGTACAAAAACACCTAAGAGACCGCCTAGAGACTCCCGCCAATGTCTCCGTACACCTCTCCCATGACGCCGGTCTCCTACCGGAACGATCACCAGCGACACCATACTGCTGACCACCACTTCGAAGGCCCGAGTCACCATCACCTCGATGGCTTCGTATACTTCGCCACGTCAACCGTGAAGTACTGCAAATTTACCAAATTTACCTTTACTAAATATCGCCATCTCGAGGCCAATAGTATCTCTAAGAAAACATCGCGCAGAAAGCATTTTCATGCCTAATTATTTGATTACAATATTGCTTCCCGCTCTTTTGAGATCTTTACACTATTGGCTATTTCACTCAATTTTAGTCTTCTGCCTTGCATTAGTATATGGTGGATTTTGGCGAACATTTCTATTGTAGTGACAATTTTTGTGCGTCCAGGACGGGTTTATCTTGGAATTTGATAACAATCCGGCGCTCAATATTTTCAATAGCTAATAAAGAAACACAAAACACGTATATTGCTTCAACACCTGCTAACAAGAAATTACTTGACTGATTAACATAAAATGTTTACTATAGACAACTTAAGAGTTGAATTTAAGAATGACTTATAAATGATTTTGACACGAGCGGCATTTATGCGAAGGCTAGTAATTATCATTCCATCCTCATATTCGTGGACAGCCCTTATCAACATCCACTGCACATTTTAACCATACTCGTGAGCTCGACTCATTAATGCCTTTATGTATATGTCTACCTTTAAGGCTAACTCCATAGAAACTGCCCTAATCTTTTCCTTTTCTTGGCCTACCTGTGCCAGTACCTTTACAGATAATGCATAAACTGTCTCAAATTATAAATTTCTTAAATATACAACTGAAACAAATGAGACTTTCTTATGTAACAAAACGCTTTGCTTTCAAGAACAGTGGCGTCCAAGTTAAATTTATTTAGAATAGTTCTGGAAAGGAAATAGTAACACCCTT
Organism: Prosopocoilus inquinatus; assembly: GCA_036172665.1. Classification (NCBI taxonomy): domain Eukaryota; kingdom Metazoa; phylum Arthropoda; class Insecta; order Coleoptera; family Lucanidae; genus Prosopocoilus; species Prosopocoilus inquinatus. The sequence goes on from CM069871.1 coordinate 50,840,052, forward strand.
GGTATTAGAAATAGTTCTTTGCTTAATCAATTATTGGTATTATGTAATGGTATAATTATAACGATCCTTCTACCGTTGTTACTTTTATATGGCATATGTACTTACATTTTTTTTCAGATCTGGAGGTCACTGTACGTCCACCACATGTTTTCGAGATCGCTGAATCTGAATTCGCGATCCATTTAACTCCATCACGTTAGGTTTTAGCCGTAAACACCATATAACCCCAGAATCCAATGTCAAGTCCCATTACGGCCAAACGATACTCTAAAGGGAACTGTGCACCCACAACCTGTAACCTTATAGATTTACCTCCAAACCTCAAACCCCCTAACCCCATAACTTTATAACCCCGTAACCCAGCGTTTCCCAAATTGTAGGGCGCGCCTCCCTGGGGAGGGGGCGCGTTAGTCTTCAAAGGGGGGCGCAGCAGAATCAATTAAAAAAAATTAAACGCAAGTTGCAACTAATTTATCATATTATTTTCTTTACAAGAGATTGCATATACCTACATAAAGTCGCGAACAATAATTTTTGATCGTCATTAATTGTTAAAGATTTGCACCGAACTTGTATTTTATTAAAATTAACGAGATTTGTGTTTTATTTTAAATGCTAGTAATAGTCTCTTAAATACTTTATTTATTTTGAGACTTTCTTGGTAAAACACAAATGAAAATTTCTAATTTCTGGACGCTTTGATGGTTTGATTGACAGTAATGGCCAAAATTTAAAGCTGGCGACTATTTATATATCGTAAGTTTTTTTTTACTTTGAAAATACAGTGTAAATATCCCCATGTTAAGTTTTAGAAAAAAAGTGTCAATACATTAAAACAAATGTGTTATGAAATGTAATGACGACTCTCAAATCTTAAAGAATAATATAAGTGTTTGAAAATCGTTTAACATCAATGTTCAAACTCAAGATTCTACGGGAGGGGGAGGGGGCGGGGGACGTGAACCATAACACTGCTCATAAGGGGGTCGCGAAACCTAAAAGTTTGGGAAACGCTGTCGTAACCGGTAACTCTTATAACCAGGTAGTTTCACTTGATCTCTTTTCCAAATATATCTGGACGCTATAAACAGAATACATATGTATATTAAACCCTAATCTCCCAATCCCATAACCCTATAATCCCATAATCATTAACTCCAATAACCACGTTACGCAGTAGTTCGATGTTTGATACAAGGAAGGTAGCTTTATTCCCACACAGTTCTAAATTAGTTCGGAACTGTATTGCTCATGCGATCTTACTAAATACACAGTATTTTTAGCAAAAGCGCATGAGCAGTAGCAAGAGCGCATGCGCAGTACAGTTCCGAACTGATTTAGAACTATATAGGAACAAAACTATAAGTAGTCTGTATCGTTATTGGCTCCTAGTTTCACCATCCTTAGTAGATTCTTCGTTAATTCCAAATGTTTCCGTCAATTTCAAAATCATGCCAAATAAAACTTTATTTCCCGGATCCTAATCCCACCTGTGTCTGCATCCAGGGCACCTCGCGGCGACGGCGGAGAAACGGAGTAATCCCGTTTTCCTGACTTTCATGCCATCATGGCAAGTTATGGCGTTAAGTGTTGGAGGATTACAGAGTTTAATATATTCAGTTGTTTATAGAGCCCCACCATGAGAGATCAAGTCAAACTACTGAGTAACGTGGTTATTGGAGTTATCGGTTACGGAAGCGTTTCCCAAACTTTTTGGTTTGGCGACCCCCTTTTGAGCTGTGTTATGATTCCGGCCCCCCACGCCTGCCGAACCACGAACTTGAAGACTGATACTGATCAAATGTTTTCATAATATTCTTTAAATGTTTGAGACTAACATTAAATTTCGTAACTGACATTAACAGCATATTTGTATTATTAAAACTTGTTTGCATATCCTGCCATGCATTGACTTGTTATGTTCTAAAACTAAACATGGGAATATTTACATTGAACATATGTTCAAAGTAAGAAAAAACTCATGGGAGTAGTAGGAATAGGCCGATTCTGGAACCTCCTCCGACCTTGACCAATAAAATTCAAGGACAAGGTCGGAGGAGGTTCCAGAATCGGCCTATTCCTGACGTGACCCCACCATGAGCTTCAAGGTCAAGGTCATGACCTTGAGGTGACCTTGAAATGACCTTGAGGTGACCTTGAAATGACCTTGAGGTGATCTTGAAATGACCTTGTGGTGACCTTGAGATGACCTTGTGGTGACCTTGAGGTGACCTTGTGGTGACCTTGAAATGACCTTGAAATGACCTTGAGGTGACCTTGAAATGACCTTGAAATGACCTTGAAATGACCTTGAAATGACCTTGAAATGATCTTGAGGTGACCTTGAAATGACCTTGAGATGACCTTGAAATGACCTTGAAATGACCTTGTGGTGACCTTGAAATGACCTTGAGGTGACCTTGAAATGACCTTGAGGTGACCTTGAAATAACTGAGGTGACCTTGAAATGACCTTGAAATGACCTTGAGGTGACCTTGAAATGACCTCGAGGTGACCTTGAAATGACCTTGGGGTGACCTTGAAATGACCTCGAGGTGACCTTGAAATGACCTTGAAGTGACCTTGAAATGACCCTGAGATGACCTTGAAATGACCTTGAGGTGACCTTGAAATGACCTTGAGGTGACCTTGAAATGACCTTGAGATGACCTTGAAATGACCGTGTGGTGACCTTGAAATGACCTTGAGGTGACCTTGAAATGACTTTGAGGTGACCTTGAAATGACCTTGAAATGACCTTGAAATGACCTTGAGGTGACCTTGAAATGACCTCGAGGCGACCTTGAAATGACCTTGAAGTGACCTTGAAATAACCTTGAAATGACCCTGAGATGACCTTGAAATGACCTCGAGGTGACCTTGAAATGACCTTGAAATGACTCTGAGGTGACCTTTAAATGACCTTGAGGCGACCTTGAAATGACTGAGGTGACCTCGTAACGGACCTTGAAGCGCGGTGACTCAAATGTAATTGTTTTGAAATAACCCTGACGCAACCTGTTATTGAATATGTACCTCTTTAAGAAGGTGTTTAATTTGATATCCGCAGACGACGGTTGACCCTCAGATTGAGTTTGCCATCTTATTGAACGTGGTGAACGTGATAGTGCTTATTAAAATTATAAAACATGTTTGATTGCAATCAGTGTGGCAAACAATTTACGCGAATCGATAATATGAATCGTCATTTGCGTACGTCATGCCAGGGAAAACGTTTGAAATTAGATGAAATTGCCGGACCGTCCAAAGTTGTTGACCAGGTGAACGTTATGAAATGTGATGTGTGTGAAATATACGTCAGCAGAAAGTGTTTCTCAGCATATTTGCGTAGTAATTCACATAAAAGTAATGCTTTTGTGGTCGTCGATAACGGCGTGGAGAAGATAGCTGGTGCATTCGGAGACAAAATCGTAACGTACCGTATAACGGAACCTTACAATTATGTCGATGTTGAGGATTTTATGTACAATATTCAAGAAAAAGTACTAACTTTGGTTCAAAGTATATTAGACATCCATAAAGCATTAAAGTGGAATGTGGAAATTTTCGGAGTATATTTCTTAGATTCTAAAGAAAGTTCTGAGATAAAATCTTTTAACACCAAGAATAAAATAACTTGTTTTGGAATTGATATATACAATATATATCGTGATTTTGTAAACGAAATACATGTAAAAATGTCGGAATTTCAGTAGCGAGATTCAGGTAAAACAAATAATAGGTGCAATCGTTTAGAATAAAACTTAAAGTTGCAAATATTGTTACAGGATGGACTTTGTGCAGAATTTTATATATGGAAGTCAACATTAATAAATACAATCCACTGAAAGCATCCAGCTTCATGCCATTACCGTCTTCAATAAGTGCGAAGAAAGCTGTCATAAATGTCAGAAATAACGACAACGCTTGCTTTGCCTGGGCGATAACGTCAGCGATGTGTCAACCGACAGGTCTTCCTCAAAGGATGTCTTCGTATCCCCATTATAACACTGTAGCGGATTTCACTGACCTAGAATTTCCACTGAAAGTTTGTGACGTGAAGAAATTTGAAAGCAAGAACAATATTTCTATAGATGTCTACGGACTCGGTTCCCATTATAATGGTAAGGTTACGGTTGATGAAGTTGTAGGACCGTTACATTTTACTAAAAATAGAAAAAATATTCATATAAACTTATTATTAATTGATGACAACAACGGAAATACTCACTATTGTTGGATTAAAAATTTATCACGTTTAGTGTCAAAACAGACTTCACATCACGGTCACGAGAAATATATTTGTGAAGGATGTTTAGTGTATTTTCCGTGTATTGAAAAATTGCAACGACACGAGAGGGAAGACTGTAAAGTTATCAAAACAGTTTTACCATCGACAGAGTTAAAAATAAATAAGTATGGTGAATCTTTGCCAGAGAATATATTACAATTTGAAAATTTTGAAAAACAGTTAAAACTTCTTTTTGTTATATATGCCGATTTCGAAGCATTGCTAAAACCACTGGACAGAGTAGAACCAAATCCAGATAAATCTTTCACTGTTAAGTGTTATGAACACGAACCTCATTCATTTGCATATTACATTAAGTGCAGTTTCAATGCAAATTTGTCAATGTTAAAGTTATATCGAGGAGAGAATGCCGCCACTGAGTTTATAAAATGGTTAGAAAAAGATATTAAAGAAATTTACGATAAATATTTAAGTAAAATTGAGCCGATGACTGATTTAACACGAGAAGAAAAAGAGGCATACGACCGTGCAACAATGTGTCATATTTGTGAAAAACCAATATTAGATGTTAAGGAGAAGGTGCGTGATCACGAACATTTATCGGGAGCGTTTAGAGGTGCTGCTCACTCTGTGTGCAACATTAATTTTAAAATACCAAAATTTATTCCAGTGTTTTTTCATAATCTTTCTAATTATGACAGTCACTTGTTTGTAAAGACAATGGCATTAGAAGGTGAAGATGTGGACGTGATCGCACAAAATAAGGAAAAATATATATCCTTTTCGAAATTAATACACGTGGGGGATAAGACAGACTGTAAAGATAAAAAGCGTAAAGTATATTTCAAAATAAGATTTGTAGATTCTTTTCGTTTCATGCAATCGTCTTTAGAGAAATTAAGTTCATACTTGGAAGATTGGCAATGTAGGGAAATTAGAAAATATTTTAACGATGAGGAGATGTTTAAATTAATACGTCAAAAAGGAATTTTCCCGTATTGTTTTATTGACTCACTCATGAAATTAGATTTTGCCACTTTACCTTCTAAGAAAGATTTTTATGATGTGCTGTATGATGAACACGTAAGTGATGAAGATTATGAGAGAGCACAGCGCGTTTGGAATTTATTTAACTGTAAAACTATGGGTGATTACAGTGATGTATACGTAACATCTGATGTTTTACTGTTGGCAGACGTATTTGAAAATTTCAGAGACCTTTGTATTGATAATTACAAACTAGATCCTTGCCATTTTTTCACCGCTCCAGGATTAAGTTGGGATGTAATGTTAAGAATGACAAAAATTAAATTAGAGTTACTGCAAGATGTTGATATGCTACATTTTTTTAGAATGGGTATACGTGGTGGAGTGAGTATGTGCACTAAAAGAATCGAAAACGCTAATAATAAATTTGTGCATGGTTTTGACTCTAAGAAGGCAACTAAATATTTACTATATCTTGATGCTACAAATCTGTTCGGTCACGCAATGTGTTCCAGATTTCCGTGGGGAGAATTTACTTGGTTGTGTACAGAAGAGATTAACAATCTTAACATTTCAGAGTTAGAAGAAAATTCAGATGTCGGGTACATATTCGAAGTAGATTTGGAATACCCGACTCATTTACATGACAACCACAACGAATTACCATTTTGTCCGGAAAACATAATTCCACCAAATTCGAAATATGGTAAACTTATTCCAAATCTGTACAACAAAAGGAAATACATAATTCACTATTTAAATCTGAAACAATGTTTGGAAAATGGTTTAATATTAAACCAAATTCATAGGGCAATTAAATTTAAGCAATCTCGTTGGCTAAAAATATACATAGACTTTAATTCACAAAAACGAGCTGAAGCTAAAAACGAATTCGAAAAAATTTTTTACAAATTATTAAATAATAGTGTTTTCGGTAAAACTATGGAAAATGTTGAGAATCGCGTCGACATTAAATTGGCCACCAGCTGGGAAACCCATAATCGAAGACCGGGAGCTGAATCATTGATAGCTAAACCAAACTATAAATCGAGTAAAATTTTTAGTGATCACCTGGCCGCAATAGAATTATGCAAAGTACAAGTAAATTATAATAAACCTTTATACGTAGGGTTTTGTGTTTTGGAAATATCAAAAACAGTAATGTACGATTTTTATTACAATTTTATAAAGCGAAAATATAACAATAGAGCAGCTTTATTATATACTGATACGGATAGTTTAATACTGACCGTTAATACTGATAATGTGTACGATGACATAAAGCAAAATTTAGGTAAATTTGATACTTCAAATTACCCACCGAATAATGTACATGAAATGCCTCGAACTGAATCAGTTATTGGACGATTTAAAGACGAATACGCAGGACAGGTTATAGAATCTTTTATCGGGACCGGTGCGAAAGCCTACTGTGTAAAGCTTATTTCAAAATGTACTAAGAAAGCAAAAGGTGTTAAAAAGTACGTTATAGATAAATACTTATCTGTAGATGACTACAAAGAAATCATTGAACGAGATGGTTTTATTTTTAAAAAGATGTACGTGTTTCACTCAGATTTTCATACGGTGTATACAGAGTTGAAAAATAAAATTGCCTTATCATCTAAAGACGATAAACGTTATATTTTGGATGACAAAATTCATACTCTGGCGTGGGGTCACCATAAAATTGCTGATATAGAAAGAGATAAAAAACTAAAAGAACTAATTGAAAAACTGGAAAAAGAATTAGAAAATAAATAAAGTATGTTTTATTTATAAGTTCTGTTAGAAAGTAAATAAATTAATTTGTAAAATTCATTTATTGTGTATTGTGAGTATTGTATGTTTACAGTTGTAGTTAATAAATATTTATTATAAAACATTGCGTTTTGGTATCCATGAATCATGTTTAGAACTCAATCCTAAATAACTTACGAGCGCCTTATTACCTTTTTCTCTCAATACATTAATTAAATATATATCTGGATGTTTTACTTTTTGTAACTCGTACTCATAAAACCCACCAAGAATGGCTTCACCATCAGCGTCTTTAATTAGATATGTTCTGGGATTAGTATTCTGCACCGACGAAATGGTAAATATTTCGTTGGACCAATTCGGAGTGTACATCTTCGAAAATGCTTGTCTGTATTTACTGATGCGCACATGATCTCCAATTTTAAATTTTGCAATTCTTGGATCCACAATTTTAAGGTTGCTGTAGACGGACTGTAAAATACTTTGCGCATTTCTTTGATTTATCTTGCTGGGTTTGTAACCCGTCGTACTGTGAACAGTGTTATTGTATTCTTCAATTAGCCTTGGTAATAAATTGAACCATCCGAAATTTCCTTGCATGCTAAATTCTTTCCACATTTTTTGTTTTAAGGTTCTATTAAATCTTTCGACTATCGAACTTTTTAAATTAGAGTATGCGCTATAGTGATTAATTCTATATTTCTTCATTAAATTTTGGAACTCTGCATTGTAAAATTCCTTTCCGTTATCTGTTTGTATATTTTTCGGTACAGAATTTCTACCTTCAGATAAAATCGATTGAAAAGCTTTGGTTACTTCTTTACCTGTCTTATTTTTTAATGGTATTCCCCAAGCATACTTGGAAAATGCGTTGATCACTGTCAGAATGTATTTGTATCCTTTGTTTATCTTGGCATAAGGTAGCATTTCAATTAAGTCTGCTTGGAAGAGATCTCTGAGTCCTTTTATTATTACTCGACGACGGCGAAAGTTTTTCCTTGCTGGTTTGTGCAACTCATTAACAACATCACGTTTCACATTAGAAGATAGATTAGACATTTTCAGTTAGAACTCGTTTTCTTACGATGAATTCAACAAATAATGGAACTGCACAAACTGAAGATATGCAAGTAAACGAGATTTGATCTCCCACATTCAACGTTCTTCCAATTAAAGTATCAGTACAATTTATAGCGTTGATGGATACTGTAATGTTGACAATAGTAGGTTGATGAATAAGTACTTTTTTAACAACGCAAGTTTCTTGGATCGTATACGTCGTTTGGTGACCTCTATTTGAAAGCAAATATACACTTTCGGCGTTAAGCTCTTGACTCTGAAAGTCTAATAATGTTTCGTAAAATAATGGTGTAGCAGCAATGTGTTTGAAAACTGTGTGTTTATGAACGTGTCTTCCAAACTTATCAATAGTCATTGTGAATCAATCAACAACTATGTGAAACTGAAATGTGTGCTCGCTTGCACTCCACTAAATACTACAATTTACAAAATAATTTTAGCCTCTTTTAATTCTTCAATGATCGCTATGATTTCATTGTTATGTGCGGAGTGACCTGCTGATTTGGATGCGTTCAATAAACGCAATCGTTCTACTAGTTCGTTAGGATCATCCCAGTATTGATACTGCAAACATTTGTTAGGTACAAGCTTTTTCTCCAAAGCTCCACCTGTTTTCCAGCTTCGCGCCCACCAAACGTCTGGTGGTTTTTCCTGAATTATTGGTTTTATAATAACTCTCAATATATCTCTATAGTCTCGCACATCGTGAAACGTAAATTTCTCTGGATTTTTCTTAAAAACCAGCTCGTATAAACCTTTAGTACCCTTATACGCCAAGTCTCCAATTACAAGATCGGGACCGTCAAACTTAAGCTCCTGGTTCCCAACAAACAATCTCTCATCTTCTTCTCTTACACCGTATTTTGTATCGAATTCATTTTCTACATCAGTTTCAAATCGTGTAACATAATCACGTGCTAACGGATGATACGATTCTAAGGCAGCTTCGACCAGCGGTGATTCTAATCTAGTCCGAAGTAATGATTTTCGTTCTTCTAGAAGTGTACGAGCATGAGCCAGGGATTCGTCCGCAGGGGGGTTACTGCTTTCGGTGTCATATTCTTCTGCTTCTTCATAAACAGATTTTGAAGTTGGAGATGTGGACTTTTCATGAGGAACCTCAAGAATTTCTTCATCTTCTAAGATGGAAGGTTGTTTAATTTCACGTCCAAGTGGTGTTGAAGTACCCACATCATGCTCCTCTGACAATCCAATTCGCGACGAAGGATCGGATTTTAATTTATAACTCGGTCTTCTTCGTATGAAAGAAGGATCAGATCTCAATTTATAAATCGGTCTTTTTCGTAGGAAAGAACTCTTTGGCTCGACTTTCAATCTCTTTTCACTGGCTTCGTATGACTGTTGCTCCTCTTTCATAGGTAATACGCTGCGAACAACATCTAGCTTATTGACAATATCTCGGAGTGGCTCTACAATAGGTGAATAAGTTGTCTGCAGATACTTTTTTGATTGCTCCGCATGATGTTTTGCTTGTGCAATATCGGATTTAAGTGTTTTTAATTTAGTACGCAAACTTTCGCGCGCAGTGGCTAATTCTGCTTTAAGTTTGTTACTCATGGTGCATCCGCATCCTTTAACGTCTGTTACAGTACTGAAGAACTGTAGAACTATGTAAAAATGAAAGAACTATGTAAAATGTAGTGGTTTTAAAGATATATGTACGTGTCGAATCCTTTACGATATCTCCCTGCGTTTATGGAACAATCGGTATCAATAACTAAGAAACCAAACGGTTCCTTCCAACAAGCGTAACAGATATTACGAAACTGGTCCATAGTCATATCTCCGCTGACGTAATCATCGTAAACGTGTTTCAAATTTGTGAAATCTTGACGAAATAGTATTAAGAAATTACAATTATCACGAATCATTTGTTTGGGTATTGTACTGTAAGTTTGACTTAAATAAAAGCAGTCAACATTTCTATGACGTCCAAAGGAGAAATATTCTTTAATTAAATTTTGTGTAGTACACTGAACATTATCAAAAACAACGACTGAATATTCTTTTACATTTGTAGGTGACACCATTTTTTCAATATCGGAAATTTCAAAGTAACCTATTTCGGGCACTGTTGATAGCAAATGTCGGAGAAATTTATACTTCCCCTGAGATAAGGTCTTACAGCAGATGTATAAATTTTGGAAACGTAATCCGTTCGGATGGGTTAATAATGTCACTAAGGAATTACTTTTACCAGCCCCTGAGCTCCCGCTAATGATAACGCGTTTACTTGATCCTCCGAAGAGAACACTGTGACGTTTAAAGGTTTCATTTGCGATTGCATCGTCGAAATTTTGTACGGGTAACTTTAAAGACTGTTGTTGAAACTTTATATTTAAAATAATATTTTTCAAAAATATTCAAAATATTTTTGCTCCTTACAACACGTTATTAATTTCCTCTTTACCAAACGCGATACTCTATTACTGTGTTGTAGTTATCAATATCAACTGCTATATAAACACTCTTTAAAACTCATAAATTATTTATTTAAATAAATATAATAAATTAATGTTCCTAACTAAATTAATATTTCTAACTAAATTTGTAACGGGCGGTTAGTTCGAAGGCGCTCCGGCCTACCCTTTCCGCAGGCGCCACCCGCACTCACCCCACACGCTAGGGTGACTTACCGTCCCACCCCGATGGACATCGATGACCACCGACCTCAGGAAATAAGAATGCGATGCGTAGACCTAAATCGCCAGTCTGGTTATCGGACTCGCTTTCCCCTGGACAGCATCCCCTGCCCAAGCGCTCTGCTTTGCGGACCAAGAGGCCTGAGAGGATCATCCAGCGTGCGAGAGAGAGAGACCGAGCACCATTTGTCACGGGACCCGCGGTGTGACTACACCGCAGCCGCCCCTTTGAAAGCTTCCCCGAACTCGCCGTTGTACTTAACCTTTACTCTTTCTTTCCATCTTAGACACTTAGTTCATTAAAATTTAAACCCTTACCGAGTGTTTGTTTTCGCCCCGCCAATAAGCACTACAGTGGCAGCCCAACGTGGGCCCGGAAAAACGACGCGGGTATTCGAACAATAAAAGTGCGAGTGCAAGTGAAAAAGCAAGATACCACGAACAAGATCACGCCAAGGAATGGCGCTAACTCCGGAAGCCCTGGAGGAGATCCTCCGGAGAATGCAGATGCCTGCTAAAATCAAGGATTTTACCCAATGCACAGCCAGGTTCCAAGGAACGAGAACCAGGGAAGCAGTGGAAGACTTTCTCACCAGCGTGGATTTTTATAAACGTAGCGAAGGCATCACCGAGGAGAATGCAGTCCTAGGACTGGCCTTACTACTAGAAGGACCAGCGAATACTTGGTGGCTGGGGATTAAGGAATCCATCGCAGACTGGGAGGAGGCTAAGGAAGCTCTGAGAAACGAATTCGCCCCGAGACCTCCAGATTACCAATTATATATGGAGTTGTTCCAAACCTCCCAACAACCGGAAGACACAACAAGCATGTTTGTGGCCAAGAAACGGGCCATACTAGCCCAGCTGAGAAATCAACACGCTGACAATGTCCAACTGGACATGGTATACGGCCTTCTGAGAGTGGACCTAAGAGAAAAGCTCCCACGAGAAAAACTCAAATCGTTTCCTGAATTGGTGAAAAAGGCCAGGGAAACGGAGATACGGATGGAAGAGATCAAAAGGGAGAAGTCCCATCCGCAAAAAGGAGCCAAATCCAACACCGAACTCGGAGCCACGGCTAAGGAACAGAGCCAAAGGGAAACGACGTCCAAGGAAAGGCCAAGATGTAGTTTTTGCCGAAATTTTGGGCACGAGATGGCCGATTGCCGAAAGCGAGCAGCCCAACCCAGAAGTGCAAGAGAAGAGCACCGTCCCCAACGAAGAGAGGAGACAACCCGACTCAACAGCATCAGCTGCTATGGTTGCAACAGACCTGGGGTAATCCGCAGAAATTGCCCCAGCTGCTCCGCCGGCCCAGAAAGCGAAAGAAATGCCGGACCAGTGGGGTTCAACTTGTTGAACGCCAGTATAACGACCCGCCCGGTACTGGACATCACCGTTGAGGGGGTCAACGGCCGCGCGTTTTTAGACACTGGAGCCAGGACCAGCCTAGCCAGCCCGCAGCTGTTCCAAATATTACAAGAGCGCCAAAGTCCAATGACAAGGGAAACCTTAAACATCACTCTGGCGGACGGGAGAACTTCAACACAACCAGCGTATATAGTCAGGACTAAAGTCTACCTGAAATCCAGGGTGGTAAACGCCCAATTCGTATACCTCCCAGGAGCCGTCCAAGCAAAAACATTATTGGGGATAGACTTTATCGAAACCGCCGGCCTGGTCCTCAATTTCAAGGCACGCAGATGGCATTTCGCAGACACCCGGCACGAAACATATGCATTCGTTCCTCTTTCCCCAGATTCGCCCGGACCTATGGCCGTAACCCCGGAGATAACCAACGCTTTGCTGGAGATGAAGGGCACCAGAGCGATCTCCCCCATTCCCAGGACTCCGCCCACTAAAGCTTCACGACCCCAAGAGCCCGAGGTCGCAAGAGGATACGGTCCCATATGGCAGAATCCCCATTCTAGAACAGAGTACATGATGGAAGACGCCAGGCCATCGAGGAAGCCTGGAATGAATACGAGCCGCAACCACACACTCCGCTATTTCCCCAAGTCCAACTGGCCACCCTGGATCTGCGCCCCGATGAAGCATGTGGAGCCGTCCCGGACGATCGCCAACTCCTGGATTCCCTCCTCAAAGAAAATCAGGACCTGTTCCAGTCCTGCGGTCCCCCGACCACCTACGCAGAACACCGTATAAACACCGGATCTGCCGCCCCCGTATCCATAGGCCCGTACCGCTTAACCCCCAATAGAAAGGAGGTATTGCGCCAAGAAATACAAAAGCTAGTGAAGGAAAACATCTTTCGGGAATGTGATAGTGCCTGGGCCTCGCCAGTAGTTCTAGTCCCGAAACCGGATGGAGGAGTCCGGATGTGCGTGGACTACCGCCGCCTCAATTCTATCACCATTCCGGACTCTTATCCCATGCCTCGGATAGACGATCTATTACACTCCACAGGCCATGTTCAAGTCCTCTCAACCATGGACCTGAAGGCGGGGTACTATCAGATCCCCGTCCACCCTGCGGATCAGGACAAAACCGCAATAATCACGCCTTTCGGAACTTACCGTTTCCTCCGAATGCCCTTCGGACTCCGAAACGCGCCCGCCACGTTTCAACGGCTGATAGACCGTTTTCGTGCTGGCCTAGGAGAGGTGCGACTCCTAGCCTACCTGGATGACCTCATATTGCTATCGGAAACCTATGAAGCTCATCACGAGGAGTTACACAGAGTCTTCACCCGCATGAGGCAATTCCACCTGAGAATGAACCGGGATAAATGTTCATTCGGCTGTCAGCAGGTTAGCTATCTGGGCCACCTCATCTCCACCAACGGGATAGCGATGAATCCCGAAAAAGTCACGGCCATTACGAGGATGGCCACACCCCAGAACATCACCCAACTGCGTACCTTCTTGCAGACAAGTAGTTGGTACCGGCGGTTCATCCAAGATTTCTCAAGGACCATCGAACCCTTGAGCCGCCTCGCCAAGAAGGGAGTCCCATGGACCTGAGAGGAGCCCCAGGAAAAGGCATTCCAACACCTTAAGGAGTGCCTAGGAACGGCTCCAATTTTGGTCCAGGCCGACCACACTAAACCGTTCATCCTCAGAACGGACGCCAGTTCTTATGCTTTGGGGGCTGCTTTACTCCAGGGGGAGGGTCCGAAGGAACACCCTATCGAGTACGCCAGTCGTCTACTGACCCCAGCGGAGAGAAATTACTCCACTACGGAGAGGGAAGCATTGGCCGTAGTTTGGGCATTGAATAAATTCCGGGGATACATCGAGGAGACCTCGGTTGTACTGATCACGAACCATCAACCCCTCAAGTGGCTAATGAACCTCAGATCCCCAACAGGACGCCTAGCTAGGTGGGCGCTCCAACTACAGCCGTACAACCTCCAAATCCTGTACACCCCAGGCAAAGCAAACGTCGTAGCTGACACCCTGTCAAGACCCCCATGCCATCAACAGGGACAAGCGGAGTGTGGACTCTGCATCATCCAGGTGGACCTACCCCAAGATGGACCGGCGGTCATTCGAGAACGGCAACTCGAGGACCCTGACATCGCCAAGATCATGAATGCCCTCGAGTCAGGTCCTCCTGAGGCAGCCGGTCCTTGGTCCTCCCGAGGATACACCCTTACTCAAGGGGTGCTTTACTGCTACACCCAAGAAGACGACCAGGACGACGCCCAACTGGTAGTTCCAGCGAACGGACGGAAGAAGGTTCTCACCGAATATCACGACTCCCCTATCGCTGGACACTACGGCGCTGAAAGGACTTATCATAAGATTGCCAGGAAATTCTATTGGCCAGGAATGCGGGGATGCATCCAGCAGTACGTGTCCCAGTGTATCGCCTGCCAACGATACAAGGCCTCGAACCAGAAGCCTGCTGGACTTCTCCAAACGCCCGTGATGCAGAGAAGATTCGAGGTGATCGCCGTCGACCTATTTGGGCCCCTTCCAGAAGGCCCGCAACAGGGGCGATGGGTACTGATAGTTGAGGATACCGCCTCCAGATGGGTCGAACTATTCCCTCTAGTTCAGGCCACAGCTGGAAAGTGTGCATGGACCTTAGTTAACGAGGTCTTCTTCCGGTATGGAATCCCCCGCCGACTCCTAAGTGACAATGGGACACAATTCATCAGTAAGGTTATGCAAAAGATAACCTATTGTCTTGGGATCGACCAAATCTTCACCCCAAGCTATCATCCGGAAGCCAATCTAGTAGAAAGGAAGGACCGAGATCTCAAAACCCAGCTCTCTATCCACTTAACAAACTCCCATACCCAGTGGCCCGAACTCTTACCTGCCATTCGCTTCGCCCTAAACACTGCTCGATGTCAGAGCAAGGGCTACACCGCCGCATACCTCACCTTTGGACGAGATCTGCGAACCCCCTTTGAGGTCACTCAGGACTTCCGAAACGTGATTTCTCAGGAGACGTTCATTCCTGAGGTGACCCCTCGATTGCTCCAAATGGCCGACCATCTTACCCTGGCCCGGGAAACCCACGAACAAGCCCAGGATCGACAGAAGATCTACGCGGATGCTCGCCGGAGGCCCGCCCCCGATTATGTTCCTGGAGACCAAGTCTGGGTCAAGAGCCATGCCCTAAGCAACGCGCGACAGGCATTCTCATCCAAGTTCGTACCGAAACGGGATGGTCCGTACGTTATCCTGTCCCGGAAAGGACCCAGCCGCTACGAAGTCGCCGCGACCAAGGATCCCATCACACCCGTAGGGGTCTACAACGTATCCGACCTCACCCCGGTACGCTACCCCGAGGCTAGTACACCTCCAGAACCTCCTGCTCCGGTGCGTCCGATCCGCAGACGAGGAAGGCCCCGAAAGCACCCTCCAAGTCCAGGACCCATCGCCGGGACGTCTACTAGGTCCTGAGGGGGAGTATGTAACGGGCGGTTAGTTCGAAGGCGCTCCGGCCTACCCTTTCCGCAGGCGCCACCCGCACTCACCCCACGCGCTAGGGTGACTTACCGTCCCACCCCGATGGACATCGATGACCACCGACCTCAGGAAATAAGAATGCGATGCGTAGACCTAAATCGCCAGTCTGGTTATCGGACTCGCTTTCCCCTGGACAGCATCCCCTGCCCAAGCGCTCTGCTTTGCGGACCAAGAGGCCTGAGAGGATCATCCAGCGTGCGAGAGAGAGAGACCGAGCACCATTTGTCACGGGACCCGCGGTGTGACTACCCCGCAGCCGCCCCTTTGAAAGCTTCCCCGAACTCGCCGTTGTACTTAACCTTTACTCTTTCTTTCCATCTTAGACACTTAGTTCATTAAAATTTAAACCCTTACCGAGTGTTTGTTTTCGCCCCGCCAATAAGCACTACAAATTAATATTTCTAACTAAATTAATATTTCTAACTAAATTAATATCTCTAACTAAATTAATATCTCTAACTTAAACTCTGATTAATGCTCCTCACTGTAAAAAATAAGATGTTATTAAAATGTTGAAAGGTAATGAACGATAACGAACCCAAGATTCATCCATCGTGGATTCCACTTCCACCTCTCCCCTTTCCTCCTCCACCTCCACATTTAGTGGTAAAGGTCGTGGTAGAGGCTCCAACACTGGCGGCGCAAACACCCTCCTTTTTAGGCGGATGCGTTGAGGCGCCGCCACTTGCTGCACCGGCGGCCTTCGTTCAGGTGTGGCCGCCGCTAGCAGCGTTGGAGTGTAGCTGGGTGAAGGTGACCGTTCCAGTCGTGGATGAACCATCCGATAATTAATGACCGCGGTTTCTGCATTAATCAGAGTTCCGTCCATTAACTGAAAAAGTAAATAATCAAAAATGTAAACCGTAAAATACAAATTAGATTACTCACTTTCAGTTCCACTTGCCTCATGAAAATTGATTTGACAAGAGGTGTGGTTGGTGAAGAACTCATCTGTAAAACGAATAACAATTATTAAAAATTGTACAAAGAAAAATAATTTTTTATATCCTCGAAAACATACCTAATACCTCGAGAACATTTCCAACTTCATGTGAGGAACAAACCATTGAACAACAATATAATTCACAGACATATCTACTTAAGAAAAGAAGTTAAATCTTAAGACACTAAATCAAACTTAATCTTTTAAATAGATATGTCTGCGACAAGATTATGAAACAAATCTTGGATCAGGCTCAGACGGTTGTGAATGAGGGAAATTTTGTCATATTGTTCGTTTAAAGCCTGGTCAGTCGGAGACCTTAAGCGAACTGTACGTAAAATTTCACGACAAGATTGCAACTCATCCGTGACTTTTCTAAGATTTTTCTCACCCTCTAAACAACAGTTCCTGATTTCAGGCATAATTCCGTCATAGTAATTTTGGACTGCTGTTGAGATAACTCCCACTAAATTGGGAGAGGGTGAAGGAAGGGGTATAACATGTTGTGATGAGGAAAGGGATCGAATAGGTGTAGAGGTTCGGACACTAGGAGAGGATATTTCAAGCCGAGAAGGTGAAATCTGAAGTCGAGAAGGTGGAATTTGAGAGGGTGGGATAAGTAGTTCCGGTTGTGATTGTGAAGATGACAAATTCTGAATATTGGATATAATATTAGCAGATTCACTAACATTAGTCCTCGGTAGATTAATAGTCCTCGGTCGACGAACAGAAGGAGAATTATTAATCATTACTGGATTAATATTAATTGATGAGTTCGTGTTATTATTATTCCCAATTGGTGATAATTGAGATATCTCCATTGAACGGTCTGATATATCAATTATTTCAGAAACTGAGTCATTAGGATTTAGCGGGATATTATCTGCAACAACACGGGGTTGCGACTGACTCAGTTGACCTTGCAACTCCGCACTATGCATCAAGTCATCATTTGAACGCAAAGAAGAAAGAAAAACTCTTTCATTAGCAATTCTTTCCAATCTACGTTCCATTGTGCGTTCCCTTCTGCGTTGCAAATATTCTGCTTTAGGCAACCACACTCTTTCATACTTGTCGCTAACGGTCCTTAGACGAGAATATTGGTTGCCACGTAGGGTGCGTAAATATTGTGTGGGTCACGAGTATTAGAAACGGATTTAGAAACAGATTTAGAAATGGAACTCGGAGTTTTTGATTTAGAAATAACAGATCTAGAAATGGCACTCGGAGTTGTAAAGACGGATGTAATAGGAACAGTTTCCGATGTAGCAATAGGAACGGATGTAACAGCAACCAAAGTAGTAGGGGCTGATGTGGATGTTACAATAGGAGTAACTATTGACTGTTGAGAAATGAGGGGTTGAGTAGGTTTGGGTTGCGTAAGGAAAGAAGAAATAAGGGGTTGAGTGGGTTGTTTAAGAATGGGAACTGATTTATTTGATGGGGAAACTGGTTTATTTGGTGGTTTCGAAGTTTGAGGTGGTTTCATTAAAGAAGAAGTAACG
This sequence comes from Prosopocoilus inquinatus, assembly GCA_036172665.1. Classification (NCBI taxonomy): domain Eukaryota; kingdom Metazoa; phylum Arthropoda; class Insecta; order Coleoptera; family Lucanidae; genus Prosopocoilus; species Prosopocoilus inquinatus. The sequence continues at coordinate 50,858,189 of CM069871.1, forward strand.
ATTAATTGTTGTGGAATAATAAAAGGAGGTTGGGTAGATTGCTGATTAAGAATAAAAGGGCTAGGAACCAGCAATTGGTTAACAATTGGTTGACTGGAATGAATGTCTCGAGAATCCACACGATCTATCACCAACTGCGTTCAGTGTAGAATCATTGATAATTCCTTCTTGCAACAGGAAAGAGGAATTATCAATTTCATTCCACCATGAAGGCGGCACATTTGCTTGAGTGGTAAATGCACTCTGAGAAACATTTACTTGAGCAGTACTTGCCGCACCTGTCTGTGTTTCTCTAAATGCAGATTCCACGCTAGTAGTTACTGTTGAAGAAGGATTTCCTTGTAAATATTGCTGTAAAATTGGGCGTTCATTTCCAAAGGACATTACTAGCATGCAAAAATACGGAGTATATTAAAACATTAAAACGTAAATCTTACTTAATAATACTTACAGTTAAATTGTTAAAAACAATTAAATATAGAAAAGATATATCTGGAAAAAAATAGAGTATCATACTATAGATCTATTAATGAATTAAGAAGTAAAAGCACTTACCAGTAGATTCACAGTACAAATAACTTGTGAGTTTATTCGAACTAAATGCCTCCTTTTATACTCGAAAAGTTGAAGGTAAACCTTCTAAAAGTGCACGTAAGAAATTATGTAATATGTTATTCAAAATTAACATTATAAAAGGTCACATAACAAACACGCGTAACCGGAACATCGAAAAGTGAAAGAACACCTTGCTCAGAAATGATGCAATACGTATTTTGTATTACAACATCCTGAACATAATGTTATTCAAAACTAAAGTTGTATAAGGTCAAACCGAACGCGCATAATAAATTTTTTTTATTATTTATTTTATCCTGTTTCCATTTGCAGTAGCAGTAAAAGAGGATGAATGGGAGGAGACTGGGCGGGACTTAGTGGGCGGTGGGCGGAGTTTGGTGGGGGTAACTTTCTGTTTCCGCGGAATCTGGGTTAACCGGGGGGGGGGGGGGGGGGGGGGGGAAGAAAGCCCTCTCCCCACTCCCATCCCTACTCTTCCCTTTCCATTTTCTGGGCGTCACGAAGGCGTAACGAAGGCGTAACCACGGCCCACTAGAACTTACCTTTCCTCTTTTCTTCTTTCCTTTCTTTCCTCCTTTTTTCCTTCCTTTCTCTTCTTTTTTTCTTTCCTTCTCTCCTTTTTTTTCTTTCCTTTCTGTCCTTTTTTTCTTTCCTTCTCTTTTTTTATTCTTACTTGCAGTTATTTTGAAAAAATTTCAATAACTAATTATTCTCTCTAACGACTTTAGAATTTGAATAACATTTACGAAGTTTAATAATAATCTTATTATAACCAAGTTGAATAGTAATTCTAATCTTATTATTACCAAGTTTATAATAATCTTTATTCAAATGAATGTAAGGAAAAAGTGTATCTGTTGAATAATAATCTTTATTCGCAAAAATTTTCCTAAATCAAACTTGCAAGTGTCACACAGTTTAACGATACACATTACACACACGAGCACTCATCTTCTAGAAACCACGATTTCATCGAACAGTCAGCCCCTAATCTTTATTTGTAAGAATCGTGTAAATTTAAATTACATTCTTAAAAATATTCTCTTACTTATATTCTCTTAGTAAACACGCACTAAGCTTTGTGAAAGACCGATTAAGACTGGTGTGTAATAACAATATATTAGTTAAACGATTTCTATGCAAATTGAATTTGAATTTTAAATCTACGGTGAATGCTCGTAAATATGTTAATTTACTATTATGCAATTCTTGCTAGTATGGCTCGCTTTAAAATGAGCTTGTTTTTATTTATTTAAAACGGTATTTATATTCATTCACAACTCGGAATACATATGTAAATTTTATAGTATTTGTATATTTAATCGACGTTCGCCTTCAAACATGTTTATTTTTTCTATGCCACTTAATTTATTATACGACGGTGTGTGAATCTAAATTCTTAAATTTTAAATTGATCGATTCAAATTAATAACGTCTCCTTTCTGATTTAGTTTATTATAATTTTTATACAGATCACTTCTCGCTATGAAATTTTTAACGCTGCACAGTGAAAACCATTTTTGTGACTTTTACATCGTAGAAAATTCGTAAATTTGACAACGTTTGAAATTTCAATCGAATAAAGCGATACTTTCAAAGACAATAACAATCTGTCAAGCTAAATTGCTCATCAAGAGTTAATCTAAATAATTTAATAACGCAATGTATTTCTAAATTCTTTCTTAAATCCTTAAATTGATTTATTAAAATTAATAACGAATAAAATAACTCCTCTCTGATTATAGTTTATTGTATAATAATATATTATTAATAACAATATTTAATAATTAATATTTTAATAATAATATTTAAGAATAAGTACACAAATAGCAATTCTTCTTCCGTGGAGGTGGACCATCTATTTCATCCAAAGAAAATTCGGTTTGATTCCAATGTTGGTGACAGAGTTTCTGACTTTGTAGATATTTACAGCGTTGATAATGAATTGGCAACTTAGGCCAGATGTATTCTAGATCTACGGCTGTGACTCTGGTACATAGATACGATTTTGGAAAGTACTTCAAATCCTTATCTGGTATACTACTGAACCAACAATCTTTTTCGTACTGGTCAATAACTTCGCCAACCTTCTCTACAACATGCTTTATAATGTTCTTGCAAAATAGACGGGAGAAGAAATCCATTGCGAAGCTGAACTTTTCTTATACTAACTAAGAACCAAAGTTTCCTCATAATATATCACAAATGTTTAGTGTAAAAAATCCTTCATATAACTTTGTTTGAATAAATTTATGTAAATCAAACACGTTCGTTAAAGCACACATGCAATTTTTTCTTGAGTGAAATGGACACTTGGGTTCGGATTTTTGCAATTTTTGTACATCTTCGTAAATTTCACCCAAATCTAACACAGGTACACTTTCACCATTGCTTTTCGCTAGAATTTCACATAGAAATCGAGACTTCTCCACTCCTTTAACGTAAACGACTTTGGCTGTACAACATAAAAAGGTGATGATTGCGTCAAACTCAGATAAGGGGACGAATCCTCTATTCCAATCAATGCAATGGTGATTGGTCATTAACCAGTTTGCAACATTTTGAAATTTTCTGGGGACCATTGACAAACTTGTGGGTGGTTGAAATAAAAAATGACTCACTTTTCTTTCACTATCGTAAGAAGCCAACTCTTTTGGTATAAACTGATTATTTTCCACTTTAAATCCTTGAATGTCAATGACGATAAATCGTTTTTTCATTGTTCGGTTGATGTTGCTTCTTATAAAATCAAATGAAATCAAATAGTTTTAGCTTCTCTGTTAATACTGCCATTCACGGTTTACATCAACTGACGGACAATTTTGGTGAGAGGTGAATAAGAGAACGCTTTGTCATGCAGAATTAAACAGTAAGCAATACTATCAGCTTTAATATTTTCTTTAGTTGTAAACTCAATTCTTATTTCTACTGCACTTTTATGCATTACATCTCTCTGAAAAGTGCAGTCGATTCCTATTAATGGGCAACTAGCTAATCCTTTTGGATTGAACCAAGGTTGACTGCTTTCACGATGATAATAATTTTCCTGAAATCTAGAATACATGTCGTATATAACGGCGTATTTGTTATTTTCAATATCAATTTCAATATTGTCGTACGGATAGCGTTCGCCATTTAGAAATACCGTTAATGATTTTAACTTAACGTCATCAAACAGACTCATGTTTGCATCGACGACACCCTTTCGCTTAGTTTGAAAACCGATGATTATGTACCTTGGCGTTTCCAACTGCGGAGCCGTTTTTACTGTCCAAGAATGACTTGTCGTAGTTGGGAGCGACGGATACTAGTGCAACTCCCAGCTTCTGAAAGGAATTTGTATTTCAACATCTCTGTCTGTCACTCTCGTTAAAGCCAATTGCTCACGTAGTCCAACAGAAATATGAGGTATACGCTATACAATTTTGTCAATTATTAATTTAATCTTTTCCGTCTTGTTTGTTTCCACAACTGCATCAACGTCATCATTTGCTCTGATCAATACTAATTCTTGCCTCATATTCAAGACGATCTTTTTATAATCTTCCCCAAAACCTAATAGTGTCTTTAAAGGTACACTTGCTGAGAAATCTCCCTTAACGTTGAGTATATCGCTCATTTTATCATTCTCCTGAATCCATCCTGCATTTTCCAATTTTACTGTATCGTTGCGAGTAAAAGAAAAATACCCTTTCATTGTTGATGTTATGCCAACATTTCTTACCGAATCCACCTGTACTCCGTTCAGAAGATATCTAATCTCGCTAAACATATAAGCTACCGGATTATTTATCAATTGTGCCGTCGCACTGTGTTTAGTATTATCACTAACCAAACGCAGTCTTCCCTCTACGTACAAATAACTTTCGCAAGGGAGGGTGTAATTGTCGATCTCAGGTACGGTGATACGCACTTCATCGTTATTACCAAATGATGAACTGAATGGTAAGTGTGAATGGAACTCCATACTGGTTATTGAAGTGTCCAATTTAATTTTATCAGTTACTCCCAAAATATCCATGTCGTTCTGTTTAGATGATGATTGCCTTACGTGTAATGATGGTGTTCACCCTTTGACGGTTACGTTTCTTCTACAGAATAATTCCCCCTATGTTAGCACCTTATAACCTAAACTCTCTAAATATATTCGATTTCTCTGTGTCAATTTCAGTTTTTTTTTGTCGACAACAGTTCAGTATCTGTTTCCGTGGTTTAAATAATACATTACGTCTAATTCTGCTACACTCTTTCCGTTTCGAATAATTGCTATCGTAAATAATCATTATGTGAATCTTCTCAAATGAAGTCTTAGAGTAATTACTTCGTTTCTAAAATTTACTAATCGATTCTCTTGATCTAATAGTCGAATGACTATTCTCGTAATCACGTTCACGGTCACTGGAAGATAAATAGCTTGAAGAGGGGATTCTATTATTTTAAACCCTGGAGGTACATTTGGAAAGAAATGATACAAAACATGACCGGGTTCTCCGTTGTTATAAGATCCACCGGTTAGATTACATTCTATTCTTATAGCATTTACTTTATTTATTTCCACCGGAAAATCACCAATGTTATTAACAACATATAAAATAGCGACATCTTACTATCGCTTTTTGACCTAACATTGCAGTAGGATAGACAAATTGAAGCGGGATTTGCTCCTAATGAGTCCCCCATGCAAGGCGGCCATGCTTGCTGTCAAAGCATAATGAAAGATTTTAGAAAAATTTTTGTGCAAATCGTTTTTGATTGCAATCAAAAACGATTTGCACAAAATTTTTCTAAAATGTTATTATCGTTTACTTTCAACGTTCGCGGTTTAAAACCCAACAATTTTCCCAATGAATTTGGTTTACTAAAATCGAGCTTAACCGAACTGTGTATGTTTGCCTTTAAAGTATTATTATTTCCTTTAATGTTTATATAATCAGGGATATTGTTATTTTGAAAATAATCTTTCAGATATTGGTTGATATCGTCTAGTTCATATGTACCTGTAGGTATAACGATAGTTTTCCAAACCGTCGTTTTTCCTGTTTCTTCATAATGTATCAAATTATTACTTTCATCTATGTTCGGTATTGCATTAAACGTTTCAAAATTTAACAAGCACATTTCATATGTTGCCTCTTCATCGAGGTATAGTGGTGGATTCAATTCACAAAATAAAACTGATTCAGTTCCCGTAAGAGTGAATGTACACACAACGGGTGAAGATTCCATGTTGACCATCTTTCAAGTACTACATTCTTACTTAACTTGTAAAGGACTTTAAAAACTGTAGACATAAGTGTCCACAATTTTGTGTATTTTGTTTCTGATACCTTTCATAATTATAGTTAATAACTCCCAATCCGTTCGACAAAAGATATTTCTCTACTTCAACTGGAGGTCGTAGATCTCCATAGCTGTCAAAATATTTTACGATTCCTCCTCTCTTATAATATGCCACCCAATGCGTTCCTTCACCAGAATCGCTATCTAAATTCACTACTCCACTTTCATGCTTCCATATCTTTTTAGGTAAAGTATCTCTCATAAACACACCTCGAAAGAAAGGTAATTTCCATATTTTAGCATATTTCAGTATGTCAATGTTAGTCAACGGTCGCCGAGGCAAATATTTCAGTTTTTTGGATTGGATCGTAAATATAACCCACACCCGGTTTTGTAAGGTTTTATATAGAATCCGCTTCCCACTGCTTTTGTTTCCATAGCGCGATTATGTCGCTCTGCCTCTTTCAGTTGCTCTTTCGCAGCTTTTGCATCGTTTACCGCCTTAGCAATTGCAGCTGCACCGCCGCCGAGCGATCCTATTGCGCCCAAAGCCGCAAATAATGGAATTAAAGGTAAAAACCCTCCTCTCTTAGGAATTGGTATCACTCTTTGACGTGGAGGTCTTATTTTCTTGTGGTCCTTCTTTAAAACAGCCTGCGCCAATTTCACATTTTCTAACAGACTCTTGTTACCATTACGTGAAATTGCATGTTGTGCTTTCCTTACAGCTTGTCGAAATGATAATTTACCACCACGCTTCTTCCTTTTACTACGCTTTCTCTTCACTCCGTTTCCCATTCCAAGCTTTGTCTTAGCTTTCATTAAGGCGGCTACAGATAACGCAGATGCTTTTTCACCAAATCCCGCTTCTGTACTCTTCACTCTTTTCACAGCCGCTTGATACAATTTTTTATCTGCTTCGTGACGTTTTTCTAAATCGCTACTTACAGAATATGCGATATCGTGTTGCTTGCACGCCTCATCCAACGCATTCACACCTCTGTCTCCTCGTTTAAGTCGAACGTCTAATTTTGTGCCCGGACCGCAGTAATTGTAACCTGGTAAGTGTAACTCTACTGGTAGTTTATTAATTAACGTATTAAGTAAACCACGACCTTTTCGTTTTAAGGTACTTCTCGCAGTGTAATCTGTTTTGACACGACGTCGCATTTATGGCTTTTCTTTCTAACAGTCAACGATGTTACATGTGTACTACTTCAATACTCACTGCTTATCTTTATATAGCGTAAAAATTTCTCTTAATTTTTTGGTTAAGTATCGTTAGTTTATTAAATAAAGGATCAAACAGTGTTCTTAGAAAATTTTATTTATAACTGACAGTGTCATATCTAGAAATATATACATATTAAATCACATAACATTTACATATTAACAGCTTTATGCATACTTATATCAAAAATTAATTTACTAATTCCAAACATCATTAATTCATTTGTAATTGCTCCTTTCTCAGATATTTCATTATTGAGAAATGATTTAACATTTGTCTTCATATCACTTTCCATAACACTCAAGCATGGAATCATGTTGCTGTAGAATGATTTATAGTTCAATTGTTTCAAAACTTCTAAACGATATAATACAATATCACACAATTTCCAGAGTTCCAATAGACCTTTATAAGATATATATAATGTCTCCACTCCTCTTTCTAATTTCAGTATTTTCGTTCCTTCGATGCGTTCGAAAGACGCCTTTACTGAGCTGATTTTCATTACCAGATAAATAGTTTTCTTCTCAGTAAAATACGACTTCAAAGTGTAGTTATAAGAACAAAATTCTTTCCATTCCTCTTCTAAAAACGATATGCTCTGCCTTTTGGAACCCATAATACGTATTATCGGATCAAAAAATGTTTCGGTACACAGTCCGACACAAATCCACTTCGTACGGCTCTTATTTAGAAAATATACACTTTGAGCTAAAAGTGGCAACTGATCTACGTCAGTCACCTCTCTTGCTTCTGAAATCTCGGAAGGTGCTGTCTCATTAGTATCACATTGACGAAAATCTTCATCTGTGAAGTAAGGCTGGGAGAGTATTTCAAATTGAAACTCGTTTCGAACTGAGGGCATATTCAAACCGTGCTTATCCGGCTTTTCTTCTTTTGGTTTGTCAACGTTTTCAGTCAGAAGTCTTTTCTTCTGTACGTCATCAAAAGGATCGTTCACGTGCCTTCTCTTTTGCTTCAGGAAAAAATCCACTTGTTTAGATGTCACTGTTAAATACAATAAAAATATACAAATTATAAATTATTACAATAAGATGACTTAAACTTACTTTTATGTATGTAGGTAGGTGATTAACTTAACAACACAAAACTTAACAACACAACTCACAGTTCTGTAACAACTGAATCTATTCCCAAATGAAGAACCTTATATAACAAGATTTTAGGTGGGGGTCCCTACCTCCTCCAACCTTACGGTCGTATTCAAGATAAACCGTTTTTGGATCCTCCGTCAAGTTAAGGTCACGTCAAGGATAGATAATTTTTGGAACCCTCCTCTGACCTCGCTTTTAGAGGTAATGATGAGGTCACGTCAATGACATTGAAAATTTTGCAACCTCCTCTGACTTGATCCTTAACCTTGTAGTTACATCGGCACAAAGCAAATTTTAGAACTTCCTCCGATCTTAACCTTGAACCCTCAAGGTCATTTCAAAGTTACCTCTCGGTTACGTTAGGAACAGGTCAATTCTGGAACCTCCTCTAATCTTAACCTTGATCGAGGTCACCTCAAGGTCATGGCCTTGAAGTTTAAGGTCATGGTGAGGTCACGTCAGGAATAGGCCGATTCTGGAACCTCCTCCGACCTTGACCTTGAACTTTATTGGTCAAGGTCGGAGGAGGTTCCAGAATCGGCCTATTCCTACTACTCATGGGTTATGTACAGTCGCGAGTATTAAATTTTGGTCGTCACTGTCAATCAAAACGTCAATTTGGGTTATAGTGTTATGTGGGGTTATTGATAAAACTCGACGTGACGGAGTTAAATGAATCGTGGATTTGGATTCAGCGACCCCGAAAACATGTAGTAGACATAGTCTGACCTTCAGATCTGAAAAAAAATATGGAGCTGTGCTTTCTATTCTCTTATAACCGATTTGTATGTTTATACAATTTCAATATCTACTATTCAGTTCCTTTTTAATTGAACATATTTATATATTATTAATATATACATTGTACGTACATTAAAACCTGATGATATTAAATGAGTTTTTTGGTCTGAATATATTCTTCCCACTGATATTGTTATTACAGCACAAAATATTCGGAAGGTTTAGTTGCATCAGCAACTTTTACACACAAAGTGGTGCACGACTTGTAGAGGATTCTTGAAGCTTGACGTTTTATTTTCTCCCGTACAAGTGCTGAACATTTGTTTTACAACTTAATTAGATTTTAACAGAGTTCCTAGTTTAGGGGTATCAGGGTCTGCATACAAGTTTCCACCTTCTAGTCCACAACACGTCCAGCTCTTTTACTGCTTCGATAGTAAATTCCCGGACGTTACGCTTTGCTTCGTTGGAGACAAAAAAAGGATTAAGCAATTCAGAAGGCAGTACAAAGATGACGGTTCATAAAAATCTGATAATCTAGTTTTCAAAGGTATTTGGTACAAGTTGACATATTTTATTATACTCCTATTAAGATCAAAATATTATTTGCCCAGTAACATAAGTATCAAGCTCCGTACAAATTCAGTGAGGTTACTTACTGCCCTGTGCAATATTTTGAAAATCGAATTCAAGTTATTTTTATATAAATACGAATTTCACAAGAAATGGATGGATGAAAATAATCTGTATCGAATCGAAACTTTATTCCTTCTCTTTTTTTGGACGCTGCGATCTTTACTTGTGGTTGAAAATTTGGATATCTAAAGAAGCTCAAACACTATATGTAGGTATATGCAATATAAACTAAATGAAAACTCCTATCGGGTACTAGTTTAATTCAGCACTTTTAATTAGAAATTAAAATTAATGATTGCTTCGTAAATACTCCTACATCTGCTCTTTCATTTGCATAATATCTAATTATTTAAAGATATAAACTTTTAACATAAGTACGATAACTTCTTGAAATCGCTGCTATTCGTACTTTATGCCCCGAGAGAAACAAACCGTACTTCTCCAGTCCAATTTTTCTTTCCGGTTGCATTAATAATAATGCCTTCTCGTGTTTTACGTTGAATAAAGCACCGCGGCCATTTATTTTCGTCGACTCAATAGATACTGACGTACGAAAATTGCAGCGTTAGAATGTATATGTGCTATTACCTTACAAGAGGAAAATTCAAAATTTAGTTTGTTAATTTAGCAAGGTGTGGATGTATGAGAATATTAGAAAATCGTGATGCTAGGCACGTACAGGTTTGATTGTAATGTTTCAGTTTTCTATGTTTTAATAAATAACTACCGAATTTACTTTTGAAGCTTCTATGTAGATATCTTTACCCCTACATACACTATAATTTATAAAACTAGGTCATAATGTATGCTTACGCTGGATTAAACCACTATTTTTCTTGCAGCAGTTATTACCAAAGACCGCCGATTACAGGTAAAAAAATGAAGAGTATCTCGCAGACACAAACCGCGGAGAAGTTGATTTTTTCTTTATCGTTATACTGCTTTTTACCAACTAACCTAGGGATCGCTGGGCTTTAGTAATAACAACTTTATCGTGCTCAAATGGGCTACTCATTTAAGTAATGGCAGTTACTTTTTGGGGTGGTCTAATATATTTTCCAATGTCTGCAACATGCATTGCAGATATCTCCAGCAATACGTCATGTAAAAATAGTTTTCAATTATTCAACATTCTTACATTTTTTCATGATTACGTGCATGACAGCAATTGAAATTTTAGCACAAACAGTGCATCAAACAAGTAAATAATAAGTATAAATAAATATACAGTGCTTTGTCTAATTGTGACCACAGAATTTTACGTGGAAAAAATGTGGTTTAAGTTAACTTATGTCCTGCTTAAAATTTTAAGCAAATTTCAGGTTTTAATAATCAATTATATAATTTATTACGAAGTACACATTCCCAGAATAATGGGTACATCATTAATTTAAATATTTTAATATTAAAAGTTGAAATTTTTAATGAACAAATATTGATCGAATAGGTTCACGTCAGAAAGAAATTATTTAGGCTCAGTTTTACAATGACGGTTTAACTTTGAGCCGAAGCTTAAACCCTTCACAACAATTGTTGAAATAATCGTTGCTAAGGGTTTAAACCTCAGCTCAAAGTTGAGCTGCAATTGCAATTGTTGTGAAGGGTTTAAGCTTCGGCTCAAAGTTAAACCGTGATTGTAAAACTGGGCAGTAGTGTCGTCTAGAACGTTTGAGTGACGAATTACTTTCTGACTTTGACTTACTCATTTGTATTTGCTCATTAATAATTTCAACTTGTAGTATTAAAATAATTAAATTAATGACACACATTCTAATAATGTGTATTTTGTAACAAATTATGCAATTGATTTATTAGAGACTAAAATTTGCTTAAAATTTTTAGCCGAACATATGTTATCATGACAGCAATTCTACTGTCACCTGCGACAATCGTAGCCTTTTTTTTAAGTTTTATAATTTAATATATTTTAACTCTTTTAAGAATGACTTTTTTGAAGACATTAGAGAAAAGTTTAATAGTTAAAGTTTAAAATAAATTTAATAATTTTTATAAAAAGGTGTACTAAATTTTAGCACTTTTTTAATTTTTTAATTCAGCGTCACTTACGCGATGTCTGTGCAACCTACGTTAAAGAACGTTTATAAAAACTGCCAGTTTCTCTGAAAATATCTAATTGTTCAAAAAACGAATGACTTTGTTCGAAGTGCAACATGTTAAGTTAATAATGTACAGAATTGGAATACATCGTTGTGTTCTCAGTATTCAAATAAATTGAAGAATTTTGTGTCACTTATGCGACCCAGATTTGTCGCTTGTGCGACATTATGATCAGCACCACTCGAAACAACGGTACACTTTCAAAATGTACATTTGACAAAGTTTGCAAAATATATTCTAGAAACGTAAATTTGCAAAACTTGAAAAAGAAACTTGTTTCTGGGAAATCAGCCAAAAAAATAGAGTAACATTCTTTCAAATTTGTCAACAAGTAACGCTTCTAAACATTTTCCTTTTGTCCCTCTTTTCTAATAATAACAAATTCTCTCGTGCCGGGAGTTTGATATGAGATGTTATCGCTCTTATAAAATGCCACTATATTTTCCTTCATTTCTTCAGTCAAAGTTAACGTCTATCGAACAGATTTTTTTCTTTTCTACAAATCCTTCGCGACAAGCTAATTCTGCTACAACCGAATTTCTTTTCTTTGGGGAAATCGGAAAAGCATCTCTGACTCGATTCATTGCTTTACCAAAAGTCTGTCTAGAGGCAAATGCATCACAAGGGACGATGTCTTCAAGAGGTATTTGAATTGTGTCACTGGCTGGGTGTAAGAGATACCTGAATTGCATAATTGCTGGATGTAATCAGTCTCGATTTTTTTCTTTTTTGACGTTCCAATTGTTTTCGTTCACTATTTCTCAGTTTCAAAACTTTCTTAATCCATACTGTTTAACGTATTCTCGGTACTTTTTTTGAGGTGCTTTGTTTTACTCTGTGGATTCTTCATACTTATGAAAATTTTAACTTTTTCTCGAAAAGTACGCATTCTTCCTTTTAAGGAAGACATAATTTTTAGAAGAATTTAGCTACTTGTCACAATAACTGACGTGAATAAACAACAATTAACAATAATCAATAGAGAACTTACAAAAAATATCAACGCTGTAAACGTCATTCAATGCCCGCTTGATTTGTCGCGTAAGTGACGCTACTTTAACATGAAGTAACAACGTAGCTCAATAAAATGTTGTAAATGAGGAAATAAAGCTAAATGTTTGCAGAAAGAGATACATTGTTTTTAAGTGATAATTAATTTAAAATGACATATACAAATAAACTTGCTTTAGTTAGTCACTTACACGGACCGTAAAAAATGGAGACTTTGTCAACCCTCCTTATTGTAATTCAAGATCAATTTTTATTAATTCAATACTTATTACAAAAACAACAGTGTTTCATTTTATAATGAGAGGATAATCTCAATTGTGTCTTTAGTTTTCAATGAAATTTGGACATCAGTTAATGATTGTGTTATTCACTTAAGCATTTGTACGTTGTTCCTTTATTTTAAAACATAAACATAAAATTAATTAATAAAACAGATAAAATAGCGACATCTTACGATCGCTTTTTGACCTGACATTGCAGTAGGATAGACGAATTGAAGCGGGATTTGCTCCTAATAACGAGCAAATCCCGCAGTGGGAATGTCGAGCTACATCTCTGCTGACGAAGCCCCAAGCAGGGCTGAAACAGCTGTACAGATGCTGCTCGAAGTTTTACTGCAATCAAGAACGATTTGCACACAATTTTTCTAAAAACTAAATTTTCTGTATTTAAAGAGGTATTTTTGCATTTTTCCAGTGCTTTGATAGTTTGCTATAGAGTGCATAGGGATCTACGTGCTAAAAATTTTACCTCATGAGCAATTCCACGGTAATGTCAACCTGAATAACAATTTTAATTTTCTGGTTTTAGTTTTCAAATGTGATTAGCAAACATAATAATATAAATTAAATTTTCTGTATTTATTCTCCTTTGTTAAATTTATTATTTTTGCTAATCACATTTGAAAACTAAAACCAAAAAATTAAAATTATTACTCAGGTTGACATTACGTGGAATTGCTCATGAGGTAACATTTTTTGCATGTAGATCCCTATGCACTCTATAGCAAACTATCAAAGCACTGGAAAAATGCAAAAATACCTCTTTCAAAATACCGTTGAAGCAATATTTAACATCCAAATGTTATTAGTCCGTGGATGAATTTCTGTAAACGAACATCGCTATCGAGTGAACATTGCACGTAGACATACAGGCTCCATAGTTTTATCGAGTGTTTTATTGTTTGTGTTTTTGTTTTGGTCTTTTTTACTATTACATGTAGTATTAGTAGAATTATCCTGAACATAATCCGAGACAAGTTAGTCCGCATTTTGCAATCGAAGGAATTAAAAAAAAATAAGGCGGTTTCTTCTATTAATAATGCTATTATTGATTCAATGTTCTCTTTTACTTTATTATTTTCTTACATAATGCAGAGGTATCTAACGTATTAAAATAATTTATTAATTGTTTGCTGAAATGATTCAAGTTGAACAAAAAGTTGCAATATTAGTAGGTCAGGGATTGTAATCCTCAGAAACAACTCACCCGCCATGAAAACTGAATCAACAGTGCGTTTCTCTCATTTAACATTCATACAATTTTGCTTCATGTTACTCGACCATCTCTTAATTAAGCAGCTTAAATCGACATTGCATAACTTTATCTGCAGATTTAGACATGCTTGCACATTGCATCAATTAATCAGCCAACACTAAACATAAGTCTCTCTTCAGAATGGATAAATTACTAAATTATATTGAACGTAAATTTTCCACAGTATGATGAAGATGAAGGAGAAAAAAGAAGAAATTTGAAGAAAAATGGCGAAGAACTTATTCCGAATTGTAGTTTCTATTAACGGATACACATATTATTGCCTTTAACTTTTATAATAATTCAAAGTTATCGGGTATTTGGTCAAAATCAGCAAATTTAAAAAAAATTTTTCAGTGCTCTGCTTTTGCTAAAATTTTAAGGTTAAGAATGTTTGTAACTTACGAAATAGTTTTGTACAAGTTAAATTAACACATAATAAAAGTTGCATAACAACAATAGTCTCTCATCATAGCAATAGTTATCTATAACCAAATAAGGTTGTTTAAAATTGACAAAACAAGTTAAAACATTTTAAAATTGAATACCGAAAATGGCGACGCCAAATAACTTTTATAATAATTTTCTCCGGACAAGATGCTTTAATTTTAAACTTTTATGTTTTTTAGCACTATTGCAAGTGCATTAAACTGATTGAAATGCTTTGTCACATCGATTCATCCGTTTACTAACTGAAAACACCGGTCTTTCTTTAAATGTTTCATACGTCCATAAATTTAATTTATCATTGTACTATGCCCGTCAAAAAAATCTGGCATGTGTAATACATAACGTTGCTATAATATATTCGGCCGATTGCTTATTTCTGTGTTTTTACGTTACCGAAAAAAACATGATCTAGAGCTGCATTAAAACCAATAAAATAACTCAAAAATGCACGTATAAACTTGTTCCAGATTTTTTGGCGGGTATGGGCATTGCCATCTTAAAGTAACTCCAAGCAATTAGGCAGACATCATGACGTCATGGTATAAAGGAGTCTTGTCATTCTATAATTCGTTTAATTCAACACGACAATTTATGATGTTTTCAAGTGCATGTGAAGAAATAATAAATTTAATTGATTCACAAAGGATGGGGTAATTATTTTAAATCGTAAAAACAACTCGCTTGTATTCATTACTTAATAAAATCTAAAAATACTATCAGAATACACAAGATATTATTTTCATTTAAAGATATTACTTTCATTTCATCATTTTTCAAATAGTTTTTCTAGCTTACAAACTAGTCAACAAACGCCATTAAAAAAAAAACATTATTGACTTAACTTCTTCAAAACTAATTTTAACCTATAACCTTACATTAACAGTAATTTCATATCTTTGTAAAAGTACTAGTTTTCATTTTTTCCACCGTATTTTTCTTGAGTTAAAAAGTGTGTTTTTATTTTTGTGTAATTATTTAAAGGAATATTTATCCATGTATTTATAATTTTTTGATATAATGTTACTCGATTTATATTGCAGACGATGCAAACATCTTTACCACAAAATTTCTAAAAGTAATGATTTTAATATCCCTGTTTGATTGTTTGTTTTTAAGAAGCAATATTCAAGTAGTTCAGAGGTATCATTTGAAAGATTTGGTATAACGAAGTGGCTATATTTAATGATAAATCTGATGGATATTTTAAACCACCTGCAGAAGGTAACTCATGTCATAAATAACTTCTTTTTTAGAAATAAAGATATCGATGCACTCTTGCTCATGCTTTATATCCTAGGTAACCAACCAGCTACAGAGTCTCTATAAATAATTCTTGGTCTAGTGACCGTGTCAGGAATGCAGTAATTTGACAATCAGAGAAAGGCGGAATATTCCAACGCCTCCCATGTCCTTAGAATCATTTATAGAAACGGTGTATACATACTAACGTTTGCAAAATATCATTATTAATTTTAAAATTTTATCTTGTAAAAATAACATGTCTTTATCTATGTAATATTCATCTTTGTCAGCATTTATGTCATCGATTATACTTCTTAATTTTATATTAATATTACTCAATTTCAATAAACTGTTAATTTTAATTTTCATTGCAGCAACCACTCATTCTCCAAAACTTTCCAAATCTACGCTCCAGTACATCGGTTTCAAAAAGTCCTAACATAACATACGAAAAATGTAAGTTATTTAAAAGATAGTCACGGGCTTGAATTAAAGCTCTTGTTGTATGTAATAGGGCTGAAAATGTTTCATTACTGATTTTACCAATTTTTTTAAGCTTGTCTACAGTAACAATACTTTCCCAGGCATTCACCCACTTCGAGAATTCTTTTAAATAATTAATGTTTGCTTGTGTCATATTTCGAATAGGATCAGTGTGAAAATCACGAAGATGTTTTCCTTTTTCTGGATGCTTCACATTCGCTATTGGCCACCAATGATTGCATTGTTTATGGCAGCAATTAATTTTTTATCAAAAATTTGAAGTACAAGTTTTACAGATAAAACAGCCACATCGTACGATCGCTTTCTGACCTGACATTGTAATAGGATAGACAAACTGAAGCGGATTTGCTCCTAATAAGTCCCCCATGCAAGGCGGCCATGCTTGCTGCCAAAGCAACAAAATTTTTTAAAACTTTCATTATGCTTTGACAGCAAGCATGGCCGCCTTGCATGGGGGACTTATTAGGAGCAAATCCGCTTCAATTTGTCCATCCTACTGCAATGTCAGGTCAGAAAGCGATCTTACGATGTCGCTGTTTTATCTGTTCATTACTCTTACATCGCAATTGCGAATAAATTGGACAAGTCGTTTTTGTTTGCAGTGGGAATGTCGAGCTACGTCTCTGCTGACGAAGCCCCAAACAGGGCTGAAACAGCTGTACAGAGGCTGCTCGAGGTTTTCACTGCAATCAAAAACGATTTGCAACATTTTTTTTACAAGTTTTACGTTTTACCTCTCTAAATTATTTGGGAAACAAGCTTTATAAGTCCAGGAGCTTGTTTAACAACAGAAAATTTCTCAGATTCATAAATATTCATAATTTCTTGAAATTTGGCTTCCTTTATTTCTAATTTATTTTCATACGACTAATATACAAAGTTTTAAACTTTTCATTCAACCAATTATTTTTTATGTTTTTTTAATAAATGCACGGAATCAATCATTAAAAATATTCTCTTTAACTAGTCAGAAGGATTTTCAATAAACATATTTAATTTCTGCCCACCACTTAATTTTTAAAATAATTGAACGTTTACTTTATTATTGTCTGTTGCTATGCTAACAACTTGATATTCTCATTTATTTAATAAAGTCAAGATTTTAATAGTCCGTTCATACAAAAATATTGAATCAAAGTTTTCACAGGCAAAAGTGCAATTACAACTTTGTTACTTGAAAGTTCGGACTTTATCATAAAAACTTGAATTGTTGATGCTGCTTGAAAAGTATCACTGTTGGATCATACACCCGTGTAACTAATTTTAGGTTTGACATACCGGGTGTCTCGCGCAATGTGCTCACCCTTCTAGAATCTTAATCGATTAACCTAAATTTTGGAGACAATAAATTAAACAAAATATGGAATTTTTCGACATATAGCTAGTCGTCATAGGACTTCCGGTTTCGCCGGAAGTGATATAAACTTTCTTATTTTAAATAGAACACCCTATATGTTTTTACATATTTGAAATTTACGGATCATTAAGAGTCCGAATAGGTATCAATTGTTAATTTTGGTTTCAAAATAACGTAAAAAAATGAAAAAGAACGAAAAAAAACTTTTTTATTTTCAATCTAGAAAGCTATGAATCACATTTTTTCGATCTAATGCGATCAAGCGTTTCAAGAAAATCACGCCTTTGATGGTATTTGGATTTTTAACATTTTTACAGTATTTGAAATTTTCATTAGCTCTTAACTCATTTTTTTCGATAGAACCTCATGTTTCTTAGCTTACTTCAACAGAACATTTTTTCCTGAGTTTACTGATACCAAATACGTCATATTTTCTTTGAAAATAATTTAAAATAGAGCATGTCTTATTGAAATTTTACACTCCCTTTATTTCAAATAACTTTCAAAGAAAGTATGATGTGTTTAGTATCAACGTACTCAGAAAGAAATGTTCTGTTGAACTAAGCTAAGAAACATATGAGTTTCTATTAAGAAAATGAGTTACGTCCTAATGAAAATTTCAAATGGTGTAAAAATGTTAAAAAGCAAAATACAATCAAAGGAGTGATTTTCTCGAAACATTTGATCGCATTAGATCGAAAAAATGCGATTCATAGCTTTCTAGATTGAAAAATAAAAAAGTTTTTTTTCATTGTCATGGAAACCAAAATTAACAAGTGATACGTATTCGGACTCGTAATGCTCCGTATTTTTTAAATATGTAAAAATATATAGGGTGTTCCATTTAAAATAAGAAAGTTGATATCTCTTACGGCGAAACCGGAAGTCCTATAACGACTATCAGTATGCCGAAAAATTCCATTTTTTGTTTAGTTTATCGTCTCCAAAATCCAGGTTAATTGATTAATAAATAAAGATTCTGGAAGGGTGAGCACATGGCGCGGAACACCCGGTATATTTCATCCAGTAATAAACAAACTCTCTTCATAGAATTCAATAGCTTCTGCTTTTCGTGTTAAATATAATTTTAAAGATTCATTAATTTCACCAATAATATTGTGAAGATTAAATGTTTTTAGATAAAATGGATTGGGCAAATGTAAAATGTTTTGTTCTCTTAAAAATTTATATGTGTCAGGAAAAGGAGATAAATTTGTGCAACAGAATAGAATCTGTTCTATATCTAATTTATTTTCTTGTTAAAAGATGTAACTGTTCAAAAATAAATTTAAGTTTACAAACATTATTTTGATCGCATTCTGTAATACATTCTTCTAATAGATTACAGCAAGTTTTAATTTTTTCTCTTAAATTTACTGACTCTTGTTCATTGAAGGCATTGTTGACTGCATTTAAAAAATTTTCAAGCTTGGTGTAAGTATTATTTTCTATAGATTTCCCATATGTGCAGGAACTCTTCTTTTGCATTTATTTCAGTTTTAATCAAGGCATCACTTTAGCCGTAATATATCAGTGTCAATAATTAATTAAAAAGTTTTTAGCCCAAACTTTTGTTGGTCGAGGCGTGTGATTGACGTGCGTGTATCGAAAAGTTGCAATGTCATTTGCGAACCGACAAGAAATTAATGAAAGCTATAAAATTACAGAATTAATGCAACATTGTCCATTGCGGTCGAGTACGTCCCATCATGTTACAGTTAGTACAGCAGTTGTGAACAACAGAATCTATTATTGTAGCGGTTTGTCTGCGGAAATCAGACCTAATTAATTTAAACACTAAAAGCAGATTAAAGTTCGTTAAATTATATATAGCAGAGCTGACTTATGTTACAGAAGTTTTAACAATTCGATGTTAACGAGCATTTAGGAAAATAATGCAAATATTTCATATTAAACGTCCACCACAACTTGCACTTACTTAAAACATACTTTTAAATATTATTAAACCATTAAATTAGGTAGTCGAGAGTTAATTTTATGGAGCATCTAATGACTGTACTGGATGTCTAATAACCTACGGAGGGGATAAAAATGTAGCTAGGGGAGATCAAATTAAAGCAAAAGTTACTCCCTGTAGTAATATTTTACGTTTTAGATTCAAATCTGAGGCATTTATGAGTTAATTGTACATTGCGTTACAATAAATAAGTATTTTAAAAAATGTAGTCACGTTAAAGTAACGGCTATTTCATTTTTTATTTTAATGTCCAAAAACGGGTTTTCATCTCGTTGTGCACCGCCTATTTATTAAAAACAAAACTAGGAAACAGATTAACATATACATTTTATGAATGGTGGTTTTGATAAATTTAGAACATATAAAATAGCGACATCTTACTATCGCTTTTTGACCTAACATTGCAGTAGGATAGACAAATTGAAGCGGGATTTGCTCCTAATGAGTCCCCTATGCAAGGCGGCCATGCTTGCTGTCAAAGCATAATGAAAGATTTTAGAAAAATTTTGTGCAAATCGTTTTTGATTGCAGTGAGAACCTCGAGCAGCCTCTGGACAGCTGTTTCAGCCCTGCTTGGGGCTTCTTCAGCAGAAACGTAGCCCGACATTCCCACTGCAGACCAAAAACGACTTGCCCAATTTATTCGCAATTGCGATGTAAGAATGATGAACATATAAAATAGCGACATCTTACTATCGCTTTTTGACCTAACATTGCAGTAGGATAGACAAATTGAAGCGGGATTTGCTCCTAATGAGTCCCCTATGCAAGGCGGCCATGCTTGCTGTCAAAGCATAATGAAAGATTTTAGAAAAATTTTGTGCAAATCGTTTTTGATTGCAATTGCGAATAAATTGGGCAAGTCGTTTTTGGTCTGCAGTGGGAATGTCGGGCTACGTTTCTGCTGAAGAAGCCCCAAGCAGGGCTGAAACAGCTGTCCAGAGGCTGCTCGAGGTTCTCACTGCAATCAAAAACGATTTGCACAAAATTTTTCTAAAATCTTTCATTATGCTTTGACAGCAAGCATGGCCGCCTTGCATAGGGGACTCATTAGGAGCAAATCCCGCTTCAATTTGTCTATCCTACTGCAATGTTAGGTCAAAAAGCGATAGTAAGATGTCGCTATTTTATATGTTCATCATTCTTACATCGCAATTGCGAATAAATTGGGCAAGTCGTTTTTGGTCTGCAGTGGGAATGTCGGGCTACGTTTCTGCTGAAGAAGCCCCAAGCAGGGCTGAAACAGCTGTCCAGAGGCTGCTCGAGGTTCTCACTGCAATCAAAAACGATTTGCACAAAATTTTTCTAAAATCTTTCATTATGCTTTGACAGCAAGCATGGCCGCCTTGCATAGGGGACTCATTAGGAGCAAATCCCGCTTCAATTTGTCTATCCTACTGCAATGTTAGGTCAAAAAGCGATAGTAAGATGTCGCTATTTTATATGTTCATCATTCTTACATCGCAATTGCGAATAAATTGGGCAAGTCGTTTTTGGTCTGCAGTGGGAATGTCGGGCTACGTTTCTGCTGAAGAAGCCCCAAGCAGGGCTGAAACAGCTGTCCAGAGGCTGCTCGAGGTTCTCACTGCAATCAAAAACGATTTGCACAAAATTTTTCTAAGATAAATTTAGAGTTTATTTAATAATAAAGTTGCATTTTGTGAAATAATTTTGATTAATTAAGAAGCTATAGGTATAAATTAAAGAAGAAATTAAGAAGGTTAAACTGCTGTAACTTTCTTATTATTAGGTTTTGGTCAAAAGCGAATTAAGAAAAAATATTATTTTGATGTCCTACAGCTGCCCTTTCAATCTCCTCCAAACGTTGTGAGACACCCAGTATAAAAATAATACCGTTCCATAACAAAAGTTATGGTTGTACATTTGTGGTCAAAACGTAGATAGTTTTACTAGAAATCTGTTTGTAACGCATGTTACAAAAGTTTTGTAAAAATTTTTCATATTACTCCTGTTACAAACTAAAGCAATCAACTTACGCAAAATATCAATTTGGTTGGCCAATAGCCTAAATATGATATTATTTATAGAAACAAAAATATTTGTAAGACGACAATTTATCGAGTCATTGGGGAATGTGAGGAAGGTTTGCCGTGCATGAATCTTCCCAAGATGGGCCGCCCTTGTGTTTTGAATAATCCAAAGCTTCAGAGCTTGATTGAATCTGCAAAAAATAAAAAAGGACTTTCAACAAGAACATTAAGTCGAAGATTTCACGAACCTCATATGACTATCAAGAGGAAAATTACCAGAAATTATTTGAAATTTAAAAACCAGCAAAAGTGTCAAAAATATACGGCTACTCAGTTAGAGGGGATTACAAGGTACACTTGCGACGAGTATATTTCAGAGACAGTGCCGTGATAATTTTGGACGATGAGAAATATTTTACATTATCTAACTCCGAAATAAATTGAAACGAAGAATTTTACATAGCCAACATTGAGGACGTTTCTAATTATGCCAGATATAAGAAAAAAGCAAATTCGAGGATAAGTTACTACTGTGGTGCGCTATTTCGGAAACTGGTATTTTAACACTTTATACTGTACGAGTTAGGGCGAAGGTGCAAACGTATATTAGAAGATGCCTCCTTAAATTAATAAATTTTGTTCAAACACATCATTTTCATGATAAAATTGTCTGCGTCTGCCATTATGGAAGAATAAGCCCACATTGGTTAAGGCAACAAAATATCCTATGTGTACCCGGAGAGGATAACTTTCCGAATGTTCCCCAAGCTCGTCCAATAGGGGAAGCCCAAAAAAAAAGAGCTACAACGAAAAATCTACCAAAAGATTCGAAAGATGTTACAGACAATTTTTGATTTGACCAAACCGGTAGATCATTTTTTTACGTGCGCATCGAGTATGCTGCGGTAAGCCTCCTACAGCGCGCTGCGCCGTGTTTGACATATGATTGTTTACCGGCCGCGACAAGTCCCTTTCAACTTACGACCATCGTGCGACTTAATGATCAGATATGGTCACTAATCTCATCGCGTTGCATACTGTTTGGTGCCTTGTGGAGTTTTGTTGACGAAGTATTAAACCAGCTGCAATTGAACGGATCATAAACCGCGCCGCTGTTGCTAACCCCTATTGTGTGCCACGCTACTTTTCTTTTACAGCAAGGTAAACGCAGTGTTGATTCTACATTTTTTTGCTTATTTGATTTCCACGTGCGTTTACCGTTTGCGGTTGTGTATTTCCATATTTTCTCCTTTCTAGCAAGTAGTCCCGGGTAGATTTTAACATCCAGTTCGAGCAGACCTAGTTATCGCCTCGCTTAGCATCGAAAGCGTTGTTCCGACCTCGACTAGCGTCACGACGTTATCCTGCCAACCACTTTCGTTCATTAGAAACTGTTGCCATCCCGACATTTCCAAAACTCCTTTCTCGATCTCGATCTCCTGAGAGGAAGCGTAAAACTTAATTTTCTTCCTTGGTAACTTGATGCGTGACGTTATATTACTTATATATTATTTTTGCCTATGATTATTATTATTTTTTTTGATGGTCAAACTATTGTAGGGTACCATAAAAATTGGATTAAATTTCCTGACCACAATATTCTTTTTAATTTGATACTATATGCGTATTTCGGCAGCTGTCTTGCCGTCTTCAGTAAGGGATTTCTTTGCTTAACCAAAAGAAAAGTAATATTTGAATATTTCATTGCTTTTTTTGTGTTCATATACATATAGCCTTTTCTACGCCGCAGCGCAGTCTGCTCAGATTGTAGAGGGGCACTTAAGCATCTTCTGTATAACGCTGTTTCGGCCCTAATTGGGGCATCATCAGCAAAAGACTAGTTCGAGAAACACCACCGCAATCCGAACGACTTGCCCGACTTTAAACCAGTAAGGCCAGTAATAGCAAACAAACAGCTTAAGGCGCGCCCTCAGGTGACTAGGAGTTTGACCTTATACTGTGCGAAATTTATAGCAAATGCTATGCTTGAGGTCCTCACTGCAATCTGAACAGATTTTCCGCAGTGGAAAGTTGTTATGATACGCGAATGTGTCCGCTTTGACCGCCTTGTACATTACAGCTTAGTAGGCAGCAGTACTATTGTCATCTGCTATAAATTTCACACAGTATAAGGTCAAACCCCTGGCTGCCTGAGGGCGCGCCTTAAGCTGTACATATAGCCTATATACACTGATGTCCAATTTTGCTAGTTTGTTTTGCTCAAAGTTAGTGGGCGAGTTAACGTCATATGAGACTTTTCTCCATATTGCTTTGATCTTTTTTGCATTTCGTGAACAATTTGGTCGCACTATAATTTTTTTTTACTTAGATGACAAGAGACTGTAAGCTACGCGAGAGTACTCACGCCGATGCGCGGAGTTGTACCTTCTGGAGCCCTACAGATGATAAACTTTCCTGACCGCGCAACATCTTCTACTTTTGGGTTGCGTAATACTGATGGGTGGCGCCCTTAATCGTTACACATTTTGAATTCCCCACCTCGCCGTCTCTACTGAATGGGCACAGGTACACAGCCCTTCTTCACATCGTAGTCCACGCTAGAACGACCGTTCTTACTTCCACAGGCACAGTAAGTTACGTTTGGCGCAGTCCCACAAACTGTGGGTCAAAACGCGGAACGTATTCCGTTCGTTACCACGTAACAGAGTTTAACCCACAAACTGTAGATTAAAACGCACAACGCGCTACGTTAGTTACCGTAAAGGAGTTTAACCCACTTACCGTCCAAAGGCTGATTCATTCAACATTCGCGTTAAATTGCGTACCATTGAAATCCATGGTCCTTTAGCTGCTGCATATGTAATACATTATAATTTTTGCTAAATTTTCACTGAATAGTTTTCTTGAGTATAAATTTAAATAAAACTATTACAGTTTGCATTATTAGATTTGGAAACAATTTCCCAAAACTTTCGTTACGTAACAAAAAGCATAATTCTGTGACTGCGTTAAATACCTTCCACTTGTAATACTAGCACAGTATCTGCTTTCTAAGTTTCTTTACTGATGAAATAATTGCACCTGCATTTTCAAAAGTCGTTGATATCTTAAAAAAATATTGGATAGTTGAAATTAATCTGAATAGAAGTTATTTTTCAACTAGCCCGTAAATATGTAATTTAGTGTAAGATTGGACATGATCTGAGAACCTGTTACTGTA
The DNA here is from genome assembly GCA_036172665.1 of Prosopocoilus inquinatus. Taxonomy (NCBI): domain Eukaryota; kingdom Metazoa; phylum Arthropoda; class Insecta; order Coleoptera; family Lucanidae; genus Prosopocoilus; species Prosopocoilus inquinatus. The sequence continues at coordinate 50,883,136 of CM069871.1, forward strand.
GCCTACCATAAGTCAAAAATTACGTCATGTTTTTTGTTCTACAAAGATGGCAATAAACAAGGTACTACAAGACTGAGCTTTTTTTTTAAACGAAAGTGTTGTCTGTTTTTCTTATATAACATATTGCACACATTTTTTTTTAATTTCGAGAGAAATTTAAAAATGTAATAAATGTGCCTGAAAGTTGGGAATATATTTTAATAGGGCGAGGGCTATTCTCAGCGAAAAATTCGGTGAAAATAGCCTGCACTCTAAATACACCGAAAATATCGGTGACATTAGAGGGAACTACTCTTTGAAATATTTTTGAAATTCAAGACGGGGTCTTTCAAGATATTGATAGCAACTATTTTATTTTAAATGATGGCCATATTGGATTTTCATGCGTTTAGGTATCATTTTATTTTCTCCTTCCGACCGTGTTCAGTTAAAATTTATTCGGGACTTTTCTAAAATTAAAAAAAAAAACTAAACCAGAAAACTCCCGAATAAACTCTCTATGTAAATATTCTACATAGAGACATAGAGTACTTTAGAAAATTTTCGAATAAATTTTCGATAAGTAACCTCAGATACGTCGATTTTAGTTTGTTCTCGCCCACATTTTGATATGAACATTTCATAGATGATACTAGTGGAGTAACGGATATGACGTCACCAATATTTTGTTTTAATAGCAACACTATTTTGTTCACGAAAACTTATAGATCTTCTCTTCCTAATTGCAACAATATTATTACTCTTATCTTTTTATATTACCATTTAAGTGACAAGAACGATCAAAAATTTGATAAAAAAGTTAGGGCTTTAATTAAAAAAAATGAGACTTTAAATAACTAAATTACTTTTAATTTAATAAACAGTGATTTGTTTTGAAACCCAATTCTTGGCAAAAGAGATTGAAAAGTGTCTAATTTTTGTGCGCATTACGTTATTGTTTTTTTTTTGTTTTTCAGTATGTCAGGTATCGTATGAACTTTGCTCCTTGCTTAAATTATCAACAAAATAAAGGATACACTCTGTATATAAAATATTATATAACATACTATGAAACTCTGTATATAACATATTATGAGTAAAACTTTAGAAATTGTGATTAATTTTGCAAAGAATTGCTAAAAATTCTTTTTTTACTTTCGTTAAAAGTGGTCATCATGTAATTTTAAGTACATACTAAAAATGTCTGCATTCACGTTCTTTACGTACGCTAAATTACCATGCTGATACAAATGGTTTGACTTGCAAATTTACCACTCCCCGGCGTCGCATCCATTTACACCGAATGCAAGGAAGCTGTTGGTGTGTAATTACCTGAAGCTCTTTAGCTATATTTTCTGGAAGTGTATGTGAGAGCCATCTACTTATGTCGGTGTAAAAAGGTGATGATATGAATGAAATTAACTTGGGAACTTCTATTAAATAAATCATAGTCCGAATGACTTTTCCTTTACAAAATTTAAAAAAAAGTTTTGTTATTGATTTTTTAAATCAGTTAATTTATTTTTCTTAGTATTTTTTTCAGTCCTTATGTCGGGTTTTGTTCTATTTGCTTAAAATAATTTTATTACTATTTTGTTTCATCGGTAGTAAAACCATTAATCCGTTGGTTTTATAGGCTATTGTATAAATAGTTTTAGCCAACATTTATGCTCACCTGTTGGGAAGTTTTAATCCCTTCATTCCCTGTCTCGCAAATCTGGTCCAATTCGATATCTGAAGTTATATAAATTGATGAGTGCTAGTGTACGATTCACAATCGATTTAATGAAATCATTTACCTTGGTGCCTTTATAAATTCTAGCAAATTGTTTCAAATTCCGTGCGGAATTCCACGAACTCCTTCTTGCAGTGTTTTTGTTCGTGAATATTTTAGAGGTGTTCATTTCCGTTGCTGATTACAACTGCTGTTTTACTTAGAACAGATAAAATATTGCAGTAATAATATTTTTATCCAACACCTGTTTATTATGAAGTCATAATAATGCCGATTTTGAATTTTGAATATATTATGAGGTCTATAAAACACTAGTGAAATTAGGAACCCATAATTAAACTGTTATTCAAAATCGGTATTATTATGACTTCATAATAAACAGGTGTTGGGTAAAACTATATATTACACTCGTGCCTTAAAGCTGTATGCTCGTTTAGAACTGAACGCGATTTCAAATGGGCGTTTTTTCGCATATATTTAGAAGAAACATACGTTCAACATGTGTTCCTGCATTTTTACACACAAACGAAAAGAACAGAGAACAGAATTACCACCTAAACGGTTTCCTTGTAATTTATGACTCTACTGTCACTGATCTTTATTTCTGATTGGTTTACATGTCAGTTTGTGACACAACCACAACATTTGGATAAGGCCTCATTCACATGGGCACCGCCCGCGGCATTCTGCAAATTTCTAAGGGCGAGCGCACACTCAGATGAGTAAAATTTCTTATGTAAACGTGATGTAAATAAAAACGGCGACCTGAAACTATGTAAAACTCGGGAAATAAAACTACGTCTGTCGGAAAGTGAAAGTTTATCAGAATTTAAACAACGACACAAAAAAAACGCATCACCTGTTCCTCTGTAAATCAATAACGTCATTTTGTTGTTTCATTATCGTTATTATTATCCCTATAAAATTGTTTTTTTTAATTTTACGTGGATTGCTTTTTTATCTAGACTACACTTCTGTGCACTAAAATTAGGCACAATGAAATATTGCGATTTAAAGTGGACGTAAAGAAAAAATATACATTATACAGAATAAAACACTAGAACAGTCAAATGAAAACATTAAAAGTGCCTTAAAAACTGAACCCTGATTTAAACGTTGGAATAAATATTAATGACTGTGCTAAGATTATTGGAATAGGAATTAATACTGCTCTAATGTACCGACGCAAGGAAGAGAAAATGCGCACAGAGCAAGTTAATGCGTTAAAAAAGGACATTATTAGTTGCCCTAAGCACGAATTCGGCGAACATTATGATTGTGACGTTTATTTTTGCACCGGGTTCAAAGATAATGAAATTAATTCAGTTCCAGACTTAGTAGAATGTGGATTATTTCATGACATTATTGCTTGCTGTAATCAAATGACGCATAATGTACACAGTTTACTTTTAAATATGAACATTAATGCAGCGGAGATGCACAATTCAATTGTTTCAAAATTTGTTGGTGGAAAAAGATTTAACTTCTCTTTGAAAAATAGCTACGAAGTGAGATGCCACGCTGCGAGCGTTTCTTATAATTTCAGTGAGCAATGTCACCACCGCATTTATAAGAGAATGGTCAGGAAAAGTCCAGGCAAATATACCAAAGTATACAGTGTGCCCGGATACGTAGGGACAGTATGGGTAACTTTTGTCTTTGAAGAGATAGAGAGATGATTAAAAAAGATGCAGGTTCAAGAGCTCATTAACAATCCATTTTCAAATATTACTTGTCATTGCCAACTTGTCAACTGTCGTTACTATTTTAAATTTAGGGGCTATACTTCAAAGTATTAACGCCCAAAAATCATTCGGAAATTCTTAACGGAATTCTTCAACTCGTTTCTTTACTGAGATTCTGAATTTCATTAAGTTTTGTTCCGTTGCAAAAGTAACTTTCGATTTGAAAACTTTTCCCGAAGAGATGATTATTTTATATCAAGCAGAGGAATTTTTTGCTTAAAAATAGAGAGAGAATTAGCTGTACTACGGAATTTTTTAACTAAACCACAGTATAATTTACAATGCGATCAGATTAGAGCAGAAACCAGCATACATTTACCAAACCAACACCAACTCCAGGTGTCAGAGTTTTTGACCGCATGTTATTAATGTTAATAGTCGCGTTCACCAGATCCAACAGTTTTCAGTTTTTATCTGGTGACATTAATAACCAAACATACTTCCATCATAAATTTCAGTTGACGAATTATACCCTGATCTGAGTAAACTAGAAATAAATGAGGCAGAAGTATTGATATCAATGTAGACATTTTTCATCAAGAGCTTTAACCCCAGCCGAGAAATAAACATTTCTTGCGTGCACTTGCTGACCCGTCCCAAACGAAATATCTGGCCGTCACGAACAGTCGCAGTAAAACAGCGGGAGCCATGTCATCTTAAGTTGCTCCACTGTGATACAAGTTTTTATATTTCTCGTGTTTTCGAATCGTTAGCGATTTATTTTCGTAACGTGGATCTGCTTGGCGGTGACAGGCGGTGCAACAGCGCACACGAAAAGCGCTCATGCGGCGAGTCACGGCCTTGCGATAGCAATTCGGCTGAAAAACTAAACCGCCCGAAAAAATTGGATCGTTACCGAAGTCGTAATGCAACATACAATTTGATTCGAAAACGCCATTTTTTTTTTGTATAAACCAGAAACTAGTTGCCGATAAATATACAGGACGTTTTGTCGACGGATCATTTTGCTAAAATTTAAATTACAATATTTTTTTAAATGGAAATTAATTAAACTTAAAATTCGCTTTCAAACCAGCTGAAATTGGTTCATTTTCGATAAAGGTTTTTTTAAAACTAAATGATTTAGCTTTTCCGTCCAATGTTATTAATGGCGATACGATAATAAGTCTAAGGGTACGAACATGCCGAAGATGCCTCGCTATTCACCCTCGATGTTTAGGTCCCGCTCTTTACCACGATATCACTACGATGTAAAACAAACTTACAGTTTTAAATGTAATGGAACCGTGTATATTAAAGATGAACAGCAGCGTGTCTTCGACATGTACTATTCCATTTAAAATTATACGTTTGTTTTTTGTCGATATCGAACGCGACTTAAACATGTGTTCACATGTGAGTGAACAGTGAGGCAGCTTCGGCATGTTGATTCCCTAAAAGTCTAAAACCAAAGTTTTGCAGAATTCAACTCAACTTTTATTGTTGGGCCTATTGATTGCGCCCTCTTGTGGTCAAATCTGGTACTTAAAAATATTTCTTTCAATGTATGAATCTCTATTGGTCACCTTGATTATATTTATTTTTCATGAAACTGTAGGTATTACGGTTTTCTATAAATCGTCGGCCGTCCTTCTTGTTAGGACCCACGGAATCTAATTTGACATGATTTTCTTATTTATGTTATCGAAAAAATCTTCGAAACTTAATCTAAATAAATAATACCGTAACAAATTTCATTATTTTGAATAACAACGAACTGAACAACAACAGCTGAAAAGCCCGCGATATTCGATACGCTTTACTTGGGAGTTGCCGAAAGGCTTCCAAAAAGTTTTGCTGACGTGATTTCAAGTACCTTATCGTAGTACGGGTAACGCTTTCAGAGGCTGTACAAAATTTATAATGGACGACCGAAAAGTTTCGGAAGGAACGCAGTTAACGTATCGTAACCGCACTAAATCTCTGTATTGTTCTAGGTCTTGGAAGTACAGAGGAACAAATTGCTTTAACAAAAGAACTTTTAGAGGACTAATCTGTTAAACGAATGCGCACAATTCATACGAAAATTAATGAAATACAGGTACGTTGGAAATTAAGAGTTTTTTGGATAATTATCGAAATAAATAAAAGATGGACACATCGAGCTCATTTTTCTTTAATGAAATTTTCGGTTACCTATAATAGAAAATAGATTTATCTCAATTTTAAACCATGTTTAAAGTGAACAAAAGCGCATAAAATTTTATTTATGAATGCATTAATTGTCATATGTTCTTAAGATCCTATGCAAATTTGTTTACTATGAACCTGGTTTAGCTAGAGTTTAAACCGACTTTGTACAACTGGCCCTTAGTTTTTAACTTTGAAAAATTGCACAATCGCTCAAGGCTTTGGTTGATAGCTTAGTCAGAGAACAGTTGAGCAGTTGCGCATTTTTTCAGAGTTCGTTTCAAGATTTTTTTTTATCTGTATCTGTAAACTTTCTCGTCGTTGAAGGGGAAGCAGTGTCGAATAGTACCCTCAACGTTGAAGGTTGAAATGAGTAACGACCACCCCCTAGAAATATCTTCAGCGAAGTGCGAGCGCAAGAACAATTTACAATGTAATTTTTAGAATGAAAACAAAATATGCCAGAGAAAGAAAAGAGCGTGACTGGACAATGTAATTTCTTTAAACAAATCGAATATATATTCCAATATTTAAATTGATTTTTAGTAGCATCTTCAATGGCAGATACAGGATGTTCTACTTAAAATGATGAAAGTACGAATTTACTTAAAAAAGACCTACTTGAAGCAGAAACAAAACATATCTAAGAATTTGAAAATTCTTTACAATAAAAAAGCTATAAAGGGAAAGAGGAATGTTAAGTGTAAATTCTAGGTTAAGGTGGTAATTTTGTTTCCCGTTAGATATCAGAGGCTCACAATGGCTCTAGATGATGACGCTATCTACCTCTGTGTTCTGTTTGGTCTCCATTTTGGGCTGTTTCTTACTTGCATCGGGCATCTTCATCTATAGCGTCAGTTTGCGTTTCGACACAATAAAAGAGAATGGCAATTTTAACAAATATATTGAAAGAAAAGAGTAAAAAGATAATACAGAAATAATAAAATAACAACCAATGACGTGTAGATAGTTTGCAAAATAATTCCTTTAAAGGTTGAATTGTTCGCTTCCGGTTGGAACTGCGTGCCTCGGATTTCTTCTATTGGCTAATTCTTTTAAAATTACAACAACGTTAAACATAAAAAAGAAATGATTTTTTACAAAAAAGCAAATTAATAATATAAGGAAGAAGGTCCCTTGCATTGATTAGGTCTTTAAGCGGAATTGATTCATCTTACCAACCCGAGTGTAAATAAATCTCCTCGTATTCCTTATAATAATAATAATAATAATAATAACGTATATTTTCTTCATATAAAAAGTATATAAAGAATCGTCAATCACGGATAATACCATTTAAAATACAAAGTTACATACACAGTTACGATAAAATTTTACATTCGAAATATTCTTGAATATTGTAGTAAGTAATTGCACTTTAAAAAATTTTGGTCCATTTTAGATGTATTTTCATTTCTGATAAGTGGTGGAAGTTTGTTAAATCTGGGATTTAACTTGTCCGGAACGAGAAAAGTCGCATGCTTTTTTCCTAAAACTTATTCGAAGTTCACATAATAACTAACCACTAATTCAAATGTTAATTGTTTTCATCAATTTTCAAGCTGCATCTTCCGGGACACATACCTCCATTCGCTGAGTGGTGCAGAGATGTCGCTTGGGGTTGTTTTCTCAGAGCTTCTTACACGCCTACACGCGGTACCCCTACATGAGAATCGCTTCGTCAGCAAAAGAAAAATGAAACACAAAGACTTAAATTAATATCGAATTTCATCGAATGGGCGAAACTAAAGAAAATTCTCGTCCTGTAGCTTATCTAGAGATTAAATGAAATTAAATACTTTTCCTTTTTACATATTGGAGTTTTGAATTCTTACGGCGTTAAAAAAATACAATTTATCAAATTAATTTATTAAAATTAAAAATTAATTCGTGACGTTAAAAAAAAATATACATTTTCCAAATGAATTCCATCAGTAAGTGGGTTATGAAATGAAACTTCAGACATTACAAACACGAATTCTACGAGACACTTCCTGGTACAGAACGAGTATAATGGCGATAAATTGGAGCAATAAATTTTGCTATTATTTATAACTTACCGTTTATAAAATGAAAGCGCAAGTCTTTAGATTTTTAAAGGAGCATTTCGCAGTCCTGAAAACAAGAGAGCCAGTTAATATTGCTCTACAAGAGGCCCTATTTCTTGAAATTTGAGAATTACTCGAAGAAAGAAAACCAAACAATTTTGTATTACTATCACATGTTACGTAGCGTACCTTCGTCATTCCATGTAAAGATGGGCAACTACACGAACGAAGAATTTAGATTTGTTAGAGTATATATATAAACAGAGTCTAATGTACACGATATTAGAGGATTGAAATGAAATACCCTGTATACCAGACGAATTATTTTGAACAAAAAAAAAAACAATTCTACTATATAATAACAAGAAAAAGTCAGAGCGATAAAAATTTAAATTTATCGTTCATGCAAGAATATAATAGGTCTTTATGAAACATTAATTCACTGAATAATTCCAGCTTAAATTAATTCAGCCAACCATGGATATAACTTATATTCCTGGAAATAAAAAGTATTTTGTCAATATCTAAGTCATCGAAGCGAGCAATCCTTTAATCAGAACCTCCTACGAACCATTTCCTTTAACGTACAAACGCTCTCTCTGTGTTCAATGTCTCGTGTGACTTTTCTCCACATAAATAAATAGATATCCTGTGAGGCGGAAAGCGCCAGGTGGAAAGTATATTAACTGGAGTGTTTATTTTTATACAAAACTGCAATTGAAGTCGTTGCTTTATCAGAAGAGGAACTTTCTGAAAGATTTGTAAAAAGTCATGATCACAAATAAGCTTAATTTTATATTGCCTTTCCTTAATTTAACTATTATTTTCTCTACATATAATCAATGTAAATTTCAATTTTATATTATACAAACGTAAAACGCTTTTCATATATATATATATATATATATATATATATATATATATATATATATGTTAATCCGTAGGCTTCCGCGGGTGTTGGTGTTGAATGCTGTAGTATTCTTCCGGGTAGTCCTCCGCGTTGAGTTCTCTAAAGAACTATTTGTCTTCTGACAACGTTTCGGCAAGGTCTCACTTGCCATCTTCAGGTCTTCGCTGCTGCTTGCCTGCTTCTGCTCCTCGTCGTTACTCGAGTCACAGTGTGACTGTAACGACGAGTAACGACGAGGAGCAGAAGCAGGCAAGCAGCAGCGAAGACCTGAAGATGGCAAGTGAGACCTTGCCGAAACGTTGTCAGAAGACAAATAGTTCTTTAGAGAACTCAACGCGGAGGACTACCCGGAAGAATACTACAGCATATATATATATATATATATATATATATATATACACATATTATACAACTGTAGGTAATTCAGGTAGTGTCGTAAAATAATCTCATTCATTGATTAATTTGGTTATTTAATTGCTTATTTTGTGAAGCTACAATTTCAATTGAAAATGCGTTTAGTTTAGAAATGTACATAGTGAATTTAATAGTTATGCAAATATCTGAACAGGTAACGAATAAGACAAATCACTGTATATATAGATACATAGATATTCCCCATTTTACTTTCCCCTTACCGAATTTACTGAACTGATGATTTAACAATAAAATCTAAAGTATCACAAATTGTCTTACAGTTACGAAGGATGAGGAGTTAAAAATAGATGAAATGAACGAAAGACTAGAAATTACAGGAATATAATTAAGGAGCAGGAGCCACCTAGCGTGTTCTTAACAAATTTCTGAATTATTTATATTGGTTGCAGTAAGTGTAGAATATTGGCGGGTAATAATAATAATAAAATAACTTTAAAACGTACATATTTTCCCGGCTCCGGTCTTAAATTCTTTAAATTTTTTATGAACCTTTTGTGTAGAATATACATAAGTAATAGTGATCAAGCCAACGGTTTCATTTTATGTCTTTCATTTTATAACCTGTTTTACTTCCGCCACTTTGCCAAATTTTGCTGAAACAGTCAGTATACAGTTGCGAATAATTCAGCACTGTACCTCTATCAGGACAAGAATTTTATGTTTGTTATGCAACGTGTTCCAGAAAAGACTTTCAACTCTGTTTGTTATTTATTGATGAATAACTAAGGACTGGCTGGAACACATTCTAAATTAATTATTAAATTAAATTAATTTATTTTATAATCGTTCTGAAATTTTTGTTTTTTCTAGCTAGTTTCTGTTTCTAAACTGAAAATAACATGATTCGAAGTTGACAGATTCAAATGCGCCTTAAATGACCGGATCTATTATATCCATTTCTTTCAAATTAAAAATAAAAACTTCAGTTGTTTAGTTCCCTGATCCAAAGAGTGTGTTCTTCTATTAAATTAAAAATTACGATTTATAAATTATTATTATTTATTGAATAAACCGAAATGGCCGTATTTCAGTTACAATTCGACTTTCATCTTCAGGTTGTTCTCATGGGAGATTAAAGTTAAACTTTGAATGTAACATCGGGCCTAAGAAACAGAAAAATTAAGTAATACATACGGCAGTTAATGTGTTCGGTTACGTGTAAGGTAAGGTAGGTACAGTCGCGATCAACCAAATCAGCACCCTTGAAAGTTGATCTCGCCCTTACAAATGCCGAACCTGCCAGGATTTTAAGTGATATCGATGTGAGGTCTTATTCTCAAATCGAGGGAATAGATTCGCAAAAAAACGTGACGTCAAAATGACGTAGACTCTCATACAACATAATAATCATATTCCCTTTTACCCACTGGGTGCCAGGATTAAATATTTTCTACCAGTAGACAAATTTACGCCACTCTTTTTTAATCTCTTGCTATTTACTTAGCTTCATTCCATGTTTTTCCTGGTCTTCCCCTTTTCCTTCTTATTAATATTTCTGCTTTCCAAATTCTTCTTATTTGCCTGTTGTTGTTCATTCTTTATGAATGTCCCCACCAGCTTAGTTGCCGTTGTTCTATGTATTCTAATGTCAATTGCGTTTCAAGGTCTTCCCTTATTTGTTCGTTTTTGATTTTATACTTTCTTGTTACTCCTCTGGTTCGTTTCGGGTATGTCATTTCTGTTGCTTGTAACTTACTTTTTTGTTCATTTTCGTTTTGAATGATACTTCTTTATTTATTGAAAATGAATGTTTTGTTTATGCTTTGGTAGTAATTAACATTAATTGCAATTCTTTCCTTTATTTCATTTTCTTGTCTTCCTGATGTTTCTGTTGTAAGTCCTAAGTAGTGATGTAAAATAACGGTCATTTAAAATCGTGACGTCATTTTGGTCAGTTAAGTATAAATGACGGTCATTTTGTCGTCATAATAGCATATTAATGAAATAAATACAAATTTTTACGAACCGAAATTTAAATCAAAACAACAAAGGTAATACCCTTAGGCACGAGGACAATTGTTTCCATAGGACTAAAACGGAGCTTAAAGCTGAACTCCAGTTGAAAAACTGCTCTTTAAACGGTTACATAAATTCCTACAGTTTACAGATAAGGCATACAACGAATAGCATACCCGCAACTGAAATTAAAATCTTTTTATCTAAACAGTCTTTAAAATTTATCAGAGCCAGAACGGTCCAAGTGGGAAGGGGGTCGGCCTGATAATCGCAAGATCGTTGGTTCGAACGACGCTCGAACTAATTCTCGGAAATGGTCGGTATTCACTACAGGTACTACTTCAGTGCACTCGACACCAAGCTGATGACTTAATACCCCGTTGGCTATAAACAAGTAACTATAAACATAAAGAACAATAAAAATTGAAGACTAAACAGATATTTACTTAAAAAAAGAATCTGAAGAAATTTCAAATTAAAAATGGCTATTTAGTAAATCACATTTGAATATTATAATATTTGAACTGGATCTTCATCACTTATTTCAATATCAGTCTCCATTTGCTCATTACTTCATCATGTCTGTATCTGAACTTGACTGGACCTCATCACGTTTTACAGTTAATTTGTTTCTTGTTTTTTGTGAGGATGTAGCCATAAGCACTAAAAAACCTTATATTTTTATTTTACGTGAAGTATTTTTCCAACAGCACGCATTTTTGAAATGATTGTCATGTATCGTTCACGGGGTCATTTCAAAATGACCAATCATTATGACGTGATCGTCATTTTTATTGTGACCACTGTCATGATCGATGCCATTTAAGGAACTTACATCACTAGTCCAAAGTATTCAAAAATCTTCTATTTTTTCTATTTTTACTGTGTCTAAGTTTACATTAAAGTTTTTTCTTTTTCCTTATTGCCATAATCTTTGTCTTTTCCGGATTCATTTTCGTTCCACTACTTTCCAGTATCCGCTTCCGAATTTACAAATTCTTCTGTAACATTTTCTCAGATGATAAAATGATTACAACATCGTCAGCAAATGCACCTTCTTTTATTTCTATTGGCTGCAGATTTTTGTATACTACTAATAAGCTCTTGGTTCTTTCATTGCATTTTCTTATAATGGGATCCACGAACAAGGGCCCATTCCTCCACCTTGTCTCAATCCTTCTTTAGTTCTGAATATTTGAGATTTCGTATTTCTAAATATTACTACATTTTTCGAGTTCGTGCACAAACTTGGAGTTACTCTGTTCAGCTCGCTGTCAACTCCTCTTTCTTCTAATACGTCCCAAACTATTTTCCTTTGTGCTTTATCGAAGGCTTTTTGTGTGTCTGTGAATGCTATATAAGCTGTTTCTATTTTCAGTTTGGTTTTTCTTTTCTATTATCTGTTTTATCGTGAATATTATCGTGAATATATGGTGTTGCCTGGTTCTGCCGTTTCAAAGCTATTTTGGGATTTTGTCAGAGTTACTTCTACGATATTTGCAGTTTCGAATTTATACAGCATCATTCCTGTGCTTAGTAATATTATACTATTACAACTAGCACGTTCATTTTGATCTTATTTTTTTTAAAAATCATGCCCCTTTCCTGGTCATTAGGTACATCTTCTTCCATCCAGGCTTTATTCATAATTTCTAGTAATATTTGTTTTTCTGTTTTGTTGTTTGCAATTGGTAAGCCTACAGTGATGAAAATAAAGAAAAATAAGGAACCCTATGGAAATACACTCTCACGATTCATTTTTAAATTTTAATTAGTAGAACTGTGAGAAAGTTCAAAACACACAGCTTAAAATTTATAAATTCATGTCACTAGACTTTCGACCCTGTACAAGTTTTTTTCTCAGCAATAACCGTACCTAAGTGAGATTATGTGAGGTGCATGTAGAGTGTGCTTGTGGAAATTATATTTTAGAGAATTGGAGCATATGAGAGAGCAACAGAAATGAGTTTGGAGGTTCCCGATGAATAAATAACTGCTGACTCTTACGTATGATTGTATACACATATTATTGTTGCATGATCGCAACTTGTCATTGGGAGGTGACGGTGGCGGTAGGTACCCAGTAGCCGAAGGAAAGGGTGAGCGTTTTGATTACTTACATTTGTGTGGCCCGTCTGACAGTCTCTCCCATACATCATTTCGGTCAATATTCTATCCTGTCCTGGTGATTTACCGTTTTTCAATTTTTGTTAGTTCTTCAATTGTTATTCTCTCCACGTTGCTTATTATCCCTTTTCTGTTTGCAATTAATTCTTTTTCTTTTTCTTCCTCTGCCAGTGACTTCCTGAAATATTCATGCTAGCTTTATTATTTCTTTTCCTTCTGTTATTATATTTCTTTTTGAATATCTTAAATCGTTGAAGAAATACGTCATTTTTAAGTCATGTTCTCCTGAAAATCTGTTCCCTCGATTCAAGAATAAGGCTCATTCTTGATCTACAGTACCATCCTAAGGGCCTGCGGCCGATGGGGATGGGCATTTATACGTAATAAATATTCATAAGTATTATTTTATTAGTGAATAGATAATACAGCGACATCCTACGATCGCTATTTAACTATTGCGGTAGAATAGACAAATTCAAGCGGGTTTGCTACATCATAAGCTACCCCATGTAAGACGGCCATGCTTGCTGTCAAAGCTTAATGAAAGTCTTTAAAAAAATTGTTGCAAATCGTTCTTGATTGCAGCGAAAACCTCGAGCAGCCTCTGTACAGCTGTTTCAGCCTTATTTGGGGCTTCTTCAGCAGAGACGTAGCTCGAAATTTTCACTGCGAACCAAAAACGACTTGACCAATTTATTCGCAAATGCGATATAATAGTGGTGAATAGATCCTACGATCGCTTTTTGACCTGACATGGCCGCCTTGTATGAGGTAGCTTGTTATGTAGCAAACCCGCTTCAATTTGTTATCTTACTGCAATGTCAGGTCAAAAAGCGATCGTAGGATGTCGCTGTTTTATCTATTCACCACTATTACATCGCATTTGCAAATAAATTGATCAAGCCGTTTTTGGTTTGCAGTGAAAATTTCAAGCTACATCTCTGCTGAAGAAGCCCCAAATAGGGCTGAAACAGCTGTACAGAGGCTGCTCGAGGTTTTCACTGCAATCAGAAACGATGTGCAACAAAATTGATTATTATTTTATTATTGCCAGAAAAAAAATCTTTTGAGTACGTAATTTTTGTATGGCGCCATACTGACACTGTAACTTTGGACGTTTCAGTATCACGTTGTACAAAAATTACGTATGTACTCGAAAACGTCGAAAAAGCTAAATAAAATTAACAATTTACAGTGTGCCCCTGGCCAACTGGCAATAAGTTATCATTACTGGATAGTCCTGAAATTGAATTGACTTTCATCGTGAATTTTCACTGAATCAAATGCTAACTGAGCAGATTAAAAAAATAATTGAATAAAAAAACTGGATAAATGAATTTGCTGAATTCTTTATTAGATTGCTGGCTATTATGTTTTGCATTTTCTTTTTTTATCTACATATCTCTCTGTGTAGGACTGTTCCTCATATTTACCGCAGTATAAATCATGCGTTTACTAAATAAGCAAAGAATGAATTTATTTTTTTTGCCTTGTACTAATTCATTCAATGTCAACGAATATTAACATAAATAGAACTTATGTCTGAAGGAAAACCACTTCATTTATTAAATTGTAGACGATGACAGAAATAGATTTGATTTAATGGACATAATAAAATAATAACGTCCTCATTTTAATAAGAAATTATCATAAAACGCGGAATAAGCTGCCGTGCTAACCGTTTATTTCAGTGGGCCGGTGCGGTTATTGTTTAATACACAACAGTAGCTTAAGCGTTGTCTGCCGTTCTAAAAGTTTAGGACCGTCATCAATCACCGTAATTGCGTACGATACGTGGCCGCCTTTACATTTTCATTAACGCTCGCCTACATCAGCCGACAAACCATACACGCGCACTTTTATTAGACCTAGTCAACATATAAAATAGGTATTCATAACAATCGTTTCATCATATCATAAACTGTTTATATTTTAAGGCGCGTACAATCTGTTCGGTCGAATCCTAAAGCCGCGTCTACATCAATAAAAATTTGAGTTGTGTACTGAATTTGACTAAAATAGTAAAGGAGACTGTGGTTTAAGAGATAATTGAAATTAACCTCCGCCCACAATAATTTTTATATCCGTAGATACGTGTTTCGGCAGCTAAGCTGTCATCTTCAGTACGCTACCAACTTAAAAGCACTAAAAATGTCTAAAAACAATCTAATCACACTGACAAAATCATAAAAATGTTAAAACTAACAACAATCTAATCATCCTAAAAGATATACAGGGTGTCCCAGAGCTCCGTAAAAGTTCCATAACTTTCTTGCTATACAGGATGTCCAAGTATTATAAAAATATTAAAGTTAGTTTTTTTTTAAATTGAAACACCCCATTTTGACTTCATTTTTGGACTCTACACTAAATTCTGCATTAAATTTATTTGAGTCATCAATCATGCTTTTTGGTGTGAATCAATTTTTTCTTGAAAATTCCAGGATGCAAGATTCCATTCAAAAATTCGTAACTTCTAACCCACTAAAGATAACGCAACCGATTTTTTTAAGTCAATGACAAGGCTGTGGTCACTCATTCGAGATCAAGCTAAGTCGTAAAGGGATGTTCCAAGGCTTGCTACGATTTTTTGAATAAGAATAATTATAAATGATAAAAGCTCCATTTTTTCAGATAGAACACCCTCTATATTTTCACACCATATTCCACAGCGCTTTTGACAAGCTTTTCAATGATATACAGTTTGTAGGGTCCAGTTCTGATATTCGACAAGTTATTGAGAAAATAGTAATTTTTAGATGTAAATATTTAATAAACAACTGAAAGTTTCTAGTAGTTTGGTACCTAAATGAAAAGCGATTACAATTTTCAACCAGTTACGGATATAATGTGTCAAGAAGTGCGAATTTCATTGGTATAATATTTTATTCGCTATGCATGATTATCCGCGATCAATCAGTAGGACTGCGGCTTTAATTTCAAATTTATCCTCCTAGATCGCGTGAATTAGAAGTTCTCTTGATGATTCATGAAAGTTCTAACTTGAATACTCGGGAGAAACCCATACACAAGTCAGTTTCTTTTGAGATTTCCTGAGTACTCAAGTTAAAATTTGAAAGTGACATACAAGTCAGTTTTTCGTAAGATTTCCTGAGTACTCAAGTTAGAATTTTCATGAATCATCAATAGAACTTCTAATTCACGGGAACTGGGAAGATAAATTTGAAATTAAAGCCGCAGTCCTACTGATCGATCGCGGATAATTATGCACAGCGAATAAAATATTAAACCAATGAAATTCATACTTTTTGACACAATATATCCGTAATTAATGAGACGTTGTTTTAAAATATGAATCGCTTTCACACTTTTTGACACAATATATCCGTAATTAATGCGACGTTGTTTTAAAATATGAATCACTTTTCATTTTGGCACTATGTACTAGAAATTTTCAGTTGTTTATGAAATATTTACATCTAAAAATTACTAGTTTCTCAATAACTCGTCGAATATCAGAGTTGAACCCTACAAACTACAACTACAAAACTACAAAATATCATTGAAAAGCTTGTCAAAAACACTATGGAATGGTGTGAAAATATAGAGGGTGTTCTATTTGAAAAAATTGAGTTTTTGTTATTTATAATTATTCATCTTCAAAAAATCGTAGTAAGCCTTGGAACATTCCTTCACGACTTGGTTTGATCTCGAATGATTGGCCACAGCCCTGGCATTGACTAAAAAAAATCGGTTGCGTTATCTTTAGTGGTTTAGAAGTTACGAATTTTTTAATTGAACCTTGCATCCGGAAATTTTCAAGAAAAAATTGACTCACGTCAAAAAGTATGATTGATATGTAAAAAGAGAAAAGAAAAAAATAAATAAAAATTATGTGAACACCTAAAATTAACTGTCAGATACCTTACAAATAACAGCTAACCAAACAACACTGAAATGCGAAAATAAATAGTCCAAATACCCTGAAAGAACTTCTTATTCTAACGAATAAATAAAAATATAATTCCCTGTTATTTGATACCTAAAAATCCTGAAAATAAACTATGTGTGTTAGGTATAAACCGGGAAAAAAAATATGAACACCTAAAATTTACTGTCAGAAACCTTACAAATAAGAACTAACCAAACAACACGGAAATGCGGAAATAAATAGTCCAAAGACCCCGAAAAAACTTCTTATTCTAACGAATAAATAAGAATATAATTCCTTGTTATTTGATACCT
This sequence comes from Prosopocoilus inquinatus, assembly GCA_036172665.1. NCBI lineage: Eukaryota > Metazoa > Arthropoda > Insecta > Coleoptera > Lucanidae > Prosopocoilus > Prosopocoilus inquinatus. The sequence goes on from CM069871.1 coordinate 50,900,407, forward strand.
AAAGACCTAAAAATCCTGAAAAATAAAATAAAATATATATATTAGGTATAAATCGTCAAAAAACAACCTACAGATGAGAGCAAATCATACCCACACACCACAAGTTAAGAGCACTTTAGGAAAATTTTATCTCGGAGAGTCCTCTCCTTATGAAATATCCAGTGCAAATGCGCTTAGCTGTCTCTAACTATGTTAGAGTTCAAGTTAAATTGCTCTTAACTTTCGGTGTGTGGATGTGATTTGCTCTCATCTGTAGGTTGTTTTTTGACGATTTATACCTAATATATATATTTTATTTTATTTTTCAGAATTTTTAGGTCTTTAGGTATCAAATAACAGGGAATTATATTCTTATTTATTCGTTAGAATAAGAAGTATTTTTAAGGTATTTGGACTATTTATTTCCGCATTTCCGTGTTGTTTGGTTAGCTCTTATTTGTAAGGTTTCTGACAGTAAATTTTAGGTGTTCACATATTTGTTTTTCCCCGATTTATACATAACACACATAGTTTATTTTCAGGATTTTTAGGTATCAAATAACAGGGAATTGTAAACCATACACGCGGATTCGGCCGTACAACATGCAAGATAAATATTTACGTCGTAAAATACTTAGCCAGATTTATAAGGGCGAGGTTTGCGTGCAGGAGATGCATCTTAGTTGCGAATAGTGTACATTAACGTTCAATAAGGTTCACTCGCCGGAAGGTAAATATCAAAGACTAGTTATCGTAAATTATGATTCCTAGCAACAAGAATAAAATTTCTTCGGTGTATATACGTTCTTTCATTCGTACTGAATATCATTCTGTACCTTTTCGGAAATAGTTAGTTAAACTAAAGGTTAACGTTAACTTAAAGTTAACTTCTGATTGAAAAACCGGTCCTAGTACGCTCCCAGAAAGGTTGTATCCCTTTCTTTTATTAACAATTTACAGGCCTATTATATTTGTTTCTGTTGCTATTCAAATTTTATTTGGATGGATCACAATGGTGGACCAAATACTAATAAGTCCCCCATGCAAGGCGGCCATGCTTGCTGTCAAAGCATAATGAAAATTTTAAATTATTTTGTTGCAAATCGTTTTTGATTGCAGTGAAAATCTGAAGCAGCTGTATAGAGGCTTCAAAAACGACTTGCGAATAAATTGGGCAAGTCGTTTTTGTTTGCAGCGGGAATGTCGAGCTACGTCTCTGCTGAAGAAGCCCCAAGCAGGGCTGAAACAGCTGTCCAGAGGCTGCTCGAGGTTCTCGCTGCAATCAAAAACGATTTGCACAAAATTTTTCTAAAATTTTCATTATGCTTTGACAGCAAGCATGGCCGCCTTGCATGGGGAACTTATTAGGAGCAAATCCCGCTTCAATTTGTCTACCCTACTGCAATGTCAGGTCAAAAAGCGATAGTAAGATGTCGCTATTTTATCTGTTCACTTTTCAGTTCGTTTCTAACTTCTTTTGTTCCGTTGCCATGGCAACCAATATATGCCTATTTCAAAATCAGTAAAATTAATATAGGTACCATTTAACAGAAACAAGGTTGTTGCCATAGTATCAAAACAAAAGAGAACATGGAGAAAGTATGTATGTCTAAGCATATGTAGGAATACATCGAAAAACTTTTGCATTGAACATTTTTTCATGCACTTTACGAAGCTGCACTTATTATACATATTAATATTTATTATTATTAATTTTACGGCATTTTCTGTCGCATGCTGTAATACAATCGTGCTTTTTAGTGATGTCTCCCTTACAATGTTAAATTACGATTTAATACTTTCTGATTACTGCGACAGGTAGACAGACAAGTAATCGAGCAACGAGGTAAACAAAAACGAAATGACATTAGATAATATCTCTTACTGCGATGGAGAAGTTTCTGGTCTTTTTCTGAAAATATTTATTATCTAAAGTGGCAAAAGTCTTTCACCACCCGACAGAGAAAAAAGTTTTAAAATCCACCGACAGAACTACATCATGTAATTAAAAAAAAATGAAAGAAGCATGACCGCTCCAAAACAATTGAAGATTGACGAGAGTTAGGGTTAATCTGTGATTGAAAAACCGGGCCTAAGTGTTTCATATTCATTTTTTTAATTTTTTTTTAATTTTAAAATGAACCTAATCATTTCTCCGTTCACCTAATAACCAATTCAAATAAAGAAAACTAATAAAGCAAATCGTTTTCCAAGAATACGACGTATTTTTTGTGATAATTAAAAATACCAGGTATTTTTTGTGATATGCAAAAAAAATTAGATGACCATCAGCAGTGTTAGTGTGTTTTCACATAACGAAACTTACAAAATACGTCGTATTCTTGAACATTAAACACTTAGTATTTCTGAAACGGTTTACTTTAAAACAAAATTTATTGAAGTTTTTACTCAGTTTGAATTGAAGTGGTGATATTACGGCGCGGGACACCCGATATTATTCATTAGAGCCATATAACAAGATGATAATTTTTGGAAAAAGAAATAACAAATGTATTTCAAAGTGACAGAGACAGGTAGTAGGCCATAGTGAATGTTTATTGGTTAAGTCAATATTCCTCTATCAGTTTCAAAAATTTTAACATAAGAATTATTAAGGGGTCATACAGGCCTTACAGTGAAATAAGATTTATTTTTGTCATTTTTTTGAATCAACATAACACATCATCAAATACAGCATTAAAGATTGGACGCATTTATGTGGAAAATTTTATAAGTGAATCAAACTTTAAACTTTTATAACTTGATGCTCAATAGTAATTATTAATGAAGCCCGGCTTCGTTCAAAAAATGACTTTTCCGTAATTACGGGCTTGTAGATTGTAGCGAAAATGCTCTCGTCTTGGTAAAAACTAAATGCATCGTGAATTTTTAACGTGCCGTCGCAGTAAATGTGATTCTGTTTTATCATGAATTTAAAGTTACTCTGTTTATCTGCCATTACTTTTGCAATACCGGCTAAAAGCATCTGGATCTCGCCATATTTCGTTTCATCTAATATTTTGCTGTTAATAAATCTCTAGCACTCAAGATATCCTTTACAGTAGCGTTCCATGTGTGATGTATTTATAGGACATTATTTATATTTACTCGTGTTTATAGTATAGAATAACTTGGGGGTAAAGGTCTTCCGTAGTACAATTCTAGTTTTCGAATTTTTAATAATAACTGTACTAAAGCTTCTTCTAGTTTTCGTGATAAAATGTAATTTTTATAAGCAATTTAAAGTAACCTCTATTCTTATGTAATGATGTGTGGATTACGGGGTCCCACGTTGGGCGCCAAATTTATGTGTAGATTATGAGTTTCCACGTTATTCTTCAATTGCCAATTTGTGTACGGACCTGTGTGTAATAGTCAGACATTGAAGATTGTCAGCTAAAATTTCCTCTAGTGCATCTTGATGCTCTTTCTTGCATATCATTTCTACTTTTTCTAAATCTTCTTTCTCCGTTATTTCAACTTTTTCTTCCTCTTCAGAATCGCTTTGGGATTCTATCCCGGGCAATTTTTGTCTTTTTACCTTTATCATTTTCTTTCTGACATTTGTAGTTTGTTTAAAGCGTTTATGCGTTTGTTTCTCAGTACTGTCACAAATACTAAATCCTTTTCTATTTCTCCGATTTTTACCTTTGTTGTAAATAGGGAAAAGAAAAGAGCCCACTTGTTCCGCGATCAGTACGAAAATTTAATACTCGGACTGTACTAGCTCCGCCCATAGTATTTATCTCCTCTGGCTGTATCGAGAACAATAACGCTGTCGGTTTGTAGGCGTTTTTATTGTTCGAAATTAAATATTTAGAGTATGTTTGCATTTTTTTTCAAAACATCTTAATCTGGATTTTTCCATGATTGTATTAATTTTTTTGAACGCTAAATGACAGATGGAATTATTCGATCCGGACAAACTTTGTTCTACTTCAACACTTAATTTTAAAGAAAGGTATATTACTACTTTGTAGTTTTATAATTGTAAAGCTTAAATATTCAAAATATTTAGTAATGTCCAGATCAGCTTTCAACCCAGTTTTCTCAAGTACAGTGTGGCAAACGATATTACTTTAGAAGGCGTATGTTTTTGAAAATATATATATTACTGTGGTGATATATTAATTTTTTTGTCAGAAAACAATTTTTGTAAAACAGTTTGTTAATTTTTTCAATTTGCTAAATCAATAAATGACATTTGTGGTCGACTATATTTTTACGAAGAGTTTCTTAGAAAAGAAGAGAAACACAACATACAGTTTGCGCAACTTCTACATGTATTGCTGCGGAATCCTCAGAATTTAATTCAAAAATAGTTCTAATTCAATCAAAATTGTCAGAATAATGCTTCGCAGCTTCTAACCAAGTTCCCCAGCGAGTTATGATTAGTTGAAGTGGTAATGGTAAACCGGGATTCAATTCTTTAAATCGACAAACTCGTGAGGGACATTTTAAATAAACTTTTTTTACTGAAAAAATTAACGTATTTATTCTGGGCAACTGGTCTTAACGATTTCGGCAACGCGATGCAAATCGTGAGCAAGGCAAGTAACGTGAAGCAATTTTTTAATTCTTCCCGCTTTCAACATGTTTCAACATTGCAAATTGAGCCACAATAAGTTAATTGATGTATTGAACAAATCAATCACACTTTAGTTGTTAGCAACCTGTAGAAGTTCGCTTGTTAAAAGCATACTTTTTGTAGGTGCTTCTATGCCCAATGCAGCGCCCTTCAGAATCCACTGTTTCGTCGATAGACACCCAAATGAAATTATTTCCTACCATATCCCGAATCAATTAATGGTTTTATTATGTGTTTGTTTTATGTAAGTTTTGTGTAAATAATCTTTGTTGGAAATGGATTTATTTGTATACTTTTCTAGAAAGTTCGGAAAAACTGGATTGTTTAATTTATGCAATGGGATGTCTGCTGCCAGTAGAGCTTCACAAATATCAAAATTAAACTGCTGTTGATCAGGGGTTCTGGAACTGTATTTCCTTGAGATACTAGCCTCACCTTCCGTCTTGGATTAATGCGTTATACGGTCATATGACGCTTTAAAACTTTTCAGCGTTTTGTTTCAATTCTTTGATTACAACCGTACAGAAAATGGCATCGCAAGGCATTTGTGTACAAATGCGTCCTTAAAATCCACCTGATATTTATTTTATATTGACCTCTTATTCAAATGTTTAAACTTGAGTAAAATGAAAGTACAAATAAAACTGAAATTTTGAAAAACTTAAGAAAATTTAAAATTAACTGCTAATAAAAAGTTAACAATAAATTCAAGTCAAAAGTTAAATTAAAATGCTCAATTCTTGCAGTTGAAAACAATTACATAGGTATAGCTATTCTCGCTTAAAAAATTAAACAATTTAAATTAACCGCTGATAAAGAACTAATAATAAATTCAGTTCAAAAATTAAACGAAAGTGCCTAATTTTTGCAGCTAAAACCAACATCAGGGTCAAATGTTTTATCACTTATCACACTATACTTTGTTATAACGTATTTCTCCCACATCATTCTTACACCACTACGATACTTCCCAAACATCAGATCCTCTCTCACCTTCCTCTGTTCACTGGCACTCCAACGCTGCCTTTTGAACAACTCCTCGAAATCCTCAAACGTAAACGTTTGTATGTCTTCGCTAACCATATTATACCACGTTTACACATCGTCTTTCAAACTGTTCCTTGTCATTAGTATCTTTCTTCTTTCGTCGCCTACGGTTTTGATACATTCCTTTAAATTTTGCAGGTATGCGATGGAATTCACTCTCTCATCACCGTAGAACTGTGGCATGGTATCCTTTTTCCATATTACGCTAGGATAATCTGTCATCGCCATATTTCTTACCCGTACTTCATTCACTTTCCTTTTATACTCTAACATCAATGTTTCTAACCTTTCGCTTTGTTCTTGTTTTTTCATGCTTTTTCTCCTTTCTTTCTGTTCTTTTCCTTGCTTATTCATGCATTCGTTGATCTTTGTTACTAAATCGCCATGTCGTTCACTGCAATTTTGATTCAATTGCAATTCTCGGCCTGCTTCCGTCAATTTTTCTTCCATCTATCCTAACTGGTTCGTGGTTTTTATAATTTCTTGTTTGATTTATTTTCTCACCTTTATTATGTCGAGGGTTAATTTTTCATTAAATTAATTTCTCATATTTACTTTAAATTCATCTAGAATGTTCCACATAATAATAATAATAATAATAATAATACGGTCTTTATTGAAAAATTAGGGACATATTTTAAATAGAAAAAAATATTACAAATACCAGGCGAGGTTCGCCGAAGCGCTCTTCCACCTAACCTTAATTTGATTCGTGGTCAAGTCACGTGTCAAGTTCTAATTCATTGAAGAGTCAAATATTTATGCAGAAATTATGCTACAGACCTATGCTACGCTACCTGCTCTGTAAAGATTAATTGTTTTAAATTAGACCTAAATGCAAACAGAGACATGGTCTTCAGATTTTCAGGAATATTGTTATAAAGGGTGGGTGCAACGTAACCGAAAGATCTTGTAAATAAGGAGGTTGTATGTTGAGGAATTGTTAAGATTGAAGTATTGCGCAAAGCACGATTATGGATAGAACATCTTGGCACTAAAAATTCAAGTAAATATGGTGGGGTACTAGTAGATAAAATCTTATGAGTCATACAAAGTAAATGATGTCGTCTTCTGTTGCTCATATTCAGCCAATTTAAAGAAATTATACCAGGAGATATGTGGTCACGCCTTCGCAGACCTAAAATAAATCTAAAGCATGAATTTTGGGCTTTTTGTATTCTAATTTCGGTGGCCTGATCTATGCACGGGCCATAGACGACATCGCAGTAATTAAAAATGGACAAGATTAAGGTATCACATAAGGTAATTTTCATTTTAGAATTTAGAAAGCCTTTGCCAACGTAAAGACTACGCAGTGCTCCATAGAAACGCTGTATTAGTTTGTTAACATGTGGCCTAAATCTCAATTTTTCATCCAGTATCACACCTAAGCTCTTTATTTCTGTTTGAAAGTTAATCTTAATATTATTTACGTATATGTTAATGTCGCCTATGGCCCTCTGCCGATCTTTAGAAGGACCGAAAATAATGAGCGAGGATTTGCGTGGATTAATATTCAAACAGTGTGATTTTGAAAAAGATACTATTGCACGCAGGTCTTCATTGATTAGATTTTCATACATTTTTCTGTTGTTAAAATCAAAGCTGGTGTACAATTGTGTGTCGTCTGCGTAGTAATGACTTTTACATATTTTTAATTGTTCCTGAAAATCGGCTGTATAGACTAAGTACAGAAGGGGACCAAGTACAGAACCCTGAGGAACCCCAGAAGTAACTGCTCCAGCATCAGACCTATTTCCATCAACTACCACTCTTTGTGACCTGTTAGACAAAAACGATTCTAATAAATTTAAGGAATCACTTTCAACACCGTAATATTTCAATTTGCAACAAAGGAGTTCATGGTTGATAGTGTCGAATGCTTTAGAAAAGTCTAAGAGGCTTAAAATGGAAATATGACCTTGGTCTGTTGCTTTAAGAATATCACTAGTAATTTTTAATAGAGCTGATGCAGTGCTGTAACCCGGACGAAAACCTGATTGCGTTGTGGGCAGAATATTTGTCTTCGCTAAATATTGAAAAAGTTGTTGATTCATTATTTTTTCCAAAACCTTGGAAAGGACTGGCAGCACACTGACTGGATGCAAGTCAGAAAATTCTTTTGGAGAAGACACTTTAGCTAAGGGTGTCACCAAGGCTTCTTTCCAAAGCGTGGGAAACTTAGGTAAAGTAAGACATTTGTTTATGAAAAAAGTAATGTACTGTGAAATGTGAGGCAAACATATAATTAGCATTTTCCTCGATATTTGGTCTACACCAATAGATTTCAAAGCGTATATTATACGCTCCACCTCTTCAACTGTCACAGTGCAAAAATTGAAATTAAATAATGAATTGTAGATATTGTTCAGTAACAATATCTGTTATTCCTGTTATTCCTTCAATTTTAGTTAGGCTTAACGAAATTAATGATTACTTTTTACAAGTGAGTAAAAATAATTTAACTCCGTGTGTTAAGTTGATGACATTTTACAGTTAAAATGTCATCTACTTAACGCACGGAGTTAAATTATTTTTACTCACTTGTAAAAAGTAATCATTAATTTCGTTAAGCCTAACTAAAATTGAAGGAATAACAGAACGATTCCATTTCCGATTAATTCCTAACTCAGTAAGTGTTTTCCACGATTTTTTGCTATTACATTGTGATTCTAGATAAGCGCGCTTTTCGCTGATTGCGGTTTAATTAATAAGATTACGAAGATTTCGATATTCATTCAAATGAATCAGACTTTGTGTTGACTTAGAACGAGCCAGTGCATTATCACGCAACTTCATTAATTTCTTTAAAGTATCACTTAACCAAGGAGCTGCTGGCTTTGTCACGCGTACGGTACGCGTAGGAGCAAATATATTAAATAAAGTTAAAATATTGTCAGTTATAAAATGGAGCATGTCATCAACATCAGATAAATCATAAATTTTTCTCCATGGTAGAGAGTTTAGAGCATCCCGAAAAGGCAAGTAAGCAAAATACTTGAAGTCCCGATAAGTAATGATTTTAGGATCGGGTTTAGGAGTGCTTAATTTTAGTTCGGCACAAATCAACCTGTGATCGGTGAAATACAGGTCTGTAAAAGATGTATCAGCTATGAAAGAAGCATTATTAGTCAATAGGACGTCGATAAGCGTGCTACTAGACTCGGTTATCCTAGTAGGAAAATTAACTGCTTGGAAAAAACCGTACGCATCCAAAAAGTAGTCGAGTTGTTTAACCGCGCTATTAGTTAAATTATACAAGTCTATATTAAGATCTCCCGCGCACAGCACTGTATCAACGAGGGGCAGAATTTGTATGAAACTATTTTCTAATACTTCCATAAATTGATAAAAATCTGTATTTGATCTATAAAGTGCCCCAAAAGCAAACTTATGTTTATTAGAATTAAACGTTACCCAGCATTGTTCCAGTATTTCCTGGCGATTATCGTCTAAAGTTAGAGACCTACAGTTTAGAGAAGATTTGTAATAGATTGCAACCCCTCCACCTCATACGATCAGATCTTTCCAGGCTATATCCGTCAATGTTTATGACATTGGAGTTTATATCATCCTGAAGCCATGTCTCCGTAACTGCAATCAGATCATAAGATGCATTTAATATGCTGTTTTTAAATTTCTCGAAAGACGGAAGCAGGGAGCGTACGTTAACACAAGCAATTTTGAAATGCATAAATTAAGGAAATGTTACCATGTTATCATGAAATTAATATTTGACTCTTTACTATTAATGCATAGTTCTACTTATCTAATATTTTCTTGAAGATTGACAATAAAAAATAATCTGTTATCCGTATTAATTTAATCAATACAAGAAAACAGAGTTTGGGTACAACAAATTTACTTTTTGTTCACCTGGCCACATTCACATTCCTTGTTTGTTTTCCTCTATTTTCTGATTTGCTTCCTCTATTATCTTGTCTTGTTTTATCTCAGCGCTTGTCTGGACATAATTTTGTTGCAGCTGCTCTTGTATCTTTTTGTTGTTCTCTTCTATTTTAAAAACATTCTGTTCCAACTAACCTTGTATTTTTATGTTATTTTATTCAATTTTATCTTGCTCTTCCTTGTTGTGTCTGCATTTCACTTCTAAGTTCCTCTAATTTTTCTTGGATTTCTTGGTTGTTTTCCTGTAACTTTTCTCGTATTTGTTTGTTGTTTTCCTGTAGCCTTTCCAACATCATTGCCAACAATTTTTTTATGTCCACGCTTCTCTCTTTCTCTTTCTCTTTCTCTTTCTTTTCTGCTTCTATTGATGTTTCTCCTATCTCCTCTCTTTCCTCTGATATCTTGTCCATATCCTGAGATTTTTTTCTGCAGACTTTGGCCTATCAATTTTTTAAAAACAAATTTGCTGTACGTGATACGAAATTCCATTTACTTCGCACCCTTTATACGTACAGATCATGTTTTTATTATTCGCTAATCAATTCTATCTGAATTAAAAATAAAACGTGACCTGTAAGGGACTGCAAGTTTCACGAAAGTTAAAATGAGATAGCTATACAAGCTTTGTTAAAATTGTCAATCAACCGTATATTAAAAGAATGATCTGTATGTAAATACATAATTTAGAAAAAAATATACACAATAATTCAGGAACAATTATGTCTCCTTTAAATTTACATGTTTCAATTATTACGTCGAAAACATAATTGAAGTTGGTTCTTGTCCGATGAAAATTGTAAGTACAAAGTTTTTTTAATTTCGAACCGGACAGAATTATGAAAGGAAAACACTCAACATAGTCCAAAAATTTTACCGAATTAGTTTTATAGCTGGAAAGAAGAGAAAAGAGTACAATACAACTCATTTTTATTTACACAATTTTACAAAACTATTTTTAGGTTTGTCAATAACGATAGAAGTTAATTTATAAAACCTTACTCCAGGTAATAATACTTCCTTAACAAAGAATGTGACATATTAGGAAAGGTATCCGAGATTACAAATAGAAATTTTAGTTTAATCGATTCTGTTATAATTTATTTGTATAAGCTGAAGAGAATTTGAGATGAAGGAGAAATTGACAGTATGAAAGGAAGTACTTTATTTTAGTTCTCGTGAATCGATTGCACCACGAGATTGACAAGGGAACAATCACCACCAATAAGCATCTTGGGAGTTCTGCATTTTGAATAGCGTCTGCATTGAAATTACATCCTCGAGTAGCTTGTCTGCTTTCAAACTAAATTATGAAGTCAAGAAGTCTTAGTCGCAGCTTCGTCACTGTTGCACTTTAGAAACTTTCTCATAATTTTTTTATTCATTAATTCAAGATCAATTTCTAAACGACTTAAATATGAAAATGTATTGGAGACTGTGGTTTGTAGTACAAAGAAATTGGATTTAACCTCCTAACCATAAAAAGTTTAACTTTTTGTGGTTACGAGCTTACATCCAATGTCTTTATACGACTTAAAGTCATTCGGTTTTATACATATAATTCAGTTTTAAACATTTTTTGACTGTAGGGTCGTGAATTACAAAAAATGTTTTTTTTTTCTTTTGGGCTTCTTCCGGATTAGTAGTAGTTACGAAAACAACGATGCACAACAAGAAGTGAAAAACAAATTTTGCTATGTTTATTGCTTAACCTCATTAGACGTTCACACCAATTAAAATTTTCGTCTACACACATTGCCAAGTAATGCACAATTTTTTAAAAGTTATTGTATTAGAATTAAATATTATGGAATTTGCTGTTTAAATAGTGTGCAGCTAGTTTTATCTTCGTTGAGAATGAATTTATTTCTCGAAAACCATTCAATCATTTTAGCCGTACTCTTCTCGCCAACTATTTGAGAAAATGTTTGAAGATGCGAAGATTGTACGCATTTCGCGATATTACAAATTAAGTATTTATTTTAAAAATAATGTAGAGAAAGAATGTGTGGTAAGTATGCAGATTAAACTATGACAGTTAGGAGATCCTAATGTAAGTATAAGGTGGGTGTATGGTTTAAAATATCACTAATAGAGTATGCGTCATTGAATGTAGGTCAATTAAATGATCTAGAGTTCGATCGAAATGAGAATCGTGTTAGACTGAGATCAAAAGGTTTTGAAAAGATCTATTCTGAAGTAGGAGTTCGCCTTGAGAAAGCTTACCAGAAAAATAGTTGTCTTTACAATTTGAGGAGACGTCCGTTAGAATATAATGTTGGGCAAAAGGTTTGGAGGAAAAATTTTGTTTTATCTAGCGCTGCTGATTATTTTGCGGCTAAGTTTGCTCCTAAGTTTATCGGACCTTTCACTATTAAGAAGAAATTGTCACGAACAACTTACGAACTAGTAAATGAAAATGATGAACCCAAAGGCGTCTGGCATATTCAAGATCTTAAATCAGATCCTAGTTCTACAGATTAGTTGAAATTATTGATCAGTGGCTTCCCATTTTTAAGATTCATGCTTCTTCTTGATTATACTGATTTGTTGATATTACTACTGGTTCCATTCGGTAGTGTTGTGGTTTGTTGGGGTACAGTTGGGAAATGTCAGTTATTAGATTTAAGCTAAGTTCAAGATAGTTAAGCTAGTTTTAACCTTTTTTTTATCGAGGTTTTCATCGGAAAATGTTTTGAAATTTTCCTTCCTGAAAGAAGAGGGGGGAGTTGTCACGTTTTCATTTAATTAAACATTGCAAATATAGGTATCGCCCTCTCTAGTCAATCGTTTAAATTTTTCCATGAATTTGCGCATGTCCTGCTTAAAAATTTTATTCGTGCGCACTACCATTTTTAACTATCACTGAAAAATCTCATCGGATAAGTTACGACATTTTAAAATAAATTGGCCACGAATTGTGTGGAATTAAAAGCAACTATCAAGAGCATTAAAAACCAGCCAAATTTTCGTGGGTTTTGTTGTTATTTGGTCCTCGGACTGGTTTTCGTCACTTCGAGTGGAAAAACTTTCATCGCACGTGGTGCTCATTCTTTTCTTCCGACAAAACCTCGATTAATTAATCGTAAGTATTTACCAAATTACCGACGGCATTTTCTAATATCTTAATCTCTTCTTTAGGAGGTTTTTTTTTTGTTGTTTGATTTTCCTGGTGATTTACGTGCACATTCCGGAAATTTCTCTTGGAATTTGGACTCCGCCACGTGAATAACAAATTCACACCCTTCGAAGCCCACATTTCTTCGCTTTCTTAAAAACAGAGGGAATTCACGCAAGAGATAGGAAAAATTACCTACCGGAAGCGGTCCGTGAGTTACAGTTTTTATTTTTTTATTATTAATTAGCTAGAAGTGAAAGCTGTTAGGGTTGTCGAGCGCCATTACCAACATTTTGGTTTTTTTGTTGAATTTATCGCGTGCTTCGACATTTGCCTTAAAACAAAAATAGTACTATTTTGGGCCATAGGCTAATTACCGTATCTATCTCAAAAGGTCATGATATACTAATTACATATTTGCATTTAATTGATCTGTTTGTTCCACCAGTTATTTGTGGATTTAACTTTTTGGACTTAATAAAGTAATATTGAATCGATCTTTTTGGTGTACAACTTTTTGATATGGCATTAACCTGCGTGAACCGATTTGGAGTTTTGAGAGATGCATTTAACTGTAAAATCTAATTATTTTCACCGTTTTCTTTGTGAAGCTGTTAATTTTTTTTACTTCTGGGGTTTTAAATAAACGGTGTGGCGCCCAATTCCTTTTTTTTTTGTTTACATCATTTTTTTTTCGAATACTTTGTGCGAACCTCCCCTCGCCGACTTTGAGCTAGCGGCCATACCAGCTAGATTTTTCTAGGTATGTATCTCGTCTGCCTCGGTACCCTACAAGATCTACAGGGTCGGTTCTATATTCCATTTGCATAGAATTTATGGGGAATCACAGACGTGACAAGATCCCAATGTAAATATTTTCGTAGCGGTACCGCGTATGCCGTACATTAAACAAAGAGGGGCGAGAGTTGGACACTGGAGTGGAGTTGGACACTGGATTACGTGTTCTACTGTGAGCGGTCGGAAACAGCTGAGCCTCTCCTGTTATCAAATTAGATGAAGAAAATAGGGTGTGGCCTATTCTTAGAGAGGTAAGGACCACTGATTCTCATCTCGATAGGAAACCGGGAATTTCCATGGACGGGTGTTTGGCTTGATGTTAGGCAACCGTCCAGAAGAGGCATTCCATTTCTTCTGCCATTTACTTAAAACTTTGGCCTACAGGTAGACTTTAACGTCACAGTGGCGGAAGGGATATTTTCTGGAGGCAAGGAGGCACCTGTCTGTTTCCCATTTGAAGTTTGCCAACATTTTAATAACATTGATGGTCTTCCTATAGATTGTGACTAAATAATTAATGTGACTTCTCCTATCCCAGAAGGTATACACTTGATTGGGGAAGATTCGAGCGTAATCCAAGGTTCACGATGCGGTCTGCGCAGGCGGCAGAAGTGAACGCATGAAGTTTTTGTAACTGAAAATTTAAATTCGCGCTCATCGGCATTCATAACCAGAGCATCTATTACTTCCTGAAGGGTACGATTGTATGGCTGGCGAGCGGGAGCTGACAAGAATATGACTAGGTCATCCACGTATAGATACTTTCCAATGCTCGGAAAGTCTATTTGTTATACCATTTACAGCCACGAGGAACAAAGTTACACTCAAATTGAAACCGTAGGGGTTACCATTTTTCAATGGATATGTGGATGATAAAAGAATTACCTATCCGTACCCTAAAAGTGCAGTCGTGTAGAAAAGATTGAATACACAGCGCGACGTTACTCTCGAGGATGCCAGATTTTCAGGTGGTATCGAAGGCTTTCTCAAGATCGAAAAAGACAGCGATGAGGTGCTCTCTTCTGAAGAACACATCCTGAATAGTATTCTCGAGAAAGGCAAGGTGGTCTGTGGTGGAGTGAAACTTTCTGAAGCCAACTTGTTGTTTAACAATAAGTTGTTTACTTTCAAGAAACCAAACCACGCGGTTGTCAACCATTTTTTCAAAGATTTTAGCTGAACAACAAGTGAGAAAAATAGGTCGATAGCTGGAAGTAGATAAATTCTTTAAATAACGGCATAATAATGGCCTCGCTCCAGAGAGCAGGTTAAGCGCCCTTCTTCCAAATTGTGTTGTAGAAAGCTAGCAGGTTGGAAAGCGTCGCACAGTGTGGTGCTTGATATAAAAAGTTGGCCAAAATTATTTTATGCATATTTTATACAAGAAAATATTTTATAGATTAAAAAAAAACTTTACTTAAGAGAAAATATATATTATACACTGATTTTCAAAATATACTGGTCACCTTATTTTCTAACTAATTAAATGTTTTGTTTTAACTGAAGAAATGGTATTGCACAAAAACCGTTCAATGTAGATACGGGATGTAAGAATTAGCTAAGCAAACGATTACACAAATTTAATGAATAAAGTAACAGAAACAATAAAAACAATTTTTTTATTCGATGTAAAAATTAAAGTTAACTATCTTTAATGAATTTCCTGGTTGTGACTAATAGTACGTGTGCACTAATTTCATTTTGCTTTAGGAAAGCAGCTTCCGTATTTCGAGCAGAAGCCTACGACACTTGAATTCTGATCGAAAATGAGAAAGTTGTCTCTAATCTTTATGGATTTCCTCAGAACATGTGGTTATGCCAATCAAGTGCGTCTCCAAATATTTAAACTTTTCCTCGAACTTTATACGACGAGATAAAATCAAACAAGGTCTTTCTGGTCATATGAAATTTTCTGTGGAATTTGTGAAAAAATATTGCAGAAAAGTAAATATTATTATTTATTGTTAAGGAACTGTTTATTTACCACCAGTTATTTTTAAACTTCCATACAGAGATAAAAAAATCTTCCTAATCGATGTTAAAAGTGAATAAAATTCTACCTGAAAAGTTGTTAATCCTTATATAATTTGGTTTTATTATTGTCTTTTCCGGATTAAATTGCATCTAAAAGTAAGTGTTTACTATTGCTTGTAAAGGGTAAACATTCTATTTCTGTTTTTTTTTTTAACTTTATAAACGGATGGACACGAGGAAACACCGAAAAGGTGTTCTCTGGTTCTCTCCTAAAGTCACGAGGAAACACCGAAAAGGTGTTCTCTGGTTCTCTCCTAAAGTGTTAGAATTAAGATGAACGATTCTTTTCGCAATTATTATAGGGGCAAAAGAACTGAAAATTTAAATTAATAATTGGCCATGAATAATCCGAGTCTTGGGCCGTATTCACCAACATTTTTTTGGTTTAACCATTTCTTAAAAATAATTGTTTTATTTATTGTCTTAACAACTGTGTTAATGGAGATAATCATTAGTTAGTTAAAATTAAACAACGTTGGCGAATGCGACCTTGCATGAATAAAAATTGTGCGTCGACCACTTTTCGAAAAAAATTAAAAAATCAATTGGTGCGTTTTGGTAAAAAACACTAAAATCACTGATTATTAACACTAATGAATGACACTTTATTAGTAATATAAATTTTTTGCTTAGCAAAGCTTGGAAGTGACACTAAAATTCTCGTGTTCGCAGTGAAATGAAAAAAAATATATATTTGATGAAGGTCATTTCAAAGATTCAAAAATGATACTAGGGAACAGTATAAAGATGTCTTATTGTGTGTGATATTAGTACAAACCTTCAAGATGAGAATCCATTTCAAAAATTTAAAAAAAAGTTATCGATCACGAATATTTAGAAGAAAATGCAGACGATTATACGGAGTTTGACAACGTTAATGAGTGGCGAAAGCGACACTCAATTTTCCATTGAGCTACTCTCATTCGTTTTTCAGCAAATGTCAAACAAATTGCATATGAAGATAGCCCGATTCCTTATCTGTTCTAGGAGATGCTTAATTATATTAGAAAATCCAATACGGGAATTTGACTTTCGGCCAACTTTTTATATCAAATACCCCACTGTGCGTCGTGTCAGGTAGATTACGAAAGAAAGAATATGCAATGATGTCAATCCCAGGCGATGAGTCCTTACAACTAATAAGGGCAGAATGCAGCTCAGATAAAGAGAACGGATCATTATAGGATGCCAGGTAATGTCGGTCAAAATTCAGTTGAATTTCACAGGATTCCTTGATGCTCCGAAAAGTGTGAGAGTAGTTGTCCAAGCTACTTACCCGCTGAAGGTGTGTCGCGAGAGCTTCTGCCATTTGCGGTGGACTCGATATTACAGTGCCGTCAGCCGTTCGAAGGCTTGGGTTGTTTGAGAAGGCTCGATTACCCGGAATTGTCTGTTATCATGCTCTCTAGTGTGGATTGGAGACGGAAGTGGTTGAAAGCATGTTTCTTGGCATTTATGGCATCTCTGATCTCATCGGATCACCAAGAAACCGATTAGTTGGTTAAGGTGCCTTTAGTGCGTGGAATAGAGGACAAGGCTAATATGATCATGGTAGAGTTCAACTGTTCCACATTTTGATTTACATTGCACTCTATGGAGATATCAAGAAAATTGACCCCCTAGTTTGAACGGCCTTCCGTGTTTGCCACCATTCAGCAGTTGTGTGACGATGTCTGGCTGTGTAAGAAAATACAGTCACGCCATGGAGCCCGGGTGGTTAGCCGGCGTGCCTCCGACCGATAAGCCAGGAATCCGGAGGGGCATGGAATTCTCTGTCAGGTACTCGAAAAGTGCTAGATAATTCGATGCGTTTTCTGTTTTTATTTAATAAGCGAAGAATGCGAGGTTTTACGAAGCTATAAATGGCGACGTAACAGAAGTGCGATTTGTTAAAAGTAGTGTTATAGAGAATTTCTAGTGTATTTTGTTGAGTAGACAATTGCGTTTTAATAAAGTGTTTAAGAATAGTCGACGAGTATTATTTAAGAACCCCGAAGTCGTAATAATATCATAACTGGGAAATGATCGCTTCCGTGGAGATCGGTGACAACATCCCACGTAAGCCGCGTAAGGAAAGTGGGGGAGCAAAAGGACAGATCGAGAAACTTCTAGATCTTGAATTGAAGTAACTGCTTTTTCCGGTATTTAACACATTCCCAAGTAAGTAAAGTAACTTTTTTTTTAAGTTATTCTATTAGAATTAAAGACGTAATTAGCTGTTTCACAGAAGTTTATAGTTTTAAATAGTACGTAGCTAGTTTTATTTTCCATGAGAAATTAATTCATTTTTCGAAGCCGATTCACTGATTCTAGCTGTACTCTTCTCGCCATTTTCAATTATTTGAGAAAATTTTTCCCTTTGGTGAGGATGCAATATGCATAATTGAAAATGTTATAGTCGTTATTGTTCTTCAGTTGTAATCTTTTATCTCATTATCATTCTCACCTCGGATATCGCAGTGCTATAATTTGCTTCCTAATAGAATCTTATGATCGAGAGCATCGAACGCCTTAGCAAAATCACAGGCAGGTTGAGGGTCTTCCCAGTACTTAAGAATTGTGGTTGTAAACTCAAATATAACCGTTTATACACATAGTCCTTTAAGAAAACCTTTTTGACTAGAGGTCCATAGATCACAGACTGCGAAAAAATCGCTTATACGTTGGTATATAACCAGCCCAAAAAATGTAGACGAGGATAATAGACTTATAAGTCTATAATTGGATATACTATCTTCTTTTCCTTTCTTTTTAAATTGGTTTGACAATTGAAAGTTTGACGTGATTGGGAAATATTGTCACGATGGGAGTTTTTCGTAAGAAATAATTAAAGAAATTATTAAAGCACGTGCTTTTGAAATCGAGAGCAATTTCAACAGTGTCGGAATT
Source organism: Prosopocoilus inquinatus (assembly GCA_036172665.1). Classification (NCBI taxonomy): domain Eukaryota; kingdom Metazoa; phylum Arthropoda; class Insecta; order Coleoptera; family Lucanidae; genus Prosopocoilus; species Prosopocoilus inquinatus. Next base: position 50,918,766 of record CM069871.1, read on the forward strand.
TAAAAACAATAAGTGAAGTAACCCGATATAACACGGTTCATATTTCATAATAAAACACGGCAGATTCGCTGCGAGTGGGGCAAGCGCTTACATCAAGTGATGCAAAGAACACCGGGCAAATTTCGAATAATGCATGTTCTAAGAAACAAAAATTGCGTATAAAAAATGCAGGTTAAAATTCGAACGGCAACGCATCGACTCAGTAGGCATTAGTGCCAACTCAAAGAAGGAGAGCCGCTCTGAGTCACCCCAGCTACCAAGGACGCTGTTCTCGCGATCACCAGTATCCTGAGTCTGATTGTAGGACGCCTCCCTGCCACCCCACATCACGTCCAGCCAGAAGTTACCAACTTCACCCCCAGTGAGCCGAAGTAGCCTGCCCAGCTGAAGCCACCATCGCATCCTAGCTTGCCGCGTCAAATACACGCCACTTCGTCCGTGACCAAAAGATCGACTGTAGTCATCCGCCGTCGATCGCCATGTCGCAGACGTCGCAACGAGCCCTACCTTGACCATCGCAGCTACAACTGCAGCCCGAACGCAAAATACGACGCCACCAGGGTCTAGGCCAACGCTAACCGCAGCCGCCCAAACGGACTACCAGGACCACGAAAAAACCTCAACAATTTAAAAGTTAACATTAAATAAAAGGTATCAATTTTTGTAAACACTTGTGTTTTAAAGCTCTTCGCTCTGCTACCCTACGCCATTCTTCGACTCACGTAACATGGTGGAGACGCTACCCTGTTAGCGCAGCTTGCTAAGGAGACCAACCCCGGTAAGCGTGACAATATTCCGTTTACCAAGGGAGATTTGATTATTTTTCTTAGAAGTGTTGCTACCTACCTGTTGAGGGTAATTAGCAAAGGTTCACATCGAAGCATTTGACTACGGTGTCGTCAGCAGCTGCAGTGGAACCGGTCGGGATTCTTATCAAACTAACGCGACAATTAAGCCAAAAGGGCGCCACTCAATTTTTTCGGGAACACGGGATTAACACACAATTAAGAAAAAGTGGTACGTCCAAAATATCTCAAATAGGTTGATTTTCATAATTTAAAGTCACGTAAACAGTCGATAATTACAAAATAAGTCGAGTTTAGTGCAACGTTCTATTCGGATCCGAATGTCTAATTTACTATTAACCTTAAGAAATTATTCAAAAACTTAACGCCAAATGAAAGGAGGTCCTGAAGGGACTAACGAATTACAAAAGAGACAAGAAGAAGAAGACAAAACGGATCAAACAGGTCACGAACGTAAAAGAAATCACGGAAAGTCAGGAAGTATACGGGGAATCAAATAAAATAACTGAGCGTCACGTTGGCGGTAGGCCGCGGTTTCTGTGCTGATAATTCGGCTGACAAATCCCCACGTCCAACGTCAGCCGAGAAGAGGAGGTTCTAAGGCCGTCGCTCTCTCTTGAAATCGTTCAGAATTGTGAGGAGCTAGACAACACGGCCGATTATCCCATAGCGAAACATTCGCTCCACGATTTGTAAACTGCAAAAGAAGTCCGGGGCAAAAGCCTAATTTAACAGCCCCACAAAATTAGCCTAAAGGGAAGAAACAAAAGGGTACGTAAACACGGATCGTGTTTGCAAACAAATAAAGCTCACCTGGGGATACTTTTTCTGTCAGGCTTACAAAAGCACGTGTGAACCCGACTTTATTCGGAATAAACCATCAAACTCGGCCCAAAGCCGTGAATGCTCCCCTGAGGGAAATATATCTTGAACACTAAAGCAGTTCACACATAACAACCACAAGTGGTTTACCCGAATTCTAAATGAAAAGTGAACCTGTCGCTAACACGGTTCGAAGAACGAGGAAACACAAACCAGCAAGAAAAGAGACATTGAGAAGAGTTAGCGCAATCCGTCGAAATGTGACAAGACATAAACCTTGTCGAATCAAATTTAAATGTCAGGGGTCATGGAAGCGACCACAGAAATATGTCGCGACACGCTTGGAACGAATAACAAAAAAAACCTAGACTGACTGACATCACCCGGAATAAACCAAAATGCAATAAAATCCGCTTAAACTTTAAATCTGTGCAAATCGAAGGAGAACTACGTCACTTTGACTTCACGTTCTCTTACGACTTTGCTCCCTCGATTGGAGAATAAGGTCCCTGGCCCCTGAGGGTGCTTACCTAAACAAGCGGACACTATTGACCACATTGGGCAGCATTCTCATCTCGTGATTAGAGTCGTCTGTAACTAAAGCTGTAATTAAAATAAACATAAACGATGTAGCTTTATGCGAATTTCATGAGTAAGAGAATGAGAGAGAATTTAATCACGGCGTTGCTAAAATAAAGACGTGGTGAGAATACGGGCTTCATTTTATTGTCTGAGTTGTAATCATCGTAATATTTTATTCTCTCTTGACTTATTAAAAATGTATACCGTTTCTTTTGGTACATTACAGATTTTGCATTGTAAAGAAATATGGTTTTTAAAGACGTACAATCCAAGTCTTTTTTACAGTGCATAATTTCATGCTGCAGTAATTTTACACGCCACTCTGTATATGTCACAACAAATTTAAGTTATAAACAAAATTGAATGCTCCAACTATTGGAATTCAAGGCCAAAATTTTATTTTTTATGAATGATAATTGAAATTAACCTCCACTCACAATAATTTTTATATCCATAGATACGTATTTCGGCAGCTAAGTTGCCATCTTCAGTGCGCTACCAACTTAAAAGCGCTAAGAAATGTCTAAAAACAACCTAATCACTCTGACAAAATCATAAACATATTAAACCCAACAACAATCTAATCATCCTAAAAGATATATATATCATATGTCTAAATGTAAGTAAATATAAATTAATATGTGAAAGTCTAAAATAAACTATATATGTTATGTATAAATCGGAAAAAAAATTAGAAAACCAAGCAACACGGAAACGCAAAAATAAATAATCCAAAGACCCCAAAAAAACTTCTTATTCTAACGAATAAATAAGTTTATAATTCCCTGTTATTTGATACCTAAAAAACCTGAAAATAAACTATGTGTGTTATATGTAAATCGGGAAAAAAAATGTGACACCTAAAATTTACTGCTCTCATCTGTAGGTTGTTTTGTGACGCTTTATACCTAATACATATTGTTTATTTTTCAGGATTTTTAGGCCCGTAGGTATCAAATAACAGGGAATTATGTTCTTATTTATTCGTTACGATAAGAAGTTTTTTCGGGGTCTTTGGACTATTTATTTCCGCATTTCCGTGTTTCTTGGTTTACTAATTTTTTTTTTAACATATATAGTTTATTTTAGATTTTCACATATTAATTTATATTTACTTACATTTAGACATATGATATATATATATATATATATATATATATCTTTTGGGATGATTAGATTGTTAGGTTTAACATTTTTATGATTTTGTCAGTGTGATTAGGTTGCTTTTAGATATTTTTTAGTGCTACCAACTTAGGTAGCGTACTGAAGATGGCAGCTTAGCTGCCGAAATACGTATCTACGGATATAAAAATTATTGTGGGCGGAGGTTAATTTCAATTATCTCTTAAAGCACAGTCTCCTTTACTATTTTAGTTTTATGAATGAAACAAATTCTGTCTCGTTTCATAAATGAATAATCAAAGAAAGGATTTGATTAAAATAATACAAATTTATTTTTAAACTGTGGAATGAAATCTCAGCTTCATTTGTTTGTTTAGCAAAATGTAAATTAAAATTCTACTGAAACAAAGATGTCAATTTTACGCGACTAATAATTCAAAATAGCGTATATGCAAATAAACTGTACTGAAATATTCATTTCCGGATCTGAATTTGCAGTTAGATTTGCATATAAAGCTACTACAAATTATTGTTACACGTATATGGCAAAAGGTCACAAACAAAAGTAATGAATGAAAATTAACATAACATGATTTCAATAAACAGATAGCCATGGTTTGCTGGCCACTCCTAAATAAAAGATCCGATGACATTGAAACTATATGAGTATTATAGAACAACAATATTTGTAAGAATTTAAAAATGAATTCGAAAGTAATTGATTATTATTATTACAAAAAAATGCGTATCTTTAAGAATTCAATTTTCCTCCTTTAAAAATTTATTTAACGAAGCAAATCTACTTTTATGATATGAAATCTACACCAGGTGTTCTTACATCTGAAAGTTCAGAGTTTAGGGGTTAAAAAATACCCTCGCACAAGCTCAAGTTATCTCTAGAGAACTATGGCGGGCCAAGCTGATCATTTATGTAGATACTTGTATATTGGATGTTCACGGTAAATTCAAATCACTGAAAAATAGGAGCTGCTTTGATGATAAATATGAATTTTTTATAACTTTAAAACCTACAAAATGAAAAGTAAAAGTCAGTGTAATATTTTTAATTACATTTTTTATATCGGAATCAACATTTTTATTAAAAATTAGATATAAATATGAAACAGAAAGCTGTTTATGGACGGACATAGAAAGATTTCTTTCGTATTCCAATTCATTTTTAACGTAGGAAATCAACTGGCTAACAATGACTAAAATTAGTAAATTTTTGAAAGTATTTTTTTTCAAAGCATGAACGGGATCATAAAAATTACATTGAACCTTAAAATTACATTGAAAAAGCTGCAATAACGTGATTAATTAAATGAATATATCAGGTAATATTTAAGTGTGATTTAATAATAATAATAAATGATTTTATTCCTATACCGGCTGTTTCAAATTGAGTGTGCACTGAAGGGATCTCCTAAACCGTAAGAGATACAAACTCGGTTAAATGGAAGAAAAGTCGCACAAATCAATGCCTAATTCGTATCCGTTGAGAGAATGATTTTTTCTTATTTCTTCTTGAGATATTAATAAAAATGTAAAAGAATCGATTTTCTTTTTCTCTCTGTATCTATTTTATTATACATAATTTTGATATTCTAATTTAACTTTCTACATGCACTTTTTGACTCTGCTTCGAACAAGAGTAACAGAATTAATGTCAAACGTTTCGTCTTTTCGCGACTATCATCAGTTTCGATTTTTTAAATATAACTTATGTCATTTTATTGTTCTATTCGATAATTTTTTTTCTCCTGATTGGAACGGTACATCACACTTAATAGTTGATATTAATCTGAAGCTTAAATAATACAGATTTTTATATGAATATTTTATTTAATACATAATTTCAAATTTTCTGTTCATTTTCTTAGCTGTAGTGTAAATTATAATAAACTATTTAAAGTTTTTCTGTACCGTTATTTTAATAATGCGGCGCACTTACGAAAATGAATTTTTACCCACAAATATCTAGTGATTCTAATATAACTTGCTAGATTAGTATCTCACTTTTGGTATAGGAATGAAAAAGCCTAGTTTTTAATTTTGACTTGCACTGTTGGGTTAAAAGAAAAAGTGAATACTAATTATACTAAAAATATTTAGAAATTACTGAATAGTGCCTTCTACGAAGACATTGGCAGCTAAAAACTAATATTTTTGTTATAAATTTGAAAGATACTTTCTATAACAATGTATTTGTTTTTTAATTTCTTTAGCACTGAGTGGCTCTCAACACTTCACTATCTTTAATTTTTTTTAAATATGGTTAAGTCCAAAAATGGTACTAAATATTATCACTCGTTTTGACCAGTTAAGTTTGGCACGTTATATCGCGACAACCATCCATCATTTAAACAGGATAAAGTAGGCTTTATATTTTGGACAATGAAACAGTGACTGGCATTAAGATAAATAATAAGGAGGAACTAAGAAGGCGAATATTAGATTATTCATACAAAAATGTTTCGCGAATTCATATTCGACACGCTAGACAAGACATACAGGATTAAGACCGAATGTATGTCTTGAAAACAATGGAGGACATTTCGAGGATTTACTTTAATTTATTTATTTCACTTTATTTATTTCACAAATTCATATTCTTCTATAATTTTTATTAAACTATTTATTTTGATCTTCTAATTTAATATCTTTGTGTGTTTTAACTACCTAATATCATTTTGCCAATATTTATTGATTTTTCTTCTTCCGACAAGTGAATGTTAGTTGCTACTACTTAACAAATAAAAAAAGTGGTTAGGAATAAATTTACTTATTAAGAAAAACATGATGAAACTGTACAGTTTTTTTTTGTCATATTCTAACTTTACTTGAAAAAAAGGTATTAAGTATTATACTCACTGAAATCACCAGAAAAAATGCTATCGACTAGAATAATAAAAAGATAAGAAAATGAACCAAAAATTTAAAATTATGTATGATTTTAGCTATAAAAATGTCAAATATTGTTACGATTAGATTTTCTATGAAACCATTTAAAATTTACGGAAATAATTAACACCCTTAAACGTTATATGCAATCAGTGCGTAATCGGCTACCAATTACCCCAAAACTCGCGCGGATTATGACACTGGAGCGATTATTGGCAAGCCTTTTGCAAACTCAGGTGCTAATTCGCAACCGAGTTAAGTAAGCAGATTTTTGTAAACAAATTGTTTTAGAAGCTCCACCTAGGTCCCTACAAACCGTTCTTGTCGTGACATGGCGAAGGCGCAAAAGGTTTACCGTGACAATACATTAGTTAAATAATTTGGTGCGCATTTTTTTCTTAAAGTGAATTGGGGCAATTTGTAACCGTCAGGAACACTATTACAAATTTTAACTATAAGTGAACTTGTTTACGAATAAGAATCGTTTACAGACCTTTATTTCTTACATTTACATGAGCATCTGTCCCAAACAATATTTCCTAAAACAAATATGTGGGGATTTTGTTACGTATAACTTTATGAAACAGGCATGAGTTTTCTAATAGCGATATTTAACCATCCAGTAGCTACCAGAGTGTCAGAAATTCTCTCATACTTATGAATACCATGAATCAGTCTGAGACATGAGTTCCAAACAAGCTGTATTATATAACGTCAAGTCGAGCATCGTATAGTAACATGCTTTTTTGAGATTTATTTAGAATGTAGAACTGTATAGATGTTTAAGTTGGTAGCAATGCTTTAAGTAGCGTTGACAAAAAAAACTTCATGTGTGTGGCCAGCAAGATGGCGAACAATAAAAAGCAGTAAAAAAACGTGCACATGTTTAATCATTAAAACAAATTGATAATTCACAAAAACACCCCAACGCATGACAACCAACAACAAAGAAAAGTACAATCAAACATAAACAATGGGCGCGTTCAGCGGATGCGTTGCTTACTCAGCAGTCGTTTGTGATTGGCTATTACCTTCATGTGAGCCAATCACAATCGATTGCTGAGTAAGCAACTCAGCCGCTGAACGCGCCCAATGCTATCAACGAAATTTTCTGTGATATTTTCCAAAAAGTTGGCAACACAGGTTTGCAGTTTGAAATTAACAATTTGAAATGTCAGAATTGTGACATTTATTTATTTTTTATGATTGATAATAAACGAATTTATCTTAGAACCTTCCCTAATATTCTAAAAAAATGTCAATTTATTATTTATTTCTCAGTGTATCCAACCACACAGCATAAAACAGAACCAATATCAGCCTCCTCTAATTATGAATTCCGTTAATCACCCGGTACATAAAATGTGAGAGCACCATATTCGCACAAAGAATTATTTTCATCCTGCGTGTTAAGAATTGTTAACTTTAAATTAGAGTAATGGTGGGTTTATAAAGTAACTAAACTAACAACTAATGTGTCCAAAAATTAATCTTTTAGGACCGTTTTCTCAGTCATAGTTTAACTTTGATCTTCTGTTTGTTCGCATGTTAGTGTTAGTTACTCTATAAACTCAACTTAAGAAGTTGGCTATTTTCAACTTCTATGCGTAATTTATAGAGCCACTAATTGTTAATTTTTAGTTGTTAGTGACTGTATAAACTCACCTTAAATTAAATTAGATTAAGCCTTCCGGATACGTTGTGAAATATGACTTCTAAATCTAAGTTTATTATTCATAATAACACCCAAATTTTTGGCTTCATCAACAAAAGTTAAAATATTTCCGTCTACCTGAATTGGTACATCGGTGGTGATTAATAATTTACTGAATAAAACAGCTACAGTTTTACTAAAATTTAAAACATGAAATAAATGACAATGAAAACTATCGATGCAAGGAACTTCGAGAATTTGTTACAGTTAGCCCGTATTTGAAGTTAACTTTCGAAGAATCCTTATTTTAAAAATTTCAAATAACTTTCCTTTCTTTTGATCAACAACAGATAGCACTAAAACAAACATCAAGCATAAACTATATTAGTAATTATATAATGTGTACTTTCTGTACTCGACTTAGAATACATATACGTGTAAAGTTACTTATTACCTGCTGAACTACTAAATTAGTTAGAAATTTATGTAAACTCATTCAAACGTTTCTTTGAAGTAAAGTACTTAAAGTGCTTCATCTATTTTGCAGCAGGTCAAAGACACAGTAGTTATGAAGCCAACGACGACTTGCCTCACAACCTTACCTAAGTGCCTGTTCTCCATGATTAAAATTATGAAATTTATTGCAAAATGCTTAAGAAAGATAAATCAGTTAATTGTATTTTAACGAAACTTCGTTTCGATACAATTATTCGGTTTTTTTTTGAAGGATTTTTCGTCTCGATACTTTATTATCACTGTAAGGACTGGATATTTTAGGCCGTATAAAAGTCGAAAAAGCTACCTAATTTAGGTAACGTAATTGCACATGTTTTTCACCTTATTTTAAATCGTTGCATGTCATCCGATCGTTTATCCGATGTAATAACGCAAACATAGAGCAGTCTAAACATGTGGAGCTATTAGTTGTCTTTTATTTGCAACGCAGATTAGTTCAGGTCAGTTCAGTTTAACCCAAAGTGAACTGATCTTAAGTGACCGATTTAATAGTAAATAAAACATGCGAGATGCGATTGCTGCATTTTTATCTTCAAATGAAGATATTATTTTTGCATCACTTTACAGCGAGTTAAGAAAAACAAAAGGTTATTTGGACGAGTAATCTAATTTGACAAACAGTTGAAATAACATCCCCTCTACAAGTGAACCAACTGATCCAAACTGATCTATAATTTTCGAGGTGCAGTATGAGCAAGGCGGGAAGTGTTTTGGATCACTTTGGGTTAGATCATGTAGCCAAATAAAACATACAAATTTTTGAATAAGTGATCCAGGGTAAAAGTGAACTGATCTGACGTGCAAATAAAAGACAACTAATAACTTGATCAACTGACTTACTGAACACAAGCTCTGTAGAACAATAAATCATTGTTTACAAGTTGGAATACATTTGGTCGCTCGTTTGATGTAGCCACTAAGAATGCCTTTCTTTCATAGATTTTAAATTTGGGATTTTTTTTAAATTATTTTATTATGACCTTGTTAACCCTGTGTTTTGATTCACCTGAAAGGCTGAGTTCATATAACCACAGCAGCCAAGTTTGCTGGTACAGCTTTTAGGACTCTAAGTTCTAGCAGCTCGCATTTTCAGGTGCTCTTTGTTATCCGTTCAGGAACACCATCCGCTGAATGACAACGTTATTTGAACGCAACTGTTGTGTCAGCCACAGTCACGGTAATGACAATTTTTATTCCGAGATGTTGAAAGTAAAAAAAGCCTGTTTAGATACAAAAATTTCCCCTTTTGCGAAAGCTATTATTTAGGGAAAAAACAGATTAGGTGGAAAAAGTTAAAATAGGTGAAAAAAATCTAATTTAGGTTAGTAAAGTTTAGCCAAATGACTTTATTTCTAATGAAACGAAAATATACTAGGTGTCTCACAACCTACGGAGGAGATTGAAATTGATTTCAAAATGAAGCTTTTTTCTTATTTCGCTTTTGACCAAAACCCAATAATAAGAAAGTTACAGCATCTTAACTTTCTTAATTTCTTCTTTAATTTACACCTATAGCTTCTTAATTAATCAAAATTATTTCACAAAATGCAACTTTACTATTAAATAAACTCTAAATTTATCAAAACCACCATTCATAAAATGTCCATGTTAATCTATTTCCTAGTTTTGTTTTTAATTAGTAGGCGGTGCACAACGACATGGAAACCCGTTTCTGGGCATTAGAAGAAAAAATGCAATAGCCGTAACTTTAACGTGACTACATTTTTTAAAATAGTTGTTTATTGTAAAGCAGTGTTCAGTTAACTCAAAAATGCCTCAAATTTGATTTTAAAACGTAAAATATTACTACAGGCAGTAACTTTTTCCTGTTAATTAATTTCGCTTGTAACTGTTTAGTTATTGCGTTTTGACCAAAAATTTATTAAGAAAAACTCTTTAATTTGATCTCCCCTAGCTGCTCTTTTAATCTCCTCTGTTGATTATAAGACGCCCAGTATAGAACCATAAAAACTAAAAAAAGACATTTTATGTAAAATCCGGTTGTGGAACCCCAGATTTGGTTTTGATCTTTTACAGTCTGTTAAGCAGTGAAGAACTAGAAGATAATAGCATTATTAATGACAATGAAGAAACTGCTACACAGAGAGAAATGACAAAGTGAATTTCTCTACAATTATGTGTAAAAAGGAGTTGTATATCTACAACTCCTTTATACAGTGTTGAATTTGTGCTACAAAATTCAGACTTATTTCCACTTCACCTAAAAAACGCTTACATACGTTTGTAGTAAAATTATTATTCAGTTTTGGAGTAAAAAAGTAAATACTCATTTTGACTTTTGTACTATAATAAATTCTTATAAGCGTGAGGAGAATATCTTGATACTTTGTTGCACAAAATTCTACAGTGGAGGGAAAAATGCACTAAAATCATCTGAAACGTTTTCTTCTGTATTTTTCAACTGATTAAACTACCAACCCGCTACAAAAAATTACCATCGGGAGTGTTAATGTTTTATTTCACCAGCTTGAACAAGATGAAAGTGAGGTATAAATCACGTGATTATTTGCATAGTTTTCTGTTGGGCAAAACTTTTTATGTCACGTCAGCTAAAGACGCTTTACACTCACTCATGACTTTAGTCACGAAGTGCCTATGTGGCTTAAAAAATACGCGTATATGCTATTGTAACGTCACAAGCAAGAACGAGCTAGAATCAGCTTGTCTGTTTGCACCCATAAACTTTCTTATTCAAAAATATTTACAACATAAAAAACACAAATAAATAACATGATATTATTAATGTGTTGAAAACATAACTTACCCAAAGGGGGTACTAGTACACATTTTAATGTTCAGAGGTAGTAGTTGTTGTTAATTATGTCACCTTTTCCAAATTGTAATTTTTGTAGGCTCTGAAGAAGGTTGGAAACTCAACCGAAACTTGTCAGCTGAATGAACAATGAAGTTAATTAACCATCGTCTTGTTCTATTACCGACCAAACTACACCTTTATCTAAAATATCCCATGTACAGAAAAGTTTACCTACGGTAGGTGGGAAGCCCAAAGTGAAAAAAAGCTACGTCGAAGAATTTACCAAAAGACTCGAGAGGCTGATGACAGCATTTGCATTAAATTGCGAAACATTAAATCAATTGCCCTTTGGTCTTTATCTGCTATTAACACATTTTAATTTTTGCTAAATCTTCACTGAATAGTTTTCTTAAGTATAAATTTAAATCAAACAATTACAGTTTGTGTTTTTAGATATAAAAGAATTTCCTAAAACTTCTGTTATACACCGTGATTCAGAAATGTCTACCTATCTTGAGGGTGAATAGAACATCAAAAAAATAAGGTCACATTTTTATATATATTTTATTTTTTCGAAAAGTGAAAGTTAAGAAATTGGTAAGTTTTAGGGTACAAACATTACGTAATAGGTACATACGAACTTTCAAACCTCAATTACTCCAAAACAATTGAGTTTATCGAAATGCTAAATCTAAAAATTATTTCTCTCATAAATTTTTGACAATATGTAAAAAATACAAAGTTAGGGATAAAATACTGAAAGTTGCACAACAATTGTACGATATCCACCCATACAGGCGTCCTATTGGAGAAAATAAAGCTTTTTATTGTAACATCGATATCGTTATTAATACACCGAAATCCACAAGTTTAATGGTATTTCAAATGTTTAGATGTTTCCATACTTTTTCCAATTAGTGTGTAATAAAGATATCAAAGTGTGATTGATCTTAATTAAATATCATAAATTTTCTTATACTTTTAACACACGTACTCTCTCACATAGTCTTTTTTTTATTGTAACGGGATAAGTTTGCCAAACAGTAAAGAAAAAAAACTATGAAATCAAAAGAAGAGATTTTTTTTTATTTTACGGACGTATCTATTGCAATTACTATTAAATCCATTGTGTCCAAATTATGAAATTTACAAACATTTCTTTCTTAACACATGTAGTTGATGCAATTGGTAGACTTTAAATTTCTTTGAAGGTTGTGATAAAGAAACTTATTGGATATTTTCAAGACAATTATTTTTTTATTTTTGTGTACTGGTATCTACTTATTAGAAATTTGAATTGTTAAAATTACACTAGGACTGATTCGAGGGGAAAACAGCACATAATCATAAATTGATCTCATACTGAAGCCTATGCAAAAATTGAAGCAGCTTGTCTGTTAAAAAACCGTGTGACAAATTGATAACATAATTTATAGATCACCTTTCAAATCGTTCCAAGTATATTCGACATTAAAATTATGTCACAAAGTTAATCACCAAGATTAAATTTATTATTATTCATTGATTTATCATCTAACTGAAACAGAAAAACCGGACGGAAAGGCTAAATAACTTAATATTGAACGAAAAAAAATATTACATTGCTTTCTCGCGATTTCTTCAGTTTAGACAAATATATATGAAAGCTCATTAAAACAGTGTTGCACAAGAGCTTAGATATACTGTGTGTTCCATTTGAAAATTTTGAGGAAAATTATATTTTGCAAAACTCAACACCCTGTATACATAATAACTAATAGATTTCTGTTCTGAAATTTCTGTAGATGAGATATTGTATTGACTACCTACAAAAATTCACGACGAAATCTATATAAGTAACAAAACCATAAGAGCTCAACATAGAGTAGTTTCTTTTTACATATAAATATTAATATCTTACAAACTCTTGAATAAAAATTCTAAAATTTTTGGTTATTACCTACTCGTTATGCGTACTTTAGAAATATGTATCTTTGGTATGGCTCTCAGTTACGAATAGCCTGTATAACCAAAAATAATTTTATAAAATAGAGCTCACTGATTTACGCTCGTTTGAATTTCTTTTTATCTTGTATACTTTAGTTGATAGAGAAGACAGCGGCACTCGGTGGACACTAAAGATAAAGAGAATTTTAAAAAGAGAAACAAATTTGTACTTGTACATTTTTTCAATATCGCAAATATTTTTTCAGAAAAGTATTAAAATGCTACGAACAGCACGGGATCTTAATAATGATAATAATACCATGTTTTAAATGGTTTACGGCGTCCTAAGTTACAACTGATAAAAAGCTTCGGAGTTTGACAACTATGACACAAATGAAGGAAATTTTTCATTACAAACGTTCGACATGCCTGTCTCTAAACGTTTGACTCGCTAATAACGCCAATACTACCTAGTATTTATGAATCCGTATTAATTTAATTCGAATAGCTAATAACTCCGATTACTTGGGTAAGAGCAAGATTTTGCTGTATTTATTAAAAGGATTTAAAACTTACCTTCGTAGCTTCAGTTTATTAACAGATAAAACGAAGGCATCTTACGATCGTTTTTTGACCTGATATTGCAACAAATTTTTTTGAAACTTCAATTTATTGTTATCTCCTTCATGTGTGTCTCACAATCAAAATCACGTAGTAAATTTTCTTCTAGTAGAATTTTAATTAATACACAATTTCATAACTTTCCTTTATTTAATTTTTAATAAATTATCAAAAATTCACAAAATTCCTAAAAGGAGACTACTAAGGAAAGGCATTCCTTTCATTGCCATCTCATGTAGGCCTCTATTGGCTATAGTATACTCTATAAACTGTATATACGACGACACTCTAGTATACAAGGCAGGTAAGCCTTGTCCACATCCATATCCACCAGATACTATACCAATCTGCTTACCATTGCATATAACTGGACCTCCTGAATCACCTTGGCAAGCGTCTTTGTCCTCTTGTGACAAATCCATAGCACAAAAATGACCAGTGCGTCGTTGGACTAATCCGTCGCATACCCCGTCCGATATTACCGATAAATTAGCACATTTCAGAGTGTTGTCGTTTCGACTTGGACTGACGGTTGCCCCTGTTATGGTTATCCTGGTTTGCCTACCGTAACCCATTACTATACTATTGCTGCATGAGTTTACGAACGTGTTCGTGAACGCGTCGGTAGATAAAGAAATATATTTAAATTTTTCGTTTTCGCGAAGCTCTTTTTTTAATCTTAGCAAACCGATGTCATTATGTAAGCTCATATATTCTGGATGACGGTAATAAGCTAAAACTTGAACTTCTTGTGATATGTCAAGTTTTTTGGTAGATATCGAACCGGTGATTACTATGAAATTCTCCGGTTCTGTAATGAAACAGTGAGCTGCTGTCAAAACCCAAAGAGGTCTCACAGCCGTACCGCCACACACAAGACTGTACATATGTCTTAACATAATAGTCACTATGTAGGGATATTCTTCAAGGGAGCAGTTGAATCCTCCTATTATTCTTGATAAATTATGGAAAGGATTACTCATTACACTTCTGATGCACAAAAACCACAAAATATTAAACACTTTCATAATTCGCCAGTGTGATAAATGTCTCTGTGACCTTTCATCTATTAGAGCCGTATGTCACAATGTCAATTATTATGTGAAATTTGCAAGAAAACATAAAGTGATACAGGTGACAAAGACAGGTTGCCATAGTAAATGTTTACTGACATTTCCCCACCAGTTTTTCGCAAATTTTTTACAAGAAATATCAATGTGTCATACGGGCCTTTAAATGTAAATATTCGATGAAAATAATTATACAGTGACCGCCAAAAAGTTCGCAACATATGGAAAAATTACTTATTATTGATTTTTGCGCCAATAGTTTGTGCATGTTCAATAACCAAATATAAGCAGGACAATGCTGACTTTTAATGTTGCTAAGAATAGCACTTATTTAAGATAGGAAAATTAAAAAATTGTTGTAATTTGGAATTGTAGGACATATTAGAGAAAATTTTAGTAGGATTCAATAGCTAATTACAAAATGTGTGTCTTGATTGCCCGACAAAATTTCCTTCGGTCTAGTATTTCCAAAAAAGGAAGATTTTCGATATTCTCAGTTTTACTCAAGATGTGAAGCAGTTAATGATCATTTGGCATTTAACTCTTACGAGTGGATAGCTTATTCATTCATATTGATAAAAAATATTTAATAGAATAAATTTTCCTCTTGGGTTCCGAATTGTTGCACGCACAAGAAAATTTGAAACAATTTTTCACGTTTCTGCTGCAAGGCCTCTTTTACATACGATTTCGTGTTAATGTTTTTGATTTCGTCGTAATACGTTTCTGTTAAATCTAATTTAGTCTAAGCCGACCTAAAATTGCTAGAATTGCATCTACTTTTCGGTTTGAACCCGTTCAATATCCGTACTGATAAAATCGATATTTATCGTGGTAGCCATGAAATCGTATTTACTTATTGTTCCAATGTCGAGAGACGTAGCTCGACATTCCCACTGTAAACCAAAAACGACTTCCAATTTATTCGCAATTGCGATGTAAGAGTGATGAATAGATAAAACAGCAACATCTTACGATCGCTTTTTGACTTGACATTGCAGTAAGAGGAGACAAATTGAAGCGGATTTGCTCCTAATAAGTCCCCCATGCAAGGCGGCCATGCTTGCTGTCAAAGCATAATGAAAATTTTAAAATATTTTGTTGCAAATCGTTTTTAATTGCAGTGAAAACCTCGAGCAGCCTCTGTACAGCTGTTTCAGCCCTGTTTGGGGCTTTATCAGCAGAGACGTAGCTTGACATTCCCACTGCAAACCATGGGGGACTTATTAGGAGCAAATCCGCTTCAATTTGTCTATCCTACTGCAATGCCAGGTCAAAAAGCGATCGTAGGACGTTGCGGTTGTATCTGTTCATTAATAATTTAAACATTTGGAAAAATGAGAATTAATCGACGTCTCGTTGTAATTAACAGGAAAATTATAAATTACAGTTTTTTTGTATGAAATAATACCCAAATCTACAATTTTTCTCATCTCACCGACAATGTCTTATAAAAGCTATTAATTAATTCAGGAACGTCCCTGGAATATTTATTTTTTGATAAATTAATAAATTTACTCTTTGTAGTTAATTTTTGTATAGTTGCTCGTGAGAATTGCAGAAAGATATGAAACAAATAAAAAAGATTTTAGTAAACGAGCTGAAGATATAACTTAAGAATATTATATATTTTATATATAATAATAATAATATATATATTATATACCATGCCTTCAATTGAATTCCTCATTAAAGTGGGCTATGATTTTACTGTTTTTGTTTCTCCCAAGATTTGCAGCACTGGTAGCTGTTCAATTATTTAATTAAACAAATGTCAAATTGACACTTTGTATTTTCAATTAATTCAAAATGTGAGAATTACAGCAGAAAATATTTATTGTTGAAAGTTATTTTCAAACCGGTGGAATAGAAAATGGACAGTTAGTTTATTCAATTAATCAGTGTGCACAGAAGTTTCGACAGCAGTTTCCTAATTTTGCTGTTACTTATGAACAGCTAGTTAAACATATCCATGCTTGTGTTCTTAAATTTCGTGAAACAGGATCACTTGGTCGCAAAACAGGGAGCGGAGCAGCTAAGAAAAGAACTGCAGCCTGCATTGAAGATGTTCGGGATCGAATGGAACATTCTCCCAAGAAATCTATTGCGAAACTTTCACAAGAAGTTCAGTGGGAACATGTCACACTATTCTTAAAAAGGACTTAAAGCTTTATATATATAAGATTCAAGCAGTCCACGAACTCAGGCCAGTAGATTTTCACAGAAGAACAGAATATTGTCAGTGGTTTCTTGATAACTTAAACAAAGACGACATTCTTGACAAGTGTTTCTTTTCCGATGAGGCCTGGTTTCATCTCGCAGGGTATTTAAATAAACAGAATATGAGAATATGGTCAGCAGAAAATCCCCATGAATTTGTGGAAACTCCATTACATCCATTAAAAATTGGTGTTTGGCTAGCAGTGTCAAGAAGGCGTATCATCGGACCAATATTTTTTTAACGACTCAGTAACTGCTGAAAGATATTGAAATGAGTTATTAGAACCTATCATTAATCAACTACATGATGATGAACTTACAGAAGGGTTTTTTCAGCAAGACAATTCTACTGCCCACGCAGCTCATCAAACAATGACTTTCCTGCAGCAATTTTTCGATAATCGGATTGTGAATTTTCCTGCAAGGTCTCCGGATCTCACAATTATGGATTACTTCATTTATTCGCACATGAGAAACACAGTTTTTAGAACTACGCGTCACACAATCGAAGAACTTTGTGTGGGCATTACAGATGTGTGTGCTAACATAACCCCGAATACTTAGCAAACGGGTTTGAAAACACGAAACGCAGAGTACGCTTATGTATTCAAGCTGAAGGAGAGCACTTTGAGCATCTACTTAAAACTTTAATGTTGTGTTTTTATTTGATGTTATAATCAGTACTGACAGTTAATGACAACTGTTTTCTCTAGAATTGTGTCACCAACTTCATAAAAAAATCACAGCTTACTTTAATGAAACAGGATCACTTGGTCGCAAAACAGGGAGCGGAGCAGCTAAGAAAAGGACTGCAGCCTGCACTGAAGATATTCGGGATCGAATGGAACACTCTCCCAAGAAATCTATTGCGAAACTTTCACAAGTTTAAATAGTAATTGCAACAGATACGTTCGTAAAATCAAAAATTCTTTTCTTTAATTTTATAGTTGCTTTTCTTTACTGTTTGACAAACATATCCCGTTACAATAGAAAAAGATTATGTAGAGTGATTATCTAGAGAACGTGTGTTGAAAGGATAAGAAAATGTATTGTGTTCAATTAAGATATTTCACATTTTAGTATGTTTATTACTAATTTCTGTATATTAATTACGATATCGATGTTACAATGAAAAACTTTATTTCTTGCAATAGGTTGTCTGTATAGGTGGATATCATATAATTGTCCAGTTTGACAAAGATAGTAATGATAAAAAATTTGAAAATTATTTCAAATTTTGCTTGCCAGTGTTATAAAATTAGGGTAAATAAGTTCATTTTCAGTATCAGCAAAGATCATATATATGTACATAAGTACGTTCAATATAACTAAGGGAAACTGTTTTGATTTTAGTCATTTTTGTAATGCACAATAGTCATTTCGGAAATAAACACACACTCAGAATAATAAAACGTTTATTGTATTATCAAAAGAAATAAACAAGTGATTTCCGAAAACTAATTTAACGTAATTTCACTTGAGAAAAATCAAACAGAAAAATTATTGTGGCGCGCCACCCGGCTTAGCTCAAGGCGTCAAGAAGTCGGTTCGTTATGCGTCATTGGCTGCCACGCCACCGGGGTCTACATCGAACAGACTAGACTTTTTCTAGCGATGGAACAAACTCGAATCTTCCAGCGTAGAGAATTCCAGACGGCAGCAAATGATATAAAATCGCCCGGAGTTGACTCACGAGTCAGTCGAATTCTAACAGCGAACGTCGAAGTTAGATTTTAGTGTGTAAATAAATTGTTACAAATAAATTAGTTTTTAAGCTTTATTAAATTACGGTTAAGTTTTTTATCGAGTGTTTTATTCATTTAAATAAATAAACATAAACCCTAGAAACGTAACATTATGAAACAAATTGGCTTATGGAACTGAGGCAACGTTATGGCTAATTGATAAATATTTACCAAACAGGTAAAGTATCCTTTATTGGTTTCGTATTTTAGAATTCATTAATCATTAATGTATTAATATATCTTTCTTCAGTTAAGTTTTTTTTTGTTGTTGACTACTGCAAAATTTCAGGCAAAGGCTTACATTTGAATTTTTTAACTTAATTTTTTTAGGGCCTTTTATCCAGTTCTTGTAAATCGGGCTTTTAGCCGTCTAACAGAATTTAAAAATTGGAATGATATCTTATTGGTTGGGGTAAATTACAAAAATTAGTACTTTTCGTAGAACAAAGCCCATTTATTATTTTTCTGTATTTTTGTTCTTTTTTTAGAATTTAAAAACTTTGCCAACATTTGGTAAGATTTTAATAAAAAATGAGCTTATGAAATGGAAAAAAGAACGATTTTGTTACTGGGTAAACAGCCGTAACGCAAGTTTATTATCGAAATGACATTTTCGGCAGATTTGACGCTAGATCACCTTTTTGTCTAAAAACTTCATCGAACTTTTAAAGTTATGTTCGTGTAACGTAATACCCGATACCAGAGGGAAGGATTTTATCTTGTTTTATTTGTTTTATTCATTTTAATGTATTATCGAAATGACACGCTAAAAGTGTACGCATCAAATTACTGCTATTTATCGTCATACAGTGTTACAGCTAACAAAAATATGAATATTTTACCTGCTCTGGCACTTTAAAGTAGCTGTACTCTGCTTTATTAACACAAAAAGACATTGTCGACGTGTTGATTAAACTTGGTAAGATGATTTAACTTTGACATTCCCCTAATAACAGAGGACAATATTTAGGATTTTATTAGATCAAAAAGATTGCAGCAAGGCGATTTTAGAGGCTTATATCATCTTAAGCACACATTCTACTTGCGGGACTGCTCAATAAAAAAAAGACAAATAGGACTAGCTAAAAAAAGAGAACAATTGGGACAATTACCGAAATGACATTTCCGCACTAAAATCCTGGAAAAAAAATGTAGGTTGGAGAATATGCCCTTATGTTATTACACCAAACAGAGATGAACTATTATTAACCTTTTAAATAATCTTGAGGCTTCCAAATCTTTAACTTTCAACAAAACTGGCCATGACAGGCAATTGGTCAAATATATGAGACAAACCGGTATTCTTCACTATTCAATTAGAGAAGTTCAGATGTATGCTTTTGTACAATTATTGTTCTAACAAAACATTTTAAAGAGCAGATGTATCAAATGCCCTGTATTAACGACAAAAAATACCTCGTACCAGGAGTAAGTTATTTAACTAAACAGGCATAAAGAGAACAAACTAAACTCTTCAATTACAAATGAATTCATGAAAGAATTATGATATACAATACTCGTCTACGTTAATCAACCGCGCGCGGTTCTTATGTACCAGAAATACGTCATTAATGCCCGGTTCCTGAAACGATAAATATATTTATGTAAATACAAATTTTTATTGACAGATAACTTTATGAAAAGTATAAACTGTTTACTTTGCTACATATATGCTTTATCCATGGATAAACTTTTTAAAAACTGTTTTTAGAAGTTATGGTGAGTTTATTTCTGCTCAAAGTTATGTATCGTTTCAGAAACCGGGCATTAATTCAAATAACGTACGAGGTATGTGAGAAAAGTAATGAGACTGCCAACATTGCGAGCGAACTGGCTGCGCTGTGTTGTAATACTTATCTAGACAGATGTGCTTATCCCTTCCAGATACTCAGTCCGAGTTTGAGCTCCGAACAGACAACACGTCATTTTTGAGAGCTTCATCAGTTAAGGTGTGTTTTTGACTTTTGATTGAAACAGGTCAGTGACGAACATTCGTCATCAAGAGTACAATTTTTTCGCTGGCACAAATCATTTTTGAAAGAACATGTTGAAGATGAATCTCGCTAAGGGAGGTCTTCCACTTCAAAAGCCAACGAATAGGTCGAACGTGTGAGGGTTCTTGTGAGATCAGACCGTCGTTTAACAATAAGGATGATGGGTGACCAGTTAAACTTAAACACATTCACCGTACATCATTGCAGACAAGTGGATGCTTCATCATTACAACGCCCCATGTCACACTGACACTTCCATCACAAAATTTTTGACCTCAAAAGGCATTCCTGTTGTTCACCAGCCCCCCTGTTCACTTAATCTGAGTCCTTGTGACTTTTTTCTTTTCCAGAAATTGAAAAATGTCTTAAAAGGTTGTTATTTTGGGACTCTGGAGGTCATTCAAAAGATTGTGACCCAGTTGAAGCCCTTCAGCGCTGCAATCAAGACTGGGAATGACGACTCTGCCGGTATGTAGTTGCCGAAGGAAACTACTTTGAAGGGGACAATATTGCTGTTTGAAAAAAAAAAAAATTTCATAGATAAAAAGTCAGTCTCATTACTTTTCTCACGTAAATTCTTCGACGTAGCTCTTCTTCACCGAAGCAAATGTTTAAGCGAATGGGACAGACCGGAAAAAAGTAGCAGTTGGTGATATAAAAAAAAATAATCAATCGAATCGAAACAATTTTGGTGTCCTATCAAAAAACATTAAATACTTTATAATGTTATCAGAGTTATTTTCCCAATAAAGAATAACAAAGCGCGACTAGTAGCTGATGGATCTATAACTTTTCAGTTTCATATTAGGACTAAACAAATTCAAATTGGGAATAAACAAATTCAAATTCAAACGAAATATTTTAATTCAGAAAAAATGCAAGTTTGTAGGTAATAATAACAAAAAAAAATGTAACTAACTAACTAATAATTACCTATATAACCAAAGAATTAGAACTTGAAATTAAGAAAAACCAGCGTAAACTAGTTGTTAGTACACGCGCTAATTGGACAACAACTAAAGATTCAAAGTCTCTTGCTGGATACACTGTCAAAATTGGTGATTCACTAATTAGTTGGAAAACAAGAAAACAGAAGATTGTTACACTGTCGACTGTGGAAGCCAAATATGTTGGACTATGTGAAGCAGTATGTGAAGGGTTTGTTAGAAGAATTAGAACAACATGAATTAGTTCGAAGACCAATAATAATAAGCACAGACAGTCAGGCAGTAATAGACTGGGTTGCTAATTCAAAGCTTAACTGCAGAAACAAACACATTCATAGGAAATGCCATCTTGTCAAAGACGAGTTTTACGAAGGCGAGGTTGAACTCTGTCATGTAAAATCGGCAGAGCTAGAAATAGATTTGATGACGAACGATTTAAATGCTGAACTGTTGAAGAGACATATTTCAAAATTAGGATCAGTTACAGAAAAACTTGCAATGCGAAAGGAGAAAAGTGATGAGGATCGCGTAGCAAATGTTCAAGTGAACGGGCCAGACCGAAAAAAAATAGCAGTTGGTGATAAAAGAAAAAAACGATCAATCCAATCGAAACAGTTTTGGTGTCCTGTCAAAAAAACAATGTTATCAGATTTATTTTTCTCATATAGAATAACATTCGGCTTAAGTAATCGGTGCATTTGACCCTTAGCTTTCCATTTTCTCAGCGATCGAATTAATGAATTTAATAATAATAAATTTAATAAATTATGTTGCAAATCGTTTTTGATTGGAGCGTATCAAAAAGCGATCGTAGGATGTTGTTGTTAATTATTCATTAATAAATTAAATAATTATCTTTATTTACAGACCGTAATCCTCTTTGCGATTGGAATTCCTGGAGCAAAGCCATCTTTATGATAATGTTTTGCTTTGATGTCTGTCAAATTCAATATGAATTTATGAAAAACAAAGATACTTGGCATACTATTGTGACTTTGAAAGATTATATTCTAAATTCGTTTTTTTTTTCTTTTAGATTTACGCCAAATTCAACACGCGTATTTTGGGAAAAAATCATTTAGTTGCATTTCATAGGTGCGGTCATCGATACGGGTCTAGCAGGAATGACCGACCAACACTGCAGATCAAAGTCTCTTCGGCCAAAGAACGTACGCAAATTAACGTTGTTACAGACGGAATTCCATGTTGAATTCGAGTCGTTTGACTTTACTTCGACAGCGGATCTTATTTCATTAAAAAAGCAATTAACGCGCTCGCTCTTTAATTGTATTTTATTTTTATTTTTATTTATCTTTAGATCCAAACTTTGAGGCATCCGGCTCGGGTAGTATAAAAGGGGAACTTTGCAAAACAATGGTAGCAGCTAGGAATTAATTACTTAGTAGTTATTGGGCTGCTGATAATCAGTTATGAATTAGTTGTAATATTCATTAATATGATTATTAGTTTAATGTATTGGTAAATTTTATTTGTGACTTTTGAAGCTATCCTTGGGGGCGGCGTTTGATCGAATGTGGTGCAAAGAGGCGAGGTAACGCAGACCTTAAATTAATTATTATTTTTCGTTCGCCAATGTCCTGCTCTGCAAGCAAGTGCTCGTTATAAGGGAAAACGTAACGCAATGGCGAACCCCTTATAATATAACTACGTTAACTATAATTCCCTTAACCCGCAACATGATACAGGCGCACATAAAGGAGAACAGTTTATTTCATTGTGGAAGTCAACGTTTTGCATAAATATGTTATATCGGTATAGTCCATTATACACGTAAGGTGCATCATTGGTATCGATTCCTTCAGTATCCCTTATAATACTTACGATTAAAGCTAGGCGAAAATTCTTGATCGACTCCCACCTTTTCTGTTCAGAGACACGGTGTCGCATGCATACCATGAACTGCATTACAGCATCGCGCATCAAATTTTCTGCGCGACGCTAGAGTTCGATGCATTTCGACGCCTAGCTCTACTTATGATATTAACAATTAAATACAGAGTTTGATAGGAATGAGTTTATCCATTTATAAACTTTTGTCTTTATTTAACACTTGACTCTGCCGTAGTCATAAACAAAACTGTGTTGCTAACGTTAATGAAATTGCTCTCGTTAATTTTATTAAACTGCGTGACTTTATTAAGTATAAAACTTAGAATTTGTGAGGCAAAATCTCAATAGCTTTCCAGGTATTGTATGTAAATTAGATAATAAAAGCGCCCAAACAAGCACAGGAACGGGACTTCAAAAAGGGCGTGCATGGAAGCGAAAATAAATCGATTAGTGCGGCGGTAACCGGTACACAGCCAACAGCTCCAGGAAAGGTGCCAGGCAGACTTCTCTGTTCTCTGTCCTTTAATTTCAGCGCCACTCTCTTGCCGTGCTGTCTGTCACTCATACACATTACACATTACAACTTAGTTAATTTGTTGATAACCAGTTGTGCACTCAACAGAATTTATGTACACACACATACACGTACGGCATCGATGTTGAATAGCTTTACGTAAAAGGATCGTCATTGTGTGATCTGCGAGTGCCAGAACTAACTTTCGTGTATCCTACTGATACGAAACAAAACCAAACAACAGTTACATATACATTTAGAGTGTGCAGTGTAAATGAAAATACGACCCATAATGTACATACATCTTTAAAGTACATAAGAGAAAAAATTATGATGCTCTCTCATCACTCACATGTTGCCTTACCTCCAGCTCTATTTAATACATTGTGGTTTGCTATTGATGATCACAATGAAGTGGTTACATATTGTAAGTGGAATATCCTTCCCGTCTCTGTCATTTTTTTTTAATTTCTATTTTAATTAATATGAGTTATATCGGGTAAGCCACTGCAAGTAGGTACGCACGATCGTTCACGAAGCAGTTTAATGGCGTAACAAAGTTTCATTATACGATAGATCGCCAATGTCTATGACGTTCTGAACCGGAAACGAGAGTTCGGTGCTCTGGAGAAGTGAGAAGGCCTGCGCCAATTCCGTAACTTACCTCGGTCCAGAAGTCTGGTCAATCGTTCTTTCGACAACGAGATGGAAAGTCAGAGTTGCGTAAAGGTGCCCATTCAGTGGAGATGGCGTGTGACATCTGTAGAGATGTTACGGAAAAGGGCGCCACCCAGCAGTGGTTACGCAAGCCAAAGGTGTCAAAAACACACGGCTGGGAAGGTGTGTTCTTAGACATTTTCGTCAAGGACGACCTCTTTGAACCCGCTTCCTCGACAGCATACCCCAGAAGGTGATGAAAGCACCTCCTTCCCCAAGTGTAAACCAACTCAAAATTGTTGAAGAACCCAATAAATGAACAAAGTTCGTTACGGCCAAAAAGCAATTTATTCATACAGGGAAAGGTTATATACGGTATACAAATCCAGACACCTGGAAGGAGTGGTCGTCCAATTTCTTAATTAACAAACGGTCGGAAAAAGAACAATGCCCAAAATAAGGTAACCTTTGCTTCTGCGAGAATACTCTGTAATTTTTTGTATATTAATTCTCAAATATACAGGATGACTGGTATGTGGACGTATTCCTTTGAGGGAGTGTTAGTAGAGCTCATTTGCAATTGATTTAACCAAATTATGAATTATACAAAATGCAATAGTTAATAAGATATTTTAATTCTTGTGTTTTCCTTAAAAATAGGCTCCCTACTAACATTTATTTAATATTACTTAGAAAGTATAAAAGGTTTTCTTAATATTTATGTCTTCCTGGTTAGACTAAGTAATAGTTCGTACTACGCAACAAACATTAAGTAAAAAACTTTAATCAATTTGAAATACAATGGCTAAAAAGACACTTCTCTAAAAAAAATTCAACCTACTTGAACGTTCATTCTGACTTATTTCCAAAATTTGGTAATACAATCAACTTGCAAATTATTTAAAAACTTCTCTGATTTATTGCATTTCGAATGAGGGTATTAAGTTTGAGTAAAAATTTGTATACATCATACTTCCATCAAATAATAATTATTAAATGTGGGACAGAATATTTATTGTTTTCAATTTAAGAGGATATCAGCTTCTGTTAAGTATTAGTTTTCTATAAACTTCAGTTAAAAATCTCTTAAAAGCCCCGTGACTTCACTGAATTGGGAATTAAAGAAAATTGTTCCAATGTAAGCTCAAAGTTTTGAATTTTTCGGTTTTTAACTGAAGCCGATTCCTCAGGGACAAAGAAAATTAACTGAGAGGTTACTTTCTTGAACATTAATTCTGATTTATTTCCAAAAATTTATAATGCAATCAGCTCGCAAATTATTCCAAAAACTTCTTTGATTTATTGCATTTCCAGTGAGGTACTAAGTTTTAGTAAAAGTATTTTACTTCCATTAAGAGTATTACAATACTAGACGATCATATCGATTTCAATCTACACCTTTTCAAGTTCAAATTGGGACTAAACAAATTCAAATTGGGAATAAACAAATTCAAATTGCTCCGTGCCACTTCAATTGAGGTTGTTTTGAGAGAGGGCAAATTTGCTAATAATCATTTGCTGAGATTTTTCCCGTACAGTCCAATGTTGAATCCAATTGAATTCGCGTTGTCCTGTCTAAATGCTGGTGTTAAGGAGACTTAGTAATCCAAATGCCACAAATTTTAGTAGGTGAAGCCAATGATTGCGCAGATGGAATATCGTTTACAAAATTAGAAAATATAGTGCGACAAAATATTACTAATAAAATTACCGTACCTAACTGTACATAAGGGATTTGTTGCAAACATCCAAAAATTCATACCTGATGCGTTAAATATGGTTTATCGAAAATTTTGATTTAGGCATATAATTATTAGTTAAGTAGTTACATTTCTTTTTGTTATTATTACCTACCAGCTTGTATTATTTCTGAATTAAAATATTTTTTTCCAATTTGAATTTGTTTAATTCCAATTTGAATTCGTTTATTCTCAATTCGAAATTGTTTAGTCCCAATTTGAATTTGTTTATTCGCAGTTTGAATTTGTTTAGTCCCAATTTGAACTTGAAAAGGTATAGTCTTTATTACACAGGAAATAGACTAATAAATAAAATTCAATAAATTTATAGTCCACATTTTTAATTATGCTTGATTTTCGAAATGGTTCCCTCTGGCTCGTATGCAAAATCTTGTTCTTTTTCGTACTTTGGTTTCACAAACTCTATCAGAAAAGGACAATAGGAAAAACTGAACAACAAGAACAAGTACTGGACAATATCAACAAAAATTAATGACAGGAAAGGGGTTACACAGATTATTTAAACAGAATTCAGAAAATTACAATTAACGACTGCAGTGTTTGACATAGACAATTATTTTGAAATGTATCTTAGCGTTAATAATATCTGAACAGATCAGGTACTACTTAGTAATTGAATTTGAAAAATGTTCAGTTTTTGGTTGGAATTAAGTTTAGTACAAATATCATTTAAAATGGCCATCGTTTGAAGGAAAAATCACCTTCCAGTAAATTCTCTTTGGTCCTGAAGAATCGGCTTCAGTCGAAAAATGAAAAATTCAAATTTTAAGCTTACACTGAAACAATTTTCTTTAATTTCCAATTTAGTGAAGTCACGGGACTTTTTAAGGGATTTCTTAACTGAATTTTATGGAAAACTAATACTTAACAGAAGCTGTTATCTTCATAAATTGAAAACAATGAATATTCTATCCCGCACTTAATAATTATTGTGTGACGGAAATATGATGTATACAGATTTTTACTCAAACTTCCCTATTCGAAAGGCAATAAATCAGAGAAATTTTTAGAATAAGTTACCAAATTTTGGAAATAAGAATGAATGTTCAAGTAGGTTGAATTTTTTTAGAGAAGTGTCTTTTCAGCCATTGTATTTTAAACTTATTAAAGTTTTTTACTTAATGTTTTTTTTCTTAGTTTGAACTATTATTTAGTATAACCAGGAAAACATAAACATTAAGAAAACCTTTCATACTTTCTGAGTATTGTTAAATAAATGTTAGTAGAGAGCGTATTTCTAAAGAAAGCACAAAAATTAAAATATCTCAGTAACTATTGCGTTTTGTATAAAGCATAATAAGGTCAAATCAATTGCAAATGAGCTTTACTAACACGCCCTCAAAGGAATACGTCACCTAGAGTTTATCAGCCTATTAAAAAATTTCGACAAAAAAACACGGATATTTTTGCAGATCTCATTAAACATGAAAAACTCGCATAAATAATCAGCCAGTTTAATACGAAAATACGTTACAATGTTATATAAAAATTTGATTACACTAACTTAAACTAATTACTTTTTCTATAATGTTAAGAATAATTATATGTTTTAAACAAACTTAAACTTAAACAAACACACAATGTACGGAACAGTCTGTAGAGCGCTGAAAACAGCACGTCTTCCCTGCATAATTGAGGGGAAGTTGTCTCATTAAACCTTTAATAGTCGGTATACGACGAATTGGGGTGTTTAGAATTAAACGAGGTACATATTATGCATACTGAAGGGAAAAAACACAAAACTCACCTCATTGAAGGATCAATGAACCAACAAAGGTTCACACGTCAGCAGATCCGCAACAGCGGTCCCAAAAGCAAACGGGGAAAACTTCCTCACGGTGACAAAACCCGAACAAACGGAGGCCCATTTAAGCTTTTGACACAGCCACCAAAATTAACAGATCATCTCAAGCTGACGTGCGAAAATCAAGTGACGCCAAGCAAGAGTCCGATGCGCACAACCAACACAACGCAACTCTGCCTTAAAACGGAACGTGATACGCGATCTCTGGCAAAAACGCGAAACCGCACCAAAAATTGGAAACTCACTCATTCACCTCTTCTTAATGAAATTGCCCTGTATAGTGTTGCATTTTGGATTCTAGAATTAATTCTAAATTTTTAATTTATGTAATATAGAGTAACTGTTTCAAAAACGTCTTTCGACGCCTAGAGTTTATAAGAGGTTAAATTTTATTAGTTGGTAATGTTATTCAGTCGCAGAAAGCAGTAAAAACTAATTCTCAACGTGTTTGCAATAAAATGTGTGGGCTGAAATAATCAGCCCCTATGTTATGTCAATCTATATCTAAAAGATATCTAAAGGGTAAAACTTTATTTATTACTTATTCATTTACATTTTAAAATACTTTCGTTTCATCAGAAATGTTAAGAAAGCATTTTTTAGTAATACTACGACAAGGAATATACCTGCCGAACTAAGCCCCTTTAATAACTGAGTCACTGATTTCAGAAACATCATACGTCACAAATTTGTTTGTGATGGCAATCTATTCAGAAGCTCTATTGATTGTTTAGCTTCTAACACACATCTCCAAGAGATTTATACTTTTCTAAATTAAGTATAGATAGATATAACCAAAAGAATGAATTACAAAATATTGCTTTGGTTTAAGTAAATATAGAGAGTAAATATAGCAATTCATCAGAAATATGAAAGAAAAGTAAAATAAGATTTGATTACAAAAAATTTAAACCTTTTTAAACTGAAAGGGTGTAAGAGTCAGCTAAGCGCATTTGCACTGGATATTTCATAAGGAGAGGATCTCCGAGATAAATTTTCCTAAAGTGCTCTTAACCTGTGGTGTGTGGGTGTGATTTGCTCTCATCTGTAGGTTGTTTTATATATATATATATATATATATATATATATATATATATATAATTTTTAATTTTTTTTGTCAGGATTTTTAGGTTTTTAGGTATCAAATAACAGGGAATTATATACTTATTTATTCGTTAGAATAAGAAGTTTTTTCGGGTCTTTGAACAATTTATTTCCGCATTTCCGTGTTGTTTGGTTAGCTCTTGTATGCAAGGTTTTCTGACAGTTAATTTTGGGTGTTCACATAATTTCTTTTTTCCCGATTTATACATTAACATATATAGTTTATTTAAAATTTTTACATATTAATTTATATTTACTTACATTTAGACATATATATCTTTTAGGATGATTAGATTCTTGTTAACTTTAATATTTTTATGATTTTATCAGTGTGATTAGGTAGTTTTAAATCTTTCTTAGTGCTTTTAAGTTGGTAGCGTACTGAAGATGGCAGCTTAGCTGCCGAAATACGTATCTACGGATACAACAATTATTGTGGGCGGAGGTTAATTTCAATTAACTTTTTAAACTGAATTAAAGTGTATCCACCGTATCTATAGTCAATAATAGCCACTAACTAAAATTTCTTTTAACGGTTTTCTGTACTATTAGTAGGTTCTTCAGAGTTACTATTACTTTCTATGAATAAGGCAACATTGCAGTATTCAGTATTCATAGAAAACAATGATAACCTTGAAGATTCTATTAACGGCGCAGAAAAACGATAGAAGAAGTGGTATTTAGTTGCTATTATCGGCTATGCATACGGTGATACAGTATTACCTCGTTAATCCGAACATCCAACAATCCGGATGATCTAGTAATTCTGACCTACTACCTGATCCATTGTGTACCTTGTAGTCCGGATTTGAAAAGTTTCCGTAATCCCGATTGTCATATTTCATTTAGAATAAACGGAATTCGCTGAATATACTTGTTTTAACTTGTCTGTAACTGAAAACAGTTAGTATTTAAAATGGCTCCAAAGAGAAAACACGTTACTTCAAGTATCAAAGAAAAACATGAAATTTTGTAGAAGCTAGAGGCTGGTGTTAGTGGTGTGAGTCTCGCAAGAAAAGTTTGTTGACAATTGTTACCAGCAAGTCCCGTCTGGGAAAATATTAAAGCAAGCAGAGTATCCAGAAATGGAAAAACGATTGTATAACTGGTTTCGCACGCAAAGGTCCAGACATGTACCCATTTCTTTTGCCTTGCTCGCTGTCATGGCGAAAGAAAAAATATGTGCAAGGATAATTTTGTAATAAGTAGAGGGTGGTTAGCAAAATTTAAATCTAGCCGTGGTTTGAGACGATTCCAAGTTTGTGGAGAAAAATTGTCAAGTAATCATTCTGCTGTTTCACCGTTTCTATCAAAACTCAAAGAGAAAATAGTGGAGTCGAATATGCAGTTCTGCAATTCGCAGATTTACAATTGCGATGAATCGGCACTCTTCTGTAAAATGCTTCCCGACAAAACTGTGGTAGGTTCTCATGAAAAAACAGCGCCCGGTAGAAAAGTTGCAAAAGAAAGGGAAACCTTTTTATTGTGTACAAATAGTGATGGTTCCCATAAATTAAAACCTTTAGTGCTAGCAAAATCCAAAACTCCTCGACTACGAATCTTCAAAAAATGCTTGGATGACTTTATTTATCTTTAATAAATGGGTCAAAAACTTTTTAGACAAGTAAGAAGCTTTCTCAAAAGTCATAATTAAAAAAAAGGCATTGCTGATAATAGATAATGTCTTGGTCAAGGAGAAGAAAAAACTGACACAGAGACAGGAGAATTCACAATTAAGTTTCTTCCTCCAAACATAATTGCCGTTATTCAACCTCTTGATCAAAACATTATTCAGTTAACAAAAGGGGCGTATAGAAAAGGTTTATTGCGTCGTATTTTATCGTCTGATGAAGATGACACTTCTAAGTGTACAAAGTCTTTAACTTTAAGAGATGCCGTCTTTTGGCTTTCTCATGGATGGAATATTATTTCCCCAGCTAAAATATCCAAATCATGGAAAAAACTTGTGTTTGATGAATGTGAAGAGAAGACAATTTACCTCTGGGTATTTTAAAATCAAAGATCATTTCTGCAAGGCAGGATAAACATTTAGTGCTACACCAGGCCGGAGCAGAAGTGTTGACAGAAGCTAGTCTTGGATTTATGGTGAAGAAAATTTACTTCCTTTAGTAGAAAACTTCCAAAAGATTCCGGCGACGATGAACAAGAACCATTTAGAAGAACGATTCAGAATGAAGAAGTAGTAATGGCTTTAAATGTTGAAATAACAGTTTTGCAGAGTCTTCAAGGAAAGGCAGTTATTATGAAAACTGATAAATTGTATCAGACAAAAATTACAAATTTCTTTTAAATTAGATACATACTTATGTATACAGGCTGTCCGTTTTTCGAGCCCAAGCATGGGGATCTCACTTATCTTAAGAGATACGAGGTCGGTTAAATTAGGACAAAGTTGCATATTTTCATGCTAATTAATAATCTGAAAAGCAATTTAAATTATTGAAGATATTGAGAAAAAACTAGAATTTTTCATTTTAGTTTTTATTTTTTAAATCGAAAACCGATTAAGTTAGACAATTATACACTTTTTACGTAGAATCTAAATCTGTCATTACATTTACCCGAGCTGTCAAAATTGCAGAGATACGAACTTTTTTTTTCTTATGGGCACCATATTGGATTTTCACATTTCTAAATAAAGATTTTTTCTACGATTCTAAGAATGTATCACACATTACGGTTGATTTGCCTTTTTGACCAAAATATCTATTTTTTATTTTTACAAAGAGCGCTATGGAAACAATCAAAATTTTGTCACTTATATGACCTTAGCTTAACCAACGGAAAACGCGGAAGAAATTCTGCACTCTTAAAAATCACTTTTTAATCACTCAATTTTTATAATATTCTTATTGCAAACAACCCCCACTTTAAGTACAAAACAATTCTTCGGGTTTAACAAGACAAACTGCAGTCAATTTTACATACCACACCAGGTGGAGAATTCTAAAAGAAACATAAGAATCGTCATTGGAAAATCCATATCCATAACCCCACAAAAAGTAGCTTAAACTTTGCAACTTTTTGTATTATAAAATTGTGTTTCATTGTACCTACCCATCAG
Organism: Prosopocoilus inquinatus; assembly: GCA_036172665.1. Classification (NCBI taxonomy): domain Eukaryota; kingdom Metazoa; phylum Arthropoda; class Insecta; order Coleoptera; family Lucanidae; genus Prosopocoilus; species Prosopocoilus inquinatus. The sequence goes on from CM069871.1 coordinate 50,951,246, forward strand.
AAAATAGTCTGTGGGAGATAAATCTGACCCTCTGCTGGCCAGCCGATGTCTCCGTTATTTCTTTTTAGAAAACATTTTAGTTAAACAATCAGCAACTCAGGTGTCATGAGAGAGCAAACCATCTTGTTGAAATCAACTGTTTACTAATGTATTTCATGAGAAACGTTTTTTAACGAAAATTTAGGTATCCGTTTTCAAACAATGATGATTTTTATGTTCGCCGTGTTGCTTGAACAGCTACTCATCAGTTTGTATTTGGCTCGTCGGCATCAGATGTACAAAATGTACAAAATTTTATTCGTCATTCATTATCGCCGAGCAGAAGAAGTTCCATTTTTTTTTCTTCTTTCTTTATACCACTTGATGTGGTAGCTTTGAAAGAATTTGGTTTGTTGACCTAGAAGGATTATTTTGCACTGAAAGCAAGAGTTGTTTAGAATTAAAATATTATGACTTTCAAGCTTTTAGAATTTCTTCCGCGTTTTCAAATGATCTAGCTAGCGCCATGTAAGCGTCAACATCTTGATTGTTTCAACAGCGCTCTTCGTAAAAATTAAAAAATTGAAATTTCGGCCAAAAAGTCGAATCAACCATAATGTGTGATACATTGTCAGAATTGTAGAAAAAATCTTTATTTAGAAATATGAAAATCCAATATGGCACCCATAAGAAAAAAGAAAGTTGACAGTCGTATCTCTACAATTTCGACAGCTCGGGTAAATGTAATGACAGATTTAGATTCTATGTAAAAAAGTGTCTTAATAATGTGTAACTTATAAATATCTAACTTTATCGGTTTTCGATTTAAAAAATAAAAACGAAAATGAAAAATTTTAGTTTTTTCTCAATATCTTCAAAACGAAAAGGAATAATTTAAATTGCTTTTCAGATTATTAATTAGCTTGAAAATATACAACTTTGGCCTAATTTAACCGACCTTGTATCTCTTAAGATAAGTGAGATCCACATGCTTGGGCTCGAAAAACGGACAGCCGTATTTTATAATAGTTTTACTTGTTAGTGTTTGTATTTCAATAATAAACTTTTTATTTGCGTTATCTAATGTAGATATTATTGATTTTTGTGAATTTTTATAAATGATCCTATAATTGAAATATTTTAGTAACTCGGATGTGTCCGATTTTAATAAGTCCGGATTAGCGAGGTATTACTGTATTTGTTTAACAAGCTTCCCCTAAAACTTAGCAAAATACGAATATACTTTCTTAAGTTAGAAATAAAACAAAAACACTTTCTCTATAAAAATGGAAAAGTTAATATTGTTAACAATGTTCGCAGACGAACTGTATTCCTAGTTTCACCAGCCGACTTCCTAAAAGTATCTTGGAGTTCAGAACTAACCCTATTAGGATCAAGCACTTGACAAAGTCAGGTAAAAGAAATACCAGTGACTTTAATATAACTGCCCGTTACGAAATATTTCTAAAAATTGTATACCTAAAAAATTTCAACCTGTCGCGATATACAGGTACGACTAATTGCTAAAGATATTTTAAATTATTGTATTTACAGAAGAGTACAAATTAATTAAATCAAACTAAATTATTCATATGTAGACACTTCCAAAAAGAGGTAACATTTACAAATGTGGATAGTATTGATTCAAAAATTATGTAATGCAATAAATATTTACCTACAGACCAAATTAATGAATCGCATAAGAAATTTTAATTAAAAGAGCCAATTTAACTTTTTCTTCTGTCTCCCTTCCGTAATTAACGAATTAATAAATAAGATGGAAAAAAAATTGTCGTAAGAATTCCAAAACAGGAACACGGCCGAAATTTTTTTTACATTTAAACTTCTTAGGAAATTCAACCCGTGGCTTACTTCCTACTTCTTTCCGGAGCCTTAAACGGATTAGCTTGTAAGCGATACACTTACAAACGAAGCGCACAAAGTTAGGAGGAGACGGATACTTTACTTTCCGCCCTGATCTGTTTTAATACGGATTCGCCAGACTTATTACATTTACGGAATATTCATTCAAAATTTACATATTTGGTTTTCAAGCGGAATGAATACTGGAGGAAAATTTCTACAATAAAATTAATATCATATTTTGGCCGGATTCTGCGCTTCTGCGTATTGAGTTCCTTAAGGACAATAAGCTGCCGCGATTTAATATTTGGTGTACATTTAGGATACTTTCCAACATGAATTCAACACATAAAATACTTAAGCATAGTCCTAAAAAGTCCGGAAATTTGAAATTTCTGATGAATTTCATTCAATATAAAGAAATTCAGCCTAGATGCATAATATGTTTGTTATTTAAATATTGTTCTTCTGTTTTGAAAGTAAAATTCAAATTCAAATTACAAATTAATTTCAAAAATTGTAGTATACTTAATTTTGACAATACATTTTTCAGGAATAGTACCGAAAATTTAAAAAAATCGCGTGTCAAAGAGAAAATCATGGGTACAGAGTGAACGTGAAGAGATTAGAATAGGAAACGCTAATAGAGGACGAAAGAATTCTGAATCATATGACGTAAAAATATACTGAGTGTTGTTCTACATAAAAATAAGTTATGGATATTTGAAGTAGAAGACGTTTGAAATAGAAGTTACTTTTTAACCAATTCGTAACTAATTATGTGAAAAATCAGCCATAATCTATATTACGCTGTATTCTGTGGATTTATAATTTGAATTGAAATTCGCGCTGTTTTTTTGCGAACGCAAGAGAGTACAGTAAGAGGAGAAGAGAAGGGAGGAGTCGAGCAGAGCATGTGCAGAGAGAGACGACGCACGAACGAGAACAGCAACACAGGCGTACAAGTTCATCCGCCGTAATTCATGTAATAATTACAAAAAGTTATAAATAATAAAGAAATCAAACATGAACTCAGTGGAGACGGTGGAGTGGGAGATTCAGAAGGTGCTACGATTAAGGGCGCCACCCGGCGAATGTTACGCAACATTACACAAGTAAAGGGTGATATACGGTCAAGAAAATATATCCCTGTATATTCTCTGAAGATACAACTCCTTAGGACCCACTTCTTCAATGGCATACCTCAATTGAACTTAATAAACAAGGCGCAGACGTGATCTTTGAGTACCCTCGCGAAAGAATAAGCTCCGAAAAAAAAAATGCTTAGGTTAGGCCAAAAACAGAACGCTTATTAAAGTACACAGATAAAAAAGAGCGTGAATGTGCGCAATCCTGAATAGAGTTAACATCCGCAAAAATACCAAAAATATTCAAATTTACACCGCCCAAAACAAGGGGCTTTAGCGCATCGGCGGGAAATACTCTCGCGTTGCTTAGAGTCTCTTAACATCAAAAGGAATATCCAAAAATTATGACGTGAAGCGTACAGACCAGAATAAAAGTAAAAAAAAAAACAATAAAGAAAAAAGCTCAAAAATTTTGTAAAGCAGGCTCCCCTGACTACTAAAATAGTAAAGGAGACTGTGGTTTAAGAAATAATTGATATTAATCTCCACCCACAATAATTTTATATCCGTAGATATGTATTTCGACAGTTAAGCTGTCATCTTCAGTAGGCTACCAACTTAAAAGCACTTAAAAAGATCTAAAAACAACCTATCATCCTAATAAAATCATAAAAATGTAAAAACTAACAACAATCTAATCATATATATAAATGTAAGTAAATATAAAATAATATTTAACATCTAAAATTAACCATCAGAAAAACCTTACAAATAAGTTCTAACCAAACAACACGGATATACGGAAATAAATAGTCCAAAGATCCGAAAAGAGTTCTTATTCTAACAAATAAATAAGTAAATAATTCCTTGTTATTTAATATTGTTTAGGATCATACATTTATAGAATACTTAGTTTAATCACCATAAAAATATTTACGCATTTTTCACATCGTCGGACAGTCCTTCCGAGTAAATCTCATTTGGAATTTTTGGCTTTACCTTTCTGCGTATCACTTAATATTAATCTAACACATAAAAATCTATTATTTTTTATCCGAATACGCTGAACATCAAATCACTTAAGTGCAACAACTTAAGTTCCAGATTTTCTACGAACAAATATGACCTATCTAGTGTCTGATTCCTCGTAGTTTAAATCTTATCCTTTTTTGGCTTCTACCCTTGTTAGAACGCAGGTTGCTTGTTAATCTCATACCTCTTAATTTCTCCGTATTAGATAATACACGTGCGACACGCATAAAACGTCCCACACCTGCATCGAAAGATTAGAATACCATGTTTTTACCTTCGCGGAAGACACTCGCTCATCTAGTTTCACAAGCATTCAAGTGCATTATCAAATCCATTAAGCTTCCTTCGACCACCTTGTGAACTTCTTCGAATTATTCACGGTTAGAAATCACCCATGTTCCTGATTTTATTAATTTCCGTGAATCACTTTAGTTGTTCTTTATGTTCCCCTCTCTTTGTAGAGTATATATTCTGTAACACACACAACACATCATCATTTTTCTTGATCATTGTTGATCATCGCATCATTTCGCAACGTTCGATCTTAAGTAGATCGTACACACACAAAGTTATGTAACGCAACATATAACGTTACATAACACAATTTTTGTAACATATCAAGTCGCGTTCGGTTATTTTACATTACTTTAGTTTTACCTTGCTTCGTATATATTACTGTCGTAGGAGATCTAGTGCAGTGTTAATTTGCTTTTTATTTGTGTAATAAATAGTAATTTTAAAACTGCGTGATTTTCATTAAAACTGTCACCAAATAATTAAAAGTAAACCTATACGGCCTTACAACCCGTGGGTGGTGAAGCAGTGCCGACATCTCCAAGCAAGAGAAGTTCGTCATCGACATATTTTTTGGTCCTTCGAGCCGGATCCTCCAACGACATCTCTACTAGTTAACAACACAAGCATCGAGGCGAGGTAAGTCTCCAATTTAATATCCTAATATTTTTCCATACACATACTATCATTTCCCTATCAAAAATGACTGACGCAACTCTTAGAGAATTAAAATACAAACGTTCTCATTTAAAAGCAACAGCAACGAGATTCGCTACATATTTAGATTCACTGGGTCAGGAAATAAACACATTTGAACTCAAGAAACGACAATCGAAATTAGAAACTGTCCTGGATGAATTTAATAATATTCAAACACAAATAGAGTGCCTAGAGAAGTCAGATTATCAGGACGAATTACGGGATGAATTTGAAAACACTTATTTTAATTTACTTGGTCGCGCAGAAGAAATTGTCTTTAAGCATACAACTGAGTCTGCTCAGGCAAAGGCCACAGAGCAAATTTCCGATTCTCAATTAGGAAATAACATTCGTCTTCCTAAAATAGAATTACCCACCTTCTCTGGTTTATATGAAGAATGGATACCATTTTACGACACTTTTCAATCTTTAATTCATTTAAATTCGTCCATACCCGATGTGCAAAAATTTCATTATCTTAAGTCTGCATTAAAGGCCGACGCATCTCAAGTGCTTCATTCTTTAGCAGTCTCCAGCGAAAATTATCAAATTGCCTGGGACATGTTGAAATCTAGGTACGACAACAAACGCATTATTATTCAAAATCACGTAAAATCAATTTTTAATCTTCCTTCTTCCATAAAGGAATCTCATACGGGATTACGTCAAATATTGGACGGAATTCTTAAACATACTCGTGCATTAAAATCGCTTGAACGTCCTGTTGAATTTTGGGACGATTTACTCATACACATCATTACCAACAAATTAGATCATTTAACCAACAAAGAGTGGGAAGACAGTTTACCTTCTTCTACCACAATTCCTACATTAAGTAACATGACTGACTTTTTAAACAAAAAATGTCAGACTCTTGAGGCTGTAGATAGGAAAACTCGTAATGCAAACTTATCAAACATTTTCATCGAGAAATCATCGAAAAAGGTCTCACATGTTGCAACAAATTTAGCTTGTCAAATTTGTTCAGGAAATCATATGATCTTTCATTGCGAAAAATTTCTTAAAATGACTGTAGAAGAACGCAAGAAAGAAGCGCAAGCTAAAAAATTATGCCTCAATTGTTTACGAGGAAATCATTACATCAACCAATGCAACAGCAGCGGTTGCAAGAAATGCGAGAAGAAACATAATACACTTCTCCATTTTAATCAAATTGCAAATTATAAACAATCAACACCTTCAACAAGCAAACAACAAATAAATGCAACAATTAACAATCATTCATTTAATGATTCTCCAACGGAGGCTTTTTTATCTACCGTTGTGATAGATATTTATGATTCAAAGAATAAACCGCATTCATGCAGAGCATTGCTTGACTCAGGTTCGCAATCAAACTTCATTACGAAGAATCTAGCTAATCGATTAGGATTACCGCAAATTTCTCATCATGTGCCAGTTATTGGATTAAATCAATCAGCAATGAAAGTCAAACATGCGGTCGATGCTAGAATCAAGTCTCGTTTCAATGCTTTTCAATCCATTATCAGATGTCTCATAATGGACAAAATCACGAGCAACTTGCCTCATAACTCAATAAATATTTCTTGCTTCGATTTACCGAGAAACATAAAACTCGCCGATCCTCACTTCAATCAATCCGGTCCTATTGATATGCTCATAGGAGTAGATTTATTTTGGAAGTTAATGTGCATTGGTCAAATCAAAGCAAACAGCAAACATCCTTGCCTCCAGAAGACGCATTTCGGATGGATTGTATCCGGGGCATCCACACAAGTCTACACAAATTACGGCCCTGTAGCTTGCAATCTGTCTATCAATACCACTCTAGACGAATTACTCACGTCATTTTGGAAACTGGAAAATTTCGATCGTAAAGTCAACTTCACCGCTGAAGAGCAAATGTGCGAGGAGTATTTTCTGAAAACCGTGAGGCGAAATAAAGACGGACGCTTTGTTGTCAAGCTTCCTTTCAAACAAGACCCAAATCAGTTGGGAGAATCATATAGTTTAGCTTTGAAACGATTTCACAATCTTGAACGTCGATTGTACAACAATCCTGATCTTAAAAATCAATACATTGATTTTCTAAGACAATATGCAGATTTAGGCCACATGACTCTCTTAGACAAAACCGATTTTGAGTCTAGTGGGTCATTCGGATATTACTTGCCACATCATGGCGTCGAAAAACCATCTAGCACCACTACCAAGTTACGCGTTGTCTTTGACGGATCAGCTAAAACATCTTTAAGCACATCCATTAACGATTATTTGATGGTAGGACCTACCATGCAACAGGATCTATTCAGCATAATCACCAGATTTCGCACGCATCAAATAGTTTTTACTGCTGATGTAGCCAAAATGTACAGGCAGATTCTTCTAGATGAATCTGAACGTCGCTTTCAGAGGATTCTTTGGAGAGAGAGTATTAAAGAACCGATAAGAACTTACGAATTAGCGACTGTCACTTACGGCACCGCATCCGCGTCATACTTGGCCACTCGATGTCTTCAAAGATTAGCCGAAGAAGAAAATAGCATGTTCCCCATTGGTTCAAAAATAACAAAGAGGGACTTCTACGTGGATGACTTGATATCAGGAGCATCTACTGTTGATGAAGCAAGAAAAATCATTTCTGAAACAACGGAACTTCTGCAAAAAGGAGGATTTGAATTAAGAAAATGGATTTCAAATTGCACTGAATCACTTATTGATTTTGATGCTGCCGTTGTCGAAGAACAAATTTATTCGCTGGATAAAGAAAATACTAAGGCATTAGGACTGCTTTGGAATTCTAAAAGCGACTTGCTCCTCTTTGATTGTCCAAAAATAAGCGCAATTAGCAAAGTAACGAAAAGATCAATTTTATCATTTATCGCTAGTCTTTATGATCCTTTAGGATTAATCGGTCCTGTAATCATAAACGGAAAAATAATGATTCAAAAACTTTGGCAAATGAAACTCGATTGGGATGAATCGGTACCAGTCGACATATACACACAATTTAAAAACTTTTCAAGTCAGGTTGAAACGCTATCGATATTCAAAATACCTAGAAAGGTAATTCATACCGATAAATTTGCACGTTTAGAGTTGCACGGTTTTTGTGACAGCAGCGAACTTGCATATGGATGCTGCGTTTACATTAAAACTGTAACTCGTGAAGGAAATATTTTTTCCCATTTGTTATGCGCCAAATCAAAGGTTGCTCCAATAAAACACACGTCGCTTCCTAGACTTGAATTATGCGGAGCATTATTATTAGCAAGATTGGTTGATAAAATTTCTGAAACTATCAACGTTGAGTTCAGTAAAATACAATACTGGACAGACTCAACAATCGTTCTAGCTTGGATCAAATCGATTAACCGAAAGTGGAAAACTTTTGTAGCCAATCGTGTAAGTGAAATAAGAGAACTGACAGACGTAAATTCATGGAGCCACGTGTGCTCTGAAGACAATCCTGCAGACATAATATCTAGAGGCATGGGCCCCACAGAACTTCAGAATTCTTCACTTTGGTGGCATGGTCCGGAGTGGCTCTCAGTAGATACTCTCCCGGAACTCGATGAAGAGATGCTCATGGAAACAGAAGTTCTACCAGAAGAAAAGGTTTCTATATCTTGCTTCAGTTCCAATAATAAAACCAACGAGTTATTCTTACGATATTCGTCATACATCAAACTACTCAGGGTCACCGCTTGCTGCTTGCGTTTCATCAGCATAATCAAAAATCGTTTGAAGAATCAAGCATCAGTTCCTCGCATCAGCTACATTAACAAAGACGACATACAACTAGCACTCACTCGATTAGTCATAATCGTCCAAAGGGAATGCTTTAAGTCTGACCTAAAGCATTTAAAAGAGTCAGGGTCAGTTAATTCCAAAAGTAATCTTCTTTCATTAAATCCCTTTCTCGATCAGGACGGCGTCATCAGAGTTGGTGGTCGCCTTAAAAACTCTTCACTACCTTATTCTCAGAGACATTCAATTCTGTTACCCGCCAAACACGCATTTACATCATTGGTAATAAATTATTACCACAAGCGACAACTTCATGCTGGCATTCAAGGCACGATTGCAGCAATTCGATGTCAATTTTGGCCATTATCATTACGCAACTCAGTTAAATTATGCTTGAAGACATGCATTACTTGCTTCAAGGCGAAACCTTCACCCGAAACGCACATTATGGGTGATCTGCCAAATAGTCGTTTAGAGAAAACGAAGCCATTCGCCAACAGTGGCGTGGATTTTTGCGGACCATTTCACATTCGAGAAAACAAACGAAGAAACTGCAAGACGTATAAAGTTTACGTGTCCGTATTTATTTGTTTTGCCACAAAGGCAGTTCATCTCGAAATGGTTAATGATCTCAGCGCAGAAGCCTTTTTGAATGCGCTGAAGAGATTCATGGCGAGAAGAGGAAAAATATCAAACATCTACTCGGATAATGGTACCAACTTCGTAGGTTGCAACAACGAATTGAAGAATCTCTATAAACAATTTTCGTCGCAACAATACCAACACACATTATCAAAATACTTCTCAGAAGACAGTATCAGATGGCATTTTATCCCTCCAAGAAGCCCTCATTTCGGAGGACTGTGGGAAGCAGCCGTTAAGTCAATGAAACATCATTTTTATAGAGTTGCAGGTATTGCGTCACTTACCTATGAACAATTCCTGACATTAATTACTCAAATCGAATCAATTTTAAATTCCAGGCCTTTAACACCGATGTCCTCAGATCCTAATGATCATTCTTTCCTAACTCCTGGTCATTTTCTAATTGGAGACTGCCTCACAACTGTTCCTGAGCCTAATCTGCTGCATCTAAATACTAATCGTTTAAGCTATTGGCAGCACATCGAAAGCCTAAAGCAGCATTTTTGGAAACGATGGCACAAAGAATATTTGACGCAGTTGCAAGAGCGCACCAAATGGAAATCCCAGGGAAAGGCAAATCTATCACCAGGGCAATTAGTTGTCATAAAGGAGGACAATACACCACCACTACGAAGGGTCATTGGAAGAATCGAGGAAGTTCATCCTGGTTCCGATGGTGTCATCAGAGTGGCTACCGTTCGAGTTGGACAAACTGTCATCAAGAGGCCTTCTACAAAATTGTGTATTATGCCATTTTAATACGTATTGATCATTTGTAATTAGTTACATGTTTTATCATTCAAACATTTTTTATTTAGTTATAACATTTTAATATGCATTTTATTAATCATTACTATTTAATTTAGTTGTATATTTTAACACGCATTTTTCTTAATCATTAATTTTTATTTAGACATAATATTTTCATATGTATCTTGTCCTATCATTTTAATTTAGTTTTGCAATTTAAACTTGAGTCAATCGATCATATTTATACGCATAAATTATTTTTGGTATGTATGTATTGATCAATTGCATTTAATTAGTTTTGAAAGCCAGGTCTTTCAAGGCGGCCGGTATGTTTAGGATCATACATTTATAGAATACTTAGTTTAATCACCATAAAAATATTTACGCATTTTTCACATCGTCGGACAGTCCTTCCGAGTAAATCTCATTTGGAATTTTTGGCTTTACCTTTCTGCGTATCACTTAATATTAATCTAACACATAAAAATCTATTATTTTTTATCCGAATACGCTGAACATCAAATCACTTAAGTGCAACAACTTAAGTTCCAGATTTTCTACGAACAAATATGACCTATCTAGTGTCTGATTCCTCGTAGTTTAAATCTTATCCTTTTTTGGCTTCTACCCTTGTTAGAACGCAGGTTGCTTGTTAATCTCATACCTCTTAATTTCTCCGTATTAGATAATACACGTGCGACACGCATAAAACGTCCCACACCTGCATCGAAGGATTAGAATACCATGTTTTTACCTTCGCGGAAGACACTCGCTCATCTAGTTTCACAAGCATTCAAGTGCATTATCAAATCCATTAAGCTTCCTTCGACCACCTTGTGAACTTCTTCGAATTATTCACGGTTAGAAATCACCCATGTTCCTGATTTTATTAATTTCCGTGAATCACTTTAGTTGTTCTTTATGTTCCCCTCTCTTTGTAGAGTATATATTCTGTAACACACACAACACATCATCATTTTTCTTGATCATTGTTGATCATCGCATCATTTCGCAACGTTCGATCTTAAGTAGATCGTACACACACAAAGTTATGTAACGCAACATATAACGTTACATAACACAATTTTTGTAACATATCAAGTCGCGTTCGGTTATTTTACATTACTTTAGTTTTACCTTGCTTCGTATATATTACTGTCGTAGGAGATCTAGTGCAGTGTTAATTTGCTTTTTATTTGTGTAATAAATAGTAATTTTAAAACTGCGTGATTTTCATTAAAACTGTCACCAAATAATTAAAAGTAAACCTATACGGCCTTACAACCCGTGGGTGGTGAAGCAGTGCCGACATCTCCAAGCAAGAGAAGTTCGTCATCGACAAATATCTAAAAATCCTGAAAAATAAAATATACCTACAGATGAGGGCAAATCACACCCCAAACCACACGTTAAGAGCACTTTAGGAAAATTTTTATCTCGAAAACTCCTTAATCCTTAACTTAAAAGCACTTAAACAGGTCTTTTTAGGTATTTTTAAATTGGTAGCGTACTGAAGACGGCAATTTAGCTGCCGAAATATGTATCTGCGGATGCGGATATAAAGTATTGTGGGCGGAAATTAATTTCAATTATTCCCTGACTACGTTATCATAGCAAACAAAGTCTCTCTCCCGCCCTCACCTCGTCGGTGAAAAATATTGCAGGCCGACACCGGTCCCACTCGAAGCACCCTCGTAGATTGATATCACATAACACTTTCCCGAGGACGAATAGAAAAAGAAGGAAATTTCTTACTCAACCCCTCCGGAGCGGAACGTCGATGGAACGGGCGCTGCAGCCCGAAAATAGAAATGGTCTAAGTTATTTGCCTCAAAAAAAGCACGAGGACAACGTGTCATTTGTCGGAGTGACGCTTACCGGAATAAGCGGACGCAATCACCCTGCACTGAATCGGCGTTGGAAACCCGCCCGGGTCTATTTGCTAGAAGGAAGAAAATGTGTGAAATTTACGACAAACAACAGTAAACGCACGTGGAAAACAACCAAGTAACAAGATAGAGAATCAACATGGTCCTTACCTTGCTGATGTATAGTAAACCTGAGAAAATTCACACGTCACGTCACGTCACACGAAATACCTTCGAAATTTTTCTTCACCCTATATGAATGTAACAAAGAATAATTAACTGTAGTTGCAAGTCAAAAAGTGCATTAATAGCCGCTTTACACTATATAATTTTTTATTTGATTTTGTATTTGATAAAAGCATTTGAAAAAGTGGCCAATTCCGTCAGTATAAAAGTCACATGAAAAATCAATCCGAATAACTCACATAAAAACTCAAACAGTGGGAATATGAACATATATTGCTGAAGTCAAATTCAAAATCCAATGAAAATCAAATAATGTAAAAACACAAAAATAGAAACAACGTTGAAAAGACAAAGATGACCTAATGAAATGATAAGTACAAAGTTTTTTTAATCATAAACCGGACAGAAAAATGAAGGGATAACACTAAACGTTTCCCTATAGATTTATAGCTTCGTCAGGAGTGAAAAAAAGTAAATAGTTTAGTTTAAAATCATGTTACCGTTTCGTTTCTCTTGACGACTTGTTTCTCTTGACAACTTGTTTATTTACTTTTTTTCACTCCTGACGAAGCTTTAAATCTATAGCGAAACGTTGAGTGTGTTCTCTTCATTTTTTTATCCGGTTTATGATTAAAAAAACTTTGTACTTACTATTTTCATCGGACGAGAACAAACTTCAACTAATGAAATGAGTTTCCAGGAGTATAGAAATAGATTCTATGAAGTAATCAAAAAGAGCAGTAACAAAGAGGATAGAGAAACCGTAGCAGAAGAGGATGTCCAATATGATTGAATACTTAGACTTCCTAGAAAGCTGTGAAATTCTTCATATATTATGCTAGCAGTGATAAACAAAGGGAGTAAAAGTATTCAAACACGCTGCAGCTGAGACAGGAAGATAATTCTTAAGAAACAAAGGAGACTTCATATTTAGTTTCAGGGTGAACTATGATACGAAGAATACCTTCTGCTGTGGACGTTTAGTCCGTCGTTACAGAAAAGAATTTTTGCAATCTTACCGTTTTTGTTATACATGCTATTCTCGTTGTTGATTTTATGCAACAATTGTTGTTTCATAGAAACTACTTTAATAAAGCAACAGCCTTAAAGAAGATCTTCCACATTGTCACGTTAGATTTTTAATAGAACAATTTAAAAAACTTTGAAAATAAGTAAATTTAAATACGTCAATCCATTTACGAAATTTCAAACTCAGCAAATACTTCCTATAGGTTATGAAACTAGGACGGAATGTTTGCAACCATTGCAATTATTATCGCACAATCAGTGTTATTATTTCAAAACTATAACGGGACATATACTCTATAATAGGGATGACCACCAGCGGGGAAACGTACCCCCATCGCGCTAAGCGTTACAACTGCGATCGCTGTATTTATTAAGTATGTATCTGCCCGCGCTTCTCTATCAATGAATTCTCGTTTTCCCGAAACAAACAAGAGTGAGGGTAGCGCTTTCGGAGCGCCCAAGAGCATCGCTGTTCTATAACTTGATAGGCGGAATTACACAGATTGGTCTAACGTGTTACGTAACTTTGGGGTCAACTTTGAATTTCTTGTTATCTGTGTCAACAAAAAAAATTAAAGTTGACCCCAGTCGTCACTAACTAATTGTTGTTTGAATAAAATAAAAAAATAACAAATAACTGACTAATGCGAGAGCCACAATCTTTTATAGCTTCTCGTTTACCGCCTATTAAGAAAAAATAGGCTGTAGTTAAGCGAGCATATATTGACAAATTTCTGTGTGCAATTATTTGCAAACAAACCAGTACAAATAATCTGAGGAGAATCTCAGAAATTAATCGGTAACACAAGTCCCTTCAAGAGGGAGAACATTCCGTCGAGCATCAACAACGGACGTCGCCAGCGTCGCCCCTGGACTCAACATCTATTCCGTTGTCATGAGAAAGACTACGCTGTTGCCACCAGAACCACGCTATCGCCACAGACCTTGTCGCCGCCTTGCTGTCAGAGGAAATCTAAACATCCTAGCAACCCTGACTCGGCGCTACAACCTTGAGTCGTCCGGCCCCGATTCAACTAAGGTCACTGAATCAACACACTTACGTGTTCATGTAACGCAACCCCATTTCCATTCCATTATGAGTTTATTGTGTAACAAAGATATCAAAGACAAACGTCGCAAGGGCAAGAAGGAAATCAGCACTTTTATAGAATTATGTTTACTACAATGATAGTAGTTTACGGCCGACTCTCTAATCAAAAATGTATTAGTTTATGTTATTCCACACAGCCATAGTAAATTGCCATTTATGAAACGTCACTTTGAATAACAAACTTTCGACTGTTTTTTATCCCTAGATAAGTTTATTGTGCGACAAGGATACACAGAAAAAATCACACTATGTCGCTATCTGAACACGAAGTGTGTCGCTTTAGTACCTTAGATTCAACGGATCCCGCCCTAAGGAATCAAACACGCCGATCAACGATCCGGCCGATTAATTGAACACTTCGATTTTGGTCGTAACAACCGAGTTCCTTCAACAACGCCGACGTTCATCTATTTAATACGTCCACCTGCCAGGACTGCCCTGTCTGCGACAAAGAACCAATGGAACCCCCGACCTAGTAAAATCACGACTCTCAGAAACTAAATTAATCCTTATTACTACTGATAAATAAATAAAGAGGTATAGTTTTGTATTTGATTGTTTAAAGCTCTACCTACGCCCGCAACCGCCGGTTCATCCACCCGCATTAGCGTGACATGGTGGAGGTGCCGCGGCGCCAAAGCTTCTGTGTTACAATACGTTTCCAGAAGGTTTTGCAACTTGTCTACCCAACTCCATTATCGTTCAAGATGAAGTAATCGAAAAGTTTACATGAACATTATATTGTCTACTTTTCACTATTGTACTGCGTCCAAAGAACAATCGATATTTTCCAAAATCCTAAATCGTAACAGTATTTTTAATCACTAATCATGACTGATAACTAATGACTAATTGATTTATTATTAGTCATGACTGATGACTAATTATTATTAGTCATTAGTCTTGAATTTTCTGATTTTTCGATTATTTTTGGTAAAATTTGTGACAAGATTAGAGAGGCAAGCTATTAGAGTGAATGCACAGTAAATATTTATTGTTTGATTTGATAGTTCTTTTTCAATTTTTAATCAATTTTACATGAAAATTCACACCATGTCATACGAGACTTAAGTCACTAATTATCGATACAAAACCTGTTATTTAATATTACTCAGTGGCTAGAAGGATTCCAGGTGTTGTAAAGCAACTCGGCGCCGAAGGGCCATAGGCGTTTGCCCTAAGAAATATTTTTCTTTTGAATAAGCAAATACATTTTCCTATAATCAATTTTTTAACATACCGGGTGGAAAGTTTCAAACCCGAACATAGCAAACTTGTATTGAAAACTATGTTTCTGTGAATTGCTGCTCGCCATTTGAAGATACAAAAATGGCAATGGTATTAAAGAAAAGAGAAAATTATGGACAATTATTATAGTGTTAAAATTATTCCTAAATATGAATACTTTCGGAATATAAATAAAATTTTCAAATTTTAAACAAAAAAATTTAGTCGTCTATGTCAGGTTTAAAACTTTAAGTTGTTTCAATTAATGGAAAATAATTTATACGTCAGTCAAAAAGTATTATGAATTATTGTACAGAGCAAATAATAGGTAGGTACTCTTGTCGTTTAAGTTACAACAATTCTTTCTTTATTGGAATTATAATTGTATTCTACGTCATTACATACAAAAATACTGTTGTTTCTGATACTATCAATAAACTTGAAATGAAGCCATGGGCAATCAATACCGACACATGTAGATAATAAATCAGTTTTAAATTCAATTGTACTAAGAATTAAATAAGTTTCACACTGTTCAAGAATAAGTAACACACAACAGTAAAGAATATTTAAAAAAAATTTCAATTCCACAAATCCAGTTGCCATCAACATTGTATTGAAATTAACAAGAAGAGTAGGAGAGTATTTTGTGAAGCAACGCAGGAGCAAAGAAATAAATCCTAACAGTTTTTCGTCGTCAGTATGCTACACAGATGAATGTAATTTTATTTTGAATAAGAAGCATATTGTACAAAATTCTGATTATTGAATTGCAAACTTCAAATCTGACATACTAAGGCGATTATATTTTTCATTTGAAATTTAAAAATTTAATTTCTATTTTAAAAGTATTAACACAATAGGAATAATTTTAACACGATAACATTGGCCTTAATTTTATCTCTCATTTCATACCATTACCATTTTTGTATCTTTAAATTGCGAATAGTAATCTACAGAAACGTAGTTCTCAATGGAACGTTGCTATGTTCGGGTTTGAAACTTTCCACCCGGTATGTATACATATCTAATTTAAGTAATTGTTACTTGTTAAATGAATTAAGTATGACATTTAACTGATCTGTGCAGGGTATTCTAATTAACGTACTTTCGGGCGTTTCCTTCAATTTTCGTCACAGGATTATTGCTTGAATTTAGGGCCCCCGTAACCATGTGTGCAAAGTGTGCAGTGCACGCGGGCGCCATGTTCAAAGGGCGGCAATTAGCTTCTTGGTCACTGGACATATTTTGTCATTTTTTTCGCCCAAAAAAAGAAAAGTAATGGGAAACATTTTTTTGTCTGGTATAAATTATTCGAAAAACTAGCCACAAGTTTTGGTGAAGCCGTCATCCTCACGGCAAAACGTCGACTAAAATAGAACAGTTAACTGCTGCAATTAAAAGTAGGAAAGACTAATTTTTGTAATTTTCGTTTGCTACATTTTTCATAAAAATTTCATAATTTTATTAGGTAAAAAAAAATAAATTATGTAAGCTGTTACGGTTTGCTTAACAAAAAAACAAATTACATTTCATTTTTTAAGTTTTTATAAATTTAAGTTCTTTTTGCTTTTGTGATTTTGTTTCTTTTTTTCTAATATTAGTAACTGCATTGCATTCTGGGGGGGGGGGGCGTCTAAGCAGAGGTCTTCTCGGTCAGATCAGAAGAAAGCGTTTCGCTTCGTTTTTGGGGGCTTGCGGCAGCTAGGAACTTGAAAAAATGAAGGAAAATGTTTAAATAAAAGTGAAGGAGAATGTTTAAAAAATGTGAAGGAAAATGTTTAAAAATTCTTCTGTTTTTTCCATTTCTTTTCCTTTAATTTTTAATAATTTTTATAATTGACCGTTTTTGTTTGCCCCAACTCATCTGCCAGAGGGCGCCAACATATGGGCTGGCCTCGCGGGGGCCCTGCTTGAATAACAGAGGACCATTTTATTATTAAAAGTTTCTTTCTTTGCAAGAAGTTCATAAAAGATAAAGTTAAAATTTAGTGATTCAGTGGCCAGTTTAGTGACATTTCATTTCATTTGAAAATTATTTATTAGTCGTCAATTTAGTCATTCATTATTATTCCTGATTGAATTTAGTCAACTAATAATCACTTCTTTATTCAAATATAATACTAAAATATTGTCATGACTAATTTAGTCGTTTAGTTTTAGTCACGATTAAAAATTTATTCGACTAATACTCAATACTGGTGCCTGGCTCCGTGATACTGGCCTGTTTACTGGCCTCGTGAAAACGCGCCTTAAGACAGGCTAGACTAGAAATATTTTCTCTGAGGGATTTGTGTTTGGGAATTGCCCAAACACAAATCCTCGAAGAGATGCGCAACATTTGCTCAAAATTCGAAACTAAATTAATACTCCTATAAATTTGAGTTACTTGGAATAATTTTGAATTTTTTGTTTTGCTATGATTAACCATAATCTTGATGAAAACTTTTTGCTACACCTGTTCAAAATCTTTCACTAATATGTGCATGATCACGTATTCTATTATTGAATTTCTGCCGAGCCAGATATACATATCAGAAACGAATATACTAAGTAAACATAAAACGTAAGCACAGCAAGGATTGATTTCGTACTTACTGCACCCAGATCCCGATCCGTAGCCGCGCTGGAAACTGAATCGGGTCAGCAGACAGATTCCGCTCTTCCCAGAAAGCTTACACTTGTTTCACTGCAAAGAATAAAAGAAAATTCAACTGCGAAAGACCATCTTACAAAGACGTATTTTAGAGTATCGGGTTTTTATTATGTAAATCATTCATAATATTTACTCCGTCCTGCTTTTATAGATAAAAGAGGGTATTATTTATTTACCACTAAAAACGGAAATTTACTAACATCATAAAACTGACGTTGCCAATTTAAAACGCATATTTCATTTTATATATTTCACCAATAAAATTTCGCATTTTACTTTTATTTAGTTCAATTTAGTTCAATTAAGAGCGATTCAAATGAAGCTATTAAAAATTGTTAGCTATAATTTATGATATTCTGCTCTTTTTTAATTCATCTTATTAAATATTATTAAACAATAGATAATAATGCATATTTTCAGAGTGAATAGAACGTCTAAAAGTAATACCGCCA
This sequence comes from Prosopocoilus inquinatus, assembly GCA_036172665.1. Lineage (NCBI taxonomy): Eukaryota > Metazoa > Arthropoda > Insecta > Coleoptera > Lucanidae > Prosopocoilus > Prosopocoilus inquinatus. The sequence goes on from CM069871.1 coordinate 50,969,857, forward strand.
ATTTTTTTTCCAAAAGTGAATAATAAGGGAATTGTAAGCTCTGAAGGTGGGGTGAAAAATGTTTTTTGACAATATCTTAAGTCAGCGTTTCCCAAACTGTGGGGCGCGCCCCCCTAGGGGGGCGCGTAAGTCTTCAAAAGGGGGCTCAGCAGAATAAATTAAAAATTTATGAATCAATTTTATAACTGGGCTGCAGTCCAATTATAGAATTGATTCCTTAACTGATCAGTCGTAATCATACTTCGTATTCAAAATTTATCATATTATTTTTTTACAAGAGATTGCATATACATACAGTCGCGAGCAATAAATTTTAGTTGTCATTAATTGTCAAAGGTTGTCACTGAACTTGTATTTTATTGAAACTAAGGAGACTCTTAATTTTGAATACTAGGAACATTCTATTAAATATTTAATGTATTTATTAAATTAAAATTGATGTTTTGATTGACAGTGACTACCAAAATTTAATACTTACGACTATACATATACCATGAGTTTTTTTCCTTTAAATATAATAACTATCGCAAGCAATAAATTTTGTTTGTCACTTTCAAATAAATCGTCAGATTCAATTTCGTAAATTAGAAATTTTCATATAAATTTGTTTTATTTTGCCAAAAAAGGGTGGGAAATAAATAATTTTTTTAAGAAATTATTCCTAGTGCTCAAAATTAAGACAACAATCTCTTTACTTTTAATCAAATACGAGTCAAGTACAAATTTGTAACAATCAGTGACGACCAACATTTATTGCTCGCGACCGTATAATGTAAATATTCCTAAGCTTAGTGAAAGAAAACGAGTCAATGTGCTGTTACAGTCAAATATTCAAAAATTACTATGAAAATGTTTGATCATCATCAGTCTTCAAGTTCGAGGTTCGACGGGGTGGGGAGGGGGGGCGTTAATTATACCACAGCTCAAGAGGGGGTCGCGAAACCTAACAGTTTGGTAAACGCTGGTAAACTCAGGAAAAGGCTAACTGCGCATTAACAACTTATTTGTCAGATTCCCCTTATTTTTAAGGGATGTTTTGAGAGGGTAAATTTCGATACGTTATTCCTGACTCTATTCTTTACATATTTCATCAAAAATTTAAAGAAAAGAAAATATTTAGATTATTTGACACAAAAATCGAACCGTTTTTGACAATGAGTAATAATTGAGGTTTAAAAGTTACCATACCTACACCTATTATGCAATTTTATTGTTCTACTGTTTCTTATTTTTTACTTTTCAAAAAAAAAATTTGAAAAGGTAACATTATTTTTTTGTGTTTATTCACCCTGCAAATATTGGGACACAATTCTGACTCACCTTATATTCTCGGAGAAATTTTAGAAATAATTAGCAAAGATCGAACATCCCTAGGATATCTGGTAAAAACCAGTATAAAGATAAAGAAAGCAGACGCGTAAATTTCAACGTCGCCGTTGAACGGTTTATATGCCCGACGCACTCTAATCCTCGCCCTCGCGCTCATTGCATCACAAGTAATCGATTGATGTAAGTTAAGTAAGTAACAGAATTGCCTTTATAGTTTCTTTCAAATTAATAATTATAAAAACATTATAATTCTTTAATATGACTTTTAAAAAGACTGGCGTAATATGTTTAATTCATATCATTTACAGCGCCGTCACTGCAAAAAGAATGTGTGTTCATTTGGGATTTATTCGGTTATGTAAACAAGATTTTATAGCCAGTCGACCAGAACTGTAGCGGTTACTGCGGGCGGCATTCGACTGGTTTATTGTTTTGTTTTTACAGGGCAGACGCGTTAAAGATTCGAATTTTTCCGACTATGATCGCTTGAGAATTTTAATAGTTCCTCGTATATTTAGGGAAACCTTCCGTCTAGATGCGCCTAGGTCTGATAATTAATAACAAACTCAAATTTAATTGAAAATTTTAAACCAATACAAGAAAATAAACGTCAGGCGATCAATGGATCCATATTCCATGTTGGTGATAAATTCCGTCTGCAAAAGCTAATTATAGCACACTTCGGTTTAACACTCGTGTGGTTTTAGTCAGGTAGTTTGCAAATTAATATAATTTAGGAAGTTTAATATTATTGTTGGCTCAAGTGCTCCAGTGGCACTTGGATTGGGGAATGTTATCGATTGGCTGGGCCATCGCTTTAACGGTCTTATAAGTAGGCAAAGACGTCACAACGCTTCAATTGGTTTTTCAAGAAGCGCGTAAATTTTACTAACAAAAAACAGTTCCACTAAAATAATCGAAAAATGAATGAAATTTTCGTTTACTAAAAAAAGATAGTTGATATTGCATAAAAGATTTAATTTATTTTAACAGGTTTCCTTTTTTCCGTACTTTGTAAAAACTGTCAACAATTTGTACAGTGGTACCATCAAATGCAAAAAAAAACTACCTCTTAGACGTTGGATTTAATTTGGAAGAAATTTAAGCGTATTTTAAATTAGTTAAAAAAACAGTTTTTATTAATAGGATTTTTACTGCCACCAGGTAAATTTGGGACCTGATTAATTGACTAATTAATAACTCCTTCAAACTCTTTCGAAGGCGGTTCTTGAGAAACTGTACAAGTAAAATCTATTATGTGCTACAATGGAAATTTTGAAGAAAAAGGGAACAAAGTATACTTATTGTTGTAAATAACAATTACCACACCTTTTACGCAGAGACTTTAGGTTGCCCTAGGGGGTCTTCGATTAGATCCTGAGCATCGAAGCTAGTTTTCTCTGCGTCTCACTTATGTTACCCTGAAGGGGTTTCAACGGGTTAAACTTAAGGCAAAAACAACCGCATGGTTGAACGATTGGATGGACACTTATTAAGTTTGTATTCTTTCTAGTTGCGGTGCATAATTGTTTCCATTAAAAACTTCAACCACTCTCATAAAATCAGGGGTAACTGTAACAAGTTTTAAAATTAATTTAGCAAGGCGCGGAGCAGAACGTATTCGCACGGTTCTGCGAATGGTGTGATCTTATCTAGATGTATGTTTAAAATACGATGCTTCCTGTCCAGCTCTTATCCACTGTGAAAGTTTGTACTAAAATAAAATAGATTAAATTCCACCCGCAGTTATCATGAATAATTTTTTGGGCATTTTTTTGGGCGTTTACAACTTATTTTTTGAAAAAATTTTTAAATAAAATTTTTAATACAGAGTGCTAAACAAGACTAACCAACTTCAAGGTCGGGTTTTATGACGCAAAAGGAGTGGCAAGTTATTAATAATAAACGTGGATCTGGAACCACTTCAAAATAGGGTAGTTCTGTTTCATATCTTTTACGTGTCTATACCGCTTTTTGTCCGTTGTATTGACTTTGTTCTCACTTTTAGAATGTAGAATAGTATGGAAATATTTGGAGATTTCTTATTGAAACGTATTTGGCCCTATTTAGCCAAATGCAGTTTCATTAAGAATAAGAATTTAGAACCAAAAACTTTTAAGCAATACAGTTTGGAGATCGAACACTTTCTCTTTTTTCAAAAATGTTAAACGGTCTTTATACAGTGCTAATCTAAAGTTTCTACCCTCCTTCCTAATTTTGGGACCAAATATTATCATTACCATAACTTCTCCTCAAATTCCCTAAGCTTGTATTATTGTTATACTGTATTGGTGGGGATAAATAAAAACAATTATTATTATTATTATTAATGCTTGAAATAAAATTACTTTAGAACATCCGCTACATGGATATACGTTATGAACTTTAGAATTTTAAATGGCCTGTTGGCTTAAATGTATAACTTTAAAGGAGTTTTAATGATACAGCAATGAGGAAGTCGGTTTTAACAGTCTTCATTTATTTTGAGTTAATGACAAAAAAAATTCTACTAAATATCTGATATTTTTTATAAAATCACTTCTAGTGGTTTTTTTTTCTAGTGGAATTAATAAAAAATGGCCCTGCGCGCATTATGATCTTTAAAATTTTAAATACTATAGTTACTTAAGTGATAAATCATTTTAAAGGAATTTTAATTGTACATTCAACGACGTTATCAGTTTTCAGTTTCCAGCATTTGTTTTCTTTTTAATTCATATAATCATCGTATCTTTTTTAGTATATCTTTATTTCAATACATTTTGACAGTTTAGTGTTTTCTGTTTGAAGTGAAGTTATTTATTTTACTATTTTTAAGCCCACTAGAAATAGCTATTTTATACAAAAATATCCGATATTTAAGAAAAAAAGTTGTAAAAATGGTGACAGAAACAAATTGTAGTAAATATTCATACATTTGCAGGAAATGTTCGTACAATTGTCAGGCAAGACGCTATTCTTATCGTAAGATTTACTACAATTGTTCTAATATTTGCTATAATTTATGTCTCCATTTTTATTGCAGTTGTGTTACTTCTTACTACTTATTTTTTCTGTGCACGTTTCTGCCATTAACTCAAAAATAAATGAAGACTTTTAAAAACTATTAGCGTCATTGGTTGTAGCATTGAAATTCCTTTAAAATATCTCCCACAACGCAATTTAAAATTTTGAAGTTCATAGCAAGGTTGGAAAATCTGATATTGCTCTAGCAGGTTACCTCATTCCCATTTAAATGTGTAGTTTGATCCTTACCGTCCGCAAAAGTAACTCGTGACGTCACACGATACTTCTTTCCGTCACAGTGAAGTAAGTAGAGTGAGTTTTAATCTATCTCTTTAAGCTTAATCTAATTCACTAAAAATTGAATAAATGCTGTGGTCCTATTGATCAAATAATGCAAAAACCTAATTAATATGCTCAATGGAATTTATCACGTGACGTGACGAACGAGTTACGTACCCAAACCCTCCCCTCTGGATCAAGACGACCTTCTAATACATAGTCCAGCTCTACTAAACTTGGTTCATATTTCACGTAGCGCCACCTAGCCACTGTTCTAAAGTAATTTTATTTCAAGAAGTAGGTAGTACATTATATCTATTTTGATTTGATTTTGGTCTGAACTTTCTATGTTATTTGAATCCAAAATTAACATGAGGGGAAGAAACTTTAGACTAGCACTGTATAATCATAATACACGCAAAAATTTAAACGCAAATAAATTATCCAATAATTATTTCTGATCTATGAAATAAACGAATCGTAATCTCAAGTTACGGAAGTACTATTAGTGACATTAAACTGTTATTAATGATAAATTAGACAAAGTTAAATGCTAATGTGAACGCATATATCACGCGTGTTGATTTGTTAAGCTTTAAATCAATGCAGCCTTCACTGTATTTGGCGGGCTATATCTGGAACGTAAAATGTTATGAAAATTTATACATATCTTTAGCCGTGAATTGTATAATTATAACTGTCAAATTTTAAATAAATTCACACGTGAAGCTTTTGATTTATCGCAAAATGAATACTGAGTAAATTCGTTTTCCAGTTGATTTAGAAAACTATGCGAATGAAAAAATATTCACGCCCTTTTGATAAGAGTCAACGAATTTGGAACACCATATACAGATTGAATTCGACAACTAGGTAGATAAGCGTTGCGAGTCTCCGCATGTATTACCGTTCCAGACACATTGAAGACCGTACTATCTGCTTAGTTGTCCCGTACCGTCTGCCTAGTTGCGTGACCCAATCTGTATATTCTGTGATCATGTTCAAAATGTTTTCAATAAGTAATTTGATCGCGTATTTACATATAGCGCCATTTATTAATTTAACATGGACAAGAATTTTTATTGCATAATATTCTAATAATACGAACAGTTCGTGCATCAGTCAACCTGAAAGAACAACAGTAGTTCAGAAATTAAATGTAACTTATTATCAATATAAAAGTTCTTTTAGTCTTTAACTTTGAAAAGTTTCGGTTGACAACTTAATCAATTGATCAACTGTGCAATCAGTGTTCGTTTCAAGATTATTCGTTGGATAAGAATCGACTGTAATGAATAAATTACCTTTAGTGTCTAAACACTTTTTTCATATAGTTTTTGAGTGAAAACAAAATAGGCGAAAGAAAGACAGAAGCGGGACTGGATAATGTGATTTCTTCATCACTAATCGAATACCTATTTCAATATTTAATTTTATTATTAATGGCATGTTCAACGGCAAACACAGGATGTTCTTTTTAAAGAGATGGGAGTATGAATTTACTTAAATAAAGTCCTTGAAGCAGAAACAAAAAATACTTGAGAATTTGAAAATTCTTTATAATAAAAGAGTTGTAAAGGGAAAAAGAAATGTTACTTGTAAATTCTTGGTTATTTTCGGCAACCACATAGGGTATAGATCTGATGTTGTAAGGTAGTCACATTGTTTACCGTTTGATACCAAATGTTCTCATTGGTTCTAGATCACGCTATCTGTTTCTGTGTTCTGATTGGTCGCCTTTTTGGACCGTTAATCGCGTTCGGCATCCTTAAGTATAGCGTCACTTTGCGTTTTGACATTACAAGGTACACTTGTGTGTATGTGGCTCGAGAATTGTTGTATAATTTTGATCTTGATGATCCGAACGGATAAACCGTTTTTTTTTAACTAAAGGTAATTGGGGATTAATTAATAAAGTAAATGCAGAAGTATCAGTCGATGTGTAATTATTGGGAAAAAATATCCAAAATCTGTTATTCTTCAGGTTAACTGTGTGCCTATAAATAAAATTGCTAAAAAATTACTTTCATTCTGATATTATATCCTACATTTATTTGCAATATCTTTTGAAAGGCTTAGACCCATTTGAAATTAAAAACAGGAAATAGGCAAATTAATTTTCACCCACCTGGTTACATTAGCGGGTTAAATTCCGATCTTTGAACTCGCTTGTAAACTTAAAATGAACATTAAATTACAAGGTAGATTATGTCATGACAAGGTGTATGTGTCTGATTGAGACAGATGCATTAATTTTATTTAATGTGAAAGAGGTACGTAATATTAATAGGCAATTTTCTTTTCTGTTAAGTATGAAGTTCTTAAAAGAGCTTACAAGGATCTTAAGAGATCCGAGCCTAGGACTAAGTAAAAAAAGAAATAAAAATTTTATCATCCATTGTTGATAGTACACTGTTGTTGTTACAACTGTTAGCTACAAAATCCATAAATAAAAATAGCAAACAAATAAAACCCATAAACAATTTGGCGTTGTGGTAAATGGAAAACTACGTGAGCCTCGAAAGTCGTTTATTCTGCACCGAGATAATATGTTAAATCACCGGTAAAATAAGTGCGACTCATAGGACACTGCTGGGGCGACTGCCTGTCTGTCGTGCGAAACCCCGGCCTTTTTATGTCTCGAGAATATTTACCTGACCGCTCCAGAAGCTTCCTGAAAAACGCGTAAGCAATATCGAACTGCTCAGAAGCTTCTTGGAGGGTGGCATCATTGAGGGATGCGTCATTAAAATTCTTAAGATAAGTAATCCATTTACACTTCCGCTACAACAACTTGTAAAACAATACAAACAAATAATAATAATTGCATTTATATTCCAGGAATTTATCCACACAATAAAATACTCTGGTAAAAGAAATTTTAACTTACTCCTAAAAAGATATAAATAAACTGCTTTCCGAAAACTATGGGGTATTGGATTGACAAGAACTCTGGCAGCTTAGAAGGGCGTTCTTTACTAAAGTTGATTCACTTTAGTAGATTATTTCTAACGATTTTGCTTATACAGCATTTGCAATATATCCGTGACATCTTTTTATTATAATCGCTTGTATAATTTTTTATTGAAAATACTTTTTCAGAAATATGTATAGTTAATTCCATTAACATTCATTCCTATGTCAAATGACGCATTCTGAGACTTAATCGCAATCACAAAGAACTTATCTGCGATAAGTAATTAGTTTTCGTTCTAAGTAACACTAGTGCAGGACCATTTATATTATTTATTTATATTAGATATTTAGAAATATCCCTTAGATAAAAACGTGAGTAATTTTAACTTAAGTACATTAGTGCTCATAAGTATTTGGACATCCACAATCTTAGCAGAACTTATTAAAAATACATTACAGAAATTTCAGATTATTTGCAGTCTAGACTTAAGAAAAGAAAATTATTTAATTTACCAAATTTAAGCTTTCGATTCATCTAATGGGTGTATTACGAAACACGCACGCTTCGGATAAATTTCAGATTAAAAGAAAAATTGAAATATTAGTACTATTTTACAGTATTTGTAAACTAGTCTACATAGTTTTTGAATTACTAAAAGCGGATTATTAATAATAGAGTTACAGCGTAGTGCGTTTCTCGTAAGGCATCTGGTATTACCTATCAATTTGACGTGATGAGGCAAGGCCCTCGGAAGGCCATTCTATTATTTTTATGATTATGCTTATTGGGCTACTGCAGGTAATGAAGTGACAAGTATTTAATAATACTCATTTCCTTAGATCTGAGCAATATACAGGGTGTTTGCAAAATAAGTGCTAAAATTTTAACCACAGTACGCCGACAGCACAAACACGAAAAAAATACAAAAAAAATCGTATAACAGAAAGAAGTTCAATCGTTGTCATTTATGCTGATGTATTACAGGTTTAAATTTCTGCACATATTTCACGAACACCCGGTATTATACAAGCAGTGAAACAAATTAAAGATGCCCAAATACTTATGAGCGCTAGTGTACATGAATAATCCTCTTAGTACAAATAAATTTTATTAATTTCAAACAACTGTCCATGCCAAAAATATACTTATACTATAGCCAAACAGAAAAACAAAGACTATTTTGCTATGAACTTTCTTATATTTGCCATAATTTATGTGAAAACAAATGTAAATGTAAATTATCTGAAAACAAATAAAAACAAACTATTTTAACACTAAATTTTATGTTTCTTGTAAATTCAAACCAACCTTAATTTTGTATTCGAAGCAAACAGACTGCGGAAATCCAGATGTGTGTATTCACGGGAAAATTGATTACTCGAAGAAAATCGTAGCAATTAGAAACGCAAAACGAAGTCACTAATTGATTCCACATAAAATAAGTACACTGCAGCCTGCAGTTTCTATAAATACTTATTAAATAAACTCAACGGGTATTCAAAAGCACCGTTGTGTTTGCCACGTACTTATTTAAATCGCGATTTAGATAGAGCACGATTACGCGGGCAAATTGCCTGGCACTCTAAATACGAAAATGTAATCAGTGGATTCAAAACAATTTCTTTTTATTTTTTTTTTATTACCTCCTCGGGCTTATCGTGAATGTTAAATTTAACTTCTGACAGGATTGAATTCATCTAAGAAGTACTATAATTTTGACTTTTTAAGAAATGCGTTATTCTGCAACACTAAACCGCAACCAAAAACTTTCCAGGCTTAACTGAATACTGTTTATTTTAAAATATTTCTAACGAAACCTAGTTTATTTTAGTGCTTGTTTTGTATTTCCATTGCGAATTGGTGAGTATTTACGTACGTTTAATCTAAAATTGATTTATTTAATCCTGCTTTGTTATTTCACAGATCAAACATTTCACTCCCCCCCCTCCTCTTCCCACCGACCGACGAAAGACTCTTTTCAATGTTACACGATTTCAAAACTTTTCGCCGTAAACTGCTGTTTTAAATGTGGTTTACGCTTTTTCCAATATCCGATTTAGTTTTGCTATTAATTATGCGGAACAACCAAGTCGAATTGAGCGTAATACCGGTGGAATAGCAAAAAAATAAAGCTATTTTGTTGAAACGAACAGGTTACATTATACAGATGTTGTTTTAAGCTATTTCGACTACCGTCATTTTGCAAAAATCCGCACGTGGGAGTAAAACAGAATTGCTTATACTTAAATTAACCAAAATGTTTCATTTTGTAATAATGCTTGGAAGTTTCACTGACATATACAGTCTGTCCACGTAAATATATTGATCATATTATGAAAAGATATTTCGTGTCTAGCGGTTGTAGATGTGAAGGCAGACGGCATAATATCACTTTTATAACGTTTGCTTCCTGATTCTCTGTGGACATTATAATTAATTCCTGGCGTATATGTATGCATTACAATGATTTACAATGCCTACATGTATTTCGCGCACAGAAGTTATTGAGCTGCGAGTCCGCCACGAACTCGATGCAAATATGTAATAACTTCAGCAACACGTTCTGTGTTTGTAATCAAACAGAAGAGTATTAAAATCGTTATTTGCTTTTTAGGGCCACAGAATGAAAAATGAGAATATTTTTTTTTCATTTGATAAAATTTCATTTTGCTTCGATGCTGTAATTCCAAAATGGAATAATAATCTCGACAATAATTTACAATCTATATCCGTTAAACTAATTACAATATTATCAAATAATTCAACAAAGAATTAATAATAATAAAGCCTAATAATATTTCTTAAGTCTGAGACCCGTATCAGATTTGGATCTTCTTGAATCTTTGGATTCTTAAAATTATCAAGATACGTAATCAAGCTCAGGATATAAATAATTCACTTTACATGATTCCAGAGATATTTTGATGAAGACAAATCTGGGAAGCTGCAGACAATCAATCCAGAATGTAATTTCCAACGCAATCAACAACTACTTTAAACTATGTTTAAGGTTAACTAGAGCTTAATTTTTCGTTTTGATTGTAAAATGTTAAATGCTGTATATCTGTTACGGATAATGTTAGAAATATTAGTAAACTTAAGTTTACCCGGGTTAACTTATTATTTATTAATTACACCTAGTCACTTGGTAGTCTCCGAAATTTCATTTACATAAATTGTACTTCGATCTTACCCGGGTAAACTTATTCAATGCCAACTAGGTAAAGTTAGATTGCTCATATCATCTAACTTTCAAAAACAAAATAAATTAGTATATTAAAACCTATCTTTAATTGAATGTATATTTTAATAGGAATAAAAATATGTATGAACGTATAACATACAGGGTGTCCGCGGATAGACCTAACTATACCTACAAACTACCAAAATTTCTAAATAACATACAGAGTGGTTAGATTTCGAGACAACGTGAAATTTCGTTAAGAGTAAAGTACCCTTTATTTCAAAAGAAAGTAAAAGTATTACTGGAAAAAGATGTTTGTAATGTCAAAAGTAGCTCAAATATCTAATCTGAATATTGTGTCTTAAAATTGATTGTGTTTGTGTAATAGGTGTAAATTAGCCAACATGATTTTCGTAGTTTTCTACGGTAGGAAATGAAACTAAGATTTAACCCAAGTGAATTCATGTCAAAAAATTTGTTGACAATTGTCAGTCAATGTTTGAAAAATGTTATCTCTAGAGCAAAGAATTTATTCAGTAAGAAGCTACGGTATAGGTAAAGTGTCATATCGTTTTGCAATAGAACTTTTTAATAGGAAATTTCCGGGAGTATAGGTTTCTCTAAATTTAATTGTGAGTTTAATTAAATTTGTAATCATTATTAACTTAATCATACTGAAGTAAAAAGAAATCAACTTTGAGATACAACGTTCAGATTAGATATTTGAGTTTCTTTTGACATTACAAATGTCTTTTTCCAGTAATACTTTTACTTTCCTTTCAAATAAAAGTTACTTTACTATTAACTAAATTTCACGCTGTCTCGATTTCTAACCAACTTGTATATTATTTCGAAATTTTGGTAGTTGCTGAGGACTCGCTTGAAGAAGCAAAACTTTTTATGAAGAATAACTTTTCTTCCTAAAATTCGAAACAGAAATTTATAAGTATATTTAGGTCCATTCGGGGACACACTGTATAATAAATAAATAAATATGTGTTATTTATTTAAACACGACAGATTGCCGGGACACTTGTGTTACCGTTGTTCTCTTGTTCTATCTGTTCATTTTCTAAATTTTCTATGTTCGTGAGATGATTTACGTCAGGATCTTGTATTTATGGTTCAGTACTAAATTCATTAACAAGTGTCTGGAGCTCTTTTTCAGTTTGACTATCGGCATTAACTTCTGTGACAATTTGTTTACATTTAGGTTGGTACTTCGTTCTTGTTACATTTTTTCGTGTGGCATCACTTCTTCCTTCCTCCCTTATCTTGCGCTCTTGTTATTCGAATGGTAAGGTTGTCTTTACCGTTTTTTTTGTGTTCATTTTTTTCCTTCTTCCTTTTTCCTTTTTTTTTCGGAAGAAGTCGAACTGGTTTCGGTAAGTGGACACTTTTGTTATTTTGTCTCTTAATTTATTTCATTCTTATTACATCTTTACGCTTTTCCTTCTTTTTCTGGAACTTTTTCTTCTCCTCGGGTGCGTTTTCCCGACAGCTCTTGTGCCACTAGCCTTTACAGAAGTAATTTTGGTTTGGTATTACGGTGATCCTTCCTGACAACTTTACCATCAACTTCTCCGCCTGCTTCTCCTTGGAGAGTTTAATACGTTAGAGGACGGCAGAAATAGCCGCTGTTGAAGCCCTACGTTAAACCTACCTTATTTCCAGTTACTTCTGTACCGTGGGAGAAGAGCAAGAACAGGACAGTGAAGGTGCAAGCGATAATTTATAATTCCAAATTGTCGGGATTTGTCCCTTTTTTCTCTCTTTGGATTTACTCTATTTTTCGTCGCGGTTTATACCTTATTTTATAACCAACGCCCGGTTACCTTATGCAATTAAACGCGTAATTCGAAAATGTGAATTTATTTTCATTTTTAGTTTGTATATAAAATTTTATAATGTGTAAAGTTTTGTGGAATTCCACCAGGCTAAAATTATTTTGCTGTGTTTGGTACCGTTTAGTTATGTTACGTAACTCATTTCACGACCTTCCGCCTGCCTTAGCCACTTATTATTTTGTCATATACGGCGCTCTAATAAACTAGTTTTCTTGTCGATAAGCAGTTTCTTTGCATCCGTTTATTTCTGTGTTTCAGTTGCGATTTTTCGGACATTCTTCTTCCGGTCCGTCGAGGGACCACACGAGGCATACTTTTAGTTTTTAATCTTGGCTGCGGGGATTTCCTCGACTGGCGCTCATTTCCGGTAACTTCCGCCTCACCCACGAAAACCACTCTCCACTTTTTTCCACTGTACTGAGCGAACCGGAGCCAAAAGTCGTCCGTCCGATAGTTTTTTGACATCATTTCCTTTCCTGTACGGACTCTGCTGTCTTGCAAGATTTCTGAATCAGCAGGTGAGTACTTGTGGCGTAACACTTCTTGTGGGAAAGAAGACGACGATAAACAAACTTTAACATCATTACCAAACACGGCGGTATAAGAAGCGCGTTTTATGCCGTCATGGTATGCCCTGTTTTTCATTAATTGTACGAATCTCGAACCTTCTGACAGTCGATTATTACGTTCGTTGTTCATTCACATTTTGCTTGTCCTGATTTGCTCGTTCTACGCTTCCTTCCTACAACGAAGTTTTCCATGAACTATTTTCAATCCATTCCAAGTGGTACTCAATTCTTCAATTACGCAATTCACGAATTCCCGTCCATTATCCGACTGAAGAATTGAAGGTGCGCTAAAAATACAAAATATATCTAACAATTTATGTGCAACCTCCACAGCTCGTTTGAAAGTTAACGCACACTTAGTTGCTAGTAGCACAAATTTTGTTAAGTGATCCTGGTACACTAATATGAACCTATAATCTCTATCAGGATTCGATTGCATATCAATTAATTCCACTTGACAGCGACTATTCATTTCTGTAGACCCAATTGGCTTGACCACAGTTCCTTTTTTGGCCGACTTTTTGCATAAACGTAAATACAACTTTTTGATATCTTGTGTTACGTTTTTGTATTTCTGTTTGCAATTGTTTTCCATGCGATGCTTTCCTCCATGTAGTCCAATATCTAGGTGAATTTCGCGTAAAATATCAAACATTTCGTCGTTTGTCACGTAGTATCTAATTGTAGTTTCTTTTGAACAATCAATTTCTCAACGCTGACTGACTGAGTGAACAAATATAAAATCATTTCAACCGTCGGTATTGTAATGTAGTTTTAGATTTTGCTTCCTTAGCACTTTTAATAGTTTGTACATACTGTTCACCATTAAAGTAAAAGCAATTTGAACCCTTGACAGTGTATAATTCTTTAAATTTTCTAAAGGTGCGTTTAGATTTGAGCACGAACGAGCTGAGCATACGCGCACGGCATTCGTTCACGCTCACCAGCATTTATTTTCTGGCGCATGGGCTGATCCAGTTGTTCACGCACACAACGGACGACAAAATAGCAGCGGCTGTATAATTGTGATTCATATTTTAATAAAAAAAAAGAAATTCGAACGAGACATCGACTTTCATGGAGAACGCCTAATTTTTATAAGAGACAAAATAAATTACTCTACTTATTATTTAGTGTCACGGAGTTATCATAAGTAATTAAAAGATTTTACAACAATGACTAAAATCGCCCCAAGAAACATTTTATCTCTTTTTGTGCTTCCGCACTGTCTAAATTTTCAATATTTAATTTGTTCACAAGCTCCTGGTACGTCATTTTTTAAAAATAATATTTTGCGTGCTTCACATTCCATAAAATAGGCAGTTTTTCATAATCTTGCAAAGCAACGAAGCTGTTTCATTGTTTCATTGGTCCATTCCATGGCTAACTGAAAATTCAGAAACCTTTTCTACGAGGGCTGTGTTGCGTGGCTTTCAATATGCGACTTTTTTCTCGTTCATACCACGCATTCATGCGTGAAGCAATTAATTCCTTTGAGCACGTACCCGAGACCGACACCAAGCGGATCGTGCTGCCGGCTATTCGCGCATGATGTGCGTGCGCGCATAAATGTATCTGAGCGTTCGCGGTGGATCAGTGCGTGCGTGCTCGTCTAAATGCACCAAAGGGAATCATATTTACGGCTATTCGAACTCGCGGCTGTTCGCGCACAGGAAAACACAACGTGAGCGTGCGCGTATAGCCGTTTACACTTAAGCGTTCGCGGAGGATCAGTGCGTGCGTGCTCAAGTCTAAACACACCTTAACATCTTCATCCGTCACTTTTATTGTCACCAACTTTACCCAGTCGCCGTTGTATAAAACTAAGTGTACCCGGATAAAGCCCGAAGTACGATTTACGTAAATGAAACTTCGGACTTTACCCAGCGCTTATGGGTAACGCTACGTTAAATCGGGTAAACTTTCTTTACTCATACTTCTAACATTAAGGAACACTGTATATGCTGTATACCTGGCGCTGTTGAAGAAATCAATATCAATGATTCACTCTGTATGTATCTCTAGTATACAGTTACAAATACTATAACAGACATTAGTTGAAGGTAACAATAAGATCACTATAATTATAAGAAAAATTGTCTTTTTTAGGAAAATGCTGAAGACAATTTTGGGTACGATACGAAAATCAAAATTATTAGAAGAAATAATGAAAGGTAAGGTATTTTGTTGAAAAATATAAATTTTATTATTACAAATGTCTTAATGTTTACTACGATGCATTAATAATTATTTAGATCAACTTTTGCTATGAAATTTTTAACGCTGCATAGTGAAAACCATTCTTGCAATTATGAGTTTTATGCCATAAAAATTCGCAAGTTTGACACGTTTGAATGTTTAATCGAATAAATCGATACTTTCAAAGACAATAAAAATCTGTCGAGCTTAATTGCACAGCAAGACTTAATCTAAATAGTTTAATAACGCAGTGTACTAATACTTGCTTAGGTTATTACAAATGTCTATGACCGGTAAATCAATTATTGATTTAATGTTTTCAATCGAATCAAAACAAATGAAAAGTTTCATTGATTGTAATCACACTTGAAATCAAACTCTAGATATCTTGAGTAAAGAATTAATTACAAATAAATTAAAAGTGAAAAATGTGCAACTAAATAATATTTGAAGGCTTTGAGAAACTAAAACTTAAAAATTATATAATTTTAAAAAATATAGGCCGTGTAGGTGACTTATTCAAACAAATAAATATGCCACATTTATTTAGAGACCGTTTTTATTATAGAAATAAAGGAGACTTTAATTGAAAAGTTATTTTAAGAATAGGGAAACAAATACTTTTTTAGATTAAAATAACATTGTAACTTAAAGCACTTTTATTTTCAGTCCTTTAAATTTAAAGTTATTTAAGTTAATTACTTCAAAGTGGTAAGTTAAAATAGGTTTATATTCTTATATTTTCCCCAATTTGACGATTCGCTTTGTATATTAAAATTTCCTTTCATTCGATTAAAAAATAGAAAATGAGCAGAAGATTTCCATTTACTTACTTATTTATCCCGAGTATGTAATCCTAATAATTTCTGCTTCTAATGTTCATGCAATTACCAAATTGCAAGAAATAAATCTATCGATTTATTTCAAGATAAACGCTAGTACAACTTATCTGAATTTTCAACATATTTTATCTCAAAAACTATGGATATTAGACCCCCTATGTATATAGATTTTTTGATTTCTCTTTGTGTGTACTACCTGTGGTTGACGGATCGGAAACTGATTTTGAATCACCCTGTATAGGCAATGGATTAATATACAGATACATAGATTATTGTAGGGTTAAATAACATTGTGCATCTATCTGTCTTTGCTAAACTTCTTCCATTTAAAAAACTGATAAGGTTTGATGCGTTCAAATATCTGCATCATGATTGTAATATGACTATATAAAAACATAGGATTTTTCAATTAAGAAACTGAGGATACCAAGAAATAGCAATTGTATATACACTGACGATATAGCGAATACTATCTGGTTCATAGCAACCAAAGATTCCATAAAGCGTTTTTAACTTGTGAATGTTTACCTTATGATTATGAATGTTCTGAAGATGGCAGCTTAGCTATCAAGGCACTTGTCTACGAATATCAAATTTATTAAAATCGTAAGAGATTTTTTCTTTGCTTGTCATCTATCTGTATGTGTTATACATTTTTACACCGAGGTTTGCCAACTATTGCTGAATTATAAGAACAACGTTACTTTAAACGTATCATAAACGTATTTTTCACAAGTGTCAAAATTATTTTGTTTCACTCGTCGTGTTGTAAAAAAAATAACAAAACTATGCCGAAGTCACTTAAAATATTCAATGTATTGCGCAAGTACTTATTTATAGCTGATTTTTTTACGGACGAACAGATTTAGAGCCCATCATCTAAAATTAGAGGGTAATTGATTAATATTTAGGTTTTAACGATGCTTTCGCAGGCGGTATAATATACAACGCTAATGTTTTTATTAAAAAGAGGGCAAAATATCTCAACGGACGGCGTGGCGTTACGCTAAAATGTATCGAGCTGATGGCGCCGCTAGCAATTTAATTTTTATCGTGTTTCTTTGATAGACAATAAATGTCAGGAATGGTGTCCATGAGCGCGGAAAATTGCGGGAATTGAAATAAAAAATTCTGCGATGTGTTTTTGCCAATTGAAATTTATCTGAAAATAATAAAAGGGAGGAGAAACGTGGAAAATTAAATTTAGAAACTTAATTTTGCTCATCTGTTTAAAATGACGTTATTAAAAAAATTTCGTCGATGTTATTTAGTCTAGAACTTAATAAAGTTTGTTTATTCACTAAATTAGTTTCGAGAAAAGTTGATATTCCGTTATTTTAATACCAACTTTTTCATTTTGTGGGGGCACAGGTGTGGGGAACTTTTTAAACAGTATAAAATTTTTATTTTTAGGCGGAATACGGGGATAAATGGAAAATTTTTAAATTTCAATATCTTACCGCTGGTAATATCGACATTTTAAGCAGAGTTTAGAGTATGACATTTCTCTGTAGAAAAAACAAAATATCAGTCACATTCTATTTAATATTTGGATGAAGTTTAACGGCGTGTTCAAATAATCTCAGTTGGTGTGAGCTACCTACCTGGTGTAGAAACAATATTTGTGCTGAGGAAATTAAATTGAAACACAGTCAGCAGCTTCAGACGTGACCGGTGTGTGAAAATAAATGAGCGCCACCTAACCTTAACCCGAAACAAGGAGAGGATCAAAGGAATACCTCAACTTATGTAACAATCTATACAATCAATCCAGACAGTATGTGGGCACCTTTAATAACACCCAATGTATAGGCACCTTTAAATTGGCATTCAATAAGCCAACTGTGCTCAAATGTTAGTTATTCAGCACTTCGAATGTTAAACAATAAAGACTTTACATAAACAAATACATGCAAACAAACTTAAATGTTAAAACAAATTTCCAGTAATCAAAGAAACCAAAGGCGGATCCGTAAGAAGGCTTACATTAATCAACGCATACATTTACTAAATAACTCTAGCGCTAAATGCCCCAACACTGTAATTGTTCTTCAAACAAAATCGGCGTCAGGCCGTCACCGTTAATATAATCGGAATCCTCCCTCCTAAGTTTATCTTCCTCGAAGATACTACTATCTCCCAAGTCCGCGTATGAAGACGTTGACACCACACCTACGACAGTCTTATCGTAAACCGGAATCATAGAACATAGAAAAAGCGTCGTTCTCCAAGCGTAAGTCGTACGTAAACGAAAAAGAAGTACAAAAACGAAAGTAGAACGGATCCAAAAATGAGCCGTGACCACAACTAGGCCAAAACCTGTACCAAAACCGATACCCAAAACTGATACTAAAGGTGAGCCCACCTTAAAACGAGCTGGTCTTAAAAGCCTATAAGGAAAGGAAAGTAAAGTTCAACAATAGTAATGTGCACGAAAGAGAAAGCAACAGTCACAAACATACATTAAAGGCGCTCACACTGCGAAAATGCGGCAGCACCCCCTCCAAACAACATCACTAGGCGTAGGGGATATCGCTGAACGACTCTGCCTGCTCCAATAACGTCGCATTGTAATAAAGCCAAAATTGGCCATATCCTATTTCGAAGAGAGGAGGGCTTGAACGAATTCAATAGAGTAGCAGTAGACGTAAAGAAAGACCAATAGCGTTAAAGGTCGGATATGAACGTAAAAAAATCTGCCCGTCTAAATAACTACTCGCAAAAAACTGTAATTTTCATGATCTGGTCACGCAAAAAAGAAGATATTGGCGGCGGTTTATAACTATCTGACTGCGTAGACTAAATAGTTTGATCATTCCCATAAAAAATATGAGCTATACTTACAGATGATTGCAAAAGATAACGCAATTATATCTAAAAAATAGGGTTGCAGGGTTACGCCATCCGTACGGAGTATTAAAGAGAGGATGCGATGAGTTCCATTTATTTCTAAAATTAGTCAAAAAGTGTTATTTGCGAAACCCGAAATCGTAACAATAGATAATCCGATAATCCGATCGAGAATTTGTTCGCTGCGTGTATGTCGCTTCTAAGTTCAACTGCGAAGATGTCAAATGTAACGTCAAAATTTGCTGTTGAATAATCACGTTTTCCATTACTTTTTCTTAATTATTTTTATAAATGACATGTCAAATTTTGGGAACCTATTTTAAAATTATGTTTACATTTAGCTTGACACTGAAATAACATTTAACGAATTGCCATATGGGGGTTTATGTCTTTGCTAAAAGTACGAAAGACATATAGACCTTGAATTTTTCCACAGCCTGCTTGACTAGTTTCTTATTTAGACACTCGTTATTTTAAAACGAATGCAAAAAATTGTCTGAGTTGTACCGCATAACGTGAGACCATTTGCGTCCTAAGAATACAATTAAATTTTGCGATGGAGACGATGGTAGAAAAAAACTATTTTTCGGCTCTAATATTACTAATTATCCATTCGTTCAAATTATCTTGTCATTTGCATGCCAAGGCAGGAAAATAAGAACAGGGATTTTACATGAACGATTTTTAGATTAGTAGCGCTGAGTGACTTTGAAATGTCAAAAACTAAATCTCACAACCTGAAGAAAAATTATTATTTCAATGTTTTTAAACTATTCTGTAGCTAAAATTTTCTCTTTTTGTAAATCAATTCATGTAATTCAGCGTTGAATTGTACCGCTGACATAAGAAAGATAAATTTCCTAACCGACGCTATTTTGATAATAATAATTGTTTTAATTTAAAAACTTTGTCGTCCGAAAACATTTTGTGTATCACGCGTCCAGAAACTTGTTTACGAGTATTCGCACAACCGTGCTCATACTCGCAAAAGTACAGTTTCTGGCCTAGTGATACAAATAACTATATTTAACACAATATAAGCAAACGAAATAGGTACGGCATGAAGCGTTTCTCACACACGAAATTTCTTAATATTGCGCCATCAAGGATAAATACGGTTTAAAACTCGATATATAGGGTGTTATATATAGAGTGCTACCTTACCTTTCCAGGAAGATAAACAGATGTTGCATCGTGACGTTAGTTTCGACGCATCCGGCAGCTAACAGTCGTGACAGGCGTGGGAGTAATCTCAAACCAACAACAATGACCCAAACAACAAAACTAACAAAAGGCGCCACTCAATTTAATTTACTTTCCGCGGGAAATTAAGAAAAACGCGGTACGTCCTTGTTAAACAAATTGTTTTATTTGCACACAAATCAGAAGACAGAACAATGAAAAAGTAATCAGTTTACAAAATGAACCATGCAGTACACCAAACAAAATAAACGATAAATGCGACACAACAAAATTTAAGTGTACATTAAAGTGGCGCGTACAGGCCACAAACAAAAAAAAAACCAATTACAAATTACGTAATTACGCAACAAACTTGCGTTACAAACAGGAAAACAAAAGGATTGATTCAAATCCCTCGTAAGGGGTCCTCTACTCGTAATGTGACGTTCGAGGTAAAACAAGCGTTCGTTGTTCGCAACAATAATCAATCAAAAACAAAATCAAAAGGTCCGACCTTGTCCGTTGGTCAGTTAGGCGATCCCAAACCTTCCTCGGGCCGCAACACGTCAGCCACGGAGAGGGCAAATCGACGAGTCTCGGGTCGAGTCCGTCGGCGGAAGGTAATTTCTACACTTCTCGCAGAAATTTCTAAATCCCAAACGCAATAAAAAAAGGGGGAAGAGAAAGCCTGAAGAAAGAAACAAATATGCCCCCGTTACACACGAATCAAACAATTTCCCACTCTTATTAACTCACCTGCCCTAACAAGCAGGCTTTCTGAGGAAAACGCAAACCAAGCGTTTATTGCTGCAGCAATCGCACAGGATCCGGTCAAAGCCGAAGGGAATTTGTCCACGCAGAGGACGAATTTACGCACAACACCAAGTGAAAATCACTCACACAAAATACTTGCGATCACTGCGGGAATTAATTTGGGAATGAATCCAGAACTTGGTTCGTGGTAACGAGTTAAAACGGGGAGAACGGGGGGAGAACATTCCAGAATCATACCAATGAACCAATCCCAATAAGTGTCTGACTAAACCTCAGCCAATCAATTCGAATGTCAAAGTTCGTTTCACACGGCGGTAGAAATTGCGACATAGAATGAAATCGAAATTATAACTAACTACGCAAAAAAAAAGAGAACAAACAAAAACGCGTCAAGCCGACGCCGCGTGAAAGCCCATAAAGCGAATTGAAAACAGTCTACAACTTTTCCCTGCGTAAAATAAACAAACGTATTTTCTCAAAGAACACGAGGTCGTAACGCAAGCGCGGAGTAATTAAGCGCAGCCCGAAACGAGCGGCGTTGTCAAAGAGAGCGGCGTTGTGAAAGAGATCTGCGTCGGCGATAACAAAAAACCGCAAATGCGACGAAAAAGTTGAGTTCGCCAACACGCCGACGGCTAACATGAAAACACATCTATTTTTAGCTCGCAATACAACATACAGGGTGGCTCAAAACAACCGGGGAAATTTGCACGGTAACAATCCCACCCTTACTTCGATGGAAATTTTACCTAAGGAAAATTTCTAGACGAAACTATAGAGAGTTACTCAGAATAAACCGGGCATGTAGAGGGAGGGGCAACGACTCGGGAACGCGGACGGAGACTCATAGTCTAAGACTGCGGACAAAACTTTACACAAAACGGACATTGGTCAAAGACCACGGGAAAAATTCAAACCAAACGTTACCCAAGCAGCAACACGCCCACACGGAGCACAAACCGGACTGGTACGCGAGAAGAGCAAAAGGGAAACAAAGAGTCAGGTGGGGTCCGCATGTTGACAAGCATCAACATCGTCTGACCAGGAAACACCACGCCACCTGGCAAACACAAGAAGAGGAAGTTAACTATACCACTCCCGATCAATACACCGCGCGGCCATGCCACTACTCAAGCAATGTTCGTTGAAATGTTACAAAATCCTCAAATACCAAAAGAGTTTCCCAGGCAACGTAAAATTTGACAGTATTCTAAGGATGCTGGGACATCCTGGAAAAGACTAACATCACCGAGAAATTTACTTGGATCCACAACAATGTAAAACAAAAAAGAAACCCGTCTGTCCAGGACTTGGCCCAAACCACAACCAACCGCGCGCGTGTCACAGACATTGAGAGGTGGCAGAGTCCTAAGACTGTAACAACCAAGCCTGGGACAAACTTCGAAACTAAACTAAAACAAAACCGGGGTAAAAACTATGGAAATGGCAAACTACAATGAAATATACGGGACAAAATGAATGGAAAGAGCAAATAATAACAACAAAATGAAAATCCAAACGATCTCGGTCCATCGGAAGTCTTTTCCGAAACGAGAAGAAGAAGACAAAAGGGAAGGAAAAAAATTAAATGATCCGGTGATCAACGCGAAATTTTGCTATAAAGCAAGTGAAATTCGTGGTCGACTGGTAAGGTCGAACCGCGAAGCAATAAGGCACACTACGGTACCTGAAGTCAAATCCTACTCCAGAAAAAAAGTAAACTGAAGAAAGTCGAATCCGGGTAATAAAAAAAATTTGAGATGACTAAGTCTCATTGTTGTTGGTTTGAGATTACTCCCACGCCTGTCACGACTGTTAGCTGCCGGATGCGTCGAAACTAACGTCACGATGCAACATCTGTTTATCTTCCTGGAAAGGTAAGGTAGCAAGATTTGGCGACCAATCGTGGGGCCTCAATTTGTTTTGCGTTTTGTTTTCCGAAAAATTACGTCCAAGTTAGACAGAATTGTTTGTTTTATTGCGGAATTTTGCGCCTTGATATGGATTTTAAATTGTTACCCGATCGCCTTAATGCGGAAGAGATTAACTACGAACTCTTAGCGAGAGGGGTACAATGTGATGGTACTGTTGCGCAAAAACGAGCGTACCTCAGACGACAATTGCGTTTGGAAAAAGATTTGCGCTTACCCTTACCCAAATATAACGTATTATTTGACGAAGACGTGACTGCCCTTCAGGAAAAGATTAGCGAAATTCGCTGTTTAATTGAGTCTGTCCCTGGCTCGACCGCTGTTTGCATTGTAGACAAAATTTCAGCCAAATTGGCTCACGCCATCGGACGCGCACAGCGTTCTCAGCCTTTGACAAACGACGAAGTACAACAACGTAAGTGTATTTTACAGACGTTAAATGAACTCGCGTTTGACTTTGAACAGACGACGTTAAATTTCAGTCCTAAAGAAACTGAAGTTGTTAGGGCTCATGCGTCTCCCTTACTTGATTTAACGGCTATTGCGGATCATTTTCGAAATGATCAATCATCCATGATTTGTGTCAATCCGAATGTTGTTGTAACTCCTAGTGCGACTTCGTCGCCAAAAATTACGACGTCCCCGCCTAAAGCTGTTCTTCTTGCGCCCAAGGTTACGACACACCCTGTAACCGCGATCGAAATTAAATCGGTTCCTGTTTCCAAATGGGGTTTAACTTATAATGGGAATAATAAGATTCTCTCCCTTAGCGCCTTTTTGGAACGCGTTAGTGAACTCCAAATTTCGAGAAACGTTTCGGAAGCAACTCTGTTCGCTTCAGCGTCCGATTTATTTCGCGATAAAGCTTTAATCTGGTTTCGGGCAAATCGGAAATTTTGCAATAATTGGTCCGAACTCGTGCAAGGTCTTCGTGACGAGTTCCAACCCCATAATTATGACGACAAGTTATTTGAAGAAATAAAGAAACGCACCCAGGGTCCCGATGAATCAATGGGAATTTATATTTCTGTCATGCTCAATTTATTCGATCGTTTGAGCATCCCTGTCGCGGAAAACGTTCGCATAAAAATTCTTCTGAATAACATTGCCCCTTTTTATCAGCGTCAGTTAGGACTAGTCGAGGTTACTTCTGTCACCCAGTTATTGAAGATAGGTAGACAATTAGAGGTTCGTAAGTCCGCCGTAGAGGCATACATGCCTCCACCTCGTAAGAACAATACTCTAGAGCCTGACCTAGCCTATGTACAAGCCTGCGCACCAACCGTAAGTGAGTGTAAGGTAGATCCTCCTAAACCTACCAAAACGTTTAAGTGCTGGAATTGTCAAAAGACAGGCCACCTATCCCGTGATTGCTCTGAACCCTTACGTAGGCATTGTTATCAATGTGGACGTCCCAATGTCACCACTAAGACGTGCCCCGTGTGCTCGAAGAGTCCAAAAAACTCCCGAACAACGCGTTAGATGACCGGCTAGTGCGTTGCTTTAAAGTAACAAATCCGATCGAATCTCTGACTGTACAACCTGTTTTAGACTTTGTCCTAGCTCATGCAAAAGATGACGAACGCCCATATCTGTCTGTATCCATCTTAGGCATTCCATTTCTTGGCCTCCTTGATTCAGGTGCGTCTCGCACAATTGTTGGCAGTTCAGGATGGG
The DNA here is from genome assembly GCA_036172665.1 of Prosopocoilus inquinatus. Lineage (NCBI taxonomy): Eukaryota > Metazoa > Arthropoda > Insecta > Coleoptera > Lucanidae > Prosopocoilus > Prosopocoilus inquinatus. The sequence continues at coordinate 50,994,443 of CM069871.1, forward strand.
AAATCCTTCAGACTTTAAACTTACCTTTTACGAAACATGTGACGTCATGCACTGTTGCGAATGGACAACCCTGTAGTAGTCCTGGTAATGTTACCACCCCTATCCAACTTCGTGACCGTGTCAAAGTGATTGACGTTCTCGTCGTTCCTGAGTTGCCGCATTCCTTAATTCTCGGTGCAGATTTTTGGAAGTTGATGGGCATCGTCCCTGACTTGCGCTCCGGTGAGTGGAGTTTTGGAAAGGAATTCATTGACTCAGTCGAACATGTCACATCTTGGGGTCATCTGACACATGATCAACAGACCCAACTTAATGAACGGACCGAACAGCTGTTTGCTGATTCCAGAAACCGTGAACTAGGATGTACCCAATTGGTCGAACACGTCATCCGTACTGATAGCCCACCAATCAAACAACGATATTACCCGATTTCGCCAGCAAGACAAGCCATCGTTGATACAGAACTTGACGACATGATTAAGCGTGGAATTGTTGAGAAATCTAAGAGTGCTTGGTCATCGCCCATTCTTCTTGTACCCAAAAAGGATGGTTCTTTCCGCTTTTGTGTGGACTATCGGAAGCTCAACCAAGTTACGACCAAGGATGCTTATCCTCTACCTTATGTCTCGAACACCCTTGACAAACTCAAAGATGCTAAGTATCTATCTTCCTTAGATATCAAGTCAGCATACTGGCAAATTCCGGTTGCCGAAGAATCTCGCCAATACACCGCTTTTACCGTACCTAACCGCGGTTTGTATCAATTTCGCAGAATGCCTTTTGGTCTTCATAATTCTCCTGCAACTTGGCAAAGATTTATCGACTGTGTAATCGGTGCTGATCTTGAACCACATGTGTTCGTCTATTTAGACGACATCATTATTGTGACTCAAACCTTCGACAAACATCTCGAAGTACTCTCCGAAGTCCATAAACGCCTGACCGAGGCCGGACTAACCTTGAACGAAGGAAAATGCAATTTTTGTCTTAGCGAACTCAAGTACTTAGGGTATGTAGTGGATCGTCATGGTCTTCATGTTGACCCTGAAAAGGTACAATCAATTCTTAAGATGCCTAAGCCAACTACGGTTAAGGAAGTTCGCCGTTTGATAGGAACTGCTTCTTGGTATCGGAGGTTTATCCCTGGATTTTCCACTATTATCGCCCCTTTGACAAACCTGCTTAAGAAAAATTCTAAGCATAGGTGGGATGAGACTTGTGATGAAGCTTGGGAAAAAATTCGTGAGCACTTAGTTTCTGCTCCAGTTCTCTCATGTCCCGACTTCACCAAAGAATTTACGATTCAAACGGACGCATCCGATTATGGTCTTGGTGCTGTCCTTACCCAAGAACAAGACGAAGGTGAGAAAGTCATCTGCTATCTAAGCCGCTCGTTGACTCGAACCGAGCGTAACTTTTCAACAACCGAAAAGGAACTCCTTGCGATGTTGTGGGCCATAGAAAAACTTCGGCCTTATGTAGAAGGTTCGCACTTTAAGGTCATCACAGACCATCACTCTCTACTTTGGCTTAATAAGTTGCAGAATCCTTCCGGTCGATTGTGTCGTTGGGCTGTGCGCCTACAACAATATAACTTTAGCGTCATCCATCGCAAAGGAAAAGATCACGTTGTTCCTGATATGCTTTCGCGAACCGTCCCTGTTATCGACTCCATCGATTTTGACAACGTTCAGGACAGTTGGTACTTGAATTTCCTTAAGAAAGTTCGTGTGACTCCGGAAAAGTTTCCTAGTTTCCGTGTCGAGGGAAATGTCATTTATAAACTGGTCCGAAACACATATTATCGTTTGGCTGAGGATGAACCTCATTGGAAGACTGTTGTCCCAAAGGATTCTCGGTCAAAAATACTTCAAGAAAGTCATGACTCTCCAACCAGTGGTCATCTAGGAATTTATAAGACGTATAATAGAATCGCTCAAAATTACTATTGGCCTAAGATGCATGCTGATGTGGCAAAGTATGTCCACCGTTGCCAGACGTGTATCCGTACCAAACCTGAACAAAGGGCTCCAGCTGGTATGATGGGAGGTCACTCCAAGATTACTCGTCCTTGGGAGGTCATTAGTATCGATCTTGTTGGACCACTCCCTAGATCTTCTCGTGGTTACCAATATATCCTAGTGGCTACTGACTGTTTTAGTAAATTCACCCTGTGTTTTCCTCTTCGTAAAGCTACCGCCCCAAAGATTGTGCAGCACATTGAGGAAAATATTTTCTTAGTTTTTGGTGTACCTCGCACCATTATTTCCGATAATGGAGTCCAATTCAAGTCCAAAGAGTATCAAAAACTTCTGACGTCATACCATGTACGCCCTGCGTACACTTCGTATTATCATCCTAAGGCGAACCCTGTCGAACGCGTTAACCGCGTTATTAAGTCTATGTTGACTGCTTATGTGGCGGAAGACCACCGCAAATGGGATCTATTCTTGCCCAAGGTCGCCTGTGCTCTTCGAACCGCTCGTCATGAAGTTACTGGTGTGACTCCATACTTCCTCAATTTTGGTCGTGAGATGTGCCTAAAAGGTAGTCTAAACCCTGATAGTACCCCTGATAAAAATGTGTCTCTGGAAGTTGTCCCTCAGGATCCTAAGGATCTACAATCTCGTACCGGTAAGTTTGCCGTGCTATATAAGGACGTACAAGGAAGGCTGCAAAAGGCTTACGAGAAGGCTAAAGGCCGTTATGATCTCCGTAGGCGTAAGGTTGAGTATCACCCTGAACAACGGGTTTGGCGTAAAAATTTTGTATTGTCGGATGCTTCTAAGCATTTCGCGGCCAAGTTGGCCGATAAGTTTGTTGGGCCTTTCCTCATTAATCGTCGTGTGTCGTCGGACACGTATGAACTTAAGGATTTTGATGACAATATACTTCCTGGCACCTGGAATAGTGAACATCTTAAACCAGATCCCCCTGATGAATAGGTTCACCCTATTCGTTCTTTCGACCTGCGGGATGGGTCCCTTAGAATTCTCCCGACGTATCTTCTGCGTGGAGTAAAAGGCTCCTAAAAGATTCAGTCCCAATTCCTCTAACACCTTTGGAATTGAACGTCTTCGGATGTTCAAGTGTGATGGAGGTACCTATCGGACAGTCTAGTCGTTTGCGAGAAGTCGCCTTGCAGTTTGCGGAAGTTGTGGGAATGACAAGAGAGTCGGATCTCGTGAAGACTCTTCTTGCCCTCTCTTTTCGTGAACTTCGCTATGAGTGACGTCTGGCAGGCCTCGCGATTGTGACGTGAGATGCCTCTATCCACACGCAAATTGCTTTCCTTTCTACTTGTTTCACCCTTTCTTCTACTCTAACTCTTCCCCGTTCGGATTGATCAGCTCGGCCCTGCCGACTCTGAGATATCTCTTAGCACCCGCCAGAGCGTGTGGGAGTTCCAAGCGTGCTGGATCCCGTGAAGGTATCGCTTGCCCTCTCTCTCTGACGTACCGCTATCGGATGTTCCTCAGAGGAATCGGAGCTGTAGTATGGTGTGTTCCGATTGGAGGACTTTTACTTTCCTGTTGTCTGTCTTCCTCAACTTCTCTCTTTCTTTCCCCTTCCCCCCTGTAACCTCTACCTTTTTGGGTGTCCTTTTGAGACTTAGTCATCTCAAATTTTTTTTATTACCCGGATTCGACTTTCTTCAGTTTACTTTTTTTCTGGAGTAGGATTTGACTTCAGGTACCGTAGTGTGCCTTATTGCTTCGCGGTTCGACCTTACCAGTCGACCACGAATTTCACTTGCTTTATAGCAAAATTTCGCGTTGATCACCGGATCATTTAATTTTTTTCCTTCCCTTTTGTCTTCTTCTTCTCGTTTCGGAAAAGACTTCCGATGGACCGAGATCGTTTGGATTTTCATTTTGTTGTTATTATTTGCTCTTTCCATTCATTTTGTCCCGTATATTTCATTGTAGTTTGCAATTTCCATAGTTTTTACCCCGGTTTTGTTTTAGTTTAGTTTCGAAGTTTGTCCCAGGCTTGGTTGTTACAGTCTTAGGACTCTGCCACCTCTCAATGTCTGTGACACGCGCGCGGTTGGTTGTGGTTTGGGCCAAGTCCTGGACAGACGGGTTTCTTTTTTGTTTTACATTGTTGTGGATCCAAGTAAATTTCTCGGTGATGTTAGTCTTTTCCAGGATGTCCCAGCATCCTTAGAATACTGTCAAATTTTACGTTGCCTGGGAAACTCTTTTGGTATTTGAGGATTTTGTAACATTTCAACGAACATTGCTTGAGTAGTGGCATGGCCGCGCGGTGTATTGATCGGGAGTGGTATAGTTAACTTCCTCTTCTTGTGTTTGCCAGGTGGCGTGGTGTTTCCTGGTCAGACGATGTTGATGCTTGTCAACATGCGGACCCCACCTGACTCTTTGTTTCCCTTTTGCTCTTCTCGCGTACCAGTCCGGTTTGTGCTCCGTGTGGGCGTGTTGCTGCTTGGGTAACGTTTGGTTTGAATTTTTCCCGTGGTCTTTGACCAATGTCCGTTTTGTGTAAAGTTTTGTCCGCAGTCTTAGACTATGAGTCTCCGTCCGCGTTCCCGAGTCGTTGCCCCTCCCTCTACATGCCCGGTTTATTCTGAGTAACTCTCTATAGTTTCGTCTAGAAATTTTCCTTAGGTAAAATTTCCATCGAAGTAAGGGTGGGATTGTTACCGTGCAAATTTCCCCGGTTGTTTTGAGCCACCCTGTATGTTGTATTGCGAGCTAAAAATAGATGTGTTTTCATGTTAGCCGTCGGCGTGTTGGCGAACTCAACTAGTCGTCTAGAAATTTTCCTTAGGTAAAATTTCTAGACGAAACTATAGAGAGTTACTCAGAATAAACCGGGCATGTAGAGGGAGGGGCAACGACTCGGGAACGCGGACGGAGACTCATAGTCTAAGACTGCGGACAAAACTTTACACAAAACGGACATTGGTCAAAGACCACGGGAAAAATTCAAACCAAACGTTACCCAAGCAGCAACACGCCCACACGGAGCACAAACCGGACTGGTACGCGAGAAGAGCAAAAGGGAAACAAAGAGTCAGGTGGGGTCCGCATGTTGACAAGCATCAACATCGTCTGACCAGGAAACACCACGCCACCTGGCAAACACAAGAAGAGGAAGTTAACTATACCACTCCCGATCAATACACCGCGCGGCCATGCCACTACTCAAGCAATGTTCGTTGAAATGTTACAAAATCCTCAAATACCAAAAGAGTTTCCCAGGCAACGTAAAATTTGACAGTATTCTAAGGATGCTGGGACATCCTGGAAAAGACTAACATCACCGAGAAATTTACTTGGATCCACAACAATGTAAAACAAAAAAGAAACCCGTCTGTCCAGGACTTGGCCCAAACCACAACCAACCGCGCGCGTGTCACAGACATTGAGAGGTGGCAGAGTCCTAAGACTGTAACAACCAAGCCTGGGACAAACTTCGAAACTAAACTAAAACAAAACCGGGGTAAAAACTATGGAAATTGCAAACTACAATGAAATATACGGGACAAAATGAATGGAAAGAGCAAATAATAACAACAAAATGAAAATCCAAACGATCTCGGTCCATCGGAAGTCTTTTCCGAAACGAGAAGAAGAAGACAAAAGGGAAGGAAAAAAATTAAATGATCCGGTGATCAACGCGAAATTTTGCTATAAAGCAAGTGAAATTCGTGGTCGACTGGTAAGGTCGAACCGCGAAGCAATAAGGCACACTACGGTACCTGAAGTCAAATCCTACTCCAGAAAAAAAGTAAACTGAAGAAAGTCGAATCCGGGTAATAAAAAAAATTTGAGATGACTAAGTCTCAAAAGGACACCCAAAAAGGTAGAGGTTACAGGGGGGAAGGGGAAAGAAAGAGAGAAGTTGAGGAAGACAGACAACAGGAAAGTAAAAGTCCTCCAATCGGAACACACCATACTACAGCTCCGATTCCTCTGAGGAACATCCGATAGCGGTACGTCAGAGAGAGAGGGCAAGCGATACCTTCACGGGATCCAGCACGCTTGGAACTCCCACACGCTCTGGCGGGTGCTAAGAGATATCTCAGAGTCGGCAGGGCCGAGCTGATCAATCCGAACGGGGAAGAGTTAGAGTAGAAGAAAGGGTGAAACAAGTAGAAAGGAAAGCAATTTGCGTGTGGATAGAGGCATCTCACGTCACAATCGCGAGGCCTGCCAGACGTCACTCATAGCGAAGTTCACGAAAAGAGAGGGCAAGAAGAGTCTTCACGAGATCCGACTCTCTTGTCATTCCCACAACTTCCGCAAACTGCAAGGCGACTTCTCGCAAACGACTAGACTGTCCGATAGGTACCTCCATCACACTTGAACATCCGAAGACGTTCAATTCCAAAGGTGTTAGAGGAATTGGGACTGAATCTTTTAGGAGCCTTTTACTCCACGCAGAAGATACGTCGGGAGAATTCTAAGGGACCCATCCCGCAGGTCGAAAGAACGAATAGGGTGAACCTATTCATCAGGGGGATCTGGTTTAAGATGTTCACTATTCCAGGTGCCAGGAAGTATATTGTCATCAAAATCCTTAAGTTCATACGTGTCCGACGACAAACGACGATTAATGAGGAAAGGCCCAACAAACTTATCGGCCAACTTGGCCGCGAAATGCTTAGAAGCATCCGACAATACAAAATTTTTACGCCAAACCCGTTGTTCAGGGTGATACTCAACCTTACGCCTACGGAGATCATAACGGCCTTTAGCCTTCTCGTAAGCCTTTTGCAGCCTTCCTTGTACGTCCTTATATAGCACGGCAAACTTACCGGTACGAGATTGTAGATCCTTAGGATCCTGAGGGACAACTTCCAGAGACACATTTTTATCAGGGGTACTATCAGGGGTTAGACTACCTTTTAGGCACATCTCACGACCAAAATTGAGGAAGTATGGAGTCACACCAGTAACTTCATGACGAGCGGTTCGAAGAGCACAGGCGACCTTGGGCAAGAATAGATCCCATTTGCGGTGGTCTTCCGCCACATAAGCAGTCAACATAGACTTAATAACGCGGTTAACGCGTTCGACAGGGTTCGCCTTAGGATGATAATACGAAGTGTACGCAGGGCGTACATGGTATGACGTCAGAAGTTTTTGATACTCTTTGGACTTGAATTGGACTCCATTATCGGAAATAATGGTGCGAGGTACACCAAAAACTAAGAAAATATTTTCCTCAATGTGCTGCACAATCTTTGGGGCGGTAGCTTTACGAAGAGGAAAACACAGGGTGAATTTACTAAAACAGTCAGTAGCCACTAGGATATATTGGTAACCACGAGAAGATCTAGGGAGTGGTCCAACAAGATCGATACTAATGACCTCCCAAGGACGAGTAATCTTGGAGTGACCTCCCATCATACCAGCTGGAGCCCTTTGTTCAGGTTTGGTACGGATACACGTCTGGCAACGGTGGACATACTTTGCCACATCAGCATGCATCTTAGGCCAATAGTAATTTTGAGCGATTCTATTATACGTCTTATAAATTCCTAGATGACCACTGGTTGGAGAGTCATGACTTTCTTGAAGTATTTTTGACCGAGAATCCTTTGGGACAACAGTCTTCCAATGAGGTTCATCCTCAGCCAAACGATAATATGTGTTTCGGACCAGTTTATAAATGACATTTCCCTCGACACGGAAACTAGGAAACTTTTCCGGAGTCACACGAACTTTCTTAAGGAAATTCAAGTACCAACTGTCCTGAACGTTGTCAAAATCGATGGAGTCGATAACAGGGACGGTTCGCGAAAGCATATCAGGAACAACGTGATCTTTTCCTTTGCGATGGATGACGCTAAAGTTATATTGTTGTAGGCGCACAGCCCAACGACACAATCGACCGGAAGGATTCTGCAACTTATTAAGCCAAAGGAGAGAGTGATGGTCTGTGATGACCTTAAAGTGCGAACCTTCTACATAAGGCCGAAGTTTTTCTATGGCCCACAACATCGCAAGGAGTTCCTTTTCGGTTGTTGAAAAGTTACGCTCGGTTCGAGTCAACGAGCGGCTTAGATAGCAGATGACTTTCTCACCTTCGTCTTGTTCTTGGGTAAGGACAGCACCAAGACCATAATCGGATGCGTCCGTTTGAATCGTAAATTCTTTGGTGAAGTCGGGACATGAGAGAACTGGAGCAGAAACTAAGTGCTCACGAATTTTTTCCCAAGCTTCATCACAAGTCTCATCCCACCTATGCTTAGAATTTTTCTTAAGCAGGTTTGTCAAAGGGGCGATAATAGTGGAAAATCCAGGGATAAACCTCCGATACCAAGAAGCAGTTCCTATCAAACGGCGAACTTCCTTAACCGTAGTTGGCTTAGGCATCTTAAGAATTGATTGTACCTTTTCAGGGTCAACATGAAGACCATGACGATCCACTACATACCCTAAGTACTTGAGTTCGCTAAGACAAAAATTGCATTTTCCTTCGTTCAAGGTTAGTCCGGCCTCGGTCAGGCGTTTATGGACTTCGGAGAGTACTTCGAGATGTTTGTCGAAGGTTTGAGTCACAATAATGATGTCGTCTAAATAGACGAACACATGTGGTTCAAGATCAGCACCGATTACACAGTCGATAAATCTTTGCCAAGTTGCAGGAGAATTATGAAGACCAAAAGGCATTCTGCGAAATTGATACAAACCGCGGTTAGGTACGGTAAAAGCGGTGTATTGGCGAGATTCTTCGGCAACCGGAATTTGCCAGTATGCTGACTTGATATCTAAGGAAGATAGATACTTAGCATCTTTGAGTTTGTCAAGGGTGTTCGAGACATAAGGTAGAGGATAAGCATCCTTGGTCGTAACTTGGTTGAGCTTCCGATAGTCCACACAAAAGCGGAAAGAACCATCCTTTTTGGGTACAAGAAGAATGGGCGATGACCAAGCACTCTTAGATTTCTCAACAATTCCACGCTTAATCATGTCGTCAAGTTCTGTATCAACGATGGCTTGTCTTGCTGGCGAAATCGGGTAATATCGTTGTTTGATTGGTGGGCTATCAGTACGGATGACGTGTTCGACCAATTGGGTACATCCTAGTTCACGGTTTCTGGAATCAGCAAACAGCTGTTCGGTCCGTTCATTAAGTTGGGTCTGTTGATCATGTGTCAGATGACCCCAAGATGTGACATGTTCGACTGAGTCAATGAATTCCTTTCCAAAACTCCACTCACCGGAGCGCAAGTCAGGGACGATGCCCATCAACTTCCAAAAATCTGCACCGAGAATTAAGGAATGCGGCAACTCAGGAACGACGAGAACGTCAATCACTTTGACACGGTCACGAAGTTGGATAGGGGTGGTAACATTACCAGGACTACTACAGGGTTGTCCATTCGCAACAGTGCATGACGTCACATGTTTCGTAAAAGGTAAGTTTAAAGTCTGAAGGATTTCCCATCCTGAACTGCCAACAATTGTGCGAGACGCACCTGAATCAAGGAGGCCAAGAAATGGAATGCCTAAGATGGATACAGACAGATATGGGCGTTCGTCATCTTTTGCATGAGCTAGGACAAAGTCTAAAACAGGTTGTACAGTCAGAGATTCGATCGGATTTGTTACTTTAAAGCAACGCACTAGCCGGTCATCTAACGCGTTGTTCGGGAGTTTTTTGGACTCTTCGAGCACACGGGGCACGTCTTAGTGGTGACATTGGGACGTCCACATTGATAACAATGCCTACGTAAGGGTTCAGAGCAATCACGGGATAGGTGGCCTGTCTTTTGACAATTCCAGCACTTAAACGTTTTGGTAGGTTTAGGAGGATCTACCTTACACTCACTTACGGTTGGTGCGCAGGCTTGTACATAGGCTAGGTCAGGCTCTAGAGTATTGTTCTTACGAGGTGGAGGCATGTATGCCTCTACGGCGGACTTACGAACCTCTAATTGTCTACCTATCTTCAATAACTGGGTGACAGAAGTAACCTCGACTAGTCCTAACTGACGCTGATAAAAAGGGGCAATGTTATTCAGAAGAATTTTTATGCGAACGTTTTCCGCGACAGGGATGCTCAAACGATCGAATAAATTGAGCATGACAGAAATATAAATTCCCATTGATTCATCGGGACCCTGGGTGCGTTTCTTTATTTCTTCAAATAACTTGTCGTCATAATTATGGGGTTGGAACTCGTCACGAAGACCTTGCACGAGTTCGGACCAATTATTGCAAAATTTCCGATTTGCCCGAAACCAGATTAAAGCTTTATCGCGAAATAAATCGGACGCTGAAGCGAACAGAGTTGCTTCCGAAACGTTTCTCGAAATTTGGAGTTCACTAACGCGTTCCAAAAAGGCGCTAAGGGAGAGAATCTTATTATTCCCATTATAAGTTAAACCCCATTTGGAAACAGGAACCGATTTAATTTCGATCGCGGTTACAGGGTGTGTCGTAACCTTGGGCGCAAGAAGAACAGCTTTAGGCGGGGACGTCGTAATTTTTGGCGACGAAGTCGCACTAGGAGTTACAACAACATTCGGATTGACACAAATCATGGATGATTGATCATTTCGAAAATGATCCGCAATAGCCGTTAAATCAAGTAAGGGAGACGCATGAGCCCTAACAACTTCAGTTTCTTTAGGACTGAAATTTAACGTCGTCTGTTCAAAGTCAAACGCGAGTTCATTTAACGTCTGTAAAATACACTTACGTTGTTGTACTTCGTCGTTTGTCAAAGGCTGAGAACGCTGTGCGCGTCCGATGGCGTGAGCCAATTTGGCTGAAATTTTGTCTACAATGCAAACAGCGGTCGAGCCAGGGACAGACTCAATTAAACAGCGAATTTCGCTAATCTTTTCCTGAAGGGCAGTCACGTCTTCGTCAAATAATACGTTATATTTGGGTAAGGGTAAGCGCAAATCTTTTTCCAAACGCAATTGTCGTCTGAGGTACGCTCGTTTTTGCGCAACAGTACCATCACATTGTACCCCTCTCGCTAAGAGTTCGTAGTTAATCTCTTCCGCATTAAGGCGATCGGGTAACAATTTAAAATCCATATCAAGGCGCAAAATTCCGCAATAAAACAAACAATTCTGTCTAACTTGGACGTAATTTTTCGGAAAACAAAACGCAAAACAAATTGAGGCCCCACGATTGGTCGCCAAATCTTGCTACCTTACCTTTCCAGGAAGATAAACAGATGTTGCATCGTGACGTTAGTTTCGACGCATCCGGCAGCTAACAGTCGTGACAGGCGTGGGAGTAATCTCAAACCAACAACAATGACCCAAACAACAAAACTAACAAAAGGCGCCACTCAATTTAATTTACTTTCCGCGGGAAATTAAGAAAAACGCGGTACGTCCTTGTTAAACAAATTGTTTTATTTACACACAAATCAGAAGACAGAACAATGAAAAAGTAATCAGTTTACAAAATGAACCATGCAGTACACCAAACAAAATAAACGATAAATGCGACACAACAAAATTTAAGTGTACATTAAAGTGGCGCGTACAGGCCACAAACAAAAAAAAAACCAATTACAAATTACGTAATTACGCAACAAACTTGCGTTACAAACAGGAAAACAAAAGGATTGATTCAAATCCCTCGTAAGGGGTCCTCTACTCGTAATGTGACGTTCGAGGTAAAACAAGCGTTCGTTGTTCGCAACAATAATCAATCAAAAACAAAATCAAAAGGTCCGACCTTGTCCGTTGGTCAGTTAGGCGATCCCAAACCTTCCTCGGGCCGCAACACGTCAGCCACGGAGAGGGCAAATCGACGAGTCTCGGGTCGAGTCCGTCGGCGGAAGGTAATTTCTACACTTCTCGCAGAAATTTCTAAATCCCAAACGCAATAAAAAAAGGGGGAAGAGAAAGCCTGAAGAAAGAAACAAATATGCCCCCGTTACACACGAATCAAACAATTTCCCACACTTATTAACTCACCTGCCCTAACAAGCAGGCTTTCTGAGGAAAACGCAAACCAAGCGTTTATTGCTGCAGCAATCGCACAGGATCCGGTCAAAGCCGAAGGGAATTTGTCCACGCAGAGGACGAATTTACGCACAACACCAAGTGAAAATCACTCACACAAAATACTTGCGATCACTGCGGGAATTAATTTGGGAATGAATCCAGAACTTGGTTCGTGGTAACGAGTTAAAACGGGGAGAACGGGGGGAGAACATTCCAGAATCATACCAATGAACCAATCCCAATAAGTGTCTGACTAAACCTCAGCCAATCAATTCGAATGTCAAAGTTCGTTTCACACGGCGGTAGAAATTGCGACATAGAATGAAATCGAAATTATAACTAACTACGCAAAAAAAAGAGAACAAACAAAAACGCGTCAAGCCGACGCCGCGTGAAAGCCCATAAAGCGAATCGAAAACAGTCTAACACTTTTCCCTGGGTAAAATAAACAAACGTATTTTCTCAAAGAACACGAAGTCGTAAAGCAAGCGCGGAGAAATTAAGCGCAGCCCGAAACGAGCGGCGTTGTCAAAGAGAGCGGCGTTGTGAAAGAGACCTGCGTCGGCGATAACAAAAAACCGCAAATGCGACGAAAAAGTTGAGTTCGCCAACACGCCGACGGCTAACATGAAAACACATCTATTTTTAGCTCGCAATACAACATACAGGGTGGCTCAAAACAACCGGGGAAATTTGCACGGTAACAAGGGTATATCCAGTAATATGGTTTTGTGAGCGAAAATTAATTTATTTTTTAATTAGTTACTTCAGTTTCAATGTAACGTTTTGTAACGATTGTAATGTTTTGTTTGTTATTTATATTGGACCATTTTTCCCCCGAGTATTATATTTTTATGTCTAACTTGTGAGTTTTGTTACACATTCCAAATGTTTTTTAATTATTGTAACTGCAAAATCTTTAAATTATTGTTTTAATAATACGCTGAATTTTACCCCTAAAAATATAATACGTTTCAACATGTAAATTATTAGATACATAATTTTAGAAAAGCATATCTAATTTTTTTTTTTTTTTCGAGAAAGAAAGAAAATATAAATGGGCAACTGGCGACAGTAATTTCATTTATCATGAAAAATCTATTTAAGACAGGCAAAGGTAAAAATATGATTCCGTAAAAAAAGAAACATTGTTTACGTTGTAAAAATAAATTCTAAAAAAAGTGGACGAATGACTTGGAGATTAGTGTGAATTTTTCAACATTACAGAACTGCTCTACATTCTGGCGTGATCGATAGAGCAAGCAGAGTACGGGAAAATTTAGAACGAGAAAGTTAGACGAAAGCCGAAAATAACGAATGACAATCGTTTAAACAACAAGCTAGCTGTAATTTAACGGTTCCGAATTTAGTAGTAATCGATAACGCTTGCTTATAGTTTGCTTAGCGACATCCAGAGTATCATAAGATATAAAATTAGCCAAAAATTTGAGTTAATAAGATCACAAAAAATACTTCAGAGAGTTTACATTGATTACAGAAATATGTTTCATGACATTACTTATTGAGAAAAACATGACGAAACTATATCAGTTTCTTTGTTATATTCTAATTTTACTTGAAAATAAGGTATTAAGTATTATACTCACTGAAATCACCAGAAAAAATGGTATCGACTAGAATAATCAAAAAGATAAGAAAACGAACCAAAAATTTGAAATTATGTATTAAATAAAATTTTTATATAAAAATCTGAAATATTTAAGCTTCAGATTAATATCAACTATTAAGTGAGATGTACCGTTACAATCAGGAGAAACAATTCTGTCGAACAGAACAATAAAAAGACATAAGTTGTATTTAAAAATTCGAAACTGATGATGCGGAAAGACGAAACGTTTGACTTCAATTCTGTTACTCCTATTCGAAGCTGAATCAAAACAGTGCCTGTAGAAGTTAAATCAGAATTTCAAAATTATGTATAATAAAAGAGATACATACATTACATTTTGACTAATATCTCAAGAAGAAATAAGAAAAAAATCATTCTCTCAATCGATACGTGCAACTTTTCTTCCATTTAACCGAATTTGTATCTCTTACAGTTAGGAGATCCCTTCAGTGCACACTCAATTTGAAACAGCCGGTATATTGTACTATTGGTGATATATTTCTTTATTTGTTCAAAGTAAACATTGTTAATATGGTATGTTTCCCAATCGCCTTCCACATGGCTGACAGAAAACGTCCAACGAGATAACTAATGAAGTTAACAAAGAGTCACAGAATCCAATCCAACACAACGACAGTACATTTCAATCAGCTGTAACTTTGCGAGGCAGAATTCGATTTCGGTGATTAAATTGAACCCACCCGCAACGGTAACATTTATTTCTTTTCTAATCGGTTAATCATTTTTTTCTGTGGAAAACTGTCAGTCTCGGAGAAGAGCTCACGTACAGCGAAATGTAGACTTTTTACAATTGTTCAATAATTTATATTTACGGGGTGTCCCAAACTTCCGGAGTTGTGCGAAAATGACCTTTCGTATACACTTTATCAAAAAAATGTCTTGATAAAAGTTATGCAGGTTTCCATTCCGCATAATTTAAAATTACCTCGTAATACATAAAAACAAAAGTACAAGAAAATTGGAATGAATTTACGCCATCCACAAGATTTCCAGATCAGGAGGGCTAACAGAAATAGACCGAAGCTCGTGTGGTGGTTTTTGAAACATTCCAATTTATTGTGATCATTGTGATCATTGTAATCGTTAATTTTGACGATTGACGATTACAATCGCCAAAATTTTTTGTTGCATGTTAAATACACGTAGTCCTATCACCGTGTCACGATAAAGTGTCGAGATAAAGATAATAAAGAAATAAAATATTTGCTTACAGTGCCTTTAATAATTGTGCTTAATTTACGCATTTTTAACACGTATGTTAGTCGAGCAAACCTAAAGCATAATTATTAATTAAACCATAGGTTTATTGAGCACAGCAGGGCGAGAATAGGAAAATGTGTTATTATTTAAAACTATATATATATTTAAAAAACTTACAAACTACTGACACATAATAATGTGATGTTCGCAAAACTAAACACTAAAAACTGAACTCTAAATGAGCTTCTCTAAGAATTCCCCCCAGAATTTCCCAAGAACTCTCCTTCCAACTGTCTGACTGTTCTCATTAAAACCTAGTTCTCACCCTTTTTTATTTCATTATTGTAAACCAAATTGTTTCAATGTGTTATAGTGACCTAACTGCAAAATGATCTACTCCAATTAGCAATAATTATTGTTTGTTTTATTACAACCAGGAAACTGTGACAATTTCATTTTGCAAATACTTTTGTAACGCTATTGATTTTTAATTTTCAAAACTCCCCGATGAAATATTCCAAATTTAATTTAACTTAATTCTTGAAAATATTCCAACTGCAACATTTATATAAAAATATAGTTCATTACAGGTACGTCGCTTCTAAGTTTAACAACCCAGCTGTCAGACCTAATATCAAAATTTGTTGATGTCATTTTATTGTTAATAGTTTGTTAATAGTTTTTGACAAAATATTAAAAAATGTTTTCTTTTCAATTGAAGATAAGTCATTTACATATTTTTGCTTTAACAGCAATGTTATTTCCTTGCTAAAAGTACGAAATTATCCAAGACATATTTACAAACTTTATTTGACAATTTTTCCAGAGCCTATTTGACCAGTTTTTTCTTTATTTAGACACTTCTTATGTGCACTTGGAGGAATTACCTATTCGCAGCACTTGCTAAACTTTTCCTCTTTAATGCAGTCGATGAAATCCTTTCTTCTGGCTATGACTTTTCAGTTGGATGACATGAAGTTACATGTTTACACCATCAAAATACATTCCAAATTTGTTTGTAAGTTGATTAAAGTTACTGAATTTCTTGCAGAATAGATTGTAATGTATGTGTAACAAATATTGTCACGAAGTTTACATATTTTGGAACACCTATATGTTATAATTGTTTCGCAAAGCATCTTGCTTGCTAAATCGTCAATATAAAAGGGCGATTAACCGCTGGTCAATGGAGTTGGCAATTACCTCGGTGGCGATGACTCAGTAAGGTGTCAGGGAAGTGTGCCTTATAAAGATTTGGAAAAAGACGTGTTGGACCTAGCGGGAAAAGGGACCGGTGGAAGGAAAGCTCCGTCGTCTTTTAACAAATCTTTATTCGGCATACTTTACTGGGGCACACCACACTGTGTATTACATATTATGTATAAGTGTCCCAAAATATGTAACTTTCATGACAATATTTGTAATAGACAAATGCTGGGTGTCTCATAACATACAGAGGAAATTAAAAGGGATAGCTAGAGAAGATCAAATTAAAGCTTCTTCCTTAATAAACAAAAAGTTACAAGAGTTGAAAGTCAACAAGTAAAGGTTACTGTACAGTGATATTTTACGTTTTAAATGAATTTCAGGTAGTTAAGAGTTAGTTGAACAGTGCTTTTGATGAAATAACTATTAAAAAGAGGATAGTAAATAAAAGTTACAGCTATGTAATTTTTCCTTTTAATGCACAAAAACTGCTGTTCGTATTGTTGTGAAGCACGGACTAATTAAAACAAAACTAAAAAAATCAGATTGACGTAGATATTTTATAAATGGCGGTTTTGATAAATTTATAATAAAATACATAATTATTTTATAGCGGACATTTGGAAAAATTGAGAAAAGAAATGCGTTGTCAGCGTAAACTAAATAAGTTGTCAAGAGTAAATAAAAAAGTCCTCAATGGAAACTAAACAATATAAATATCAATTTTTCTAAGTGTTCGCTACAAAATAATTATATATTTTATAATAATTTTCATCGGACAAGATAAACTTACAGTTTATTTATTTTTTTATTTATTATATGTTTATATTTATTAAAGAGAAGTAGGTGTAAATTCAAGAAGAAATTAAGAAATGTAAACTGTTATAACTTTCTTATTATTAGGTTTTTGTCGAAAGGTTTTATTTTGATCTATCGCCGCCCTTTCAATTTTCTCCGTACCTATGTTACAGGCAGCGAAAAGAATTTGAAGAATTTGGCCCACTTAGTGTGGACACTTTTTACACCGAATGTACCACTTACTCCTTCCGCGGCTCCGCAGAAATTACTCTGGGCGAGAACTAATACACTGCCCTTCTTTAATTTACACCTGTATCTTCTTAATTAATCAAAATTATTTCACAAAATGCAACTTTATTATTATATTAACTCTAAAATTTATCAAAACCACCATTTGTAAAAAGTCTAGGTCTAAGTTGTTTCCTAGTTTTGTTTTTAATTAGTAGACTGTGCTCAACGAAATGAAAAAATGAAAAAATAAAATGGCCGTTACTTTAACGTGACTACATTTTTTAAAATAGTTGTTTACTGTAAAGCAGTGTTCAATTAACTCATAAATGGCTCAAATTTGAATCTAAAACATAAAATATTACTACAGGGAGTAACTTTTTCTTGTTAATTAATTTCACTTTAAACTCTTGTAACTTTTTAGGTATTGCTTTTTTCCCAAAAATTTATTAAGAAAAAAATCTTTAATTTGATCTCCTCTAGCTACCCTTTTATGAGATACCCTAGTATAAAGATATTGTGTAATTTATTAGTTTTTGTGACATCGGTCAAAAAATTATAGGAATTTTAAGATAATGCGAAACACAAACAAATTTAATATACAGGCCGTTCTGTGTGCAAATATTTAAACCTGTAATATATCACCGTAAATGGCAACGATTGAACTCATATGTACAAAAATTTAGGGTCAAGTAAATAAAATTGGACCAAATAAAATTGGTAAAATAATATAATCCGATACTGCCGATAGTTTTCTTAATATAAATTGTTGGAACAATTGTTGTGCGTTATACGCGTGGTCGCTAGATGGAGCTTGGTACTCCTTTTTCGCAGTCTACCCCTTAAGCATTCTTAGACGCCTGCCCTTAGCCGATAACGAACAAGATGGCGAACCACCGGCGGCCATGTGTGGCGTGCTCTCTTTAGTTTATTATCAATCATCACAATAATTGTAGTTTTATAAGTTACTCAAATAAATCAGTATCTCTGGTTGCATTGTGATTGTGCCCCGCGCTCTGCCCTAACAGGTTATGGGCCCAGACCAGAGCAGATGAACCGAAATTAAGAGCACGCGAGTAAAAGTGAAACGTAGTCCAGGAAAGTTTGTGTAGTGATTAGTGTATGCGCATCAAAATGAACGTGTCGGGTGTGAGAATTGAAACGCTTAACCGCGAGAACTACGACACCTGGAAGATACATATGGAAGCATTGCTAATCAAAAACGACGCCTGGGAGTACGTTAATGGTACGAGAGTGAAGCGGGAGTTTGTACAAAACGACGCCGCGTCTGCACAAGTGGTTAGTACTTGGATTGCAAGCGACAATAAAGCTAAGTCAGATCTGATCCTATCAATCAGCCCGTCTGAGTTGAAACAGGTAAAAAGTTGCGTAACATCTCGCGAAGTCTGAACGAAGCTAGAGAATATCTATCAATCCAAGGGACCCGCGCGAAAGGCGCTTCTCAAGCAACTAACTCTCCAACGCATGAGCGAGGGCGAAGATGTACGCGAACATCTGAAGAAGTTCTTCGACGCGAAGGATAAATTAGGAGAGATGGACGTTGAAATAAGTGCAGACTTATTGTCCATAATGCTGCTGTATAGCCTACCTCCCAGCTTCAATAATTTTCGTTGCGCGATAGAATCGAGAGACGAACTACCTGCACCCGAAGTTCTTAGAATCAAAATTGTCGAAGAGAATGATGCCCAAAAAGGCGAATCCCGGGAAGATACCAGCGCTATGTCTGTAAGAAAATACTCGACGAAATTCAATGGTTCTAAGTCGAACAAAGGAGGACGAAAGGAAAAGGACAGCGAAAGTGAAAGTATAAATAAAAATACTTTTAAATTCAAGTGCTACAAATATCGCAGGATCGGACACAAAGCTGCGGATTGTCGTGCGAATGAAAGAGCTCACCAAACAAACAAGCACAAAATTTAAGCCTACTCGTGACATCGAGTTGTGTCTCAGTGCGCGAGAAATCAATTTCTGGGAAACCGAGACATAACACGCGCGACGGAGAAAGTGCTGTGAACGCAGAGACAGCCGAGTGTTCGAATGCAGGAAGCGCACAAAGCGGCGCGACGCCGATGGTCGGAAACGCGCGACCTAGTTCGTCGCGAGG
This sequence comes from Prosopocoilus inquinatus, assembly GCA_036172665.1. Classification (NCBI taxonomy): domain Eukaryota; kingdom Metazoa; phylum Arthropoda; class Insecta; order Coleoptera; family Lucanidae; genus Prosopocoilus; species Prosopocoilus inquinatus. The sequence continues at coordinate 51,013,607 of CM069871.1, forward strand.
ACATAGTTCGCAGAAAAAGTTGTGGTGCCTGGACAGTGGCTGTACGTCACCTCTCTGTAAGGACGGAGAGAGTTTTTTTAGAAATTAACGCTGGTGGGCCGGGCGAACTGAACTTGGTCGATAATTTTTCAACGAAAATAATCGCCACCGGTGTCGCGACATTTCGAACAATCGAAAATGGTTTCAATACGGTAGTAACTCTGTCGGATACCCTACACGTTCCGGACCTGAGAACGAATTTACTATCGGTGAGTAAAATTGTCGACAATGGACTAAAAGTAATTTTCGATAGGAATTCCGCGCTCATTGTCGACAAAAGTGGAAGCGTGAGGTTGACTGCCGATCGCGAAGGAGATCTCTACTTCGTTCAAGCGAATTCCGTTGATCGAGTCGCTGATGGAGCATCGCAGGCAAAGCAGATCTTCCGAGTGGAGATTCGCTGCTTTTGTGGCATCGCCGTTTGGGACATCTGAACCTCAGGGACCTAAGAGAAGTCGTCGACAGCCAGAATTTTCCGAAAACAGATGGATCCAAGGAACTTGTATGCGAAATATGCCCTCAAGGAAAAATGAGCCGCAACCCCTTCCCAAAGGAATCGGAAAGAAAAACAGAAATTTTGAGCAGATAATTCACACGGACGTTTGTGGACCGATGCGGGTGCGTTCTAATGGAGGGGCCAGGTACTTTGTAACGTTCATCGACGACAGTTCCAAGTGGTGCGAAGTCCGCCTCATCAAAGGAAAGGACGAAGTCTTTGCTGAATTAAAAGAAAAATTCAAGGCACTCGTCGAAAACCAGAAGGACACGAAAATCAAATTCCTTCAGTCGGACAACGGCACGAAATAACGGCACGAAATATCTAAGCACAGCATTTAGCGAATTCTTAGAAGCAAATGGAATTCAACGGCGACTGACAACACCATACTATCCTGAACAGAACGGGACAGCCGAGAGGAATAATCGTACACTACCAGAAGTTGTTCAGTGTTTACTGCTGCAATCGGGATTGCCGCCTTCTTTTTGGGCCGAAGCTATATCGACAGCGAATTATATTCACAATCGCTGCCCTACGAATTCGCTTGATGGGAAAACGCCCTTCGAAGCTTGAATAGGCCAGAAACCGGACATTCGACACCTGAAAGACTTCGGATCGAAGGTGTATGTAATGGATAGATGCAAAACAGGGGAAAGTTCGACGCCACATCCAAGGAGGGTATCTTTATGGAGTACTGCGATACATCCAAGGCATATCGCATTTGGCTCTCGAAGGAAAAACGTGTTGAGATATTTAGGGATGTAAACTTTCTCGAGAATATGTCTGCCCCAAACGTCGAGTTCGTCGATTTCTTCAAGGAAAATCTGGATGGGCAAGGGAACACAGGCCATCTCGAGGACACAAGTCCAAACAAAAACGATATCATCCTGGCAGCAATCGGTAGACCGATCGAGGACATCGTACAGGCAGAAGATGCAGACCTCGACATGAATGTGGATCACGACGAGCAGCGAGACAACGTGAGAAGGGGACCAGGAAGACCCAGAAAAATTTTCACTGGCCAGAGAGGGCGCCCGAAAAAACAATACAACACGATCGAAGACGTCGATCGAGAGCACGAATTCGCTGGCACCGTGAAGCAAGCCATTGAAGGTGAGGAATCGTCGGAGTGGTATGATGCCATGGCTGTAGAGCTCAGAAATATAATTCGAAACGATACTTGGCAACTCGTGACACGTCCAGAAAACAGGAAGGTTATAGGAAGTCGAATGATATTGAGGCATAAACAACGCGGATGGTACGCTGGACAGCAAAAAGGCCCGCGTAGTAGTAAAAGGCTTCGGTCGGCGGTATGGCGTAGATTTCCATGAAACCTTTGCTCCTGTGGCACGCGTGAGTTCGATACGACTCATGACGGCACTTGCGGCAGAGTTGAATATGGAAACTCACCAGCCGCCTACCTGAATGGCACCGTTGATGAAGAAATTCACATGGAAGTTCCCGAACTTACGACCACTACCCTAGAACTTATCATCCGCACTGAATCGAACGACAGTCACATCAAGGCAACGCTGACCCAGCTTAAGAAAGGTAATCAAGTATGTCTACTAAAGCGAGCTTTGTACGGTATTCACCAGGAAGCGAGATAGTGGCACAGAAAGTTGGACGCAGAATTACGCAAGCTTTGACTCTCACCATCCAACGCCGACCCGTGCGTGTATTTTCAAGGCAAAGGACGAGATTTCGTCATGGTTGTCATCTACGTGGACGATATACTCATAGCCTCACAGAACTCGCACAGAATACAATCCTTAAAGAGAGGCTTGGGGAACAAATTCGAGGTAAAGGACATTGGAGAGGTGAGAACTTGCTAGGGAATTGAATTCCAACGAGAAAATAACGGATATTCACTAAGTCAACGGAACTACATAAAGGATGTCTTACGGCGCTTTGGGATGTCGGAATGTAATGCAGTATCGACCTCTATGGACGCGAACGTCAAATTGTCCAAGGAGGAGAATGGACACGCCGCAAAAGCGGATGGGAATTTACCCTATCGAGAACTGGTGGGTGCACTAATGTATCTCGAAACAAGAACGAGACCCGACATAGCCCACGCCGTCAGCCGTTTGAGTAGCTACAATCACTGCTACGACCAATCCCACTGGACCGCTGCCAAACGTGTTTTGCGGTACCTGAAAGGAACTAATAATCTTCATTTGACTTACAGGAGAACTGGACAATCCTTGGCGGGCTTCGTGGACGCGGACTGGGCGAACTGCATGGACGACCGAAGGAGCTACACGGGCTTCGCCTTTATCCTGGCCGGAACCGCAGTATCTTGGGAGTCCAGGAAACAGAGGATCGTGGCACTGTCGTCCACAGAGGCCGAATACATGGACATTTCGGAGGCAACTCAGGAGGCTCTATACCTACGCGGATTCCTCGAGGAGATGGGGTTCAACCAGTTGGCGGACATTAAGCTCCACTGTGACAGTACTGGGGCTAAGAGGGTCGTTGAGAACCCCGTGTTTCATTCCAGAACGAAACACACACTTCAAGCACCATTTCGTTCGTGAGGTTCTAAAGTCTGGTCAAATCGCCCTGGAGTACCTACCTTCGGAAGAGATGGTAGCCGACATATTAACTAAAGGGTTGGGGAAATCTAAGCATTGAAGCATTTAGATGGAGCTTGGTACTCCTTTTTCGCAGTCTACCCCTTAAGAATTCTTAGACGCCCGCCCTTAGCCGGTAACGAACAAGATGGCAAACAAGATGGCAGCCATGTGCGGCGTGCTCTACTTTATTATCAATCATCACAATTATTGTAGTTTTATAAGTTATTCAAATAAATCAGTTCTCTAGTTGAATTGTGATTGTGCCCCGCGCTCTGCCCTAACATAAATACTTTATTATGTATTTATTAGCTTGCAGTTAATAAATGTTTCTATCAGTATCATTTTACTTATCTATGTGTTAATTTGTTGTAGGTATTTTTCTATTAAATAATTTTTTTTATAAATTTTACTAGAGGTTCGCCCATGACTGTTAAGCCGGGTTTCTCAGTCACAGTTTCACTTTAATCTTCAGTTTTTTTTTTACATAGGAACAGATGGAAGCTAAATGAAGATTAACGTTAAACAATGACTGAGCAACTGGCCCTTAATACATGCATTTTATTATATTTAACCTGGCACGTCTCATTTTTAGACTTTTTCTGGGTTAAATTGTAATTGTAAACGTTTTGACTGACCAGCTGATCGGAGCGGCTGATTTACGTTGTTCTTGCTCAAGATAAAGTGAAATACTCAAATACTGACCCTGCCCTACTTCGACTTCGGGTCATAATTGAAGAGGTGGCCGCTTTCCACTTTTAGCTGTGCCAGCAGTTCTCAAACGGTTTAGTGAAAATCTGTCACTGCATATTTCTCGAAAACTATTAGGATCAAGTGCTGTAAAAATGAGACACTTTTTAGAATTTTCAATTTTTTAATGTGCTAGAGTCCTTCAACGGAATTAAATATACGTTTAAACTGTGTCTCATCAGTTTAAACGTATTTGTTGTATATGTTTTTAAGTTGTCAAGAGTTTTTTCATCATCATTTACCTCTTACAAAAATTTCATCAATTCCGTTGAAGGACTCTAGCAAAAAGTTTTTTTTTGTTGTGTTGTGTTATATAAACTTAACATATAACTTTTATAATAAAGAAGTAGACAAAAAACTTAAAAAAATAAATAATTTTATAGCCATGAAGCCTGTGGTTAGTTTGTGGAAGTTTCAGCTGAGAAAAATGGAAGGGCAAGAGTTAATAGTGCGCCTATGAATGTCAGGTAGGTAAGTTCTTATTACGACGGTCGTTTTCCGAAACCATCTGCTGCAACAAAAAACAGCGCTTAGTCAGTCAGTCGCGTGAGACTGAAAAACAAGCTAATAAAAACATTTGTTTTGACCTCGTAATACATCACACAACAACATCAATAGTTTCTTTTAAAGTAAAGAATTTTTCTGATTTTGTACGTCTCCCACAATTTATCATTTTGTATTACTTCTATTTGGAAACGATAGTTATTCGGTTGGGTGCTGTTACTATTTTTAATTTCATAATTAGTGAAAACAGGATAAAATTATTATGGTGACCGATTATATCATTTGTGATCAACTGTTTAGTATTTGGAGAGTGCTTGAGATATTCGTTTGAACTAAACAACAACTACATTATTATTATTATTATTACTATAATTCATATTTTTCATTACTGGTGGTTAGTGGATGTTATTTAAAATGCAGAACAATTGAAAAGAATAGAAGGAAAAGAATATTTTTAACCCTCACCGTCCGTCTACCTTAAAATTACATACTGCCCGTCTGGGGTCACTTTTGACCCCAAACCTAAAATTGCGTTGGTTTGCTATAAAAAAAACGTATTTTTCATGTTAATGTTTAAAGATATATATTGATTAGTCTGTATGTGATAGTTATTAATAAACTTTAATAAACTAAATGTATATAAACTATATATACAAGCTAAACTATATAAACAAAATGAATTTTAAAGCAAATTTATTTATGAGGTGAATACTTTGCTGTAGTAAATATATTAGTCTGAGCCACTGTCATCTAACGTTAAACTAGAATATGTAAAACATAATGTGCGCATTTCAAGGTGCTCCTTACAAACGAATTTACTGCAGATATCACATAAAATATTTGTTTTTCTGTCTGCTTGCCGAGAACAAATGCTGCATCTTCCTCGTTTATTTTGTGGTAGGTCCGGGTGTTTGTATTGTTGAAGTAAGTTTCCAAAACCTGCATTTTCAATGGCCTTATGAATTTTCCTTGTCTTGGATTGGGGATATTGAATTCTATTTTCTATTTCTTGTTTTACTAATTCCTCGCCTAGTTCTAGTAAGAAGCGGCGTCTTCCAGTTTTATTTTTGTATGTATTGTCAAACTCAGAAAATAATACGTAAGCATTAATTACAGCAAAATCCACAAGATCAGAAAATACTGCAAGTGGCCATCTTCTTGTCGATCTTTTTGTTGAACAGGTCCTAGCCATTTGATCTATAGTATCAACGCCGAACTTAGTGGAATTATAATTTAGTATTACTTCCGGTTTTCTGTGCTCTTCGTCGGATACGTCAAATCTATTATGTTGAGTAGACAACAAAACTACAGCCTTTCCTTTTTTAGGAACGTAAGAAACTAATAATGTATTGTTGGCATAAGCAAAAACAGATGATTTCTCTTCACGAAATTTTGACGGCAGCATACAGGAAGGAAGCTTTTTACGGTTTTTATGGACAGTTCCGACAAGAGTTAATTTTTGTTTCAATAATTCCTGCCCAAGACTGTAGCTAGTAAAGAAGTCATCAGTAGTAATATTGCAACCAGAGCCGTTTAGGTGCGTTACCAAATCTAACACCACCCGCTTTCCTTGTTCCTGTTCCTTTGTGTTTCCTATTTTGCCAGAATATATTTGCAGATTTGTAATGTATCGAGAGTCACAGTCTACAGCCATCCATATTTTTATACCATATTTTCCCGGCTTTGAAGGAATATAAACCTTCAAACCACATCTTTCTCTAAAAGTACACAGGTGTTCATCCACAGTAATATTTGGACCTGGTATATCAGCATTCTTGCATTGACTAACGAACAAATTAGTTATTTCAGCTATAGGTTCAATCTTGTTCTTAGTTGCTTCTTTTCTAACTTGTCGTGTACCTCTCTCATCAAATCGTAGACAGCTAAGTATGCTCGTGAAACGATGTCTGGGCATTGTAGCTCTAAAAATTGGATAACGGTACTTTTCTGACCAAAATTCTTTTAGATCTTTCCCGTGACCCTTCTGAATACCATAAAGCAAGCTTTGACCCAAAAATGCCAAAAACTCACTATGTCCTAATTCCTTAGGCCTTCCTGTCCTAATTTTTTAGGCTTGACTTCTTTTCCTTTTGTTCATTTGCCCTTTCGTTGGTGTGCAAGCATATTTTGTCTATGATTTCGTTCATCATAAATGCACAAAAGCAGTCTGTGCGGGTGGACAAATTTAAATGTTTTGATATACCAGGAATTTGTTTTATAATATTCCTTGACTGTGTCTTTTTACGTCCTGGCTCCATACTACTCCACTGTATTATTCCATCCTTGCTAATCCAAACTTCTTCATTCCCGTCTTCATTATCAGTATCTGAGCTGCTTAGATTTGCTGCATTTGCTTCGACTACCTGCAGTTCAGTGAAATCTTCGTCTGCATCACTACCATCGCTCTCGTTATCTAATCTATGATCTCAAAATCAGAATTGTATACATCCATCAAAGCTTGTTCTTCACTGTAGCCTCGTGCAAAGTTTATATTATAATCCGCCATAATACATTTTCATATCACTTATCACTCAGTAAAACTTTGAATGAAAACGCTTCTCATGGAGCTACATTTATAAGTATTGATTATTGGCATGTTTCATGTTATAACTTGCAGAAACATGAATTATTACATGTTTGTGCATAATATTAGACAAAATTACAAAACATACTGCGACACACAATGAACAGTCACAACGAACAAATCACAACTTGCAGAAACAGGAATAACTATAAGTTTATACCGAATCTTATTTCCAATTACAAAAGAATAAATTTCAACAACCATCTAACAAACCCCAACTTGTAAAAACATGAAAAACTGCAAATTTATGCTATACATCATTCCAAACTTCATAAAAACGTAGCTAAGAATTTATTACGTATTACCCACCTGGGTCAAAATTAACCCCAAACGCATATTTGGTGGCATAAATATGTTTTGCTACAACAAAAACAACAAAAAAACAATTGTGACGGTGTTCTATGAAGTTAGATAGAAGCATATCTAGGGGTGTAAGACAATACACCCGGAATAAACACAAAAAAATAGATTCTAGTTTACGTGGGGTCAAAAAAGACCCCAGACGGGCGGCGAGGGTTAAAGTAGTGTGGTGAATGTGTGAACGGCAGTGACGAGCCGGCTCAACGCCCGTAGTTGGAGAATCGGGCTTCGTATATTTTTGTGTTTGTTTTACGGGCGTAAAAAGTAAATTTCCCCTCTCATAAAAAAGATTTTATTTATTTTACCGTGTTCTCTCACGATATATTCGATAACATTTCTGCACTTATTTTACAAAGAGCCTGTATTTAGAAAATATAATTCAACCGTAGAGTTATAAAAATATTAATTTACCACAGCCTGTGCTGCAATTCCGACAAACATGTTTTTTTCAAATGGGTATGCAGCGACAAATCGTTTTGTAACTTCTTTGAAATCCAAACAATACTGTCCTTTTTTAGTTTAAGAAAATAGTTACTAAAGCGGAAAATTTGCTGAAATAGACATGTTTTAGCGTTACTTGAGATCTAAAACAAAAGTCTATGAAATAGTGGACGCGGTTGATTGCATGTGTAAGATTAATGCTCGATTTAAAGAAAAATATAACACCTTTGCAGTAATTTATCACACGACAGGCGCCAACGTGATATTGACAGCGCCAGCGGTGAAATTTATGTACAAACGAAAAGTTTCACAATGACTACACTGAGTCACCTCCAATATGGATTATAGGTGCAATTTAATATGAATAATTTGCCCACGTGCTTAGTCCTGGCGAACAGAACAAATACCAGACGCAAACTTTTTTGCTCGTATTATCAGGCGAAGCTATTTTCAATCCTGAACTTTTAAGTGCAGCGCGAGTTTCTCAAGTATCAATTAAAATTTGCAGACGTCATTAAAATTTACGAGACAGATGAAGTAACACGTAGCCATCATCGAAGCTTCATGCAAAATGATTATAAATGATAATTCCAAACTCCTTTTTGCAAATTAACGCACCACTAACTTTTTTTATTTCATTTTTTCTTAATTGGCAAAATTACTCATGTTTTATACTAAATAATATTATGTAATTCTTCAAAATTCTATTAAGTTTAAATTTAAATTCAAGTTTAATATAAGTAATTATTGGTTTCCTCACGCAAATTCACAGTTTTGAAAACTAGTGTTAAACAGCATATGAGTTTATATTCCTGCATCCCAAAAACAGGAATCGACTACGATATTTAACTACTGAGGATTGCGTTAGAGCATCAACTTTGTTAAACCAGACACGAAGTATGCGATATGTAGATAATTTGCTAGGGGCCGGTTGCCGGTCACAGTTCTCCGGTCTGTTCCTATGTAGAAAAAACTGAAGATTAAAGTTAAACTGTGACCGAGCAACCGGGCCTATGTGTTGACCATTCATCAGTTAATCGGATGATTAGAAGTGCTACCTACCTGCTTAGGTATCTGCAAGTGTGTGGGATAGGGTGGGTAAGTACAAAGTCTTCACAAACAAAATTAAAAAAAAGGAAAGGCGCCACTTATTCTTTTTTTGGCTATGGGGGACCGCGGGGAAAATCAAGAAAACGCGACTCATCCAAAATATTTACAACACTTTAGTTTATTTACAAAAAAAAAAAAAAAACAGAAATAGAACACACAGTCAATACATTAATGAAGATACAGCAACGACGTGCGCAAAAATAATTTAAACGTAAGTTAACTTATGCAGTAATAAACTCAAATGAGCGGACCGGAACAAAATCACGCCGCACACAGTCCAAGCAACTATCTACAATTTTGTATTGAACAAGATTAAAATTAAAACGTCGCGCAGCGCAAAGACGTACTTGTAAGGCAACCAAATTAAATGAAAGTGCAACGAGTGTAAACACGCTTTTCACGGAAAAAGAGAAAAAATAAATAATAACTTTGTCCAACATGGTTAGCTGGAGATGTCCTCCACCAGTGGTCATGCGTCGTGCTTCCCGGCGCACGTCATCGGTCGGGGCGTATCCAAGACCCGAGGAAATCCAGTCGGCGTAAAAAGGCTCCGAGAAGGTGTCCCCGAAAATGCAGCGATAACAGCCGGAACAAAAAAGATCCACAGAAGTTAGATAAATGTAAACGTAGACGTAAAGATACGGCAAACGTGAAGATAAAAGGTAAAAGGGTAAAGCCTGTAAGGAAGAAAAGTACACGATAGAAACGTTCGAAGCGAATCAAAACATCAGCGAGTGGACTCACCTGTTCACAGAGCTACTTGGGGGAACAGGCGTAGATAATGCGAACGCATCAATGGACTTCGACTCAGCGGATTAATCCAGCAATAAAGCTGCAGTTGAATTTCCTAACACAAATTTTGGGCGAAAACACACACTTAAATTCACAAACGCAAAACGTGCTGTTGCGTCGAGAGATGCAGCGGAAAATGAGTTCTGAAATCGCTTCGAACTGACGGGTGAAAAAGAGACGGGGTAAGAGAAAAGAAGAGGTGAAATGCAAACACCAACCGCTACAGAATCTTACGTCAACAACAACCAATGGGCTTAAATACCGGGGGTCAATTTCTGTACGGCCTCCGTGAGAACGAAGACGCTGATGTCGAAATATTGTGCAAGATTGCGTAACTCTAAAAATGCTAAAGAAAGAATTAATTCGATCGAAAATTAACTTTCAAATTCCAATTTTCCCTTATCCTAATTTTTACAGGAAAACTTATAACACTGGGGAATCACTTTGAAAGCAAATCGGCGAAACGCAAAGAGTTCGTTAGAGCGGGTCTGCGAAAATATTCCACGGGAAACTATATACAGGGTATTTCGAGGTCGGGCAGAAATTGAACGGTAACAGAAGCTACAAAGAAAGTGAGGCATACACAAGGAGACGTGAATAGGGTAGGAAGAGAGCTACAAGTGTAAGGGATGAGCGTTTTCTTCGACAACAGGTTTTAAGAAAGAAGAGATGTACAAATTTGGAGCTCAGAAATGAACTTGTAACAGTCTGAAATCTTAGGATGTCAGCTGTAACTGTTAACAGAATACTAAGAGAATCAGGGCTAGCCAGTAGAAGGCCTGCAATTGCACCGCTACTCACCACAGGACACAGAATAGTCAAATTAAGATTTGCGAGACAGCAAAATCCATAGACGATTGGAAGTGAGTCTTGTTTACCAACGAAACAAAAGAAGCTTAAAATCACAAGATGGTTGGGAATGCATATGGCGCAGACCTGGAGAAAGATTTGCTGCTTGCAATATCTCTGCAAGGGAACCATTTGGTGGAGGGTGAATAATGTTTTGGTGAGGAATCTGTTTCAATGCCCATACAGACTTAGTTTCCATTCAACAAAGGTCAGTGAATGCTCTGTTTTAACTGGAGAACATAATTCTGGACAATATCATGACTTTTGCGCCATTTATAGTCAATAACTTCACTTTCATGCAGGATAATACTCGACCGCACGTTGCAAGAGATGTGTTGAGTAACATAAACGAGATCAGTATTCAAAATTGGACTAAAAACCTCGCTCTTACAGAATGGGATAATATTTCACAAAGAACTATCCTGAATTTGACAACAGCTTACCAAGAAGAATTCAGGCAATCAGGCGTCAGGTCTAGAGGTGGTCCTACACGTTATTATTTTTTATGGTATTCAGCTTTTCTAAAAACTCTGAATATTTATGAACAAAACAACACAGCTCAAAATTATAGGCAGAAGGTACTGTTAAAATGCGAAAAGTTTTAAATGCTTCCTTACAAGAGTCATGCCGTTTAAGGCCAGTAAGTATGCGTACTGCGTACTTTTGTATCGTGAAAACCCTGCTAATTACAATCACCACTTAATCCCCAATGAATAATACCAAATTTCAAGTGACAATGAAAATTAGCAAAATATAATGTACGTAACGTTCTATAATTACAGTGCTCAGAAATAAGTCGTAATGCAAAGTAATTTATATATATATATACGAGTGGTATGTCTATCCCATGTAAAATTATTGAATTGACATTATCAGCAAAATTCGATCTAACATTTCTAAATAAGATCACTGAAGTTTTATCGCGACTGATAGATAATTTATTCTTGAACATCCACACTTCAATCCTTTCATAAATTGCTTTGGCCAACTTTTCGCTATCAGCAGAATTATTACCCGATATCATTATGTTTGTCATTCAAAATACACATTTTGTAAATACCTATTGAATCCTATTAAAATTTTGTCTAATACGTCCAGCAATTCCAAATTACAACAATTTTTTAATTTTCATATCTTAAATAAGTTCTATTTTTAGCAACACTATAAGTTGCTCACCAGCATTGTCCTACTTACATTTTGTTATCGAATAAACTCAAACTATTGGCGCAAAAAGATTTAAAAAAAAGTCAATAATAAAAAATTTTCCCATATGGTGCGAACTTTTTGGCGGTCACTGTATAACAACTAATATTTAAATAAAAAGGTATTTTAAAAAATAAATATTTTTATTTTAAATTAAGCAAGCGAGGAAAAACAAAAATTGCTTTTACTTACAAAACAAAAATAAAACAAAAGAAAGTTATAAAAATAAATGCTCAGTGTCTACCCACTAACTCTGAAACACAATTGACACCGTTCTGCGACACTCCTGGTTACACTTTGTAGGGTATTTCGATTAATACTACGAAATGTCTGCACTGCGATGTTTTCATGTAATTTTTTGTTTTTATAGTTGAAATAATCATATATTTTATTTTTTACTATGCCCACAAATAAACCATCCTTTGAATCGTAACAACAATGCAGAATTACGTGAAGCAGTTATACAGACATGTCATAGTGTTAATTGAAATATCCTGCAAGGTGTGTCAAGAGTGCCACAAAACGATGTCAAATGTGTTTCAGAATTAATGGTCAGGTACTGTGAGCATTTATTATAATTTTCTTTTGTTTTATTTTTGTTTTATAAGAAAAGCAACTTTTATTTTTTCTCGCTTGCTTGATTTAAAATAAAAATATGAATTTCTTTAATATTTTTTTATTTAAGTATAGATTGTTACATAAACGAAAGAAGAAAATGCTATTTAATCGTATAAAAGTCTAATATGGTGTCTGTTTAAAATAAGAAAGTTGCTATCAATATCTTGAAAGCCGCCATCTTAAATTTTATTTTGACTTAACTTTCGAGTGTATTTCATTAAACCTAGTAACTTTTATACCAAACTTTTTTTCACATTTCTTATAATTACGATGTTATTAGACATTAAAGAAAATAGTGATTTTCAGGTTTTCTGCGATAATATCGGAACTATTGGAAATTTTCAAATTTTCTCAACGGCATCTGAATTAGCACATAAAACGGCAAAACATTGCCCATTTAACCAAATCTCTATCTTCGCTAATAAGAAAGTTACCCATGGTAGCCTACTCAATCTGGGACACACTGTATAATATTAGTTATATAATTAATGATAGTAAATTTCCGACGTTCCTTAACATTAAACTATATTTCGTTAAGTCCGATTTATTGAGTAGCGCGTTAATACTAATGAATACAGGCGATGAACACGAAAGAATTATTTGGCCATACAGTGTGTGCAGTAGTGTGTGCAAATATTTAAAGCTGTAATGCATCACCATAAATGGCAACGATTGAACTCATATGTCCTTAACAGAAAGTTAATAATTCTCGAGAAAAATGCATTGGCAGATTTTCGCCAAACCGTTTCAGAACTGCTGGCATAACTAAGAAATGTATGGTGGCTAAAGTCTTACGGACGCCTGTTTGAACGAATACGCGAAAATAGGTCAGTCGGTCAGTGTTAACGTGGTTTAACCTTGTGCATGAACCAAGTCGTGAACGAATTTGATTCGTATGATGCGTATTAACAGATCGTAATGGCCTTTGCAAACAGGTAAAAAGACCAGCCGGAAGTTTCACAGCCATTTGGCAAATTTCTGCATGGGAAGGAAAAGAATTCTGAAAACTTTCAGTTTACGTGAGTTCATATTCACCTTCACGAAGTATTAAAAAAGATTCAATCTTACAAATTACAGATTCAATTAATGCGATTACGAAATCTTCCGGTCAGTCAACATTCTAAACCCGCCTGGATTTATTAAAACAATGTAACCTCACTCCAAGTAAGTAATTACATTTCTAAGTATTTTCAAATTAAAAGCCGATGGTTATAATTACTGCACGAAAAATCCGCCTTAAAATTGCGGATGAGTTAAATAATCACATCACCGTCATCCATCGTTCTATTTTTCACAAGTAATAAATAAATTGCGTGTCCATTTCTTAAGTGTGTTTTTAAAACGCCGGCCACCTCTTCGATTGCCGGGCTTAAGATAGGGCAGTATTTAAATAAATGTAGCCTTATTTCCCTTTAATGAATTAAAAATTTAAATAAAATAATTACTAAACGATATCAGTGATTATTGATTGTTATTACGAAACACTGCGAAATGGGTTTGAATGCGGAACTCAGCGTGGTGTCGGTGTCGACTATAGGAAGGCGTTCCTTGCTTGTATTTCTTTCTCGCACATTTCAACAGTTCCAAACAAGTGGTCCGAAATTTTTTGGCTATAGTACGGTAACCACCGGAAAATACGCACAGAAGGTAGCATTTCATGTACTTATACTGAGGTTTTTTTGTTTGCACACAGTAAAAGAACACCCTGTACAATGATGTCAAATCAATGATAAATTAATTTAGTACATTTCGATTGTGTCAATAAGGCACCGCCAGAAAAATAGTCTGAAATCGGTTGCATATATTTAGCACATTTTTGAAAGTTGCGGTTACCAAAATGGATCCTTTGAGGGCATTATTAGAACCTGCATAGATAATAACAAAGTCATTATTGGATTTTTTTTGTTAAATTATCACTGTCAATTGTAACCTGTTCAAAAGTTACATTTTGTTTAAAAATGCAACCGATATCAAATTTATTACGAGAAAGTAATTGACGAAGCATTTTTGCCCAGGAGCGACCATGGCTGTCCGTAAGAAACAGAATTCGAGATTTTGTTGAAACATCGCTTACAATTAGGGAATTATTTTTCGTGGTGTTGAAAGCATATTTATCAATTTTTTTAAATTTATTGGTACTGCCTGCAACACTTTTCACCGTCGCGTTGTATAATATTTAACAGTCAATTTTCTAAGCTTGGTTAACGCAGCTTCCAATGCACTTATTTTACGTTCTAATAATTTTATTTGATTAACGGGTCTAAAGAATCTCTTACTTTTAATCACATTGTTATTACTGCTTTGTTTGCCGTTAATAACAGTGTCTATGCTCTCACTAGAATTGTTTAAATCCTCGTTATTATCGATAATTAAATCGCACGTATTTAAAGTATTGATCAGTCTATTTATCAATTGCTTTTTGTTACCTTTGCAGGATTGACCTAGTTTCTGAAGTTCGTTTTTCAACTCGCGTATATTTAAGCGCTCAATATTTAGCGAAGGCATATTGGAGAAAAACCAAAATTCGCAAAAGTTCCAAAAAGAAACACTATTTAAACAGTAGCGTTTTCACATTAGTCACATTCACAAAAAATACTGATTAAAATTTTAGTAAAAACCACGAAAAAAAACCCTGAATTTTGTCACAAGCTCGAAAAGGTGTTCCAAAACGAGCTAAAGCGCCACCACCATATTCTTTTTATTATTTTATTTTAATAAGTTTAATTCATGAATATTAAAATTTATTATTAGTGTTCATGAATTGTTGTATTTCCGTCATGTTATGTAATTGTCAACTTTGATATTAAGATAAACTGTTATTGAATAGTGGTTGCAAAAATACAAACCTATCGACAATTTTTATAGTGGTACGCTAATTTTGAACAGGAGTTTATTATTATCATCGTTGTACTTATCAGATATAAATATATTTTAAAGCATCCTTACCAATAATGATATTAAATTAAATCATGATATTTATGTAAGTACTTTGCTACTTACGAAAGTGAGCCTACACAGATAAAAATTTTGCGAAGTTTAAGGAGCACGGAGAAAAATTCTAATGTCAGATGTACATTAGAATTATTGTAGAAAGTTTAATTATTTTGAAGTAAATAATTGAGATATTTCTAACGTGATAAACTTGATATACTACAGTTTTTGGTGGTAATTTTACATTAGATAATTGTTATTTTTACGATATACGCTCAAATTCCTAAATGTACAGGTATGTGCTACCGTCAATTTACAATTTTTATTACAATCTCTACATCAGGTTACATTACACTAAAATAATTGTATATAGTACATGAGACACATGCTGTGTAAAATCTATTACAATTGCAATAGATTTAACAGATTATTTTTCTCCGTGCGTAAGTAGTTAAACGTTACACCAAAAGTAGTAAAACCTGTTTTTTTATTTTGTCAAAGTAACTCTTTTTGATGTATATTTAACTACTTGTATAGTAGTTACAAATTTTGAATATACGAAACGGATAAATATTACCACATATTAAACTTTTGCGGGGTTGAAGATAAATTTAACATACTTGTGTATTGAAAAATTTCTGAATCGGTGAGCATGTAACCCATTTTAGGAGAAAAATATTTCAACAACAAAATGGTGTTAAAACGTTCCAAAAGCATTATGATATACATTTATGTGTTAGAGTCTCACCTAAAAATTAAAATGCAACACTTATAGGTAGTTAAGCTGATAAATGGCCAAGTTGGTAAAGGTGCAATTTTACACCATTAAAGTGTAATATTGACACCGTTCAAGTGCAAAGTATAACTTCAACTTCCTAAAAGTATATTTGTAACACCCGTAAAATGTAATTTTAACACCATTAAAAGTGTAACTGCAACTCCTTGAAAGAATAATTTCAATATCTTTGTGTAGTCAAACTAATACCTTTCACTCCTTCAAATTTTAATATTTTTGTGTTTAACTACTTGTGCAAATGGACGCCAGGGACATTTAATATTAGAATTTGAAACAACATTTATGTACGTACACAAACAGAAAATATACGTAATATTTTATGAATAATGCTAATTAATAAACATGGTTTAGTACCTACTGTGAAAAATGCGTTGGTCGAAGAAAATGCAATTCTTTATCTGTACAGACAGAAACCACTTATTTTGACGTCATCATGTTCTCGCTACGCCACGTCACGGGATGCGCTATAAAGAACTCGCGTAAGCCAATTTCAAAATCAGAACTCTCCCCGGATTATTCCGAAAAAGATAAAGATGAATTAAAAATAATTTTGTTTTTATTTCATAAACAATTCACACGTTACATTGATGATGTTAAAATATACGATTCCGATCACTACTTATCAGGATGGAACAGTAACATCTTTTCGAGCAGTCTCTCTCAGACACCCGTTGAAAATGTCTTTAAACAATTCTGTTCTTCAGGTAAATTAAAAATATTATTGATATTAAAAATGACCACTTGCAATAAAAATTTAAGTATATGTAGAATCATGAAATCAAACGAAAAATATGTTCCCTGTAAAACAACATTCATTGTGATATTTCCAGTTCTATGTTTTCCTGTTTACTGAAATGGTGAATTTGCAAGGTATGTTTGTATCAGATCGTCGGTTTGAATGAAGTTTGAAATATCTATGTGTACAGACGTATGAATACGAGTTAAATATACACGCAGTTACATTTTTTGTTTTCGTTCATCTCTAAATTTAATACATCCTTTTTGTACAAGAAGGATATTTAAAAATAAATCCTCTTACTAGTTCTTACCGCTAGGTAAGTTTAAAAATACTTCTTTGAAGATGTAACTGTGAATGCGAAAATTAAAACTGAAAATAAGTGCGGCTATTTTCATAGATATGTATTACAATATATTTGTTATTCAGAAAATTATATAGCTTATACAATGTGAAAATGGAATGTGAAGCAAAAAATGTAAGGAGCTAATATTTGGACTGCGCAAAAGAAAATTTATAGTTAGATTCATCATCTGCTGCCCTTTTGTAGAACCGGACGCAATTTAAAATTTTTGAATTTGTCAACACCTTTACTTTAATTTGTAAAATTATTTATTGATTTTATAATTTCATTTTCTGCATATTCTGTATGTTCTGTGTCATGTATTTTTTTACTCTCTCTTTCATAAGTTATGGTATATATTTCTATAAAGATTTTTTGAATATGGATGGGTACATAAAATGATTTATTAATGGTGGGTAATTATCAAAATCAAAAATTCTTGGTGATCAGCAGGTGACATGATGCATTGTCCTGTTTTAATTTTAGCGTTAGTCTCAATAATTTCAAAAAATATTGACAATTAAATGATACCGGTTGTGTTTAGCTAAAGAAAATTAGATTCAAAAAATAAAATTTTTCAAAGAAGAAACGTTAAATCAAAGTAATTAATAATAATAATATTGTTACAGCTTTGTATTCGGAGCGCCCAGGTACGGCGCCGGCGCCGGGCTTTGTTAAAAGGGTTGCCGGGAGCGCCCGCGATTAATACGCAGGTAGTTTCGGGAAACCCACAGAATATTTTCTGTGCGTACGAGAAGACTCTAGACTTTTCTACTATCTGGAGTGAGCCGCCCTTTACCATAAGAAGGGGATATCGGGCGCTGCCAAGTTAAGCTAGGCGTCCACTAGGGCAGTCGGTCGGAGCAGCGCGGCGCGAAATGCATTAAATCATAGGCACTTTTCCCCGCCGCGTTCCCGCCCTAATGGACGCGCCTCGATTAATTTACATTCATTTCTTTTGGAAGCATTTCCGAGCAATGCTCAGCTTTAGTTCTTATTTAGTGAGCGAAGGATACGAGCATTACGGAGCTATAATAGAAGTACGATTTGTTAAAATAAGTGCTATAGAGTATTTGTAGTGTAGTCATTGCATAAACGATTGTGTTTTTAATAAAGTACAGTAAAACCTTCGATTATCCGTGTTCCAATAATCTGTTTCTCTCAATAATCCGTGCAGGCCTACTGTTTCAGATATCTGTGCGTACTGCGTAATTACATTTCGATTATCCGTATTACTTGACATGAAGGCGCCATGCAAATCCGAACTGTGGAGCTACATACGCAATTTACGGCGGCAGCAGAGAATTGGAATGATATTTCAAATGTAAATTTACAAAAATCGTGGTTTAAACTCTGGCCTGAACTAAAAGACGGTTTAAATTGTCCTGAAACTGAGGAAAATGTAAAAAAAATTTATACAAGAGGACAAAATTTCTTATGCAAATGGCTTATTAAGAAAATTATGTGGGTTACATCGACGTCTTGAATTTAAGAAAAATTCATACCTATGTTTGTCTAAAAATGCGTAATAAAAGTAGACAAACGCAGATAACAGAGTTTTTTTTCAAAAATAAAACAAATTTTATTTTGCTATGTATACACACGTATCAAAAAATTATAATAACTCTTTACTGTTTTAGTGTATTTAAGATTAGTCGATGAATATTATTTACGAACCCCAAAGTCTAGAGAACAATTTCGCAGTGAAGGGAGTTTGCTGCTATCTATTTTGTGTAGTCAATCAGTGTTATTCTGTAGCGTGGTGGTTTGTATTAGCTACTGACGTCAGAGGTTTATTCGTATTCAGTAGCTTTAAAATCATAAAAGTTGTTCACTAAAATTTTGGCGACTAATATATTTGGCAAATTGCTAATTAATGATATTAATTAATTATGTAGGAACAAATCATGAGTTGCCAGCGCAGCTGCTAAAATACTTGCTACAAAGTGATTAATAATCAACTTGCTAGTTAAACACTTTAGATACAAAATAGCACTGGTTATGCTGTTGACAACGCAAAATATTAGGCCCATTCTACACGAGCCCTAAAAACGCGACAGTTGCAGCGCCACGTTAACGTCAGTTAAACAACTTACATATATGCAAGTTCCAGGTAAAGCGGCAGTTTAATCCAAACGGACGTTTTCAGCGCTTTGTATGTCGGCGCATAGGAATTGTATAACTGACGTTAACACGGCGCACAGTGGGATCAAATGCCGGATTTAAGGAAAAAACCTCCCATTTCCAGAATTTCTGTCTGATAGAAGTGAAACTCAAGAAACGTCAAAAAGGTACTAAATAACAATTTTTGACTTTCTCAAAGTTTAAAAAAAAATTGTTTTTGTAAGGTATAATCATTTTAATTTTACTCTAAGTGCAGAACGTTTCCATGTACCTACTACAAACTGACAGTGAGGAGTTCTGTTAGCCTCTTTGATTCAACAAATCATGTTTATACGGACTGCTGGTGCTGTGTTTCGAGTCTCTATTCAACTTCGTATTCAATATATAGGCTGTTTCAAATTCGACCCTCACTGGGGATCTCACTTATTTGAAGAGATAGACGGTAGGTTTACACCTACCGTCTCCTACACCAGAGAAAAGGTTTCTCTATTAACTCTTATTCGAAATAATTGTAGAAATAGAAAAATTGTCATTTTCTTATTTTGCCCCTATCTTCTTTATTTAAAGAGATATAAAAAAAAATAAGAATACTTTCTTACGGAACTTCACAATTCTCTACACGGTGGTAAGCACTATTTTTATATAACACGTTTCGTCAAATTGATAGACTTTTTCTTATGATGCCCATATTGAAATTTAGTGGCAAGAAAACATAATCATTACGCCGATTACGGCAACATAAATCATGATATAAAAATTCTTTAAAACAAGGCCAGAATAAAAATGTTTAATGTGAGAAGATAGAGACAAAATAAGAAAGGGCAATTTTTCTTTTTTACAATTATTTCGAATAAGATTAATATTTTTTCTCTTTGGTTATTAATGCTCATCAAATTTAGCAACTTTACCAAATTTAAACCTACCGTCTATCTATTCAAATAAGCGAGAGCCCTATGGTGAGGGTTGAACTTGAAACAATCTGTATATCGCATGCGGTTGATTGCGGCAGTGAATTTTTTAGGACAGTTAGTTAAATATTACAGCTTTTAGAAAAGAAATATTACAGACCGTAGGAAAGCGAAGCTTTTTCTTTATGCTTACTAAATATTCGCATTACGCCTGGAAATCTAATTTCGGCTTAATTATCACGTCTAAGTTTCCTTAAAGAGTAACTTATTTTTTTTACAAAAAGCTATTATATACTAACCAAGTATACAGGGAAGGGCAAAAGTATACAACCGGCTTAATATTTCGAAAACTGTTTGACGTATCTGTTTGAAATTTAGTGGGTGATTTAAAGTCAATAAAACCTATACTATTAATTTGTTTTAATTGTTTATCTGCTCTTGTTTCTGAGATCCAACACCTACTTGATTTTTTTAATGATAACCTGCTGATTTTTTTCATTTATTTAATTGTACGTTTAATTCTCTAAATGACTACATAAAAATATTTATCTATTGCATAACAAAATTTTGGAGAAAATATCGTTTGAATGAAAAAGTTAGGAAACATGGTTTACGTTGATATACGGTGTTTGCTATCATGTTTTTAAAGCAATTTTTATTAAAGTCTTCTATAGTTCTATCTTAAAAACAGCTCATAATCTTGTAGCCTGCTAGTTTTTTTGTTAAATCTAGTATTTTTGTCGAATATCAACCAATAAACCATTTTTTCCTAATTTTTTCATTCAAACGTTATTTTCTCGAAAATTTTCTTATGTAATAGATAAATATTTTTATGTGGTCGTTTAGATAATTTAAACAAACTATTAAATAAAGGGAGAAAATCGGCAGTTAGTTATTTAAAAAGAATCAAGTTGGCGTTGTATCTGAAAAACAAGAGCAGATGAATAATTGAAATAAATTATTAATGTAGGTCTTATTGACTCTAAATCATACACCAAATTTCAAGTAGATATGACAAACAGTTTTTGAAATATTAAGCCGGTTCCATGCTTTTGCCTTTGCCTGTATAATGGAGTAATTTTTAAAAATAATCCATGAAGCTGACGGAATTACAAAACATTACTCTTTTTGAGGCTTTATGGCTCAATGAATGGGATTTAAGCCCTTATATTAAATGAAAGCAAATTTTTACCTCAAAACCATTATCGCAGCCAGATTCTACGATTAAAATAATGTAAGAAAAGTCAGTTAGATTAACGAATTAATCTTCTTGTAAAATGTCTTTTTTTCCACTTCGGCCCTACTGTGCGGCGTTATAGCTGCCACGTTTCTTGCGCTTGTATAAAATGGTCCTTACAAAATATTATTGATCAATAAAACAAAAGTTTTTTTTTTATAAATCACTTTAATTATATTAATCTTGAATTTCAGTAAAGATAAAAAAGTGAACCCACTATGAGAATTTTGTATACATTAACTTGAAATAAATATAAAACCCGCTATGTATACTACAATTTGGGACAGAGGGAGTAAGTTTTATTTGTAAACCTATTATTTCTTGATGTAAATCAGCATTTACCGTCATTTTGATTGACGTTTTAAAATTAAATGCTGTAGTTTATTTGCTGTCAAGCATCGATGGGTGAATGTTTCAATATAATTAGATTATATTACCGTTCGAAGAAGTACTATTTAAATTTAAGTTAATATTGTCGGTAACAGAAATGTCTGCCACTAAATTGCCTGCATTTGTTTTCTGAGTTTCATTGAGTGTGTATTTATCTCATTTTATTCCATGAGCTTAATACGAGATGAAGTTACACCCAGTGTACATCGTGCATGCCAATCGAAAACGCTATACAGGCTGTTTCAAATTCGACCCTCACAATGAGGATCTCGCTTATTTGAAGAGATAGATGGTAGGTTTAAATTTGGCAAAGTTACTAGATTTGATGAACATTAATAATCCGGAGAGAAAAAATGTCTACGTTAACTATTATTCGAAATAATTGTAAAAAAAATTACTTCTTATTTTGCCCCTATATTCTTTATTTGAAGAGATATCAAAGAAAAACAAAAATACTCTCTTAAGGGGCTGCGCGACTTTCTTTAAAATTTCTCCTGAAGGGCGAAATAGAAATATTCCATAAATAGAATTTTGTGATGTCACGCTAGGAGTGCGGTTGCGCCAATGCATAGACCCGGAAATATTTTCAATTCCAAGATAAATACCTAACGTATGGCAAACTACTTTGGAATTAGACGTATGGACGTATAATAATACATACGTAACCCATACCTGTATTAATTTAAGCAATAAATAACAAGTAATTTAAATATAATGTTGACAATCTTATACCACAGAATACACAAAAGGCAAACTCTCAAATGGCGGGAAGACTGCGCATCCAAACGGGCAAATGAATCGGCTATGTCTACGGTTAGATTTGATTGGCCCGACATTTTTTGTTTGCGATAGTTTGAGATTGTCAAATTTTGATTGCCTTGTACTTGGCCTAAAAACTCTTATCTTTCGATTCGGTTTTTATTAAAAGCCGTAGGTATAAAGGTTGTCGCATGTATAGCGCGGCGAAGAATATTTCTTTTGCTGTATTGTTATAAGAGTACGCGCACTGTTGCAACCCGGGGCGAACCGAGCCACCGCTACCCAAGCTAACGAATTCTTCTTTGTATTTGGTTGATTTAAAATTTCTGAACGAAAGTTTTAAATCGAGTAATCAAGAATAAAGCACATTTGTGTCAGTGGTAGATGACAGTTCATATTACAGCTACCCAGCAAAAGTTTTAGGCTGCGGTAAGTGAACGGTCGAAGTGGTCAGACCAAATCAACTTACCACTTTCCTCAATAGGTGATTGGTCAGAGAGTTTAGTCGAACCGTTGACTTGACGATTCCGTGCAATTTGACCGCTCACTTAAGTCGGCCTAAATATCGTTAAATTTACGTCAAGAAAAGTGTTTTAGCAGCGACAGTAAATGAATTAGTTAACCACATGTAAGAGCTAAGTACCAAATGCCCTTTATTGCTTCACATCTTGACCAAATTTTAGAAAATAAAAAATCTTTTTTCGAAAAATTGCGCCACAGAAAATTTTGTCTGAATATCAAGCGATATATTTTACGAAAACTTATCGGAACCTATTCAAATTTTGTCTAATTTCCCCAACAATTCCAAATTATGACAAATTTTTAAGTGTCAGATTTTAGAAACATACTATTTTTAGCCACACTAAGAGCGCGTTCGTCAAAATGAGTGAAAAGGTAGGGTAAAGTAAAAACACAACGATAAACAGTTCGTTTCCTTTTCTAAAATTTGAACGAATGCATAAAGCGAAACAAATAAGAAACTAACCTCTACTTATTAGTTTGTTGCTGTCACCGAATACTTCGATTACACATTTTAATACAAATAGTTGTACCTTGTTTAAAATAATGGATAATATTTTCATAAAAAGAAATTCGACAAAAAATAATACTAAAAAAGTTATAGTGACGGCAAGATGTTAACTCGTTCTTCTAGATTTTATAATATTTCCATTCGTGTCTCTCATTACTTCATGCGTACATGCAGTTATATTCCATTACTAACATTTTTTCACGTTTTTAAATATGTTTACCTCCTTACAGCTACACTATATAAATAGGTTACGAGGATTCTGACAGCTTTCGACAGTCTTCTCTATGTTACCACACTGCTGACTGCGGGAACAAAAGTAACTCGTGGGTAATTCTCCGGCACGTTCGTAAAGTCGCTTACCTTATTTCCCTCGATTTTACGAACGAACAGTGGTGTCACCCAAGGAAACTTTACGAACACAGCCTAAGGCTCGATTCTTACACGAGGAGCGCGTCGCGTCGCGTGATATTTTTACATGTATTTTTTTGACATAAAAAGCTGTCAAGTGAAAATACTTCATTTAAAATCATGGCAACTTTTAGAGGCAGCAAAATGACGCGACGTAACGCGACGCGATGCGCAGCCGTGTGAGAATTGAGCCTAAACGTTTCTCACTGGATCTGTTCTACTTATATTTGGTTATCGAGGCTGCTCGAGGGATTCACTGTAATCAAAAACGATTTGCATCATTTTTTTTAACTTTCATTATGCTTTGACAGCAAGCGTGACTGCCTTGCATAGGATGACTTATTATGTAGCAAAGCCGCTTCAGTTTGTCTATCCTACTGCAATGTCAGGTCAAAAAACGATCGTAAAATAATTCACTGTTTTACCTATACAATTAAACATTTGTTTCCATGGCCAACCATATTAACAATTTCAATGAAAAACTGCCGAATATTTGTTATTTTTTCAAATAAACGTCTCGAATGATACATCGCTGGAAAGGTAAAAAAAAATGCCATTTTTTACAATTATAAAAAATTAAATTTTTTCTAAATATCTAGCCAGCCATGAATTTTAAATAAAAAACAAAAACTACATTAAACTAACTACCTAAAACTACAAATCTTTCCTCATTTAACCGTCTCTCCAACCTCTGCTAGTTTCCAAGATCCCAAAGCTAAACATCGAAAAAAAAATCATCCTGTATATTAAAATAATTAAATTAATGACGCGCCTCTTATTCTGGTAATGTTTATTTTATATTAAATTACGTACTTGATTATTAGAAATAAAAATGTGCTTAAAATTCTTAGCAGAACATAGCATGAGACTAGGAGTTAACATAAAGAACAATTATATTGATAGGTGCGAACTGTAAAATTTCATTTCGGCTTTAAAATGCATTCTAAAACTGTCAAGTTTAGCCAACTAGTTAAAACCAGTTAAAGCTTACCATTGGGCGGAGCTAGCGCGGTTATTAATTCGTTTCAAATACTGCGCCATTTGTTCGAAAAGAATGGAATTAAAAATTTTATTTATTAAATAACTGGTTTTCTAACAATTTTTTTTACTTTTCTGACTTTACTAGATTAAACTATAACATAAATTACATGACTGTAAAGAAAGGTTCTTTTATATTTTTTACAATAATATTGAATATTTACAATTTGAAATATAGTGTTCAGTATAAATTTTATTTATACAAAAATATAAAGTAAATTGTCGAGTCTCTAGCGCCGTAAATAAAAGGTTCAGCAATGCGTATGTCAAATTTCAAAAGAATAGATGCATTTTTCATGGAAATATTTAATTTCTACGCACTATTGAATTCGCAATACTCTGGTATATGTCGCGCTCTCCCTTAAGGCACTTACCACCTACACCGCGGTAAACACTACTTCTCTATAACACGTTTCGTCCCAAATTGATACCATTATCCATTGGTACCATCATCAAGTTCATTTTTCTCATGGTCACCATGTTGAAATTTAGTCGGACGGTAATCTACTGTTCATACCGACTACGGCAATACAGTCCATATTAACAAAATTCTTTAAAATAAGGTTAGAATTAAGAACAGATAAAATAGCGACATCTTACTATCGCTTTTTGACCTGACATTGCAGTAGGGTAGACAAATTGAAGCGGGATTTGCTCCTAATAAGTTCCCCATGCAAGGCGGCCATGCTTGCTGTCAAAGCATAATGAAAATTTTAGAAAAATTTTGTGCAAATCGTTTTTGATTGCAGCGAGAACCTCGAGCAGCCTCTGGACAGCTGTTTCAGCCCTGCTTGGGGCTTCTTCAGCAGAGACGTAGCTCGACATTCCCGCTGCAAACAAAAAAGACTTGCCCAATTTATTCGCATTTGCGATGTAAGAGTGATGAACAGATAAAATTTTTCTAAAATTTTCATTATGCTTTGACAGCAAGCATGGCCGCCTTGCATGGGGAACTTATTAGGAGCAAATCCCGCTTCAATTTGTCTACCCTACTGCAATGTCAGGTCAAAAAGCGATAGTAAGATGTCGCTATTTTATCTTGCATGGGGGACTTATTAGGTAGCATATCCGCTTCAATTTGTCTATCCTACTGCAATGTCAAGTCAAATAGCAATCGTAGGATGTCGCTGTTTTTTCTGTTCATATTTTTATTTATTTGTTTTTTTATTTATTATTATTTCTTCGATTGTGTTGTTACTATAAAGAGTACGTAGTACAGTGCATGATCGTGCACTTCGATACTGCTCTAATTGTTGTTTATTATCCGAGTTGGTTTGAAATAATAGTTCACTTGCTGTTTGTGTGTTTCTGTTGTATGAATAAATTATACGTCGGCTACTAGTAAATTTTCTAGAATCTAGTAGGTCTAAAATTGTTAGCGTGCATCAACTGTCATATTTGAAAAATTTGACGTTTTTCGCCTATAATTCTATTGACAGTTCCTATCCAAGTGAACTAGTTTTGTTTGTACAGCATTTGAAAAAAAGTAATTTTGTGTAAACATGGAAATCTCTCGTGAAAATTTTCGTGCCATGATTTTTTACGATTTCAAATGTGGTCTAACGCCGAAACAATGCCTCGATCAGCTTCATTTGGCTTTTGGAGATGAAGCACCATCAAAGAGCAGTGTTTATAATTGGTTTGCCGAATTCCAGCGTGGACGTATCTCTATCAGTGACGAATTTCGTAAAGGTCGTCCATCAACATCTGTTGTTGCCATTAATGTAGATGCTGTGCGTGAAATGCTTGAGCGAGATCGACATGTGACATACCGTGAGATTCAAGCATTCTTACGCATTGACATGAAAGCAATACACCAGATTTTGCATGATCATTTGAACGTACGAAAGCTTTGCAGTCGTTGGATCCCACACAATTTAACAGAAGCGCAAAAGCAGGGTCGTGTCAAATGGTGCGAAGAAATGCTCAAGAAATTCCATGGTGGTCGTTCAAATTTAGTTTATAACATCGTTACTGGTGACGAAACGTGGATCTATTCGTACGAGCTAGAAAGTAAACAATAATCTACCGTTTGGGTATTTCAAAATTAACCAAAACCAACAAAAGTTGTTCGTTCACGCAGTGCTGCGAAGCAAATGTCTGCTTGTTTCTTTGGTTTAACTGGACATGTAGCAACCGTGGCTTTAGAGGATCGAAAAGCCGTGAATGCTGATTGGTATACTACAATTTGTATGCCGGAAGTCATCGATCAAATAAGAAGAAACAATCGAAATCGATGAATTATTCTCCATCATGACAACGCCAGCTCTCACTCAGACCGTCAAACAGTTGATACTTTGTCCAACAAAAATTAATGACTCATTGTCCATATTCACCTGATTTATCACCTAATGATTTCTTTTTGTTCCCAAATATCAAAAATAGAATGTGTGGTGAGCGATTTTCGTCGGCTGATGCAGCGGTTGAAACGTTCCGGCCACTGGTTTCTGAGGTGCCATCTTTAGAGTGGAAAACGTGCTTTAGAAATTGGTTCGAGTGTGTGCAAAAGTTTATTGACGTCAAAGGCGAATACTTCGAAAAACAATGATACCGTTTACCAAATTTCATATGCGTTTTTTCATACTGTTTCCAGGAGCTTTTCCAGCAGCCCAAGTATGAAGCATATTTAATTTCCCTTATTTTAACATTGTGCCGGCAAAATTTTGTAATCTAGGGTATATCAAGGACACCTTTGTTTTAAATGTAAAGCTATTTTTCGTACATTGTAACTTTCTTAATATCAAATCAAGCATTTTAATTCAGTGGGTGGTATGAATAAAAACGAAGTAAATGCTAATGCTACAGTTTGAAGTATCTTCTTCGTAGTATTTACTTCAGTTTTTGAGAAGATGCTACACTCTGAAGTAAGTACTATTATAATATATATATATATATATATATAAGATACTACCGCAAATAGCATTCGTGTGGAAATTATCGAAGTATTTAGTTCACTCTGAAGTATTTACTTCGGCTACTAAATGGTTAAGTTTTAACTCAAAATTGAAGTATTTACTTCAGTGTCAGCGAAGCTGGTCCCATCGCAGCTTCAGTTTGCGTACTTCGATTCGTAGCATTTGCGAAAAATGGCACAGATGCCTAATAGAAAAATTTATTATGTGTAAAATAATTACCATAAATCTAGTTATACAAAGCCTGAACTTGTGATTTATATACCGGGTGCAAGATAAAATATGCCACAAGACGTAGATAACTGTAGTCCGATTTGAATTAAGTAAGAAAGAAATATATAAAATCACTCCATAAATACTACAAATTGATAAAAGTTGCATTTTGTTTTAGTATCTATTATAATAAATAATAGTTAACTTTTTTCTTGAATTATACATGTATTTTTTTCAATTATATGAGGTAAGTAAATGCCTTAAAGTTGTACTGGATCACTTTCAAAAATATGGCTAATAATTTAATATTTCGTCAAAGGATTATTATTACTACAAAAATTACTTACAAATTTAATAATGAATGCTAATTACGTTGTAGCAAGAAAGTGTTAAACGCGGCGGAGATCAATTTAAAAGATATTTTGAAAACTCATTATTTCTTTTTGTTTAATTAATTTTCTTTTGTAAGATTATGAGAGAATTTCTATTACTAGCCGTATTGCTCTATGAAAGTTACGTTGGGACTGTTGGTCATTCGATTAATGAAGTATCAACAGAAATCAATTCTATCCATCCACGTAGAAAGGATTGACATCTTCAGCTACGATGTTGTCTAGGTAACAATCCACATTTATACAGGGTAATGATAAAAAGCTTGTTCACCGTTTGGTATGTGATAGTAGAGATCAAAATAAGAAAAAAATTGTAATAAAGCTATGTCGAATGCACAATATAGGATGTCACGCTATGTGTTCACTCTTCTAGAATTCTTATATTTTACATAAAATTCGGGATCCAGAAATTAAATAAAAAACTGAATTTTCTAATGTAGCATTGGCCACCGTACGACTTCTGGTTTCATCTAAAGTGACATCAACTTTCTTATTTTAAATGGAACAAGCTATATATTTTTACATACTTGGAATTTACAGAGCATTGTGAGTTTGAATATGTATTTTGATAAAGCTCGAAAAACTGACGAATATGATAGATTGTTTCCACATGTTCCTGAAAACTGATTTCCAATCCATTTCTAATATTATTGTTGTACTGTACTCTACGCAGATTGCACTTCAACACAATACTGCAGTGTGTTTTAGAGATTTGCATAGAAACGAATTGTTAGAAAAACAGTAGTTGAAAAATACATTTGTCAAAGTTCAATATTATTTAATTTTATTTAATCTAAATTAAAATACAAATAAAAGTTATGTTGGTGAAATGACTACAGTGCGGTCCGTTTTTGTCCGCAACAATACAAATTTTAAATAAACATATTATAACACCTACAGTGGTTATAAATTTCTCTTTTCTTTTTTTGACCACGGCTAGACAGTGCCGCAAGGGGAAGGTTCGTAAAACAGTCTCATTCTAATTTTATTCGCACATTTCGGGTGACGGGTCTTGAAGAAATATTGAAATCAGCAAATGCAATACTGCCAAAACATCCTATATTGAACAATAATTCGCACCACAAATAAAGGGATAAAAAAGGGATAAAAAATCCGCAAACAAATCAAAAGGTGGCAAGAGTAATGTTTTTCAACTCGTTCTTAAAACTAACAGACTAATAGTGTTGAAAATTACTTCATGAAAAGATTTCGCCTACCATAAACAACTAATTCCAGCACTTACCGCTCGTTCTGAGTTCGCCACCGTTTCTTTACTGTTTAAACCACATAGGCACTTCCTCTCACTTGGCTTCCGTGTTCCAATAGTAAGCTGCTGCAGAATTCCAATGATCGGATCGGAGGTTCTCGGGGTGAAAATTAGACGAAAAAAACTGGGAAGTTAAATCACTTCGTTTTTTCTTTTAAGGCAAAATCATGTTGACTTTGATTTCCAAACGCAAGCGCTGAATTCACTGATCACCAAGCTTTTTTTCTTCCAATAACGGATTAAATTCTTAAAACACTTGGAGTCTTGAAACGTGCTCTCTCTTCGCCCGTACACCGCTGATTTTCCATTCGTCTTCCTTTCCTCTTCATATCAAGTTTTCAAACACCAGCGAAAAACTTTGAAATCACGGACACGGACCGCCAACACATCGCATTTAGCCGACTTTAATCTAAACGATCTACCAACAAACTAAACTAAATCTTACATTAAAAAACACTTATTTTACGTAACGGACAAAGTGCACGTTACGATATATCGATTATTAGCCGTTCGCCCGGTTTTTTCGTCAGAGCAGACTAGTTAAGGCCGACGCGTATTTAGCCTACCCGGCCGGCAGCGCACGGGTCCACTCCGGCCGGTATTTTATTATTTACCTATTTTTATATGTAACAAGCACACTAATCGGAATCGCATCACTCCGCACGGAATCGGCCGGTACGGAATAATTCTACTAGAATATTTTAGCCGGCTGCCGCTTCCTATCATTATTTTTTAGCTTTTCTTCTTCCTCTTTATATAATAGCACCACAATCACAATTTTCGGATCTAAATGAGTATATTTGTTTAAATTTGAAAGAATACCAATATTCATGGCTCAAGTGCATAGAAATTTGTCTTTTGATGTAGGTGACGATCCGGATAATGCGCGTCAATTCTAATTTTTGACGGCCGGCGTGGACCGGTGCTTTGCCGACCGGGTAGGATAACTGCGCCTCGGCCTTTAGGATGACATTTTTGTTGGTATCACAATGAAATATAGACGTCAGATGATACGATTATGTTTATTTTGAATTTAAAGTTTATGAAAAAATTTTGTGCAAATCGTTTTTGAATGCAGTGAAAACATCGAGCAGCCTCTGTACATCTGTTTCAGCCCTGCTTGGGGCTTCTTCAGCAGAGACGTAGCTAGACATTCCCACTGCAAACAAATAAATAAATAAATTGGACAAGTCGTTTTTGTTTGCAGTGGGAATGTCGAGCTACGTCTCTGCTGAAGAAGCCCCAAGCAGGGTTGAAACAGCTGTACAGAGGCTGCTCGATGTTTTCACTGCATTCAAAAACGATTTGCACAATTTTTTTTTAAAACTTTCATTATGCTTTGACAGCAAGCATGGCCGCCTTGCATAGGGGACTTATTAGGAGCAAATTCCGCTTCAATTTGTCTATCCTACTGCAATATCAGGTGAAAAAGCGATCGTAAGATGTCGCTATTTTATCTGTTAAAATTTATGATTATGATTTTAGTACATCGACACCACCTCGACTGCAGTAGTAGGTACCAGAGTCGATCTTCGTATTTGGCAAAATAGTCAGATTACTAGTGTGGAAATGTTATAATATTTTTCATGTCAGATTCTGGAATCTATCAAAATTCATGTAAGCAACCGAAGGAAACTAGAATAAGGCCTGCTTTGACGAGAAAAAAAGAGTGAATGCTTAATACCGTGTCTTCAATTGAATTCCTCATTAAAGTAAGCTGTGAATTTTTTATGAAGTTGGTGACACAATTCTAGAGAAAACAGTTGTCATTAACTGTCAGTACTGATTATAACATCAAATAAAAACACAACATTAAAGTTTTAAGTAGATGCTCAAAGTGCTCTCCTTCAGCTTGAATACATAAGCGTACTCTGCGTTTCGTGTTTTCAAACCCGTTTGCTAAGTATTCGGGGTTATGTTAGCACACACATCTGTAATGCCCACACGAAGTTCTTCGATTGTGTGACGCGTAGTTCTAAAAACTGTGTTTTTCATGTGCGAATAAATGAAATAATCCATAATTGTGAGATCCGGAGACCTTGCAGGAAAATTCACAATCCGATTATCGAAAAATTGCTGCAGGAAAGTCATTGTTTGATGAGCTGCGTGGGCAGTAGAATTGTCTTGCTGAAAAAACCCTTCTGTAAGTTCATCATCATGTAGTTGATTAATGATAGGTTCTAATAACTCATTTCAATATCTTTCAGCAGTTACTGAGTCGTTAAAAAAATATTGGTCCGATGTTACGCCTTCTTGACACTGCTAGCCAAACACCAATTTTTAATGGATGTAATGGACTTTCCACAAATTCATGGGGATTTTCTACTGACCATATTCTCATATTCTGTTTATTTAAATACCCTGAGAGATGAAACCAGGCCTCATCGGAAAAGAAACACTTGTCAAGAATGTCGTCGTTGTTTAAGTTATCAAGAAACCACTGACAATATTCTGTTCTTCTGTGAAAATCTACTGGCCTGAGTTCGTGGACTGCTTGAATCTTATATAGATAAAGCTTTAAGTCCTTTTTAAGAATAGTGTGACATATTCCCACTGATAGCTGAACTTCTTGTGAAAGTTTCGCAATAGATCTTGGGAGAGTGTTCCATTCGATCCCGAACATCTTCAATGCAGGCTGCAGTTCTTTTCTTAGCTGCTCCGCTCCCTGTTTTGCGACCAAGTGATCCTGTTTCACGAAATTTAAGAACACAAGCATGGATATGTTTAACTATCTGTTCGTCAGTAATAGCAAAATTAGGAAACTGCTGTCGAAACTTCTGTACACACTGATTAATTGAATAAACTAACTGTCCATTTTATATTCTAGCGGTTTGAAAATAACTTTCAACAATAAATATTTTCTGCTCTAATTCTAAGATTTTGAATTAATTGAAAATACAAAGTGTCAATTTGACATTTCTTTAATTAAATAATTGAACAGCTGTCAGTGCTGCAAATCTTAAAATCTTAGGAGAAAAAAGCAGTGAAATCATAGCCCACTTTAATAAGGAATTCAATTGAAGGCACGGTACTTAGACTTTTTCTTGATGATGTAACTAGAAAAGCAATTCAGGATTAAACTTCTGCGAAAAACCACAAGCCTCTAACGCCCTTTATTAGGAAGATATTTGTTTCAAGTACTGAAACAACGATAAGTCTTTCGAAAAGTTGAATAAGGCGAAAACGGTTTGAATTAGATTTTACAAGTGTGTTGTGCACGAGGTCACATTAAAATTCAGTCCGAAATCCGAAAATGTAAAAATATATAGGTTGTTCTATTTAAAATAACGAAGTGACATAACCCTCAGAAGAACCGGAACACTCTGTATACACCAAACTTATTTTAAAATATACTCCACATGATATCAAGTAACTTTCATTTGAAATATTGTTTTATAAAATGATTAACTAGAGATATATGAATGAGGGCGCCTTAAGTGAAACACCTGCATATAATTTATTTCATAATTTACAATAAAAGCCTATACAGCGTGCTGCATTTGGGAACGCAACATAGGAAATCCCATGTTAATTTAAATGTGCTCGAATATTGGCTTCCCTAATTATTTTACAGCACAATTCCATTTAGGTCTTTTAAGGTGCTCTTCAAGATGAATCTGTCTGTGAAATTTGATAATTTTTCATACGCTGACTTTTAAGATACTTAAAAAAAGATTCAGTAAATAAGACTGACCAAACTAAACTATCAGCACAGCCTTGATCAATGATAGTGAAAACTGGATAGATGATTAATAAATCTAGTTCGTTTTTGAAAAATGTTGATAGAGAAACTTTTCCAGTAATTTATTTTAGCATTTACTGATGAAGACCGTGCTGATAGTTTGGTTTAAATTGAATTTCGTTACTGATCTTTTTTAAATATCTTGAAACTAAGCGAATGAAATATTTTTAAACTTCACAGACAGATTCACCTTGAAGAGCACTTTAAAAAACCTACATAAAATTTTGCTGTAAAATAATTAGGGAAGCCAATATTCTAGCACCTATAAATTAACATTGGATTTCCTATGTTGTATTTCAAAACGCAGCACCCTGTATACGGTATTTAATTAGTAACCATTTGAAAATGTTCATGTACTGAACGAAACCGTTTGTGGAATACAAAAAAGCATAAATTGTAGAAAGATCTAGACTTTCATTATCTTCAATAATATCTATAGCTATAAACAGAAATGCAGTATGATAAATATAATTGCTTACACATCTGAATTTTCTGTAAGAAATACTATTTCTCAAGTAGTGAAATATAAATCTAGTTAGTACGCTATGGAAACGAAGGCATCCGATATTAAAAAGAAAAACAAAGTTTAATGCAGTGACGGAAGATTTGACGTAAGGTAAAACGCGCAACCGTACGTGCTCGTCCATAAATTTACTTAAAACTAGAAGTAAGTACCGTACCCGAACTCATTATTTTGCATAGAGTATATAAAATTGTAGTTACGTAGTGCAATCAATAAACTACAAATTTAGTTTGCCGA
Source organism: Prosopocoilus inquinatus (assembly GCA_036172665.1). Taxonomy (NCBI): domain Eukaryota; kingdom Metazoa; phylum Arthropoda; class Insecta; order Coleoptera; family Lucanidae; genus Prosopocoilus; species Prosopocoilus inquinatus. The sequence continues at coordinate 51,047,915 of CM069871.1, forward strand.
GAAATGGCCTCGCAGTTGCTATTGTAAATTAGTGTATTATTGTCATATGCGAAGTCAGTAGCTGGCCTGTATTGTTTTGGTCGTAATGATATTTTAATTGATATTAGATTATAGGACTAATTTCTATTATTATTGTAGGTGCTTTGTGTTGTGTGGTGCTTATTGTATTGAATCGTGATTTGCAGTCATGCCCAAAAGAACGTATTCGTAAGTAGATTTTTATTTTTTTTAGAAGTAGAGAAGTTAATATAGACAGGTTTACTACATAAAAAAGTAGAACTTGATAATGTTGGCGTATTTAAAGTCGCTTGTATCACATTTATATATAAAATAAATTTAAAAGTGGAACTAATTAATAATTAGGTTTTGTTAAAACATTAACGTTAAGTAGATAAAACCAAAAACAGCGTTAATCGAAAATCGAACATAACTTCTTTTTTGTCTCTTTGTTTTAAAGTCTGTACAGACATTTCTCATAGAATTATAGTTATTTATAGAAATGTAACCAAACACGCATGTGTACATCGGACTTAGGTCATCAGTCATTTTTGTTGGTTCTATTCAAACCTAATATTCATAGCACATCTAACAGCTAGTGAACTTTTTTGACAAAGTGTTTTATACCGGCTTAAATTTCTTGAGAATATACTTAATGCATGTGTAAAGAGGAAATCGATGTTCTGGCAGAGCAATTTCGGGTGTAAGCATATCAAAAATTATTTTGAAATCTCTCTGTCTTACACAAGCGCATCTGCATAATCTCCTCTCCGTCGCACTGATGTGAAATCTTCTTGAACACTTTTTACAATGATGATACTATCCGAATCACTTGACTTTTTAAAATTTACCACTTTTGTGGCATCATGAATGTCCTATGTATATGATAGGCCGCATAAAACCAAAAGAGTTCAAGTTTGTAATCGTCTGGCAGCAAGTTAAACTCAACCAAGAGGTCTGTCAAGTCTATCAATTTTTTTATCACTCAAAAAAGTATTAAATTAATGGCCATTTCCATAATAGACTTTAAGGATTTAATTTAAAGTCACATTAAGAATAGGGAAACAGATGTATTTTTTATTAAAATTAGTTTAAAATGTTAAAGTTTCAAAAGGTATACTTCACTTTAACCTAGCTATTTATTCTTTTTTGAAATTAAAAAAAAATGTATACTTAACGACCGAAGTTTTACCGTCAGATCATCGATTTCTTTTATATCTACGAATCAATCTTCATAAAGAAATTTTTGCCGGTATAAAACAAAAAATTCCACTAGCTCTCTATATTTAGCGTAGCATAGCGAATAATAAAATCCAGGCACGTCACTTTTTGATAATGAATTTGTGATTTGTGATTCTTTTACGATTTGTCAACAATATAACCGCCTTAACAAACTTACTTTACCAAATAAAGTGAGCAAAATTCCTGTAAGCGCATTAATTATTTTCTTAATTTTAATAAATGGTTTACAAATAACATAAGCCATTCAACTTTTATCTATAACGTTTATTGTACTCAGTGTGTCATGCTGAATTACGGTCATTTGATCCGGAAAGTTGAAAGTTCTGACATGTAAAAATTAATGAAACATTTAAAGTACTTATTAATCGCGAAATTCCTTTAAGCGCACGTAGTTTTAATTCATTTTTTTCGACTTGCAAACATGTTACTATTCAAATGTTAAAATTACTTGCTGTATTGATCTTTTATTTGAATCAAGTTGCTTTGTTTCATTATTAAAAGCGATAAAAAGTTTGAATAACGACGAAAAGTTAAAAATGTCAAAAGGAAAATTCTTAATAGTTGAAGAAAAGGCAAAAATAAAAATAGAGAGAACATGGATTTTCTAATAGATATATTGCAAAGAAAATAGGTCGTTCGAAGTGTGTAATAAGAAATTTCATAAAACTAAATGATAATTAAGGAGTGATGAACAGATAAAATAGCGACATCTTACTATCGCTTTTTGACCTGACATTGCAGTAGGATAGACAAATTGAAGCGGGATTTGCTCCTAATAAGTCCCCCATGCAAGGCGGCCATGCTTGCTGTCAAAGCATAATGAAAATTTTTAGAAAAATTTTGTGCAAATCGTTTTTGATTGCAGTGAAAACCTCGAACAGCCTCTGGACAGCTGTTTCAGCCCTGCTTGGGGCTTCTTCAGCAGAGACGTAGCTCGACATTTCCACTGCAAACAAAAACGACTTGTCCAATTTATTTTATCCGTTCATCACTCTTACATCGCAATTGCGAATAAATTTACTAAGTATTATACTCACTGAAATCACCAGAAAAACTAAAAAAAACTATTAAGTGTGACATATCATTACAATCGGGAGAAAAAATGCTATCGAATAGAATAATAAAAAGAGATAAGTTGTATTTAAAAAATCGAAACTGATGGTGGTCGTGGAAAGACGAAACGTTTGACTTCAATTCTGTTACTCTTATTCGAAGCAGAATCAAAAAGTGCCTGTAGAAAGTTAAATCAGAATTTCAAAATTATGTATAATAAAAGAGATACAGGGAAAAAAAAAGAAAATCGATTTTTTTACATTTTTATTAATATCTCAAAAAGAAATCAGAAAAAAATTATTCTGTTAATCAATACGAGTTAGGCATTGCTTCGTGCAACTTTTCTTCCATTTAACCAAATTTGTATCTCTTACGGTTTAAGAGATCCCTTCACTGCACACCCAATTTGAAACAGCCGGTATATGTCTAAATGTAAGTAAATATAAATTAATATGTGAAAATCTAAAATAAACTATATATGTTATGTATTAATCGGAAAAAAAATTATGTGAACACGTAAAATTAACCGTCAGATACCTTACAAATAAGAGCTAACCAAAGAACACGGAAATGCGAAAATAATTAGTCCAAAGACCCCTTCTTATTCTACACTGAGAAAAAATGAACCAAATGATTTGTTCATTTGGTCTCAGTTTGTTAATAGATAAATTACTAGTAAACTGCAGACAATTAATTGTGTATCTTGTACAGATAAATGCTTAAATTTGGTAGGAGTCTTTATCGTTTATATACTAATATGTTTACCTACAGCAAAGTTTCAATTGTAACAAATAAACGTTTACGCTAGGAACAATATGCATTAACATATTAATAATATTAATATTAAAAACATTAAGTGTTATGTGCACAAGTACATAATTTTTCTCTTATATTAGCAAAATGCAAGTTCTTTTGTAGCTAATACAACTTTAATATAGAAGCTTTTCGCCAAATGCAGGCGCGACTCCTTCGTTCGTGTTCGGATTTTTTTATAATCTACGTTTAATTTAACAGTCAACGTTTTTTACGATTTGCATCTTCACATGTTCCCACAAGTTATGTTTCCTACGCAGCATTGCAAGGAAGTGTTCTAATTATTGCAGTTAAGTTACAAGTTAAAAAAATGTTTGAATACTTCAAGAATCTCGTAGATTGGGAATTGGAAGAATACTATCAAACTTTTGAAACACAGGGAATTAAAATTATTTGCAAAACGTGTTTCATCAAGAATCAATCTAAGTTACGTTAGCAGTCAGACATCAGCTTAAATTATGTTACAAATTCCTTGAACATTCAGACCTTAATAGTTACTTAAATATAGGGAAAGAGAGTAACGTTTCTAGTATTTTTTCGATTTTACCAAATTTTGACGAAATCTGCTCTGCAAAAGAAAAATTTGCTTCATTTAAAACAAATATTTTGATCACTAATAAAATCATCCTTCAGGAACATCTTATAAGTTGTCTGACATAATATTAATTAATAATTATATCACATATACGTTAAACGATGAACTATTTATCAATAAACCAGTTTTTGGAATTATAGATCATATGATCATATTTTGCTAAATAATAAAATGGAAGTTTGTTTTACATATAAAACGGTAGAAACTGTGAATTTGAAATAGTTTGTTTACTAATGTCTTTTTTAGTTTATTTACATAATATGGAAACCAATGTGTCTTACAGCAATTCGTGCCATTGTCAAAACAAAGGCGAAAACTATTGAATTAAACGTGGCGAGACATAAACTGCCACAACCCGACGACCTCATCCCATCAATACGTTTTTGTCATTAACGTCTAATAATAATAGACTGTGATAGATGTCTCTTTTGCCTTGATCATTATGTTATGTATCAAATCGGTTTCTATATTGTATAACTTAAAAGAACGACCATTGCAGGCGAAAAATGGGCAATTTGTGATTTTATTTTAATAAATACCTCACATTAAGTATTCATATTATTTTGTTGGAGCGTTTTCATTAATGTGAAAATACTATGTACACTGAAGATACTTTTACCTGCGTACAAATTTAAAGTACACGTAAGAGATAACAATTAAGCACAATAATTTACATAAGAAACAGAACCACAGAATCACCGCAAGTTAAGACCACTTTAGGAAAATTTTATCTCGGAGAGTCCTCTCCTTATGAAATATCCAGTGCAAATGTCATGATGCAAAAATATGCAGGGTGTTCCATTTACCAAAACTCAGTTTTAGACAGTTGAACAGAACAAGCTTTGACACATTTTGACCAGCCTATACATTTTTCAATGATGATTTGAAAGGTTGAACATTATTCTTTGAAACGACAGACAACTTAAATCTTGAAATTTGAAAGTGTCGTAAATACATTCTCTTAAAGGAAAGGCCACAGAATTATTTTATTTCAGGAAATATATCTCAAAAACCGTTACATCAGTAATGTTTAGAATCGAAATTTGCAATAGAAAAATATAAATATAGCATTCCATTTAAACTAAGAAAGTTAAGAGTGTAACTGGAAGTGATATAAAAGTGAAAATATTTTAGTCTGAAAGATTACTTCCTCTTAGGGCAGTGTGTTAATTTTCAGAATATTTGTATGTTACTTTCCCCGAGAACATTTAATGGGCCGCTTAACTTGGGAGACCCTGTATATAAATAAGAAAGTGTGTTGTCATACGCAATGTATAATAAACAGTGATCGCCAAAAAGTCGGCATCAAATGGGAAAAATCTTTATTTTAGATTTTTCGGAAAAACTTTTTACGGCAATAATTTCTGCTTGTCTGAAAACCTATTTAGCCTCTATCACATATACCGATTGATTTTTACATATTGAGAAAACAGTTTTTCAGAATGGTCGAAACCATAAAAATGTTATTCTTCGAAAACTAGTTAAGATTTCACTGAGATTCTTTTGCATTAGATTAGTTTCAGTTTATTGGATAATATCGAGGTCAGAAATAAGTTGGTTTTCTTTAAACTCTGTTAAATTGAATTTCTCAATTTTTAGAATATTCCCATAATTTCACATACTAAAACTTAACTTCAGAATTTGATACTTTCAGGCTGAAAACTTATTATTTATAAAATGGACAAAAATATAAGAAAAATTAATTATTGCTTCAGATGTTTGATTATTTACTGAAAAGTATTATTTTTGCATATTTTTTACGTTCAGGTTTCAGAAAAAGCCTGTAAATATTCGTTTACAGTGGTTTCAACGAGGAGATTTTTATTTATTTACCTTACATGTTCAAGTCAGTAGACAGAATATGGGTTGGCTATGCATTTTTTACTGTCAAATTAAATGACTAACGGACTATTTTAATTAATTTAAACTTGACTTTAAATTACTTTAAAAGTTAAAACCACCTTAGATTTTGTATTGTAATGTGATTTTAAATCTCCTTTAGTCCTTTTATGAAAGAGGCCTTTAGTAAGTTTAGCTGACAATTCATGCCCATCACATATTCTGCCTGCTTAATTGACTAAACAAGTAAATTAAATAGGAGAAAAATGTTCTCATTTAGGCAGCTGTAAAAGAATATTTACAAGGTTTTTGTGGAAGTAAGTCATTTACAGGGGTAGATTAGAGTTTTTGGAAGTCATTTAAATGCATATTACATATCAATGAAAAATATTTCTCTTAAAATGTACCTTGCATCAAAAATGTAAAAATTAGTTAAAAATATTACTTTTCGCTAAATAATTCAATATCTGAAGCAGCAATTAATCTTATTAATTTTTTTCTCCAATTATAAATATTTGAATTTCTCACCACAAAAAAGAATAAATTCTGAAATTAAGTTTACGTACGTGAAATTTTGAAAGTATTCTAAAAATTAAATAATTCAGTTTTTCGGGAAATTAAAGAAAAATAAACTATTTTCTAGCCTTAATAATATGCAATAAGGTGAAACTAACCCATGTTAAAGAAATCTCATTGATATATTGTTTAGTTTTCGAGTAATAACAATTTTACGATTTTGATCATTTCGAAAAACTATTTTCTAACTACTACAATTACTATTAATAAAATTTTTCGTCTTACTACAAATGATCCAAGAATTTTACTCACTTCATTTACCCGACCAAATTACATCACTATAAAAAGTCGTGTTGAAATATTATTCCCCAAAGGAGGATACAGAAATAAAGTTAGAAGATTAAAGTTATACTCTGATGGAAAAACTGAGCCAAGACTGTCTTAAGTTGCTGTGGTAAACTTTGACAAGTCAATATCAATATTTTCAATATCTCTTACGTTGTGTAACAGAAATTAAAATTGATTGTCGTTGCAAAGAATACTTTCTTATTTTTACACTTTCGCAAACTATCACTAGGGTTCTTAGATTTGATTCACATTTAACATGTCAGAGAGGCTTCGGAAACATATCGTTCACGAAATAGCGAAACTATGTTTTATTTGTTCTAATCTAACTTAGTAAGAAATTACTGTGGACAAACATATCAAATCAGGTGAGCCAAGTATAAAATCTGAAATTACTAATGAAATTGACATTGTGTTTCCGAACCCTCTACGACATGTTAAATGTCAATCAAATTTAGAGACCCTAACTAGAAATTAGAAATTTAAATAAAACAATAAAATTAATGTCATTATTCAAAATTTCGTATAAAATGGTAACAGTGACTTTAATTTTAATTTTGTACAAAATTCCGGAAAATGGCTTGAATTTTAACGTTATGCTCGGTTTCTAAAACGATACGTAACTTTATGTAGAGATAAACTCATCATAACTTCTAAAAATATTTTCTCCAAGCTTTATCTGTAGATAAAGTGTATACGTAGCAACGTAAACAGTTTATACTTTTCATAAACTTATCTGTCAATAACTTATCCGTATTTAACTCTATGGGACCTTTCTAAGAACCTAGAGAGAAAATCAACACCCTGATATCGTAATTAAGTCACCCAAATCAGACACACGCGTGTTTCAACTTTTTTACGACCTTAACGTCCGGTCTTTAACTGTCACTTAAAAAGCCACGAATTAAGAAAAAAATTAAGGAAATTGAGTTTATGATCAGAAATAAAACTATCATACTATAAAGATTTGCTTTTTTCATTTCTTTTGAAGCAAACTACTGTTCAAATGCATTTCAGATTCCTCGTTCCAATTCAATTCGACTACAGATAGATAAAAATCTATTGCAGTCAGGTCGGATGCCAAATCAATGAACACCGCATCCTATCTAATGGTCTTCAAACGTTTCAATCCGTATTACAAAAGTACTTTCTAATGAATTAACGTATTGAACAATATTTATGAAAAGTCAAGCTATGCCAGTTCTGTTCATAATAAGAAATTAAATCTATCTACTGTCAGCATTAATTATCTAAAATCGAAAGAAATTGCGTTTTACGTCGAAGGTACAAGAAACGTCAGTGGTTTCGTTTCATTGAAATTAAGAAATTAGAATTGTAAGGATTTGAGTTTCTTATAGATACGAAGAAAAAATGATTAATTTAATCTCTCGGTCTGAAACAAGCTTTCAGTTACAATTGCGACGCCAGCATATTTCTGCGAACATAAACAACACGTCATTGTAACATGACACCTCATTAGTGACGTGTCATGCACTTGTAAAGTAGGAGCTACAGTGCATGTCACTATTTTTTGCACACGGCACATTGCCTTGAGATGTTATTGTCATTATTTTTATAATATCCATGAAAATTGGATACGCCAAGTGCTAAATTATACTATTGTAGGTAAGCGAATTAATATACCTTGAAATCTAACAAAAGCAGACGTAATTGGTACAGGGTGACTACGCAACAATTCCTACCCCCCTTTAACTCCTTTATTTTTGATTTCAGGAAAAAATGTTTAATACAAAACTTATAGGGACTAATTCAAAGCTTCCCCGTGTGCTCACAGGAAAATAATTGATGGTCGGATAAACGGAATATAAAGTAAAGTTAAGTTTTTTTTAATGGAACACCTGTATATTATTATGATTCTCGATTCTAAATTAAATTCTACAGGGACTACGTATATAATAAAACCAATTATGTAGAAGGTGTCCATGAATTAATGCCTATTTAATTTATTTTGTTTTTGAATTTTAGAAATAGAAAACTTGAATAATGATTCTTTAAAACTAAGAGATGTAAATCAAAACATGTTAAAAAGATTTACACTTTGCGTAAAAAAATTGAAGATGCTTTGAATATGTTTTACATTAAATTTTTAGTCATTTTTTAAAATACAATTTTTTCGAAATATTTTTCGTTTCTAGTTAAAAAATTTATTTTTAGAAAACGCGTAAATCGATTTAATTATGTTAATAGTAAAATTTCTTCGTTTATTTTTTTTAGGTATCCGACGCTCAATTGTTTGTTGTGAATATCTGTAGCAGTACTGTAATGAATTCTACAACTTTTTTTATCCTTTTTTCTTCCTAAAATAAAAAAATTAAGTAGGAATTATTTTATAGACACCTTAGAATTTTATTTCGAATCGAAAAACGTAATAAAATACAGGCTATTTCATTTAAAAAAAACTTAAGCTTAGTTTATATCTCTTTTATCCGACCACTAATTGTTTTTCTGTGACCACACAGAGAAACTTTGAATTAGTCCTTATAAGTTTTGTATTAAACATTTTTTCCTGAAATAAAAAATAAAAGAGTTAAAGAGGATAGGAATTCTCGCGTAGCACCTGAGGAATTTCATCAGTAAAACAGGGATGGTTTCGTTGTCAGTCAAAGTAAAAAGAGTTAAGAGTGAGTATATACTCTGACCACCCCTAAATTATTAGATAAATAACCTGCGGTAATTTCCAATATTTTCTAACAAACAAACTTAGATTTTTACTCTTCTTCGCCGAAAAGAGATATTCGCCCTTATGTTCTTTGCATTTACGTTAAACATAATAGTACGAGACCCCACTGCAACTTTTCTACGCTTATGTTATTTTAAGGAAACCCGATTTTAATGGAAGATTACATATAGAATTACACAATGCGACCGGTTTGCATTGCAAAATCCTGCCGCAAGTACCTTTAATTGGAAGAAGTTTTAACAACTTGACATTTCTCATTTCTCTGAACCTTTGGATCACAAGTGTGAGGCTTGTATGCAAGAGGTGCGGACGATTATATGTACACGCTGTTTATGATGTGCTTAAATAGAGACTTTCGGAGAAATTCCTGTAATTAAACAATTTTATCAGTTTCAAATTTTAAATTATACATATTTAGAGGCCTATGGATTAAAACGTCATGCAGAGAGTTTTATGAGTTTTATACAAGCCATAGGCCACTAAATATAATTTAAAATTTCAAACTAATTGAATTGAATAATTATAGTAAAAGAGGTGTTTCTTAGGTGCGGACGATTCTATACATATACGCTGTTTATGATGTATAGAAATAAAGAAATTACTATAATTATTCATTTCAATTAGTTTGAAATTATAAATTATATTATTATAATTAGAGGGATTTCTCTGAAAGGCTCTATTTACATACGTGTGTTACATGCGTATACGTACATATGTACAAGGTGACTATGCGAGAATTTCTACCCCCTTTAACTCTTTTATTTTTGATTACATTACTGTGTGTGGTCACAGAAAAACAATTGATGGTTGGATAAAAGAGATATAAACTAAACAAATTTTTTTTTAATGGAACACCCTGTGTTTTATTACGTTTTTCGAATCGAAATAAAATTCTGGTGGAATTCTAATGTATAATAAAACTAATAATGTAGAAGATGTGTATAAAATAATTCCTGTTTAATTTTTTAATTTTTTATTTTAGAAAGAAAAAAGGATAATAAAATTTATTTCAGTACTACAACAGATACTCAGAACAAACAATTGAGCGTCGGATACCCAAAAAAATAAACGAAGTTTTAGTTTCAAATAAAATAACATTGAATAAAATTTTACCATTAACATATTAAATCGATTTACACGTTTTATAAAAATTAACTTTTTAACTAAAAACGAAAAATATTTAAACATATTAAATTGCGACATCTTACTATCGCTTTTTGACCTAACATTGCGAATAAATTGGGCAAGTCGTTTTTGGTCTGCAGTGGGAATGTCGAGCTACGTTTCTGCTGAAGAAGCCCCAAGCAGGGCTGAAACAGCTGTCCAGAGGCTGCTCGAGGTTCTCACTGCAATCAAAAACGATTTGCACAAAATTTTTCTAGAAAAATATTTAGGAAAAATTGAATTTTAAAAAATGATTAAATATTTAACGTAAAACATATTCAAAGCATGTTCAATTTTTTTTACGCAAAGTGTAAATCTTTTTAACATGTTTTGATTCACGTCTCTTAGTATAAAAGAATCATTATTCAAGTTTTCTATTTCTAAAATTCAAAAATTAAATAAATTAAATAGGAATTATTTTATAGACACCTTCTATTCTTCTTTTATTATATACGTAGTCTCAGTAGAATTTAATTTAGAATCGAAAATAGTAATAATATACAGGCTGTTCCATAAAAAGACTTAAATTTAGTTTATATCTCGTTTATCCGACCATCAATTTTTTCTATGAGTACACAGAGAAACTTTGAATTAGTCCCGTTAAGTTTTGTATTAAGCATTTTTTCCTGAAATCAAAAATAAAGGAGTTAAAGAAGGTAGGAATTCTCGCGTAGTCACCCTGTACAATCGTCCGCACTTAAGATGCATCTCTTGCATGCAAACCTCACACTTGTGCTTCAAAAGTTCAGAGAAATGTCAAGTTGTTAAAACTTCTTCCAATTAAAGGTACTTGCGGCAGGATTTTGCAAGGCAACCCGGTCGCATAGTTTGACTCTGTATGTAATCTTCCATTAAAATCGAGTTTCGTTAAAATAACAGATGAGCGTAGAAAAGTTGCAGTGGGATCTTAGACTATAACGTGGTGTTATCGACGAGTTTACGTTCACATTCCTATTTCAAAAACAGATAATTCTCTTAAATTTCTGTGGTGACGTGAATGATTTCAATATCTTTTAACAAACACCAACATTTCCAACTCCAAACACATTACGAACCTGTTAATTCAGAACGTAATGCTTTCAACAATTTAAATAACGTTGCTAAATCTTTAATCTTTTGTAAGAAAACAGTGGAGATTAGGAAATTAGTTTTTTTCGACTGAATATAAACCCTCTTTTTATACTATATTAAGTAAATGTAATCACGATCTATCATACAGACATGTATACCGGGTGTCCCGCGCCGTGTGCTCACCTTTCTAGAATCTTTATTTATTAATCGATTAACCTGAATTTTGGAGACAATAAACTAAACAAAAAATTGAATTTTCCGACATACTGATAGTCGTCATAGGGCTTCCGATTTCGCTGGAAGTGATATCAACTTTCTTATTTTAAATGGAACACCCTATATATTTTTACATATTTAAAATCTACGGATCATTACGAGTCCGAATACGTATCAATTGTTAATTTTGGTTAATTTCAAAAAAAAGAACTTTTTTATTTTTCAATCTAGAAAGCTATGAATCGCATTTTTTCGATCTAATGCGATCAAGTGTTTCGAGAAAATCACTCCTTTGATGGTATTTTGATTTTTAACATTTTTACAGTATTTGAAATTTTCATTAGCTCTTAACTCATTTTTTTCGATAGAATCTCATATGTTTCTTAGCTTAGTTCAACTGAACATTTTTTTCTGAATACGCTGATACCAAATACGTCATATTTTCTTTGAAAATAATTTAAAATAAAGCATGTCTTATTGAAATTTTACACTCCCTTTATTTCAAATGACTTTCAAATAAAATATGATGTATTTGGTATCAGTGTACTCAAAAAAAAAAATGTTCTGTTGAACTAAACTAAGAAACACATGAGGTTCTATCGAAAAAAATGAGTTAAGAGCTAATGAAAATTTCAAATACTGTAAAAATGTTAAAAATTAAAATACCATCAAAAGAGTGATTTCCTCGAAACATTTGATCGCATTAGATCGAAAAAATGCGATTCATAGCTTTCTAGACTGAAAAATAAAAAAGTTTTTTTTTCGTTGTCATGGAAACCAAAATTAACAATTGATACGTATTCGGACTCGCAATGCTCCCTAGATGTTAAATATGTAAAAATATATAGGCTGTTCCATTTAAAATAAGAAGGTGGATATTACTTCCGGCGAAACTGGAAGTCCTATGGCGACTATCGGTATGTCGAAAAGTTCCATTTTTTGTTTAGTTTATCGTCTCCAAAATTCAGGTTAATCGATTAATAAGTAAAGATTCTAGAAGGGTGAGCACATGGCGCGGGACACCCGGTATATAACGCAAGGAAAAAATCGATAAATTTCTCAACTGAAAACTGTGATCAACAATGAGTTAAAATACCATTTGGAATACATTCATTAAATGCAAAGGTCTGAAGGGTCCAAATGGTAAGCGACCGGCCTTGCAATCGCAAAGTCGTGGGTTCGAACCGCGCTCGGAATATTTCTCGAGGGTTGTTGGAACACTTTACGCATACAAATGTACTCCTGCTCCTAAGGTCCCGAGAAGTCTATGACTTAAAACCTCGTTGGATAACCACTACAGATTGAACAAAATATTAATCATGTTAAATTGAAGGTTTCCATGGCTGTTGTCTATTTTCTTCATGACTTCCAGTGGAATAACATCCCGTTTAGAAGATAATAACTTCAGAATAGTAACTTTATACACATTCTTGTCGACCAGGGATGGGTACTAGCGGGGAAGTTGTATTTTTTCACCGGGCATCTCTCTACGAATGAAGTCACAATTCGTTCAAAAAATTGAGAATGGGGAGAGCGCTTTTCGCGCTCGAAAGAGTATAGCTGATGTCGACAAAGAATAAGTTTTTATAGACCGGCAAGCCTGGTCACAGTGTAGATTACTTGGCATATCATTAATATGTAATGCAAAATAATTATCTTTTTTAATAAATTACTCTCGCCGCCAAAAAACTTTTCTTGACATAAATTTAACGATACTAAAATATTTGGTGAAAATATATATTTAAATAATATAAATAAATTCATTTTTCATTCTTGCCTTAGCTATAAGGCTAACATGAGCTAATATTTTTCAAACTGAAAAAATGGCTGAACTTTATTAATTATTGTCTGTCATCCGTGAGTGCCATTTCATAATTACAGCCACCCAGCAAAATTGTTGGCATTATTAAATTTACGTTAGAAAAAGTGGACACTTTTTTTGGCGGCGACAGTATTATGATTTACATTTGTAATGTACCTAATAGTATAATATAGAGTTTAGTTGATTTTTTAATGTTTTTCTTATCGTCTTCTTTCAATCTTTCTAATTTTGTACTACAAAGATCAAGGAATAAAATCACATCACATTTTCTTTTTATAATGAATAGGACTGCTTCATTGGATATAGCATTTCCTAATGTCTGTCAGACGATTTCATTTCCAATTCCTTTTAATTTCCGTATTATCAGGGCTAAGCAAGCTGCGGATAATCCCTTTCTTTCTCATAAATTTATAAACAAACAATCAATTATTTAAATATCTTTACAATTAAGCAGCTAAGGAAAATGAAACCGAATTGTCAGTTATTAAGAGCAGAAATACGCTTTTGAGGAAATCCTTTTATAATTTCATCTCTCCTTATGTTATCATTAAAAATGTCAATATATCCTCACGTTAAATGGCTCGTGAACACAAGCTTCCAAGTGCAAATGTCATGTTTAAAGCCGTCTTTGAAATCACAAAATACATAAGGCAAGCAAACTCAGGTAAACAATATAAACTTTGTTGCTTTTGTGTAGAATAACAGGTTGTGCTAACGTGAGCAAATAGAAACACCGAAACTCATTTTCGTTGTACAAGTTGTAACGTGTAACTCGTCTATTGATTATTACCGAACTAGCATTGAAATTGCTTTCTCCTATCACTGTAACGGGAACCCGCTTCGCTGAAACTCAGATGTGGCAAGGCATTACTATTTATATCACAGTATCTTCCCTCCCTTCACCCTTCATTATCGACAAATTCCAATTGAATGCTCACAATAAACTTAATGCTTTTGGCAAAATTAAAGGACGTGATTACTAGCCTCTTCTACATTTCTATTTTGTTTTTGTTCGTTCAATTTTCTCGATCCATATAAGGGTCGACATAATTTTGTTGGATACAGAGTGATTCGGGAGGAAACGAAATATTTAAAAGACGAGTTATAAATAGTAGTAATACGATTTTTCATGTACAATATGATGTCGATTTTTTTGTTTACGGGGGTGGTTAGAGTAAAAATTGATGAACTTGTCAAGAAAGATATTATACCAATTTAATATGATAGAATTGGTAGGGGTTTTTATTACTTTCGTGTCAAGAAACGGAAATGATTTGTCATTTTCAATTTCTGTATACATATACTAAATATTGATATGAAAGCTGTTGAAAACAAACAGAATTTCATCAAAATTATCCAGGGGGACAGCAGTCGTCGTCATCATATGTAAACAGAAAGGGAATTGTGAAAGATAGCTTATGAATATACATATTTATCTGAAATCTGACCAATTATTAACTGTGCAATATTAAGATTTAAAGTAGAACCGACCCTTGGGTTTGCAGATCTTTTTTTAATTAAAGGGAAATAGCAATTATTGAAAATTAATTTAATGGTATTAAGAAATTCTTTCTTTGGAGTATTGTTGTGACCTTTCACAGTTTATAGTTGCCTATCTTTTCTCAATAATGTTGATAGTCAGATCAATAGGCACTTAGAGACAACATCTAAAGAGATAAATCTGCGGGAGTTGGTAATCTTCTGGGCAAAAGTGATTGAATCATTAAGTTTATATTGTCTTTGTCAATCTTAGGTACACCACAATATGTCGGTAAGTTGGAGTTCTTGTTGACAAGTCGATCACAAATTTCTTACGGTTATCAATATATTGAGAAAAATTGCTTAATCATTTTATCAGTGACAAGTTGTAGCATGATAAGAGGTGATCTCGGCATTTCTTTGTAAGTATTGTATTTTGTATTGTATTTTGATTTTGAAACATGATACAGGATTATAAGATAATAAGATGGCGCATTCGGTACGACCACACAAATGTAAGAAATACTTTAATGTTATCTCATGCTGAAGGCGTAAACATTCGTCTCTCTCGCGCATTGATGTTTTGCCTCCCTGTCTTCAACTATCGCTGTTGCACATTGACCTCACGCTCTCCTGCACGTATAGGGATGTCGAAAAGTTTTAAGACGAAATCAAATACCCCTAGCCGTACAAATATTCGTGCTTTGCAATTATGAACCTTAACAACATTTAGCCGGCTGACCTGCTTTTATGGTACGGCCGGCGGTAAGCTCAATAAATAAATATTGGTTACGGTGTCCAGTAATAATAACAGACATCGTTGGTCCTATGAAATATAATGAATGATTATCTCTTTCGGTAGTATGTGTTCTGCGTTACATTTCACAACGAAATTAAACAAAACTTTCCGACACAAGAAATTGTTCAATACTAAAGGACAATTAGTTCGCAGCTTCTCATACACAGAGAAAAATCAATAGTAAAACGTAACACAAATGGTAGTCAGAATGAAGACAGAAACAAATTATAGCAAATATTAGCACAATTGTAGTGAATATTAGCACAATTGTAGTAAATAGTCCGACAATTGTGCGAATATGTGCTACAATTTGTTTCTGTCTTCATTCTAACTACAATTCGTGTTACTTTTTACTATTGATTTTTCTCTGTTTACCTACACATTGAATTGGGATAATATACGGTATTACCGGAAATTTTCCAGAATACCAACATTTTACAAATGTAATAGGATGTAGAGGTATAAAATCCTTCCTGCGCAAGATAATTAAACAGGATTAAATATTAGAGACAATATCCTACTTAGTATTAATTTTCATTTTCTTATTAGAGGCTTAAATTGCTCAATTTGTATTTAAATTCCCGGTTTCATGAACAGAAATTTGCAACACTTTTAAGAATATTCCTTATCATACGTTTTCATGAATTAATTAATATAACAGTAAGGTCCGTTTTCATAATAGGACTTTGAATTTAAAGTTATTTTAACCTAAAAAAATACATTTGTTTCCCTATTCTTTTATTGACTAAACGCTTCCTTAAAGTCTGATTATGAAAACAACCATAAGTCCAATTAAAAATCAATGTTTCATAAAAAAAAACTTTGTTACTCATTCAATTTATATAGAAAAAATAGATTGATCATGAAACATAAAAAGTATTTTCCTTTTCTGATCACTCCGTTTATTTATAATTCAACAACAATAACACGTTCAAACTTAAATTTAAATTTAAACTCATTCCGAATTTATGACAATTTAAAACATTTTGATTTAAAATCTTTCAATTTTGTTAACAATTTAAATATGAAAATCTAAATTGAATCATAAAAAACACAGAATATACCAAAATCCTGGTAGGTATTATTTCTATTAACATTAAACTAGAAACAATTAACAAATGTGTAACATGACTTCACAAAATATAACTATATACCTGAATTAATTTTATTAATAATTACTATCATAATACATTACAAATTATGCAGTTCTCTTTACCCGGAATTTCCTTATTCAATGCTTAACAGATTACCTGCTCTCGTTAATGAATTTTATGACCCTGCCATCCCTGGTCAAGAAAGGGAGAAAAAAACGGGGAGGCTCAAATGCAGAAGGTTCTAAATTCAGACGGGCTATTTTAATAAGGCTCAAATTCCAACAGATTTACTGCTTTTCGTCTTAAAAGTTTTCGACAGTAGTCTATCAGTACATAGCCAAATGCTCCTGTCGGACCACCTGTTAAATTGTCCACCGTGTCTTGAAGTAAGGTTAAAGACTTCAGTATAATCAGATTTTTTTGATTAAAACATGTGTGAAGCCTTTATCAGCTTGAAGTACCAAGGGATACCAAAATAACAGTAAGAAATTTTAATATTTTTTTAGTTTCTAGAAAACATTTGAAGAACAAGAGAGAAAGACGAGAGTTTTGGAGTGGTTCCCAAAATTTGTAATGATGTTTGCAGCTCTGAATATTTTCAGGGGAATAACTAATCATATCTTCTATTTAGCAACAAGTTTGTTAAGATTGAAGAATTTTTACCATTTTTGTGTGAAAGAATTTCAATATCACTCAGTTAACTAACCATTTTTCATTGTTGCTAAACAATTTTGTAGAAACCTTTTCGGATTTCACTTGACAAATTTTTGGATGGAATATAAAGGAGTTTAATTACTATCTTTAAATGCCGTTTGCATTCGTCATTCACTAGTCGTCTTATTTTTAAGTTATCGGTGCCCGCACCCTTAATAGCTGCATCATCTAGAAGACTTAAGCTAGTGAATTGATAATGGACGTAATGGACAGAATTAGCAAATTATCTATATTTGTGATTTATTATGAATTGCCAAAGTTTAATTATGTAAATTAAATTTATTTAAGTAATACGTACGTCAGTGAAGCCGGAAAATTTAAAAACTTAGTTTAATAATTTAATACATTATCAGTCATTTAACGCTATTTAGTAAACATGGAATAGTGGTTTGGTAAACAATGTACTTTCCGTGTTATATCGATTTATAAAAACGGCAAATCCACGATGTAGTGGGCACGTAGATTAAAAAGTATGAGGCGACCGGATCCACATTAAATTTAAAACATAGAGGAGGAGAAGCTACAAGAAAACTTTTTCCGAACAAAAGCTTTCCAATATTAAATATCTTTTTCTTTCAAATTTAGTCAAGGACGAGGTGTATGTTCAACGACCGCAAAAAATAGCGGAAATAAAATTAAAGATTTAAGAGGTTGCATGATATGGCGAGCATTGGAAAATTGTCTCTTTGGATTCCAAAAACTATAGGTCGTAATGCCCACTTATCCAAAATTACTTTTTAAAAATAAAATGGCATGTCTTACTTAACAGAAAACTGGTAACTGTTTTAAATACAATTTTGAATAAACTGTTGCCAGTTCAAATGAAAGTGTTGCAAGTTTAATACAGTTGAAACCTGTATAATTGCCACATATAGCTAATTAGTTAGGCAACCATATCTTCGCATTTAAAACTGATACCCTCCATATAAATCAAATAGTAATATGTCGCGTAACGCCCGTAGCACATCTTCTCATATGTATCACAAGAGCTTATATGTTTTTTAATAACATGTCCAACAATTATTGTAGTGCAATTTGAAACAATGATTAGTTAAGTCTTTGATTCACAGCAAGCCAAGACTACAATAATTATTGAATACCCATTATTTTAATAGACTGTACATTACGTGTACTTTTGAACAATGAATTGTTTCGTTTCGTGAAAATCGTCAAAAGTTGTAAATAACTGATTTTTTTTATGAAGAGTCACTTGTTCAAACATCGTCCAAGTCTGAACTTGGTTCTAAACCTATTGCAACACATGCTTTCACAATTGTTGCTTTAGTTGAACTATGGTTCAAGCGTTCGGACAAGTGGCCCTTAAGGTTGTAGAAATGCGTGAAGCAGCTTCTGCGATTGTGTGAATGTAACATTCATTTCGCAAACTTTACATTTGTAAAAAAAAGTTAGCTTTGTGCACTTGTTACACAATATATTATTAAGAGTTTCTAATTTGCATTATATTTTACCAGCTATTCTTTAGGTTTTCAACATTCGTGGATAATTTCTGAACAATAAATGTACCTTGCTGTCTTTCAGAAACATAAACAACCTTCAAAATTAGGATTTCATACGATAAAAACACTAGAACGTTTCACTTCTCGTTTCTCAATTTCTCAGTGATCACATTCTGTATAAAATGTAGCAATGTGCAAACCGCAGCGATATCGGTTTTGTTTTTGTTCCATTTTATTTTGTCACATGTATTTTGAAAGTATGTGTGTGTTAAATCCCTGCAATAAAAATAAATAATTAGGGGCATTGAGGACGATTTATAATTATTCGAAGACTTATGAGGTAATTGAAACAAATTTCAGAATATATTACGCTCATCTTGTTTAATAAACTAAGTAAGCTGCTTTTACGTTTTCCTTTTTAAGTACGTTCGACAAAATTATTTTTGTTTATTATTTCAAATGTATTACACATTATTTTTAAATATTAAAATTTACTGTTAATGCATTAGTATTAATGTGAAAACTTCACGTACAGTGAAGATACGTGCGTATAAATGTAGAACACATGTAAAAATAATGTAGACAAGGGACATAACATTTTTTTAATTTTATTTGCAGCTTTTCCTCTAAACTTGCTTTTAATAGCGCTAATCTGAAAGAGTAAAATCCCATTTATTAAATTCTAATAAAAAGGACCCGACAGGTTATCCTTATAGCGCCGTTTGTTAATTAATTAAATTAATTAAAAAAGAAGGAGCGTAACGATGTAGTATTTTTTATTTATTTCGTGATTATTTTTTTAATGTTCTTTAACACATATAAATGTTATTTATTATTTATTAATAATAATTCTTGTTAATAAAACAACGCTTCAATAATATAAAACTCTCTGTAGATTCAAGGTCAAGAACCTGTTGACTGTTTATAAAAACTACAGAGGTTCAGTACAATTTTGAACGATAAACACCTGAACGGTCCAAGTGGTAAGGGATCAGCTTTGCAATCGTGGGTTCGCATCGCATCGTTACTAAAACCATCTTTGCAAAATTTCTAAAGATGATGGATAATGTTGGTTAAACTTTAAAAGGTACCCAATCTTACCGAAACGTATTACAATTTTTGCAAAATAACTAACATCCTATAGTAAGTTAGCATAAATATCAACTCGTATTCAATATTACGAATGTGCTTGGAAATTTTGCAAAATTACTTGTTTTTATTAGTAAAATTGCATAACATTGCACATATTCCGTGATAACTCGGTGTTTTGCAAAATTACTAGTGTATTTGCAAAAATACGGATTATTTTTATTTTTTTTATTTTTATTATTATAGTTCCGCATAATCTAAAATTATTTGGAAATATACAGGATGTCTCAATTTATTTGTACCTTCTATAACTTTTCTAATGGAACAGTTCATATTTTTTTAAATTTTTTTTTATAACGAATTAGTTCATCAGGTTTTTTTAAGGTGAGCTACATAAGGGTTTAGTATATTTCAATTCAATAGTTTTTTAAGATATTAGATAACTTTTACAATTATTATCCCCTTAACGAAGATATTTCGAAAGTAGTTACTGTCAACCTGTTAAAAGCTAAGTGGAAGATATCTATGGTAGTAACAAAATTTACTTTTCATTAAAGATTCTGATAAAAGATAAAACTCCATTTTGACACCAACTGAAGGCGAATAACTTGTTTTTTTTTTTAATGGAACGGTGTTTTTATTTCATGCTATTGAGGATTTACTGAAATATCATCAAGATCAATTTCTATTATACAGGGTGAGTCGAGAGGAAGGAACGAAACTACAGGAGTGTATTCTACCCGTCAATATAACAGAAAAAAATCCAAGAGTTGTAATTCGATTTTCATTTGTTTAGTGTTGTAAAGTTTTAACAGACGTTTCGACTGATTTCAGTAATTTTGATGTTTAATACGTTTCATTTCCGAAAATAACCGAAATTCGATGCACTATAGAACAAATAACCTCAACTGGGAATTTCAACGGACAATGATTATCTGCAATGTCTACGTAGTCTACATTGTCTACATGGCCTACATTATCTACACATTGTTTACATGTAAAAGTAGACAAACATTGTTTATATGTAAAAATAGAAAACATTGTTTACGTGTAAAAGAACAACAGTGTATAAAACATGATAAATTACGTAGTGGAAGAGCTGCTACAGTTTCGTTATCGTATAACATCCTGATCAACGACTAATATGGACCATTAATGCTAGTAATTAATTTAATTCGATTATTTTTATATATCTGTTGAATAAAGTATGCTTTACCACGTCGTCCTGTTTTATGTTTTAGAACTTTCCAAAATTCTAATTATTTAGACATTAAGGCCCGGTTTTTCCAAAACAGCTTAATTTTAAGCTTCCATTTATTCACATGGTGACAATTATAAGGGCAAATGTTTCCATAGGAATAAAACGGAGCTTAAAGTTAAACCCCGATTGAAAAACTGGCACTAAGACTAAGTATAGTACAAGTCCAAATTTGTTTTTTTTTGTGAATACACAGGATATCCTAAATTGAGTGGTCTGTTAATACTAATCGATGTAGAATGTGATTCTGTATGTCATGATGCAATAATATACTGGGTCTTCCACTTACGAAAACTAAGTTTTGGACAGTTGAACATAACAAAATTCGACACCATATTTTGACCAACCTGTGAACTTTTCAGACATAATTACGATATGATTTGAATGGCCGAATATTCTTATCACAAACGGTAGGCAACTTGAATCTTGAAATCAGATAGAATCACAAATACATTTTCTTAAATGAAAGGTCACCGAAATAACTTTTTTAAGAAAATTGAAAATATCTAAAAAACCGTTATATTTAGCTATAGGCAAACCTTAATAATTTTTACTTAGAATAATGTGTAGAATTGGAATTTGCAACAAAAAAATATAGCATTCCATTTAAAATAAAAAAGTTAATGGCAGAAGTGATATAAAAGTGAAAATATTATAGGCTGAAAGATCACTTCCTCCTAGAGCAGTCTATTTGTTTTCAGAATATTTCTATGTTTCTTTCCACGAAAACATTTAGTAAGCCCCTCAACTTGGGATACCACGTATAAAGAAATGTGTGAACTAACAAATTTGTTTAGTTGAAAGGACTTCTAAAACATTACACAACTTATCTGTTACACCGCAGCTGTAAGAAGCAAAAATAAACATATTTTTTTTATTTCCCCAAAATTCATGTATTTGGACGTACTGTTCTTTTTCTCTCCGATTCAATTAAATTGAAAATTTAACTCGTTCGCATGGAAAGGCTTACTAAAGTGAGCACGCGTTAGCATGGGAAAACTTGAAAGGTCTGGCAACGCACTGTGGTCCCGCTCCATGTAAGCGTTGGCCAAAAATACATTTTCGGAATATCATCCTACACGATACAAATTATTTGTATCATAAAGGAGACAAATTGAAGTTTTGTTTAAACAAATATTTTATGATTTGAAGCTTTAGTAATTATGCTATGCACCCTCAAAGTTGACGTTACCGGTGAAGAATCCCGGCGCGCTTGCTTCCATAATACAATAAAATATACCTATATTGCGCTCACTTTTTGCAACTTATTTCATATTACTAAAATGACCACTACATAAAAATAAATTATTGATGTTTCAAGTGTATTCCTTAATTCGCTAGAATTATTTGATTAAACACGTTACTAAAATTTTAAAAAATAACTTCGAGTAAACTTTTAACTATTAGCAGGGTTTCTCCCAGTCAATTTCTCTAGCACATATGGAAGCTCCTTTAATTGTCTACAAAATGAAATAAAATTTATACTGCATTTCGATGCAATTCTATGTGAAAACGAGAAAAGTTCGAAGAGAGGTTGGATTACTGTTTTCTAACGCGTTAATTGCCCGTTATTTACATTTTTAAACATTTATATGTGAGCAAATATTATTTAGTGATAAGAAGAAATAGTTTTCTATGTTTTTTATTATGAATTTCACCTAGGGTTAAACATAGACCGCTAACTTTTATTGAAATCAAAATAAGTTGCTTTCACGGAAATTACGGTTGACCACAATTATTTTTATTTTTTTTATCAATCAACAATATGTAAAATAACAATTATTCGCAATATCTACTTGGTGTCGAAAATATTTTCTATTATTGAACAAGTAATGATAATTTTCTTGAGGTTTTATACATATAAGGCTTTGACTAAAACTGAAACTTTACAAATCACTTTGTCGAAGCCAGTCGTGATATGTGTTGTTATATTGCAATCAAACACGTGAAAAATGAATTCTATAACCATCAATAAACAAGAATTACGTATTGTTTTCATGGAACACGGAAAGCATATATCTACGGCAGAGCATTACATACCAGAAAAATTTCCTAATCTCAGTGAAGCAAATTTCATTTGCATGATTGTCAAAATTCAGAAGTATATTCTACCACAATTCAAGCAAAAGTGGAATGGAACTGGAAGGACCAAGGACAAATTTCTGCTAAGAAATACTGAGTGGATCACCAAAGATTTGACAGTGCAGTTTGATGAAGAAAATTTACCCTCTACATCTTCTGAAAGTAAACGAGGACGACCTTGTAAGGAATATGAATTTTCGGCGCAGAGAAGCAAATGTAGAAAAGCAATTAAACTGTTTAGGGAATCTGGACTAGAGCAAATTCATCATTCTTATATACAAGGATTGCGGTCGCTTGGAGAATTTAAGCATTCTGCCGTGGTTGATAAGGTATGCTTTTTATCACCCGAAGATTTAAATATATTACATGAAAATTTAGTAGAAGAAAAAATATTTGTAGTACCTTATTCACACGACGGAGCTTTAGCTTTATTTCTGGATTTAGATTTAACAAAAAGTCAATACGAATACCTCAGAAGCTGCATGATAAGCAAAAGTCTTCAGTTACTCCCATCTTATAGGCTAATATTGGAAGCTAAAAAAATATGTTATCCGGATCATGTCGAGGTAACTGATATAAGTGTTAAAGTAAAATTACAAGCTCTTTTAAATCACACGGCTAAGAGATTATTAATGCTGCATTCTCTTAATGTAGACGAGGATACACAATTGAATTTATACAGTAAATGGGGAGTAGACGGCTCTTCTGGTCAAAGCGAATACAAACAAATTTTGTCAGGCGAAAGTCAACTAATATCAGATTCAAATCTATTGATATCCTCACTTGTACCACTGAAGCTTATTAACGAAAAAAATAGCAGTGTTGTATGGGAAAATCGTACACCTTCATCAGTCCGATTTTGTCGCCCTATTCTTATAGAGTTTGCAAAAGAAACTCCTGAGAAAACTAGAAGTGTAGTGGAGTAAATTGATTTACAAATTCTTGCTTTAACATCTTGCATAGAACTCAACGAAAAATTGTATTCTGTAAAACACATTTTATATTTTACTATTATAGATGGAAAAGTGGTTCAAGTTTTAACAAATACACCATCAAGTACCACGTGTAATGTTTGTTTATCAAAACCTACAGAAATGAATGGTCGAAGGCCAGAACGAGAAGAAACATTCCGATTTGGACTCTCAACTCTGCATGCTTGGATTAGGTTTATGGAATTAATTCTTCATATATCATAAAACTTATCATTCCAAAAAAGGTCTGCTACTACAGAGGACAATAAGAAACAAAAATCAGTGAAAAAACAACTTGTGCAGGGACGTATCCGTAACGAATTTGGTTTGATTATAGACAAGCCTCGGCGAATCAGCGGAAATAGTAATGACGGAAATACCGCAAGAAGATTCTTTGCGAATTATGCTTGTACATCTGAAATCACTGGAGTAGATGAAATATTGATTACGAGATTTTATATAATACTGCAGACAATATCAAGTGGTATGAAAATAAATGGAAAAAAGTTTGGTGAATATACACATACTAGAGCTAATTTATTTCCATAAATACGTACAATTGGTACTATATGCCCTCTTCAGTGCACAAGGTTCTTATGCATGGAGAGAGCATAATCAGGTATAACGCCATTCTGCCTCTCGGACAGCTGTCTGAAGATGTTCAAGAATCTCGAAACAAAGATTATAAAAAATTCAGACTACATGATTCTAGAAAATGTTCCAGATCAGCTACAAACCAAGACGTCTTTCATCATTTACTTTGTACATCTGCTCCCTTTATAACAAGCATTAGAAAGCAATCTTCACAGAAACACATAGATCTCGATGATGAAGCATTAGCTTTACTGGAAGATTAAAATTATTCCTTCTCATTTTCCATAAAACTCAGAACATATTTTCATTATGTTTTAGTGCACATTTTGATTTTTTATTGTAAGAATCATTACTATAATTATTATATTACTATTTGATATTCTTTTGCATTAATTATTATATTACTATTTGATATTCTTTTGCATTAGTTTTAATAAGAATTTGCGTCTCCTGTTCACGGCAATTGCCAATAATTAGGTTTCCGTAGATCTTTAATTTTTTTTAATAAATTACTCAAGTTTCTGTGATTTTTCATTGCTCATATGAAACTTTAACCCTTTTTCTTTAAGAATACAAAATTTGATAACGATATATCCATAAACAGCGAAGTTACAGATTTTTGGCCAGCGACACTGCATTTGGCACCATAGTGCAATGTCGCACTTTTAAAATCTGTTAGTTTGAGAATATTTTTTAATATCGTGTTATCCGCAAATTTTACTTTTGTAACCAACTATTTAAAATATCTGCTTCCAGATACTGTATCTCCTTGAATATTTCAGTAGGTTTTCTTTACCGGACCCACTTTTTGCTTTAATAATGCCACCGTAGTCTACGTTATTTGCGTATCGGCAACACAGTCAGTACCACTGAAATGACACTGCAATATTTTTTTTCATGTCAGATTTTGACTTCCATCAAAATACGTACACGTAAAGCATAATCTTCTATATTCTAAACAGATTGTGAACGGCTAATGTGTATAGTTCTATACCTTTTCAATTTCAAATTGAGACTAAACATATTCAAATTGGGAATAAACAATTTCAAATTGAGACTGAACATATTTGAATTGGGAATAAACAATTTCAAATTGGGACTAAACATATTCAAATAGAAAATAAATTGAAATTGAAATTGATACTATACATATTCAAACTGGGAATAAACAAATTCCCATTGGAACACAACATATTTTAATTCAAAAAAATACAAGCTCGTAGGAAATAATAAAATAACGAAACGGAATATAACTACCTAATTAATAATTACTTATATGCCTAAATCAAAATTTTACATCAATCATATTTAATGCATCAGGTATAAATCTTTGAATGTTTGCAAGGAATCTTATGCAGTTAGCTACGGTAATTTTATTCGTTATATTTTGTTGCACTATATTTTCTAATTTTTGTAGCCGATATTCCGTCTGTGCAAGTTTGCCCTGACTTCACCTGCTAAAATTTGTGACATTTGCTAAGTCAACTTTAACACCAGCTTTTAGACAGACCACGCGAGTTCAATTGGATTCAACATCGGGCTGTAAGGGGAAAGTCTTAGCAAATAATTATCGGCAAATTCGTCCTCCCTAAAAACATCTTCAATTGAAGAATGGCACGGAGCATTATCGATGACCGTAACGACAGGTGTTTGATACAAATTTCGGGCATTTTGGAGGCATCGACGAATGAAATCATCAGCTTGCGGTTTTTTAAATGCTCCTTTTCTAATTTCATAATGTATTAGGCCCATGTTTCCAATACATCCGATAACACTACTCCCTGCAGAAATATGAGTGCAGCGCGTGTATTTCTTAGATCTTCCTTTTGTACGTGAAATGTATAAATTGAAATTCGTTTCGTCCATGTAAACTGTTGGAATATTATCTGCTTGATAATCTAATAGCTATCGAACAAATTCACATCTTTTGGTTTTGTCATCCGCACTATTTGCCCTTTTAGGTTCTTTTCTCACATTTTTTAAAGTATACATCAAACCATCCAAATGCCTTCGAAGGCATTCTGTCGAGACAACAAGTTGGTGTTCAATTTGAAACTTCTCTTTCATTTGCTTTAATGTCATGCGCGGATTCTCTTCGATGTATTGTTCCATGAGATTATGGTGGTCATTAGCGATTTTTATTTTTCTTTTTCCACCACGTGTATTTTCAGGTTCTTCCTGGTTTTTCACCCAAAGGCACGCGGTTGATTTTTTCACTCCTAAGGTATTCGCTAGTGTTCTCCAATCTTGGTTGTTATTATATAGGACACAGATTTGTTTCTTCATAGCATCAGCGTCCACTTTCTTAATGTAAGGCATTTTTTGTGACCTTATTCAGTTTAATGTATATAGTTTAATGGAATCAGAATTAAACATTTTTTTGAAATGACGTTAATGACAGTAGGACACTTGTTTATCTCATTTCGAAATTGTTTATTCCCTATTTGAATTTGTTTATTCCCAATTTAAAACTGTTTATTCCCAATTTGAATTTGTTTATTCCCAATTTGAAATTGTTTCTTCCCAAGTTGAATTTGTTTATTCCCAATTTGAATTTGTTTGTTCCCAATTTGAATTTGTTTGTTCCCAATTTGAAATTGTTTGGTCCCAATTTGAAATTGAAAAGGTATAGAATTCTAATAACAGAATTGTTAGAAAGAAGATAAAAATAAGTCCCTTCTTGAATAAAATCTTTTTTTTGTGTGTTGCCATTGGAACACAAGTGCGAAATTTCCATTAAAAGTATCCTCATTCTGGAGTTGGTTCCGTATGAAGAAGTTACCAAATTTATTTTAGGAGTCCTTAATGAAGCTTGCCTGTTTTCTAATTATTAATAAATTAACGACTGATACGGTCCTATTGAGTTAATAGGTGTTATCAATGAGAATGTGTAAGTAATTGTTTTTTGATGCTAGAATTTAGGCGCCACTTTAACATGCTCCGGCTCAGTAATTTTCTTCATTATAACAAATGAGAGCAATTTGTAGTAAAAATGTAATGTGGTACAGGCAGTGGAACACAGGAACATCTGTGGCCCCAAAGGCTAAACAATACAGACGTATACGTTAACCATGGACTCTGATATTGTAATGAGAACCGCAGTCGCGGCTTGCGCGCGCTCTCCCCACCGGCTTCGTGGCACCATCGCTCAGGGAACGGGATCATTCGAAGTCGCTCACTTACGTAGTCCGGTTCGACGACATTTCTGTTACGGGTTGCGTACCTCACGTGGCAAACGTTATCACAGCATCCCGAACCTAGTGCCATGGAATACTGTGCTTTTGTGACACAAATCTAGTGTGCTTGGATTTAATGCACCTCTACAGTATAAGAACCACTTCCGGTGAACTATCTTAAGGAATCGCACTTCCGTTCTGAATTTTTGAATCCGTTCTCACGACGCCTTTGTTCGGCTCATGAGATTTTCTCTTTCGGACAAATATTTGCCCATTGTTTCAATCGGTGAGTAGATAGATAGAATACCTTCCGTTGTCCTGTGAACAGGACCGCCGTTTACCAGTGCGGAAGCGATGTGATAAATCGTGTTATTTCGTACTCACGCTTTTACTGCTGACGCATGTTGGAATTGCATTCAACCAATTCTGGGGTTGCGATCGATCTTGCCGGTGCTTCCACATGCGTTTTCGGAAATAACTGCGGTTTCCTAGATTAAGCGCAATCCTTTCGTCGGAAATTTCAATATTTCAGATTTCATTTCGTTGCCAGTGTGATTTATTTCACGGATTAGGCTCTTTCCCACCCGCGCGAGATATCCGCCCTTTTCGCACATAAATTATTTATAAAGAGATGTTATAATTAAGTCAGCAAGTTGAACTCGCAACACTATTATTTATTACCAAATAAGTTACGCCGGCAATCGCCTTTTTGATTAATCTTCACCTCAACAAATTTACTTGAATATTGGGTTCCCTATACTGGATGTTCACACATTTACCATCAGCTAATAGTTTTTTTTGTCTTCATAGATCGAAAGTAATTTATTAGTCTTCAATAATGACACAAACCTCGTCATATCAAATAAAAGACTCAATATATTTTTCTATTTTTATACCTATTATCAAAAATCATTGTTAAACTCAGGTCGCAGATGATGTGACTAAATAGGCTCATACAAAATTTGAAACAATCATTTAATACGATATACAGAAATTTATTTAAAAAAAAAATGAGGGAAAAGTATCAAATAATTGTTCATAAGGTCACATATCTCTCTCATTTTATAACAAAATTGATCTCAAGTTTAACGCATTGTGTTACGGGCCTTAGATATAAAATAAAATACCGATGGTATACATACCGAGTGATCATTTTCAATACGGAACATAGGAGATAACATGACTATCCTTGATAATAAACTTATTGATATGAATTTAATTAAAAATGTTATTCAGAGCTATTCTAAAACATTGATATGCATATTAATTGGTACGGTCTTCAAGAGAACTTGATACGATTTCATAAAAATTCAAATACCGTTTTTGCAAAGTCACTTGATATACAACAATAATTGATACGTATCAAGTTCATATCAACGTTACAGGCTATACTCCAATGAATGATACCGTTTCCTCAACTATGTATTTTAAGTCTGTCAATTTCCACATACTTATATTGAACTGAAAAAGTGATTCAAAGGAATTCCAAAATTAACTACTTTAATATTATGTGAAAATTGTTTTTAATTAAACTGACCACTGTGCAAATAGCACAAAACTACAAAGTTTTACTACCGATAGTGAAGCTTTGAGGTTTTGTGTTATTTTCACAGTGTCCGGTTTAGAGATGAAAAACATTTTGCATACAATT
Source organism: Prosopocoilus inquinatus (assembly GCA_036172665.1). NCBI lineage: Eukaryota > Metazoa > Arthropoda > Insecta > Coleoptera > Lucanidae > Prosopocoilus > Prosopocoilus inquinatus. The sequence continues at coordinate 51,077,653 of CM069871.1, forward strand.
TTCGTCGGTTAAGAGTCAACTTCAATTTAATATTATGTTAAGCTTTTAGAAGTAAAGCAAATCAACATATCAATAACATACAGTGCACAACAATAATTTATACGTTTCAAGTCCATATCAATGTTACAGAATAAACCCCATTATCAAGAGTAGTTATGTTAACCTCCTATGTTTCGGATTGAAAATGTTCACCCGGTATAGTACGTATCTTCAGAAAATCTTGTTTGTATGAATTTGGAAAAGTTATTAAATTATTAGATCACTGCTGTCATAAATCTGTTCTGTTATTAGTGATTTCAATATACCCGGACTAAAAGAATAATAGCGACTCTTTCAATTTATATTAGATAAGTATATCCTTGTTTGAAATAAGTAAATTTAAAACACAAGAAAAACAGAAATTCTTTTATTCAAAACCAGCACCCCAATAAATTTTCAAAAAAAATCTGTTTTTTTCGCCTGACAAATGTTCCAAATTAAATTGGACAAATTCAATTAGATATGTGATTTAGGACCAGTTGTACCAATGAGGTTTAAACTGACAACTGAATCAGGTTCGATATAAACAAATTCGCATAGAAACTTAAGGATATATGCCAATTACTGTCCTCATAAATAAAATTTGATGCGATTTTGTTCACTTTGAACTTTATTCAGTTGAACGTTGGCTTAAACCCCTTTGATACAATTGGCCCTTAGAAATTCTAATGACGACGACCATGCATCGATGTTTTAAAAAAATGGATTTGTTTCTATAGCAATATGAACGGGAATGTTTTATGTTGAAATAAAGTTACGGTACGTTATAATATACTGAATCGTAGTATTGTTGATAGTCGTTAGATTTTTGATTGTCGAATATTGTAAAAATAGAGAAGTTTGGAAATATTTTGGTCTAAGGTTGATTGTCGTATCATTAAAATTGTCCATTTGGAAGCCAATCAAATGAGACGTATAGAATCAAAATCTATAATCTCCAAAAGTCAGAATCAATTAATGCGATATTATTATATTATTATTATAAATGCGATAGTTACAACAAAAGTACTATTCATAATTTACATTAGTTAATGCTATCGACCGAGCATTTTGGCGTTTTTGTGCCGTAGATAGAAATAAAGAAGTAGTTTTTTGCAGTTTGCAAAAACAATGAATAATGGAGATATCACGTTTTGATCCCTCACACACCTTAAATATGACTCATTTTTTGCATAAAATTATAACCTTAAAAAATAATTTGGTAAATATAAATAAGTATAACGTTATATTATTTTTATCTTCAGGTTTGTAATTTATTAAATAAACAACCTGTATATTTGAAAGTAATTTTAATTACACGGAATGAAAACCTACACAACTTTTGTCACGACAATTTCTTGATAAATTAAAGCGGCATTTCCGCACTTTTCACAAGTTTGGGACATTCCGTACAAAAGAATCCTTTATGATTTTTCTTTAATATGATATATTTGTCCGGCGATAGACTTCTTGTTTTCAAATAACAAAATTGATGTTAAAAATGAAACGCTCTTTTTATTTATTTTTTGCTAAATGTATGTGTAATGTAAACAGAAAACACGCATCATCGGTAAGATCACGTAAAACTACATCTACACGTTTTCAATTTCAAATTGGGACTAAACAGTTTCAAATTGGGATTAAACAATTTCAAATTGAAACTAAACAATTTCGAATTGGGTCTAAACAATATCAGATTGAGACTAAACAAATTCAAATTGGAAATAAACAATTTCAAATTGGGAATAAACAAATTCAAATTGCTCCGTGCCACATTTCAATTGAGGATGTTGTGAGAGAGGGCAAATTTGCCAAAAATCGTTTGCTGAGATTTTACTCGTACAGTCCAATGTTGAATTCAATTGAATTCGCGTGGTCCTGTCTAAATGCTGGTGTTAAAGAGACTTAGCAATCCAAATGCCACAAATTTTAGTACGCGAAGCCGATCATTGCGCAGATGGAATATCGTTTAGAAAATTAGAAAATATAATGGGACAAAATATTACTAATAAAATTACCGTACCTAACTGTACATATAAGATTTATTGCAAACATCCAAAAATTCATACCTGATGCGTTAAATATGATTAATGTAAAATTTTGATTTAGGCATATAATTATTAGTTAGGTAGTTACATTTCCTTATGTTATTATTACCTACCAGCTTGTATCTTTTCTGAATTAAAATATGTTTTCCAATTTGAATTTGTTTAAACCCAATTTGAATTTGTTTATTCCCAGTTTGAATTTGTTTAGTCTCAATTTGAAATTGAAAAGGTATAGTGGTAAAATCAGATATTTCAATTTTTGTTTCTTGTGCCCGGTTTCTGAAACGATACATAACTTTGTGTAGAAATAAACTCAAGATAAACTCACCACACAAATTTATATTTACATAAAGTTATTTATCGTTTCCAAAACCGGGCATAAGTACCCTAAAAATCGAAAGTTGTATATTCTGTAGCATATTTGTCCCTCTTGAGCCTATACATTTTGAGGATCTTATTACATTACATTAGTCTACTTATTTTTAGACAACTTTATAGTATTTCATATTTCATCCGAAAACATACCTTATGTCAACTTATAGTCTATAGCGTACAGTAAAATCCGGGCAAGAATTTGACATATTGCGCATATTTAAACAAATTTGATAAATCACATTAAGGTTATATTTCTGTGAATGATTTTAGCGTTGATTTGTTCACTTCTTTTTGTTAATATTTGCGAAATAATCAGCTGTCGAAGTTACTAAATAACGTTTTATTTAAATTAACAGAATAACAAAATACAAGCGATCGGTTTGATGTTCGAAACAATAATGAAATATAAGATGCTTCTACCAGAGGCATCGGCTAACTTCCGGGAAGATGACTACTCAAGGAATTCATCTTTAGAGCCTGAAAATGACGCACAAGTTTCCAACACGGCAATACTTCACGGAAATGATAGTTCGTCATCTTAACCGAATTTAGACAAAGCGAAAGAAGAAACATCGTTAACATGCCGCCCCCTTTGAAAGATAATGTACAATACATTTGTTTCAAAAATAAATATGAAAGAAAAATAAAAAGGTAAACTTAGGGCTAATGATTATAAATGTTTATGCTAAGGTAATCAAAAGGTTTAATAAAATAATACTAATTTAGTTCGTTAGAGGTAAGACGCACACTCCGCGCACAGCACGCTTTGTTACTGAGTCCGCGGTTTTCACTGTAATCACTCGTGTGACGCCATCCTCTCCGGGGTGAAGCTGCAGGACCCGACCCATTTTCCATTGTAAAGGCGCTTGATTTTCCGCCCGTAACAAGACGAGGTCACCTACACGTAGAAGAGTTTCATGATGTTTCTTCCACTTGCAGCGGGTTTGAAGTTCCGATACATATTCCTTGCTCCACCTTTTCCAAAAGTCCTGGACCATCCGCTGTTGTCGTTGAAAAGCCGAAAGTCGATTTTCTTGTATATTCAATACATTTTCTTCCGGCGGGGCCGTTAGCGATTTACCGATTAAGAAATGTCCGGGTGTTAAAGGATTAAGATCATTAGGATCATCGGACAAAGGAGAGATAGGACGGGAATTGAGAACCGCCTCTATTTGCGTCAGCACTGTATAAAAATCTTCAAAGACAATATTCTGTTTACCGATAACCCTTTTTAAATGCGCTTTTGTAGATTTAATACCTGCCTCCCAAATGCCACCGAAGTGGGGCGCTCTTGGTGGTATAAATTTCCAGGTAATACCCTCGTTAATAAGAGAATTTTCTAACACCTTTATTGTGTCATGATTATCTAAAAAGCCTGCTAATGCTCGTAGTTCAGAATTAGCGCCGATAAAATTAGAACCATTGTCCGAATATATATGGGTCGGTTTGCCACGGCGAGAAATAAAACGTTTTAACGTGTTTAAAAAGGCTTGCGTAGTGAGGTCGCAAACTAATTCTAAATGAATTGCTTTTGTTGTTAGACAAACGAATAAACAAACATAGGCCTTGATAATTTTGGAGCCTCGTGTTCTCTTTTCCTTTAACATAAAAGGACCTGCATAATCAACTCCGCATTTCTCGAAAGGCATAGAAGGCGTAACGCGATAGTCGGGTAAATGTCCCATAATATAATTCGCGGGCTGTGGATTGACCCTTGCGCAAGTGATACAATTTCTGACAATTCTTTTGACTAATGAACGCCCGGAAACTGGCCAATATTTTTCTCTTAAAGAAGCAAGTAGCAGTTGCGGACCGCAATGTAACAATCGCACGTGTTCATTTCTTATTATTAGGTTTGTGAGCTCGTGATTTTTAGGTAATATGACCGGGTGTCTTTTATCAAATGCAAACGGAGCGAACTTTAAACGGCCGCCAACGCGAAGAATTTGATTGTCGTCTAGAAACGGATTCAGGGCTAGCAAACGACTACATGTTTTAACTTCGTTGTTCTTCAGTAAAGATTTTATATCATCTGAAAAGTTTTCTAACTGAGCTGTTTTTATTAACGATCTTAATGATGATTGCAATTCTGACACAGTTAGAGGGCCGAATTGCCTGTTTTCGCGGGAAACCTTACAATTTTCTATGAAACGCTTGCACCAAGACGTTACTCGTTGTAGTGTACTTAGCGACGAAAACCTTTTAAATATATCAGCCGACAGTACATGATTTACTAAGACGGCGGCTCGTTTTTTCTCTTCCGGAGGATCTTTAATTCGTATTTGCGTTTCTTCCGCTGGCCAGCGACATGCGTCCTCTGACAGCCATGAAGGCCCGTGCCACCAGAGCGTAGAATTTAGTAATACCGACGGAGAAACGCCGCGAGAAATCAGATCTGCTGGATTATCGCCCGACCTCACGTGGTGCCAATTTTGATTGACGGTAAGCGTTTGAATTTCCGCAACACGATTGGCTACAAACGTTTGCCAACGCGATGGAGAAGATTTTATCCAATTTAAGGCAATCGTTGAGTCGGACCATAGAATATATGAATTAAAATTAAAGTCCGCTGAATTTTTAAGTTTTGAAACTAATCGTGCGAGTAAAAGTGCCGCACACAGTTCTAAGCGCGGAATTGTAACGCGTCGTAAAGGAGCAACGCGAGACTTGGCGCAAATTAGGTGTACTTCGCATTGATTGAGTTTGTTTATGGAACGCACATAAATACATGCTCCGTACGCGTTCTCGGAAGCATCGGCGAAACCATGGCACTCGATGATTTTTGAATACGGTTGTATCACGAGGCGAGGTACCCTGATGTCGTTTATCGCGGCTAATTCGTCCATAAATTTGATCCATTTGAAATGCAAATCGTGAGGTAAGGATTCATCCCAAGAAAGCTTAAGCTGCCATAAACTTTGAATTAGAAGTTTTGCAATAACCGTTACAGGACCCAGCAATCCTAGAGGGTCAAAGATTTTCGCGGTAATCGAAAGAACGCTGCGTTTTGTGCAGTGTTGTGAACGGTCGGATATGTTTACTTCATATTGAAATAAATCAAGTGACGGGTTCCATAACACGCCTAACGTACTAGTGTCTTGACTATCACCGAATTGCACGCCTTTGTCGTTATTATTACCCGATGTTTGTAGAACGTTGCTGAACCACTTATGTAGCTTAAATCCGCTTAATTTTAAAATTTCGGTAAGGTCATTACGTAATTGATGCAGATTTTCGATAGTATCTGTGCCTGTAAGCACGTCGTCCATGTAAAAATCATTACATAAAGCATTACATGCCATAGGGAAACGTGAAGTCATTTCATCGGCTATTTGCTGAAGGCAACGGGTTGCTAAAAAGGACGCTGAAGCGGTACCGTATGTTACCGTTTGCAATTCGTAGCAATGTACGCCTTGAGAAACGTCCGGGCGCCACAATATACGATGTAGAGGTCGATCTTCCTCTGCTATTAATATTTGGCGGTACATTTTTTCTATGTCGCCGACAATTACATATACAGGACGCCTAAAACGTGTGAGAATCGTAAATAAATCATTTTGGATTACCGGTCCTACAAGCTGCACGTTATTTAAAGAAAGACCCGTATCACTGGGAGCGGAAGCATCGAAGACTACTCGCGTTTTCGTACTGGAACTAGAAGGTTTTATTACTGCGTGATGTGGCAGGTAGTATATCGGCTTGTGATAATCTGATTTCTCGTCGATTTTTACCATGTGACCTAAACGCTCATACTCGTCCATAAACTTTACGTATTCGTCTTTTAGAAACTGGTTTCGATTTAATTTTCTTTCTAACGAGTAAAAACGCTTAAGTGCGTTCTGCCGAGAATCACCTAATTTATATTTGTCTTCCGTAAAGGGTACGCTTACCACGAAACGGCCTTCGTGATTTCGAGTTATAGTGTTGACGAAATGCTGTTCGCATTTTTGTTCTTCTAGCGAGAAGGTTTTACCGACCGAACATTCCTCGATTTCCCAGAAGCGTTGAACTTGTTCGTCGAGGTTAGCGCTAAAATTACAAATAGTTTTTTCGTTTGTTCGAGAATTCGCGAATGATAAAGGCCCGGAAATTATCCAACCAAATTTGGTTTTATGAAGTATTGGAAGATTGTGACCTAATTTAATTTGGCCGACGCACAGTAGCTGCCAAAATATTGATGCCCCTATCAACATATCGATTTCACCTTCTTTAGCAAACGTGGGATCAGCCATGTTAATATTTGTAGGTATTTGCAAAAAGGTGGGCTTGAAAGAAACGATGGGCATGTTTTCTGTAATTCGAGGGACTATTAAACAATGAATCTTTGTCTGAAAATTGTTGTGATTTGAACGAATCACAACTTCAGATTTGTGGCTCAAATCGATGCTCGTTTGGTTTATACCGTAAACCTTTGAATTCGTTCGAGAGGTAATAAGGCCTAATTTGCGATGCATTTTTGTCGTGATGAAATTCGATTGAGAGCCAGAATCAAGCAATATACGACAATTATGCCATTTTCCTTGCGAATCGATCGCCAGGACGCATGCAGTCGATAAAAGAACTTGTGAGAAATGTTGCAGTGATGCATGACTGCTAATAGAAATTTCGGACACATTTTCGCTAGTGCTGGGGGCTTCAACTGATACTAAATGCGATTTTTGTTGGGCGTCAATATGAAGAAGAGTATGATGCTTTTTATTACAATGCTTGCACAGGAAATTAGATCGACACGATTTAGAATTATGACCCTTCCGCAAACAATTCAAACAGAGATGTTTACTTTTAGATGCTTCTATACGATCGTTTACAGCTAATTTTAATAACGCGTCACATTTTGATGTAAAATGCGATTGATTGCAGAAAGAACACTGTATTTTTGTTGCCGTTATTAAACTAGACGTTTTTACCTTGCTATTTTTATTTACGCCAGAATTTGAGTTGGGATTTAATGTTTCAAGAAAATTACACCGATTGGCTAAAAACTCCGTGAAATTACTTAAAGAAGGACACTCATCTATTTTATCAGCGATGGATAGTTCCCATTCGCGTTTTGATGAAACATCTAATTTTGCGGTTATCAAATAAACTATAAGTGCATCCCATGAATCGGTCGGTAGTCCTAAGTTTTTTAACGCCCTGAGATGTTTTAATAGTTTGTCTAACAACTCCCGTAGCGCCAAGTGTGATTCCTTTTGTATAGTATGTAAAGTGCACAGCGCGTGAACGTGATTGTGTACGATTAATCTTTTGTTGTTAAAACGTTTGTGAAGCAAGTCCCATGCAGTCGTATAATTTAAATCCGAAATTTCTAGTGATTGAATAACATGCGCTGCTTCGTTTTTGAGCGAGGCTCTCAGATAATGAAATTTTTGAATATCGCTTAATGTTGTATCGTTATGAATTAAGCTAGTAAAAGTATCGCGAAAATTATACCAACTTTCATAAGCGCCATCAAAGGTCGGCAGGTTTATGGTGGGTAACTTTACACGTTTAAATGTTTCCCCTTGATTAATCGGTAAAGGTGCAGCTGATGCCGGACGAGATTCACTGCGTTTTATGATAGCGCGTGCTTTAGTTAAGGCCTTGAAGTAATTAGCTTCGAATTCTTCCCTTACATCGATTTGTTCGTCCGGTTCATCGCAAGTACATTCGATTTGAAATTGGACATTGGCAAATTCGGTCCAAGCGACCTCTAATTTTTCTATCCGACATTGTAATTGAACAATGTCCTCTTCGATTACGCAATTTTCGTCTAAGGTACTTAAAAATGTCATGAACCTTGTGACTTGTGCCTTTGCGGCGCCGCGTTTTTTAGTTAAATCTTTAATACTCGCCATTTGATTACGTTTTGAATGCTGACGCAAATAAGATAGCTTAATAAGGGAAATGGAAAGTAAAAGATTGTGGGACTTACGATTGTCGCTGACCTGGGCCCTACGTGGCGCTGGTTTCGTTGATTGCTCGGACGCTCGGGCTTAACTTGATTATTGCTACGGACTCGCCTGATCTTGGCGTATTCTTCGACAACTTGAAGATGATGTTGGCTGTTTTCCTTGTTTTCAGCGATTTTCAACATCCGGCTCGAAGGACCATGTTTTTAGCGATGATTTGTTCACTTCTTTTTGTTAATATTTGCGAAATAATCAGCTGTCGAAGTTACTAAATAACGTTTTATTTAAATTAACAGAATAACAAAATACAAGCGATCGGTTTGATGTTCGAAACAATAATGAAATATAAGATGCTTCTACCAGAGGCATCGGCTAACTTCCGGGAAGATGACTACTCAAGGAATTCATCTTTAGGGCCTGAAAATGACGCACAAGTTTCCAACACGGCAATACTTCACGGAAATGATAGTTCGTCATCTTAACCGAATTTAGACAAAGCGAAAGAAGAAACATCGTTAACAGTGAAAACGTAAAGAAGTTTGAAATGTCACACTGAATAAACTGAAATCTCGCTGCAGCTCATTGCTTGGCAAAGACGATTCTTACGTTTTGAGCGGAATATTTTGTCAAAATAAAACAAAATTAAATTAAATGTAGCGTGTATCTTTTTGTTATTATTTTCACAACTTCTAATTTTCGAGAAAAATGGGTGAGACAGGTGGTCTGAAACACTCTGCATAGTGCGTTTTATTTAATGCCTTTTCAAGTCTGGAGAATTGCTTGTCCAAGAAAGCACAGTTATTAATAGTAAATAATTTTAAATTTAATTTATTCAAGTTATCTTTCGGACGAAGGTCGAACGGAAATAGCTTAAATTGCTTTGAATTGAATTTCTTTTAACAGGTTCCAAATAAATTTATTTATTAATTAACTTGCCTTTTGTGATTATTATTTGCTTAACTTCTTAAGTAAAGAATCAAATAATAATGTGTGTTGTGTGATATTGATAATAATTATCAAATGTAAGATAATTAATTATCTTACCTTTTCTAAAAATAATTTACAAAATGGGTAGGTAAATTATAATAAAGTGTTAATGTTAGAGTTAGTAGTATTGTTCTGATGTACCTACACTTCCAAAAGTAGGGTTGTATTTACTGTGTTGAAAGCTAAGCCATTATCTTCCTATTCAGATTTCTTGGAAATTCGCTGTATTTGCTTTCACTGTGTGAATAATAAATGGCTAATATCTAAAGAAAAAAAAGTACATACTGCAGATGTTTCTCTGATAACATCAAATTGTAACGATTGATTTATAATAACGGTCTATCAAACTGTACACATGGACAGGATATGTTTTTTTAACGTTCATTTACGATTCATTAAATTATTATTATAGAGTTTTAATTATAAGATTAACTGTTGTTACTTCGTACTACTGTGCATTGCGATTAATAGCAAATTATCAATTAGTAAATTAAGAAATATTATATTGATCACACCCACTTTTTAAAAACTCTGGCATAGAGAAAATAATTAATTTCAGAAATATTACACATATGAATTCTGCATCTAAATTTTTGTAAACTGTAGTTGTGTAGTTGCGATTTTTTTCGCAAAAAACCTTTGACAATTTTCAAAATTTCTTTACATTGTTAAATTGACTTGGTATTCAGGAAATAGAGATCACCATACCAGAAAAATATCACAAAAGGACATTATACAATACATACGTAATACAATAAAATAAATAAATATAATGTTCTTCAGTCTTGCTTATTTCGTACTATGTGTTTCTGTCATCCAACTAAACAAGGGCTTTATGTTTCTGTTATCCACCTAGGCGAGCGCTTATGTCATTAATACTACATTCTTTGTTCGATGAAAATTTATATTACAATTCTGTAATAATTTCTGCTACAGTTGGACAGCTTTTTTTTTCAAAAAAAAAAAAGGCTTTATCGTATCAATAATTTAGACTCGTATTAAACATTTGCATGTAAGCAATTTTCGTATAAACAAAAAAAATATTAACAACAGAAAATGTCGTTGCCTTATATTAAGAACCATTACAAAACCCAGTAAAACAAATTTCAGGAAACACAATTTATTTATTGAGAAAATTGCAATTCCATACTGAACTAGAAAGTATTAAACTTTCTAAAGTCATAAAAGACTTCTCGTTGATCATTGCTACAATTATTCAGATTGTAATTAAATTGAGTTTAGAAGACAAATTGAAAGTAACTGCTATTTGTAATGCCGATTTAATAACGTTATGTAAGTTCCTTAGCGATATTACAGGTCGATCAAATTAAAATTAATTGTTGGAACATAATTTCCTTTATTTAATTCTTTCATAATGATTTTCAATAAACATAATCCGCAGTTTTACTTAGCATATTTTTAGTAGTCCATTTTCACAGTATGCTACGGGAGACAGTTTATAAAGAAAAGCGGATCACTGCAGATTGTTTTTAGAACACATGAAAAATGCAGATAACAAATATAAAAGGTAGAATATATTTTGATATAAATGATACGAGGCCTTTTTCTAGAACTTGCTTGTATTTTTCTATTAAATTTACTTTTAATTATTAATTACACGGTAATTTCAACTATAATTTGCTTTATTGTATTGTTTATGCTATCGTAACTTACTTTTTAGTCAGAAAATTTGACGACTATATTTATAAAAACCGTTTTAGAAATTCCATTGTGCTTGTGACAAATAAGACAAATTAGTTGTAAGTGTTTCAGTTGCATAAAATAACAACTCAGTTATTTCTGCCTTTTTATAAGCTGTCATTACTTTTTTCATTGTTAAGAAATATCAAAATTAGTTTTTGCAACTTTTATTTTGTTGCTGAAAACAAAAATCCTCACGAATATTACAGTTTCCACAACTAACACTCCATCATCTGGGACTATTTTCACTAAAATATTAGTTGTGACATCAAAAATTTAGTTAGGATTTTTAAGCGTGTTGGTACAGTTTCTTTATACAACAGAACGCATTATGAATGGATTACAAGCTCCTGATTTTCCTTCTTTTCATTCCTCATCACGTCTTGTGGTTAAACGACTCGAAATTTTTGTCTAAAGGGGTTATATACACAGTTAAAATCCACCAGTTTTCGCACTGCATTTTGCGCTTGTAAATTAAATTGGATTGAACAAAATCTTTATATGTATGTACATCACATCCTAATGCGCTGAACTTATGCAAAAATTAATATTACGAAACTAGACGGAGCGAGTATTAACAGTAAATATTAACACTGATGATGTTTCAGACAGAATATACATAGATTACTTAAACAGAACGTACTTTGGAATTAGTTTAGAAGTAAATAAAAAAAAATATCTTTAATATTAATGATTAAAAATTAATTAACAATAGACTTTTTAAAAAAAGAACATTGTGGTTGCGGTGCGGAAATAAAATGGTCAAAGAATGAGTTCGACACAGTTAGTATTGTTTTCGAAAAATCAGAATTTAAAAGCATCTTACGTCTCCTTAAACTAAATAAACAGACAAGAGAAGGTGACCGCAGGCAACTTTGTTAAGAAGAGTTTAATGTTGGATGTGCCCTATTCAAACACGAGTAGATCTCAGAAATGATTGAAAATCAGCTACAACTCTCGAATATTTTACGTGATTATCTTGAAAACACAAATGGATACAAATAATTCGACACTATGTCAAACTCTCAAGGAAGCATTTAAACTCGCCTAAGAACGGTCTACAACAGACAATGTAATAAATTATAAAACTGTATGGTAAACTTTAATAGCTTGTGGTTTTAAGAACTGAGTTCACACCGTATGAGTGAATGAAAAAATAAAGAAAAGAGTTGAGACACCTCTCTTGAGAACGGGAGAAAAATTGTTGCATGAAACCTCTACCCCTAAAATGGCCAAGGCAAAAGATTTGAAATTCGATGAAAGTAAACTGCATAGGTAGGTAATTGAAGAGATATATTGTGAAGAGATATCTAACGTAGCAGTAGTAAATCACACGTCATCCTTTATTCTAATCGCAGTATGCCGTGAAAGTCTGGTGTGTATGTAGTATTCATGTATGTAATTAAATTTTGACAATGAATGTCATTTCATTTTGGATTTTAAGATTAATTATTAGATAATGTTGCAATATTTTCTTTTCATTATGAGGTGGAGGAAAGATCGCGAACTCACCAACTTACCTCGTGCCACAGCGTTGTCAATATAGCTAAAATATATTTGTTCTACGTGAGCTCTTTGGATATAAGACTTCTTCCTGAAGCCAAGCGAGTAATGACATTGAACAAAATAGAGAAAACTTCATCTTTTACTTGTATAACGCATAAAATGCGTTGCCTTGTATCTAAATTCTGATTGGTCAAAGAATTCACAATTTAATGATGTCTTTGCGGGTTACAGAATATGGGGGCTTAGCTTTGCTACTGTTTTTTCCTCGTAATTAAAGAACTTTCTTGTAAATTAAAATTTGTTGAAAAATGTATAACATTGTAATGAACAGATAAAATAGCGACATCCTACGATCGCTTTTTGACCTGACATTGCAGTAGGGTAGACAAATTGAAGCGAGATTTGCTCCTAATAAGTCCCCCATGCAATGCGGCCATGCTTGCTCTCAAAGCATAATGAAAATTTTACAAAATTTTGTTGCAAATCGTTTTTAATTGCAGTGAAAACCTCGAGCAGCCTCTGTACAGCTGTTTCAGCCCTGTTTGGGGCTTCATCAGCAGAGACGTAGCTCGACATTTTCACTGCAAACCAAAAACGACTTGTCCAATTTATTCGCAATTGCGATGTATTAGTGATGAACAGATAAAACAGCGACATCCTACGATCGCTTTTTGACCCTACTGCAATGTCGTTTTTGGTTTGCAGTGAGAATGTCGTGGTACGTCTCTGCTGATGAAGCCCCAAACAGAGCTGAAACAGCTGTACAGAGGCTGCTCGAGATTTTCATGACAATTAAAAACGATTTGCAACAGAATTTTGTATAATATTGTACTTAATACGTTTGTTGATCCAGCAATTATTCGTACATTTCTCGTAATATTATCTTCAGTTAGCTGTTTATTCTTGTAAATAACGTTTTGTTCTAATCACACTGTTATTTTTTGTCCAATACATGAGATGGTGCCGCCTTGCAATGAAATAAAATCTACGATTCTCAAGGATAGATTGTTCCGTGTTTAGTGATAATATTTTGTCATTAGAGATCTTCCTCTAATCTTCTAATCAGATCTACAGTTTATCAACGTAGATGGTTACCGAAATAAAATCGTTGTTGAACCTATGACTTTTTCTTTAAAGTAAAATAGGACGCTGCTCACTCTATTTTTCTGCATTATTTGTTAGTGCAAGTATAAGCAATAACTAGTAAATTAACGACAAGTCGATCATCATCCTGAAACTGTGATTCGAACGAATCGAAAGTTTTGACTTTTTTTAATTTTTGAACACTTATTTCAATTTAAGTCGACGCTTGTTCGATGAAATTTGTAAGTAAGTAGTTTTTAAAAGCTGTAACGACACTGTTTAAGTAGAAGAGACGTTCAACGTTTCACTATCGCTTGACATTGTTTAATTAGAAAGAACACTCAACGTTTCACTATCGCTTGGTAAATTCGTCACTGACGAACAGCAAGTAGACCCAACCGGCCCGTTACACCTGACGAAGATGAGTGACGAAGCTATCAAGCGATAGTGAAATGTCGATTGTTCCTTAATTAAACAGTGTCCGTCACTCCTGGCGAAGCTGTCAAGCGATGGTCAGGAGTGACGAAGCTATCAAGCGATAAGGAAGTGTTCCTAACGAAGCTTCAAGCGATAGTGAAACGTTGAGTATTCCTTCTAATTAAACAGGATCCGATTACACTTTTTAAAAACTACTTTCTTTTATTTTAGATTTTCAGTTTTTTTAATTTCCAAATTTTTGAAGCAATTTCAGGTTCAGAAAGTTGAAAGTCAAGGACCCAATTTATAAATATATTATTAGCGCATTTCAATACTTACCCCCAGTTTTACAAACAGTATTTACTCACTGATTAATTGAACAGCGTGATTAAAGCCTGTGATTGGTCGGGTGAAACAATATAATTGGTTGTTTGAAATCTATTAACTTCGTCCAATGGTGTTACTTAATCAGAAAATTAAATTAATCGCTGATTAACAATCTTTTTGTGAAACCCACCTTTAACATTTAATTTTTCACATTTTTAACACCTACCAAATGTAAAATGTTCGTTCTCAAAGAAAAACTGCTGTCAAAGTCAGGTTTAATTGTACCTTAAATTTTCAATCCGCAATGTAGAGTTCTCACTTTCAAATGTTTAAATAGTTCTTTCCTATTCGGTTAGTGTTAAATTTTGTTATTTCCATATTGGATTTCATTCTTATACATTTTCAATGCGTTTTAACTAACTGCGTCTTGATTTTTATTAATTTACACGTAAAGTTAATTTCTTAAGGAACACTTCTGCAAGCTTGAAGGCCATAATGCTTAATATATGAAAGCAGGTGTGCCATAATTGCTGGCAAAAATAGATTTTCTCTGCTTGCCAATTCTGCTTAAATAGTTCAAATCGTTTTTTTTTCTGTGTAAAGGTTATAAAAATTTCGTAATGCAAAGCATGCTTCGAAATCAATAATGAATTATATTGTGTTTTCTTTTTTATGTCGGTTTTTTTTTCTCCTGGAAAAGTTCTAAAGTAAGATACAACGGCATTTGTATTAAAGTAAATCGCTGACAGTCCTTTTTTTTAACTAACTAAAAGGGGGAAGATGTAATTTGATTCCCTTTTAATTAATAAGAACAGTAAGTATAAATTTGTAATTTCAATTTGCTAAAATAGGATTTTCATAATTTAAGTATGGAATATGGAAATAGAACTTCTGAAATTACCTTTTAAAACCACATTAGTTGAACTTTGAAATTCTTGTTGCTAAATGCTGGCTGTAATATAAAACCCATTATACCGGCAACAATGACGTATTAAATTTCATACGAAAGAGTAAGCCAGAATATAAGATAACAGGTAACATGAAATATAAAACAAAAGTATTCACATAACTGTAGGGTGCATCTGAAATTTTGGAAACGTTTTTGATAATTGCTTTAAATATCTAATTTGCGTAATTATTATTTATAAAGATGGATTTGTCGATTATGGTTTTTATCCAAATCACGTTGAAATTGCTTAACGTCTTACCACATAGTCAATGAAGCATATTAAATCAGCGAACATACCGTGTTTATTAACATACGAATCAATTATTCACACCGTGTCAAGGATGGAAACATTTCTTCGTACTAAATAAATAATATTGTTCCTAATAATTTGCACTTATTACAAACTAAATTAATGCAGGCATTTTCTGTAGCGACGTAGGTAAATCATGTATTGAGTTTTCTTTGTTTACCTTTCTGTCTAGCTTTAACAACAAGCGAGCGATTTCTGACTTGAACTATAAGTTAATCGCACGTCGTTGATTGAACCAATTAATTTAATAGCAGTAGCGTATTCGATAGCATTTAAAAAGTTTTGCATGCTTGAATTACATAAATATTTTAATTTTTTTTACTAACAATAGTCCTTGGTTGAATAAATTGACATGAAATGTATTAAGCAACTTTAACTATGTACTATCATGCTTACTTATATGATAAATTTCAATGGGAAATATTTACTTAGGTTAGAGGGGTAAACTACAGTAAACGTTAGGACGTGTTTAACCTCAATCGATTCAATTGTTATTCTATTATTTTTTTCGTGATATGGTACCAATAACCAACAGCAATACCATATGCATCATTCCCTAACAAGTACGTGTCATTATTATTTCCAGGAAAAAATGTGTGAACGGTTGAATATTCTTCCCTGTGAATTTTAAATTTTGGATGTCTTTCCCTCATTCTGAGGAAAAGACATTCAAACATTTTTTATCAACACAATTTTTTTGTGAAACTTCTTTAATTATGTTTGAAACGGTTGTTTGATATACACCCACATCTACACCAACACCTTGTTGAACCCAGGATCACCTAGTGATCAAAAAATATCTCCATTTTCGCTACATTTGACAAAGCGGCTGCTCGTTTGACTAAGATTTCCTAAGAACTGCCATCCATTCAACATTTTCTGCATTCAAGCTAAGAGTAGAATGTTATCTAAAATAATTGACTTGCTGAAATATTTTTCTATGCAGTACCTGCCAATATATTCTACGTTCACATATTTCCCTCCTTTTGCTGCCATAATTGACAAAAACACCCATTTCTCACACTTTTTCAATCGAAGTAACATTTGTGAAGTTGCTCTATGGGTAGCTTCTTAAAAACTACACCAAACACTCCCAGTTGGAGGAAGTATTACACGGCACTAGCTATTACTGTAGCATTGACTTCTACATACCGAAGTAAATAAAGCAAAGTATGAAGTAATTGCTCTTAGTACTTACTTTAGTCTTACTGCAAGAATAATGTGGAGTAAAAGCTGTAATTTTCAGTATTTACTTAAAGTAAAAGCTCGTCAATGGAGCATTTACTTCAAGTAAAAGAAAATACTCCTTTTAATCATACAACCCATTATACCAACCGATAACTGACTCTGGTATTTTTTTTCAACATATTTGATGGCCCTCAAATATGTTGAAACTAGAACCAGCGAATCCAAAGTATTATTTTCAAACATTGGCGTCCCCACAAGGGTCAATTTTAGGACCGCTCTTATTTATAATTTATTTTAACGACTTCCCAAAAGCAGTTTCCAGCGAAGTTATATTGTATGCTGATGACGCTACTCTACTGTCAGTTAGTGATACAAAAAAGGGACTCACCTTAGAATATGATCGTGAGGCACAATCACAGGCATGCAAGTGGTTTAACTCCGAAATAAATTAAAGCAAAGCTCTCAAGAAACGATTCATGTTATGTTCTCTCTGTGAGCGTTTGGGACCAGGCAACTACTCCTCAAGAGCTAGATGAGCACCTTAGATGGGCCAGACATTCTGAAAATCTGGCTACTAAATTAAATAGTGCAATATTTGTCATGTGTAATCTTAAAAATAATATTGAAAATAAGTATCTGAGAACCGCTTACTTCGCTCTGTTTCAAAGTCAGGCTTCCTATGCTTTACTTTGTTGGAGTCAGTGTAGCAGTGTTGCAGTAATTTTCAGATTACAAGGACGAATTCTTAGAATCATGGGAAACGTAGGATATATATAACTTTGAATTCTTTATGTTTTCTAGAATGCTTTCTTTATGTCAAAAACAACATCAACTTATATAATTACAACTCTAATTTCCATATAAATAGTGAGAAAACCCCTTGACCACATTAATTTGCGTAAAGTTGACCGGGAAGCCATCTTCAATAATCACAAAGCAACACAAAACCTGTGGCTGTAATCCAAATAAATAGTGAGAAAACCCCTCGACCACATTAATTTGCGTAAAGTTGACCGGGAAGCCATCTTCAATAATCACAAAGCAACACAAAACCTGTGGCTGTAATCCAAATAAATAGTGAGAAAACTTTTCTCACTATTTATTTGGATTACAGCCACAGGTTTTGTGTTGCTTTGTGATTATTGAAGATGGCTTCCCGGTCAACTTTACGCAAATTAATGTGGTCGAGGGGTTTTCTCACTATTTATTTGGATTACAGCCACAGGTTTTGTGTTGCTTTGTGATTATCTAATTTCCATGATTGGCATAAAATTTTTTAACGCTCTACCAGAAGAAATTAGAAATTTGCCAATTAATAAATTCAATGAAAATAATATCGCAAGACTATAAACTTCATCATTGTAATCGTTTATTTATTCACCGCCGGATTTTTCTCGTATTTTATAAATTAATGCGTTTGAAGTGAATATTTTTAGAAATGTAATTATCTCAAGATATCGACTGAAAAAGCAGAATAAATATAAATGCGAAGCCCGAAATGCTATTTGTGAATATCCGGCCGTTCATCTGATGATTCTGCCATACGTTTGAGTAGCGTTTTCTATTTATCTAAGCAACACAAAACCTGTGGCTGTAATCCAAATAAATAGTGAGAAAACTTTTCTCACTATTTATTTGGATTACAGCCACAGGTTTTGTGTTGCTTTGTGATTATTGAAGATGGCTTCCCGGTCAACTTTACGCAAATTAATGTGGTCGAGGGGTTTTCTCACTATTTATTTGGATTACAGCCACAGGTTTTGTGTTGCTTTGTGATTATCTAATTTCCATGATTGGCATAAAATTTTTTAACGCTCTACCAGAAGAAATTAGAAATTTGCCAATTAATAAATTCAATGTAACTATAAAACGCATCCTTATAGAAAAGGCATTTTATTCTTATGAAGAATATCTAAAAACAAAGTTTTTGTAATGTAAAACACAAGTTCTCATTCTTATCTTCATTGATTTTGCATTTTATATTATGTACATGTACCTGTTTTTATGTATTTTATGACGTATGTAAACCTATGGGGAAGCATCAATAAAAATATCTATCTATTATAAGAGCGTCGCAGTTGCCGAGTGGTATCATTTGAATTGAGCATTATAGTACCTACGTAAGTAAATAATTTTTGACAAAACCAGAAATGTAAAATAGATTGTAAGATAGATTGGTATTAGGCAAATATAAAGTCTTTATAATTATGATTATTGTTACACAAGAAAGAAAGCTTAAAATCACATTTAAGAAGACTTGCTATTTTTGTTTTTGACCTTTTTTTCGTGCTATTCCAGATTTTTACTGTCAACATTTCTAGGATTCTATGTCGTATTTAGCCATAAAAAGATCATAACACGTTAGAATCTTTGGTTAATTGATTCAAAATTGTCTCTCCTTATATTGTTTTATTTTATTTTGCTTTTTAAGGTATTTTTACAAAGTTTACAGATTTTCTTAGAAAACGAAACGAATTTGATTTGTAAATTGAAAAACATTTTTTAAATCACTCCTTCATCGAGTTTTTACTGTATTATTAAAAGGCTTTCAGAGATTAAATATCAATAATGTAATTTTGTTGAAGAGGAAAGTAAATTATTCAAAATAAAATCTAGGTGTTCTGCTCTAGAAAGCAATTAAGTAAACGAGAAATGTTTGAACTTGGAAACACATTCTCTTCTAGAAGTTCATATTGTGCCTTCCAAGCGTTAGCTTTAAATGCCATCTACCTTTTCAGAAGTATTCTATAAAAGAAAAGTGAAATTATGGGTACGTTTGTATTAACAATTTCGTGTTTATTTAGATAAATAGAAAACGCTACTCAAACGTATGGCAGAATCATCAGATGAACGGCCGGATATTCACAAATAGCATTTCGGGCTTCGCATTTATATTTATTCTGCTTTTTCAGTCGATATCTTGAGATAATTACATTTCTAAAAATATTCACTTCAAACGCATTAATTTATAAAATACGAGAAAAATCCGGCGGTGAATAAATAAACGATTACAATGATGAAGTTTATAGTCTTGCGATATTATTTTCACATTTTAATACACATTATTGCCATAAAATGTGGAATTTCTTAGATGCCTTCGTCTTTTATTGAGCAATTCCATATTTTAGTGATCCGCAAATTGTGAAAAGTTCTGCTGCATTTACAAAACCAATCAAAAATAATTGTAAATTAAGTCGTTTTTAAAAATGTTTTGAAATAAGTAAACCACGGTCTCCATATAAAACATTATTCGTACAGTATTAAATTTATAAACAGAGTAATGCATCAGATTACAGAAATTGGTTTGGCGTTTTTTGTTTTTTTGTAGGAGATCTCAAAAATCGTGTTTAGTTTAATAATGAAGAGCATATTTTGCAGCGGATTTATAAAGTGGAAAATTTAACCCACAAGTATAAAAATACGCTTTACAAACAGATATCACACATGATTTTTTTGCAATATTAAATGATTTTGTTCACTAAATCTATTACTAGTGTACGGTTGTCTGAGTTCTGTACTTTTATTTATACAGGGTGAGTGGTAACTTGACGTACTCTTTTGAAGGCGTGTTAGTAAAGCTCAGTTGCAATTGATTTGACTAACGAGACCTTCAATAAAAACCGCATTAAAGGTCAAAGGAAAAAAGACGTACATCTTTTCTTAATTGTACAAAGCAACTGGAATGTCAGACATGTTTTGTACCCTGATTGTAGATATACCAATGACCTTTTAATAGTTGCTCTCAATTTTCAGAGCTACTATTTTCAAATTTTTGATCACTTTCTACATGAAATGTCTAATTAAAATGTTCATAACGTTACAAACGAGAAGAATATTTAATAAAAACGGCATTTTGAAAAGGTGACCACCGTACGTATTCGTGCTATTGTTTTAATAGAGGATGCAGCATCTACGGTGTTTCATTAATTTCTTCGTATGTAATTGATAAGACATTGCTGTAAGCCTTGCACGTCACCAATTAGAATTTCAAATATTGACTTTTTTACCTGCTCCATCTTGTTAAAAATAACTTTTTTACAATTCATCATCCTGCAATATTTTTGTGAAAGGTACTTGAATTAAACGGTATCTCTGTGTGTGCATTTAATGTTCCATTAAAAAATGCTAGATCACTGACAGCTGACCACACTTCAGTTCCTCATTAAATATGGCCAATTTCCATTGATTTTACTGAATTAAATTTCGACTGAAAGGCGTTTCTATCCTTCAGTAAATGTAAATTCCATTGTTGTGCATTGGTTTTCATGTTTTCATTAATTTTGACGTCTGTTCACGCACGTGGCTTAGATTCGACGTGGCTGGGGTGTATATCTTCCTCGTTCATGACATGTTTTTTTTTTTAATGTCATGTGCATTAAACCATGCGATCAACGGAATTTATAATTAGAGCAGGCTGCTATATTTTCCAAAAAGTTAACAACACAGGCTTACAGTTTGAAGTTAAAAATTGTAAGTGTCAGAATTGTGACATTTATTTTTTTAAATGATTGACAATAATCCCTAATATTCTAAAAAAGGGTTTAAATCAGCATCCATACAAAACAAAATAACAAAATAAAGATTTTATAAGGTACGATCATAACCTCAAATATGACAACTGTCAACTTAATATTTATTTCTCGTTGTATCCAACCACACAGCACAAAATAGCTCCAATCACAGCCTTCCCTAATTATGAATTCCCGGTACAAAATGCAATAGTCTCTGAGATATTTTAATTTTTGAGTTTTTCTTCGAAATACGCTTCCTACCATTTATATAAAAAATTACTCAGAAAGAATAAAAGTTTTTCTTAATATTTAATTAATTTTCTGGGTAAGACTGAACAATAGTAGACTAAATAATAGTACAATGGCTGAAACATTACTTCTCTAAAAAAATCAAACCTACTTGAACTTCATTCTGATTTATTTCCAAAATCAAATCAATTGCAAATGAGCTCTATTAATTGTAAGACCCTCTCAAAAGAATACGTCGACTTACCAGTCATATTGTATTTTACTTGTTTATTATTTATTACATACTTATGTCGATAGCGTACCGAGTTCGATACTCGTAGGTGACAGATTTCTTCTGTCTTCTCCTTGTTTTTTATTTCAATTTTTAATAATGATGTATTTTAGACATAAAAAGCAATCACTTAATATTGTTAAAACAATATTATCAATATTTTATAATATCTAGGGAATGGAATATTAACAAGGTACAGATTTAATGCAGTGTTGAGTAAAATATCGCATTTAAGATTTTAGAATAATTTATAACTTAGAATTACAAAAAATATTGAACGCTTACCTGCGTCAACCAAAATAAAAACAGTTAAACAGTTTTAACTGTTTAAACTGCTTTCGTGATATGCATTTTACAATAACGGAAAAACCACACTCTTAAAAAGTGATTTTGCAGTTTTACAAAATGAAAATTTTTCTACAGGGTCAGTCATTAAGTGCGACTTCTTCGATAGCTCATTTATATGACGAGATAGAACCTTTTTTCTTCCACAGAAAGTTTCTGCCCGTTAAGTACTATTTACATTTAGATAATCAATTAAGTGTAAATTAATATTTTACTGAAAATGATCTTTTATTATTATTTATTACCACGTAACCAAATATTACTACTGGCAGCTAATAAGTTGTTGCATATAATTATATTTGGTTACGTGGTAATAATCTCGTTCAGAGTGTATTTTATTTTTTTGTAATAACGAAGGCTGTATAATTGTCATATTTTCAAATTGCTGGTATTCAATTTGTTTTCTTAACTTAACATCTGATAGTTTGGTATAAATTAAATTTAAGTTACAGAATCTTTTTATTTAATATCTTAAAACTTAGGGTATGAAAAATTGTCGAACTTCACAGAGAGATTCATCTTGAAAAGTGCTTTAAAAAACCTAAATAGAATTTTGCTGTAAAATAATTAGGGATGCCAATATTCGAGCACCTTTAAATTAACATGGAATTTCCTATGTTGCGTTTCAAAATGCAGCACGCTGTATATTAGCCTTCATGCATCGGACGGACGACGAGTACAATTATACCATTTGTCATAGAGGTTAAGTAACTGAAGGAATAACCAGCGAGCAGAAAATAAAGAGCACTAGAGAACACAAAACGGGTGTGACACAGAGCGCGGTACACAGAGCCCGTTCGTTTTGCCATACTAAAGGCCTGCGGCCTGGTTTTCAGTAGTGCACTTTAAGTGACACAGCGTTTTTCTTATACTTAACCTCCATGCCAGTTCTAAACACATTGGACTTGGTTAAGCACTGCAATATGTTTATCTGAATGAGGCCCGGTTTTTTCACCTCCTGATAAATTGATCCAACTTTCCTACTTGGAAACTATTATCGATAAAATGGTTTCAAAGGAAAATACCTGGTAGATAAAATTATCAGACGGTGAAAAAATTGGGCCTGAATGTAACTTAAATGCATAAGCATAAGGTGATGATATGATTATGAATTATGCAAGGTAGAATGTACAATTGCAGTGCTGTTTATAAAATGTGTTAAGTTATATATTTATTATTATTATTATAAATATGAGTTCATTTAATTAAAATTTTGTTCATTTGACAAAGAACAACATTTATTTAATAAATATTAGTGTATCATGCTGAAACTGTTTTGCCCAAAACGAAATTTAATTTAAAATAAAATAAATTAGTCATTCGAAAAACCATAATTTTACAAGAAATGCAAAGAAATTTTTAAAAAACGGTTTTGTTCTTTAGAATCATCATATGCATGGTTTCATATGTAAAATGATCTTTTAAATTGTTTCTTCAATTATCAAGAACAATGAAATATTAATTTGATCGAGCAGTCTAAAATAATACTGTTTTTCAAATTTATCAAAATGTTAGTATAATTAATCGTCTTGGCTGTATACAGGATGACTGGTACATAAACGTATATTTTGGAGAGCGTGTTAGTAAAGCTCAATTGCAACTTATTTAGCCAAATATACATTAGAAAAAAATCAATCGTTCGGAGATATTTTAATTTTTGAGTTTTCTTTACAAAGCCACTACATAATTTCACTAACATTTAAAATTAAAACAAGTAACAAATCTTTTTTTTTCTTTAAGATTACAGTTCCTCTCGCAAGATCACACATTTAACGTACACTATGTATCAAAAATGTGGTTAAAAACTTCGGAAAAACGAATTAGAAAATCTAGAACTTCCATTTTTGACATATAATAGGGGCTATTCTGTATCGAGTACTTCCATTTTTGACATATAATAGGGGCTATTCTGTATCGAGTACTAAAAATTGTGTTGCAAATCGTAGGATGTCGGTGTTTTATCTGTGTATCGAATACGTTAAATTTAGCGAGCTGTTGCTATGGTAACAATCAGTCATAAAGCTTTATGATTGATTGTTACCATAGCAACACTATGTTAAATTTAACATAAAAATTTTTCTAAAATCTTTCATTATGCTTTGACAGCAAGCATGGCCGCCTTGCATGGGGGACTCATTAGGAGCAAATCCCGTTTCAATTTGTCTATCCTACTGCAATGTTAGGTCAAGAAGCGATAGTAAGATGTCGCTATCTTATATGTTCGTTAAATTTAACGTACTTATATTTATAATAATAATATTAATGAACATATAAAATAGCGACATCTTACTATCGCTTTTTGACCTAACATTGCAGTAGGATAGACAAATTGAAGCGGGATTTGCTCCTAATGAGTCCCCCATGCAAGGCGGCCATGCTTGCTGTCAAAGTTGGGCAAGTCGTTTTTGGTCTGCAGTGGGAATGTCGAGCTACGTTTCTGCTGAAGAAGCCCCAAGCAGGGCTGAAACAGCTGTCCAGAGGCTGCTCGAGGTTCTCACTGCAATCAAGAACGATTTGCACAAAATTTTTCTAAAATAATAATAATAAATATATAACTTAACACATTTCATAAACAGCACTGCAATTGTACATTCTACCTTGCATAATTCATAATCATATCATCACCTTATGCTCATGCATTTAAGTTACATTCAGACCCAATTTTTTCACCGTCTGATAATTTTATCTACCAGGTATTTTCCTTTGAAACCATTTTATCGATAATAGTTTCCAAGTAGGAAAGTTGGATCAATTTATCAGGAGGTGAAAAAACCGGGCCTCATTCAGATGAACATATTGCAGTGCTTAACCAAGTCCAATGTGTTTAGAACTGGCATGGAGGTTAAGTATAAAAAAGACGCTGTGTCGCTTAAAGTGCACTACTGAAAACCAGGCAGCAGGCCTTTAGTATGGCAAAACGAACGGGCTCTGTGTACCGCGCTCTGTGTCACACCCGTTTTGTGTTCTCTAGTGCTCTTTATTTTCTGCTCGCTGGTTATTCCTTCAGTTACTTAACCTCTATGACAAATGGTATAATTGTACTCGTCGTCCGTCCGACGTATGAAGGCTAATATACAGCGTGCTGCATTTTGAAACGCAACATAGGAAATTCCATGTTAATTTAAAGGTGCTCGAATATTGGCATCCCTAATTATTTTACAGCAAAATTCTATTTAGGTTTTTTAAAGCACTTTTCAAGATGAATCTCTCTGTGAAGTTCGACAATTTTTCATACCCTAAGTTTTAAGATATTAAATAAAAAGATTCTGTAACTTAAATTTAATTTATACCAAACTATCAGATGTTAAGTACAAAGTTTTTTTAATCTCAAACCGGACAGAAAAATGAAGGGAAACACACTCAACGTTTCGCTATACTTATTATTATTTACTTTTTTTCACTCCTGACGAAGCTATAAATCTATAGCGAAACGTTGAGTGTGTTTCCCTTCATTTTTCTGTCCGGTTTGAGATTAAAAAAACTTTGTACTTACTATTTTCATCGGACAAGAACAAACTTCAATTATCAGATGTTACGTTAAGAAAACAAATTGAATACCAGCAATTTGAAAATATGACAATTATACAGCCTTCGTTATTACAAAAAAATAAAATACACTCTGAACGAGATTATTACCACGTAACCAAATATAATTATATGCAACAACTTATTAGTTGCCAGTAGTAATATTTGGTTACGTGGTAATAAATAATAATAAAAGATCATTTTCAGTAAAATATTTATTTACACTTAATTGATTATCTAAATGTAAGTAGTACTTAACGGGCAGAAACTTTCTGTGAAAGAAAAAAGGTTCTATCTCGTCATATAAATGAGCTATCGAAGAAGTCGCACTTAATGACTGACCCTGTAGAAAAACTTTCATTTTGTAAAACTGCAAAATCACTTTTTAAGAGTGTGATTTTTCCGTTATTGTAAAATGCATATCACGAAAGCAGTTTAAACAGTTAAAACTGTTCCACTGTTTTTATTTTGGTTGACGCAGGTAAGCGTTCAATATTTTTTATATTTCTAAGTTATAAATTATTCTAAAATCTTAAATGCGATATTTTACTTAACACTGCATTAAATCTGTACCTTGTTAATATTCCATTCCCTAGATATTATAAAATATTGATAATATTGTTTTAACAATATTAAGTGATTGCTTTTTATGTCTAAAATACATCATTATTAAGAATTGAAATAAAAAACAACGGGAAGACAGAAGAAATCTGTCACCTACGAGAATCGAACTCGGTACGCTATCGACATAAGTATGTAATAAATAATAAACAAGTAAAATACAATATGACTGGTAAGTACTACGATTACTATGAATGAGACATTTGGAATGTTTACACAAAAATTCATTTATCATTCTTAATTTAAAAACAATTACACTTACGTGTAGGAGAAGTGACATATTTTCGATCTAAAATTGACTCTAACTGTATATGATACACAACATTTCATAACTTAACAAAAAAATAATAAATTCTTCTACCAAGTCTACCAAGCAAAGCCCATATATGTAGGTCACTTCAGGCGTCTTTCTGTTGAAACTTTTCCTTTCAAGAATATTCAATTTTCTAAACTTCACATCACGATAAAATCCTTTAGGGCCAGGTTTCCAATTGTTTATCTTTAAACTCCGCTTTATTTCCGTGGAAACAATTATCTTTACAATTGTTACCATGGGAATAAAGCGAAGCTTAAGCTTAAACTGAGATGGAAAAACTGGGCCTAAATGATCTAACATCGAAAAATATTGCTAGTACCTATTCCATTGAGAAAACTGAACTCAACATCTTTTATCACACTGTGTAATTTACTAGTAGATCTATAATTTTTCATAACAAATTCGATTTTCTTAAGATAAAAAAATAAAAAGTTATAAAGACATACACAGTGTATAATATAATTAATATTTCAACCTCATTTTCTTAGTCAAGAACTACCTCATTAACATTATTTGTTCTGACGCTAAATAATCACTGCCTTGTCCAAATATTTGTCCAATAACAGTTTTTTATGCAACGTGACTTACTGCAAACGGAGGAAATTACGCACATTTTCGAAGAAGTACATCTTGTATTTCTTTCGATTTATGTACATATTTTTATTTGTTTCATTAATTGGATTAACTGGAATAGTATAACACCAGTTGTTTGAAGGAAGAAGGAAAAAACTATTAAGATATGAAAGACCATAATTTAATTCCAGGAAATTTTAAAGCATTATTATTTATACTAAATAAACAAAACACTTGTTGATTTTCACAATTCTTTTATTATTTATTTTATTATATTTGTTATTTATTATTATTTAGTCGAAATTCCTAATTCGTTAAATCGCCTTTAGTTACCTGTGTTAATTGCATACATGCCAAGTAAAATTATAAAATACAAATAACCCCCAAAACAAAGCAAATTTGTCTAACTTAACTAAATATGTGGGTTCTTATTTAAAAATTTCTTGTTTAATTATTGTTTAAAGTTAATATAATATGCAAATATCCAATTTAAGAGAGGCATTAATTAATCATCGACATGTCAGTTGTCACGTAAATATTGGCATTTTTCGGGCGTTCAATGTTTGGACAACGTTTTCCGTGAATTTTTAAACTTAAAACATGTGTTTCTGTCTGCTTCTTAACGCTTGCGAATGCATAGGTCACGATTTAATTTTAAAAATGTTTACTCTTTCACGGCGTAAACTGTGAAATTAATAGGAAAATATTTTAGGCATTACTTCTTTCTTCCGGGTTGATTACATGATATGATTTACAACTTTGCTGCTTAAAACAAGATTTAATCTTGCTGAAACAATTTTGAAAATTTTGGTTCACTGAAAAGTGTCATGCCCTTTGGAAAATAATAGAAATTAATTTTCTAAACCTATACAAAAATAAAAGTAAAGAAATGCAAATTAACCTTCTAATTTTTTAGAGCGTTATGTTAAGGTCATGATCATATAAGTAGGTTTAACATCCAGCTTTCACTTTTTATTGCTTTTGTACATAAACTATAATAAATCTCTTTTCCGTTTATGTAATTTTTAATGAAGATGAATGAAGTGATTTCTTAACGATTACAAGACAACTATAAAAATATGTAGAGTATCATAAACTAGAGATTGCTTTTAAAATAAATTAGTTCCTCCGAAGGAACTGTGCTACATTTCGTAACCAAATCTGATGTCAATAAATTATGTTCACACAATAAAAATATAAATAAAAGTTTTTAAAATTTAACCGGACGGAGCATTTAACGTTTCACTATTGATTGATAGCTTCGTTGGGAATGGAAAAAGTAAATAAAAAATATAATACTTCCAATAGTTGCATACTTACATTATGTAAACTGAGAATTTTTTCTTCTTGGTTTTAGTACAAAACAGTTTGAGACACGAACTTTGAAAATTTATTTATGGCTTCCTATCGAAACAGTATTAAAGTCAGTTTAGGGGAAGGTGCATCTGCGAATAAGTTTTCGTTTTTTTTTTTAATTGCCAACAAACTTACGAAACTTTTAATATTGAGCACTAGCATGAACAACTTAGAATTTTTAAACTTGATTTGATTACAAACAACGCCATTGTTTATCATATTTAAGAATTTATATTTATAACACGTAGAAATTAAATTTATGAATGAACTGAATCTGGAACTTCGCAAAGAAAGATGCACCAAACAATGTCCCTCCAATAAAATTTTAAGTCCTTTTAAGGTAAACAAAGAAACACAATTTTATTTCACATTTCTATTTTGTATTTATTTACAATGCTCACTCATTTGCTTGTCCTCTTCTTATTGTAATGGTCAGAAGGGATTAAATCGCAATTTGACATTAGATATAAATTATTTTATTGTTGATCGCTATTAAATGTAAAGTAAGAAGCCTCAGTTGAATTGTGCAAGATGCCTACAGCAACTACGTCCAGTAATCGATGTTTTCTTCAAATTCAGCAAAAATGAAGATACAAACATGTCATATGCGATTGAATAATTTAGATAAGCCCTACATAAATATTAGTATCAATTACTGTTGAAAATTTTAATTCTTAAGTTAGACTTATAGACATGATTTTTCAAGATTGCTATTTATTTAATCACTCGGTAACTTCGTGGCGTTAATTTAATTTAAAATAAAAAAATAGTCGTAGTCATATTTTCAGTTATACGCACACCTGTGATTAGCTACAACTGATATCACAGAAATTTATGACGGAGATAATTGAAATTGCAATTTATGAAGTGCGAATGGGATAGCATTAGGTTCTAAATATGTTGGGAAACACCACCGAAAATGAAGGCGGTTACAGAACTTTCCAAAACCCTCTTAGGTTATGCAATGCCAAGAGATCTTTTTTTAGGTTTAGGGGAATATTCGGCATTGAAACAGCCGCGGGTGTGCTGGATTCATCTGGAAAGTTGTCTGTCCACTTAAAGCTTGCTTAATGTGGTAAGTAATTTCTCCATGCCTTCTGCCGACCCATACGTCAATTGTTGGAATTAATTTTCGAGTCCAAATTTCTTTCTCCACGCAGTCCACCTATCCTGCCATCATTCCGTTACTTTGCGCATTTCGTTCAAGGCGTACTCAAGGTCGTCCTCCTGCTTGGCCGTGCGCACTGTACGCAAACCCCAGGGTCTCCACCGCAGTCAACATGGCGATCCTAATCACCCCTTATACAAAATGTTCCAAAATACCGGACCAAGGACAGACTCCTGCGGAACTCCACACGTTAGAGGTAAGGTAATTTGACTCGAATTCGCCCTTTAGTACGTTCCAATCTACAGAGTGAATTGAAGACTATCCGGATGTCAACCAGGATTATTCCGCCACGTTTAAAGCGACTTTTTCATTTATTCCCAAATTCTGCAAACTTTCCTTATGGCTGTTATCGTTGATATTGATATATTGGTTCTTCGCCAGTCCCGTGCCTTCTAGGGGCATTTGGTCCACTAATCCATTTACTCGGCACTCGAATACCTTGCCGGCATCGTCGAGCAGCCATATCGGTCTGAATGCGTCCGGTTTCCTGTCTCCTATAATGCTCCGTTCATAATTTCTCTGATGAGAGAGGTTATCTTACCAGAATTCTGGAACAGTTTGTTCCATACATTAAAAAGGGCATATCGGTCTGTATTTAATTTTGCCTAGCTTGTCCCTAAAAGCTTTATAGCTTCCAAAACAAAAGAAATTATATTATTATTTTCTAGGATTTTATTCATTACTGCAAACACGTAATCGGCTCCCGTCTCATTACATAACTAACTTAACTATCTCCGTGGGTATGTCATCTCTGCCAGCAACTCTTTTGCATCCCGGTCTCTGACTTAACTTAATGACATCTTTCTTTTTTAACTGTCTTTACTTCAAAATTGCATCTTCTCGAGTTCTTACGTATTAATCTCAAATCTGCGATAATTTTCTTGGTTAATATGAGGGGCGCGCCTATATTTGAAGGCCCTTGAAGTCAGACGCCTCCACGTCATTGTAAAGCTGCGACCACTTTTTATCTTCGTCTTCATTTAATGCATGCTTCAGCTGTTTTTTTTTTCTCATATGTGACCTTGTATCTGTAAGGGTAAGTTCATAACGAATCGGTGATGATATAGGATAGATGGCTTTTTTTGCTCGTCCATTTAATTCTCATTGCTGCATTTGTTTATATGAGCGCTTATAGTCGCTGCTTTGAGAAAGAGCCGAAACAAATTTACTCATACAAGCAGCGAATAAGATTATAACTCCCAAATGGTTATTCATCTTTAGCTTCCGTACGCCTGCAAGAATTGTCTGCAATAATTTGTAACTATTTTTTTTTTTGTATGAATGTTCATGTCTTTATTTGACTGTCGATTTTATTTTATAACGTCTACAAACTGGTCAATCTCAAGTATCCGGGGTTGGCAAAAATCCCTACATTAGTACATTTTTATGTTTGATAGTTTATAAGCATGATATAGTAATTTATTATTTCCTCCAAACTGTCGTACGTTGTGCTGTTACTCGTGTTTACTGTCACAACAACGACATAACCAAAACATAAGTTTCTTGTGACAGATTAAAACCAGATATGGGATAGATCATGTTAGGCAATTATTCAATCATGCCACCTTAAATGAAGTATTGCCAACTTAGGACAGTTGATATTACCCACCCATTATGTCATCTCGATTGCAAAGTATAAATGTACCTGTGCTTTTTAAGGCAGTTTTGGTGTAAAAACCGTTTTTGTCAATATTTCATAGGCAAAGAACATGAAAATTTCTTAATGTTTTGGACCTTAGTTTTCCAAATACAAATTATGCATTAGTTAGTTTTTCAAATGTTCAAAGTTTCATAAAAATTATTTAATTACTGATTAATTTAACAGCGTGGTTAAAGCCTGTGATAGTTTAGGTGAAACAATATAATTGGTTGTTTCAAATCTATTGTTAACTTCATCCAATGACATTCCTCAATCAGAGAATTAAATTAATTAATTAACTGATTAACAATTTTTTCACCGTCACTATAATAAACGAACATTTTGTAAAACCTTTTGAGACATTTCCAAATCTAAGCGAGGTATATTTTTATATCTACTAATTGTATTATGTATTTTATGATGTATTCATCTTTTGAATTTTAGTTTTTTTTTTAGACCTCAGTTATTAAACAGACGTTCATTTTTAATTGGCTTTGCTCTGATTTAAAAAAGGAAGACGTTTGAAATTTGTTCATAAAGCCTCATTTGAACGTTCTGTAGAAACTAAGAGCTATTTGGAATAAAATTAAAATTTTTTATAAGTATTTAAATTAACACACGCTTACTTGTATATTCACACGCACTTAATTCCAGCACATGGCTTCACTAAAACCTGTTTATTATGCTAATAAAATACAAAATTTATATCCATTTTTTACTGAAATGATTTAACGGTTTCGTATGTTATGGACGTTCGCCTATAATTTGCAAGTATTACAACACAAATCATGTTCATATGCTTTAACTTAATGAAATGTATTCCACCGTGAAAAATACTTTCCAGACCTTGTAATTATCTAAAATCATAATATACAGGGTGTGTAATAATCTTCGGCAAATATTAACCCCAGGTGAATTTATATAATGTATCATAGAAAATAAGATAATAGCTCACTGTTATTGTAACGTGCTTTCAAAAACTATCTGTCTGTTCTTCTTAAGTCATAATCAATTCCAAACGTGGAAATCTTTGAAACTATACACAAGCATTTGAGAATATAAGAATAATGAAAAATTGCAAGGAGTAATTCCTTTTTAACGCACCTACTTAAATAGTAATACTACAGTTACTGTTAACCGCTGACAAAATCTTTAATAACAAACAAAGAAATAATCTACCTCCGCAGTGTTTAATAGACTCCCACATCTGTTGCAACATTTGCACAGAGGAAGTTAATAGTCGGTAAGTTATTGGGCGCATTGATCCAGTGAGCCAGATAATAATTACGAGAGAAAGTTAAATTCTGCAAAGACGCCGGCCATTACGCCTGCACGAGATCCCCGATTGTGTTCTATTTCAAGCACAAAAGATTTGTGTTGCAAAATGCGATCTTGCGTTGCTTAATTCATGGATAATCGACAAAGAGATCTATTTGCCGTTGTGTTTGTCTCAAATTACATATGCAAATACCGGTCTTGTGAAGTACGTTACGCAAACATGCCTTAATAATTGATACAACAAATGCTTAGGCGCACGACAACGCTTAATGTTGTCACCATTGCATAATTTTTGGTTTACATTTTTAAGAAGAAATAAATCTTGATGTGTTATTACTAGAAAGCGGCCAGTTTTGGGGTATTCACACCGACAGTGGGTAATTTGTCTTGTACAAGTCATTTATAACATGTTCTATGCGTAAGATTGAGGAACTATGAAATAAATCTAAAATAGTTTTCATTCTGTAGTTGAGTTGGAGGACTTCAAATAAAACATAAGCTCATTCGCTCCCTAGTAATTACAACTGACTGGACATTGCATCAATAACAACTATGAAAACTTTGCAAATAACCTACCTACGATTAATAAGCCCACAGCGACGCATATTATTTATCAGCACTATAAAAAATATTTATAGATTGAGAAAAGCAATATCATTTAAAGGCATTTTCATTCCATAAAGATGCAAATAAGAACTGGATTAAAAAAGAAAATTGGATCGTGAACAAAACAAAAAGACTAAAAGCTTCATAAGCGGATAGTACGCTCGTAAAAGAAAAGGAATTGAAATGACTAAAAAAATTCTACGTAAGTAGTTTAAATGAAAGCAATTTAAAGAAAGCCTAGAATCTAAGCTTTTGATTCTCTCCCTGCTGCGCGTTGTTAAAAAAAGAAACCCTATTTCTTTTTCTGTTAGAAAAACCAGTACAGATCTATTACAAATTTACGAGGAAATGTTGCTTATTACATTAATAGATTACAATTGTACAAGTTAATTCATGAAAGAATACATGCACGTGATAGACAATATTCGTCTGCTTCAAATAACTGCACTGCGAAAATCAACACTATTATTAACTTCATAACCTACGCGACAAAAGTCTTGGGAAATTTTTTCGTGCTCCTATTATTTTTTCCAATTACAAAATAAAGCAAGCAATTTACCATTGGATGTGGAGAATCTGTCAAGTTTTCTTTACAGTTTGACACTACAATTATGTTTACAAAGTTCCACAAAATGTCTTGAGCTAGAATTGCGAAAAGGTATTTACAACGTGGTTGGACAAATGCCCAATAATATCGTCGCCATTTAAAGAAACCAAAAATATTTGTAAGAAAACTTATTTATCGAACCATTGACCAAATTCCCAGATTTTTTGCTAAACGATTGTAAATTTGCATTTATGAAACCTTTACATCTGATTTTCTATGAAGCTTTCAAATGCGTAACTTTTCCTTCATTTTGGGGACATTCTAAATTCATTTTTGTATTTGAAAGTGGTGATGCTGCAAACATATCTAATTATCGTCTTATTTATTTACTCCGCAATTGCTCTGAATTTTTTCCGCTTTGTGAAAAAGCGCTCCACCGTAACAAGTCTTGCATGCTTCTCTCAGTTCCTACGTGAACCTCTTGACCATGGCTCCCAAGTTGATGTCGTTTATACAGATAATAATAATAATAACTTTATTTGGACAATTTAGAATATACAAAATTAATATATGATATTAACTAAATTAAATTACATTAAATTATCTAAATTACAAGGTAAGATTCAGATGGCCGTTAAATACCTCTGCTTTTAAATCTACGCCTTCATTTCAACTGAAGTTTTCACCTTATAAAATTGCTTAAACAATAAAGTAAAATAAAATAAAAACACTCGGTATTGTTTCACTTAATATATTTAGTACTCAATGCACATTTCGGCTGTTATGCTATCTTCAGGAGTTATATTAAAAAACTAAACTAAAACCGACTGTGCAAACTCAAATATATTTTGCCTAAACTAATAAGTATTTACAATACATTTTTATGGGCACTATTACTGTGGGGGATCTTAGAATTAAAAAATAATAATAATAAGTAAATAACAAATATCAATTCCTATTTGAGCACCCACCATCCGTTAGCCCTCGTAACGATACAAAGGTAAGTAAAATAAATAAAATTTTAAAGAAGCTATTATTTATTACAAAGTAAATTAATGTTTAGCATCAATTTGTGTAACGAAAAGTTCTTCAAAATATTTTGCTTTGAATGTCTTAGCAGAAGTACAAGAATACTCATATAATTTCTTTTAAGATTTGTATACTATATGAAATGAGACTGATGGCTGGAAAAGAGAAGTCCTAAATTTTGGAGGAGAAATGAAAGTTTTGTATCTAGTTGACAAATTGTGAACTTCCCACCTGAACTTAATCTTGCTGTGCAAATAAACAGGTCCACCGGATTTTAAAATTTTATGATATAAACACAAAGCGTGCAGTTGTCTGCGATTTTCCATTGTCAACCAACCAATATGATTTAATTTATGTGAAATTCTTTCGTATTTCCGAATGCCAAAAACATACCGTAAACAAGCGTTTTCAATTTTTTGTATACGGTCTGCCGTGAACCTATTTACGGATGCATGATGTATTGGTACGCAATAGTTAAATTGTGGAAGCACAAATGTTTCACATAATTGCTTCTTAATTTCAACAGAAAAATGAGATCCGTAGGGATAAAGTTTCTTTAAGTGAACATAGGCATTTTTTATATTTTAGAAAAATTTTGTGCAAATAGTTTTTGATTGCAGTGAGAACCTCGAGCAGCCTCTGGACAGCTGTTTCAGCCCTGCTTGGGGCTTCTTCAGCAGAAACGTAGCTCGACATTCCCACTGCAGACCAAAAACGACTTGCCCAATTTATTCGCAAATGCGATGTAAAAATGATGAACATATAAAATAGCGACATCTTACTATCGCTTTTTGACCTAACATTGCAGTAGGATAGACAAATTGAAGCGGGATTTGCTCCTAATGAGTCCCCCATGCAAGGCGGCCATGCTTGCTGTCAAAGCATAATGAAAGATTTTAGAAAAATTTTGTGCAAATCGTTTTTGATTGCAGTGAGAACCTCGAGCAGCCTCTGGACAGCTGTTTCAGCCCTGCTTGGGGCTTCTTCAGCAGAAACGTAGCTCGACATTCCCACTGCAGACCAAAAACGACTTGCCCAATTTATTCGCAAATGCGATGTAAAAATGATGAACATATAAAATAGCGACATCTTACTATCGCTTTTTGACCTAACATTGCAGTAGGATAGACAAATTGAAGCGGGATTTGCTCCTAATGAGTCCCCCATGCAAGGCGGCCATGCTTGCTGTCAAAGCATAATGAAAGATTTTAGAAAAATTTTGTGCAAATCGTTTTTGATTGCAGCGAGAACCTCGAGCAGCCTCTGGACAGCTGTTTCAGCCCTGCTTGGGGCTTCTTCAGCAGAAACGTAGCTCGACATTCCCACTGCAGACCAAAAACGACTTGCCCAATTTATTCGCAAATGCGCCTTGCATGGGGGACTCATTAGGAGCAAATCCCGCTTCAATTTGTCTATCCTACTGCAATGTTAGGTCAAAAAGCAATAGTAAGATGTCGCTATTTTATATGTTCATCATTTTTACATCGCATTTGCGAATAAATTGGGCAAGTCGTTTTTGGTCTGCAGTGGGAATGTCGAGCTACGTTTCTGCTGAAGAAGCCCCAAGCAGGGCTGAAACAGCTGTCCAGAGGCTGCTCGAGGTTCTCACTGCAATCAAAAACGATTTGCACAAAATTTTTCTAAAATCTTTCATTATGCTTTGACAGCAAGCATGGCCGCCTTGCATGGGGGACTCATTAGGAGCAAATCCCGCTTCAATTTGTCCATCCTACTGCAATGTTAGGTCAAAAAGCGATAGTAAGATGTCGCTATTTTATATGTTCAGCATTTTTTATAGTATATGTTATTGTATATCACGTGCATTTATTCTTCCATGAATTGACTTGTAATTGAAGCGTTTAGTTTTGTTTCTTCTGTTTATACCAATTTAATTAAATAACTTACTCGAGGAACGATTGCTAATACGTAGCATTTGATACACCTACTCTATAATGCTTTGTTAGAACAATAGAAGCAAACTTCTGAACTTCAAATTTCACTCTCTAGTTGAACAGTGGAGAATATACAGGCGTCCTATTGGAAAAAATAAAGCTTTTCATTGTAACGTCGATATGTTATTAATATATAGAAACCAAATTTTATAAGCACATCTTTAACGATATTTCAAATGCTTAGATATTTCCATACTTTTGTCCATCATTATGTAACAAAGATATATCTCTCTTATCCTTTCAACATACGAACTCTAATTAATCACTCTACATATATTTTTTTCTATTGTAACGGGACGTGTTTGCCAAACAGTAAACTATAGGAGCTATAAAATTAGAAGAAAACAATTTTTGATTTTACGAATGTACCTATTGCAATTATTATTAAATCCATTGTGTCCAAATTCTGAAATTTACAAACGTTTAGAACAATGGTTATTTGAGAAAAAAAAATCGTTTTTGTTTCTTATCATACGTATTTGATGTAACTGTAAGATTCTGAATTTCTTTCAAAGTAGTCATAAAGAAACATATTGGATATTTTCAAGATACTTAATTTTTTATTTTTGTTTATTGCTATCTACTGTCGCCGCCAAAAAAACGTGGACACTTTTCTTGATGTAAATTTAGTGATACTAAAACTTTTACTGAGTATCTACAGGGAGATTCAGGCAACCCTTTCATTAAAAGTTTACGGACTTCACTTTTGAATTTCTGTTTCATATTTTGCAGTTATAAGTTAACGATAAGGATGTATCAAAATGTAATATTTTCAATTTTCGAACACTTGCGCTTATACCGGAAGTAGCTGTCAACTTTCTCATTTTAAATAAAATACCCCATTTTTTAATATATTTTTGAAATCTTCATAAAATTCTAAAAATATTTTGTGCAACATGTGATACAAAATAAATTAACCGTTTCCGAGGTATTTCCGTTTTTAAAAAAAAGTTCAGACTTGCAGAACCTTGTTTATCATACTACTATATTTGTGCAACAAAAACCACGGTACCAATTTTTGGCCTGTAGTAGGATACAGTAACCAGTAACATTCTTTCAGATGATGGCCAGTTTTGCTCTTGATTGTTTACGGGCTGGTTGAAAAGTGACTTCTATTCTAATTTCAACTGTCGAAGAGTCACGTTTTTTAAATGGAACGCCTAGTATATTTTTATACCATGTGACTCAGTATTAAAAGTTCTTTCGTCCTATATTAGGATTCCCTATACCTACCTCTTACAGTTCACTCGTTATCCATGATTTCTTTTTAAAACCTAATTTTTTTTCCAATGTTTTTAAATAGTGGGCTATGAAAGTTAGAGGAATTATAATTTTTGAAATCATCCGTCTGGTAGGAATTAAAGAAAAACATTTTAATTGCTACGAAGAACCAAAAAATGGATATTCAAACACAGACATATTAAATCTATTTGATGTTAAGAAAATCGACAGTTCAAGAAGTTAATAAAAAAATTGATACATCGAGGAAAATATGTTAGTACTTAGACACAATAGAAAGTTATTCTTATTACTAATAAATAATAGCAGAGGACAACTGAGAGCCAATATTATAACATTTATAACCAACAATTTGTGTATAATTTTTAATATTTTTGATTTATTTATTAGTTTTCATAAAATTTTGTATTGTAAGTGTAAATTTCTCTTTGTAAATGTGTAAAAAGACTTACCAAGAATTCTAATACTTGCTGCAATTGTAAATAAAAAGTTCAGATGATAGATATGTATTTAAATATTATTTTTCGATTTTTAAAATTAAATTGATTTTACAGTCTGAAATTAATTTAAAAAACCTCTGTTTGATTTTCATAACACCCTGTTCAGGAATAATACTGAAAAGTGAAAAAATTTATGTGTCGAAGAGAAATAGAAGGAGAAAGGTAAGATATGGGTATAGGGAAAGCTAATACAGTTCGAAAGAGCATTTAATTCTGATTCCTATGGTATAAAAACATACTGCATGTTCTATTTAAAAAACATGACTTTACGACGGTTGAAATCAGTTCAAATAGAAGTTACTTTTCAACCAGCCCGTAAACATTTTTGTGTAAAATTAAGTATGACTTGAAAGCCTATGAGTATAGCCGACTAAGGCTAGAAATTGAAATTATGGCCTTTGTTACACAAAGATGGCAGTATCATAAACAGGGTACTGTAACTCTGAACTTTAAAAAAAAATTGAAATACCTCTAAAACGGCAACCTTTTCTTGTATCACATCTTACACAAAATATTTTTAGAATTTCATGAAGATTTCAAAAAAGCAATAAAAAATGGGATATTCCATTTAAAATAAGAAAGTTGACAGCAACTACCGGTACAAGCGAAAGTGCCTGAAAGTTGGAATTATTATATTTTAATAGACCATTATCGCTAATTTATAACCGCAAATATGAAATAGAAATTCAAAGAGGAAGTCCGCAAACTTTTAATGAATGGTTTGCCTGAATCTCCCTGTATAATTATGAATTGTCATCTACGAATGACAAACAAATTAGAATTTTTAAAGATACATTTATTTTCCATTTTTGCTTAGCTGTACGGCTAATATGAGCCGATCTTTTTCAAACCGAAATAATGACTGAACGTTATTAATTATTGTCTGACATCCCTAAGTGTCAGTTCATAATTTCAGTCACCCAGCAAAATCGTTAGCATTATTAAAATAAGTGTCCACTTTTTTTTCGGCGACAGTACTTTTTAGAAACTTGAATTGATAAAAATACTTTAAGATTGATTCAAGAGGAGGATAGCACATAATAATTAATTGTCTAATCAGAAATTGAAACAGCTTTTTGTTTATTAAAAAATTACACGACGAATTGGTCACATAATTTATAGGTCACCTTT
The DNA here is from genome assembly GCA_036172665.1 of Prosopocoilus inquinatus. Taxonomy (NCBI): domain Eukaryota; kingdom Metazoa; phylum Arthropoda; class Insecta; order Coleoptera; family Lucanidae; genus Prosopocoilus; species Prosopocoilus inquinatus. The sequence goes on from CM069871.1 coordinate 51,117,309, forward strand.
CAAATCGTTCCAGGTATATTCGAGAGTAGAATTATGTCCCAAAGTTAATCACAAAGAGTAAGTACAAAGTTTTTTTAATCTCGAACCGGACAGAAATATGAAGGGAAAACACTCAACGTTTCGCTATAGATTTATAGCTTCGTCCTGATGAACGTCATAATAATGCCGATTTTTAATATATTATGAGGTCTATAAAACATGAGTGGAACTATAACCCATAGTTAAACTGTTATTCAAAATCGGCATTATGACTTCATAATAAATAGGTGTTGGATAAAACTATGTATTACGCTCGTTTTCTAACAGCAAATAAGTCACTCAAGAAGAATTAGCCCACTCGAGCAAGCTCTTGTGGCTAAACATTACTTTCGTGACTTTTTTGTCTTAGAAGACGCTTGTATAATAAATAGCTAATATAAAATATTGTCGGTGAGATGAGAAAAACTGCAAATTTGGGCACTATTTCAAATAAAAAAATTGTAATTTTTATGATTTTCCCTAAAGAAGCTGTTAAACACAACGAAACGTCGATTTAATTCTCAATTTTTCCAAGTGTTTAAATTATTAGAAAATATACTAGCTGTTTTACAACGTACGGAGGAGACTGAAAGGACAGCTGTAGGACATCAAAATAAAGCTTTTTTCTTAATTCGCTTTTGACCAAGACCCAATCATAAGAAAGTTACAGCAGTTTAACTTTCTTAATTTCTTCTTTAATTTACACCTATAGCTTCTTAATTAATAAAAATTATTTCATGAAATTCAACTTTATTGTTAAATAAAATGTAAATTTATCAAAACCACCATTCATAAAATGTCTATGTTATTCTGTTTCCTAGTTTTGTTTTTAATTAGTAGGCGGTGCACAACGACATGAAAACCCGCTTTTGGGCATTAAAGGAAAAAATGAAATAGCCATAACTTTAACGGGACTACATTTTTTAAATAGTTGTTTATTGTAAAGCAGTGTTCAATTAACTCATAAATGTCTCAAATTTGAATTTAAAATGTAAAATGTTACTACAGGGAGTAACTTTTGATTGTTAATTAATTTCTTTTTAAACCCTTGTAACTTTTTAGTTATAGATTTTTACCAAAAATTTATTAAGAAAAGAGCTTTAATTTGATCTCTCCAGGTACCCTTTTAATTTCCTCCGTAGGTTATGAGACACCCAGTATAATTATTTTCATCGAACAATTACATTTAATAACCCGTAGGACACGTTGATATTTTTGGTACAAAATTTGCGAACAACTGACGGAGAAGTGCCAGGTTAACCAATAACAGTAAACATTCATGTCATATGGATGTAATAGATGAAAAGTCAGAGAGACGTTTGTCAAACTGACGAATTATGAAAGTGTTTAATATTGTTTGTTTTTTGTGCATCAGAAGTATAATGAGTAATCCTTCCCATAATTTATCAAGAATAATAGCAGGATTCAATTGCTCCCTTGAAGAGTATCCCCACATAGTGTCTATTATGATAAGACATATGTACAGTCATGTGTGTGGCGGTACGGCTGTTAAACCTCTTTGGGTTTTGACTGCAGCTCATTGTTTCATTACAAATCCGGAGAATTTGATAGTAATCACCGGTACGCTGTCTACTGAAAAACTTAACATATCACAAGAAGTTCAAGTTTTAGCTTCTTACGGTCACCCAGAATATTCGAGATTACATAATGACATCGGTTTATTGAGATTAAAGGAAGAGCTACACGAAAGCGAAAAATTTAAATATATTTCTTTATCTACCGAGGCGTTCACGAACACGTTCGTAAATTCATGCAGCAATAGTATAGTAATGGGGTACGGTGGGCAAACAAGGAAAACCTTGGCAGGGGTAACCGTCAGTCCAAGTCGAGACGACAACACCCTCAAGTGTGTTAATTTATCGGTAATATCGGACGGGGTATGCGATGGATTAATCCAACGACACATTGGTCATTTTTGTGCTATGGATTTGACAGGCGAGCACAAAGGCACTTGCCACGGTGATTCAGGAGGTCCAATTATATGCAATGGCAAGCAGATTGGTATAGTATCTGGTGGGTACGGATGTGGACAAGGCTCACCTACCTTATATACTAAAGTATCGTCGTATACAGAATTTATAGAATATACTATAGCCAGCAGAGGCTTAAATGAGATGGCATTGAAAGGAATGCCTTTCCTCAGTGGTCTCCTTTTAGGAATTCTGTGAATTTTTGATAGTTTATTAAAAATTAAATAAAAAATAAACTTTGAATTTGTCCGCCACTCACTAGTAATAAACCGTGGAATTATAATTTCTACTTAAGATAAAGAGTCACACTTAATTACCAATAACTTTCTTTTGTATAATCTTAGCAATTTTTCCTACCATTATTTTGTATTAAAGTAAATGAATAAAATTGAAATTATAAATTGCTTTAATATTAATTCAGCTTACAACAAATTTCTATTTTTTTTTTTTTAATTTTCAAATCAGCTTTGTCTGTGATGAGTAGATGGGATTATATGCGAGCCGAAATAAACAAAATGCACGTATACAGTCTGTTTGATTTTAGCTGCCATAGCAGATATCTGGGCTATTGTTAAAGGTACTAGAAAATGATGTTTCGAATAAAGCTTTAATCAACGTAAGTATGCATTTGTTAATTATCGATTTATATTTCTAACTAATCAGATAACTTTGGCATGTGATATATAGTTGTAAAGAGAACTTTTTACAGTTTTAGAAAACGTAATAAAATTGGGTATAATTTATTTAAAATTTTGAATATATTTGCTACAACTAATACATTTGTTACTCAAGTGTTTTTCTTATCAAGGCAGATAATGGAAAATTAAAACATTTTGTCATATCTCTAACAGTAGCCGACATATCTGATGTGAGAGTCAAAATCAACCAGACTGTATACCTATGTATGTGCAAAACAGTAGCAGTGCCACAGATTATTTGTTGAAAACTTCTTAAATATTGTTTTCATTTGCAGCATTTTCTGGTCGTTTTATAAAACATCTCGCAGAATCTCTGCTTGCGTTATTAAATTAAAATTATACTTCATATACATATAGGATATACAGGTGTCCCAGAGCTCCGTAAAAGTTCCATAACTTTCTTGCTATTCCAGGTATCGATTCTAATTTTTTTTTGTATAATAGGAGTACTTCTAATGCACATTCGAAAATTATTTTCGTTTGTATACAGGTGTCCAAGTATTATAAAAGTTAAAGTTTCGTTTTTTTTTTAATGGAAACACCCCATTTTGACTTCACTTTTGAATTCTACAGTAAATTCGGATGTGAGTTAATTTTTTTTGGAAAATCCCCGGATGCAAGGTTCCATTTGAAAATTCGTAACTTCTAAACCACTAAAGGTAACGCAACCGATTTTTTTTTCAGTCAATGCTAAGGCTATGACCAATCTTTCGAGATCAAGCCGAGTCGTGAAGGGATGTTCCAAGGCTGGCTACGATTTTTTGAATATGAATAATTATAAATAACAATAACTTCATTTTTTCAAGTAGAACACCCTGTATATTTTCACACCATTCCATACCGTCTTTGACAAGCTTTTCAATGATATACAGTTTGTAGGGTCCAGTTCTGATATTCGATAAGTTATTGAGAAAATATTAATTTTTAGATGCAAATATTTAATAAACAACTGAAAGTTTCTAATAGTTTGGTGCCAAAATGAAAAGCGATTAAAATTTTGAACCATTAGTTACGGATGTATTGTGTCAAAAAGTGCGAATTTCATTGGCTTAATATTTTATTCGCTGAGCATGATTATCCGCGATCAATCAGCAGGACTGCAACTTTAATTTCAAAATTATCTGCCCAGTTCGCGTGAATTAGATGTTCTCTTGATGATTCATGAAAATTCTAACTTGAGTACTCGGGAGAAACTGACATACAAGTCAGTTTCTTTTGAGATTTCCCGAGTACTCAAGTTAAACTTTGAAACTGACATATAAATCAGTTTCTCGTGAGATTTCCCGAGTACTAAAGTTAGAATTTTCACGTGAACTCGGAGGATAATTTTGAAATTAAAGCTACAGTCCTACTGATCGATCGCGGATAATCACGCATACCGAATGAAATATTAAACCAATGAAATTCGCACTTTTTGACACAATATATCCGTAACTAATGCGACGTTGTTTTAAAATAACAATCGCTTTTGATTTTGGCACTAATCTACTAGAAAGTTACAGTTGTTTATTAAATATTTGCATCTAAAAATTACTAGTTTCTCAATAACTTGTCGAATATCAGAACTGGACCCTACAGACTGTATATCATTGAAAAGCTTGTCAAAAACGCTATGGAATGGTGTGAAAATATACAAGGTGTTCGAATTTTTAAATGGAACCTTGCATCCGGGAATTTTCAAAAAAAGAAACTCACATGATTCACATGAAAAATGAAGTCAAAATGAGATATTTCAATTTTAAAAAACGTAACTTTAATATTTTTATAATACTTGGACACACTGTATACAAACGAAAATAATTTTAAAATGTGCAATGGAAGCGCTTCTATTAAACAAACAAAAATTTGAGTCGATACCTGGAATAGCAAAAAAGTTATGGAACTTTTACGGAGCTCTGGGACACCTGTATGTAAACTTTCTGGCTGAAATATGCCATAACATATGCAGAATATGCAAACAATTGCATGCTTTATCACTTTTATAAGAAAAAACAGATTCTATTAATTTATTTATTAAATAACAGAGATAACAGTTTTGTTTTTTATCTTACATGATTTGGGTCAATTTAAAAGGAATTTACGCGTTCGTTTAGTTCAAGACTAGCTAACCTTACTAACATTTTTAGAGTGTTATCAGGGTTATTCTGTAACATTGATAAACACATCAATTGATACGGTCTTTAATAAATAATTGAAGAGAATTTGATACGACTTCATAACAATTCAAGTGGATTGCCGATCGTCAACTGAAGAGAGATGCATATTAACTTGATATCACACTTAGCAATAATTGATACATATCAAGTGCAGCAAATTATTCGCTGTTTGTCTTGCCAGTTTTCACCAAATTTTATATCAAAAATCAGCCGCGAGATGACGTAATACAAAGTGTTAAAAGTAGAGAACTGATTCTCGTAAATGTGTGAAGTGGAAGAGAGTCGTCGGGGTTGATGAGTGATGGGCGGTATCACTATGAAATCAAAGTTTTGATATCAGATATCGAAAAGTAACAGTTTAGCCGAAATCATAATTTATACTTGGATGGAGCATCACGTACGCATACGTCCATAAAGTCGACTTTCCCTTAAGGCCATTAGAAATGTACGCGCAGCAAGCGACTTCCTGCCTTATTAGCATTTGGACTTCTACAAGCTCCCTCGTGCAAAATATATTTCTGCGGCCTTTCGTTCCGGCGATCTATTCCAGCCTTTCGTTCCGACCATCTTTTCTTAAAAAATGTAACAATAATTTATTACGTTTCGAGAAAATCTGTTCGTTTTCTGCATCGAACAGATGGCTGGAACGGAAGGCCGCAGAAATATGTATATTTTACACGAGGGCGCTTTGCTATTTGTAGAAATCCAAATGCCAATAAGGCACGAAGACGCTTGCTGCGTCGACTTTATGGACTTACGAGACCGCGTTCCTCCATCCAAGTATAAACTATGATTTTAGCCAAACTGCTACTTTTTGATATTCGATGTCAAAACTATGATTTCATAGTGATACTGGTATCACGATATCACCCATCACTAACCACGATGAATTGAAAACTGAACATTCACATGAAGGCATAACACAAAAGCGCGTGATCGTCAACCCCGACGGCTCCCTTCCACCTGACACATGTACGAAAATCCGTTCTCTAGTTATAACCAGTCTGTCACAAAGAATATAATTCAAGAACGCGTTACTGTCTCCCACTCGACGCGAATTCGACTAGAATTCTCTTTTTATTTTCCTTGTTTGTTGCCTGATGCAAACGTTAGTGGATATTTATAATTATAATTTCACGCTGTTTAAGTACAAGAAAGTGGCTTCCGGCAAGTTGGTATTTATTAAACAGTTATTCGAACTATTCGTACGTTAAAGCTACAACAATTAGTCAGTGTTGTAATAAACTAGAACACATTCCGATTTTTAGTAAACGCTTTTGCAATTTTCGACGTTTTAAATCGCAAACTACGATAAAATATGTTGATGCTGCGGGCGATATGCCGTAATTAATTTGTATGAAATAATGTGAATTTATTAAATAATTAGAAGACTGTGAATGTGCACGAACGAGTCGCACGAATATGCCAATTATTTTGCGACGATATGCTATACAGCTGCTAGTGATTCTCTGTTAATTGTTTACATTTCGCGAAGTTTTTCTAAGATCATGACCGTTCTTTTGCCCACTTGTTAACAACGCACACATACTAATTAAAAATGAAGCGGGATGAGACGAACATTTGGCTTCCAAATTACGGCTTGTGTTCATGCGCTGAATGAATATTAATTAAACTATTTATATCCACAATATAGCTACCAGAAATTCTATATTAAATTTCTGGTATCTAAATATATCGTAACGGTTTACGACGTTGAACTTATTATTAATATGTGCAGAAAATGTGCCCGCTTTTTGCGTCAGTAATTATGTAAACCGCTGTTCTGATCTAAATCCGGTCACAATAAATCTGTACGCTTAGCTATATGTATAATTTACCAATATTTATCAGGCCTAGTTAAGCAGGTAGCCAATACCTTCGTTGAAGTTACCGATGAACGTCACGAAAAGCACCAAAGGAAATATCAGAAATAAAAATAATTTCATTGCCTCGGGCACTACACTTATTTACAAATAGTACTTGAATTTATAGATTCGAAAATTAAAAAAATATATATGTTAGGCAGAAGCACGGCGCGTGTAGTGACGTACTCGCATGTCAAATTATAAGGTCGCGTTTTATTTATAGATTCTTTCAATATCCACATATTTTTAAATTAAAATGCCAGTGTAAGGCGTTATAAATGAGAGGAAAATTGTATGCTGTCATATGTTATGGTAATGCTTACCAAAATAAATTAAACTGTAGATATTTTTTTTGCATGTAACTGCATTAGCAAGTGCCGTTGTTAAAACTAAGGTATGGAAATATAACGAAAATTCCAGACGCTTTTAATATTTTCATGTCAGTTACTACTTGTTTACTACACCCGAAATTTCTGGCTAGTTTACATTAGTTTGCCCTACAATTTAAAATATTCTGAAATTGAATTGGCAGGACCAAATTTAGGAATGTTTATGTTGCTTTCGTGTACGCAATATTATTTAATTGCATTTGAAAAGTATCTAAAATATGGACCACGGTGAACAATATATTAGGTGACGCCACAAGAGCACTCGACCGTGTGTAGATATGTGCATGCGCGAATCATTTGTGAGAACGACAGCTGAGAGAGGGGTTCAAATAACAATGCGCGAGAGAGAACGGTATTTAATTTTTCAGCATGAGATAACATTAAAATATTTCTCGCAATTGCGTGCACATTCCGAACGCCCGCACTGCTACCTATTAATTCTTTACTGTGCTGTCGACGCAGTTATTTAAAAGAAGTTATGACAGTAATCAGTTAATACAAAGCTCGTTGTTGTTAAATATGCTAAAGAAAAAAAATTGCAATTTATTAATAATTAATAATAATTACTTTAGTGTAAACAAGAATGTAATTACGTACTTATATTAATTCATTCATTTCTGAATTCAGTTAATTAACAATTAGCTTTGTTTAGATGATTAACCTTTTAACTAGGGGTAACTTGTGCATGATGTATTTTCATACCTTTGTTATCGTTATAGTACACGTTATAGTACATGTCTTTTTAAGAGAACTAAGATGCCAGATCATTTTTTTGCAAAACCACTTATTAACGACTCTTTAATTAAACAGTTCTATTACTAAGACATCGTTTACATAAAAAAAGACTCTATTCCCATTCAGTGGCGTAACGAACGCGGGTTATTTTTTGACTAATGCTGCAATTCTGAGCCCGATCGTAAGCTTGTAAGGTGTTACAGAGCCATTTAAATACATAGATCGTAAATATGTTACGATGGTTACGATAGTGCTCAGAATTGCAGCATAAGTTTAGGGGTGGCCAGCCTCGATGCTTATCCGAAACTCTTTTACCCTGAATAAGACGAAACTCCTCCCCCTGTTTTATACAAAACCCAACCTGCTGCTTTGATAAACGAGCCACAGTGAAAAGCATTTTTCTTGTTCGGTAGCTAATTGAGTTAAAAGCCAAAAATATACTTTCAACGGTGTTTTCGAAAAGTCGAAACAGTGCCGTTTTAATTGCCTGAAGACAAATGTCTTTCCTGTCGATATTTCCCTCCTTACGAGGATGTCCTCCCCTGAATTCTTGATGAAGGTAAAGAGTGAACATATAAATACATTTAGTCGAATCGTTTTTAAAACATGCTATGCTAATTAGCATTTCGTTGTTGCAGTTTTTTTTTTTTGAATTTATTTTATTTGAGTATTAATTAGTAAGTGTAGAATATAATTTAGCAACTGTTGGCACACGAGTTAAATAAGAGAAACATTATGTTGTGCATATTTGCTACTAAAATGTGTTTGTAATCTAAAATTAATGCGAAATTCACATTGTAGATAAAAAGTAGAAAGCGTGCAAAATAAATGTTTCTTTTAGCGACTTTCCAAACCACAGCGAACGGCCGCTCGAAAGTAATTTTGAGAGGCTTTGTTTTTGTAGAGGTTGAATAATCTTTATAGGGCGTTGCTGCGCCTGTTTTGTAAATAATAACTTGAAACGGTTTTTATTGAAACCCAGAATTAATGGCAGATTGAGCTTGCCGCATTCCGGTCACTTGAAACCGTCTAATCTCCGAGTTTGCGTGCTGGCTAATCTAAATTGCCTTCTCTGTAAAATTACACGGTACTTATGTAAAGCAGTTGTAATTGAGAACAGGTAAATAAATTATAAATCAAAAATTTATTTTCTCGTTGTACATCTAAAGCTTCTTTCTAAATTATAATAAAAATGCACTTAATTTTAAATATCCAAGTTACATACAAGGAGTATCGACCGTTGGAAATCGAAGCAATAAATAACAGATATGTCGGGTATTCGGTCAAGGTAGCAATACTAAAAACTTTTTTTCAGTGCTAAGCTTTCGCTAAAATTTATTAGCTTCTTTAGAGCGTTCTGTAACTGTAATTAATAATTACTTTCTAATTTAGACAACATACTTGATTCTGTTTCCAAAGAACATAGAACCTTAACTATATTACATATATCAATATCATCAAGATTTTTTTACAAAACCCTTTATCTTTAAATCTTCAGTATGATCGATACAGAAACTTCTTATTAGGTAATCCTACTCTTTTAATTTCGAAGATTGATAAGGGCTCCATCTGTGATCACGGACAAAACAGATTGCAATTCTAAGACGCACTCTCAGTTACAAGATGAAACCATTTGTAAAAAGCTGGATAAACACCCTACTGGACCTATCTAATCCAAGTTCAATGAGATTGTCAAACCTCTAAAATCATCGGATTTCATAAACGAAGAAACTTCTAGAAGAATAACGACGTTTCTCCAAAACTGTACAATTTGCCAAAACTTCACGAAGTTGATGTTCTCTTACGACCTATTGTTTCTTCTCTCAACTGACCTAGCTACTTTTTTGGTCAAATTTGCATTTGACATACTCAGTTCTGCTTATAAAGACCGTATTGATTATAATATAAAAATTCTTTTACTTTAGAATACAAATTTCAAAATTATGAATTACCTGATAATTTTATAATTATCTCCCGTGTTGTAGTTTCTCTATTCACCAATATTGCAACTGACTTAGTGATTGATATTGATACAGTTGGTAACGATTGGAATTTCACCCAACCTTTTGCAGTGCAAAGAAAACAGAATTTCTAAAGATTTTCAATTTCTGACTTAATGGCAGTTATTTTTCCCAACCCAGGCGCTTACCAGCTAAACCCCCTTTCCTCATTGCCCTTCCTTCCTTGTTCGTTGCGGAACCGCTAGGAGGCTTTTCTTCGCAACGGGGGCAGTGGGCAGTATCTTAGTATTTACATCTTTCGTCCAGATGGCTTAACAGCTGTCATTTTACTTATGCACTGATGCTCTTGGGAGTTACTTCTGTCTTCCTCTTGTCTCTATTCTCGTCGATTCATAACAGGGAGAGCTAAAATTTATATTACATGTTAACCTTTATTAGTGGCTGTATCTTACGGATCCTGTGGTTAGAGTCTTCGTGAGCTTTTCGTGGGTCCTTAGTAGACATAACTGTCTCTGTAGTAGCTTTAATCACTTTCTAGTTCTCTTTACTCTGGAGCAAACATCTTATTGGGTTCTCCGGGATAATGTGTTCTATGACTCTATCCTCAATCACTTGCCTTTGCATTGTCCACTTCGAGCACGCGAAGAGAGTACGCTCGGCATTATCTTCTTCAGCATAACAATATCTCCAGCTCGGACTGTCCACTGTCCACGGACTGTCTCTTGTGTTTGTATGCTTCGAAACATCCGTGTCCACTCAGGACTTGTGAGGTATGATAGGTTCTTTGCCCTTGTCTTCTTCCTATCCAAGCGTCAAGTGCCGGGATCAGTCTTTTGGTCCAAGAGGCTCTCTCCCCTTCAACCCATCTATCCTGCCATTTGGTCATCGTGTAGTAGTTGTGTGGCGCCAAATGCTTTTTCCTTTTCTTCTACCATTAGGTCCAGAGGGATCAGACCGGCCAGTACGTACAGGGCCTCCGTGGAGATCGTTCTATATCCGCGGAAAGTTCTAATTGCCATCGTTCTTTGACAACTGGTCAGTAATTTGCTATACTTGGTACTTTGCAGGCACTCGCTCATATGGAGGCCGCATATACAGGCTGTTTCAAATTCGACCCTCACCATGGGGTTCTCGCTTATTAGAAGAGATAGACGGCAGGTTTAAATTTGGCAAAGTTGCTAAATTTGATTTGCATTATTAATTCGGAGAGACAAAGTTTCTATGTTAACTCTTATTCGAAACAATTGTAAAAAAGAAAAGTTGTCATTTTCTTATTTTGCCTCTATCTTCTTTATTTAAAAAGATATGAAAAAATGAAAATACTTTCTTTTGGCGCTTTTCAATTCTCTACACAGTGCTAAACGGTATTTTTCTGTAACACGTTTCGTCAAATGAAATGATCATCAAGTTCATTTTTTCTTATAGCGCCCATATTGAAATTTAATGGCAAAAAAATCTACTCATTATGCCCATTACGACAAAATAGCACATGTTATAAAAAATCTTTAAAAATATTTAATGTGAGATAAAAAAAAATTCTAGTTAAGAGAATTTGGGTTTAAATTAAAAACAATGTGTTCGTTAGAATTAAATTACTAAATATTATTTGTTTATACAATAGAAACACAAAAACAGCAAGTGAACGGTATTTCAGAACCTATCCGGAGAACAAACAATAGCTTAGAACCAATAGTATTGCAAAATTTTGTTGCAAATCGTTTTTGATAGCAAGCATGGCCGCCTTGTATAGGATGATTTATTATGTAGCAAACTGGCTTCAATTTGTCAATCATTATACTATGTTAGGTCAAGATACGATCGTAGGTTGTCGCTGTTTTAGCTATTCAATAACATCACAATTACACGTAATTTCGGCAATTTACAATAATACAGGAGCAAAAATGTCTGTCATATGTGAAGTTAAATACAGCTTCTCATAAAATTTGGATAGTACATCATTTGTCAGTTGAAACATAACTCATTACAGATCTGGAGGTTACGTAAATTTCAAAAATTACTCAGAATTTTTGGTGGTAATTGATTCTTGTTCTTCATCGCATCAATATATTTCAATAATCAAGAATAATTAATATTAAGCTGTCGTTTGTACTCTAAATAGGTTCAAAAGTACCGTTTCTTGCTGTTTTTGTTCTTCCACTTACAAACAAAAATATTTAGTAAGTTAGTGTCTAACAAACACAATGTTTATAATTTAAACCCAAAACTATCTTCTGTTGACTAGAATTTTTCTAATCTGACATTAAACATTTTTATTCTGGCCTTGTTTTAAAGAATTTTTATAACGTGTACTATGTTGGCATAATGAATAGATTGTTTTGCCACTAAGTTCCAATACAGGCACCATAAGAAAAAATGAACTTGATGATAGTATCAATTTGACGAAACGTGTTATAAAAAATAGTGTTTACCACTGTATTGAGAATTGAACTTGCCTTAAGAAAGTATTTTTATTTTTTTGATATCTCTTTAAAGAAAGAAGATAGAGGCAAAATAAGAAAATGACAATATTACTTTCTTTATTATTATTTCGAACAAGAGTTAACATACAAACTTTTTCTCTCCGGATTATTAATGCTCATCAAATTTAGCAACTTTGCCAAATTTAAACCTACCTTCTATCTCTTCAAATAAGCGAGAACCCCATGGTGATGGTCGAATTTGAAACAGCCTGTATATAGTACTGTCGGCTCAGTCACTTTGGTCATCAAGCGTCTCCTAATTTTACATCTCAGATTATTATTAATTGCATCAATAATTTCAATATAAAAGTAGCCAAATTCAAGATCTTACCCTTAAGTAATTTGAAAGATAAAACTCCAATTAATTTATTGTTAAATGTAGTGTATTGTATCCCTTATTCTTGTTGCAATCAAGTCTGTATTGGTCACACTTTTACTTGGCTTAAAACCAGAACTTCAAAACATAAATCTGATTGTAAACATTTTTTCAACAAAGTTTCGAATATTAATGTTGGCCAGATATTTTCAAATCAATAACCACAACATAGATCTTAATAGTGTTAAAATTTTACACAAAGAAACAAATTACCATTCACGTCTATAAATGTATCATATAAAAAGACATTCTAACTCAATTAATTTCAGACCTAACATTCAAAATTTAAATTACTCTTGTGAATTTTTTATACATTTTTTGAATTTTAACACAAACGATAACAGTTCAGATTTACTGCTCTTGAGTTCATTCGCACATGCACACTAAAAATTTTTCCCTTGCTCGCCATTTTCGTTTGATCGATTTTAAAGTGTTATGTAAAAATTATTTTTATGTAATTATTTATGCGTTACTTTACTTTAACCATATAAGACATTTCGTAAGTTAACACTCTTAACCTCAAATTATTTTACTGTTAAATATTCATTGTTACAGAACGCTCTTATTAAGACAAAAAATTTTAGCGAAAGCTTAGCATTGCAAAAAAGTTTTTAGTATTGCTATCTTGACCAAATATTCAAGACATTTGTTGTTCATTGCACAGATTTTTGACACGTTTTAATTTTTTCTCCAAAACAGTTTAAGATAGTAAAAGTTTGTTCAAGTAAGATTTGTTTCTTTTTAAAACTCTTATTTGAGTTGTTCTCGGTTACACGTAGTTCCGGTTGGACTTGAAAGACAATTATATCGTCACAATGCGCCACATACCGTTTTGTTTGCTACAAAAGATAACTTATGTCTAAAGCATACTGCGTTTCTTATCCTTCCGGAAGGGTCCGTAATATTTTCTAAACGCACCCTGTATATACAATCCTTGTATATGATACAGGTAGATAATTAACGCGAACCGCAAGCAAGTTGGCTAACATGCGCGCACTTTTGAATATTTTTCCAATAATTATTTAATGCCTTTGACGCAAGATTAATTAATATGGCAAACACTTGCATTTAGCGTGCGTATCGTTTACCGAAATACAATCGACTGTGTCCCTTCATTGGGCAAACCCTGCATAGCTCGGCCTTGTTTATTGTTTACGTTACTTAAGAGCGCATTCCAACACGTCTGAGTTTAGATGAGCTTAATGGATTGTAGGCAAAATTATAATTTCATAAATTATAAATTCTTTATATTTTCACTTAATAAAAAATATATCTAACAGTACTAAACAGTAAATTTAATTTGCGTCTGTGGAATGGAGCCTAAACATTTTGTAAACTGTTTATGAAAGGCAGAAGTAAAAAAATATTTTGTCTCCAGCTTACTGAAGTTTAATAGCAGGGTAGCAGGCATATTTTGCTGAGCATCACCTCATACTTTATTTTAAAAAAATGTCTACGCTCGTAATAATTTTTTTTTCTTATTTTTTAGAAATAAACCTCTAAAAATACGTTTGGAGAATTTAATTTCCTTTGTAAATAAATTCTTCGAAACATAAAACATTAAATGTACTATTTCAAATGGAAAAAAGATTAGTGAAGTAAAAGCTGTTTGCTAGGAGATACACTATTTACAGCTATATTAACGCCGTTTTACATTGCACAATTTATTGTATAAGAAGTTGTTCAATTTTTTAAACAATCTAAACTCTATAGTTTCAAGCAGCAAGTTGCGTGCAATTATACCCTTAGTAGTTACTTTATTCTTATATACATCGTGTTTCATACAAAAATCAATACCTACTAAACAAAATTTTAAAAGTAAGAGTATTTCACTACAAAGTACTACTATTTATCAGCTTAGAAAATGTTATTCGGTATCATACGCTTCTTTTTCTTCATCTTCTTCTTCTTCCTCCTCTTTCTCTTCCTCTTCCTCTTCTTCTACTGCTTTTCAGATCAGATGATACTAATATTGAAATGGTCTTGATTGTTTTTTTATTCTTGATGATTTCCTAGTAAAGTGTTCTCTGTATTTTCTTAAATCTTTATTCCTCGCTTCTTGTGCTTCTTCAGACAACTGTCCAACAGGAAGTACTGCTGAAGAAATAATCAGGTGGACATGAATTGAAATTTTATGTAGTGTTGCTGGCATATAATACCAACCATATTCAACAACAAATAATATTGCAACTTCTATGCCATAATTCTTAAGTTGTTCGACATTTATTTTTTCGCTTGAAGAAATTACACGTAAAATAACAGAAAATTTGAATATAAGTTCCTCAGAAATTTCTCTAATGCCTGCAGATACAGCTGGATTTCTAAAAAAAGGTTTGAGTTCTATTGCCTTCATTGCTCTTCCTACTTCCTTACCACAGTACATCCACTAGCAATCCTAAACGTTTTCTGAATTCTTATTGAATTTTCTTCTTTCTCCCTTCAATTAAACACATTTCAGGTCACTTGCCATTTTTTAATTGGTAAACGGTATACAATATGTAGTGAACACTCAAACATTCTGATCCAGGTACGAAATATAGATATTCCAAGTTACAGAAATTACTCAATTATATTCAGCAATCACAAATTCTCAACATTGTTCATCTGTAAAGGTTTAGCTCCACAAATATAACAAGTTTGTGATGACGTCCGTGTTCTAGCACATGCAACTTTTCCGTTTATCATTGTGAATTAATAACAAACAGATAAAACAGCGACATCCTACGATCACTTTTTGACATGACATTGCAGCAGCATAGACAAATTGAAGCGGATTTGCTCCTAATAAGTCCCCCATGCAAGGCGGTCGTGCTTGCTGTCAAAGCATAATGAAAGTTTAAAAAAAAAAATTGTTGCAAATCGTTTTTGATTGCAATGAAAACCTCGAGCAGATTCTGTACAGCTGTTTCAGCCCTGATAGGGGCTTCATCAGCAGAGATGTAGCTCTACATTCCCACTGCAAACAAAAAACGATTTGTGTAAGACCGGCCGCAAAATTATCAAAACATTTTCTTTTCATTATTATAAAAACATATTAATGCGTATACTTAAATATAATTAATCAAACGCTCACCCTTTCCTTCGGCTACTGGGAACCTTCCACCACCGTCATCGCCCAATGACACATTGCGTTCATGCAACAATAACATGTGTTTACAATAATATGTCAAGAGTCAACAGTTATTTACTCACCGGGGACCCCCGGTCCCCAAGGCCACAACGGTCTGCACTTGCTCCACCGACCCTTAAGGTCTATTTATAGCTCACACTCGTGCCTCTACCATATCTCTTAATGGTACCAACCTGGGGCCTTCCCAAACTCATTTCTGTTGCTCTCTTATATGTTCCAATTCTCTAAAATATTATTTCCACAAGCACACTCTACATACACCGCAGAGAGCCTCACTTAGGTACATGCAAACACGCTCTACCCCACGTCTTGGTACTATCCGACCCGTAGATTCTCTACCAGCAATCTACTCTTCCACCAGGTGGTGTGGCATCTCACCACCGGCCTCCACCTGGCACGTAAGGCTGGTGACAATTCCTCAGGGCCGCCCGCTACATCGGGTCCCCTTGGGATCACCTTGGACCGTGAACAGTACGTCGTTCACTCTCGGCTGCGTTTTTAAACCCTGTTAGTACGATCCCCCTTCGGGGATGGCTACTCATGCAATGATGTCCCCAACGTCCCCGACGTCCCAGACATCCCGCAACCACCCCCGCCAACATAGTCCAACTAGTCAGCGGTCAAGTGATGTAGCACCTGCCACGCCTTGCCGAGCCTAAACCCAGGGGAATCGCTCATTCATACCAAGCAAGAAGTAGTTCAAGCTAATTCTCTACATATCATGCAATTTGCTATAATATACAACTTATCTCTAAAGCGTACTGCATCTCTCCGGTGTGGCGCACAATATTTCCTAAACACACCCTGTATGTGCGGACCCTGTATATAATACACGCCGACTATAATCGTACGCAAACATCGCATACCCCGAGCCGCGAGCCGCGAGATTGGCCAATAACGCGCTTGCCGTGTAATAATAATTATTCCGCACGTTTTATTAATTATTAATACCCCAAATACTTATTAGCGTATGCATCGTTTAACAGCATATCAACCACTGCCCCGGCCCTTGGACGAAGCTATGTCACCCCGACCGATTTTGTTTATTGTTTACGTTTCTCAAGTGCCATCTCGCATTCCAACCGTCTGGGCTTATATTCGATGCATTTTAGGCGAAACTGTAATTTCTTAAATTATAGATCCTTTATATTTTTTTTACTTAATAAAAATATATACATTTGTCCAATTTATTCGCAATTGCGATGTAATATTGATGAACAGATAAAACAGCGACATCCTACGATCGCTTTTTGACCTAACATTGCAGCAGGATAGACAAATTGAAGCGGATTTGCTCCTAATAAGTCCCCCATGCAAGGCGGCCATACTTGCTGTCAAAGCACTCATTTGAGTCGCAAAACTCAATCCTGCAGATTTTATTTTCCGAATATCCTATTTTTTTTTCTTCTTTTACTTGTTTCACTGCTTTCATGTAATCGCTGAGGTGGACGCCCTTTCACTGATGATGATCAAATCAAAGTGCATTGTCACGTAAAAATCTATCTTTCGTCCTTGAACATCTCTGAAACTTTTCAAAAATTCTGTTACAGACTTCGGATTTTTATTTTCAGTTTTTGCAGAGTCCCTTCATCTTCTTTTATTTGCTATAAGTCATTCAGAGTTTTAATTACACTATATAATAAAATATAATAAAATAGTAACACCTCAATTTAAGAATATATTTTTTTAATTACAAACGAATTCAATTACTTTCGGATTAATACACGATGTTGCTTATATTGCACTACTTTACAGTTTCATAAACTTTTGCAAATTTCTTTACTTTGGGCAAAGTTGGGCAAAAGTTATTTTTTAAAGTAAATAAATATTGTTATGGCTTCAATTTAAGTCAAAAATGAAAGCGGGCCACTAATCCCCTAAGAACAGAATTATTACAATTTACTTGCCTCTACTAAACATTGAAAATTTCGATTTTTGGCCATATTTTAGAAATTTCCAACCACTGTGGAACGGTCCAAGTGGTAAAGGACCGGCCTTGCAATCGCAAGGTCTTGGGTTCGAACGGTGCTCGAGATATTTCCCGAGGATGGTCGGTATATAACTGTCGGAAGAAATAGTCGGTATATAACTGTCGGAAAAAATAGTCCTCGTTCAACTCCTAAATTAGCAATTCCTAACGTTTTTTAAGCGTCAAACCCTTAGAAGAAAATAAGGTTTGTGTTGGCCCCCTCCCCCAAATCTCATGTCATTTTGACTTGCTTTTCAACTGTTTCTATAATTCTGCATTCCTCGATCTGCCATTAACAAATTTCCTCTTACTTGTCCCTTAAATGAAGAATGATTTTTTTCGTTTACCAACTGAGCATTTCTAGAATAAAAATTACTTAATAAAAAATTTAAAACTTCACCTCTGAGCATTAACCAAAGTCAAAGCTATTTTTATGGAATTTCCTGTAACAACGTTTTATCTTCATATCAACAGTCTCAGCCAAATCCGTGCATTAATTTTAATTTCAAAATATAAAATCAAGGCGGAACAGGAACATTCAAGACGCCATCTCTTGATCAAAAAGGAAAACAAATTTAATCGAATTTTCTGTAAGAACTTTACCTCTTCCGGGTGATTCAGCAAAATCCTGCCTTCTAAGTTCGCAATAATTTTCATTTAAAAATTAAAGTAAAATTTTAAGTCAAATTATTTAGAACGCCACCCTGGACTAAAAATGAATAATTTAGTCTAATTTCAAATACTACGATATCGTGTTTTCGTTGACATTCTCAGCAATAATATCGTTTTCTAATTAAATGGATTAATAGCAAATAAATCTTATTTAATTTACTCTCACTGATAGTTCATCGAACCCTAAAAGACTGCTTGAAGTTGTTAGTTGTCTGTGATTATTCCTGTACCAAAAACTAGTAATCCATCAGGGTACGCTGATTTGAGACCAATTAGCTTACTCCCAACGCTCTCCAAAATCTTCGAAAAAGTTATTGTAAAACAATTAATAATATACTTGAATAAACATGACTTATTACCTCCAAATCAATCTGGTTTCCGCTCTAAATATAGTTGTTCTACAGCATTACTAAACATTACTGATGACGTAATAAAAGCCTCTCACAGTAACCAGTTAACAATCTTAGTTTTACTAGATTATAGCAAGGCTTTTGATACAATAAACCACAAACTAATGCTAGCGATTCTACGCTACATTGGCTTGGATCAAAATGCCGTATCCTTGCTCTCTGACTACTTGTCTAACAGAAGTCAGTGCGTAAAAATATCCACTTCAGTTTCTAGTTCACAACCTACTGTATCTAGTGTGCCTCAGGGTTCTATCCTTGGGCCTGTTTTATTCAATATTTACACCAAAATATAACATCTGTCTTGAGGTACTGCCGGGCTCATTTATATGCGGATGATACACAACTGACTTACTCTTTCTCTCCACAGGATTTTATCAATGCAATCCGAAAAATCAATTCCGATTTACAGTCTTTATCAGAGTATTCAATGAAACATTGCCTTACATTGAATCCTAATAAGTCGCTGGTTATGCTTTTCGGCAATAAAAATAAACATCTCCTTTTTAAAAACCTTATCCACCTTACTATTGACGGTGTCCCTCTTCCTGTTGTCGAAATTTGGGTGTGGTAATTTACGTTTTAGAGGTCACGTCTCTAAATTACTTCAACAGGCTTATGCAGCATTAAAAGTTTTGTTTGACAACAGAAAGAGTTTAAATCAACGATTGAAATTACAGCTTTGCGACGCTCTAGTACTGTCTCAATTTAACTTATGTGATACCTTATATCACCCTTGCTTAGATTCTGAGGACGTGGGTAGAGTGCAGAGGGTACAAAACTCTTGCCTTCGTTTTGTTTATGGCATTAGAATGTACGAACATATTTCTCATACTCTTAATTGGGCTTCCTGGCTAAATATGTTTAATCGTCGCAGACTTCACTCTGCAACATTGTTTTACTCGATATTTGTTAACAAGAAACCTCCATACCTATATAATAAAATCAGTTTTCGGACAGATATTCACAATATAAATATTAGACATAAGAATGTTATAACAATACCATCTCATAAAACCGAATTTTTCAAACGCGGATTTTCATATAATATCGCCAATATTTTAAATGGCATTCCGTCAAATCTCAAGAGAGGCAGTGTAGTTTCATTTAAACATAAGTTAAAACATTTTTTGGTCAACGAGCAGTCAAGGGCGAGTCAAGTTATCCATGTCGGCAGTGATAAATTAATACATACTTGTATATACCGGGTGGAAAGTTTCAAACCCGAACATAGCAAACTTGTATTGAAAACTATGTTTCTGTGAATTGCTGCTCGCCATTTGAAGATACAAAAATGGCAGAGGTATTAAAGAAAAGAGAAAATTATGGACAATATTACGGTGTTAAAATTATTCCTTAATATTAATACTTTCGAAATATCAATAAAATTTTCAAATTTAAAACGAAAAATTTAGTTGCCTATGTCAGGTTTGAAACTCTCAGTTGTTTCAATTAATAAAATAATTTATACGTCAGTCAAAAAGTATTATGAATTATTGTACAGAGCAAATAATAGGTAGGTACTCTTGTCGTTTAAGTTACAACAATTCTTTCTTTATTAAAATGGTAATTGTATTCTACGTCATTGCATACAAAAATACTGTTGTTTCTGATACTATCAATAAACTTGAAATGATACCACGGGCAATCCATACCGACACATGTCGATACCAAATCAGTTTTAAAATCAATTGTACTAAGAATTAAATAAGTTTCACTGTTCAATAATAAGTAACACACAACTCTAAAGAATATTAAAAAAAAAACATCAATTCCACAAATCCAGTTGCCATCGACATTGTATTGAAATTAACAATAATAGTAGGAAAGCATTTTGTGAAGCAATGCAAAGCAAAGAAATAAATCCTAACAGTCTTTCATCGTCAGTATGCTACACAGATGAATGGAATTTTATTTTGAATAAGAAGCATATTGTACAAAATTCTGGTTATTGAATTGCAAACTTCAAATCTGACATACTAAGGGTACTACATTTTTCATTTGAAATTTATAAATTTAATTTCTATTTCAAAAGTATTAACACAATAGGAATAATTTTATACGAATAACATTGGCCTTAATTTTATCTTTCATTTAATACCATTATCATTTTTGTATCTTTAAATGGCGAGCAGTAATCTACAGAAACGTAGTTCTCAATGGAACTTTGCTATGTTCGGGTTTGAAACTTTCCACCCGGTATTGTATTGTATGTTGCGCATACATAATTATTAATTTTTAGGGGTGATTGGAAGAACAAGAATCTTTGCTACTTCCAAAGATATCTTGAATTCATTCTATTTGGCTAATTATACGTATAATTCTAGCGATGTAATTTCTGTGACTGCAATAGCCAATAAAAATATATTATTGTTATTATTATTAAGTACATATGTCTAAACCGATGTTACGGTGTTTTCTATTAAAAGTAATTAATTTAGTCATGTAAGACATTGAAATTGTTCAAAGTAATCTAATAACGTAACGTCAAATGTGTTAGTTTCTCTTTTTATTATGATCTTTTTTATTATTATTGCAAGAGATATCTTGATTTGAGAAATAAACAATTGCTTATTAATTTATTGTTATTTGTATGTGTGTAGTTTCAATATAAATGTTGCAAGATTCATCTGAAACTGTTAAGCCAGTGGTCATTGGTACCTGACCCCCCATATCGCGTTAACACCAACAGCTTCAATCCGCATTCCATTTGAAACTTGCACGCTAAGTTCCTTGTAAATACAACACATGTTCCTTAATAAAATTGTTAAAACAGCATTTTGTAATTTTTTATTGCTTGCTTTGTACCATTAAATAAGAAGTTAAATATCTCAGATATTTTCTGTATATTCTGTTCTACATTTTAGGTATAGTATTTTATTTGAATTTTAAAAACATGTTCAATCAAACTAAGTGTTCAGATCAAGTTAATCGAATTTTTTCGTGATTAATTTTAGCTGCTTAATCTGTTAACTCCTTAATCTTCTAATCTATGTATAAACGTTCTTAGATAACGATCTTGTGCTAATACAAATTTGTAATATGCGGGCACATATGCGGGAAATTTTTTACACAACCTCCAAACTATACAGGGTGATTCAGAATAAGTGTGGGAGCGGATCCACTAAGGTCACGCAAGTTCGAAATTGCAAGAAATAAATCTATCAGAAGCATCTCAAAAATCAACCTCCTTTGAATCCAAAATGGAAATCATGATGCATTTCTTTCGTATACATACACAAGTGCGAAATTCGAATGAATAAATTGCGTATTGTATATTTTTTCTTCAGAAAGACATTAATAAAAACGTTTTACAGTTTAATTTCAAGGTAAACGCTAGTATCTCGTTTTATTCCACGCAATTTAATTGCTATTGTGACGCAAGACAGCTTTACTAGAGCCCATCAACCAATTTATATCTGAATTTTCAATGCATTTTATCTCAAAAACTATGTATGTTAGACCCCCTATGCATATAGACTTTTTGTTTTCTTTTTCGGTGTACTACCTGTGATTGATGGGTCGGACGCTTATTTTGAATCAACCAGTATAAAAAGTTGTTTGAATTTAGGGATTCCAAGATTTAAAATTAATAATGGAATACTTGAAACATATTAAAGTGTTAAGGATTAAAATGAGTTCTGGATATACATATTTTTTCTTTCTTTCTTAACGTCCTAATTAAATAAATTCAAAATTTAAAGTCTGAAAGGAGTAACTTTTTGTGCAACTCCTTACAAGCGTGTAATTTATAATTGGCGCTAACTCAGTTACGGAAAAATTTATTGCTGACAGTTGGTTAAATGAAAAAGTTAAGATCGGAAAACTCCCCTTCGGAGCCCAAGGACTTGATTAATTCCGCGTGATTTACCGCGCTCTTCACTTGCCTCATGATTGAAAATCTTTGTTGCTCTCATTGTCACACGTCCCGCTGATTGAATGGAAACTACGAAGTGCAAAGTGTGCAAGTAATCACACCCTTGGAAAGGAAGGTGGCTTATCAGATCCGTAGGGTTCTAATTGTCGGCTTGATTAACTTCTCCTACTTTCATCAATAGCTTGTGGGAATTAGGAAATTCGAGATTTAGGGGGATGTATCTAGATTCACAACGTATACTCTTCTAATGTATGAGAAATTTCAAGTCTCTTAATAAAAAATAGAAAAGTATTAAATCTGAGTTTTCTAATGTATACGATGGCGGAAAAATTATCAATAGTTTAACTAACATTCCGAGTTTATTTAAATTGTTATCTTATATCGTTTATCTTATCTTAATCGGCTTTAACAGATTTACCGTTGGAAATCTGAAATGCGTTTCGCTCATTGTTTTATAATAATTAAAGACAGTCTTTTTACGTCATGTAAAATTGATTTCAAATTGAATTATCTAAATGGTTTATAAATCTGTTCTGCATTAAGTACAAGTACTAAGACAAAAAATAAACTAATGACTATATCTAAAAAATAAAAATAAAAAAAACATATATTTAAGTGTATTTTAAATGTATATTTTTATGTTTACTTTTTTGTAAAAAACGAGACGCTATAGTTATAAATAGTGTTTTAGAAATCCTATTATGCTTGTGACGAATAAGACAAATTAGTTTTAGATGGTTTAATTACACAAAATAAAACTTTATTTCCTTGTGCCCTTTTTTTAAGTTGGTATTATATCTGTATATAGGAAATACGAAGTATTAAATTATTCTTTTTTATTGTTTTTGAGTTGTTATTGCATTTTATGTGTTTAAGGATTACTAATTTGACAAAAAAAATCTGTTTACTAAAATTATTTAAAACCGGGTTTTATTTCTTTTTAAAAAGTAATCTGATAATTCTAAACCTAAATCGTTGAGGTTTTACAACAGGTTGGATTTTTTTCGCATTATGCGTTAATTTTGCGGAGCAGTATAGTTATGTAATTAGGCAAAGTATTAAAAAACTGTAACCCTCCATGGTTGGGGGGCACCAGAAACGATCTTCAATTTGGTGAAAGAAATGTGAATGGTTGGGGGCAACAGAAACCATCTTTAGTTTGGTAAAAAGAATATAAATACCAATATACCAAATTGGTATCAGGAATACGAAATTAATTTTTACCTCTATTGTTAATAATATGAATATCACTGTTTTGATTAATTTTTGAAAACATACAGAAACATACATTGAAAGCATACAGATTTCCAAAACATAATGACCGTAGAGTGTTAAGATTTAAAATTGTTAAAAGGTTATCTGCAAGAGTGTCTTCTCCCTTGTTTTAGACTACCCTGTTTCTTAAAGATACAAGATTTGGGTCCATTTTTTAAACTGTACAGTAAAATGTAGCAATCTTTCTTTCTTGCGAAGGGTGATATTTCTTTCATTCATGTATCTTTCAGTATTTCAAAACAAGTAACGAATCGACGATGTATGTATCAAACTAGCTTATTATAAATATAAAATGATTAAAGAAATTGATGTAATTGCTATTGAATCTTATACTTTGGGTCAATTAAGTGTCGATCTAATTTCATTTCAATATTACCTAATAGACTCTTTTATTTATACGTATATATTTGTTAATAGATTAAACAGCGACACCCTACGATCGCTATATAATAAGTTATTCCACGCAAGGCCACCATGCTGGCTGTCAGAAACGCTTTGCAACAATTTTTTTTATATATTTATTGTTTGTTGATCAAATCAAAACATCTATACAGGGTGTAACAAAAATACAGGCCACTACTTCACGTACGTATTCTTCAGATCAAAACAGGTGTTCACGGGAAGCTGCAACAACAATTAACTCTCTTATTTAAATCTTTACGAAGTAACTTATATTAGAAAAACTTCAGGACCTGTCCTGCCCAATTCTATGGAAATATTGAAAAGACATATGACTGTCAGATTTTTGAGATTTTCAATTGTTTTTAACTTTATTTAATAAAACATATTTTTTTATCATCGCATCGTGTTGAGAACGTCATTTTAATTATGTCTCTAAAATATTTTCTTCCAAAGTCTAGTATTTTTATATTATACTTGAATGTAACTGCAAAATAGAATTGTTAAATTGTAGCCGCTGTAATTTTAAAATTTTAACCAAATAGACTTCTTGATGTGACTTCTTTGTCTTTTGAGAAAAGTAAACAGTGGCCCTACTACATGGCAAATATTAAATTGTTACTTAAAAATATTGAGGTTACACAAATTGTTTAGCAACTAGATATGAACTTTCTTCCGCAAGAAAAGTGTATTTCATGCATGGTCGAAACAGAATATTCTATTTTTGGAAACTAATAAAAAATACTACTTATAAGAAAATTTGTTTAATGATCAGTTTAATAATTATTTGCATAATATACTTGAGATCATGATGAAATTCGCGACGTATTTACGTTCGCTTGTTAAGCTGTTTTTAATTTTAGTCTTTCAAATTAAGTGAGAAACATTACACTGTTGTAGCGAATAATTAACGGTACTTTATTTAAATGATACCGGTTTCTCAAATAGTCTGATATTACGTTCACCTAACAGCGTATTTTGAAATACTCATGTCGTATTAATATTACTTATCTGTGTACATAGATGTACTATATCTTTATTTAGATGTTTTATACTCTATTAATAATGTATTCATATTTCTTTCCGTTTTCAAAGCATTACCTTTTAAATTTTGTCATTAAACAAAAAAGTATCGAAGCACTCTAATCTGAAGGTGGTACTTCTTTAACAGATTGTGTTGCAGGTAAAATTTCCAAATAAGCGGAGGAATAATATATTGCCAATTAAAAATTACAATGTATTTGTATTTAACAGGAAACTTCTTTCTGTAATTTATAATATTTAAGCGGTATTTGATCAACTGATCTTTACGAAAAACGTGTTACAAAAAAAAATGCGCTCATTCGTCAACCCATCTTATGTAATTTTTGTTTACCGAACAGGATGAAGCAAAAAAAAATTAAAATGTTTGTCTAATGAAGTCAGTTTTAAGAATCGACACGCACCGAAAGCATTTAAAACTTAGAAAAAGATTAAAAATATTCATATTCCTTATTTATGCTGGGCTAAAATTATTATTTTTTCTTAATTGCTCTTTGGTATATTCCATATCCAAAAATAACTGTCACAACCTGTATATATAATGGAACTTCTACGTCTTACATTATGCTGCAATAAACTGGCAACAGACCATTAGAGTTTGGAAAAATATTAATTATGTTCAGTGAATTTTATGTTTTCTTTAGTGGCTGTTAAATTGGCGCCAGGGACAAGAACATCTCTTCATGCCGTCTTAATGTTCACACATCATAAATATTAAAAGTTTTCTGTAGATTGTGTTTCCAGATATTCTGACGAAAAATATGTTTTAACGCATATTTTTGTATTGATCTGTAGGTCGGTCAATAAAACGGATTATTCTTACTTACTTTCTTTACCAAATATTTACTTACAGATCTTTTATGAGTTGCTTTTCCATGAACGTCTTCTTCGACTTGCATTTCGAAGAACTTGAGTATTTACAGAATGACTTCAAGAACAAATTATCAAGAATATTATTGCTTTCAATTATAGTTACGAACGGTTTAAATTTTTCCCGTCGCCTTTGAAATTTTTATTGAGAATTTATCTACTTTTCGTGTACACATATCTTTATATCGCAGTTAAAATAATCATAATCAACACGTCAATGGCAATCCGAGTGTATTTAAGAAACCGGCTAACCTATTGTTAGTCTGTCGTAAACTAAAGTCACGTTACGAGCCAAGCATAAATCATCTTAGTCGTTCTGTTTGTAATAAATTAATCTGAACCGGCGCGATAAGAAAAATTGTTAACATGCTTTTAGATTTGTTAGATGTAATCATTAAATGTGTTCTGGTTTTACGAGGAGTTCCGGTTAATATGATGTACAGGGTTTTTTTTTTAATATTTTGCAATCTTATCCAGAGGTTTTATTTTAAGAGCTAGAGAAAAACTTTAAATGCAAAAGTTGTTGAGTCTTACAGCTATTATCTTTTAGAGTTATCAGAAGAAATAAAAACGTACCGCAAATTGGAGAAAAAATTACAATTTTTTTTAATGGAACATTCTATACAGCCTGTTCATTTTTCGAGTGCCATTATGGGGATCATTTTTTCCTGATTTCAAAAATATAATGTTCAATTCAGGAAAGAATACATGCACGTCATGCACGGACCTCGTCTATTTCAGGTGGTTGCACTACTTTAATCAACACTACGCGAATTTTCATGTATCGGAAATGCATTATTAAATCAAGTTCAAATATGAAATTAATAATAGTGTTGATTCACCTAGTGTAACCCCCTGAAATATACGAGGTCCGTGTATGACGTGCATGTGTTCTTTTCTGAATTGAACTGAATAATACGTTGACATTGGACGTTTGCGAGATATTTGAGGTTAGAATATCAATAAATTCATATTTAAAATATCAAGGCGGCCTGGAACTGTTTTTTTGTTATTAATCCATTGAATGGGGTTTCCAGTATTCGAATTTTATTGTTTTTTGCTAACTAAAACAGATATTTAGAACATGTGTAAGCAGCTTTCCGGGCCGCATAAGCATAAGCCCTACAATTTTTGCATTTAAAATCTTCTCTAGCTCCGAAAACAAAGCCTTTAGAGAGGGGGCAAAATATAAAAAAAACCTGTACTACTATTTATTTAAGTTTGGCAACATTTTCAAAAATCTTTAAAATAGGAAAAAGTTTGTACATTTCATTTTTTGTTTTTCTTTTAATTAAAAGAGTGTTTCCGGAAAAATTGAGTGTCTAGAAAAACACCGGAAGAAGACAGGAAAAAAAACTGAAATTTTAGGAAACGCAACTAAAGTTATTTATTTCTCCAAATAGGTAACCAATTTTGCAAAAAGAAAATGTTATATTACACAATATTATTATAATATTGAATTCTTTTATAGGAAACAATACAGCATAGAACAAGGATGTTAATTATGAAGACATGAGGCAGAGTTTGCCGTTGATTGCTGAAATAATAATAATAATAATAATAATAATAATAATAATAATAATAATAATAATAATAATAATTACGTTTATTGGTTTGACAAATAGGGTGATAATTTGGAAAACAATTAAACTAAATAGACAAGTATGTGAAAAAACATGATAATATAGAAAACAAAAGAAAAGGTAAAGCATATTACAACGCGTGTCGAACTAAATGGTATGCCATTAGTGAGCTCATAAGGAGCGCACTGTTTACCTGGTGTACCTGAAACTAAAGAAAAAATGAAAATAAAGAATAAAATGGGAAGTAAATGAGGAAGAAAAAAGAAGAGAATAAGGGCAAAGAGAGGGGAGAAAGGCGAAGACTGGGAGTAAATATTAGAAAACCGAGAAAGAGATAAATGAAATAAGTTAATAAAATGAGTAAGATAATGAATAAAGAGCAAAAATAAACAAGAAGTCCAACAATAGAGTTCTCTTGAAAATGTGATAAGTTCGCTCACTAAACAATCTCATTAAACAAAATACGCTTTAGTTCACGTTTAAACATCTGATGTGGTAGTTTTTTCAGGTCAGCATCAATGTTCTTTAGACATTGAACAGCAGCGTATGTAAAACATCTTTTAAACAGGGATGTGTGATGCATAAAAATATCCAATAGAACCCTGGGTCGATTAATACTGTGAACATCGGTCCTAAGTCCGAACTTGACAAAGAGGTAAAGAAGTGTTTTTGACAATAAGATTTTATGACTGAAGCATGCAAGTTGAAAAAGTCGTATGTCTTTCATTGAAGCTAACAAGCAACCAACGTTCAGTTTATGCGAAACATGTTTCCGTCTAGAAACGCCAAAAATGAAACGCGGACAAGAGTTCTGTAAAATTTATATGACATCACAATAATTAAAGCGAGATAGAACTAAGCTATCACAAATGGCTGTTATGGCTTTGGTGGTAAGGATATATTTATGTACCTGTTGGGGTATAACATTTTCAAATTGCAAAATGCCTTGCGGATGCAGGAAGTGATGTGCACTTTGAATCGTAGATTAAATTATTTTCGATGATAAGGCCCGAACTTTTAAAACTGTCACGATAGGGCAGAGGAGTATCATTTAACACAAGATTAATTAGAGGCAATACGATCTTTAAATTCTACCAAATAGGAAAGAATTATTAAATTTATTAATTGTTAAATTTAATTTTATAGATTAAACAGCGACATCCTATGATCACTTTTTGACCTGACATTGCAGTAGGATAGACAAGTTGAAGCGGATTTGCTACATAATAAGTTTACCCCATGCAAGGCGGCCATTAAAAACGATTTTCAACAATTTTTTTTTTTAATTTCATACATAGGCATTCCAATATTCCAAAGCTTTTAGATATATTTTCCGTAACACATCAAGTGTAACGGAAGGAAATAATATTGGGCCGTATCTTCATCTCATGATCGTCGTCTCTAAAGCCGTGATTAAAAGAAACAAAAACGATATAGCTTTATGCGAATTTCATGAGTAAGAGAGTGAGAGAGAATCTAATCACGGCGTTGCTAAATTAAAGACGGACTGAGAATACGGGCCGCTGTCTCGTTTGAAAAAATCATATTTTAAATTAGTTTTTTACTTTTGGATTTACACAAAATTCAACATGCGTATTTTAGACAAAATCGTTTAGTTTCTTTTGACAGGTGCGGTTATCGACAAGGATCTAGCATGGATAACCGACCGACGTCTTCTTAAGTCTTTTCGATCAAGGAACGTACGCAAAAGAACGCTGTAATAGAGGGAATTCCTTGTTGAATCCGAATCGTTTGACCTTGCTGCACCAGCGGATCTTATTTCATTAAAAGTAATTAACGTGCTCACTCTTTAATTGTGTTTTCGTCAAGACGCTGACTATTTTGATATTCTTCCTACCTTTCGACCAAAACTTTTAGAAAATGCACTTTGTGGCATTCGGCGCGGGTGGTATAAAAGGGGAACTTTGCAAATCAATCGAAGCAGTTAGTTATTCATTATTGGATTATTGTTATCCTAATCATTATTAAGAATTATTCGTACAGTCAATTAGAAGTGATTAGGCTGTTGATAATCAGTAGTGAATTAGTTGTAATATTCTTTAATATAAATTAGTTTAATGTATTGGTGAAATTTATTTGTGACTTCTGAAATGATCCTTTGGGGCGACGTTTGGTCGAGTGAGGTGCAAAGAAGCGAGGTAATGTAGAGCTTAAATTAATTATTATTTTTCGCTCGCTAATGTCCTGCTCTACAAGCGAGTACTCGATATAAGGGAAAACGTAACGCAGTGGCGACCCTCTTGTAACATAACCACGTTAACTGTATTTCCCTTACCCCGCAACATGATACAATCGCACGTAATGCAGAACAATTTATTTCTTTTTGGAAACCAACGTTTTACGTAAAAACCACCCCTGATATCGTGACAATATACAGGTTGACTCAGGTAACTAGGCAGGCGATGCGAGTCATCGTATGTCATCGGGGCGGATGCGGATTGACTAAACTGCTGTTTACCTAATTCATCGCGAATATACGTTTGTGAGGACCGTACCGCCTATTTAGTAACCCAAGTCAATTTGTTTACTTCTTAATGGAGTTGAAAACATAAAACTTCTCTTCCAAAAAATAAAAAATAAAGGTTGTTACGTATATATATAAGATAAATATTTGAAAAAAATAAGTATGTGTGAGATTATATGAGTAAATGCCACATATATAACCAGACGTGAGCCAGACTATTTGGATACATTCCAGATTTATTTAAAAAGAGTCTAAATTGTTCAGAACTTAATGTAAAGGCACGTTGCAATAACATTTGCAATATATTAGTTATAAAAATTCCTCCTGCGTTTGTTGAAATTCAATATGCGGTACAGCAATTAAATTAAATTACCTTCGAACCATTAAATTAAATAAATTGTATAATGAATAATGACCGTGATATAAATCGAGACCAGTCGTCATGCTGGCCACGATTTTCCGGGGAGCAAGAACAACGTAGCATGTCGTTAAGCAAAACCGAAGGAAGGAATTTTAACGACATGTTATTTGGAAGATCACGAAGAAACCGGGAAGTCAATCACCTGAACGGAGAGCAAGGAGAGCGGATACGTCGACCACACCGGTCTCGCGAATAAGAACAATACAGAACTGGTTGGAGTTGTTGGCCTTGATTATAGGCTGGGCTCCTGACCGCTGGTTGTATCTTGACCGAGCGACCGACTAGGCCGACGCTTCATGGTGATGCACTTCTCTGCACTTTGCAAAACCAGATCCTTTTAATTATGTTCCAGAAAAATAACTGATTCACATCTCCATAATTAATGCACCGTTGTAGGTGGCGTGTGGGAATTTTATTGGATAGGCAAAGAAAAATGTTGTTGCTATTAAAATGACATTTTTCATTTAGCATATATTAATTTATGCAGTTGCTCAATCTAAAAATAGAGAATTTTTACACGATAATACCATCGCCAATTTATATTTCAATTGGTACGTTGCGCAATGGCAGAACACTTATTACAGTTCTAAAATTTTTTACAATTGTCTCTAATGATACAGTACGGACCAATTAGTATATTGAGGTATTTTTCAAAATTGTTTGCATATGTGATCGACACAAGAATGAAAATTTCATGTCAAATGGAGGAATAAAACGCAACATGGTTGTATGAGAAAAAGAAGTACTGAATCAGCAATTTTCGAATGTACTTCTGCAATATTAGAATCTTGGAAAGAAAAGAAAATGGCATGTGAATTTCTCTTTGATCTATCGAAGGTCTTCGAGATCCTGAATCATTGGGCGCGTTTAGAGACTCTCAACAGCTGAGTTGCTTACTCAACAGTTGTTTGTTTTGTGAGCCAATCACAAACGATTGCTGAGTAAGCAACTCAGCCGCAGAGCGTCTCTAAACGCGTCCATCGTTTACTCTTACCAAGCTAGATTAATATGGAATTGTGGAACATCAATTCAGTGGATAAACACTTCTTCAGTGAATGGGTACATATCTTTCTCAATCTTGAGAATAAAATAAAATGACATGTGGATTTCTCCTTGATCTATCGAAGTTCTTCGATACCCCGAATCATCGCTAACTCTTTACCATGCTGGAAAATATAGAATTCATGAAACACCTCTTCAATTAATGGATACCTTCAATGCCCTGAATCATCGTTTACTCTTCACCAAGCTGAAAAAATATAGAATTCGACGAACACCTCTTCAATGAATGGATTCTAATCCTTCTCAATCTTGAGAAATCTTGAGAAAAAAAGAAAACGGCAGGTGGATTTCTCCTTGCTCTGTCGAAGTCCATCGATATCCTGAATTATCGCTAACTCTTTACAAAGCTGAAAAAATATGGAGTTTCTGGAACGCATCTTTCTCAACGAAGACACAAAGTATTAAAGCCAAAACAACACGGTATGGAAGAAAGCAACTTAGGTCCACTGTTGTTTATTATATTTGTAAAAGAAAAAAGTTCAGAAACCATGGACTTGCTTGAAAATTGATATATAACACTAATGATATGGTACTCAACAAAAGAAAAACTAGTTGACTACTGTTTACAACACATCTTGCTCAATCTCCAGAAAATCTCATTGCAAATAGTAATAATGTTGAAACTTGTGAAAGTACCCCATATTTGGTAACATATCTGAATGGAAATTTACGATGAAACTGTCACGTGACAGCTGTATTTAACGAACTCAATTCTGTTTACTTTGAATTTAGAACACTTAGTTATTACAATAGTTCGTCTGTTTTAGAAATGGTTTATTTTGCAAATTTCTACTCCTTGTAACGTAATATGGAATTATCTTCTAGAATATATGGCCAAAGTTGATAAGGTTATTGTTGTGCAAAAAAGAACGCTAAATTAGTGCGTCTTATAAATTAGTGTATTTTCTGCAAATAGATGAAATTTTTTTTATTCTTGATAGCATTTCCCATACCATTGATGTAGAGGATAAAAAGTAGACGCTCTAGTACAATGCGTTTTTTATACCTAATATTAGAGTTTGCCCAACAGATATTTTCCTTGAATAATTTTGAAAGCTTTTTTAAATCAGTTGCGCATTTGCTATTTATCCTGCTTAATTAATAATTTATTTCTCTGTACAAAGTGCATGAGTTGGTTACACACAATATTTTCAAGTAATTTATCGCAGACAGATAACAGGTATCGGTAGTCTTCACAAAATTTTACATTTTGTACCTTTGGAATGGGCATATTATATTTTGAGGATTGGGATGTCATTTAAAAAAAAATAGTATTTAAATACTCCTAATGTAATAATAAAAAATTCAACATGGCGATAAGATAATTTCAGAAAGTCAACTTTTCTCAGTTAAAAAAGTCATTTTATACTGCGAAGAATAATAACCATTAAAAAAGTTATTTGACATTATAAAACATTCGCTCTTAAATATTGCAAACATGAGTTTGGAAAAGAGTGTAGTACCAGAAGACTTGAAGAAATCTGTAATGAAGCTTATTTCAAAGATATTAAATATGTTATTATTAAGATTACCGATCTATTAACCGTACATGAATGATTTATCCAGAGTTTCCCTAAACTGAATATTTCGTTTGCAACTTGTTACTTAAATATTTACGGTATATTCTTTCCCTTTTAAATGAGATATGTATAAATTGTAATTTACAATGGTTTTTAATAAAATTAAAAAAATATTTTTTCTTCATTTCAGTTTTATACATGAAAAACAATGTATCATTAAATTAAAATAACTTAAGCTCCAGTAAAATAAGATTTCGATGTATTAAAATGGAAATAAAGAAAAAAAATTAATTTACTTATACAAATAACTATGCAATTTATGGGTATGAATTCGACATAAGATATTGCGCTTGTGTATTTGGATTGTCTACAAGAACGAGCGAAGAGATTAAACTCACGAGCAAAAAAAAAAACTCATTTTTGCGTCTTTGTTTCCACATTTCAATTTTAGGCTTTCAAATAACGACATATTTTAGAAAAAGAAAGTGTTAAATAACAGTCACTTAATATTGAAGTGTTGTTTGAAACTACAGTTAATTTAAAAAAAAAAACGAGCGCATTTAATTTTCTCTAACTTAATTCATTCGTATTTGTGAACGTCAATTTTGGTCATGATATCATGACCGAAACCATGATTAACTGAAAGAGATAAAGCTCTAATATGTAATTATTTCTATATACGACGGAGTTAATCAATAAAGACTAAATTCAAACTCTATAGTTTGGCAAAAATTGCCGTTTGAAGAAATATAAACTTGATTTTCGTTCTCTATTTTTCTGCAATCAAGTGTACGTAAGCAAAATTTTATTAACAGAACCTTTTTTTTAACCCACATAAGAATATCTAACGTCCTGGTCCCCCATGATGTATACCGTGTTAATAATTTTAGTTCTGAATGTTTACATGCATCCGCCTACAAGATTTTTTTTTTTCAAAATCTTTTGTAGTATCTTGATATTTTGTTTTAAAACAAACATAAATGTGTCGTATGGTCATATTTCACTTGATGTGAATACCCAATATAGATAACGTTGCAGTTGTATCTGCGAAACTGTTCTGTTCCTAACCTATTTCTTCGGACTCTCTTAGATTGTTCATCGAATTTAACATAAGAATTTAGAATTTCATGATTCTATTTTAATAAATAAGGAAAGTGTTCGAGATTTTCGAAAATTAGAATTTTCAGAATTTTTAAAGATATTTCAGAAACAAATGAAAATAGAAAAAAAAATTTGAATATTTTGATAGGTTCCAAAATAGCGTAACTTTTTTGTAATTTAACCGTCTTTGTATCTCTTATAGTTTACGAGACTCCCAGGTGGCTCTTTAATTAGTTGTAATCCTGTATATTACTGAAAACGTACATGGAATGAACCTTTTGATAGGCTCCAAAATAGCGCAACTTTTTTGTAATTTAACCGTCTTTGTATCTCTTATAGTTTACGAGACTCCCAGGTGGCTCTTTAATTAGTTGTAATCCTGTATATTACTGAAAACGTACATGGAATGAACCTTCGTCTGAACAAACTTCCAAAGGACACGGCATCTATGAAACAAAATGCATAATTATAAATTATAACATACTGTATATAGTCGATTTAGATGAAACAAATTTTAATTGTAATAGATAATGACAAGAATAATGAACAAAGAAGAATTTCTACAACCTATTTTTCTCACGAGGAAAAAAATTTATAATTGTCATTAATTAATTGTGCAGTAAAAAATTTGAAAAATGATATACGAAATTATTATATATCTGAAATCACAATATTTTACATAAATAAGTTTTATGTTATTGTTTATGAACTCTGATTTTAACTTTTTGGTGAAATCTCATTCATTTATTGTATCGCACGAATTAAATAAAGTAAAATTTCTTTGAATTTCTATCTGGGGAGAAACAACGGATCATCCCTCAACTTTGAGAAATACTGGCAATCCATCCACAATCGGAAGGATTCTAGATTTTTCCTTTATTATAATCAGAGCTTCGCTTACACAAAAGCGAAAGACTTCTGAATAGGCGCGCAAAGTAAAAGGACTTTCAAAGTATGATCGTAAAACAGGAAGATAAATTTTCTTTTCACTGAGCTCATCTTTGGAAGTAAATTAATGAAGAGAATGTTGTTAACTGCGAACGTATACTACATTGCAATCAAAACGCATTATACTCGGACAATGTACTCTGCAAACATAATAGAGGTTTTCCTGAAAATCAAAATTCATTCATTATTAATATAAATATCTTATAGAGGGTTCGGACAATACAGGGCGTTCGTAATTAAGGACTTACAAAATTTACGTATTCCATAATTCCACTGATCTCGCTTATGTCTTTTGCACTTCTAACGTAACAACGAATACAGTGTCTTGTAGTATATAATCCTAGCATTTGTGATTTAAATTGGAATTTCAAACAATTTTCAAATTTACTTAATGATTCTGGAAATATCAAAGTATCTAAAAGAATAATTTTTGCCTTGTGGTATAGATATTTAATTTCAAGAAAATAAAAAACTAAGGCTAATATCAACGACCAAGAAGTTTTACAGCTACAGTGAGTGCGTTGTGTAAGAATTAATGTTTTCTGTTTGTTCTATTAATCAGAGAGAAAGAATGTTTGAAGTATTTGTACTGCCTCTACACACAGTTAAAGGACGTTGAACACCAACACATTGTAAGTCTGTTCAAGCACCGTAACGGAAACAAATTTTTGCTAAACTTGTTTACATTTTTATTAATTTATAAAAAAATAATATAAATAATGAATTGTCAATGACTTAAATAGGTGTTACGTAATTAATACAATGTGTTCGTTGATCCAGTTCACCATACCACATTACCACGATTTCTCGATGATTTTCATGAAAATTACTAATTTATTTTCAATAAATATATAAATAACTTCGATGATGCTAACACAATAATCAGGAACTGTATACCTTCCATCGCTCGATATTTTTTTGAAATCCCATGCACATTTGATTTATACTAACAATGTACTGTTTATTTGCTGAAAAATAAGCAGTTATTCCGTGAAATGAAATTAGAGCACGAAAGTATGTTACGATTTTTATCAAAGAAAGGCTATTGTCTTAAAATCATCTAAGAACGAATGGCGGTAGTGAATGATCAAGATGCACCAAATTATTTTAAAGTTGCGAATTTTGGTATAAACTATTCCATTT
The DNA here is from genome assembly GCA_036172665.1 of Prosopocoilus inquinatus. Taxonomy (NCBI): domain Eukaryota; kingdom Metazoa; phylum Arthropoda; class Insecta; order Coleoptera; family Lucanidae; genus Prosopocoilus; species Prosopocoilus inquinatus. The sequence continues at coordinate 51,153,881 of CM069871.1, forward strand.
TTGAAAGAAATCAATGATTCCAAGTCTGATCGATACAGCTGTTACATTTAAACCTCGTACAAGTGAGTGTACATATAATGAGCAGATCTTATCTGAGTACGCCGAATTACCCGTTATGATGATTTGTTGTCGTCACAGGTGGACACCACGCAACGCCAGCGGTCAGCTCATAAATTTAGAAAGAGGGTCGTGGAGAAAAAAGAATTCAACAATAAGAGTATATTTAAAATAATTATCGCTGGGTGCCAACTGAAGTAAATACACCATTGAAATCGATTACATCCAACCATAAATAACTTCAGTCAGTCTTAAAAGGTGGTTGTGTCTACGACAACAATTCAAAGGGGTGAAAAACCGTGCGACTTCAGCAGAGTTGCCAGAAGGTTTTAGAAATCGTACTGAACTTAATTCCAATCGAGGCGAGTATAATATATAATTTCAATCGTCCGGACGTTCAGTACAAATTTTACGACCTCCTGCCAACTCTGCTTCAGGCACAGTTTCAGAACAACACCCTTAAAAATGGTCAGGTGTACGCGCGACACAGAAAGAAAATTGGGAGGATGAGAAACTGTTGAAAAAGAAAGTCACTTACGTCAGGCGAGAACCCGCGTGACTGATCAAAACATAGGCATTATTCGGTGTCTTCCGAAGGATGACCGTCGATTATCGGTTACTGATACCTTTTGAAATCAAAATAAGCGACAAAAAGCGGAAAAGGACGCACAATTTCAGTTCGAAACGTAATTCTGCTGTATGATATTTACGATAATGGAATAAAATTCAAAATTTGTTTTAGACTACACTACAACACCCACCCCATAATCCAGACTCACAGCGATTATCATTTGTGTGGACCATTAAAAGAAACACTTGGAGGACAGTTTTAATGACGATGTTTCTGTTGAAGTGTTCGTGCGCAATTGGGTGGTGTCACAACCACCTTCATTTTATAATATCGAAATTAAAAAATTACCATACCGCTGAAAAAAAATGGGTTTTCTAGTCAGGAGACATACTAAAAAATGGGTTTTTGCGTTTATTTTTACTATGCTTCACTAATAAAAAAAATATATATTCCGGTTTATATTTGACTCATCCTTGTAGCAAGAAATCCTTTGACAGTTCTAAATTAATTTAAAATTATCAGTTATCTCAAAAGCAAGCAAAAAACAATGATTAAATTGAATAATTAAATTGTCTTAAATTGACGTAAGAATTTGAAGTTAATAAAAAAATAATAACAAACGTGACCTGAATTTGCAAGTTGAATGAAAGTAATGTTGCGAAATATATGATTCGCAGCGGCCATTCACAATATAAAGATGGGGATTATGTCGGGATAATATTGACTATGAGGTTATGAGGACTGTACAGAACAGAACGACGGGTCCAGATAATCCTTCAAACGAGCAGCAAGGACAGCCATATAAATAAAACAAATCTTCTGCAGGCCGGTGGACTTGAGCACCTTAGGTTTGGTGAAACGCCTAATAAATCAGAATTAACAAAAGTTGCCGTTAAAAGGGACAGCGAAAAATGTCCCTGCAAGTGAACGAAGAAACCCTAAGTATAATTTCAGAAAAGAGACAAAATAATAACTTACCAAGTCAGTTCAAAAAATAAGCCAAAAAAGATTATAAACGGTAGTCGGAATGATTGGCCTTGACAATAACTAAGTAACAGTTCCCAAATAGAACAGGAAATTCGCTTCGATTCGACTTGTGTCACTAGAAGAGGTTATGAAAACCCATCAGCGGCCTTCAATAAATTTAGCCGGTGCAGAAACGTAATGCAGCCGTTCAGTACAAGAAAATCGAAGGTCAAGGAAAGTCCGCATCTAACATAAAATCCACTAGAAATGGGTATCTAAAATCGATCGTCAAAATATCGAATTGCATTGACAACAATGACGACCGAACACGATAAATTATTTACAAGAATGCTTTAGCGAATATCTCGACGGGACGCCTGAATTTATGAAGTATGCAAATCATTCAATAGGGACAGAGGACTATACTGACTATACTTGGAAAGCGAACGGCCCCGAGAAAGTTAAAATTCTCGTGAGCGACTGTAAAAAGTAATGGGCATGGCCAGATTCAGATGACAGTCCGAAACGTCAGAAATCAAATTAGCTGCAACAGAGTAGGAAATACACCTACAATGAGCCCGTAACACGATCTGCGGCAAAGTAGAAAAATCTGTGCTGTAGGATCGAAGAAGTATTTAGAATTGCATGATGATTTGAGAAAGGTCTTTACGTTGAATTACCAGATTTTTTGCACCGGAACAGAAACTATACACAAAGTAAATTTTGCAGACAAATTTGAAAACTCTTTGCAATCAGATAAGACATCGATGTATTATCGGAACCCGACTATCAAAAGGGAATCCGTATCATGAGGGCTTCCTTTTTCGCAAAGAGGCCAAAACCTAATCATTACAAAGAAAGGCTAATGGCAATAATTTTGTGGAATAACGAAAGAATATACGTAGATGGCGCCACTTAGACATTTTATTTACATTTCGCCGCTTCGTTACAATAGTAAACCGTAAAACCTCATCCAGTCCTTACACTGTCTATGAGTCTTTTTTCATAGCTTTATATCTTGTTACGGGCCCAGTTTGATTTAGATGCAATGTGCCGGCTGTGTGTGTGACTATGACTTTCCTTCTACTTCCCGCTTTCCCCCTTTCTGCATGTCGCTCCAGTTGAAAACTTACTCTGTTAGGGAAAGATGTTCATTTGAACCTCTTGCTAGAAAGCTGGAAGGTGTTTAACCTATTTTGGTTGAATGCAACACCATAATTTTTGTTATCCTGATTTTTGTGAAACGAAAGGAAATTTCCGAACGTGCTTACCAATTTGTAATTTCGACATATTTAAGATCGATTTGAATTTTGAGTTACACCCGAATCAAACTTTAACGTTAACGCTTTACTTGATATTTTTATTTCATGCATTGAATTGTTGTCTTGGACACATCTGCCATTTTTTTTAAACTGGATATAATTTTTGGTTGGACGTATGGTAGATACTATGGTACTGTACACTTCAGTTGGCGTCTACCGGTAATTGTTTTTTTTTTAAATATACCACTTTTGTGGATTTCCTCTTATTTCTCCACGACCCTCGCCGACTTTGAAGCCGCTGGTATCACGTCGTGTCGCTCTGCGACGCCAACAATTCAACTGCAGGGAATCCCGGGTACGCAGATAAGAACCGCCCTGTCTTATTACATGAACCTCAGTTATGTGTGTAACCTTGATCGCCCCCACTCAGAATATTTTTTTTCCACGTCAATTATCTCACGTAACAATTAGCGCCCAACGCCGTAACAATCATTATAAGTTGCCCTCGTATAAATTACAAATTATATCTGATAGGTTCTTCGTATAACACGGTTTTCCGTTTTCTGTCTTATACAATTTCTTAAGTTTCCAGAAAAGACCTTGTTTTTAATATTAAAGAGTTATTATTAATTAATTTTATTTCGCCGAGCTTTTTACTCTTACCGCACAGCCTTAACCTTCATAAATATTCAGTTTGTTATAAATTGTAAGAGAAAGTTGTTCGTTGCTTTATGTAAACCTTCGTAAATACACGTGTTCTCGTAAGAATCCAGTAATAACGTTGCAATAAACCCGGGCAAATGACTACGCTTTCCTCGTTTTCTATTTGTTACACACTACATTCTCATTTAACTGTTCGTTACACCGCTTAATGAGTGAAGTAATGAGTGTTACGCGGTAGTTTTATAAAACATTGGGAAGACTTCTGAGCTTGATGAAATTACTACAATCGATACTGTTGTACCATGGGTCTTTTAGGAGCGAATCGAATTCTCGTTAACCAATTAGTTAATTATTGTAATTTGAACGACGTTAATTATAGTGGTCACCGCTTTGCGCATCGTCGATTAAGTTTACTGCACTTGATCAAGTCGATATAGTTTATTGAATTAATTTGTTCTTCGTACGCAAATCAAATCTGGGTTTGTTTTACCGCAGTTTCCCGTTGAAGTTCGAGTGACACACAACACTTCACAGTTTTTTTTTCTTGTAATGCTTACAATTCCTTCAGGCAATTCAGTAAACTTGACAAACAAATTGCATTGTTACAATACTTTCTCGTCCATTCCTATATCTAATGATATCCGCTTTTATATTAACGCAAGTAATTTTTTATTGGATAGTTAATTTTTAGCTCACTTAGTTGTTTTATCAGCAATTACAAGATGATTATGTATTGTTAAAATAACTTTTTATATTGGTTGACTGAGCATAAAGTCTGTAAGGGATGGGAGTTAAATGATAAAAGAAAAGTATTATTCTGCAAGCGTATCCCGAGTTCCACATTTACCACATGGAATTTTCGATGAAAGTCACAACTATTTCCACTATTTCCGCTAATCATATAAAACGTATACATATAAAATAAAACTAGATTTTTGTTCAATGAAAATTTGTATTGCAATCGTGTAATAACTAAAAATGTAAAAAATCACGTAATTTTCAAGGTTTGGCTATCCCAAAGAAGCAATTAACCGATAAGGAAACGTTGGAAATTGCGCAAATTGTAAGCTGTCCACAAGAAATTTTTGTAAATACAAAATAAATAAATAAATAAATAAATTTTGGACCAAAAAATAAAAAAATGTCAGCAGATGCTTGTTTACCTGCATCTTGCAAGTAATTGAATCATTACCTGGGTGCCTTCAGAAGTTTTTATATTCACAAGAAATAAATAAATTTTAGACCAAACAATAAAAAAAATATCTACGGACGTTTCTTTATCTGCAACTTGCAAGTAATTGAATCATTACCTGAGTGCCATCGGTTTTGATTAATTTCATATTATAAATGCAATGACGCGATCGTAAATAATTAAATTCCATTTAAAGTATTGGAAAACGACCAAAATGAATGAACATTTCTAAAAATAAACATAACCGAGTAATTTTTGATGTTTTTTTATCGAATCTTGATATGAAATTTGGACGTGTCTTCTTAGTTTTGCTGTAAAATACTCTCAAGACAGGTAATGGCCTATTTTTCAGTTAAGCTGAGACATGCCGTCCAAATTTCATGGCAAGAGTTGAAAAAATTTTTTAAACCACCCAGAATTACCGTATTGTCTGCGAAAAAAAATTATAAGATTTTGTGTTTATTTAACTAAAATTCAATTAAAAATGTTACTTATACCAACAATATCTTTTTTGTGATTTATAACAGAAGTATAGTCATAATCGTAATCAGTGTAGTCATCCTGATACAAAGCAAATTAAAAATTTTAGATAACCTTCTTGAATATTTGTTGAACATTATTCACTACATTTTTCTATTCTCCTCCTATACTTCTTGGTGCAGATGTGATATTATTCCCAGCAGATAATAAAATGCAAAGTGTTCCTACTGTTTTTTTTTTGTTTCACTTTTTATAAGTGCTTCAACCTATTTGACATTTTTGGTCAGTCTTGTAGCACAGCAAGGTCTTAAGGATGAAGTTTGCGTGCAGGAGGTGCATTTTAGATGCGGATTACTGTACATTTATGGCAGATAAATTTTGCACACGTTAATAATTCTTGCCACTTTAAATAAATATCATCCGAGCAACGGAATTTATAATTAGAGCAGGCTGTGGTATTTATCATAAGTTGGAACGCAGGCTTGCAGTTTGAAATTAAAGAAAATATAATAATGACACTTAGTTTCGAAAATGTTTGATATTCGACATAACGTTTTTCTCACTGAAAGTTATTTCAAAAATGCACAGAAACAAGAAAATGGGATATTGAGCTATTCGATTCCTGGTTGCATCCAAGATTTTCGGGAAGCATTCTCTAATTTCGGAGTTGATTACACCACAATTTCGAGAAACGAGGTCTATTACTCGAAAGCCAGGTACGAGGGTATTTTCAACAGAATAATGCAACTGCATACACAAGGAAAACCATTCAACTGACACAGGAGTTTTTTGACAATCGCATGTGTTTACCAATAATCCGCACACATCGGAAGACCTGAGAGAAGCAATTACAGAAGCGTGCAATTTAATTACTCCTCAAAAATTACAAAATGCGTTCGACGATATGAAAAAGTGAGTTGCCCAGTGTATTGAAGATGACGGACAACGTTTTGAAAATTTATTTTAATTTCAATAAAAATATCCACTTTTTCCTTCACACATATTTTATCTCAGAGGTTCCGCAAAATAATATTTACTATATCATTGAAGATCGAACGCACAAAGCACGAACATAATCTCGAAAATAACAACTGTCAATTTATTATTAATTTCTCAGTGTTTCCAACCACGCAACGTAAAAGAGCAACTCTTACAGCCTCCTCCAATTATAAATTCCGTTGACCACCCGGTATAAATCTAACACTATTAAAAGTGAAATGTGGTCGCGTATGGGAATATCTCAATAACGAACATCTGTTTCAAAATACCGGGTGTCTCATAACGAACGGAGGAGATTGAAAGGGCAGCTGTAGGACATCAAAATAAAGCTTTTTTCTTAATTCGCTCTTGACCAAAATCCAATAATAAGGAAGTTACAGCAGTTTAACCTTCTTAGCTTCTGCTTTAATTTACATTCAGAAAATGCAACTTTATTGTTAAATAAACTGTTAATTTATCAAAACCACCATTCATAATGTCTATATTAATCTGTTTCCTAGTTTTGTTTTTTATTAGTAGGCGGTGCACAACGACATGAAAATCCGTTTTTGGACATTAAATGAAAAAATGAAATAGCCGCAACTTTAACGTGACAACATTTTTTAAAATACCTGTTTATTTTAAAGCAGTGTTCAATTAACTCAAATGCTCCAAGTTTGAATTTAAAACGTAAAGTATTGCTACAGGGATTAACTTTTACTTGTTAATTAATTTCAGTTTAAACTCTTGTAACTTTTTAGTTATTCACTTTTTACCCAAAATTTATTAAGAAAATAGCTTTAATTTGATCTCCTCTAGCTACCCTTTTAATGTCCTCCGTAGGTTATGAGACACCCAGTATAAACTCTTATAATAAATGGAACCACAAATGTTATTTTACACAACCATTGAATGTCAGAAATAAAATTCATCCTGTGCTTCACTTCGAATTATCATTTCACTTAAATTCTCGTGCTTATAAACCTGTCCAACATCTAAACTAAATTTACAAGTGAATTATTAAAAGCACGGATTCTTAATCTGTGGAGAATTAACGAGAGAGAAAATATGTGCGCTTTTTTCTTCATCTGGGGGATAGAATGAAAAGCGACAACAAAATAATTTTCGCATACGACAGAATCAAGATAACGCTGCTCCGTAGATTTTGTAATTTCAAAGGATATCGTGTAATTTATCGTAAATTATGCGAAGGCTGGAACGCAAAAATAAACCGAGGCCTATATTCGACCTGATTATGTTGCCGCCAAAGCCAAGCGAAAGATAAACTTTCCAAAAATGAATGAAAAATTAGCCCCCAGAGAAATGCGCTTTTATTTAATTGTAAGAGGGAAGCTAGAATTTTACGTTCGAGCTGAATTTACCGGAAATTATTCTTCAGTCTCATTTTTTCTTGGATCTAATATCTTGTACGGACATCAAATGACTGTCAGTTGTTTGCTTTTTAGTCCTTTAACCGCGGGTAACTTGTGAAGTGGAATATCGTTGTATCAAAAACCATAGTTACGATTTAAGGTAACGTACAACACTCCCGACGAAGCTATCAAGCGATAGTAAATGTTGAGCATTCTTTCCAATTTTAACAGTGTCCGTTTAATCTAAAAACTATTTTCTTCGAACTAGAGTGGACTTGAACTGTACTACCTAACGCCGAAAGAATTAAGTTATTGAATAACTATGCTCTAAGTGTCTAAGCAAAACATACCCCTCTGAAACATCCCTAACGCCTTTGAACGAAATATTCCCTTCCCCCCACCATTGGAACATTCCTGACCCCGTTTAACGAAATATTCTCGACAGACTTGAGCAAAATAATGATTCCAATTAAACGACTCTTTCAGAAACCCTTGTCAAATCTAATTTAGTATCCCCAGAAATTACCCACCACGAGAAAAAAAAATAGACATGTACTTGTCAGTATAACCACCAGAAATTGCAAGTGAGGTGTCAGATGTCATAATTAGGCTCCATACACGAAATTCAAAAATTAAATTGTAAACCGAACATGCAAGCTTAAGAGAGAATTAGGATTACGAAATTCATTATAGTTATTAAGGCCATTGGAGAACGCAATATAATACAGTAAAATAAGGATTTGTCTTCCGAAAAAAATCCAACCTAGCTGAATATTTGCATACACCTTTATGTGGCCTTATAAATAACATACTAAAAGTCCCCATCGATATCTTGTCGGCTTCACGTGTTATTGAAGGTCAAACGTCAAAATAAATGGTTTCTCGCTTCCTATTGGTCTGACAACAATTCAGGTTATAATAATAATTGTCGATTAGACAATTCTCCACAAAAAAAGTTCTTATACATTTTTACGTGCCATTAACCGTTCTTATAATATAAGGTCAAATATATACAAACAGTGAAATACATTCATTTCCATACCATTTTCGGGGTAGAATGCCAGACGTCTTTTGTTATATATCTTTTTCTTTAGGTAGAAGCAATCCATATTTCAAATTATTATTCTGTCTTCCTCTTGTACTTCTTCTTCCTCTTCTTTTTCTTTTTCCTCATCTTTTTTTTCGGCATCATCAACTTTCTCGGATGTACTTAATAATAAATTTTATGAATTTACAAATTTGACATCTTACCGTGTGTAGGCTTGTTGTGTAACACGTACTGAACCTTATATCATTGTAAAGCTTAATAAAAGACCAGTTTCAATTCAGTCCTAAAATGTAGGGTGTTCCATTTAAATTAACCGATTAAAATAAACATCGGAATTATGAATCACCCTGTGTAAAATATTAGGAATGTGTTCGAGATGGAAATTGTTTTCTGTTCCATAGAGTCGTTCCATAGTATTTATGTAATGTTACTGTAAAATTTAAATGCCGAATTTTAATAAACATCTAATCTGTAAAACATCAAATAATACCATTTTTTTACATTTAAATGTCAACATCTCAAAAACTATTAGGTTTAGGTACATAATATTCTTATAATAAATTTATCTACTCAAAAGGACGAATAGAAATAAACCATAACATACTATAAGCACAGAATACACAGAAAGAAAACTCTCAAGTAGAGGTAAAGTTCGCGCATCCAGACGCGCACATAGATCGGCCATGTTTTAAAATTAAATTGCACTGGCGTCCCGATATGTCCTATGTCAGTGGCGGCGTTTTATTTGTGCCTGAAATTTTGATTAATTCTGCAATTCTGAAATCGATCGTAACCATCGTAACGTATTATCATGCCATTTAAATGTACAGGCTGTAAGTACCTTACGATATCTAACATATCTAACTAGTTTAATAGTTTCGTACTAATTACTTACAGGCTGTTGTAAGAAAAAGCCTTTATTCTTATTAATTGTAAGTAAGTAAGTTAATTGTAAGAGTAAGATCAGGAGTAGAACGGTTTGTGCAGCAAAAGAATGTGAAAACAAAGCCTACAAATTAATTTGTTTTTCTTTACTTTTCCAAAAGATGGAGCGAGTATACTATTGCGGCCTTGAAATTTCGCACGATTCAGTTTTTCGTTGTAAATACGGTTTTTATTGACTTGTCAAAACTTTTTAATCTTTTTGAATGGCAAAGTTCAAATTTTAAAGAGGAGATTTTTAAAATGCCAAATCACATACTTTCTGAAGTAGAAAAAAGTATTACTTATGTTTATTTTATTTTTCTGTTAAATTCTATTATTTCCGTTCTAATACCATGCGATCAATGGAATTTACAATTAGAGCAGGCTGTGATATTTTCCAAAAAGTTGACAACACACGCTTGCAGTTTGAAATTAAAAATTTTAAATATCAGAATTGTGACATTTATTTTTTTTAATCATTTATAATAAAGGAATTTGTCTTACGGACCCCCCCCCCCCCCCACCCCCTAATATTCTGAAAAAGGATTTAAACCAGCATCCATGCAAAATAAAATAACAAAATGAAAATTGTACAGACCACGAGCGTAACCTCAAATAAGACAATTGTCAATTTATTATTTATTTCTCAATGTATCCAACCACGCAGCATAAAATAGCACCAATCACAGTCTCCTCTAATTATGAATTCCGTTGATCACCCGGTACTTACCTTACTTTTTTGCTGCAGTTAAAATATAACCAAAACTTTGAAAACCAGATGACTTTCAATGTTATGGTATTAGTTGTCATTAATTTGAATGGCTGACAAAACTAAAATTTCGACAATAACAGGCTACTTGACAAAAAATCGTGCAAAATTGCCGTAATAGTACATGTAGCGCTGAGATGGTTAGTGACATCCAGATATTATAAAACAATTTATACACTTAAGTAAGAACATTCCCTTTCAACAATCTTGTAAAAAAGTTCCTCTCTTGTATCTTATTAAATTATATTTTAGAATATTTTATAGTTTAAAATTTGTTAACAAACATTTGAAATGTCCGAATAAGAACAAAATAATTATTTGGGACACCAATAAAATATTAATTGTTGTTGGCAACATTAAAACTTGATTCAGATGACAATGAAGTATTTGTTGCCACTTAGAAAATGGACCAGCATTCCAGCACGTCATTGTTTTAATGAGAATAATTCATTTACTGGGCATTGCCTTCTACTTACCCTAAAAATTCTTATCATGTTGCGTTTTGGTTTTTACTGAAAACCTTATAACTGTATTTATAATTTGTGGAAGTCAGGACCTGATCTTCGGTCCCACATTTTATGTATACGGGCCTGATATTCTACTCTGGCACAGCCACACGGAACACTCTGTATAATTGTAACTAATTTCATGCATCTATACCATGGGTAAGTAATAGCGACAACAGATTTTAAAAATCTGCATTAATGCAGGCGCTATCTACCGAATACGAACTATTGGTCCATCCTGTATAATATAATAAACCATCAACAACAGATATCTTTGAAATTCGTTATAGATTGTCATTGTTTACAAAAGAAGGCAAAAATGCAAAGGCGACTTCGCGAGTATAGCACAAGCAGTCTCGTTCCGTTCCGTTCCCGTCGCTTATTTCGCGTAGAAATCGCCTATACGGAGTGATGGGAAGTTTCATTACTTTTAAGGAATTGGTACTACTCTTTACTTCAGAAATCGTTACTTGGTACTCGTATTCATTCGATACCCGATATTGGTATGGGTATTTTGATAACTGGTATTGGTAGTATTTGTTGTTTGAGTATTCATTACTTGGTACTCGTACCCGTTCAATACTCGATACTTGTTCGATACTTAATACTTCTTCGATTCACAATACGCGTTCGAGACTTGAAACTCGTTGTTTACTCGGCAATTGTTCGTTACTTCGTTATAAACAAATGTGTGGGCTACTAGTATAATATTAAAGAAAAATGCTGGTAATGGTAGATTATTTGAATATTGTTATTTTTTCATTAAGACGATATTTTTATAAACTGTTAAATTTAAAACTAGGAATATTATAAATTAAATTATAAATAAATCGGTACTCATTTTTATAATTACATACTGAACTCTTTGCTGACGGATTAAAATGAACGATGCTAAAACATTATGAACGAAACAACGTTAGAATCTTCATATACATCAAATAATGCAAAAGGCTAATATTGCATCAGATCGTTTTTTTTAATTTTTCTTTACTTTTTCAGAATTCTTATGTTCTTGATATATTTTAATTATTTCCACAAAAATGTAAACGTTCTTTTACAACTGCTTAAACGAAGAGATTTTTCTTAATTTTACTCTAGATGTTCAAATCAGTAGATCGAACATGAAATGGCTTTGGTTTTTTTTACTGTTAAATCAAATTACTAAGGCCGCTCTAATAATAATATAATTTTAAATTTTAAGATATGCACTTTAAAATGTAAAATATTTTTTTATTGTAAAGTGACTTTAAATCAAACTTTCCTCTAGTCCTATTATGAAAACATGAAATTACCATCGTCACTGTTGTAAAACACGTAATTCTCCGTCGACAAAAATGTATTGGGATTTATAAAATTATTTATTTATTATTATTTTTTAATTTTATTACTTTTTATTGAGAACTGCAAGTATAAATTAAGGTTTTAAAGTAATTGAATTAAGGCACTCTTAGATATAACACTTTTACATGCTTATATATTCTGAAAACAAATTACATTTTATTTGTTTTTGTGTGTATGTACCCGTGTACGAATCACAAAACTTCCCTCATTATTCTGGGAAAATAAGTACTCAAAAACGAAGTGTTTTGTGGTTGCACTTTAGTACAGTTGCAAAAGAAAAAGCTCAATGTAATATTGGAAAATTTTGTCCATTTAACCAAATCTCTATCTTCACTAATAAGAAAGTTACCCGTGGAAGCCTACACAATCTGGGACACACTGTATACATACATATTACATTACATTTTTTGTAATGTCTTTATAAATTAAGATTTTTCAGATTGTTTTGTTCATCTTAATACATTATAATCTTAGTTTGTTAATCAAAAAATATACATATTAAATTTACATGTATACATCAATTCAATTTACAATAAATTTGTTGTTCAATTCTTGAATTGATTGAAGTTGTAATTTACAAAAAAAATCTTTTTTATAAAGAAAAGGTACCGGGTTCAAGTCACGAACGCGTATTGTGAATCGAACAAGTATCGAGTATTGAACGAGTTCGAGTACCAAGTAACGAATATTAAAACAACAAATACTACCAATACGAGTTACCAAAATACCCATCAGTATAATCGAGTATCGAATGAATACGAGTGCCACGCAACGATTTATGCAGTAACGAGTAGTGCCGATTACTTAAAAGTAATCAAACTTCCCATCACTAATACGGAGTACTGATGACCGTGTTATGTTGAAGAAAGGAGGGAGCCGAGAATGCTTCGTGATAATATTAATTTATTAATAATAAATGGGTACACTTTTATTTATGACGTTAATCTTTTCTATTTATGTACTGACTCTCATATGTTTGTTTTTTTCTATGGTAGGTGTATACATAACAGACCGCGACAAAATAAAGTTACTTTGTCGCGGTATTTGTGCGTCGCTGTAGCGAGAGTAACGTTCCAACGACGTAACCGTTTTTCCTATCAGTACTTTTGATATGTATTTAGTGTGTATATATTCCAGTTCGTATGTCTTATGAATTTAAGGGCGAGTTACGCACCTTGTTTCATTCGCAGCGCGATATAAACTTAACGGTTCATCGCACGTAAAAATCTATAAGAACTTTTTGTGGGGAAGTGCCTAATCTCCAATTCTTATAATAACCCGAATTGTTGTCAGACTAATAGGAAGCGAGATAATAGCGAAAAACTATTTTCCTTGACATTTGACCTTGAATAACACATGAAGCCGGCGTGATATAAATGGGAACTTTTGGCATATTATTTATAATTGCTACATATAGGTGTATACAAAAATTCAGCTAAGTTGCTACCGAATTTTTTAAACTTCATTTACTGGACTAATACCATATAACGTGTATTACTGAAAACCGGTCTGGCCGCACGCCTTTTATATGGCAAAACGAACGGAGTGTGGAGTACCGCGCTCTTTGTCACATATATGTTATGTTCTCTGGTGCTCTTTATTTTTGCCACATAAAGAGAGGAGCGTACGTCCGAAAATTGACTCGCAATTTACTCCTCTGGTACTTAACTTCCATGTTTAAGGCATATGCGACGTTTAGTAGGCGCAACTCAATATGTCAATGAGCAAGCTCTTCAAGAATTGTTTCTGTAACAAATGCTACGTCATATCTTCTGCCCCACGTACATTCGTACATTGAATCGCAGACTGTACGTAATAGATAAGAGAAAGATTCACTGCTTAATAGATATTGGAGGAGTCCTCAGTGTACTTCCAGCAAAGTTCAAAGACAATTCACAACATTACAAACCACGTTTGTGCTAGTGGGTCAACAATAAAAGTGTATGGAGAACGATCATTGAAATTTAGGTTTAAGGCGTGACTTTCAATGGACGTTTTCAGTGGCTATTTTGGAAACGGACTTTTTACGTAGTTATAACCTAAATGGACAATAAGTTTTGCATCCTTCATCATGAATTACAATGGAGTGTCCGCGAAAATTTCGAAAGAAATTGGCATTCAAGCACTGTTTGAAGACACGGACAATCAAATACAAGAGCTATTGTGAAAATTTCTGCAGACTACCACCTGACAAATTTAAGATGACCAAAAAAGAATTTCAAGTACTTTAAGATAGGTATCATAAAAACTTCATTCCCAGCTTGGGGAGTCTCTTGCGTACGGTGCAAAGAAGGGATAAAACATGGAGAGCATGTGGCTTCCGAAGTCTCAATAGCAGGACAATTCCAGACGGGTACCCAATTCTGCATATTCAAGATTTGAATCCTGCATGGCAAAGCAATTTTTTCAACTATTGATTTAGCGAAGGCATACTATCAATACCAGTGCATCTTGACAATCAACCTAAGAGAAAAATCAACAACGTTTGGACTTATAAATTTGTAAGATCACCATTTGGTCTCCGCAATATAGCACAAACTCTCCAAAAGTTTGTAAATCAAGTCCTACAAGGGTTGAAGTTTACTCAGCCTGCATCGAGGACATGCTAATTGCATCATCGTCACCAGAGGAACATTGCAGGCATTTAGATGTACTGTTTCGTAGGCTTAAGGAACATGGTACAGTGATAAACCCTAAAAAATGTTTATTTAGACTTCCTAGAAGTCCTAGATGTGAGTGTTTCTGCAGAAGGACTGAGCAGTTGTCAGAGAAAGTAATTGCAACCAACAACTTGCATTTTCTCAAGACTTCCAAGCAATTCTGAGGCATGGTGAACTATTACCAAAGATGATTACCTCAAACTGGGAGTAACAACTGTTCTATTTGGACCTCGGTTAAAGTAATGGCCTTTACGATTGCAATACATGGATTTTAAGAGAACCACACAAAAATTTGTTGTAACTGACAGTTATTTTTTTTAAATGTGGTAGTTGATCGGGTTTTTAGGACAAAAAAGATTCTAAATCATTCAGTTGACCAGTTTTGGTCTTATTTCAAAACCTTCCTCAGAGCCTGAAAGGTATACAGTGAGATTCTATCCGCTGTAAAAAAGAAAAAACACCAGTCAGTTCATCAATAATCATCATCCCATTATTGATGAACTTTGCTTTAAACATGTTTTAATGGAACCGTAAGTGTTTACATTTTTGTATCTACCAGTCTTAGACTGACTGTTGTTTTTTCTTTTTTTACAGCGGCTTTTAATATGTAAATTCACCCCAAATCGTACGATGGTTTGTAGTTTATCGTTTTGTTTTAATCAGAGGTAAAATCTTTTTTTAATTGTTAGTTGATAGAATCTCACTGTATACCTTTTAGGCTCTGAGGAAGGTTTTGAAATAAAACCGAAACTGGTCAGCTGAATGATTTAGAATCTTTTTTGTCCTAAAAATCCGATCAACTACCACGTTTTCAAAATTCAATAAACAGGACGCCAATTTCATTTGTTTTTTTTTTTCTTTGAAAAATATATATAAATTGGATATAACGAATTTTCGTTTTATTATTTAACAGAAATGATTAAAAAAAACAAGCATAAATCTGAAAGTGAAATATGCTTGGTTACTTGAAACTTCATGTACGTCTTTCACTTTCTGGAACTAATTTACACCCGTAAGTTGTAAGAGTCGAGACGTACACACAATATCATGGTCAAACAGGTTTTAAAAATACGGATCAGCGTAATTAATTACAGTGTTTAAAAATAATTTTGATGCCAATGCCACAACATTTTTGGAGGAACTTTTAGTTACCTGAATATCTTGGAACTATCAATCGTAAAATTCCTGCGAAATTTAAACATTGGCGCTTAAATTTTATGGGACACAATACCTTATTGTTCCTCTGCAAAAGACATTTATTATTAATATCGTAAGTAGAAATATGCAGCCACTTTTATGGAAAGGAGAAACCTGTGAAGGGGGATATTTCACGATTTTCCACAGGAATTTTAATCTCGCAGCATATTTCCTGGTAAGAGCTTAATGTACTCGGGAATGTTGTAACATATTTTACGTTTATTAGGTATTATCCGACAATAAGAACTCACACCACATTTGAAATTTTGCTAAGGCTGATAATGGTTAATTTTATAAGGTTTTCCTTACCATTGAAATTCCTAATTATACATACTTATAAATAACTTCTACTCCTATTTGTTTTTCTTACCCAGGTGCTCACATTTAATAATAATTGATTAAAGTTGAACAGTGTAATATTATTAGTAAATTGATAAATGTCTGTGAAAAAAAAACTTTTTAAAAGTGGCTTTAACACACTCTTTTAAAATCTCTTTAACTTTTGTAAAATATTTTTACAAATAATTTTTATTTACTGAAACGTTGGTCGGTCGGTAGATAGAAAGTTTGTCTTCGCCTTAATAATTACATAATAAACCACAAGTTGGCAAACTTGTATTTGCATTGTAAATAATTCTCCCTTGATTTGTGACTCCGGGAGAAATCTATTTCATCGGTTATTTGACTTCAGTGCGCCACGAAAAGGGAAATGTCAGAAAGAACAAGATTTCTTGTCTGTTCGAGCTCTCGCAACGGTTTCTTTTCAAATCATTAATTTTAACAAAGGAACGGGCTGATGACTGTTGGCGGAAGTCGTCGTTCATGCGCTTGTTTTAATTTATCAT